>WARS01000048.1:2148437-4548437 GCA_008933995.1 Datnioides undecimradiatus
ACAGTTCATCTTTCAGCAGGACAACGACCCTAAGCATACAGCCAAGATAACAAAAGAGTGGCTTCAGGCCAACTCTGTGAATGTCCTTGAGTGGCCCAGCCAGAGCCCAGACTTGAATTCGATTGAACATCTCTGGAGAGATCTGAAAATGGCTGTGAACCGACACTGCCCATCCAACCTGATGGGGCTTGAGAGGTTCTGCAAAGAGGAATGGGTGAAACTGCCCAAATGATAGGTGTGCCAAGCTTGTGGCATCATATTCAAGAAGACTTGAGGCTGCAATTGCTGCCAAAGGTGCATCAACAAAGTATTGAGCAAAGGCTCTGAATACTTATGTACATGTGATTTCTTGATTTATTTATTTTTTTATTTTTAATAAATTTTGCAAAAATTTCGAAAAAGCTGTTTTCACATTGTCTGTGTGTGTGTGTAGAATTTTGGTGGGGGGGGTGAATTTAATCCATTTTGGAATAAGGCTGTAACATAACAATGTAGAAAAAATGAAGTGCTGTTCCTGTTCAGCATCCAGGAATTGCCTACACATTGTTGCCGCATGAGTAGTACCTAACAGCAATTGTGGTACTGTTGGCTAGCACATGGAGGTCTGTGCCAACCTCCAAGGATATGCCTTCCCAGACCATCACCCACCTCCAAACTGTTCTTGTTGGATGATGTTGCAGGCAGCATAGTATTCACAATTGCATATACAGACTGTTTTTTGTATGTCACATATGCTTATAGAGTGTGAACCAGCTCTGATCTGCAAAAAGAGCATGATGCCAAAGGTGTTCTCTGGCAATTGCCAGTTGAGCAACACAGTGCTGGGCTGTGAGCACAGGTTCCATAAGAGGTTGTTGGGCTGTCATGCCACTCTCATGGAGTCTGTTTCTGAAAGTTTGATTTAAAAAAAACCTATTCACCAGTAGTAAGGTAGAGGTAATTTTGTAGGGCTCTTGCGCTGCTCCTCCTGTTACCCCTCAGACAAAGGCCACTTGGTGGATGCCCTTCTCTGGCCCTGTCCAGCTCTCTTTGTTTAATAGCCCATCTCCTGGTATCTCCTCCATACTCTGGAGACTGTGCTGGGAGACACAGCAAACCTTTCTGTGATGGCATGTATGGAGGAGCTGGACTACCAACGGTGACAAGGACACTAACAAAATTCGAAACAAGAGAAGAATCAGTCAGGACTTGATCAGAATACATTGTGCACCTTGTTACTTTTCAGTAAACACCATTACCATCGGAACGCATAACTTGCCATTAAGACAGTCTTCACCAACCAAACAAACTTCACCAAATTTCATCCGTTTCATTTGAGTCCTGATCTGAATGCATCTACATGCATGTTAAGCATGATAGACACTGCAACCACTACTGGAATAAGGAAGTAAGCCTTCTATTGCAATCTTGATTTAAGTTACATTTTTGTAGTGTAACTGCACCATGTACTTGAACCTGCCACATAATTGGCCAGTGCTATGCAGAGGACACAGGAAGTGACCAATCTCCTGCAAGCAGTCTCCAAAACAGGTGAAAATTAAGAGGATTATTTCTCAGTTAAAGTATGTTCATTGGACAGCATTTGCAGCATTCCCTAATGGGAGCAAACGTGTGCTAGTAATACTGTTAGCACCAAGACAGAGGTTCATCAAAGCATATACATTCCTCATGCAGGCATAGAGCATCTGATGAATTAAGAAGAAAAACACAGACCACAGACTCTCAGAAAAAGAGACAAGAAAGAAACCACTTGACGTCCTTCTAGCCTCCTTACCAACAGTGGAAGCACAAAAATCAAGATAAATTGACCAAATCAACAAAGTCTGGGTAGAAAAACAATCTGCTTCTGAGCACTCCCAGTGGGCTAAGAAGCTATGCATGGGTAGAACAAAGCCATAGACACAGAGCCTGTGGAGTCAACAAATATCCAGGGCACCTATCAGTTGCAGATGAAGGTCTGGTGTACATCATTTTGTAAGTTATAACTGACATAATATTATGAGTGCCATCTGGTCCTTAGTCCTCCCTGTCAATATTTTTTTTACCGCATTTCCTATTCTTTTTCCCTCTGTTGATCTACTTTCTCATAGCTCTGTCCATTAACCTTTTTATCTCCCCAGCATGGCTGTGGATTCCATGTGGATGAAGTCCAAACTGGTGGAGGGGCCACTGGAAAGTTTTGGGCCCATGAGCACTGGGGCATGAATGACCCTGCTGACATTGTCTCCTTCAGCAAAAAGCTTTTGACAGGTGGCTATTACCACAAGACTGAATTACAGGCTGATAAGGTTTGTGATGTTTTTTTACCAAGCTTTTTTTTTTTCAACAAAATCTGGACCACATACTGGTCATTTTAGTAAAGTTGTATATGTTCTGTTTCAATTTTGAGTAAGACATATGTCTAAGGCCTATTTGTCCACTATACTCTACTGTATAAATCTGTTTGACAGACAAAACAATGTACTGATGGAACAATATACTGATGAACATTTGGGAAAGGAACATTTTTCCTGTCCCAAATGTTTTGCCATGATGTACAATGCACACATACATTTACATTATGGATGCACTGTATTCCAAACCTCATGTCTTCATTGTGATTTGCATGTTAATGGTGTACACAGTACAGTCTTACACATAAAGTTGATTTCAAAGTAAAGAAGTGTCCACTGTGAAATGACCATGGCCTTTTTTTACATACAAATGTGTTTACTTTTGTATCTATGTCAATGTTTTTTAGCCATACCGGATCTTTAACACATGGATGGGTGACCCATCGAAGAACCTGTTACTGGCTGAGGTTCTTAATGTGATCCGCAGGGAAAACCTTTTGGAGGAGGTGACTCGTTCTGGGAAAGCCCTTCTAAACGGACTTTATGAACTCCAGGTAATGTTTGTGTTACAGTGCAGTTTTTTATTAGGTCCTTTCTTTTGATCATTTCTTGTAATTATTGGATATAATTTGTTTTAATTTGCTAAAATTGTAATGACCCACCATAGCTTAGCACAAATACAACAGCACGAGTATGTATGTTACTATATACTATATGTTAGGCATGTTAAGGTCAACTAGTATAAAGCAGAAATCGGTTTTAAAGTTAAAGATAGGACATATACATGGACCTCTGAATTGATCTAAAGGTACTGTGAACCAGTTGATGGCCTGATCTTAAAGTTATGAATTGGTTGAGTGAAGCTGCAATGCTGCTACTTCTGCAAAGCGGCTTCAAACTCTCATAAGGTCAGCACAAGACTCTTGCAAGATGTGTCACAGTAACACTGGCGTAGGGTTGTGTGCTAGGCAAACACAAAAGCAACATGTTTAACAATGCTGGCAAAATTTACAGTGCACCGCCTACCGTACATGAAAAATGCCCTGATATAACCCATATTATCTTTATTATCTTTCTTCTAAATAAAAATAAACAAATAAAATTCAATTGAACATGTTTTTTGTCTCCAGTCTCAGTACCCTGGGATATTAAGCCGAGCTAGAGGACAGGGGACCTTCTGTGCCATTGATGTCTGTGATGATGCAACACGAAACAGCATCCTGCTCAAAGCCAGAGACAAAGGTATGACGTGCATCACCATTCTAAATCATTCTTGCTGCAACAGCATAATATCCGTGTTTCTGCATTGAGGTCCCCTACTCTCAACACGCAGGCAGAGAGGGAAGGAGGGCAAAGGACGGGAAGGAGGACTAATACTGTTTGTCTTCTTCATACATTCTGAACTTAACTAAACCAAAATATTAATTATTTTACTTAGGTTTATTACATACATTGGTAAAATATTGTGTTTATACTTCCCAATAACCAGATTATATTTAATTGTTGATTGTTTGCTGCTCACAACCACAGTTATCTCGGGGCACTTTAGAACCAGAGCAGGTCTAGAGCAAACTCATTATTATTATTATTAATTACACCCAACAGTTCCACCATGCACAAGCACTTGACGACAGGAAAAACTTCCTTTTAACATGCAGATCCTGGCTCTAGGTAGACGGCCATCTGGCTTGACCAGTTGGGGGGAAGAGAGAGACAGAAGAGGAGAGAGAGAAAGAGAGAGAAAATACAGCAGCACAGTTCTACGTATGGATGGAATGATAAATCACTTGACTGTAATGGCAGATTGGCAAAGCAATAGAGTCCTTACTATGATTACTACTATCAGTACAATAGGAGAAGTGTGAGGATGATCATGGAATGTCCCCCAGCAGCCTTGGCCTGTAGCAGCATAACTGAGGGATGTTCAGAGATGACCTAAGCCAGCCCTCTTATGGGGTTTATTCGTAGCTATAACAGTCTCTATAGCTGTAATTATTACTAACTATGGGTTTATTATAAGAGCCCTAACCCTAAAGCTATGACTAGAACTAGCTATAAGCTTTTTCAAACAGGTAGGTTTTAAGCTTAATTTTAGAAGTAGAGAGGGTGTCTGCTTCCTGAACCCAAACTGGTGGCTGGAGGTGCCTGATAGCTAAAAGCTTGGCCTCCCATTGTACTTTTGGAAATTCTCGGAACCACAAAACCTGCACTCTGTGAGCAAAGCAATCTGTTGTTGTACTATGGAATTAGTGTGACAATGATAAACAATGGAGCTTGGCCATTAACACCCTTGTAAGTAAGGAGAACTTTAAAATCTACTTGGAATTTTGGTAGAGCCAATGAAGAGACGCTAACAGGGGAGAAATATGATCTCTCTTGCTAATTCCCCTCTATACTTTTACTGCAGCGTTTTGAATCAGTTGCTTTTCAGTGAGTTAATTGGACATACAGTAGCCTTTAAGAAAAAAAAAACATGGATTTCAGCAGCCCTTTGAGACAGGATGTTCTTAATCTTAACAGTCTTGCACAGGTGAAAGAAGGCAGTCCCAGAGACTTTAAGGATTCAAGACTTTAAGATTTCCTTTATTGGTCCCACAAGGTTAAATTTGCGAGTGAAAGGACATGTTCTTGTCATAACTCCAAGGTTCCTCACAGTTGAATTGGAGGCCAAGGTAATGCCATCCAGAGTATGTTATTGTGTTTAGGATCAAACACAATAACTTCAGGCCTTTTTGTCTTTAAGACATGTCTGAAGTCTGACTAACTGATCTGCTTCATCTGGCTTCATATCGTCAGCATAGCAGTGGAAGTTTGTGTTGTGCTTCCTAGTAATGTTGCCTAGGGAAGCATGTATAAGGTGAACAGTAATGGTCCAAGGACAGAACCATGTGGAATTTCACGATCAACTTTTGTGTGCATGGAGGAGTCATTACTGACATGAACAAACTGGAATCTATCATATAAATATGATTTACACCAGCTTAGTGCCGTTCCTTTAATCCCAGTGACATGTTCAAATCTCTCTAGTAGAATATTGTGATCAGTGGTGTCAAATGCAGCACATCCAGCAGGACAGGTACAGAGATGAGGCAATTGCCTGAAGCTATTAGGAGGTCGTTGCTAACCCTCACCAATGCAGTTTCTGTGCTATGTATTCCAAATCCTGACTGAAAAACTGTTCCTATGCAGATGATCACATAACTGATTTGCAACAGCCTTTTAAGAATTTTAGAAATAAAGGGTAGGGTGAATATCGGTCTATAGTGCGCTAAGACACCATGGTTAAAGAGAAGGCTTTTGGAGTAAAGGTTTGATTACAGCAACTTTAAAAGCCTGTGGAACATAACCTGTTACTAATGACAGATTGATCTGATCTAATATGGAAGTGCCAATCAAGGGCACAACATCTTTGAGAACATGAGTTTAGGATGGGGTCCAGAAGACATGTTGAAGGTTTAGATCTAGTAATTGTTGAAGACTGTTCAGTGAGATCTATAGAAGAGAAACAGTCCAAAGACAAATCAGGACTTGCAGACATTTCTAAGGCTGCTGAACTTGACACAGATGGATCCTTAACAATTGAGGGAAGAATGCAATAAATTCCTTCTCTAATATCTACAATTTCATTAGTAAAGAAATTCATTAAGTTGTTGCTACTGAGTGCTTGGCTTGACAGAGCTATGAGTCTTTTGGGGATCAGATTTTCAGTTTCTATGCCATATATCAAAACAGGTCGAGGGTGTGATTAGGACCATGAGTCAGTTTGCTTATATTTTGAGAAAGACCAATTCTAGTACTAAAGTCTAGTACTAAATTAAATGTGGCTTTAAGGCCGTCATTGTCAGCATCTACATCAATGTTGAAGTCACTCACTATAATTACTT
This sequence comes from Datnioides undecimradiatus, assembly GCA_008933995.1. Taxonomy (NCBI): domain Eukaryota; kingdom Metazoa; phylum Chordata; class Actinopteri; order Lobotiformes; family Datnioididae; genus Datnioides; species Datnioides undecimradiatus. The sequence goes on from WARS01000048.1 coordinate 2,154,655, forward strand.
TATCTGAGCTAAGCACTCAAGGAGATTAATAGTCAGAGAATTTAGTTTTTTTTTTTTAATTGCTTTGAGCAAGACAGAAACCACACTTAGATTTGGTAAGATATCATCAGATAATGAGAGGAGTCTCTTTAACAGAGGGTGGGAAATGATGATAGGTCTAGACTGTTGTTTGGCATCACTGAGATGGCATCTCAAACCTCCAGCATGCTTGTTGGGCCACCAATTTCTTTCTTCATAAGGACTTCTTCATCAACTGTGGTGCCCTGATTTAACAATTCCTCATAATGTTATATCATTTTCAGGATCTCAGATATTTTTAAGTTCTCGGTATTTAGGCCAGGGCAGGCATAGCATTATCATAATGTTGCTTGTAAGGTCCTGACAAAATGACTAAAAGTTAAAGTAATTTATTAATCAAGCTGAGATTTTTGGGTAGATAAAATAATGTGTGAAACACATGGAGCCTGAAGGCCAGAACATTCATGTGTGTATGTATTGTGCACAATATGTGGATGGTGAATGAATGTTATGTGCATGTTAGAATATGATGACCACATACTTTTCATCAGGACTTTTTGTTTTGGGGGAGTTAATCATTAATTATTGGGGGAGCAGTCATTACCAGTCCACCATTCATTTTGTTAATCACTCTTATGGACACTATCTTATACTATGTAAAGTAGCTGAAATAAAATTTGTTGTTTAACTACTAACATGACAGATAGATGAATGGATGACATTAGATTGAATGGATAATTGATCTGTGTGGATTTATAGTGACAGTGTTTGTCATTGACAGGTGTCCTCCTGGGAGGTTGTGGGGATCGATCAATCCGTTTCCGTCCAGCTCTGGTTTTCAAGGAGTACCATGTTCACATCTTACTCAACATCTTCAATGATGTCTTGGCACAGCACAAATAAATCCTGGTCCTGAAAGAGCCTGAGCGATACTACATCATCCTGATGTGATCCAGAATAGTGGGAAGGGAACTCCAGACAGTCCATGTCATTATAAGCACAATCCACACATTTACTCACACAGATATCCCTTAGAACCTCTGATCCCACTCTTGTTGAGCTTATAACAGTAAGGACTGACCAGTATGACATAATGGTAATGACATAATGATGATATCCTCTTACTTTTGCTGCCATCATGTCAGCAAATCTAGCACCTTCTGTTCACACCCTTTAAAGTCTTTGGGTCTGTTCCTTTAACAGATGTACACCACAGCATTAGATAAATGTAAATAAGTTGTCCTCATCAACTTCTCTTGATGGCTTAGAGCAAAGTCATGAACATAGCAACTTTCAGTGCTTCATATGCTAATGTTATCCCACTGTCTGACTCACACTGAAGTGTTTATAGTTGGCCTGTATGCTCACAGGAAGGCTGGCAGAATTCTGTGTCAGTGGTCACTCTGTGTAGGAACACACAATAAAGCTAAGATTCCAGCCCGCATGTCATTTAATGGTGTCCATTAGAAAAGTCCTTGTTATGATTCTAATTGTTGTGTTGCCCTTAATTGGAATGATTTTTTTTTTTAGCTTGAAATGTTTTAGCCCAGAAAATGTTAACCTTAAACAGACCACAAAAACGTCATTGATTATTTAGTGCCTGCATGTCACTTAATGTGTTAATAGGTTTTCTTTTCTACTTTTCTATTGTCTCAAATGAGAACAGCAATTGGCAACTTAATTGGTAAATTTAACAAAAGCTCTGAACATATTCACTCTACTCTTGAATAAGAGCTTCATATCAGTTGCAATATATATTTCTGATTTCTGATCATTATTTCAAATGTGACACTTAATTTCTGACAGAACGCAGAGAATGTCAGCAAATGAAGAATGGAGTAGAATGAAACTGATCATTGTTAGATTGCATCAAGCTGTCTGAGACATTGAATGTTGTTTCATAGACAAACACAGTTCAAAACACATACAAAAGCACAAAAATTGAAGGAATAGGCTAAATTGCTACAAATTGTAAAACATGTTGAAAAGTTTTAACACAAGCATTACAGACTGCCTATACTTGAAGCAGCTAACTATGCTCCGTCAGTTATTACATTATTTAACTTACAAGCAGTCTATCAAAATGTAGCTTACTTGCCAGAGTTGACATTATGTCAACTACCATGAAAATATATAATCTTAAAGTAACATGCTTTTGATGAAAGCTTTGAATATAGTGATGCTCAAATTTCTATTTAGGGACTATTGCAAGCTATGTTAAAGAACAAGAGTATATATAGTTCTTAGTCAAAGGCAACTTAAAGTTTTGCTCATCCAAAGGATGGCAGGGGGAGCCAGAGGCAGATACTAACTGTCTGACCCCCTGGAAACACAGAATGGTGAGGTGAATACACTTTAAAAAGTCATCAAAAACACCTCCTTTGTGTTGTTGCTTGTGCAAGTAAATTTTTGTTTGTGGCATCCTACTTATCTCAGTGAGGTGGGCAAAACCATGAGGGGCTCTTTACTGCCCCTTGCAACCAGACGGCAGAAAAATACATCAGAGATGAAGAATAATTAGTTGGTTTAGCAAACGCCTGATATGCCTGACTTCTACACTCTGATAAAGAACAGTACTTGGTTCCATGAGCTTTTTTATTAGATTCGTTGCTGCAATTGAACTTTGAGCACAGGCCTATCAAATAGGGTGGTCAATAAACAGTCACGGGTAATACAAAGCTGAAGTAAGCCAAGTCTTTAAAAACAACAAATCTGCTCAAGCTGATGCTCTGCTGAATCTGTACAACACTTGAGACCATTATTAGTGTCTGTGAATGTTCCATGGAGCTTTTAGGCAAGTGTTAGGAATGTGTATCAGTTGTAAACAAAGTGACCATATTAATTTATTTCTAATTATAACACACTACAATCTATTATAAATATGCATTCATATACTCAATCTTTCACATTCTAGTTACAGAAATGATATCCAGTAAGACTTATTACTGTAAAGTTATTGTTATACATAGTTGTCAATGTCACAATGTCAATGTTACAATGTCAGTATTTCTTGTAACAGTCCTAAATATTCATTTTATTGAAAATTTGATGAGGTTAGTAGGGTATGGTTGTCGGGTGTCGGAGTTGAAGTGTACAATGGCAATGATGACAACAGTGCCTGCCTCCTTGTTGTCGGTCAGTATTTGTGAGTACCTGTGATTACATTTTGACATTAACTCTTTGCACTTGTTTTCTGAGACAGTTGATTATTGATGTAATTTTAGATGATTTAGCTGTTATGTTGTCTATAAAACATTCTTTCCATGTACTGTGATAAATAAATGAAATTTTGAGTTACTAGAGTAGTAGAGTTCTTATTTCTTTTTGTCCATTAGAACAGTAGATCTAAAAAAAAACCTTTGTCTTACCTGTTCCTCTAGCTATTTCCAGAGTTTTCAATGACATTCTAAGTAATCTAGTTATATTAGTGTATTTCTAATCTGTGACAAATTTGGTACATCACATTTGAATAGACCCAACCTGCAGGATTCTTGATTAATAACTTGGGGTAATAACTTTAAAATAATTTAGCTGGCAGGCATGACTAAACAATGGTCAAGTGCATTTTCCAAAATAATTTATTTTTAAAAAACAATTTACAAAATACGCAAACTTCTGGATACATCCGTCTGCTTGGAACAGTCCACAAACATTGTAATACACAATACAACAATAAAAACTGTGGGTTGCAATTGTTTTCAGAATACCTGTTTACCTAATCGCACACTATTACTTATAACTTTATTACTTATTTTAAAAAAGAAGAAAAATATTGAGCCACATCACCCAAGTGTATGGAGTATTTGGTTCAGTTTAATCATCCTAGATGGTGACACAACTCTCTGTTTGCATGTCACATCCTTAGAGCTTATCACACTTGTTTGACCTTTTTTTCTGCATGCCATTTTTCCTGTGTTTCTGATATATTCAATTCAATTCAGTTTTATTTATATACAGATTTACAAACAGCGGGTCTAGACCACACTCATCATATATGGTGTTGAGAGCTTGTGGACAGGCTTGCGGTACTTGTATGGAGCCAAATAGCCTTCCCTGAAATCAAACCCATCTCCAAGGTCAGCAGCACCTGTAATTGTGCCTTGGTATTGTCTCAGTGACAATATCTATCCACCCAATCATCTTAAATTGACTAGGACCATGTTTTATATTTGCATGCACATGTAGAAAATCACCAGTAGGAGTGCTTACACATGTGAGACCAGTTTTATCACAACATTTTGCCAGTTTAGCCTTGATGGTGCTGTTTTCTCTTTTAACAATATCTCCACTCAGTAGATGTAATGGTACATGTCAAACCCAAGATAGTCTCACACTTCCTTTAATGCTTGACTTAAAAACCCTGGCTCATTGTAACTACTGATGACTGATGGAATTCCCGTACTCTGAATGATTTCAGTTAGTAGCACCTCTGGAACAGAACCAGCATCCAGTTTTGAGGATGGAAAAACTTCAACCCACTTACTGAACATGTCGACCTCTGTGTATGTCAAATGTGAGCCACTGAATGAGATACCGTAAGTTTGAAATCCCTGTAACACGAGGCAACCACAGCTTTTCCCACAGCGGTCACAGCATGCAAACACAGAGGACAGACTCAATAAAAAACAAAAATAATGTGCTCGCATAAATATGCATACCCTTAAACTAATACTTTGTTGAAGCACCTTTTGATTTTATTACAGTACTCAGTCTTTTTGCGTAGGAGTCTGTCAGCATGGCACATCTTGACTTGGCAATATTCGCCCACTCTTCTTTGCAAAAATGCTCCAAATCTGTCAGAGTACAAGGGCATCTCCTGCGCACATCCCTCTTCAGATCACCCCAGAGATTTTCAATTGGATTCAGGTCTGGGTTTTGGCTGGGACATTCCAAAGCTTTAATCTTCTTCTGGTGAAGCCATTCTTTTGTTGATTTGGATGTACAGTGCATCCAGAAAGTATTCACAGCGCTTCACTTTTTCAACATTTTGTTATGTTACAGCCTTATTCCAAAATGGATTAAATTCATTTTTTCCCTCAAAATTCTAAACACAACACCCTGTAATGACAATGGGAAAACAGTTTTGTTTTTTGGTTTTTTTTTTTTTTTATTTTTGCAAATTTATTAAAAATCAAAAATCAAGAAATCACATGTACAGTGATTATTAAGTATTCACAGCCTTTGCCATGAAGCTCAAAATTGAGCTCAGGTGCATCCTGTTTCCACTGATCATTCTTGAGATGTTTCTACAGTTTAATTGGAGTCCACCTGTGGTAAATTCAGGTGATTGGACATGATTTGGAATGGCACACAACTGTCTATATAAGGTCCCACAGTACAAACCAAGCATGAAGTCAAAGGAGTTGTCTGTAGACCTCCGAGACAGGATTGTCTCGAGGCACAAATCTGGGGAAGGGTACAGAAAAATTTCTGCTGCTTTGAAGGTTCAATGAGCACAGTGGCCTCCATCATCCATAAACAGAAGAAGTTTGGAACCACCAGGACTCTTCCTAGAGCTGGCCGGCCGTCTGAACTGAACAATCAGGGGAGAAGGGCCTTAGTCAGGGAGATGACCATGAACCCGATGGTCACTTTGTTAGAGCTCCAGTGTTCTTGTGTTGCAAGAGGAGAACCTTCCAGAAGGACAACCAAATCTAAGCCACTCCTTAGTAAAAGGCACATGGCAGTCCACCAGGAGTTTGCCAAAAGGCACCTGAAGGACTCTCAGACCATGACAAACAAAATTCTCTGCTCTGATGAGACAAAGATTGAACTCTTTGGCATGAATGCCAGGTGTCATGTTTGGAGGAAACCAGGCACCACTCATCACCTGGCCAATACCATCCCTACAGTGAAGCATGGCGGTGGCAGCATCATGCTATGGGGATGTTTTTCAGCGACAGGAACTGGGAGACTAGTCGGGATAGAGGGAAAGATGAATGCAGCCACGTACAGAGACATCCTGGATGAAAACCTGCTCCAGAACATTTAAAAATGAGATCCTTCTGATGCTTTGGAAGCTCTTTGAGAGCTGCTCTAACATGCGACTAAGAAAATGTCAGGAATCGCCTACTAGAACAGCTCAACTTTATTTGGGGTTAATGGAGGCACTTTAAATGATGACAGGTGTGTACTGACACTTGTTTAACATGAGTTTGAATGTGACTGGTTAATTCTCAGCACAGCCACATCCCCAGGTATAAGAGGGTGTGCACACTTATGCACCCACATTATTTTAGTTTTTTTATTTTTACTCCCCAGCCAAAAAGATTTCAGTTTGTTTTTCAACTGAGTTGTACAGGTTACAGGTCACATTTAAGGTGGAAAAAGTTCTGAAATGATTTATCTTGGTCTCTTTTTTTTTAATCTCACAAAAACCTGGCATTTGAACATGGGTGTGTAGACTTTTTATATCAACTGTAGGTGCAGTAGATGTCAATTGAATCAAAGGTAAATCTGGTTTAGGCAGTCCTTAATCCAGTTATAAATGTAGGATACAAATATCTTTTTTTTTTTTTTTTTTTTTTTAATGCACAATTCTTACAATTACTAGTATAAAACAGTTATGTTATTGCCTTATATCCCCCCAACAGGTCAGATGGCTGCCCACCTACAGAAAAAGTTCTTATGGTTTTCTCCCAGTGCTTGCTCATATTTTAAACTGTTTGGTGTAATAAATAATAATGACTTTTGTCTAGAACTGCTATATGTGAAGTGTCTTGAGATAACTAACTTGTCATTTGGCACTGAACAAATAAAACTGAACTGAAATTGAATTAAAAGCATTGTTTTTTATGCACTTTCAAACTATACTCCCTTAGCTACTTTCATATTATAAAGTTATGCAGTACAGCTCCCAGCCATTAGCACTGGCCACCAGCACTGTCTGTGGTGAGGATAATTCCTTCTAAATTGAGTATGTCATGTTCAAACTGGTATCTAGTTGGCAAATTAAACCAGTGCAGTTTCCTTAATGCCAATTAAATGTTCCTCTGTAGTAAGATTTGATATTGATGGCCGATCATATAGAATGTAGCACTTAGATCTAACAATACAAGTACAGAGGCAAGTCCTTTATCTGTTGCAGTTAATGGGTCTTTTGTGACTTTAACCAGTACTGTTTCTGTGGTATGATTCACTCTGAATCCTGACTGAAAAAAATACTCATATATATATATATACTATTGTTATGTACAAAAACCCACAACTGTTTTTGTCATTGATGTTGATGTAAGTCAATTAGGAAAAGCAGTCTAGACATATATACTGTTTTACAGCTGTTTTAAACATAAACAAATCAGTACCAGTTAAGGGCAGAAGGTGATGAATTTGTCCTTACTTTTTGAACTTTTGTCCTTAAAGAAGTTCAGGAAGCCATACTACTTAGGTCTATTGAAATATATGGTTCAGTAGAGTTATTAGTCTCTCTCAGCTTTGTAACAGCGCTGAAAAGAAACCTGGGGTGTTCATATTTTCTGCTATTGAGGATGAGTAATAAGCTCTTTTAGACTTAGGGCTTTCAAATATATTTTAAGGCTATCCTGCCAGCCTAGGTGAGATTCTTCCAGGTTGGTGGAGCACCATTCTCTCTCAAGTTTTAGTGATGTTTGTTTTAATTTCCATTCCATGCATCTAAGCCTTTATCTGTGCAAATTTACATTTGTAATTCCAAAAGAAAAGTGAGTTCTTAGAATAACAAGTTTCTACCTCAAAATTACAAGATAGTTTTTTTTAAGATAATGTAAATGGCTTGTACTTCTATAGCGCTTTTCTAGTCGTCTGACCACTCAAAGCGCTTTACACTACAAGTCACCATTCACACCAAATCTAACCCATTCACACACGGATGACGCAGCATCGGGGACAATTGGGGTTCAGTGTGTTGCCAAGGACACTTTGGCTTGCAGCCTGGAGGAGCCGGAGATCGAACCACCGATCCTCTGATAGGTGGACAACCCCCTCTACCACTGAGCCTGGTTTTGATATTACATATTTAGAATTGGCTACAATAAGGGTATTATTTTAAGAATTAAAAAATAAACTTTTCCAATGAATATATGAAAAAAAATCCCCACTATAACTCCAAACACCACCGACTGCAGACAGAACCTGAAAAGCAAACATTGAACACTAGCACCACCTATTGGCTAAAAACTTAAAAAAAAAAGTTTTTATTATAAGATATATATGGAAAATCTGATGCCTACAAGTGCCTAGGAGTAAAACTACATCTTTATATGTAATTTTGGTGTTCCTCCTATTTTATATTAATATTTTTATGCTAAAATTATCATTATTTTTCAATAACTTTGATATATATGTATATATATATATGTAAACACCTACATGTAACAAAATAATAGAAAAAACTGTCAAGAGTAACAATAATGCTTTTAAATTCTCAGTTGAAATGTGTTCAATGCTGTGGGAAAAAAAAATGCAGCTGTTTAAGTGTATATTTGGACATGGATTTGGAGTCAGCTGATCAGATGACATGGAAGCTACTGAATAAACTGCAATTATCTATCATTTGATATCAAGTAGGAAAATTATACACAAGAAATTAAAGTAGGTGGGCTTTATAACACCAGTTTAGTACTGTTTATTTACCATGATTTTCATTCATTGTCAAGTCAGCACAAAGGTTATGGACTATGGTTTGAAATATGGTCCAGATTTTTCATTCAAACAGAAAGTAATATGTGATTCCTTAGCACAAGCCCTGTTGTCAAGACTGAGAGCTCGGTGTTGAATTGACAGTCCATAAAAAATCCAATGCAAAACTAACTTCACTTTTGTCTGAAGACCACTGTTCTGTGCAATAAAACTCAGTTACATTATTTGGCTAATTACAAGCAATGCTGTAAACTTTGAATGAAAGATGGAAAGAGAATATTCAGATTCATAGTATCAATATCACGGCAAAAACATACTTTACTAAAAGACTTAAATCCTGTATTTAAAACCCTACTTAAATAGAAAAACATGGGTTAAACAGCTAAACCTACTAAAAACAAAAAAAGCTTAATTTGGTACTTTTAGTTTTCAGCCAGTGAGATTAGTATGATGAGTACTATCTGCTACTCCACTGTGGCAACTTGTTGTAGCCCTGGCACCATCCTTACAGACTCCAACTGTTCAATTCAATTCAATTCAATTTTTTTTATATAGTGCCAATTCACAACAAAAGTCATCTCAGGGCACTTTACAAACAGAGCGGGTCTAGACCACACTCATTATTATTAATTACACCCAACAGTTCCACCATGAGCAAGCACTTGGCAACAGTGGCAAGGAAAAACTTCCTTTTAACAGGCAGGAACCTTGGGCAGATCCTGGCTCTAGGTGGATGGCCATCTGCCTTGACCGGTTGGGGGGAAAGAGAGAGAGAGAGAGAGAGACAGGAGGGAGGAGGGGGAGAGAGAGAAAATATATCTTGTCGAAGACAGAGATACGGGAGTAAATAACTGTAGACGACAACTGGCAGAATGGTAGGACAACAGAGTCCTAACTATGGCAGCTATTTACAGTACAATATAGAATAATGATAATAAATGGCAGCAGAGGACATGGGGCAGGTCGGTAGAGCCACAGATCAGATGTTCAGCTCTGGAGCCACAGGTATGTGTAGAGAGGTACAGAGAGAGAACAGAGAGAAACAAGCACAGTACTAGGGGAGAGAGGACACAGAGTTAATGGTTAATCTGTGATGGTTAAAATGAGTTTGAGGAGAGAAGAGGAGGAGTGTATAGCAGCATAACTAAGGGATGGCATGGAAGGATAGTTTAGACTATGGGTGTAGTTGGCATGGTAACTAGAGCTAGCTGTAAGCTTTGTCGAACAAGAACAACACACCACACTTTTTTCCAATCAAGTCCATTTTCTTGGATAAATGGATTCAGTTGCTGGAATATGTGCCTGGCTGTAGTTCTGGTCTCAAGTGGCTGGCAGAACAGAAAGTCCTGCTGAGATGCACGATCACATTCATATCTTACTTTTAAGCCACTTAATCAGTGTCTTTTTAACTGTGACACTGAATCGTTTGAAAGTGGCCCCAAGTTCAACTGTTTGCCAGCCCTCTCCCACATTTGACGTAGGTCATCTCTTTGACTAACAGTAACCACAGTTGCTGCCATTTGTGTGTGGCTTGATGGCTGGCACGGTATGATGCTTCCTGTACCACTGTCGACTTGCACTGTTTCAATTTGTCATGTTTTCTTGTCATTTGGAGACGTTTGGAGCCACAATTGTAATATTTCTCAACCATTCATGCTCTTTCTCTATATTTTATTTCTGCTTGCTTTACTTCCACTCCTAATTTCTGTGGTAGTCATGTCTCAAATATACATGCACTGGGTGCATGATCTTGACTAGTAGCAGGCTGATATTGAAAGAGAAGATAAAGATAAAGATTCCTTTATTAATTCCACACCGGGGAAATTTCAGTGCCAATTTTCAGAACAAGAAAAAGCCAGAAAGGACAGTGCACTCAGAGTATATACATATTTACAAGATATAAAAATATCAGTTGGATAAAAATATATACAACGGACAAGGAAAACAAAAACAGATCAATTTAAGGATAAGTTTGGACCTGTGGTACCTCTCCTTCAGATAACGTGGATGGATTAGCCTGACGTTGAAGGAGTTCACCAGTGGTGCTACAGTGGAGTGTAGGAGGTGTGAGGTGTTGTACATAAGAGATGACAGCTTTGCCATCATCCTCCAGTCTCCCACCACCTCCACTGGATCCAGGGGACACCCCAGGACAGAGCTGGCCCTCCTGGCTAGACTATTCAGTCTATTCCTCTCTGCAGCTGTGATGCTGCTGCTCCAGCAGACTAGTCCATAAAAAGGACTTCAGTAGTGCCCCCTGCACCCTGAAGGACCTCAGTCGCTGCAGCAGATGAAGTCTGCTCTGGCCTTTCCTATACAGAGCAGTTGCGCGGTTTGACCAGTCCAGTTTATTGTTCAGGTGAACACCCAGGTATTTGTAAAAGTCCACAGTCTCAATATCCGCTCCCTGGATGTTGACCCGTGAGTGAGGAATGGTTCTGTGTCTGCGAAAGTCCACCACAAGCTCCCAGTGTTGATCTGGAGGCGGTTTTGATGGCACAAGTCCACAAAGTCCTTTTTGAGTTCTCTGTACTCCCTGTTGTCCCCACCTGTGATGAGGCTGACAACTGCAGAGTCATCACCGAACTTCTGCAGGTGGCAGTTCTTGGTGTTGTTAGTGAAGTCTGCAGTGTAGACAGCGAAGAGGAAGGGAGCCAGAACTGTCCCTTGTGGTGCTCTTGTACTGCAGACAATGGTGTCCAACACACAGTCCCGTGCCCTCACATACTGTGGCTTGTTGGACAAATAATCCAAAATCCATTATGTGAGGTGGTGATTCATACCAGCTTGCTCCAGCTACAAACAAAAACAGGAAAGGCAAGACTTATTTTAATTACATTTTAATAATGTCTTATATACTGTGTCTTTCTTTTAGTTTGTTGTAGCTGTTATAGTATTATATATTTTTAAAATACCTTTATCCATTTTTTTCAAACTATTCCTGGCATTCCTCCAAATACCACTGAAGGGAGCTCCAACACCACTAGTGATTTACGAATCATGATTCAGCGGCAGGGGTGGGCAATTAGCCACATCAGAAAACTAGACTGTTGTGGAAGGCCAGACCAATAAGTTGAACTCAATTCTGCACAGTAGGAAATTTATCTATTTAAAAAGACTACTCAAAAAAGCTTTCTTGGACTTCTTTATTGAAAACAATTAACTGAATAATTGAATTCATTTATTGAATTGAATAATGGTAACAGTTCAGACTAACTACTGTATGAGAAGGATAGCTGACAGGCGATTGTCAGTAAGAGTGAATCTGTACCTGGATTTTTTCAACTGGTGATTAGGTTCTTTTTTTTCTCTGGACATATAAGCGCTTACAGATTCCACCAAATACTACTTAATAAACTTCCCATCAGAAAGAAAACCTTGCTGTGACTGCAATTTTGTGGGTTATTACAAAGCTGGAAAGCTGGAGCATTCCTGGATGTGTGAAGCTTAATTAAAAGTCCCTGTTGCTTTTGCAGCAAACTTTGCTTCAATGTTCAAATGTCCGTTCCCACTCTATATCAGTCAAGTTCTTGTACTTTTTGTTGTGTTTAGCCTTGTAATGATGATTCAGATTGTAATCCTTAAATACAGCAATCTGTTGCCCACAAACTAAGCAAATGGCTTTTAATTTAAAAAAAAATACTTAGAAGTCCATGCCTTGTTAAAAACTCCACATTCTGAATCAATCTTTCTTTTTTTAATATAATTACCATCTTTGAGGGGCCAACTCGCTTATGTTTGTTTACTGACATGTTTTCTTTACACTTTCACACTTGTGCAAACATACTATTCTACACTGTACCTTCAAAAAAAAAAGCAGTGTGGTTGTATTGTGTGCATGATTGTACCCTTATTTTAGTACCCTTATTTAAATTTCCCAGTGGTCTCTCACAGGATGGTCCAAGACAGCCAAAGGCCCAGATGTGGCCTGATGATTATGCAATCCAGGGCCATTTATCTGTGCAAGAGAGCTTGGTTTACAGTTAATTCTAAAGCAGTTTACCTGCTGGGGCCACTGCACACCTATATATTATTCAGCAAAAGGCTTCTATTAAACTCTGTGGATTTGAATAAACCATGAATAAGGATGATCCAGGCTCATGTCCAGCCCAAAAATCTATTACTGCTTAAAAATGCAGGGAGCCTTTAAAGCATCAAGAAAGCATCACCCCTCAGCCTCACTGAGGGGTAACATATTAACCCCTGATTGTCATATTTTGTTTCCAACTTTAATGAGATTCAGTGCATTGCAATGAGATTCAGAACTCTTGCACTTTAAGATTAGGCTTATTGTTTACACTTGTCACATATCTATTTTGGAGATAAATTTGTTAAGACTTTCTGCCTACATGCTCGTTAGCAAACAGCAGAACACTGGCTGGCATACAGTCTGGGGAAAGACAGGAAAGACATCTTTTTTCATTCTTTGGGTTCCCCCCAAAGTGCATTACCATGAAAGCATCTTATAATTTTGCATTTTGTGCCACAACCATCAGCCTGAAAAAGTATCAATGATGTATGAAGAAAAAGAGCTGGATTTTTTCAGGGTAATTTGTTCTTTAAAAAAGTTTAAAGACTGTTAGGACCTGTTAGAGTAATAAAGAATGATAGAGACATTTTAATGTGCTTGATTAAATTTAAAAACAGTGCAAAGGTGCTTCTCTCTTTGCCAACCCAGCTAGTTCATCATCTTCATCTTCTTCATGCAATCCTTCCCCTTGGAGATATTGCTTTCAAGTTTGATAAAATGATGTTGAGATATTTACAATGCCAATCAAACCCTCAGGCTGTATAAATGTTTTCTTTTATTATAAGCAATACAATTTTAAATAAGTCTATCATGCACAACCCTTTCTCAGCCACTCCCTTAAATACAAATTAACGTTTTGGGGTACATCTGCCTTGGCTTTTGGTCAGTTTCTTCATGATGCACTCTGCAGAGAGTCAAACAAGGACAGAATCAACAAGCCTAAACAAGGATAACAGTCCTGGGCCATCCAGTCCCTTCAGGAGAATGATGATTGATTCCTTATGCCGTTTTTCCGGTAAACATACCAACTGACAAAAGGCCAGTTATGCTTAGGTCACCTTGGGTTTGTAATGTAAAGAAGTTAACTGTACCTGGTGATAAATGCTTCAACCATAATATAGAATTAAAACATTTAATGTTAATGGGTTGCAAAATCGAGTCAAAAGAGAAAAACTCATAGACAAAATGAAAAAAGAGAACCAACATATAATTTGTTGGCAAGAAACTCATTTTGTACAAATAAAACATTAGTGACTGAAAAATGTAGGACTTAGACTTGTGTTTTACTAATTAAGAAAATATTTGATTTAATTATGACATGAATTTGTGGTATTCTAATTTGTAGAGGGGACTAGAATGTATACATTTATTTTAGAATGAGAGGTTTATTGATAGCTGCTTTTAAAAGACTGACGTATATAGCCTTTTAATAGCAACTGATCATTTGTTGTAAAGAAGTGACAATTAAGGGCATAACTTCTTTAAGTAGTTCAGTTGGAATGGGGTCTAAGAGAGAGGTTGTTAAATGAGATAAAGAGATCATTGAGGTGAGTCAATACGGGTCAATTGGGGAAAAGCAGTTTGAATAAATATCCAGTTTTACAGCTGTTTCTACAGTTCCTGCTTTCAAGAAAAATCAGCACCAGTTAAGGGCAGAAGAAGTTCAAGAAGTTCATGAAGTCATTACTAGGTGTATTAGAAACACTAAGAACAAGACTTTCGAATGAATTGTAAATACTTCTGGGTTTAGAGTTATTAATAGATTAGATTTCAATATGGTTGCTGTCACTGCCGCTGAGTGTTAACATTACTGGTAGGTGTAAATTCACATAGTATTCTTGAGAGAGCCAATCTTTAGTGAGACACAGTAAATCTAGATGATAAAGTGGAATTAAATCTTTCAGTAATATGGGTTTAGTTGACAGAAATGCTTTAGAGTCCATATTTAATTGTTCTGTTTTGTTGAATCATTGCAGTGCAGTTTTGATTTTTATTAGGATTTATTAGTTAATTCAGTTAACCGCGTCTTCTTGCCTCTCAGTTCCGCCTTTGTGTTAAGTCTCCAAATGGTGCTCTTGATCTAAACATCCAAATGTACCCTCCAATACACACCTGAATGATCCATACTTCAATCTAACATTCTGTGTCTTTCTGAGCTAAACCACAAGTGCACTGCTACAGGCCTCTTGAAAAGCCCTGATGGAGGCTCAAGAGAGGTGTAGATGGTTGAACGTATTGAGTCTTTTGGCCTTATACGGCCCAGTGGAAATACTATGAGAAAAATAATAGAGAGGTTGAAGCACTTCAACTGTGTCCCCCACCGCAGGTGTTTGCTTAGGCTCTGGGACAGCTTCTAAAATGCAGGGGAGTGGGTCCCTACTGAGGAACTGGTGTTAATGAAGGACACAAATTCTCTAAAGTGACCTGTTTTCTTGTTATACAAGAACAATTAGTTTGGCTTCATCGCTTAAAATGTTGTGTTGTTGTGAGTGATCAGGAAAACAAGCAATAGGACCCAAATGCAGACACCAGACACAAAGGAGACAGTTCAGTGATTAAAATACAAATACAATGGCTTACAGATGGCTGAAGCGGACAGCAGGCAGAAACAGAAACAGAAACCGGATGGGCAGTCCAAACCACATACAGTCCAAAATCAAAGAAATATTTTCAAGAGCAGGAAACACCAAAATCCATCATCAGGAGTCTGAGGAAATAAAATCAACCATAAGGAGACACAAGGAGTTGAGAATGACAAGCCAATCCAATAATCTGCCCTAACCATGTAATCTGGTTGTTTTATCTTGGGTTACCAGTTAACCTAACCATGTTATCTTGTCATTGAGGTTACTGCTACCAGGCTATAGGCCTAGTAGCCATTAATAACCGTTATAGCCATTAACTGTAGGCTAATGTTGTATCATTTTTTGATTTGAAATGCATTTTGCTACATTTCTGAAAAGTTATGTTACAGTATTATAAAATAGTATTTGTGTGAAGGGAACGGGTCATACACATATGAGCTAGCAATAGTTTTGTCAGTTTTTCAGTTTTTGGGTGTAACAATTGATTCCTATATACGAACTTGTCGATGCTGTACAACCCTTTTTATTTTGGTGAATCATCACTAAAAAACATATATGTTAATTCAAATCAGAATTACAAAAATGTCATCTTCCATACTGACATCAAGCAAACATTTCAGTGAGATGGCAAATGAGAATAACCTACGTGTTGATTGGCTTTACATGCAGTATGAAAAATGACTAATTTTCAGAACCTGAGGTAATACAGTAACATTATGCATGCCCCTATGTATGAACACTGGTCTGATACTCAACCATTTATTCACAACCCTTTTCAATAGCTTTGATACACGTAGTTATAACGTAAATTAGTTTATTACCGTAAAAGCTACATGTCACAAATTTCACAACAGTGTAAACATGTTTTAAGCAAGTTTTTATTAATGTCTTGATCTTAACAGACCATCTACTGGACAGATGATAACAGCTGCTGCAGATGATCAAGGCCACACTTCCAGATGCGTGGCCATGCATGGCCACAGTTGTCATTCATCGACCGGCAAGTTGACAACATCACCAACCCACCGACAGCGATGAATGTGAACCAGAAACCTGCACTGGTATACAAATATTTTGTGTGGGGAAGGGAGTTCTTGATGTGTTTTGAGTAAGGAAAATAGATAATTGGACACACTGAACTAATGTAAGTATGTTTTTACTCCTCATGTCCTAATATTAATAAAATGCTGTAGAAATGTGGGGGTTAATGAGCAATGTACATTTATATGCTTAATATGGCTTGTGTGTATGCACACATGGAAGTGTGTGTTTCAGGCTGATGTGAGCTCAAATGTAAGGGTACATTCAACACACGATGGTTTCTCTGAGTCACAAACTCACCGACAGCGTTGAATGTTCCCTAAGACTTGAAAAATTCAGGCTGACAGTGAGCAAACAAACAGCCTGTCCTCTAGTGCTACAAAGAATGAGCAGCATGACAGGGATAATCCAGGAGGCCACTAAACAAGAGGAGACAAGAGCTTTGCAGGTGCATCAACACAGTTTAAATAGTGATGTAGTGGACAGCAGCCAACTAACTATCTACTAAAACAAACTGGGATATGTATCTTTCTTTTTATATATTTTTCTATATATAGTCTGAGAGATTTGTAATATATATATGCCTTAGACTCTAACTGATGATTCCCCAATATAAATTATTCTACTGTGGTTCTGATCTTTGCTTTGATTATCAATTTGATGTCAATAATGAATGATTAAATCTTTCAAAAATAATGCTGGAAATGGATGAACTTAAGATGTTCTCAAAATGCAAATTAGCCAGCAAAGGGACTGTCATGTTATAGATTTTATAGATTCCCTTTAATGGCTCATGAAGCATTGCCTCAGGCCTCAGTTTAACTTTAGTAACCCTAAAGTATCTTTGTTCTCTTCTAATCAGGATTAAGACAAATTTACAACACCTATTTAAAACTGAACTGTCAAAACTGGACATATTCTGACCTCACACACAAGTGCTGTGGAGACAAGTGCAAACACATACTTATGAATGCAAGGGTGTTATTTTGTCTTACATGTTGTTTTCGACTACCAGTGTATCACTTAACCAATCACCAAATTTCAGCTACATGAAATGGTTCCAGGTTTGAGGGACTTACCTGCACTGAACAGCTGTCAACATGGAAATACATGGCTCTGCATACAGCTGACGTACAATGCAACAGAAATAATATATGGTCACTTATTAAATCAAATATATAGTTCATACATCAGTCAGTTACTGCTTGACACATGCAAATACACCTGATAGACACAATAACAAAAGTGTTACTGCCATTAGCCCTGTATTGCTAGTAATATATTGTATCTAAATAATATTGTATCAAACATGTGTGATGAAAAACTGTTTTTATTGAACTTACAGAGAATACTCACAACACTAAAAAACAAAAATATCCTTGATAAAAATAATAAAGTATATATGTAATATATTCTATACAATAAAAACTGCAGGTTGGGTGTAAATACTCACCCTGGGGCCTGTGAAACTATTTTTGTTTTCCATTTTTGTATCATACCAGCATTACCTTTGTTTTAGCATTATTATTTTAGGAATTGCCTTATCTATGTATCTGAGTAACCAACTTAGGTATGAAGCATTTGTGTAAGCCAGTAAGAGTGTGTAGTGGGTCACAGGAAAACCTAAATGATGCTACAAGCTCATACCATAACTGCTGGTATGTTGGCTGTGTCATTATTCAGGGGCTGGGATGTGGGTATGACTTGGGAGGGTAGGAGGAAGGGGAGACAAGGGTGAATGGAGTAAATAGGAAGGGTTGGTGTGTGGTGGGGGATGTTGGGAGGGGAAGCTGTCTGTGTGAGGGGTGTTGATCGATTCCAGGCTTGGTATTTTCCAGACAGAGTGAATGGTAAAGGTCAAAGGTTAGCTGCTCTTGTTTCCTATGAAAGAGAGGCTATGTGTGTGTGTGTGTGTGTGTGTGTGTGTGTGTGTGTGTCTGTCTGTCTTTTCATGCCAATGTGCAGAGGAAAATATGCATTCATGTTTGCTAGACATCCTGTTAAAACAGTGGGGTTTTTTTTTCAAATCTTGAGTCTTGCAAAAACCAATGCAAAGGTCCAAGTATGTGTAGATCTATTTTCATGTGTTGTGACTGAATATAATATTTTCTTAATTTACAGTGTTTTACTTGTTACCCATTATCATTATTATATTAAAACAAATGATCACAGTTGCAAATTATTTTTATTTTAATAATTTGCAAGTTGACATGTTAAAACTTTAAAAAGCATCATCTGTAAGATTATTGAGATTGTTGGATGTGACTGAAAAAATCTAAACTGTGGAGTACTTTAAACTCAAACAACAGCTAACACTAACTGTGCAGTGGTTGCACATTGCATGTTGCTCAAGGGCACAATGGGGGAAAGCTAAAAAATACCACACATAGCACGCAACACACAGACAAGTACTAATGCTAATTGTGGCCACACAGATAGTGATGTCTTAACATCCTCAGCTCAGGTAACAGCAGGCAAAAAATAAATTTAACACTGGAGGAAGACATGCCACACACACCTTATATTCACTTTCTCTTTCATTTATACATACACAGTTGAAAGTGGCATTTATTGAATTTACACTCCTTTCTGATATGTTTGTGTGCAAATTCACATGTGATTGTATGCTTGTCTGAATAAGAGGGCAGATCTGTGAGGTAAATAAAAAAGGGGGAGGGTAAAATAAGACACAGAGACATGGGGTGGGTGGGCAAGTATCCCCCACCCACCACTCATTTGCTCACCATCCCCCACTTGGGACTTGAACCCATGACCCCCAGTGAATGAGTTCAAGGGAGGCACCACCATTATTGGGGAAACTGCAGGTCTCTGTGTGTGTGAGTGAGAGTGTGTTTTGAGGTAAACTGTATTGAGTTCACTGGTGTGTGTGTAAACATCATTAATGCATACAGATCTGTGCATGTGATGTAAGAGGCATTGAAAATAGTGATTGCCCTTCCCCCCTTCTGTTGCTGAGTGTGTGATCAAGTCTGCATCCTGCTACCTGGACCAGACTGGATCAATACTTTAATCTAATTGTCATTCACTTCCACTGGGACAGCCAAACACAAAGGCATACACACTACATGCATTGTGCATATCTTTATAGTTGAGCACATGCACACTCATAGCCCTAAACAACAACTATACACATGTACACAAAAATGTGTATAGTACATTATAAACACTAACACATATAAATGCATGCACACAGCAACACACACACACACACACACACACACTCAATCACATGAGAAATCATGAATAAATATTCTCATTGTGTAAATGCACTCACTGCTATGTTGACATGCCACTGTGGTGTTCTTTACTACATCAACTTGCATGCTCAACTTTATACTGTCTGCCTGCCTCTCTGGGCGTTCCTCCTTCGAGTTGCATCATGCATGCACAACAGTGTCGGCAAACATCTGCTGATACACTGTCGTATTGCATTAGTGCCTGCTGCAAGCAGCCTCTCCCTAACAGTGACAATGGAAAGAAGAAGTCAGGGCTGCTCCTGGATCAGAGCCCTGATGCACGCACAACAACCAACCTAGAAAATTGTAGGAAATAAAGATGCAAACTGACTTACCCATCATCTTCTTTTGCAGCTTCTTCCGTGTCTGTTTCTCTGCATATTTTGTACCTCCTTCTTCACCCCTCCCATTGTATAAAGCTAAACCACTACTCTCTCTCTGTTTCATCCTCTGTTCTCATCATTCACGAGTCATCTCTTCTCCTGAAATTCTTACTCTTCCTCACTTCCTTCCTTCTTGTTTTCCTTCCTCCTCCTCCTTGTCTGTCGTTTATCACACTCTCCAATGGCTCTCCAGTGTCCTCTTTCTGCTGTGAACTACAGACTGTCTGGTGAGAGGGAGAGAGACGAGCAATGGGAAGTGCAAACCAGGACACACACACACAGCCCCTGTCAGTTTGAATGAATATTGTGCACACTTGGCTTGTCTCTCCCCCCACCTCTCCCTCCCTCTGTCTGCCAGACACCCCTCCTCCACTCCTCTCTCGGTCTGCCCTCTTTCACAATCTCCGCCTTTTTCTCCTCCTCCTTCCTTACTCCTGCCTTCAAACACGTTGACACTCCAACACTTAGTAACATTATAGAGATGTATTTAGAGATTGAAGGGGAGAGAGAGAAAGGAACAGAGAAAATACAGCAGCACAATACAAATTGTACATAAGGATGAAATGATAAATCAATTGAAAGTAATGGCAGGTTTGGTAAAACAATAGAATCCTTGCTATGGCTTCTACTATCAGTACAATAACAACAATGAGAATAAAATTATTATTATTATTATTATTAGTAGTATTAATTGTAATAATAATAATAATAATAATAATAATAATAATAATAATAATAATAATAACAGTAAATGCAGCAGTGGGCAGGTCAGTGGAGCCAGGCCACAGATCAAATGTGCAATGTACCACTATGTGAATGTGATTTCACAAGTGATGTACTTTCCCATTTTTTAGCTGATAATAAGTGGCTATTTTATATGCACATATCAACTGTGTACAACTGTGGTTATATGAGTTTATTCCATGAAATATCAGAAAATATTAAGCATACATTTTGTGAGTTTAAGATAAATGGTAAATGGATTCTGCATCTTCCTAGTCATTACACTATAAGTCAGCATTCCCTCATTTACACCCATTCATACAGCACACTTGCAGAAAAGACAGAAACTAAGGAAACTAACGCTTTTATTCAGTCATTCACACACTCAGAAAACAGTCATGGGGTAAGTGTTCAGTATCTTTCCCATGGAAGCTGCATGCAGCCCAAAGGAGCCAGGGTTTGATCTGCCTCCAGATAGGTGGATGAACTGCTCTACCTTTGAGCCACAGAGGTGCCAAAGCACTAAAGTTCTACAATAATATTTTTATCCTGTGCATCTATTTACTTTGCAAGCAGAATTTCATCGTTGTGTTTAGCAAAGTCTTAACGCTCCAGTAACTTTTGTTGTTTTCACGTGACATTTTATAGATTACACTGCCATTTTTGTATTTTCATTGTATTACACCATACATCTAGCCTCCTGCATCATCTGCAGCTTATCCCCCACTCTCTCCATCCTTTTTCTTTATTGATTAGGTTGCTCACTATATGTGTGTGTGTGTGTGTGTGTGTGTGTGTTATTAGTGTGCATATGAGACTGATCCTGCTGTGGTCAAGAAGATCAACATGGTGGCCACACAGGCACCCCACCCCCATCATTTTTCCACCCCTGCCTCCTTGATCTTCCTGCTTTCCCCTCTCAAGGTTAGTGGGTAGTCAAAGTAAAGGAAGTGATTAACGACATTATCAGTATCCTCCACCTAACTTCTCAGTTGAGAGCAGCTGCCAGAATATGAACGCACTGACTTGCCATGACAACATGATGGATTGATATGACATGCGAGGTCAGACAGTTTTGTCACTGAGATGAACATCAAAGGAGCTGTATATATCAGAATAGGGTACATGTCTGTTCCTTAATTTCTTTGAAATGCCCAGTTCATCCATTCATATCTCCAAAATTTTCTCATAGGAAAGTCAACAAAGTTGAGTTAACAGACCATTTAGGGGGAAGAAAATTGGAATACCTTTAAAGATCAATATAATTGTCAAACACAGGCATTTGTTGCAGATAATTCTTTGAAGACAGCCATGGGATGTCCTTAACTCACCAATCTGCTTTTGCATTGAAAGAAAAAAGCAGCTTGTTTTTCAAACACCACCTGACAGTGACTGCCCTCACTGACCCCTCCGTCTGACATGTCTGTGAGTAGGAGGGGGCAGGATAGATGGGAGTGTAGAGATTGACAAAGGTCATAAGGCAAAGATGGAGAAAGAAGCACACAGAGAAAGCTTGATAGGATGCCACACAAGACCAAATCAGTAGAGACAATGCAGTTTGAGACAATAATGCTAAATGTTGAAAAACAAATTAGGTTGTTCACAATGCCTTGTAGCTATGCTAGCATCATTGCCATCCTGTTTTTCAAAAACTAAAATATGGTTACCATTTTTAGCTATATGTAATTTTGTACAGAGACTACTGGGACCTAGGGCATGAATCCTACTGTCTCTGCTGACTCAATCACTCTTCCTCTAGCATCACTATTAGGTTGAGGGTTTTTTTTGTGAAATGTCTCTAACTGTTGGATAAATCCCCACAAATTCCCATGTTTCATGCAGGATAATGGGTTACTCCTTGTTAAATTACTTGTTCTTACCTCTGTGTAGACATTGTATGAATGCAACAGAATTTATACTGTGAACCTTCAAAATGCATTCCATGACCAATACCATGATCAATCAATTCCCATGCCATTTATCGCAGTATTACAAGTTTTAATCTGCTCAAGATAAACTGTTTAACATTTTAACATTTTTTTGGGGGGGGGTTTCTGATCAAATACAAATCCTGTCACAATTTAAAGAAACTTGACATTTTTTACAAAAAAGGAGTGGGCTACAATTCCAATGTCTAGATGTGCATCATTGAAAACCCCCCCAAAACAAAACCAACTAAAACTAAAAAGTCCTGCAAATATGATAAATAATCAGTTGAGTGGGTGTGCAGACTTGGGCAATCAAGGTGTTTTTCTAATTTAAACTTTCCTAAAATTATGTGTTTCTGTTTCTTTGAAAATCTGTTGATTACAATATCACATTAAACAACGACACTGATATTTATATTGCTGTTATTTCTGTTTTGAAACCCTGCAATTTTACAAGGAAGTTCAGAATTTGATATCCGCTGTACCTGTTGAACTAATGACATCCCCATTAGCCTGCTACTTCTCTCTGCTGCAAACTAGCAATGGTGCAGTATTTACCTTATCTAGAGTTGCAGCTAACAATTATTTAATTATTTTCACTATCCTTTTTTGTGACAGCCCTTTTCTTGGTTGATTTAATTTGGTATGTATCTCTTCAACAAGTGAATAATAATTTTTCCCAAAATGCCAACCTATTCTTTTAACGCTTTCAGAAAGGTGAAAATAATGTGTAGCTCGCCAAGATCGGTTTACATCTCTCCTTAATTTTTAAAGTGATGCTGCTGCTACATTGTCTAAACAATCGACCAACTAAATACTGTATTCATCCAGTGTCCAGTCTGATGAACAATGCTGGGGCTGGAGGCTCATAAATTGTTTTGCGCTAGAGTGCTATCTGGTGGCTAAGTCCTAAAACAGCAACACTACTTAGAATGAGAAATATCCAGTGGCAGCTGTGGAAAACTGCTATCTTGTCTAGACTCCAGGAGCAGTGAACTACTTAGAACAGAACATGTGCCGAGTTTAAATCAGGTAGGATTTGTGTTTTTTATATTAGTAACTGGAAAATTGTGGTCGCAATTTCTACTGTATCGCAGTGCTACAGTTTGTACATTTTTATTAATACTGTAAATGCACAAAAATAAGTCTAGGTTATAAAAAGATGAAAACAAAGTAATTAGATATTTACATTTTTTACATTTCAAAGTACACGTTTATTTCAAAGCTTTAGTTAAAAGTCAATTTTATAGTCTTGTGAACAATATATGTAAGTGTCAATAGTTAGATCCCAATTTCACGTTTGTGAGCTTTTAGTAGTTCCACCGAAGTCACGTTAAACACTCTAGCTATGTCATATATTGTGTTATTTTCATTATTATTTCACATTTGTAATGTAATAATGTTATGTGATACAGTAATACCATATAATAATATGTGATTTAATACATGGTAAATGGCCTGTATTTATATAGTGCTTTTCTAGTCGTCTGACCACTCAAAGCACTTTATGCTATAAGTCTACATTCCCCCATTCACACAAAACAAAACTAACAAAACTTTGGATTCTTATGCATTCACACTCTAATCACGCAGTATCAGATTTGGGGTTCAGTGTCCTGCCCAAGGACACTGCCCATGCAGCCTGGAGGAGCAGAGGATCAAACCACCGATCCTCTGATAGGTGGCCGACCAGCTCTACCTCTGAGCCACAGCCAATCGCACATCATCAATCCATCAGTCCCAGAATTGTGGTAACTACAGTTTGCTCATTCTACTTCATCAATTTATATTGGTACTTGTAAAGCAAAGATAAGCAATTCTTCTACCTCTATTTAGATCATATTTTCTGCACGTATGAAAAAATACATATTCAGTTTTGTGTTAGCAGGCTCTCACCTGTCAGTTGTAGTTGTCATTTATGATTTCAATGGAAGGAGTTACTCAATTAAACCCACCTCAGATCACTGAGCAGTATGGTTAATTACCTTTTATTAGGTATGCAAGATAGGATTGCCAAGAAAAGTTATCCTCTTAAATTATGACAAAAAATGTAGTTTATGGGTACACACTAAAAGTGACAAGTCTGAAAGTCTGAGACTGGGAATGTAATTTTACTTAGTGACATGTACTGTATGCTCTAAGTTGTTTAAATGCATTCTCGTTTCTATCTGGCTACTTGGGAACCATATCTGAAGTTGTGTAAAGGGATAAATATGTATCTTGGTTTATGAAATAAGGATGCAATGTTTATCAAATGTAGGGAAATACTAAATTAAGTAGCAAAAAGCAAGGCTATTTAAGCATAATACAGTGTCAAACTTGAAACTCCTGAAAGGTAAAAAACTTACGGTCTGTTGTATAAATACTGGGGATGTGAGAAAAGAGTGACAAACTTTACTGAAAGAGATTTACTAATATGTGGTTCATGGTATAAACCACCTGACTTGCAATGCATGATGACATCTATGATAACAGAAGTTTTTATTTGACAAGACAAAGCTTCAAATGTTTCTGTGGTTGGACAGTTTGGACAGTTCAAAGATGAAACATGTAAACTGAAAATGAAAACTAAAAATAACTACCCAGATACACTTTGGTATCCTGCCCACTAGTGTGGGCTGTCTGGTCCACACAGCTTCTAGACTCAAGTCTCTTCTTGTTTTTGTGTTGTCATTGGGGTATCTTTAACACTCTCACGCTTTCTTTCCAGGGCACTTGAGTCGTTCTCCTCTTCTTCCATGGTCACTGGTAGCCAGGACTCTTTGTGCAACCTCTCACTTCTTTCCACCTCTTGAACACTGGGTGGCAATGTTACCTGCATGTGCGCTGGGAGGTGCTTGAACTCCTCCACATTCACATCATAGTCCTTCATCTTTGAGTCCAGGATCCACCAGTGGCCAGCAAAGCCCACATCCAGTATCCGCTGAGGGAGCTCCCTCCAGGAAACTGACAAATTGGAGCACTGGGCTTCATATAGGGCAGTGTCTGGGTCGTAGTCTGCCCAGTAAACAAGAGAGAGAAGACCAAGACTGACATGGCGGAGCCGGCCCTCATTACAAAGCTTCACTAAAGACTGCACATGGCAATCAGAGGTTGTATTGCGGATCCATGGTGACAGCAGGGCCAACTGGCCAGAGCATTTGAGTAGAGCAGCTTCAAAGGACAAATGGTCAGGTTTTGTTTGGAAACAGGCCCAGGCCCCGCAAAGCAGTGCTGTGTATACAGAGGCTTTGACTGGTCGCTCCCATGCACCAACAACCATCTCCCGACATGCCTCTTTGTAGTCAGAGATGAGGCTGCGACACCACACTCCTAAAAAGGACAGAGAGCACGTCTTGTTAAGATTTGAAATGATGTATTAATTAGTTGCTATGAGAAAGCTGAAGTATGATATCCATGACAGAAACAAACATCGAGAGACCTGACGAAATGAATAGTTAACAAGCCAGTCAACGATGTAAACAACATCAAGCAGGCAAAATGCTCTACTTCTAAAACGCTCTATGAGAGGTGGGAAACCGCGTGGAGGATGGAACAAAACCACGTTGTAGCCGAAAAGTAATGCAGATCTGCCCGGAAGAATCTCCCGGTGGCCTGCTCGGCTGTAAAGATACAACTCAAGTGACGCCCCCAGCTGTCAAGACAGATCGTTAGCACAACTGCAAACAAAACCCGCTGTTCTTTGCGCGCAAGCTAGTAGCAGTTACATATGTTTTTCATAAAATGATTTATCATTCCGTTCTCTTATTTTTATTCAAGTACCCTATTAACATTTCTATTTAATAACGATCAAAACTCGAAAAAATATTTGGTGAAGAACATAAGTATATAAGTATATTATAGATTGAGTTGAGACAGGATCGTATTACATGTTGACGATCCCTGCGCCAGTAGAGACAGACACGTTCAGTGCTTTGCTCTCTCAACTACAGTCATTTTTGTTGATTTTGAGCTGAGTAAACATGTTAAACGTCTGCCTAAATAAGCCCTCGAATCTACTGCATCGAAAATCAAGCATTGATAAAGCTTTTGAAGGTAACCCGCGAGGAAACCGACGCATTAACAAACTATCCTCACCCAAAACAACAAATTATCAATGAAATGAAGAATTTGTATGCTGGATGAGATAATGATGATCTAGATACCCTAAGGCTAGCGAACTATGTCCTGTTATCTTTAATTGTTGGTCACCCGCTTTACTGGTCTTCAGCTTGTCCCATTTGCTGGCTGTGACCGGAGTTGCTGCAGTTTCTGCCGCCACGCAGAGCATCCTCTTCACTACACGCAAAGAAGCCATTGTCACAGAATTTATTGACCAGTACGGTAACCTTCAGGTGGAGGACACATCCTACTTTTCCGAGGACAGCTCACAACTCACATGGAGCCAAAATGGCGACCAGGGTGTGAATCGGTTTTAACCTTCCGTCAGAAAGAGCTTCTTTTTCCGTTTCGGCACTTCCGTTGACATCACACACACACACACACACACACACACACACACACACACACACACACACACACAGATGGCGAAGATGGTTCACGTGACAGCGTTGTTTACGCAATGACGTGTACCGGAAGACACTCCAATTAGACTGCTGCTCGACAGCTGTACCTGTATCTGCCGTTAGCTATGAAGGACAGTTGTTACTAGTGTTTTGTCATTACCTGGCCTGTGTTGTCATATACATTGCCGAGTAAAACAAGAAATAAGAGCACTAGTGTGCATTTAGCCTAAGCTTGGTGCCACAGGTTTCTGGCAACTGTAACGCCATCATCATTATCAGGGAAACATTGCGGCGGACAGGTTGGTGGTTTAAACCTTTTACTTTGTGGTCCGGACAGATAGCACGCACAGCAAAGTTGCAACAGAATTGTAAACTTGTCTTAATGATTCGAAGAATAAGGTTGATATTACTAAGTCGTGTGCTTGAAAGATCTTCTTGATGTTAGCTTGCTGCTTGGTTAATGAAAAGATGTTTTATATACGATGAGATGATATAGCAGTTTAACAATAAAGTGTGTTCAGTGTTTGAAAACATCTACCACAATGTTCTTATTCTCCCAGGTCTTGCGCATGAGCTTGCTGTTTTTTCACCGTAGCAATGGCCAGTCCAAATGATCTACAATTCCAAGGTAAGGAAGACCATACAAAAATAAAATTAAAATTGTTGTTTTTCTCTTCCCACCATCTGTTTTAGTCCTATAGCTACCTCTCCTCTGTTTAGCTTTAATTCCCTCCCCAAATCTGTTGTTCTATGTCTTGAACTGTCATTCTTCAACTAATGGCTACATTGAAAAGCTGCACCAAGCAAGGCCTATTTTTAGTGTCACAAAGTTCTGAGGAAAAATGTCAACAGATGATTCAAATGTATTTCTTGTTGATTAACAACTTCTCTGCAAATAATGTAATCCACAATAAAAGGGGGAAAAGTAAAAGAATCCTGCTGGTAAATGATACGTTAGTTTATGTTCCTGTGTTAATCACATGTCCAGTTTACACATATCCACCATTTTAACTAGGTATTCAATAGGAAGAAAATTAAAATATATAATAATAAGATTGGTTACATTTATCTCTATATAAAATTCTCATTTGTGATCATACAGTGCAGTGAGTCAAATCAGCAACAGCTGACACACCATGGTAATCTCTGGTGCAAGGTCAACCTGCTTGAGAGCACCTGCTTGAAACCTGCCAATAGCTCAAACACTGACCAATTAGATCCCAGTAAATAAAGAGTTAGTCATTCCTCTGACATTCTGAGGAACTTAAATACCGACTTGAAAATACAGTCAACTTTTTAATATACTGAGGCAAAATAACTGACCTGATGGTCCCTGGTCCCTGGTGGAGAGCAGTTTGTCATTTGTACAAACTGCCCACTGTTACATCACCCTCTAGCTTTTGTGACTAACTTTGTTTCTTGATTAATATCTGCAGAGTTTGAGGAGGCAGCACAGCTGTTGTCTGCAGACCCAGAGGCCTCCACCCTCAGTGTGTCTGCCTCAAAATCCACCTCTACAGCAACAGTAGCAGGGGAGGTGGGGGAAGATGTGAAACTCGATGTTTCAGAAGATGAGGAGGGTCAAGAAGAGATCTCAGAGGTTTGTAAAATACTACTGTTGACTTTTGTCACCATGACACAGGTTATGAATCTAGATGTTTAAGCTGAAACATGTTTGTGCTTCCAGCTGTTAAGAGGACAGAAAGCAACTGGTGGCTTCTGGACCTTTGAGTACTATCAGTCTTTTTTCAATGTGGATACAGTGCAGGTATGAAACATTCCCTTTATACAAATACAAATGCAGTATACAGTGGCAGGTGTAATTCTACAATTGGCACAAAAGCTTGAAGAAATAAATGTACATATTTTATCAGATTCTTTTACTTGATAACCCATCATGTGATGCAGGTACTTGACAGGGTTAAAGGGTCACTGATGCCATTACCTGGAAGAAACTTTATCAAACATCACCTTAGGAGTAACCCAGATCTATATGGTAAGTATTCTACATTGTGCTTTTTTACTCTTGATTTTCTCTGGATTTTAAACCCTTATTACACGACAGGAGCTCCTGCTGTACTTGGATCGCTCCCTGCAAGTCCTGTTATGTAACCTGGTAAAGCACCGTCTTTGATGCGTGCTTGACGTCCATTGGACTTCCTCCAGTGTGTCAAAGCAGCGACCCTTTAACCTGAAATAAAGGGAATATGACCCATGTGCTGTTGTAATGGGGCAAGATGTATGCAAGTATGAGCACCCTACCCTAAAGAATGTAAACAGTGACTGTGAGGAATATAATTCATTCAGGATATAGCCTGACACATCAGTATATTGCTCTTCTGTGGGGCAGCTGTGGGTCCACCCCCTATCAGAGGAGCAGTGGTTTAATCCCCGGCTTCTCCGGGCTGCATGCTGAAGTGTCCTTGGGCAAGACACTGAAGTCCACATTGCTCCTGATGCTGCAACATTGGTGTGTGAATGCGTTAGAATTCATTTGTTTCCTTAGTTTTGTTTCGTGTGAATGGGTGAATGTCAGCTTGTAGTGTAAAGCACTTTGAGGGGTCAGATGACTAGAACAGCGCTATATAAGTGCAGGCCATTTACTGTTGAATTTTAAACAATGCCGGGCCTGCTTTTTGGGCAAGTTGCATGTTGAACTGTCAGCAAAGTTTAGTTTTCACATTCTGAAACTTATGTGGCATACACCTGAACTGTGGGCTGCCAAGAAATGTAAGTAGAATAGTTAATCAAGTATTTATGTAATAACATATTAAGGTCATACTAGAGTATGGCAGCTGTGTTGCAGTTGCATTGATAAGAAGTGTCTATGCTTAAGTTTAGACAACAATCTTTAAAAGTGAACATGCATGCTAGAAATGCCAAATTCCCTGAGGTATTTGTCAGGTGTTGCTGCAGTAAGCATAGATTGGGTTGGGGAGACAATGTTGCAGTTATAGGATTACAGGAATTTGGTGCTGCTGGGTGGTTTGGAAGCTTAAGTACAAAAGAAAAACAGTCACTGTGTATATGCATGCCTGTAGGTCCATTCTGGATCTGTGTGACACTGGTGTTCTCAGTAGCGATCAGTGGAAATTTGTCCATGTTCCTAAGAGAGATGGGAAACCCTGCCTACCACCACAGACCACAGTTCCACAGAGGTCAGTCGTACTTCAGTTCTTTTGATGAACCAGAACTCAGACTCAGATTTGCTGCTGCTGTAAGTTGAATCTGTTTGTTTCTTTGTCCTTTTTTTACCCAAAAGTGACAATAGCTGCAGTTGTAATCTTCATGTATGCCTGGCTAGTGCCTATTGGTTTATGGGGGTTTCTAACCTGGCGGCAAGGGGCTGAGAGGCAGATTGGAGGCTATTCCTTCTTAGAGACGGTGTGTGTCTATGGCTACTCCCTCTTCATCTACATCCCCACCTCGGTAAGTCCATCACCCTCACAGCAGCACAATACAAGTTCTACATTAGGGTTAGGGGTAGGAATTACTACTACTACTACTACTACTACTATTATTGTTATTATTAACAACAACAATAAAAATAATAGTTAACATGTTACAGCAGTGGGTGTTGAGCAGGATTGAGGGGTCAGTTTGTGGTCTACACTCCCAGATCCAGACTCTAATAGTTGCTCTAATAGTCCAGACTCTAGAATAGTTGGAGAAAGTGAGTCAGAAACTAGAAAGCAAAAAACTTGAGAGGAAAAAGAGAGATGTCTGGTTCATAATGGGATATGGTACAAATGGAGAGGGATAGGCGGAGAGGAGCTCAGTGCATCATGGGAAGTCTCCCAGCAGACTAGGCCTATAGCAGCATAAATAAGGGATTGTTTGAGGCCCAGATGAGTTGCCTGAGCCGGCCTTAACTACAAGCTTTATCAAACAGGAAGGTTTTAAGACTGTTCTTAAACGTAGAGAGATAACTCTATTTTGCATTTTACATGGAGACACGGTAGAGAGGCTAATACAGGAGAGATATTATCTCTTTTCCTAGTTTCTTGTCAGTACCTGAGCTGTAGCAGTCTAGATCAGCTGGAAAGTCTTTACAGACTTATTGGGGCAGCCTG
The DNA here is from genome assembly GCA_008933995.1 of Datnioides undecimradiatus. Classification (NCBI taxonomy): domain Eukaryota; kingdom Metazoa; phylum Chordata; class Actinopteri; order Lobotiformes; family Datnioididae; genus Datnioides; species Datnioides undecimradiatus. The sequence continues at coordinate 2,185,814 of WARS01000048.1, forward strand.
GTAATAAAGAAATACAGTAAACCAGTCTAGAAGTAACAAATGCAACTAGTAACTAGTTTTTCTGCATCATTTTGAGACAAGATGTTACTGATTTTTGCTATGTTATGTAAGTGGAAAAAAGGCTGCTCTTGAGATTTGTTTAATGTGGGAGATTCCTGACAGTGGTGTAGGAGGACAGGCTAATGCCTTCTATAGTGAGTATGTCCTTAGATAATGTAAAACCATACCACGCTGGTATGTACTGGTTTTGTTCTTGTTACAGAAATATGGCCAATTTACACCTGATTGGGCAATTTTGGGAAGTCATCTTTTTATCTTTTGTCATCATATGTGGACATGGACTATGTGGGAAGATCAGATTCTCATGGTGTACTTTATGGAACCTGATGGGTTTGTTTGTCTAATCTGCAGTCTCAAAGAGTAGAGAACAAATAATTGACTGAGGCTGCAGCCAGACTTTTTAGATTCTACCGCATGTACAACGTGTAAAATCCACTGTAGCCAAAAAAGCATTTTTAGTGAACCCATTGACATGACACCATCAAATGGGCCACCTAGTGCAACAGTTAACTTGCAAGCTAGAAAACCTTTCCTCATGTGCTCAGCAAGGAACTTTAATTCAATTGACGTGCATATGTGCTAACATAGTTATCAGGGTATTATACCTAGTCTGTGTATTTGAAAGTGCTCAAAAATACAGGGAGATTTCATTTTTAATATAATTACATGGCTTTAACAGTATTTTATATTTTAATTCATTCATAGTTCATGCCAAATCATGTAATTTCTTCAACCTAACCAGACTTCTCCTGGAAGCTCACTCAGACCCCCCATTTCGGGAGGTCTTGGTCTAGTTCTTCAGTGTGTACCAGAATCTAAATTAAAGCTGTAACATCAGCAAAACACACTACATGAAATAAGCAGAGATGGGAATTATTTAGCAAACACTAACCAACAATTTGTCATCTCCAGGTTTTGTGGATCATTCCATTTGAGTGGCTGCGCTGGACACTGATCTTGGTTGCCATTGTGATTTCCGGCTCTGTCCTCGTCCTCACTTTCTGGCCTGTTGTCTGTGATGACACCAAGGTGATGGCTGTCGCTACTGTTGCGACCATACTGGTGTTGCACACACTGCTGGCTGTCGGCTGTGAGGTTAGTGAGGAACATGGACGTAGCTTCATGTTCACATTTGACTTTGATTAAAAAAATTGATTTCTTTTTCTTCTCTTCTAAGCTGTACTTCTTCCAGACAGCAGTCCATGTACCAGCATTGGCCCCTACCACCTCCCCAAATCATATCACACTGACCACCCAACCATAATGACCAATAGCAAGCAGTGTTGCTGGGGACAGAGGACATGAAGGAGCTCTAAGTTGTCTTTGGAATCACATGAAGATAGAAAACAATGTATTGGCAAACTGGTTTAGGTGATGTTGATATTGCCATTAAGTGATTTGTTCATTGCTCACCTGATGACCTGATGATGCTGGGATATGCATGTAGATTTTTTATGTGTAATCATTTGTGTGTGGTTTGTCTAATTTATCCTGACTTGGTCCATCTGCGACTGCAGCACTTGCTTCAGTGCTACACTGATGTTATGAGATGGGATGCATCTAATTTGTTTAGCTTGGCTTCTATAACACTTATCAGCAAGATTAAAAAGAGATACAAGTTCAAAAGAAAGAAACAATCAATGCAAGAAAGGAGAAAAAAACAATTCCTCCCTACAAAATACCTCATAGTCACAGGTCAGAGAATTAAGTTACAATAGGCTGTGGCACTACATGAGTATCAATTTCTGATCATGTGATGACAATGTTTGTAACATCATGTGTCCCTGTCTAAATCCATCTCAGGCATAACATGACATTTGTCACTGCTGTACTTTGAAACACATTATTTCTAGGGGCTTTTGCCAGGCCATAGCTTTTTTTCATTCTGCAGGCTAGCACTCTTTCAGCTGTGTGCTGTGATAATGCCCAGGTGGCCAGTTAAAACAAGGCACACGCAGAAGAAAAAATGGAGAAGAAATGTGGAAGCTGAATTGAGATTCCCCGAACTGACCAAGGTGTCACTTCTTTCTTGCTGCTTTTCTTTTTCTTTCTAGGCCAGTGATGATGCATGCTTATTAGCATATTTGTTGCCTGAACAATACCTCTTTAACTTTATGCAACTGTATGGCTAGCAGTAGTGCATTAACACTTTTGTATCTTTTGTGGGTGCTGCTGTAGTGCCACCATTTTATGAATGCAGCATTTCCCATCATGTATTCTATGATGAAGGCTAGTTGCCATGAAATTTGCTGCACAAAGTCATGATCTTCCCAAGATCTCCCCAATCCTGACTTCTTATGTTGAAATTTCTTATGTGTCCTCAGCCTCAGCTGTACCCTTTGTTTAGTGCTGACTGGCAAATGTCAGCACGCTAACCTAAGATAACAAACAAGGCAAGCATTACACATGCTACCTATTGCATGTTAGCATTGTCATTTTGAATTTTTTGTGTTGGCAGTTAATGATTTTTTTGTCAAACTCATAACAACTGATCCTTAAAATGTATTTCCATTGTGCAGCCTGCTTCAGGTAACCCTTTGATTGGGCAATTTTGGTGAAATCATCTTTTTATCTTTTGTCATCATATGTGAACATGGACTACATGGGAAGATCAGATTCTCATGGGGCACTTTATGGAACCTGATGGGTTCGTTTATCTAATCTGCAGTCTCAAAGAGTAGAGAACAAATAATTGACTGAGTATTTTAGGCTGCAGCCAGACTTATTAAATTCTACCACATGTACAAAGTGAAAAATCCACTCTAGCCAAAAAAGCATTTTTAGGGAAGTGCTCATAAATACAGTGAGATTTCATTTTTAACAATAGACATCAAAACTATGGATACTCCCATCTGCTTCAGCTGTATGGTCTGTTTGGTGCTGACTAGCAAATGTCAGCAAGCTAACCTAAGATGATAAACAAGGCATCATTATACCTGCGACACATTGCCTGTTGGCATTAACATTTTTAATTTTTTGGGTTGGCAGTTAATGACTTTTTTTTTGTTTTCAAACTTATAATCACTGATCCTTAAAATGTATTTCCATGAAGCAGCCTGCTTCAGTCACAGAAATTATAGAAAGTTTTATTTACAGAAAGTAAGCCATTCCAGACAGCAGTGCATAGTTCTACATGTGTTGTCTGGAATGGGCCTCACTACAAGATGTACCACACTACATTTTCTTCCCGTAACAAACATAGAGACCTCAGCCACTTAGACCTTGCTTACAAAATGACTTCCCTTAATGACAAAAATAGGTTTATGTCTGTATAGTGGGTAGTACAGTGGCTCTGTAGTTAACGCCTTGCCCTGCATTTTCTCTTGGGCTCTCCACCACCCAAAAACATGCATGAAAGGTGAAATGGCAACTCTAAATTGACTGTCCCGGGTGTACCCTGCCTCCTGCCTGATGATCCGCTGGGATTGGCTCCAGTGTCCCTGCAACCCCAAATGTGACAAGCAGTTACAGAAAATGGATGGATGTCTGTATAACTATTTATGCCCCACTGTGATCTTGTTTTTAATAAAATCTGGTTCCTTATTTTTTCTTGACAATCACTAACAGTTCTATATCCAATATTTCACAATATCTACAATCAGTTATTTAAAACAACAGTGCACTTTAACCACATTTCCAAAAGCAAAAAAGTCCAGATACTGAACACTAAATCTTAATAGTCAAAATTATCACTATTCAGAGACAGGTATCTCACCTATAAACCTTGACTTGGACTTGGCTGTAAGGACTTGGAACTAGTCAAAACTTAAACTTCAATACAAATCAGAACTGACTTTAACTTGCCGCAAACAGACATGATATGGACTTGATTTGACCAATTTGAGAATTGACATGGACCTGTCTAAACTGACTTAAGACTTAACTAGATTTCACCTGAACTTTTGCAAATTGAAGCCACACTGCAAATACTGTCAGAATATTGTCTGTGACCATGTTAATTCAGGATACACTGTTTCATTGTGACCATGATTCTCATCATGGAATTATTCTGTGCCATTATGTTGCATCAGATTCTGGAAATAGATAAAAGCAAACTGATGCATGTGACATCATGACACAACAGAGTAATCAACCACACAGCAGCAGTGATGAAGACATTCAGCACCACCGCCAATATTCACTTTATCACTTTGAACGTATTTGGTCTATTATTGCTTTTTAATGCATTCAAACACCGCAATAAGGCTATTCTAAGAAGGAAAAACTCTTCCGATTACCACCCTGGCTCACACTACCCATCTCTCTTCATCTGCAATATCTACTCAAGAGGAGGATTTTACTAACTTAGTCAGCTTTGAATGTCTTCCTCCTACATCCAAGTCAGAGGAGCTGTTCCCACAAAAATTAATTATGAGACAGCTATGACTGAAGCCTATAGCTGCACTCTCTAACAATTTGTCAATTTAATTGGCTGTTAATCTTAGTTTTTAAATGTGACCAATATCAGATTTCAGTCTGACCTGGTCATGCTCCTAAACTGACCCACATTCAAAAAATGGAAATAAAACAGACATTACATGCAGCACGTTGTTGTATGAAGTGAACCAGTGAACTGTGTGGAGATAACAAAGAAAAAGAAAGAAAGAAAATAGTTGGCGTTCACAGGGACCTCGATATGAGTAGTGCTTCACAGTCCTGGTGTTAGCCCGATTCTTTTATTGGAAGCTCAAGAATGAACCGGAGAAACCTTCAGGTTACAGTTGAAATATTTATTCTGGTCACAGGTAAAGTAAGGCAGCACTGGGCACAGAATGACAGAGCTCTCCCAGGATCTCAGTCAACCTGCGCCCTGATCTCTGGGAATGTTTCACATTTATCTTCTTGGGCTGGGCTCGCCCCATACAGAGGTTGGACTTTCACACAACCAAATATAATTGGCCAGTTATGCCTTATTCTTAGAATGTGATAAGCAATGTGTGTGAGTGTTGTTTCATGGGCATGTATCTAATTCAACAGACCTAACTGACAAGATAGAGAAGTTCAATCTGTCTCATGGTATGCAAAACAGTTCCATCCAGTCATGCTTATGTTACAGTTCTGAACCTCACAAGGACATACACTGTGTAATATGAGCTCAGTGGATAAGTGTAAAACAGGAACATAGTTTCAGTGGAAAAGCACAGGATAAGGATACATGATGTCTCAAAACAAAGCCAATTATAACACTGGGACTTTGACTCTGGTGCCTTGCATGTTTTAAATGTTTGTCTGCACTATGGGTTGTTATCAGGACCCTGCAGCGTTTGACAACAAGTCGTAATTTGGTTCAGGCGTTTTGGAAAAGTAAGGGTACATCCGAATTCTTTTGAATAGCATTTACGGTGTCCTCCCTTGTGTCCTTTCCTTGCATCGTCCCTCCCATCGATAATGCAGATGCAAGGAAACAATACGGAGGGAAAAACAAAGAAATGTGTTTACTTTGAAGCGACGTCTGTTTCTAATGTCGACGGCAAATCTTTATTGAACAAGCCAGAATACTATTAGTGTATTTTTAACAGAAGGACAATCATTTACGGGAAATTACTATTATATAACTGAAATGAAAACTGGTGTCCAGGAATGATTAGTCTCACATTTGACTGCATAGTATTTACTGCCGACAGATTCTCCAACTCTCTCTGGCTTTAATTATATCTATGATAAACGTTAACTAAGGAAGATCAGATAAAACAGATTGTGAAAATAAAAATCTTTCTAAAACGAGTCAAAGGTGTTAGAGGTCCGTTCGTTGCCCAGACCTACATTAAAATACATTTTAGATTTTTTTCGCAAGGTGTGAATCAGCCAGCGTTGTTTTGTCATGTAGCAAATCAGTCCGATCAGCTGGTATCCAAAGGGGGCCTGTCGGGACATAAAAGGCTTACGTGAAAGAGGCTCTCGTGTTTCATCAGTTGTAGATGATTAGAAATCCCTTGATGCTCGCCGCTCCTCGGTTCAGAAATAAAGAATGGAGAACAAATTCTGGTTCAAGCAAGGATCTTGGAGCAAGGAAATTTATCATCTTAAAGATATGACATGCACGGAAAGGGACTAAGAAACACTGAAAGTGAGCTACAGGTATTCGTTAGCTTAATTATTGTCTGATAAAGGTGCTTGGTCTATTTGAGCTGTGTTATTTATTGCTTCCATTGCAACTGGAGTAACTTCCTTCTATGTATTGCCTTACATTTATAGCGCCTCAAACAAGCCACCAATTTTGCTTTGCATCAATTAAATTAAATTTAGAGAAAGTACATTCAATGTGTTGTTCTCTAACCTGATTTGGGCCATTTATGTGTGGAATTTGTCTAATTGCTGTAATATTTCCTTCAGATGAACAGTTACTAGTAAAAGAAATATGTAAGACCACTGGGACTGACCATAGGATATGGTGACTTAAATTGCTACATACATAGAACTTTCAATTTAATTTATACAGAATCAATATCAGCAAGTTCTTAGAGCTGTACGTTATCCTTATCCTGGGCTCACTCTGGTGCTTAACAAATGACCTAGCTCATTAACCTAGGTTTAACTAAGGAACTAACCTTGGTGTGATTGGCAAATTCATTGTTGACCTGTAAAAACTTGGCTCTATCAGCTAAATAGGACTTAAAACAGCTTTGTGTGCTTCCTTTAGTGCAAACTAAATGTATATTTAGACATGTCAATGAATTAAATACTGATAAAATCACTTCCTTGAATCTAGGTCTGCACTGTCACTATTAGCACCGTCATTTTATAAAAAATATTGTATTGTCAGTCTTGCCTTGAGAGAAAGTAATTATTAGTAATTAAAGTAATTAATTAATATAACATGAAAAAAATTATAAGTTTCACGTTATAGCATAGTCACGTTCTTTTCATGTGTGGCAGCTATACACGTCCATGCACAATAATGCCCACAAAGGTATTTTTAATGAACATTATGTTTTCACAGTCAAGTTGACCTTTTGAATATAAAATGTCACCGTTTTATCATTAGACATTTGTGTGATATCTTTTTTATGATTACGAATTCTCAAGTTAGAGCAAAAACTGTTTTCTAAGGTCACAGTGACCTTGACCATGACCATGAAAATATGATCAGTTCACTCTTGATCAGTCCAAATTGACATTGTGTGAGGCAAATTTGAAGAAATTCCCTTAGGTTGTTCATGTATTGCAGTCATGGAAATGGGATGGTTGTACATATGAACAACAATAAAACATGCCTCCAGATATTGCTCTCATTAGCATAAAGGCGTAAAAAGTTTATATTATGGCATTAAAACTTAGGAATAAAATGGGAACAACTGTTGAACATTGCTCCGAAACAACTGATCTGATTTTACACGCAATCAGTTATATGTCATCCTCAAAACTGCTTCCATCTTATAAGTACTGGCAGAGCAATGTACACCAATTTGACTATATTTGTAACTAGTCTAAGTTTTAGCCACTGCAGTTCATAGATACATACATAGATAGCTATGGCAACACTTACAGCTGAGAAATAAACTATCTCACTAGTTTAAACTGCAATATAAACTAACTAGCTTTTGTTCACTGTAGACAAAGCGATATGGGAAGGAAGAATAATTTTGGTAAGTGCATTGCATTAGACAGTGTTCAGGTGACTGAGTTATACAGCAGTTAAACATCATCTAAACCAATACATTCAATATTTTTTTTCCTGAATCGCTTGGCTTTTGTTATTCCTATTTCTGCTACATTCTAAAGACTTCAGTAAATATTTTTTGTTTAAAGCTGGTCCAGTGTCTACAGAGCCCCCTTAATGAAAAAAGATCTTGGTTTTCATGTTTTTTGGTTGTTTTTTTTTTCATGCTCCAGCTTTCACAAAAACATGTTCCAAAATGGCAGAGAATTACCATGACACATGGGGCTTAGCACCAACCGCAGCTCAGTGATAGACCTGCCCTCTATGACCTTGTGAACTGACCTCGCCTGCAATCCTACATTCCATGTCATTTTTATCTACTCCCTCCATCTGAGCATGTCAAGATCCAAGGGATTTAATTTTTAAGGAAATATGACAGAAATGACCCCAGACACCAGGAGACTTTTAGAATGAATAATAAGAGTTGGTTGATGTCAGTGACCAATTTTCATGTTCTGTTCTGTGTAAGTAACATTACTACAGCTGATGGAACATGGGTCAACTTATTTTTGCTTTGTTGTTACAGTGAGGTCCTTTGGTGTTGCTGCTGCATGTAAATGCACTGCTTCATGCTGTTGCTAATGTATGTAAATGTACTTGTATGTGAAAAAGAAATGGTCACTTGCACTTGCTATCATATTCCAGCTTGAACACATAGGGTTGAAGTATTTGATAGACAAGCTAGGTCAGTGTGCTTTGACCAATATGGGGGCCAGAGCGCAGTCCATCTGAAACTCCTTCAGACAGAAGATTAACAAAGTCCTGGTACTAGCAATGAAGATTAATGAGAAAATGTGTTTTTGAACAATAAACCTAGTAAACCTGTTCTATTGGAGCCCCCAAATAAAAGTACCTGTAAAAGAACATAATGCATGGCCTTACGTTCTGGATGGAGAAAAATCTAGGTATGATGTTTAAGACAGAGAAACTTTCTCAGGCTGAGTCTGAACCAGAAGAGTCAATGTCAGACAGTGAGAAAGGTGTTATTACTGGTTTGTCAACACACAGAAATGACAGAACATGACAGTCTTCATCATACATTTTTCCATGATAAAAGTGGAGGCCACTATTGACCACACAGCAATGATTCCATGACAAAAGGGACATGAATGCTATAGGCTAGCTACCACATGGTAAACATCTGGTGTGTCAACAATCTATTCAACAAACTAGATGGAAAAAATTCTACAAGAACAGATTTCAGGATCATGTCCACCACATTTAATTTGCTGTCTTTTTTCACTGTTTTCTGTGTTTCTGTGAAAGAAAAAAAAACAACAAAAAGGTCAACCCTACAAAGACTTTTTTCTCAACTCTCAAAAATTGACAACTCAAAAATTCCAAATGAATTAAGTCCAACAGTTGTGCCACTGGAAGCAATGCATATGTGTCAGTCTTTCTCTCCTTAACAGATGAAAGCGGAGGAGGGCATCGAGTATGTAGGGGACATGATATGTAGGTCATAACATAGTGAACAGATGAGGAGGCAGGTGGCCCCGTTTTCCATGCCTCGACACTGAAGTCTCTTTGCCATAGTCTCAGTCTCAATGGAGGTTGGGAGGAGAAGCAGGGGAAGGAAGTGAGATAAAAGAGGACACTGCAAATCCAGCACTGCTTCTCTCATTTCAACTTAGTCCTTACTGGTGTGTTTTCCCATTATCCTCCTCTAATTGCAATCCTGGAGCTATCCAGCTCAGTAGGCTGGGGAGGAGCTGCTGCAAAGTCCTCTCTGCTAAAAACTGGATGAAGGGTGAGCAGCAGAAACTGTGTTCCATGTTTACAGGACTAGCTTTAACAGACACAAAATTTCTGGAAGATTGTCACTTTGGTCACCTTCCATGTTGGGTATGAAAACCAGACAAAATTATCTGCAAATCCTTAAAGAGGTTGGCATCTACCTAGATAGCAACACTAGAGGCATATGTATGTTTCAAACAAAGTGCTTCTCAAATCCATCAAGTTTATTAAAGATAAATTTGACAAGCACACCTAGTCACACTTTTTAGAGGTTTTTGATTTAGTAATCTGTTTGAAATGACTCACAAAACTACAGCTGTCCCTTCTTGTGTGTAAAACTGACGGTACAAGCAGGACTGCTTCTGAGTTGGAGCTGAAAGAATTATCCCACTTATTACCTTGAGTCTACAAAGATGCAGATATTGGTGAGGCAGTGGGATACAGCCACGAGGAGTTTATGCCTGCTTTTAGCTGTAGAACTGAGCTTGGCTAACCACATCAAGGGTATACAAGATTTACAAGCATATTTAAAGCTGAATGAAATCAATATTTTTATTTTACCAATTGAAATGATTGTGTGTAATGTATTACCTGTTAGTTCATGCAACATATCACCCATTTTACCATGAGGCTGTAATCTGATGTGAGGTACCCAAATATGCTGGCACAGAGACCACTTCCAGTCAATGTAGTATATGCTTAAGTATTTGCAAAGAGGACAGAAACCTACAACCTACAGCAGATGATTACGCTGCCTATTTATCTCATTACTCAGCATGGAAGATGACCAATGTGACCTAACAGTGTGACCTAACGATACGTGTGGGGATCTTAGTGAAAGGTATCAACACAACTTCTTTTAGGTAGACCTACACATTACATAATTACCGGGGTCAGTTTGTTCACACACACACACAAAAACAAACATACTTTCCACATGCTCCATAGGCTGCCTTGGCACATAGACAGCTTCAGTTTTCTGATTAATCTGCCTCCATCTAACACCAAAACATGGCTAAACTGACTACTGGTAAGCTTGGAAAACATGTTGGCTTGTGAGTTGAATGAACTGTTCTGTCTGTCTTAAGTCAGTCCTCTAAGAGAAGTGCAAACAGGCCTCGAAGATCGGATCAGATATGAAAAGCCAAGATGGCTGCCCAGAGACAAGTGCCGATAATAATAATATCCAACTGCACTGATGAAAAGTTTCAGTAGAGGTCTAGTGAAGATGTGAAGAATTTTAGAAACAGACCGATGCTGGTATCTGGCAATAAGTTGATTCTTAGGAAAAAGGGGATTTAAAGAAACACTTTAGGGTCATTGCGACATAAAAAAAACCCCTAAAAAAAACAGACAAAAGAAAGAGGAGAGGAAAGAATAAGATACAGGTTGAGTGTAGAAATCAAGAAGGGAAAGATGGTAAATGCACTGCATCTGCAGGTGGGGGGTCTGTTAGCAAGACCAGAGTCTGGACGGATATGAGAGCATTTGACTGTTCACAAAGTAATGGACTCAACAGAGTAGAATAAGGGTAATGTATAAGGGGAGGTAGTGCCAGCACAGCACTGGTTTTGGTATACTGGTTTTGGCTGCAGTAGGTCAGTTATGGTGGAAGGGTGGGGTTGAACTAAAGAGCTCCACTGGGAGGGGTTTGGGATCTCTTGTCATGCAGGAGCGGGGAGGACGAAGATGGTGTTGAGAGGTCTTCTCTTTAACTGCCGTAATGCATGGTGTTGCTGGGAATGACCATAGGTGATGCCATGGAGATGGCAGCGCCCCCCATGGTGAATTGGTTGGTGACAGGATAGTAAGTACCGCTGCTGCTGGGGCCTGACTGGCCTGTAGTAGCTCCTGGAAGGAAACAAAGCATCATATTCAAGATTTCCACTGAAGATACATGATGATTTTTCATGGTATTTCATTTTGTATTGGTATTTTCTAAAAATTAATAGGTTAACATACCCTGAACAATTCCTGTGCTCATGATGGAGCCCATCCTGGAGTGGGTATGGTTTACAATTCCTGTGTTCACTGTGACCAATCAGAGAGGGGAGCACACTTAACTTGGCGGCAATAGGCATAATCCTGTTGCCTCCTGTTTGAAGATACAATTCTGCACTTGCTACAAATTTTATCATAGCTGAAGATATTAAAATAGCTGTTGAAATCAAAGATTTGACAGAGCTTGCAAATTCAGTGTAGACACTCTGTAAGGAGCTGCAATGTCATTTGAAGAGGACATCCTGAAAAACCTGCAGACAATTTTTCCAGTCTTGTGATAGGGAAAAATATATAGTCAATAAGTTTTGTCACTTTTCTCCACGTCATACAGCTGTGTGCTCACTAGGCGCTAAGAATTAACATTTCTGTTTAGTTGTTTTTATGCCTGTAACTTCATGCTGAATTGCAGACATACTCCATTGCTCCTGTATTTGTTCCCGAATGCATTAACATCCATCTAATGTTGAGATGTTTTTGTGGGAGTTGTGATTCGTACCCAAGGGGATTAGGTTGTTGTGAGACACTGATGGACCACTGCCGATGACTGTACTGAGGTCATAAGCTGCAGGCATCCCTGTATAGGAGAAACAGGAAACAAATAATTTACTACAAAAACAATAATGCTGAATTTTTTTTCTTATTCAGCTCTTTTCAGAGTTGAGACTGGTGACACCATGTAAACTGAGTCAAAGCCAGCATTCATAGGTACAAGGAGGGAGTTGGACATTCCACATTCAATACTGCTTGAGAGGTGATACTTAATCAGACAACACACATAAAAAAGCTGATTTTTATTCAAGCTCAAAATTTGACTATATCAGTTATTGATAATCTGTGAGCTTTCCTCCCTAAAAGTGATATTGACCTCAAAAATCAGGTCAGGCTCTAATGTAGACAAAAATCTAACAACGATCATATATTTGTCAGTATCTGTGTCAGTACACAGATCACAGTTTATTCCTTCTCTGTGGGGAAAACACTTGTAGACACAGACTGACTGACTATATGCAAAATCTCTACCATTGCTCCAGACGCAGACTCCAACACCATCTACAGTAAAGGTCACACTGTGTGGCTCCGAGGTCTCTGCCAATGGGCCATGGTTATTACCTGAAAATGTCCTCCCTGTCTGGCTTATTCTTGTTCTGTACAGTTTTAATAAAGGTATCTGATGCACCTGTGGTATGAAATCAACTAGAAATGAAAATATCACACTGTAGCGTTGCAAAGTAGATAATGTAGTGATCTTCCTAAATTCAAACGTTTTCTGCAGTGTTAATGTGAATCTTCACCTGATACAGCCATCCCCTGACTCATGCTGTAGGCTGAACCTGTGTTCCACATGTTCTCAGATGGGGAGGTGTAATGCGAACCAGGAGGGGGGTTTGGGGTGGTGCCTGTGTACCTGCATATGCACACACGAAAGCACGCATGCACGCAAACACATAAATGAAGATAAAAAAATTAGAGCGATAGAGATGCTTTCCGCTTTAAATGTTAAATTATGCCATTTACAATCTAGGGCATGGCTCAGGACACCAACTCACCTGAAAAAGGGATTCTTCAAGTCCAGGAGATTACTGGACTTTGATCCTGTCTGATCCACCTGGGCAACAATACTGATGTCGTAGCTTTGTCTGTTAGGAAGGAGGTCAGATTGACATTTATTGAAAAATTTGTACAAATCACACTTTAAGATTTTAATACTGAGTTTTTTGTTTCTGTGCATTTGAGCACATATAGCTTTAACACACACACATACACACACACACCCATCTTTTGTGTTGCTTTATTTCTGTCAGAATTTTAAACAAAAGCAGGACATCCCACAGTTTAGTTAGATATGCCTCTATGCTTTTAATTTTTCTGGCCAACAAATACGTATTTTTAGCAGCATCATACCTTCTGTTGGCCACCAGCAGGGCAGTGCCAGAAAGTGTATCCCCAGCTTTGGTGAAGAGAGGAGACTGAAGGAGACAGCGCACCTGGTACCAGTGAGTAAGAGGTTCTGTGGGAGCTGTGGACAGCCATACTGTCATCCTGCAGAGAGGGTGCAAAAGTATAGCTGCTGGAGTGAGGCCAAGACAAATATGTTGGACTAATTAAAGGCTTTTCTTTAGACGCACTCCAAAAGAATTGTGTCTATCAATCAAAGGGTGACTTACACTGATCCCATAAATGCCACATCAAACCAGAAAGCCAGGCCATGCACCAGGCCTGAGTGCATCATGTGGAACTTAAAAGGAATCTCTATCCTGAGTCCCAAAAGAAAAAGCAGGGGTACAGACATATTATTACTTTGGCATGACACATTCATTTAATAGTTCCATTGACAGAAGTGTATGTGTGCACATGTGTGCACACATACCTGTAGAGATCCTCTTCTTTGGCCTCCAGGAAGTTGACTGTGTGTTTGACCGACTTGGCCATCAGAATACGGATATCAAAAGTGTCCTATGGAAAGAGATCAGAGATCATCATATGAAACAACAGATCCAGTTTCAGACAGGCGAGTCAGTCACCAAGTCAGAAGGCGACTTTGTCTCCAGCCAGTGTGGACAGGCCCTTGGATGGATCCAAAAGACCCTCATTATTCCCTTGCAGTTACATGCCTCCACCACCCAGTCAATTTGCAGTCAACATTCATGGATGTTCATACTCAAATATAATGTTACGAAATGTTATAATTTCCTCAACATATATTAGGCATTAGTGTGAAATTTTGTCATTTTAGGCTAAAATGTATTTGTCAGATTCTTTTTGAGCTTGACCTTTGATCACCAAAATTTTATCAGTTCTTTTTGATTCCAAATAAATGTTTTGCACATTTTTTTCATTAAATTTAAAAGAATTACATTGAGATATTCTGGAAATACCACAAGGCCAAAATCACATTTTGTCACATTTTGACCTCCAACCTCTAAAATCTAATTAGCTGATTCTTGAGTCCAAGGATCCTTTCCCTAAATGCATTTCTGAGATAGAGTTCAAATGATTAGGATGGATGGGTAGACAAGTGGACAACAAAAAAAAAACCACTTTGACCACAACTATAAGCCTAAAAAGGCATAAGATGGAAAAAATAGCATACACTGAATTATTTCAAACATTTTCATGGAATAAGACTTGTACCACCTTAGTCTTTATAACCCACAATGGTGAACCTGATTGCAGTTGAGGCCAGGCTGCTTTTTTTTTTTTTTCTCTCTCTGCACCACACGCAGAGGGTATCAACTGTCAACTTGGAACACATTACCATGTTCATTTTGACCATGGCAATATTTCATGAGTAAGTGTAAAAATCTGAACATAAGCATGGTGAAAACATACCACAATTGGCTGACGGAAATACTCATCCACTGCTGCCCCCCGCAAGGCAGAGAGGTCCACACCGTGGAAAGAGGGCTGGTACCTTGGGACCAAAGAACAGTCACATAAATTCAAGTGTGAACTATTTTTTTTCTGTGCATCATCTTGACAATGTTGTTCTATGCAAACAACATAACATTCTGAACCATAATGAAAGGCATTTCCTTAAAATAGCATCCTTTAAAAGAAAAAAAAAAAAAAGACGTGATATACCATTTATGTAACTTTTTAGGCAGTCTCTCTGTCTCACTCACACACATATGCACAAACACAAAAAACTGCCCATGTATTTTTTTTTTTTAAACGATCAAATGAGGGGAAAAAAAACCCCCAATGAGTAGTACACATGGGGGGCGACTGAAAGCTGATCTAAAAGCACCAGCTTCCCTGAATGACAATGCACGTAGTGTTTGGTTTCCACTGAAGATTAAGGTCCATTGTGACTAAAGACTAATGACTTTAGATTGAAACACATTAGAATAATCTGGGGACCATGAGTGTCTGTTGAAGACTACATCTTAATCCTTCTCACAGCTGTGTTGTTTCAGTCTGGAGTAGCAGTGGCACCCCTAAAGCTATGTCACTATCATGACTGAATGATGTAGTTATACTGTAATACTGACAAAGTGCCCACTGTTGCTGAATGGAGTATGGTCCAGTAACAAGCATGTAGAAGTATCACTGCTAAGTATCACTGCTCTGGACAAGTTTACCAAGGAACATTGCACAATCACCAGCAAGAGTTACCACTTACAGGTACACTTTTGCAATCCTATTGTGTGCATCAACACCATGGATCTCATTTCCAACTATGAGCAGACTGTCAATGGAGAACTTTACATCAGTGTTTTGAGGAGTCTGAAAGGAAATTTGACACAAATGTCCTGAACTGTGTTTGATGGAGCTTTTCTCCCTGATGGGACAATGGGCAATAATCGCTAAATACTACGACTCACCTGAGTTCTTTAATTTGAAGGGTTATCATTCTGACAAAGTGAAGGAGGTCCAGTGGACACCACGTACGGTGCTTTGGAAGGTCACATAATAGGACTTCCAGCAAGCTATCAAACTAAAACAATAGCACCAGGACCAGTCTTTCACTGCATAGAGGACCTACTATTAACAGGATGATGGTCAAATTTAAATCAGGCATGGTTTTTGCTTATAGACATACTTCAGACATACAATGGGGATAGATAGGTGGTCAGTCTGTTACATTTTCACTGATGTGCTAGGAGGAACCTCAGTGCAAAACCTCACCAGGTTCTGATATAATACAATGAAGATAACAAGAATACTTCAATGAAATTGCTAGTTTTTGAAAGGTAAACACAGAACTCACAACAAGGTCAATGTACTCCTTGTTCCTTCTTTAGTGTGATATTATGACAAACAAAAATGAATGTAGAATTAAAAAAAGTACAATTTTAGGAACATTTTAAATAATCAAGAGGTCCACGTCCTGACAGCATATGTCTGCGCACCCTGTCATGATGGGAGTTCTAGCCATCTTAAAATTTAGCCAATAATATATAAAGTCAAGCCTGTAGGTAAATAGCACACATCTGCCATCAATGGGAAATGTAGCATCACAGAGACATTGCAAAAATCAGGATGACCCTTAAAAGTTGGGGGCTGGGATGCTTCTTCAGTCACAGTGAAGTACCTACTGACTCTGGCTGACCCGGTTCAATGCTTACATGTAAAAACCATCCCGTGTATTTTTCAAGAGTCCAGGCTTTGGGGAAAACATGGGTTTGAATGTTTCAGCCTTAGTCTAAGAGATATGTTTGACTCAAAGCCAATTCAGCCCATCATCCAGGACCATCTCTTCAGCTGGGTCAGGGGCTCTTGTCAAGATAGGCAGTAGAAATGTGGCAGGGTTTTTTTGTTTTTGTTTATTTTTTTCCTGTAGATTTTTGGTTGTAATATATACTAAACACAGGACAGAGCTGAGTTACATAGTCTTTTCATTACAAAAATTTGCTATTTTATGAAGTTGTGTTGACAATTTTTATCTATTGTAGCTCTGGTGAGAATCATCCAGCTAGACCAGACAGGCTTTCTGAGCAAAGCTGCAGTATAGGGATGGTGAAACAAACAACAAAAACTGTTTTAGTGTATCAAGGTATTTATAGGATGTGACTGGTGAAAACTATGATATCAGTTTTTGATAGCCCCATGTTCCCAGTGTCCCTTCCAGCCGCCTTCCCCCCTCACCAAAAGTTTGCCTTGGTGAACTGCTCCATATACAGCTGCTCATCTGTAAAGGGGGCCAGGTGGACATCACCAATAGTTGGGAACATTTTACCTGAAACACACAAACAGAGGGGAAGAAGATAAAAAAAAGGCACTAGGGGACTGGCAGCAATTAAACAACACAGTGTGAGCGGCATTATTCTAAAACACGACTGCATGTATTTTTTATACTCACTATCGCCTCATGTTAAGTGATATCTGAGACTAACTGGACAAAGCAAATGTTCATTCTGCTACTACTTTGCTGTGCCTTTCAGCAGTTATTAATATTTTGTACCCCAAACCTCACCATTGGGTTTGAGGAACTTCTTGGCATGAAGATAGCTCTCCAGCATACGCTCATTAAACAGCATGTAGCCCATAGGCTCCGAGATGATGATGTCAACTTGCTCAGGCAATGTCACCTCCTCAACCTTCCCTGGGATGACAATCACACGTTCCCCAAGACGGTTGCTGTTCACCAATACCTGTGATGCACAGAGAGCAGCTTTACAGCTTACTATGGCTGAAAATCCAAATTTGGATCGTAAGTGACAATGATGCATTGTCCATGTAACAACAACAACAACACATTTATTTATAGGAGCCTTTCAGAACACCCAAGGTCACCCTACAGGGTAAATGATAACAACGACAAAGAAAGAGCAAATAAACTCCAACAATAGGTAAATAAAATAAATAAGCATTATAAAAATGTAAAAGGGCAAAGAAAATGGCTCTCAGACCAAATGTGGTCAAGTGGGCAGGTGAAACAGTGAGGTGCAGTGAGAGAGGTGAGAGTGCAGGAGGGTAGGTTGATATGCAGAATTTCAGAAAGAAAGCGAGGTTGTGGATGGCCTTAAAAGGTGAGTAACAGAATCTTAAAATCAATATGATATCTACAGTATCTAAGGTATATATCTAAATTAACTAAACATTTATCAAAATGAACACTAATCTCATCACGGCACAGCACTGGTGTTCCTTAAAAGATTTTTGGACCACCACTAAAATTGTTTTGAGACATTACTTATTTAGATATTATTACATTTTGATCATAAAACAATGAAAGCCATGCAAATGGTCAATGTCTAGAGCCTTGTGAGGCGTTAATGGGTCATCTGTAAATTGTAGTGTCTCCCGATTAATTTGTATTTGAAGCTTTAGGGGACATCTGTGATTGGTGAAATTTTTGCCAAAATTACCATTCAGTAATTGTACTTGGGGTAAATGTGTACCTCAGCGTGCTGTGCCATGGTACTGGCCTCTACAGCGTAGACCTTCCTGGCACCAGCTTGGGCTGCAAAGAAAGAAAGAATCCCTGAGCCACAACCAACGTCCAGTACCACCTAGAGCAAAGAGAACAGAAGACAGGCTGTCAGCCCTAAACATATGTTAAGACAACATTCTTGAACTTAAAAGAGATGACCTTGAAGTAAATGAACCCTGATTTAATGCAAATCACTCAATCAATGATAAAAATACACCAAAAAAAGTCTTGGAAACTGACAGATCGCTGAACACCTGTTCTCAGGTGGCAAACATACATATTTAGAGTGAATGGTGAAAGTAACATAATTTTTTTAAACAATGCTCCCTAGACTTTAGACTGACAACTGTCAACAATGTCAACTGAAATGAGAACTGCCTTTCAACATTATTTCCTTGTTTTTTTCTCTCTCATTTTTTAAACAAACAGTCTACAGTTGACTTTTTAAAGTCTCCTGCTTGATTTTTTATAAAAGACTTAAGTTGGTGACTAACACATGAGTTTGGTGTATGTAACTCTGTCTAGGGTATTGCTAGCTGAGCTTGCTGGAGTGTAAACTCCTGTAACAATGAGAAGAGCCAACTTATCTAATACAAAAAGGTAAATTAACTTATTAAGTAGATTTTCCATAATTCACTCAATTCTAGTGATAAATTTGGTGTCATGATTCTCATAGAAGAACTCTGATTTAAATTAATCATATGGAATAAAATAAGACATGCTGGCTGATGGCGTTTCTATGGTCAGCAGTATCAAACAGTAGTGTAACCCATCTTAGGTTAGTTACTATTAATTTGAAAAGCCACTGAAAAGCTTTCTCCAATATAAGTGTCACACAAAGTCGATGATATTTTCAAAATAATTTTGTATGTCATCTGTTATATTGATAAATCTTTTAATAGAGTCAAAGTAGTAAGGCAAGCAATCACTGATGTTCAACAATCAAATATTAAGCTACTGCAATAAATATGTCTATGTAAGGTTACCTTATCCTTGAAGTCAGTGTGATTCTGGAGAATAGCACGTTGGTAAGTTCCTGTCCGAACATAGTCCTGCATCATGTTCTGTTGCTGGGAGAGGTAGCCATAAAACTGCAACAAAAATATCAATATCAAGTTAATACAGTGAAAAGAAATACAATATCTGAACAGTTCAATAACTAAAATATAAAAGCCATCCTGTTTTGCAGTAAGAATTAGGTTACAGTAACTTTAAATTTTGTTGTAAATGAGCACTTTTTGGGGTGAGAAGATGGCTGCTGCAGAAGCATTGCTGACACTGGCTTGATAGTTCAGAAAATAAAGTTATCTGACTGGCTATATGCTATCAACGTCAAACATACGTTTCTTCCTTTAGTTTAGTAATAAATAGCAGTAAGCAGCATTAGGTCAGTATGCTGGTATTTATTAAGTTTCAACTGCTCTGTGCCTCGAAAAACAGATTGTCGACTCAAACCCAACAATAAGTTATGGCTGGGCATTTTTAGGATGAAGAAAAAAAGAAAGAGAAAGAAAAGGAAGACAAATGAGTTAATACAGGAGGGTCCTAGCCCCTAACAATTTCACATTGACTTGAACCTTGATGTATATACTACCACTGTTTCATCTGAGAACAGCTTAAAGGTAGAGCGGGTCATCCATCTATCAGAGGATCACTGGTTCGATCCCTGGCTTCTCTGGGATGCATGTTGAAGTGTCCTTGAGCAAGGCACTAAACCTCAAATTGCTCCTGATGCTGTCCCATCAGTGTATGAACGTGGTGTGAATAGGTGAGTGCAGAAATGTATTGAAATGAAAGCGTTTCGAGTGGTCAGACTACTGGAAAAGCACTATAAGAAATGTCCTTTCACCATTTATTGCAGGGGTGTGTGTGTGTGTATGTGTCTGAACATGAGTCGGTGCTCTTCTCACCTGGAAGTACTGTACAGCAGAGGACTCCTCTGTTCTTTCACTGAAGACTGAGTGCTCAGCATTATGCCCACGACTGTTCTTCAGGACATTATAAAAGGACTGAAAGTCTGAAGTATAGCATAAACACACAAATACAAAGAATTAAATGTCCTATTGGACTCACTACATTCCACAATGGACAGTAATATACAGTTTCTTGACATACTGCACAGCCACAAAGTATTACCACAATTATGTTAAATGTTTGAAATGACCTGTCAGACCTGTGTTAACATAAACTTCAAACAGTCAGCATCCTCAGCACTTAATACAAATAAAGAATTACATTGCAATATAAAATCAGTAAGCCCTCGGAACTTTAAAGTTCCATGGACTAAGAAGTTTACAAAAGTTCCTAGTACAGTTGTAGAGTTTTTAGCTCGTGTTACGCACATCAGCATGGTTTAGTTCATTTCTTATATGCTTTTAATTTAAGCTCAAGCACTAGTATCCAAGCAAATGTTATATTGTTTTGATTGGACAGTTAGAGTTTAGAGGAAGGGTTATGCAAGCAGTCATTTTATTCATAGGAGTAAAAAAGTGTTTCTGTTTGTTACTATGGGGCTTGACTCATGACAAGTGCTTGACATTTGATAAAAAATGGACCAATTGCACAGAAAGCTGCCTATGTAACAAAGTATGACATGGGTCACTGTCACTGTGACAAACAGACACCAAAGCCAGTGTAATGCAGCAGCAAAACTGAGGAACACTGTATACCTCAGCAACATGTACTCTAAACTATGAGATAAATGAGACACCCCCCCCCCAGTTTTTCAATGTTTGTTGACAAAGTACTCCTCCATTAAAGCCGCACATTGAACAGCATTTCTGACCTAATATCATGAGGTTTCCAGCAGTACAGAAGCTTGTATATTGAATGTGTGTTATTTGCATCCAGAATGTAGCAAGAGATGTTTGTGTATACCTGCAGGTGAAGAGAACTGCAGCAGGACGCTGTTGCAGCCCAGTGTGATGATGAATGACTGCTTCCCCACACGGCTGCACTCTGTCTCCCTGGAGACCGAACACTTGAACACACTAGCCTCCTCTCCTGGAGTAAGAAGAAGGAAGAATATGGAACGAGTTGGCTTCCAGAGTTGGTTGCTGTTGGTTAAACCTTATCTGTTTCTTTATTGACTATTTATAGCAGCAGGACAGTGTATCTGGGATTAAATCCAAATAAAGTACAGTGTCTGTGTTGTGGTTAATGAACAGTGTGGCCCACTGATGTGTATGTATGGCTGTATGGAACAGGGAAGAAGATATGTCAGACTTTGATACAAAGATAAAATTGTAAAAAATGTAAGGAATATTGCCTAACTTGCTGGACATTTTGACATTTTCAACCATAAGTTACTCTTTTGCACAATTACTGTGATGTGTGCATGAGTTTGCTAAAAATCTCCTTGCCTATGATGAAACTACATGATAAGTGTTGGCTTAGATACAGATTCAGGCCTTAATCTACTTTTCATCCATTTTAGGGTGTAAAATGGTGAGAACATCCATTTTGCTCCTGCTCATAACCATAAACGTATTTTCATCAATCTTGCTTATTCTATGCATTCATGCATTGATCACTTTGTAGGCTTTCAGTCATCTGCTTTATTTGTGAAGAGGTTGTGGAATGTTTTCTTCAGACTCATTTATAGGTGATAGCTACGTAATTTAGGGCTACACATTTTGAGAAAATGAGCCAAAAGGAGCAAAATGCCCCGCTTACCTCCTACTTGCCTTCTCTGATGGATTTCTAACTTTTTCATGTAATGCATGATATAAATTTAATGTTAGGAATGTAGTTCATGTACTAAATTAAGTCAATTTATGTGATTAATTGAATTTATTCATTTTAAATATTAATTTAATCCAACCTGTTTTGGAAATACTTGAGTAGCCTAAAAGAGCAGCCTAAAAAACAAAGACAGTCGCATGACTAAACAGTTAATGAAATGATTTATAGAGAACCCCAGACTTTGCTTCTGTGCTTGGCAGCTAACTGACTGCTAACTGCCTCATATAAATTTGTATTGTACTTACTCTAAATGTAAGTCACTTTGGATAAGAGCATCTGCCGAATAACACTGTAGAATAAATCAGGTCCTGACAGAAGCGCACACAACTCTGCCCCAGTATAACAACCCCTAAACACCAGCTTTTCGTCCACATCCCTCGCTCTTTCCTAGTGTTTGACGTATGTAATAATGATTAAAACAAAACAAATTTGTGAATCACACTGTCTCTAAAAATGGTGGTAAAATGCAACCAAACGGCCTCAGTCTATGAGCACACATTCATATTAACCATGTAAGAACAATATTATTTTGGTGCCGATTCATGTTTGTGCAAAAACAGTAATTAGTCAGCATCAGGCCATTGAAATGTGTTATTTTACTAACCTGGAAATACTCTGGTACAGGCAAGTGGAAGCAAGACAACCGCTGCTGTTTTCGCTCTAGGTTAGCAGTTAATGAGATTGTTTGTTGCATTGGGCCATGCTCACCCTTGATGCATTTTTAAGTTTGCTAATAAACACATATTACTTTGGAGTGCATTTGTTGTGAAGTAGATCATCTTCTTGAGAGTGGGAAAAGGATAGGAAACCACTTACTGTTATGCACAGGTTTCCCTGGGCCAGGGAGAAACATTGGATCAATTTAGAAAACCATTAGAATTTTTTTTGATACAATTAAATAAGTCATCTAAAATGGCAGTAAGATTTTTGGCAAAATATAAGATGATTGGTTAGACTACATACAGACAGCTTTTGTGTTCATTTGTTTGTCACAATATGCAATGGTTTAACATGTATGCTGTGGTCACATATTTCATTGTGAAGCTTTTATTATGCCACTTAAGTTTCAAAACTGCATTTAATATAATTTCAAGCCCACACCAATGTGATTGGTCAACACACACACTTATACTACCAAACTTTTCTCCGTAGTCTACAGATTCTGCATTCATGAGGATCATTTCTTTAATTTACTTACAAACTACCTTCATTACTAGGTGAATATAATACAAAATTGATCTGAATAAATCTTCTTGCACCCTTGGCCAATTATACCACCCCAGGGTACCAGTGCACTAACTTTTAGAAGACCTGATTTAAAGCCCATTGTAATACGTCTCTTCACCAAAATTAGTGCATATATGCAATGTTTATAAACATGGGTTATCCCACTGGTTATGTGTTTGCCTTTCTATATTTTTTACGGTGTATCACATCCGACATCACAACCAACGAACTGTCTGTGCCAGAAAATAGGGTTACAGTAGGAAAAAAAATATGAGAACAGTGATAATCTTTTTCATCATCTTTTTCTTCAGTCTGTTTATGAAAGTCAGTGTGAAATTAGAACAATTTTTGACCACTGCTTGAACACAGACACACTTGTCAGAGCATCATGCTGGAAAATAGGTGAATATTAGTTTATCTATCCAGGTGTTTTCATAACTGCTAAGGGAGACAAGTGCAGAGCCATTTGATCTGGGCTGAAAAACTGTTTACCCCCTTTTTAAACTTTTAAAATTAAACTCATTACCACTCATTATCTGTCCACGAACTTTGATGACAGTTCAAACTCCATTAGCCTAAAAGGAAGACCATTTTCACACACTCGTTCTTTAATATACGTTACTTTTTGTGACTTTACATTATAGCTGAATGCTATTCTGTTCTACGTTCTTACTTTTATGAATCACTTTGCTTTAATTTTTCCAAGACTAAAATTGCGACAGCTGTAAATTGAAAATCAAATTTAAATATTGCTCAATGGTCTACTCTACAGTGAATTTCTGAATGCTGTTCTTAAACTCAAGTGTCACAGCGGGTGACTGCTCTTTTCTTTTTTTTAAGCGGGACATCCCATTGAAACCCTGTGAAGGAGCGAAGCGCCTCTAACGCTGGCTCCACACTGGAGGGAAGTAGTCGGCAGGGACCCGGCCATTGTTCCAATGAGAACAAAGATGAATGCATAAATAATGAAGGCCCAGGCTCGCTACACCACCCCAAAACAAAGACCGCTTAACCAAAAGTAAAAGCTTCAAAAGTTTTAATCTTTATTGGTCACAAAGTAACCTTGTGAGTAGAAGCAGCGGCAGCAACCAAGACTGCAGTGCGCAGCCGAGGTTTAGGACTGATGTCCTCTGCCCTCGACAGTAGTGCATTCCAGACAAGCTAATTCATTAGCTAAACAGCCAAATAACATTACCTGAGACTTGTTGTGAGCAACCGGTAAAGGTTAATTTACATAACCACTGAGAATATATCTCTGACAAAACAAACGTTTGTGAAACATCGTAGATAAAAGCCGTTATGAAGTCTGATGAATGTCTACGATGTACGATCAATGCTAAAAACTAGATATTGGCATTGTTTGACTATCAGTAAACTACACACTCCTTAGCTATCCCGCATATGATGTGACTGAGCTAACGCTAACTTGTGTTGCACTATATTTTTGTCGAGATGTTAAAAGCGGTTAACTTATGGGGAAGCTAAACGTCCGAAGTTGACATGCCTTACGACACATCGGAAGACAGATATACTTGGACTTTTAATGGTTCCATCGTAAGCGGCGGCCGGGGATGCGACGTGGTCTCAAGATGGGTTAGCTTCTTCGTGGCTAATACTACATATGGCGAGATTAGCTGTGTACGCATTAGCACTGCATAGCATTAGCACGGGCAGTAAAGACAGGCCGAACGTCCGAGAAGCAGCTTCAGAATACGTAAACTCACCATTGGAGAGATTGATGAGGGCAGCATCTTGTGTGCTTTTGACCTCTAATCGCAAGGGCTGCTGTTCTGAATGCCGCTGTATGTCTCCATTCGCGTCTCCAATGGAGAGGAGCCGCACGCCGGGGAACACCGAGACCGCCATCTTCGATCTGGAAGTAGAGACAAGTCGGTGGCGCTTACATCCAACCACGCACTGCGCTCCGCTGGAGGCAGACTGGGCATCAACATGATAACCACCTAATGGCGCCACTTGGCGGAATAAAGTGAATATCATGCTAAACACAGCTTTCATACGTATGGCTTTATTCAATCCAGGAGCTCTCTCAGATTTTGTTTACTGCCTTAAAATTCCCCTCAGTTTGAATGAACGTGGATGCATGCGCACACACACGCGCACACATTTGGTGATTGTATACTACATGTATACTGCACACTGCCCAATACATCAAGAGATATCAGGAGCAGTACATGGAAAGACATACAAGCAGTAACATCTTTAACATATAAAGATCAGCAGCTGGGTTTGAAAACGACATTTTAAACTGTGTTCAGTATAAAATATTTGCTAGATTCTTTACATTTTATCACGTTTTCAAAAATAAAAATAATATTTTTTGTTTTGAGAAATATCAGCAGTTCACATTTCAGCATGTGATTGTCAGACAACATAGAACTATACCAGTAACTCCATGTATGTTCTATACCAGTCAAAGAACAGAACTTGCTGCTAGCTTTATGTGACGTGATAATGTTGATAACTGATAATGATGTCTTGGATAACTGTGTGCTGAAAGGGCTTGATATTCCAAAAAATAACTTGATTTGTGTAATCTTAATCCACCAGACAGTCATAAACACAATATCTTTATCTTTATCTTCAGAGGCAGTGGGTCATATGATAGACATCCACACAGGAGTGATTGGGCATCGCTCTGAATTTTTTGCAGTCCTTCACAGCCCTAAAAAGACAAAGAAAATTAGTTTGAAGGATTGTGTATGATGCTCTAAATCCTAGCAGGCTCAAAGAGGTAAAATATAAAAGGAAAGAAAAGAACACAGTTCAAGCACATGAAAATAAGTGATCAATTCAGCAAAGAGAAGAGAACTGCACTCACACCTCAGAATAGGACACATGACTTGGGAGGCCTAAATGGGTTATCACTTGAGGGCACCCCGGTGAGAAGAGGGTCTTTGTGGGCATTTTGCAAACAGAATGTCTTCAGTTCTGCAGCAGCTTGAGAAACCTGTTAAATTGTCATATTACACAGTTCAGAGAAAGGACAGTGTTTTTAATCAGTCTGCCTCAAAGTAGCCTGACATATATTTGCATTTAGAAAAGAGCACCAAAGCAAGCCATGATTACACTACCCGTACACTGCAGAGAAAAGCTTATTATTGCTAAAAGTATTGACGATTATGGTCAATAGATGACAACAGACAATTTAAACTGTCTCCCTTTCACACAAGATCATACCTTTAGGTCAAGTGTAAACTCTATTTTTTTGAAGCATCATCCATATTATGAACAGTCAGGATATCACAGTCTCAGTTATTGTAAATCAGTCTAATGTGAATCCCATAGCTTTGAGTACAACAATACATCACTTAAGTGCTGTACTCTCTGACTTAATTTCAGTGCTTCATGATCTATTAATTTTACTTCTGATTTGTGAGTGGAAAATGGTTGTATCTTTCCCTTCAAAGTCTATTTTCTACCATTATCATTTTAATAAAAGAGCATAGTTTGTATGACATAAACATAATACATTATGAAAGGGTTACTGGTTGTTGCTAAATGCTTAAAGTAAAGTCTTAAATTTGATGCTTGTTTAAAGACACTACTGTTTAAACCAATTGTGTATATTTGTAGGCTAAGTGAGGTCTTTGTTTGTTTGTTTTTTTATTCAGGATAGCTCCCTAGGCAGAACACAGGCACATACTTGAAACTAGACTGACTTCTGTTCTAAAATAAGTAACCACACAACAGTCTCACCAGTCACACAGCAACAGCACAATCAACAAAGCTCTTGCAGTTCTAGCAGAGAATTATCTATTTGCTAACAGTTCATTGTACTAGACTGCACACCATTAAATCACACTCACATGACTTTCAAAAGACCCATAACATGAGCCCAAAATGTAAAATTGTATTCTTGAAGCCTTATTTCCAAGTTTTTTGGAGTTAAAGTAAGAGACAGATACAATTTATTCTAGTTTATTGTAAATACACCCTAAACCACTACATATCACGCAAATTTAGAGGGTAAATTTTCATTTATATTTGTTTTTACCTATTATAATTATGTCAATTACAGTCAAAAGGTTTGAGGTATACTACAGTTATACATACACAAATTATACATATTTGTAGACGGTATAGGAATATATACAATTTCCTAGTTGGAAATATACTATTGCGTGTATGTTTATACATACCTTAATCCGACGGACACTGGCCTCTAGACGAAGCTGTTTCACTGCCTTTTGGGCAATAGCTAAACTGCTGTTAGTGGCACTGTTGTTTGACATGACTGAGTTCAAGTAACCAAGAAAGTGACCAAGTAGACAATTTAAACACTAGGCTGTAATAAAAAAAAGTCTTTCACTGAGTTCCATTGAAACAAAGAGCCTATTCACTCTTTTTTTACTTCCTCCACCCATAAGCCACACACACATACACACACATAGTCATTGCTCTAAAGTGTCGTTTATTAATTCAACTACATTGGAATAGCTTACATTTGAAGGAGATTCACACTGTTTATTTAAAATAAAGTAGCTACGCAGCAGTATAAAAGGACCATACTGTAACAAGTATGAATCAGAAATGTAATTTAGAGTACTCATTCAAAATACTCACAACCCACCCATTAAAAGTCTCAAAAGTCTCAGTGTTAATTTTATATTATATGAATGGATTAATAGAGGTGCTGTCTGTGTAACATTGTACTCTTGTCTTTGATTGAGGGGGAGCTAATTTAAACTCATTTTTTTATTCTGCTGGGTGAGTGTCTCATTAGACCCACATGTTTTTTATGGAGAATTTTAATATACAGTACGTGATATCTAAAGCGATCAGATAAATGTAATAAAGTCCAAAGGACAATATATTAAGAATATAAAAATATTTATTGTAGTGGAGTAGAAGTACAAAATAGCATGAAATACATACACTCAAGTACAGAATGGCCACCTTACATTTTGTACTATAGTAGACAGTACATTTCCCATAATTAATGAACAAACCATCACAATCAACATGAAAGATTGCACCAAAAACAGTAGTCAGACATTGGGTTAATATTTGGCATGGCACATTTTTATTATTTATTTATTTATGTATGTATTTAAATAAAAATTAGCTGACATTTTTATTTATTTATGTTTAGAAACAATTTACCAGCTGAAAATATCATGTAAAAAATGAATAATGGGTATAAAAAATGGCTAAATTTGACAATGACTAGTGGACTATTGTTTTACTGTTATTGTATGGTTATTGTATAGACATTATGCTGAGTTCTTGGTGTGCCTCCTTAACTCTACAGAGCTGTGGACTGTTAGGATAGGAAATAAGTTAGCTGAAATAAAAATAAATATTTTTTCTTTTGTGCCAAAACAAACTGTCTATCTTTAGTCCTGAAGCAAGTATTGTGCTGATCACATGATATGGTCAAGAAACATTGCTCAGTTCAACAAACAAGAAAAGACATTGAGTCTACACTGTCATAAATGTATAGTAGATCTTCAAAAGTCACAAATTTTCTATTGGAAATTGTTGTTTTTTTGTGTTTTTCCTTGCAATATAATTAAACCTCTAGGTTTAAAGTATTGATAAAAAGCAGTTGCAGAAATTCTGGGAAAAACACAATATTGTCTGTCTGATTCATACCAGAGGCATGCCTCCTGTGCTTTATCTGTGTTGTTTTATGTCATTATTTTAGGTACAGGAACATTTCTAAAAAAATGTGATAATCTTGAAAAATGTTCAAGGTTATCAGAAAAAGTATGTAACTGATGAGACAGTTTATTATACTGTCAGTAAAATTGTGGTGTAGAAAGAAATGTAAAGCATTTTGCTTTTTTCGCTTTTAATTACTTACTCAAATCCCCCAACAGCTGATAAATTTAATTGATTTTAATGTATTGCCTTTTCAGTCAACTTTTTTCTAATGTGCACACTAAGTTTTGTTTGTGTAGAATTTTAGATACTGGTCTAACTGCAAGGATGATAATTTTGTGTAGCCTACAGGCTATTTAATTATCAGGTTATTTCGTTCAGTTCAAGTGGTGGAATGCAAGATACAGAAATTCGTGATGGGTGGAATTTGAATCGTAGTGACTGAAAGAAACCGGCAACCGTCATGCGGAGGGAGCTAATGAACTACATGAAATACCAAGCGCCTGTTAATCCCACGAAGAAGAAGAAAGCGGTTGAAAGGTCAGGCTGGAACTGGTTCCGGTTGAGTCGAGGGTCAAATAGAAGTGGTGTGCAACCTTAAGGACGTCAAAATGCTGTTTAAAGTAAGTAAAACAAGCTTTAGTAATTGTTCCTGTTCTGGTGGGTTGTTTAACTTGGTCGTTATTTTTCTTATTTCTGACTGACGTGCTGCGTGTGTTTGCTAATAGCTTGTGTAACATTTGCTGCTACACGGCACAAACGCTATATCTAAGCCTGTCAAACGGTGAAGTTGTGAAGTGTTTCCTGCCACCGACACATGGAATGTGTTTTGTTTTACAAGTAACAAACGTAGGGGTCAGATATTAATCTGTAACGTTTTGACGATGATATTTTAAAGAGATAATATAACAATATAAATTGAATAATAAAAGTGAATCACCAAGAAATACTACATTCCACAAAACGCCCTACAAGTCAGATGGGTTATTCTGTTGTTTGTTTGTTCTGGATTTTAACATTAAGTCTCATTTATTAGGAGTTAAACACACACACACCAACACCATTGAGATTTTTTTTTTTTCCCTGTAACTGTCTTTCAGAGGGTGTTGCATATTGGAGGCCTGACATTAAAACACAGCAGGTCCATCCACCGGAGTCCAATGTGGCAAAGTCCTCTTATACCCATAGTTGTGGAGCAAACAGTAAGTGAGACAAAATGTTCAAAGTTTCTTTGTATTAATGCTGCTCTGTTCTGCTCTATGCACGACTTATCTCTACTCACTAGAGTATATTCACGTACAAGGCATTGTTCAGGTTTATCATATTTAAACTCCAGAATAAACACTTGGATGTGTTAACCTCATGTTAACCCACAGGAAGGGATGACTAATAATTTGCTGTTTGCTTGTAATAAACAGAATTAGGACTCCAAAGGAAAGACCATCAGCCCACAGAAACTAACAATAAAGCAGGTCTTCACTATATAGCATGTTCACACATGAAAAATAACAAATGACAAGGTTTTTTTTTTCTTTTGGATGTTACACCATCACCCATCAAAACAATGTTTAAAAGACATGGTATAGCTTCACATAGCACAGAGAAGTGTGGTCAGACAGCTTTATTAACTTCTGAAGATTAATAATCTAAGTGTCATATTTGGTTTATGTGTCAGACAGCAGGGAGAGAAAATGAACTTAAATAAACAGTTGATTAACAGCCTTCCAGTCTTCGTTAACTCTGTAAAAATCACCTTGCAGGGATGTCAAACTGGTGCTTATTGCTTATCTGTCAGTAAACACCGCATATAGAGTGTACTGTTTATTGATACAATAAATGAAGAACAAATGTGATCTGGTTGCAGAAGACACCAACAGGAAGAGATTTTCAGTGTTTTACAACCTCTGCTAGATAATTTCATTAGTCTACAAAAATCAGTCCAGTACATTGGCTGAGAGAGTAGGAGACAAATCTAAAAAAATAAAGTTATATGGTGCCAACACATTGCTGTTGAACTATGTCTGCTGTTCCTAAACGCAGCATGGCCTAGTAACGACTAGCAACTACTAGTTGATACTATAGTGAGTAAGCCTACCATATAACATTGCATGATCACCAAACATGTTGTTTGCCATGAAACTGTTGTGGAATACAGTATCTGCTAGCAACCAGTCAATGCAAGAAAGGGCTGTTTCTGCACAGAGGTTAGCAGCTAATGTACTGGCTCAGCAAAATATTTTTTTCTGACAAACTACTATTCAGGAGTGAACAACCAGGCAAGTTATCTGCTTGAAGAAACTGATGCTTATCACCAGGACTTACTTCATCACTATAATATCCATTGGTTAAGTGAGTGTGGGAGGTCAAAGGGGAGATCAGTTCATTCTTACACAAAAGCATTGGCTTTCCCAATTAACTCCAAAAATGAGCTTAACGTGAAGCTGCAAGAGAAAGATCAATTAATGCATGAAATGTATACAAATTAGAAGGCCTTCAGCGCCAAATTGACTTTATTCTCAAGACAATTTTTAAACAGCTCATTTTCCCACACCTTGAAGCAACCTTGAAAGAAGCCACTCAACATGAAAAAAATGCAGCAAATCACTGAACAACCTTGTATTCTGCTGTCGATTGTCTGATTTTAATAAAATAGAGGACTTACTTTATCACGATAATATCCATTGGTTATCATATCCATTGGAGAAGTCTCATCGGCTGTTGTCATGTCCCCCGTCACAGGACTGCAAAACAGCGCCGCAGGATTTGCAATTGGAGCTGATAGAGCTTCAGTGTGACTTTGTCTTAAAGGAATTAATGTTACAGTAAATCTCCAGAGGACGTTGCAGATGGTACCTTACAAAGTTACGAAAAGGGACTTCCATTGAGCAAGTTTGGCAGACTTATTTGGACCAGTATATTTCTACATAAGGGTCCTCTATTGAAGGGATTAAATTGGGTACAGCTTTTCTCTCTTTTTCTCTCTCTTGCTTTTTATTAACACAGCCCCACAGCAAACTGATGGTACCTTGTATGCAAGCATAGAGCAGCTTTTTGGTTTATGACTCACTGGCTAGATTGTGTAATGGTTTGGTGTACTTTATGTTAAAAACAATTCAGTGTTGTTGTTTTTTCCAGGGGAGAGGTGAAAGAGCATATGATATCTATTCTCGCCTCCTAAGAGAGAGAATCATTTGTGTAATGGGTCCGGTAAGTGTGATCAGACTGAGCAAGTTCATTTTTCATTAACATGTTTTTAAAATTGTTATTAACATTCTTGCTTTGTTTCCTCTGACAGATTGATGATTCTGTAGCCAGTCTGGTTATTGCCCAGCTACTCTTCCTGCAGTCAGAAAGCAACAACAAACCCATACATATGTACATCAATAGCCCTGGTATGACAGTAGGCGAAGTGCTGACTGGAAATGCACAATTCACAAGCTATCAGATTTGAAGTAGTGGACAAAAATGTAAACATAAGTAAAATGAGACAAACAATGCATGTAAGAAATTATATAATATAATTGAAAATGAATGAATTTGTTTTGAAAATATTATTGAACGCAATTACTTAACAGGTTATTGCCATCTGTGCCTCAAAATCTTCAGACTGAGAATTTAGAGCGTCCCACCGTCATCACTCTTGTCACTCTCAGAGGCTGTGTTTAGCAGTAGACTATTGAGCTTGCTTCTGTTGCTGCTCACCACTCCAGTTACACCAGCACTGTTCCCTGTCAGCTTTCCCTGCTGGGTCCCCCCACTGTTAGCCTGAAAACCTCCTCCCAGTGGTGTAAATGCAAATACTTCCCTGGTGATCTAAGTTCCCAGTTTGGGTAGACACTAATAAGAGAATGGCTAACCAACTCTACTTTAACTACCCAATGGAAGCCATAGTTGGCCTCATTTGGCAGTTACTTTATTAATAGGTCGGGAAACTACATAAATCAAGAGTTGAGGCAGAGCAACTGGATGACATCAAATGGAAAAAAGATATGATCTAATAATGATCCAGATCAGTGTCCTGGTCAAACCTGCTCCAAATCACCTCACTATGAAAGTGGTGTTTAATAAATACAAATATAGAATATAACTCTGGAATGCCAGCTTGCAAAATTTGATGTCTTGCATAGTGTTGTTTTTGTAAAGTAATAACATTCAATGACCTTTTAATGAAAAGTTCAAATTACACCACTGTATGATTGTCTAATGTGAGGTGGTTGCATACAGTTAATCATCTTATTTGGCTTTAATAATTTGACCTTTTTATGGCCCTTTATGTTGTCTTTGTTCAGGTCAGTCACATCAAATGTTAGGTCCTCATAAAATATGACCAAATGACATTCTATGATAATAGATAAAAACATTTATAAAAATATGTCACATTCATTGTTGGATCACTTTTGAAAGTAAAGGGTCACCACTTTTTTGTTTTTAATTTAGTGTTTAGTCATTTAGGCTTCATTTTTTAGTTTGAAAATACACTTTTTTTTATATCAGTTGTCATTTCAATATCTGCTCACACAACAGTATAATAATTACAATTTACACATTTCTCCTCTTCAAATAAATTTTTTTAGATTTGATTCTTGGTTTAAAAAAATACACATGAACACTTAAAATTAGTACATTCAGCCCATTTCACTCCTCTGTCTCCCTGTAGGTGGAGTAGTGACAGCAGGCCTGGCCATTTATGATACCATGCAGTACATCCTTAATCCCATCTCAACCTGGTGTGTTGGTCAGGCAGCTAGTATGGGAAGCTTGCTCTTGGCAGCAGGAACATCAGGCATGAGGCATTCACTGCCCAATGCCCGCATCATGGTTCACCAGCCTTCAGGGGGTGCCAGGGTGAGGCAATCTCTACATGTTCTTTAATACTGATATGTGATTGGATGATCTGAAAATATGGCAGGCAAAGTTCTTAAGCCTGTAAAGGTGGTACACAGAAGTCATTATCAGAGTGCTGTGTTTCCAGGGCCAGGCCACAGACATTGCCATCCAGGCTGAGGAGATCCTGAAGCTTAAGAGACAGATCAATAACATCTATGCCAAACACACAGGACAGTCCCTGGAAACCATTGGTAGGTTTGCCCAACTCCTTGTCAACAATCCAGTGGTGGGCTTTGAGAAGAAAAGGTGAAGTTTCCAAATAAACAGAGCATCGCTGCCACAAAGAAACAAAACACTCTTTTTATCCCCTTACACTGCTGCTGGAATACTATTGCATGCAGCACATACCTCTTGCATATGTAATAAATGTTTAGTAGTTTAGTAAATGCCTCCAGTATAGAAGTTTCAAGTGATGCTAACATCAGTAGATGCCTTGTAGGGGTGATACACAGTACTGTTGTTGATAAAAGGACGTCTATAATAAAGATCATTGGAGCAAGTTGCTATAGCAGCTGATTTCCCAATTTACATGTCCTCGATAGAGTAAAGAAAGCGATCACTGACATCAGACACTGGAGTGGGAAGTTGGAATGAACGTGCTGTAAACAGATGCCCTGTCTGCCTCTTCTATCATTTTAGAGGGTGTGATGGAGAGGGATCGCTACATGAGCCCTATGGAAGCACAGGACTTTGGTCTTATTGATCGGGTCCTGGTCCACCCACCACAGGCAGGCCAGGATGAGCCTGAGTTGGTTCAGAAAGAGCCAGCCTCAGCAGCCAGTCCTCCTCCACAGCATGAGTCTCCAGACCCTGAGCAGGCCCCCCCTGGGACAAATCCCCCCTCCTCATACAAACCAGAGCCATGAACTCAGCAAAGAGCTGTCTGCATTTGACACTTGACAACTACTGAGAACAAGGCCAACTCTCCACAGTGTTGGTCTTGTCTTTTGTGACTTTTTTCCTTCCTCTAAGACTCTCCCGTTTTCACCAGTTCAGACAATAAATATAGTAAGCAGAACATGACATGTCCTCATAAGTGAACCTAATGCTGGGTACAGTTTGTTTTTTTAATCATTTGTGATCTATTGATTCCTGTGTACTATAAAACAAATATCAGAGAAGTAATGGCTGGATAGTTGTCAGCAGTAGTCAGACATATTTTTGACTCCACACACAAGCTGTTCATCATTCTACTCTAAAAGAAACTGATATCTTAGCTAAGTTGATCTCGCAGAGTGAAGGCACAGGAAGGTAAGATTCTTCACTGTGAAATGAGTTTATTAGTGGAAGGGAAGCCTTTTCTGTACCTCTTTGCTACAGAAATGTTCACTTGAGAGGACACATTTATATGTTCATATCTGAAAAACATACAGCTATTTTGACCACAGTTCAGAAAACATGGCCTCCTTGTTCCTGATCTGTATTTGTATTAAAGTCATCTTTCCGTCATCAAGATTATAGTATCCAAAGAAACTGAATTGCTGCACACTCACCCAGGTTACTTAATTCCACCTGTAATTTGTGCTGTAAATAGATATATTTTACCTTTGCAATAATACGACTGTGACGTGGTTGAAAGCATCATTTAATAATTAGTAAGTAGTAATCGTGGCACTGCATGTGGTATTCTGATGGTATCACAATGAAATTCAGTGAAAGGTAAGAGCATGACCAGGTAGTGGCTCAGAGGCAGAGTGGATCCTCCTCCAGTTCCATCCTCGGCTCCCCGGGGCTGCTGCTGGAGTGCACTGGGGCAAGACATTAAACACTCTTAATGGCTATCTCATAGGTGTGTGAAAGACTGAATGCAAAATGCTTATTTTCCTTTAGCTGCCATCAGTGTCAGTATATAGTGTATGAATGGTGCGTGAGTGCTCAAACTAGAAAGGTGCTAGTCCATTTTACCTCTATTAGGGTATCACTGGTGGGGTCAGACCTGTAAAACGTGCTGAGACATGATCTGAAAAAGGTTTTGCCAGATGGTGAGACAGAAGAAAGAAATACAGCTGTTATGAGCAAAGGGAGCATTTCTGGATTTTACATTTTTAAGATTCAACTTCTGACATTTTTTGGTATGTCAGATCATCAGTTTCATAACAATCAGAAGGTGGATTATTCAGATAATAAGCTACAAATGGTTGAAAGGTAAATACACAAAATGTCTTGGAACACTGTTGTCTGCTTAAAAGATAACATTTAGAAATGTAATTTATATGCAGCGAACATCTGAATTACATGTCGTGGATGGCTGCAGCACAGCCTGTGGTAACCAGAGGTTGGCCCGTGGCCACCTAGTACATGTGTTTGACACGTGTGTGTAAAATAACGTGTGTGAAAAATAATACATTAAAAACAAAATCATTCAAAGAGACACATACCCTGTTTTTTGTGAAGTATCTGCAAGTGAAAAACATACAGCAGCTGGTACTGCTAGGAATTCTCCCATCCAAGGCTTTCCTTTTAAGATCAGATTTGTTTAGGGTATGTCTGGAAGCAATTAACATCAGCATCTATAAATGATGGAGTTTTTTTTGACAATTTAAAAAGCTTAACTAAATATTGTACTGTCAATCATTATGTATTTAATCTTTTCTAAGTTAGTTATTTTTGTTCCAAAGGTTAGTTCCATCTAATCAGCAATTATTTTTTATCCAATAAAATTGCAATATGCTCTGAATTCTACCTTACCTACACCCTGTGGCAAAAATCTTTTATTGAGGTCATCAAGGAATGAAAATATGTGCACAGTATAGTATGTCGCTGTTAGATGGAATCTTATAAGCAAATGTAGGAAATTGCAGTGACTTTGTGTTGTGTGTTGAAATAAAAAAACCTTTTAACAATAGTGTGCAAATATTAAAACAAAGTTTTGGTGAGTAGGTGAAAGGATGAAAGTCAAGTATGATGGTTGGCTCAGTCTTGAGAAGAAGCTGGTGGTGATGATGAAATAGGGGACAAACTATCAAGATCAGTCCTTTCCTCCCAGTAGGTTCCACCTATCCATCTCAAGACTGGCCCTTGTAACCCTTCACTGGGACTATAGTTTATGACTGGGGTTTTTATGGTGACAGGAACGACCAGACTTTCCTCCATGATGCTCTACAGTTCACTGTTTTTCACTGTTGATGATTTAAAGCCTGCAAATATTCTTGTGTTTCTTCTGTTCTGTGGATAATGAGTTTATTTTTGTTTTTAATATGTATAGTAAAAAAAAAGGGCCTGTACTTATATAGCGCTTTTCTAACCATGTGACCACTCAAATCGCTTTACACTACAAGTCGACATTCACCTATTCACACCAAATGAAACTAAGGAAGGAAACTAAGGACTAAGGTCTAACTCATTCGTACACCGATGGCACAGCATCGGGGGCAATTTGGGGTTCAGCGTCTTGCCCAAGGATGCAGCACACAGCCCAGAGGAGCCAGGGATCAAACCACCAAACCTCGGATGGGTGGACGACCCGCTTTACCACTGAGCCACAGCTTTTTTTTATTATCTCTGGGTTTTTTTTAATTGAATTTTTATTTTTGTGTGTTTTACCGTAAATTAAATCAATATATTGTTAGCTCATTTGTGGTATTTTGTTTTCTGGCGTAAAGGTTGGGTTTCCAGCAGCCATCATGGTGATGCCAGCTATCTGGCAAAAGTTACAAGTCTATGGCTCATTCTATGACCCAGAAGAAGACAAAAAAGTCCTATTTGGACCTAAATTGGTTCCATGTCTCTAGCTTGTAATAACCCTGAATAGCAACCAAAAAAATAGTTTGCAGCACAATGCCAAGGATGTAATGTGTATGTAATATTACAATATTGTGTGATCACAATCCTGTCAAAATCATAACTGTATGTATACCATTGTGACATTAGTAGGTGATGCCTGGTTAAGGTTTATAATTCACAACACACGCACTAATGGACTTGACGGGCACACCAATAGAAAGGGCATGGCAAGTTTTATAACATGACATCTATCACACAAGTGAAGTGGGTGAAACCACTTTTGGACCAGAATTCTTCAAAATGCAGTGTCATTCAGATCCCATTTGTCAAGCCAAATGCCATGTCCTCTATGAAGTCCTAGCCAGTGCTGTTGTGGAATAAACAAACGAACACAATGCTACATGCTCAGTCACTACATCACAGTAGTAATGTTGATCAACACTAGGAGCTCGAGGAGCAGGAGTTGGCTGTGTTGTGGACTCGACACAAAGAGCTGGAGTCAGATGGAAGTCAACCAACTCAAGGCCAGCCGCAGGAACAGAGGTGGTGATGGCTAAGACCCCTGATGCCAGAGCAGGAGTAGTGTCAGCTGGAGTAATGCACCCTTGGGTGCTGGCTTGCTGGGCTGCGGAGGTGCTGGAGAACTGGACAGCTGACTGCTAGCAGAGCTGATGCTAGCAGGCCGGACATTAGGAGGCAGGCTGCTAACAGAGCACGGGATAGCAGACAGGGAAACAGGCTGGTGATATAAGGCTAGCTGGTTGGAGGCATGTTGACTGGCTGTCTGGGGTTTTGATAATGTTTTTTGGCCAGCAAGGTAGGGAACCACAGTTGAGCAGCCACCATCCTTTTTGCCACTCTGAGCACTGCCTCCTTAATCTCTGTTGAAAATGCCTCTTTCCACTCTCCAATAAATAAAGTCCATTACACAAGTCATAGAACTTGTCATCAAACCTTTGTCAGCTGGGTCCACCATAATGTCAGATCTGTGCCACGCAGAGGAATGGAGAACTCAAGGAGAGGGAACCAAATGCATACAAAATAAACAGTTCATTGCTGGGCTTAGGCTCACGTAAGTTGAGGCAGGCAAAACCAGGTAATCAGTCCAAAAACGCAACAAACATTTCCAAAAGGAACAGGCAAAAAGCAAAGTTCATGAATAGGCCAAAATCCAAAAACCCCCAAACCAACGCAGCAATCCAAAAACGCAAGGAACACCAGGAAGGAACACCAGGAAGGAACACCAGGAAGGAACACAAGGAAAAAACACAAGGAAAAAACACAAGGAAAAAACACAAGGAAACTAGAAAGACACATCAACTCACACGCAACAATCCAATAGAGAACACAGGAAATGACGCAATTTATATAAAATGGGGAGTGCAGGCGAACAAGACACAGGTGAAATGAATGAACTAATTAAACATAGCAAACATGTAAATGTTAGCACACATACATAAAACAGGAAATAACCAAAAGCACAGAAAAGTCACACAAAGAAAACAAAAGCACCAACAAAATTCAAAACCATGACATATAGTATAAACTTGCAGTACAGAAAGATATTTAATATGATGTTGAGAAATATTGTTAAATACGTGATATGATTTAATCCCTTGGGTTTCTGTAGCAATGTAACAAATGTATAGAAAGTTAAGCTGTATGAGGAAATGTTGTTCAGTGAATAAATGAGGGGTGGCAGTTGTTTTATCATTGCCGTTGGTATCCAGCCAACTGAACGCATAAGACAGTCTCATGTGATCTCTACGTTTATCATTAGAAACAAGTTAAGAGTAAAGTAAGAAGAATGCTGACTAAAGATAGCCACTACAGTATGGAATTGCCCCAGGATATTTACATCTGTCCTCCAATGAAAATGTCCTATGCATCATTATAGGTACAACACTGTGAAAGAAATTGTGCTGAGCACAGGCAGTTGGCTGTGGCTTTTATTGGTTAGGTGAGGAACTGAAAGTTACTGGAGTTCTTGCATGCAATGAAGATGATTTTCTCTGGGCAGGCTCACAAAACTTCTCCACAGACGTGAACCCTCAGCTGAAGTCTTTGTTCCAAGTTGGTTGTAAGGAGGATGAAAATTGATGAAAATTTCAGCTATGTGGGGATGGATTTTTCTACTGTTATTGGGGTAATTCAGGTACATCAGCACCTGCTCTGAAGTTGATTATTTTTAGTGATGCTTCTCTTGGCAATCTTCCAGATGGAGGTAGTCAAGGGGGAACAATAATATCTCTCCTGGGTGAAAAGGGGAAGTTTGGATCACCTTGTTTTGTATATCTATGTTTTTATTGTGTATGCATGCACAGGGCATTATGTTGTGAAACGAACAAATGGTAGTTATGTTGTGTTAACCAGGTGGTCTGGAATAAAAATTATTTGAAACGTTATAAACTTTGTGTTTAATACATTTACCATCAGGAACAGAAGTGTCTAATAGCAATACTAGTGGCTACTTAGTCAGCTAGCGTGGTAATTAAACAGTATTTTGATCAACAACCCTTTTTATCAACAAAGACTGCAACAGCCAGGTTCAGCAGAGAAGTCCAAACTTAATGTCCAGGCAGGAGTAGAGCTCCTTCTTTATTTTAGTGGAAACTGATTGTTTCTTTACTGCTGACAGAGTGAATACAGAAAAAAAACCCCAGATACTTTCCTCTCCCACTGGCTCAATAAAAGATTTGGCTCTGAAACAGATTAACATGGATGATAAGTGCATTAAGAGGCTCTCTCTCCATGGGTTTGAAGCGCAGGGCACAATGAGCTGGTTAATGACAGTACTCAGGAAGGTGAGGGCCCTTCAATCTGTATGGAGGTTGTCACATTTTTGGGTCGGGAGTCCTCCAAAGCACTTTGGCTTGTAGGTTGATTATCTTGTTGTCGTAGTCATCAGTCATAACACATACCTGTGAGATAATTCTGCTTAGAAGAGCCACCTATACTGCAGTAATTTCTCTCTTGACAGTCTCTGAAATTATAACGAAACATGGTAATAATGTTTGGGCGCATTTCATTTATAACAACACAGCCTCGTTAGCATCTAGCGTTTGCAGTTATAGGTGTTCAGTCAGGCCCAGTACACAGCTGGGGCTTGCTCTCGAAGAGTCAGATGTAAAGATGTACTCATCTGTTTCATGTTAATCTGAAGTACTCAGGTACTTAACTCAATTTTGCCTTCATGTTTATCCAGTTACACACTAGTCTCGTTTGGAAACTTGATTCTAAAAGCTTTCCTTAGTAAATGACATCCTTCACCAAACTATGTTTGGCTTCATGTTTATCCACTCACACACATTCTCAGCATGAAACTTGAATCTCAAGGGTTTTGTTGGTAAATGGCAGCTTTCAAGATGCAAATTTGCTTTGTAATTACTAAATCTGGGCACTTACTCAAATCAAACTGAATTTGCTTAAATCAGTAAATTGTAACAATAATAATTATAAAGAAAACACACTTAAAACTACCTCTGCCCAGATCAAGCCTCTTACGTGCCCACGAAGCAGGGAGATGTGTGGGATCCGTCTTTAGGTCCGGCTCGGTTCCTCGGCTCGGATGACGACGGTGGGCCGTTCCGCTCTGTCGGCGGGTTGCACGGCGAGTTGCAAAGTTTGAAGAAAGACGCGGCGGTCCTTTCTTCCTTCTGCAGGTACTTTGAGCGCTGGCGGCGGCAGTGTCTGTGGCGGCGGCGGCCAGGCAATTCTCCGCGATCAGCGGGAAGTGGCGAGTCGGGTTGAAGAAAGACGCAGCGGTCCTTTCTTCCTTCTGCAGGTACTTATGCGGCGTCTGCGGCGGCGGCGGTCGGGTACTTGATTGAGAGCGCTGGCGGCGACTCTCCTTCGGATCTGTGGAAATAATGTGCTTGGGAAATCTCAGTTTGTCCAGCGAGGATGAGATTGGCACGTAGTTCAGGTCCGTACGGTGTTTACTTCCTTTTTCGTCGTGACCAGCTGGGATTCGTGTAGAAGCCAACCAGACACAGACTGCGGCATCAGTAAATAGAAAAGCCCTGTTAGCCTTGTACAAAGTTGGCCACCACATCGCAAGGTGCAAAAAACCTCACACGATAGCAGAGGAGCTAATACTCCCGGCAGCATTGGACACGGTCACAATCATGCTAGTTGAGAAAAGTGCTAAGACACTGAATACTGTCCCTCTCCCCAATGACACGGTCGGGAGACGTATATTTGACATTTCAGGAGAGAGTCTATAAAAATGCACTTTTTTCTCTGTTTTGAGAATCACACAGACTGAGCAGTCTTGTTTAAGTGTCACAAATTTAGTTAATAAACTGAACTTGGAAATTGTTATCTCAGCTCATTTTATTAATCTATTTTAATAATCAGGTGATTGAATCGGGGGGGGGGGTGAAAAAAAATGTCTGTCCCCTAGGGGGGGGCGTGGCACAAAATAATTGAGAACCACTGGTGTATGGAGTCCTTTTACCAGGAAGGAAGGTAATCCTTGAGGCAAGGCTTTGCTGCCACTTCCTTCTGAGCCAACCCCCAAAGAATGTCCTTAACCCTTTAACTGCCTGCTTGACCATATGGTAGAGCACATTTTGAGCCTGTACCATACAATAAGAAACTGATCTAATTTAATTATTTTGTGCTGTTGTACCTCAACGCAGATGAGGTGAAGATGAAAAATTTAGAAATGCAGAGTTTTCATTTTTTTAGATTTAGATTTAGATTTCCTTTATTAGTCCCACACCGGGGGAAATTTCAGTGCCATTTTATATATAAAATATAAAAAATATATCAGTGGAAGAGAAATATATACAACAGACAATAAATATATACAACAGACAGACAATAAGTGGGTGAAAAAATAAATATGTATAAATACCAGTCAAAAAAAATATATGTGTTTACAGTATATGGTATTGCACATGTTGATATAGTTATTACACGTATATCTGTAGATGCATGTGGTGAGTGTCTACTGAGAGCAGGCTTGATTGAACAGTCTAACTGCAGCAGGAAGGAAGAACCTGCGGTACCTCTCCTTTAGGCACCGTGGATGGATCAGCCTGTCGCTGAAGGAGCTCTCCAGTGATGCTACAGTGGAGTGTAGGGGGTGTGAGGTGTTGTTCATGAGGGCTGACACCTTTGCCATCATCCTCCTGTCTCCCACCACCTCCACTGGATCTAGGGGACACCCCAGGACAGAGCTAGCCCTCCTGACCAGCCTATTCAGTCTGTTCCTGTCTGCAGTTGTGATGCTGCTGCTCCAGCAGACTAGTGCGTAGAAGATGGCTGATGCCACCACAGAGTCATAAAAGGACTTCAGCAGTGCTCCCTGCACCCCAAAAGACCTCAGTTTCCGCAGCAGATGAAGTCCTTATTGAGTTCTCTGTACTCCCTGTCGTCCCCATCTGTGATGAGGCCGACAACTGCGCAGTCATCAGAGAACTTCTGCTAGTGACAGTTCTCAGTGTTGTAGGTGAAGTCTGCAGTGTAGACCGTGAAAAGGAAGGGAGCCAGAACTGTCCCTTGTGGTGGTCCCATACTGCAGACGACAGTGTCCGACACACAGTCCCGTGCCCTCACATACTGTGGCCTGTTGGTCAAATAATCCAAAATCCAGTATGTGAGGTGGTGGTTCACCCCGGCTTGCTCCAGCTTATCCTTCAGAAGTTTGGGCTGGATGGTGTTAAAAGCACTAGAGAAATCATAAAACTGATAGGCTGATAGGCGAACTGCAGCGGATCCATCGATGACCTCACTGAAGGTCACAGATGGATAAGGACCAGCCTCTCCAGGGCCTTCATCAGGTGGGATGTAAGGGCCACCGGCCTGTAGTTGCTGTATTTTGCAGTATTTTCTCTTGTTGAAATGAAAACCAGCAATGTTTTGTAGCTAATTGCCAGAAATAAAGTGGCTCCACTACCCAAAAAAACATTGTTTTTGTTTATTTCTTCATAAATTAGATTATATTTGGGGGTTTTTTCTGCTGTTTTTGGTGTTTGTATGAATTTTGGCACAATCTCGACCATTTGGTAAAGGCTTATATTTTAAAAACCCTGGGGTCAGTAGAGAGAAAAAAAATTATGGTTATTAGTGATCTAAGGGAATAAGAAAAGCAAACAATACATTTTTTCATTGTTTTTTAGTTCTTATGGTACAGACTCAAAATGTGCTCTACCATATGGTCTAGCAGGGAGTTAAAGGGTTAAAGTGTTGGTCATTGGCTCTCCGCCACACACTGGACTCCAGCAGGCAGTTCAAAATAGTTTAGCCTGGTGATGCCTCTCCCGTGGTTTACAACAGGAGGAGGATATACATTTTTCCAGACTTTACTCTGGCAGTAGCAAAACAATGT
This sequence comes from Datnioides undecimradiatus, assembly GCA_008933995.1. Lineage (NCBI taxonomy): Eukaryota > Metazoa > Chordata > Actinopteri > Lobotiformes > Datnioididae > Datnioides > Datnioides undecimradiatus. The sequence continues at coordinate 2,229,692 of WARS01000048.1, forward strand.
GCAGTTTTCATAAAGGTAAAGAAGGAGCTTCACTTAAACCAAGACTGGTTTCCGGCACCCAGCCACATCACCCTGCTGAGCAGACAGACGCAGAGGTTTTCGGATCTGGCCATGGAATTTGTGAACAAAAAACTGAAAATGGCTACGGCGCCAGGACTGAACTGATTTTTTTTTAACCTCACAGATTGCTGACTACCAAAGATTAACATAGGCTACTAATAACAAGGACTCACATGTGCAGATGGATGGTATGCTTTCTTTATAGACTTGAATACTTCCTTTTGTGCCTGTTTTCATTTGTTGTAAATACAGACTGCTTTTCATATTTTATAGTTTAGGATTTTGTCTATTTGAGGTTCTATATTTTTGAAGCCAAAGAATGTAGAGTTTAAGTGTTTTTATTCTTTTTTTATGATACACAGTATATTTTTGTATTATATTTACAACTGAACTATCACTTGAGGGCATTCGTACTGTACTCTCACCTCCTGGAGGTCGCCGTGTAGTATGTTTGAGCTACAAAGTAGGGCGGGGTTTGTCTTTCTAGTGTGGGATGGGAGGGCATGCACCCACTTTAAGGGCACTTCTGTAGGTGAAAGGATGGGTAGGTGGGATAAGCATTGCATGTATGTTGGGGTTTTGGGGTCTGTTTGGTTCTATTGAAGTGGGATGGAGGAGCCATGGTACATACCCATTATCTACAAAGTTTTGATTCATTTGTATTGCATGTCTGTGATACCAGGTTTGGCTATTATACAGTAGTGGAAAAACATTTTTGGGCACCCTTTACACAATCTCAAACAATATCATGAAATATTTGCGGAAAAACGTTTTTGTGTTTCAATGATGTTTTTGTTTATTGTTAACAAGAAAAAATAAAACTAAATTCTTAATAGTTTCAACATGTCAGTTCTCGACATTGTCAGTATTAAGGCCAACAAATAACAAAAAATGTATTCAAAACTGAACAAAAAATAAATAAACCATCACATCATCAAATTAATATTTAGTAGTCCTGCCATTAGCACACAGTAGAGCTCTAATCCTGGCTGGCATGTTCTCCACGGGCCTTTCACACTGTTGAGGGGTAATCTTGTCCCATTCTTCTTGAATAACTTTTTAATTCTTCCAAATTTTTTGGCTTACGCTTCGAAACAGACCTTTTGATAATCTACCACAGATTTTCAACTGGGCTCATGTCCTGGGATTGAGTTTGCCACTCTAAGACCTTGATATTGTGCTCCTGCAGCCAAGTTCTTCTTGCCCTGGATGTGTGGCAAGGGGCATTATCTTGCTGAAACATCCAGTTTTGAGCTTGACGGAACAGTGCACATGCAGAAGGTAGCATGTGGGTTTTGAGAATGGCACAATACTTGGCAGAGTTCAATGTGTCATCACAGACAGTGAGATGATCAACACCAGCAGCACTCATACATCCCCAAACCATGATACTCCCTCCGCCATGCTTGACAATAGGTACTGTACATACTGGAGATAATGCTTCACCTGGCCTTCTGCGTACCCTCACATTAGCAGCAGGAGGAGGATTAAGCTGGAAACTGGACTCATCCGACGACAGAATCTTCTTCCAGTTCCTGGCTGTCCAGTTCTTGTGTGCTTGGGCCCAACAACACTTGGCTAACCTCGGTCTCTCACTGATCAGGGGTTTCTTGACAGCCCTGCAGGACTTTAAGCCATGATCTAGGAGTTCACCACATACAGTGTGGGTGGAACACTGGACACCAGTTTTTTGTTGTTTTTTTTTTTTTTTTATAAAATCACTATCCCGACTATCAATGAAAACTTGGCAGAAGAGTTGGAGCAACCAATTACGGTAACTCGAGGCTGTGGTTAGATCATTACAAAGTGGTAAAAGTCCTGGACCCAACGGTTTCCCGGCACTTCTGGCAGACATGTATATTGAATCTTTCAAAGCTGGCTCCATTCCCCAAAAATGATCTCAGGCATGCATCTCCTTGCTCCTAGTAAAGACCCTTTTCTGTGTGGTTCATATCGCCCTATAAGTTTGTTTAATGTTGATTCTAAAGTGTCAAAGCTACTGGCCAAACGTTCATTCGAAAGCCATCATCCCATCTATTATTTCCTTAGACCAAACTAGGTTAATTTGTAACAGGTACTCTTTTTTCCAATCTTAGAAGGGTATTTAATGTAGTCTACAATCCTTCATAATCCTCCCAATCTTCCAGAGGCCCTGATTTCTTTAGAGGGTGAGTCAAAACAGTCCTGAAGGGCTTCCTCAGCCCTGTCAGACCATCTCTTCACTGTTTGGATGGTAGTCATTTGTCTGTACCACAGGCCTATACACTGGCTGGAGGTAACCCAGGTTATGGTCTGATCTACCCAGGAGGAGGGAGAGGAGATGATGTGTATGCCTCTTTTGTGTTGGCATACAACAAGTCCAGGGTTTTATTGTCTCTGGTATCACAGGTAATGTATTGGTTGAAGGGGGACATTGTGGAGGATGGAGAGGCATGATTAAAGAGCCCAGAGATATTGTGGAGGGCATGTTGGTGCTGTGTCTGCGACCTGCTAGTGACTGAATGCAGGACATCACAAGCTGTATTGGCGTTGGCAGAGGGGGGACCATACACTGCTACTGCAATAACATGCGAAAAATTCCCCGTGGTAGATAATAAATACAGCCTCATACCAACTGCTAACAGTTCAATGTCCATACTGCAGAGTTGTTCTTTAATAGTGATGTGTCCAGGATTACATTCACAAACACCGCTAGTCCTCCACCTTTCCTCTTACCGCTCTCCTTCGTCCTGTGTGCCCTCACCAGTTAAAATTCTTCCACCGCTGCGCCTGAGTCCAGGTGTAGAGATGTCGGTCATGTCTCCATGAAGAGCATGATGCTACATTCCCTGTGATCCCGCTGGTGCAGTACATTGTACATTCCCAGTGATGACAGTACCTTTACCGCAATCCCACCATATGTGAGCATGTGTGTATATGCTGGTGTATATGTATATGTATATGGTATATGTAAATGTTTATGTATATACGCATATGTATATGTATAGGATGTGTGTATGTATGTTTATGTACTCTTAATTTCTATCCTACTCCACCTTATTTTAATTTAACTTTATTTAATTTTACGTTTTTTTTAAATTCATGTCGTTTCTCCCTTTTTTCATGTTGATACATGCTGTTTGCACAATTTATGACACTGCTACTGGATACCTGAATTTCCTTCGGGATTAATAAAGTATCTATCTATCTATCTATCTATCTATCTAGTCGGCACAGTGGTGGTGTGGAGGTCTGGGAGCCAGTCTCTATTGTTAAACAATGCAGCACGGGGAATCCTGGATGGGACATTTGATTGTTGGAGGGAAGCAGGGTTAGAAACACGAGCTCCCCTCGGCCTCTGTTATGGTTTAGGCTTTAGTTTGGCAAGGCCTTCTAGTAGACACTAATATACACGCACCATCAAAAATATCGTTGCACAGAATTACGGCTGACATAAAAGAATTGATCACAAGAGAGCAAATAGGGTAAAACATGTTCAACATTTATTAGTTTTGTGTTAGCAAATGTGGGTAATTGGTGCTCGTGGTCAGGTGCTGTGTGGCTGGGCCTCACCACCTGGAAAAGGAGTATATTATATTGTGTAATCAAAGTTTTGAGAACGATTTTGTATCAGGCAAGAAGGTAAAACAGCATATAACATATATCCTTAGCGTGGATTAATTTAAATATAACCTACATAAAGTGAACATAGATTGGACATTTGCCATATTAACACTCACCTGTGCTTCTGTCTTCCTTCCCAGCATGCATCAGTAAAAAGAGTCCCTGGGGAAACAGTAACTCTTTTTGTCATGCTGGGAGGGGTTAATTTACAGGGGTAAAGTGACAACATTTGTAAATTTTGTGACACAAGATTTATATTTTGTGGCATATGTGAAACACCCATGTACCTGGAGGTGACTAATAATGAGCCTTAGGCTGCCCTTTGTTCAGTGTAGGGTGGGTTGATTGTAGTTGGTGGTTGATATTGAAGAGAATGGTTGCTACTGAAAAGAGAGCGAGCTAGACCTGATTCCTGCAAACAAATTTAATTGATAACTTAGAACTTATTTTGACAATTCTGAAATTGCAGATAGATCAGTGGGGGCAGGTAAGCACTAGTCACATAAAGAAGAAATGAGAGAAAGAGCTGGGGACAGAAATAACAGAAGAGCCTTAGAACAAAGGCTTAAATTATTTTAATAAATTAATGCCCGTCACTGCCTCAAAATCCACCAGCAAAATCATGCACAGATTGGATTATTCAAAGATCAAACTGCACAAACTCTCCCCTGAAATTTCATCATTATGTGATAAATGTGAAACTGAAGATGCAGATTTATTTCATAGTTGTATGTGCTCTAAGGTGTGAGACTTTTTGATCTTAGTTCTCATTTCTTTCAAATTGATTTTTAAAGTACGAATATGTCCTTATTCCTTGCTGGTTCTGTTTGGTACCTCAGCAAATAAAGACTTTAAAGAACTCACACCGCCATCTCCTGTCCTATGCCCTACTATGTACAAAGAAACTTATTCTTCTCCTATGGAAAGGTAGAGAAAAACTGACTTTCAAAGCATGGATAGCAATACTGCATGGGGCAGTGTTTTTTTCCTTCTATACTGTATATATTTTCATCTTCTGCTAACCAGAATGTCTTACTTGCCTTCTTAGCAGCTTAGTTAGCTGTTCATATAATAAACCCATAATGGTTTAACAGCAAATTATTTGACTTGATGTTTGTAATTTCTCTCAGGTTTTCCTCAGGGATCTAGTTTACTCATATTAACATGATGGTTCCTGGCTAATATTTATCTGTTGTAATGCATAGATGAAACATTAAGGTGTAAATCGCTGTTTTGAATGAAAAATATGCTGTTGGCCCGAGTCTCATAGATTGGACTATTTTAGTGTTTTATTTCAGGGGAGGCAGAGGTTGGGTGGTGTCCGCAGTCCTCAGACTGGGCAAATCACGCACTCTCCCTCACTTTATACTGGCTCTGGATCACATGACGGTAAAGAAGCTGTTGTCAGTTGTTAGTCATTGCTGTTACCTGTTTCTTCAGATTTTTTTTTTCACCGGCCGTATCTTGGCGACAAAGTCCTGTCTGTGTAGCATGCCTGGTGTGTGTGTTACAGGCATTATAAACAATACAATGTGATGCTGTCAGTAAAGTTTCTGTCAGACATGCAGAAGCACATCTGTGAGGAGAGAAGTAGTAAATGAGTGTTGTAAGAAAGATGCACAGAACTGAACAACAAAAATTTACAAAGAGGGACTTAAATCTATCTGATGGAATTAGAGACTTTAGAGTAAATTTACTTAACAGTCTTTTGTCATACTTAAAGTCACCATGATATTCTGAAATATTTTTAAACTGACTCATATTTAATTTTTATACTGATCTATGATTTTCTTCAGCTCAGTATTAGTTTTAAGTTCTCATATATTGTAGCAGTAGTGAGTTTGTGATTTCACTACAATATTTTTATTGACATTGACAGTATGTTGCTGCTGTCTAATCGTCTCAGTAACGGTAAACTCTCAGTGTACAATGTGCAGCAAGTTACACCAACAAAGCAAGACACTTAACATTACAACATATTGGTATTACAGTTTTCAACATGCAATTTCAATCTGTAAAATGAAGCCACATTTTTGTTGATTTTGTTGAGCTTCATATATTCATTATAATTATGTGATAAATAATTTGCTAATCAAAATACTAGAGCTGCAGTTAAAGGTTATTTTAATTGTTGGTTTATCTGGTTATTTTCTGGAGCAATCAAAAAAGTCGGAAAATAGTAAAAGCAGAAATCATTTGCATCATAATTTCCCTAAAGATCAATTTGGCATTTTCAGATCTTTTGTAATAACTATAATAATCATAATACCTATTATCAAACTATTATCAAATACTTTATTCATTTTAAATTCTAGACTAGACCACTACAATGGTCAACTATGTTGACTCTTTATGTGTTCTTTTTGTGTCAAGATAAATCATTCTATCAATACAAACATGCATTTATCACAAAGATGTTCTCCAAAAACAAATTTTGTTATGTGTTTATATTTCTCTATGTATTTCACAGAATATAAAAGGACATTGACTCTCAATCTGGTCTCAACAGCTTATGCAATGTAAGATCAAATTAGTATTCTAGAGGTTTAACTTGACATAGACATTCATACATACAATAACATGTTTTAGTTTTTATATGTTAACAAGTTGAAATTATTTTCCAAGTGCACCAACATGAGATGGATATGTAAAATATGTAACTTTCAATCAGACAAAAGAATAAGATTGTTGAAACACTACAGGCTAAACCATGGAAATGGTACTGCAGTCAGTCAGTCCCTTGACTTCACGTTGATTGCCCTTGTTCATTCAAAGCATTTAATGCCCTTTGGACCCATTTGTCCAGACAGCATGTCAGGTTGATGACACAGTTCTTTCATTTAGTTGTTCTTTCATTTAGAAATCAAATTTGGATGTGAAATAAGCCTGAAAATGCTTCACAATACTGAATATTTCATGATGGCTCACCCTATCAGAAAAAAAGATTTTTTTCTCTCAATAGAGGAAGACAGAATTAGTCTTATCCTGTACATTGATGACTCTGAGGTGTGTAATCACAGCTGTGTATTGGGTATCGGGAAATATTCCAGCACAGTTAAGATCAACTCTGACATCTATTTATCTGGTTATTCTGTGTAAGGCAGAAGATACTAAGGACTTTGGATTCCACTGAGTTTAAGAGCCACTATTGACAGATCTTCAAAGCCTGGAGAAATTTGTACTTTATGTATGCTTTAGGAAAAGTCATCAAAGGGACTGTGGTCAGTGTCTTGATTGAGAATTTGGGGGCTCATTCTGTGGCAGGATTTGTCGAAAGCTTCAGTGGATCATACAGTTGCAGGTTTTGTCTCAGAAAGCAATCTGAGTTTCAGTCTAATGGAGTAAGATGTTGTCTTTTTCCGCTGAGAACTCAAGAGCTGCATACACTGCATGTTCAGATGGCTGTGTGTAATCCAGGGGTCTGCAACCATCAACACTGAAAGACCCATTTTGGTCCCTTTCCCACTGAATTTTATTGCCATTTGTGACAAAGCAAAACACCAAAAGGCACTTGTATGGTTACTTTCAAAGAAATTACATAATGCAGGGCTGTTTGAGTTCTCCAATTATGTGTGGAAAATGATTAAAATAAAGGTGAGCCCACTGAAGAATATGATAAAACATATTGCAGCAGTGTATTAGAAAGAGCAAACATAAAGATTGTCCAGCTTATGTTTAATTATGCACCGTCATCCTTGTGATTGCTGGACTGAGGGGGTAACCCTCAGTCACGTCCAGCAGTAAAACGTGTCTTTAATTTTCACACAGGATTGTAAACTGTCATCCATGAGGCATGAGTGATGTTTGCTTTTTATGTAGTTCATGATGGAAAAAAACTGCTCGCACAATGTGGATGCAAAGATCAATAGGACTCCAAATGCGTAATTTTTCACGTCTATGTAAGTGTCGGATATGGCATTCCATGTTTCAAACACAAGTTTGTCAGGTTTTGGGAGGTTTTCAATATCACTCCATTTGAGACTCTGAGCTAGAATGGCCTTCTGATGGGCAACATCTTCAAGATCAGCTGTCAAGCATTTGAACTTAGACACCCATACGTCTTTGTGAGCTATGTCAGCCAGTTCAATTTCAAGATCAGGTTCACTTATGCCTATGTTCAACAGGGCTTGATGTTCACGGGAGTGACAGGAATCACGGAATCTTTCCCCAAATGCAGTTTGCATTGCGATGATTGCACATGTATATAGCCATAATTTATCTGATTGTGTGCTTCTTTGAACTCTCGCAAAGAGGGGAAGTGAGTAAGTGTACCTCTCTATACATCTCTGGTAAACACTTTCATCTTGCGTTAAAACGCCAAAACATCTTCCAGCAACTGCAGGGCTGTGTTTCCTTTTCTCTGAAGACCTTTGTTCGCTCACGTGTTCCAGACATACAGTAAACCATTTCAGTACCTCTCGCCTGGACAGCCACCAGACTTTGTTATGCAGCAGGAGATCCGAATATTCACTTTCAACTTAATAAATAATAATAAACAGAACTATTGGTGGTTTAACCTTTTTGTCATTATTTTGTTCACCATCTGAATGACAAGGTTCATTACCTCTGTGCATTCTGGAGGAAATGTTTAAGTGGACAGTGCTTCTTGATGCAAAATTCAGTGAAATGTCAGCAGCTTTCTCTCCAATGTACTGTAATGTGTCAAACCCCTTCTGCCCCCTTTGGCCTTTTAGTGGTATCAGCCCAGTTATTTCTTCCTGTGGCCCAGCAGAGTTCACATATCTGCATAACAGCGCTATTTGCTCAATATCGTTTACATCTTTTGACACATAACAGGCAACTGAGTACACTGGAGCCAAATTAATGTCCTGAATTTGTTGACTGGTGATGTTTGTTCTTTATGGTTCTGTCCTTTACAGTCTTGGCAGAGAGAGGCATATCTCTAATTTTCTGGATAATTGCATGTTTGTTTTTGAAGTCGGAGAATAGATGCTCAGATATTTTAATGAATGATTCTTTCATGTATTCTCTGTCTATGAACGGCCTTCCATGCCTGGCTATCTCCTGAGCCACAAAACTGGCAACAGTACACAGCAAAATCAGCAGTGTCAATTCAACTCTAATAGAGTTAAATTCAACACTTTAAAAGTGTCTATATTGGTCCACACTAAATCGAGTTAATTCAACACTTTTGAAAGTGTTAAATATTTTTTACACTGTGAGAGTTGAAGCAACACTCTCGGTAGTTGAAATTTAACACTGGCAGTGTTGAGTTTACATAACACTGGTGTACAGTGTCAAAATTTAACTCTATCAAGTGTTTCATTTTTACACTAAATAGAGTCAAACCTATGTTAACACTATAGACAGTGTGAAATATAACTCAATATTTAACTCTTTTATATAGTTAATTTCTATTTTAAACAACACTACTGGGAGTTAATTAATAATCCTAATTTCACTCCCCAAAACATTACATACTACTAAAAATTATTTTAAAAAACACACAATACACAAAACTTTATATTTTGAATCAACTTGTATTTTAAACAAGCACAACATATAAACAGCACTGCCTTTGCTATAATGTCCCAACAACAGAAGCATTCCACAACAGGTTACACAATATGACAATGTGGCACAATGTATGTTTTTTCATCCATCTCATTAGAAAACTGTTTGTCATAGGGTCTGTAATAAATCAACTCCTTCATCAGAAAAACAAATGAATCTGACCTGTCCTCAACACAGTATGCATTGAAGTGATCATCAAAATAAGAGTGTGTGTCACTCTGCAAGTCAAAATAAGCTTGATCATCATTTATAATGATGTTTGTGATCTTTCTGAAAATAGGAATTTCCATATTTGTTCTGATACAAACAAACATACCAATCAGATATTCTGTTCCATAGTTTTTTACCCAGTTAGTGGTTGACACTTCAGAGTATGCATTCACATTAAAAGAGCATAAAATCTGCACCCATCACTCCAAGCTGTCAATGATTACCTTCTTCACTGGACCAAACTCAAATCTCTGAAAATTAAAACTTTCCCAGTGGTAAGCTAGCTGTCTTTGGTGTTGTTTCACCAATGCTTTTGTAATATTTTGAAATTATTACAAGATCTCTTAAAAAATTAATAATTTGGCCTCAAACCTCATGCACCATATACATGGAAGGAGTGGACCTATTTTACGAATGCAGCGCAGATAATGTATCATAAAATGGTGCTTTGGAATCAATCTTTTCTGAGGAAATAAAGATTTGAACAGCTTGTGGTGATCATTAATCAAGTGCTTCAAATAGTATGTCATACCCTTAGTTACAACTGGTGCAACACAATGTTCTGAGGTGGAATCAAGAGCAGAAGCAGGTTCAATACCTGTTTGTCTTTCTATCACCAAAAATCAGAGGAGCATTTCTCACAAGACACCATGACTGAATTGCGGTGAGTCCAGATCCTTACTCTCATCCATCTTCACTCCATTTGGCCTATTTTTTCTCTCAGTATAACCATAGTTAAAACTTTGGATCCTCTGTGACAATGATTCCAAAGACAGACACTGGTTAACCAGGTGCTGAAGAACAAGTTTCGGATTCATACTGTACTACACCTTCAATAAATGCGTGCATTATGTCAACTGCATAATTATCAAGAGGTGAAAAAAAAAAATGCAATATATGAACAAACATGTCTTTTTTACACCAAATGTTGAACCCGACATAGAATTTTCCTGTAGAGCTGCACAATGTTCTGAATGGATTTCTTTTGTACGAAAAACCACACCAGGGTCATCTTCAGTGAAGACAGATTGTAACTCATCCTTACTGGTTAAACAAAATCTACAGCAATATGTGCTGAAGGATCAACAAACCAAACAGTCCATGTAAACCTAGGTTATCACCTGTTACTTGGATCACAGAACCTAGCAATGGTGAGTCTGAGAAAGGCACTTCAAGTCCTTGTGTTTCAAGTGTTTTAAGATCATCAATGAGAGGCTTTAGTACTTCATCAAATCCATATTTCTTCAGGTCTTGTGAGTGAAAGAGTGCCACAACATGAATATTCCTCAATACAAGAATTATACTTTGGTGGCGAGTTCCTCAAGATAAAGTAAAAACAACCAAGTTTGTGTATCCCTTTCTTTGAACCTAAGGGATTTGCAGTTTCAAACTCATCAAAATAAAGTTGAATCTGTAGGCGTGTTTTCTGAAAACAAGCTGTTACTTTTGAAGTCACGAACCTCACATATGTCTTTATAAATACCCTCTGTGTTGTTTGACTTGCAAAGAAACTTTCACATAATTCACAGTTCTTGAGAATAGACTTGAGGGTTCCCAAGATGGGAAAATACACAAATTTATCTGTTACAGGGATCTGACTGGAAACTGCTGTTGTCTGATCTCTGCGCATGTCAAACTGTATTCCCAGAACATATTCAACAGGTTCTACTATTTCCCACTTTTCCTCAAAGAACTTCTGTCGTTTGACTCTTGTGTTCAAGACTGAGAAAGGATTTGTAGTAGATCAAAACAATTTTTCCTAGCCTATTTTCCCAAATCTGTGCATGAATTTCTGAAGTGCAGCTGAGAACTGCTTCTCGCTTGACTGTGTGAATGTCCTTTATAAAGTACTTCCATGGACTCTCTACCATTGACTGGACTGTGCTCTCAGCAACACCAGATGCCTTAACTGTGCTACAACAAGTCACCGTTTAACACATGGCCGGTGTCCAACAGAGGCTGGGCAGTAAATTGCAGGTGTCTGTACTGACTGCCTGAGAAGTTGAGACCCCACCAACTTCATTGAGGAAGCGTCCACATTGTCCACAATATTAGTCAAAAACAATGTCCCTGTGAAAGCAGTTGGGTGCTTTTGAACCCTGAATAAGTGCAAAATGAAGAAAGTACATCTGGCTGTCACATTTCAAATGTAATGTCCTTCAGGATACAAACCATGGTGGAGTCTTAGAAATGCTGGCAAAGCAGTGCAGAGACATTTGTGGGCGTGCCTTACAGAGAAACAAACAAACATATTGCATCCAAGGATATTTATCACCCCCCTCAAGGGTCGTTGTGAAAAAAATCTTGCTCGAGGTTCCCTGACTCTGGGATTTTCTTTGGCACTTCCCACGTCAATGTTAAACACTGTGGTTTGGATGAACGTGTAGAAGTTGTAGAGGGATTGGTGGTAGTTGACACTGAAGATGTGAAGTGTGCTTTGAAGAGCTCGCCGAAAGCAGCCAGTGATGTCTGGTAACCTTGCAAGGGATGGCCTTGTTGTCAATGATGACATAGTACCTTTGGATGTTGTTCTTCTGTTCCTCAACACACAGGAGGAAGGGCTGTCACTGGCTCCACACTTTTCAGGAACGTTTCAACACTGGCTCCAATCTATAACAACACATGAAGAGGGACTGAAAACAATGAAATGCTTACCCACTTAACAACAAGACTTATTAAAACAAATGTGCAGGAGTGTCCAAATAACTGCATAATGCAAAAAATTACTTACCCGCAGATATCTCACAACATGGTTAACAGCTTGATAGGAGCTAATTTTGGCACTCTTCTTGTGTCCTTTGGAGTAGGGAAGCAGGCAGAACCAAAAGAGTAGAGATACTTGACAGGTCTTTCATCAGCCTAACAACAAAGTAGGGTAAATCAGAAATGCCCATGTGAAATAAATCAAATATTTTAAAGAGAATAATATGCCAAGCTTACCAGCTGTCTGAAATTTTGCTGTGCAGACCAGGGGTCTTCAACATGGTCATTAGAGAAGTCAGGTTCTCACAGTCTGCCAGGATCCCTACCGATTTTGAAGTACGTAGAGCCCATTTGGCCAAATCTTACCAGCACTTCCTCCTCCAAACATCATGGTGAAGTCTGTTCAATCTAACAAATCACAACCTGTTTTTTTCACTTGTGCAACTTAAAGTGTATACGGAATAACTGTTCACTTTTAAAAAAAAAGTCTTTCTACCAAGGCAGGGTGTCAAGGAATGGTGGGAAGACATCCAAGACTGTTGAAGACCTATGCTGATCTTGAACCAGTGATTGGCGATATTGAAATGTGGCCCGACAGTTTTCCATCACCTACAAAAAGTAAAACATGACACTTGAAATGTAATAGCGTATGTCCTTCAAATAAGCTGAGATTTAGCGTAAAATTGGCAATTATAAATGTCTAAACATCAACATTTGAAAACCCTATACATTCATCAATACATTGCAATAGACCATATAATAATGGAAACGTCTGCAGCATGTGTGCTTGTGTTACATTGATGGAGCTAGCTTAAAACCCTCACAGAAGGGCGATGCAATCTCTAACATTGGTGTGTCTTGACGTTGCTAAACAAGAACCAAAAAGTGCATACATTATCAAGCACATTGTGCGTGTTAATAGTCATTTCTTCGCAAAATAGAAAACTTTATAAATCCGCCAAAAAACAGCGTAAAAGCAGTGCGCTTTGAACGCGAAACCTACCTTGCCATGAAGTGAAACACGAACGTAGTTTCTTGCTAACGTCAGTTTCACATGCTCAAGCCTTAGCCTCCTTGCTCTGAATTAATTCAACACCCGTAACGTTAACCTTCATGGACCGAAGTGTAATTTAGTCATTATTCTAATTTCCGCCATTTAACGTGCATATTGACGTAGTACATAACGTTATGATATAACTACAGTTTAATATATAATATAACATTAAGTTAGCTAGCTAGCTACGTAATACAGTTTTACATTGTGAATCGGTTAACCAGCTAACACTGCCCACCTCATCCCCCTAAAAACTACTGCATAGAAAATGTAATTAAAGGACATACTGTCTTTGGTTTACTTACATGAGAAAGCTCTTCCACAGTCAAGTGAGGAAAAGAGAGTAGTCCTACTGTGTCCTAGTCCTTTGTATGTGTCAGCGTCTTGGGCAAACTACGTCACAGAGCGTTAGAAATTGTGAGTTCAGTCGGCGAAGTCTTTGATTTTGAAATTAACACTGAACAGAGTTGTTTGAATTTGACTCCAGGATCAACACTAACTCTTTTGAGGAATAACTCTCTCTTGTAGTTGAAATGACTAAACAAGTGTTGAAATGACTCTGTATTTTTACACCAACACCAACACTTGAAATTGCTTTTTGAGGTTGCTGTGTAGTTGCGTTTGTAGACTTGATCCACTTCTTGAAAGTTTGTTTGTTCTGCTCAGCTTTCCACTGCAGTTCCAAAATTGATCGTTTTCGATCATCTCCAGCTTGTACTTTTCAGCAAATGCTGTGTGTTTATTCTGGAAATGTCTGTTTGCTAATTTCTCGCCATATCAAGCATACGAGCAAAAAATAGATACGCCCGGCTGGAAAATAAAGGCTATTCCATTGAAATAAAAAGAAATAAAATACAATTAAACAAAATAGCCATTATTTGTTTCCATAATTTTTCAAACATACAGGAGCCACTGGTGATGGAAAAGGTACATGCGTCTCTGAAGCTGACCGCTGGTCTGTTCTGAATCTCGTTCATTGCTATGGTATAAAAACACAATGTGTGATGTCTGAAAAACTCAATTAGCACTAAAAGTAATATTTTCATGTGGCTACCCTTTAGATGCTTTACTAGAACCTGTTTGAGGACATTGTTCCAGTGGAATTGACTTTGTCCTTTGATGTCTTGATCAAGAAGAAATATTTTTCTTTCATGGAACTCAATAGTTCATCAGTTCCAATACAAGACAAATATTAAAACAAATTGCCCTCATCTAGTTCCTGGTAACACCACACAAAGATCAGTAGAGAGCAGAATTTGCATGATAGTGAAGTGCTTACTCCATCTGCTGCCTCTGATAATAGGTTTAAAGGTACCTGAGCAAGAGCATATATGAGAAGCTGATGACAATGAAAGAAGACATTGTGGAACTGTCGTGTCTCCTGTCCATAAGAAAGAAAGCATTTGTTATCTTGACAGCGCGCCAGGCCCCACAGGACGAAGCAGATTCCTGGAAGCTTTTCCCCAAGAAAATCTCTTACCTAGACACAACTTCCTTGAGCACTACCCTCAGCTCATTCATGACTTTGGCCCTGTAGCTGCCCTGTGGACAATGAGATTCAGGGCTAAACATAGCTTCTTAAAGAGAGCTCTCAGGCAAACGGGCTGTTTCAGGAATATCTTGTCGTTCCTTGCAAACAAGCACCAACTTACTGATTGCTCACATGTCCTTTCTACCCCTTGATGTCCATGTTTGACAGGCAGAAAATTAATATGTGAGCTGAACAAAAACAAGATGAATTAAAAGCCAACAACAATTACTAGATATGGGTATACATTTACTTATTGTTTGCACCTGTCAGGTATTGCAATAGTCTGAACTAATCATTTGGCAATCCGATTGCTTTTGCCTTCAGCCACAGATCAGAAAAACAGAGATGCATGGTTTTCCTCATTTGGAGTAAACGCTCTGGATGCGGAAACAGTTAAAACTCCTGCTTTGATTGAACTTTGTGATATTGTCTGACTGAAATTAGAAAAAGTAAGGTAAAAGTTGCTCCTCCCTCATTCACATGTCACACGCCACTAGGGGAGGGAGGAGCTTGGTGAACTTGAGGATAAGGGCATGGCAGAGCTGTTGGCTGTGAAAGATAAAATTGCTGAGCTGCTCAAAATACTGCACTGGAACAGGCAACCTCAGAATATAAGATATATAGACAGATCTGGTGCAGAACAAGTCATGCAGACTCCAGAAGCAGAGTGATTGAAAGAGAGAAATAGGAACACCACAACTGGCATTAGCACTATAAGCTACAAAAGCAAAACCAAGTCAGTGTAGCCAAGAGCTAGTGGCTGGGAGAGAACCTGGTGCTAAACATGACCATGTCTCAGCCCAATCGACCCCCCAACCTCGTGTTTCATTGCAGTGGGGCAGAGAATTCCCCAGGCACACACAAGTCAGCAAAATTAAGATGCAAATGTTTAGAGAGGAACCGGGAAAGAAGTGTCTTTATTGTCTTGATACCAGGGTCTCCTCATTCATTGTCTTTAACTCTCTAGGTGGTATGATAAATGTTGACCAGATGTCAGATTTTCTGCCATGCCGTAGAAAAAAACAAACAGGATAACTGACAATACCGGGAAAGGAAATAAGACAAGAAGTTCATTCTAACCAACCAAAAAGAGAATGAAGCTGAGCAGATATAAACCATAATGAGATGAACAAACCTACAGTCCTGCATGACCAACTGAACCCTCTATGACATCGCTTACCAGATTATTCCCCTGTCTTGTATTTGGATTTTTTTAAAAATAGAGAACATTTTTAAATCCAGACTTTTTCTCTCATGCAGCTGTTATGCCGGATGAGCTGGAAAATATTAGCTACGCAATAATCAGACTTTGTTAGATTATCTTTCTTCAGTATGCTCTCATAATAATAACGTTAATAATGAGAAATGGTAACAAATATATTATGTTGAAACAACTTACAGACTTGTTAGACAGCGAACGTCGCCATCAGGTCCAGAATCCATCAAATGCTTTTATAGCAGAGATGAAATTGTCCCACAGGGATTTGACAAGTAGTCAGGCCCGTACGGGGGTTGTAAACGCTCCTGGTCAGATATCCAAAGATATCGGGTTGATGCATAACCAGCCTCCTGAGAAAGAAGGAATAAGCCTGAAAAAGCCCTGCATGTAATGGAAGTGACCCCCGACTGTGAACCTGACTATGACCCAGACTTTGGAGCCCCGGTCAGGCAGATAAAAAAATAAAAAAAAAAAATCAGAAACCAGCTGACCCCTTCGAAGCGTTGTGCGACCACCGCTCAGGATCAGCACAAACGTGAGTGAAGCTTCATCAATTACGTCCAAACCAAAGCCGGTAAGCCTATTCAGTCATTTAATCTTCCTGCTTGCGTGCTCTGAACCAAATGAACAATGTGCATGTGCTGACATCACACGTATTATTCATGTCTGTATTTTATATCTTGTATGTATGTACGATTTAAATAATTATGTTTCTTTTGTTTTTATACCCTATACAGATTCTAACCCAAGCATTGTTGCACTTTTCAACCTTTTGAAACAGACCCCAGCATCGTCTTCTCCCAATCATTCCCCTCAGAGCAACGTTGCAGATCCCTCCCTGCAACAGGGAGGGGTGGTAAGAGGTAGATCCTAATCCCTGCACAGTGACCAGGCGTGAATGCTTCAACAATTTGGAAATAAGACGCATGCTGAACGTTCCTCAGCCAGAGAGCATACCTAATTATGCTGTGTTCTATTCCAATGTCATGAAAAGCTTTTATGACGTCATTGAAAGAGCTGTCTCAGAGGCCAGGCAGGGTTTCAGATGTGGGCGAACACGCATAATAACCACGTTTTAGTCTCACCCTCCATAGAAGAGCGATGATATTGATATTGGTTTTCAAGGACTTACTGGACAGACTGGTGCAATCAAACTGGAAATCTTGACGGATGGTAGCCTAGAATTAATTGTACAGTTTGGCTTCCCCAGAGGCGGCAGTAAACGAAAGACAGAAAAAACTCTAAACACTGAAATTTTGAAAAAGAAAGCTTGTCATCTGTACATGATAAACAGCACACAGAATCAACTCTGCTTTGCCATCAGTTTAGCTCATCTCATCAACCATACGATCACTGATAGCCAAGCCATACATTTAGGGGCAGAGTGGCAACGCCTTGCGAGCCCGAACAATCAGACAGCCATGACCTTCAGTGATGTTCTAAATTTGAAAAAATCTAAACCATAAGATTGGCAATTTTACAGATACCCAAGGAACAATAGAGGCCCTCTCTATATATGAGACAGGCTTTCCTAAACCAGCTAAGGCTCTCTTTCTATTTTTATTCCAAAACCACTACTACGGCGTAAAAAATCCTGAAGCCTTTATCTGCAAGTACATCTGTGATTACTACTTTAAGCAATACGATGATCCCAATAAACACAGATGTAAAGGCTTCTCCTATGTCAGACAAAATGTGGTCTGCATCCTTGAAAAGCCCACACCTGTATTGTGCAGCGATTGCTGTAGGATGTGTCGCTCCCCATCCTGTCTGACCAGACACAGAGAGCCTAAATTAAGACCCGTGGTCAACGTGTATGCTAGTACCTGCGATTTGAAAAATTACTACGTAGCCATGAGCAAAGAGGACAGAAAAAAACACCAGTGTGTTTCACCCCAATGCCGCATCTGTGGAAACACAGCCTGTGAACGCTAAAGACATGTGTTTGACGAGATCATCACTGCTTACGCACAACCCTACCCCCCGACCACAGTAAGGAATTGATTTTCTATGATTTTGAAACATTCGTGAATGTGCACGTCCCCTTTCTCGTCTGTACCAAAACCTTGCAAGGTCATCCTACAGTCTAAATTGTATCAGAGACTTTCTGCTAAAGTACAGGAGACCTCTGTACTGGGTAACTTTACGTTCATAAGCTTTGACAGTTACTTAATTCTCAACTGCATGATAGGGATGAGTCTAAAGCCTCACTCCTCATGCAGGCAACAAAGTTCTCTGTTTAGAGGACCCTGAGAATTCATAGACTCCTGTCTTTCCTCACCATGCGTCTCAGGCCTATGCCTAAAGCATTAGGTTTCAGCAACCAAGCTCAGTAAGGCTGAAGTGTGACCTAAACGCACAGTGGGGGAGATGGTGGCTTTCTTGACAAACAGAGCGGCTCCTAGTATCTTGAGACAAAAAGTGCTGTTGGCGGCGCTGAGACAAAATCGTTTGCTAGCCCTGGTCAGTTTAATTCTCAAACCCACAGAGTTCAAAGCCTCTCACTAAACAATATGTCGGCATGCAGAGGGCCTAGTAAATGACCCTCTCTAGAGTTAGCGGTGAAGCATGCTCTCTGACTTAATCCTCTGTGGGCACGTTAATGACTACAATAGTCAATAGTAGAGTCCATAGCGCCCGCTGTGTCTTTGTAAAAGAGGCCTGCACTAAACTGACTTTTCTGCGTATCTTCTGAACAGTTCAGCAGGGTCTCAATAATAGCTCTGTAGGGGTGGGTGGTGCTGGATTGTGAAATTAGTCGGTCTCCCAGAATAAGATCACACTGACTGAAAATTGCATTCAGCGGGTAACTGATGAGCTTTACAGGGCATCATTGTGGAGTTAGCTCCATCGGCATTGGTAATCTTGACACACAGGTCAAGGTCTAGACAGAGGCTGCCATCTAGATTACCCCTATTTGGATGATACTCTGGTGTACAGTCAATCATTTATGAAAATCATGTGGGCCATGTCAGGAGAGTGTCAGCTGTTAGAAAATATGGGATCAGCTAAAACCAGTAGTTTGAACTATTATTCAAATGTGAGATCCGCTATCTGGAAGGCTAGTTTCAGCTGAAGGTAGCAAAATCAACACAATTGCTGTAGAGCCTTTGAAAGACAAAAGACCGAGCTATGTAGGAGAGCTACGAGCAATCATGGGTTTGTTAAGCTATTACAGACAATACATACAGGACTTCTCTCGTATTACTAAGCCACTTTACAACTTGCTGAGGGGACAACAGAAGACGACAATGTGTCATGTGGCAGCAATAGCCCAAGCTGTTGAGACTCAAAATGCCAGTAGACCTGCCCTGTAGTTGCCTCTCACTCATATGCTGCAATGAGGAAGGGAACACAAACTGTTCTCAGTTGATGGGAACCAAAATGATATTGGTCCAGTAATGCGAAGTGCAAATTAAAAAAGAAAATCCAGCTATCAAGGACATGAACTTAACGCCCTTAAGTACATGCAAAAGCAAGTGCGACTACGCGAATGGGGAAAGACTTTGTATTGATAAGATGGCATTCTCTGCGAAAGACAACAAAAGAAACACAGCTTGTCTTACACAGGTATAGGACCACCGTACTGAAGAGTTGCATAGTCAGCATTGACGGCATTCTCTATCACTGCTATTTGAGTGAGTGCGTTTTACTGTTCTTAGCAATGGAAGTTCAAATACTGTGTATTTTCAAGATGTGAAGAGTTTTGGGACTGCAAACTCATTTTCCCATCGAGAACGTCAAAATGCACAATATTCTGAGTTGGAAACTTCATTCTAACAGCATTTGTTCGGACATGACAGCATTCACTATCATGGCTATTTGGTGGAGTGCGTTTTATTGTTAAGAGCAGTGAGCTCAAATGCATGTATTTTTCGAAATGTGAACTTAGGGACTGCAAACTCATTTTCCCTACAAGAACATCAAAATGCACAGTATTCTGAGTGGGAAACGTCATTCTAACAGCATTTGTTAGGAAATGACAGCATTCACTATCACAGCTATTTGAGTGAGTGCATTTCCTGTTCGGAGTAGTGGTAGCTCAAATACTGTGTATTTTCGAAATGCGAACTTGTAGGGACTGCAAACTCATTTTTCCTTCCAAGAACATCAAAATGCACAGTATTCTGGTGGGAAACTTCATTCTAACAGCATTGTTCGGACATGACATTCACTATCACAGTTATTTAGTGAGTGTGTTTTGTTGTTAATAGCAGTGGAAGCTCAAATACTGTGTATTTTCAAAATGTGAAGACTTAGGGTCTGCAAACTCATTTTCCCTTCAAGAACATCAAAATACACAGTATTCTGAGTTGGAAAATTCATTCTAACAGCATTTGTTAGGAAATGACAGCATTCACTATCACAGCTATTTGAGTGAGTGCGTTTTCCTGTTCGGAGTAGTGGTAGCTCAAATGCTGTGTGTTTTCGAAATGCGAACTTAGGGACTACCAAACTCATTTTCCTTCAGAACATCAAAATGCAGTATTCTGGGTGGGAAACTTCATTCTAACAGCATTTGTTCGGAAATGACAACATTCTCTATCACAGCTATTTGAGTGAGTGCGTTTTCCTGGTCGGAGCAGTGGAAGCTCAAATACTATGTATTTTCAAAATGTGAAGACTTAGGGACTGCAAACTCATTTTGCCTACAAGAACATCAAAATGCACAGTATTCTGAGTTGAAAACGTCATTCTAACAGCATTTGTTAGGAAATGACAGCATTCACTATCACAGCTATTTGAGTGAGTCCGTTTACGTTCGGAGCAGTGGTAGCTCAAATACTGTGTATTTTCAAAATGTGAAGACTTAGGGACTGCAAACGCATTTTCCCTTCAAGAACATCAAAATACACAGCAGTCTGAGTTGGAAACTAAATTTTAACTGCATTTGTTCAGAAATGACAGCATTCTCTATCACAGCTATTTGAGTGAGTGCGTTTTCCTGTTCGGAGTAGTGGTAGCTCAAATACTGTGTATTTTCGAAATGTGAAGACTTACGGACTGCAAACTCATTTTGCCTACAAGAACATCAAAATGCACAGTATTCTGAGTGGGAAACTTCATTCTAACAGCATTTGTTCGGACATGACAGCATTCACTATCATGGCTATTTGAGTGAGTGCGTTTTATTGTTAAGAGCAGTGGAAGCTCAAATACTGTGTATTTTCAAAATGTGAAGACTTAGGGACTGCAAACTCATTTTCCTTCAGAACATCAAAATGCACAGTATTCTGAGTTGGAAACTTCATTCTAGCAGCATTTGTTAGGAAATGACAGCATTCACTATCACAGCTATTTGAGTGAAAGTGCGTTTCCTGTTCGGAGTGATGGTAGCTCCAAATACTGTGTATTTTCGAAATGCGAAGACTTAAGGACTGCAAGCTCATTTTTCCTTCAGAACACTTATCAAAATGCACAGTATTCTGAGTGGGAAACTTCATTCTAACAGCATTTGTTCGGAAATGACAGCATTCACTATCACAGCTATTTGAGTGAGTCCGTTTACGTTCGGAGCAGTGGTAGCTCAAATACTGTGTATTTTCAAATGTGAACTTAGGGACTGCAAACTCATTTTTGCCTACAAGAACATCAAAATGCACAGTGATGCAGGTTGAAAACGTCATTCCTAACAGCATTTGTTAAGGAAATGACGGCATTCACTATCACAGCTATTTGAGTGATCGTTTTACATTCCGGAGCAGTGAGTAGCTCAAATACTGTGTATTTTCAAAATGTGAAGACTTAGGGACTGCAAACGCATTTTCCCTCCAAGAACATCAAAATACACAGCAGTCTGAGTTGGAAACTTGATTCTAACAGCTTTCGTTAGGAAATGACAGCATTCTCTATCACTGCTATTTGAGTGAGTGCGTTTTACTGTTCGGAGTTCTGGAAGCTCAAATACTGTGTATTTTCAAAATGTGAAGACTTACGGACTGCAAACTCATTTTGCCTACAAGAACATCAAAATGCACAGTATTCTGAGTGGGAAACTTCCTTCCAACAACATTTGTTCGGAAATGACAGCATTCTCTATCACTGCTATTTGAGTGAGTGCGTTTACTGTTCAGAGCAGTGGAAGCTCAAATACTGTGTATTTTCAAAATGTGTACGGACTGCAAACTCATTTCCCTACAAGAACATCAAATGCACAGTATTCTGGTGGGAAACTTCCTTCTAGCATTTGTTGGAGACACGTGGCATTCTCTCTATCACGGCTATTTGAGTGAGTGCGTTTTGTTCTAAACAGCAGTGGAAGCTCAAATACTGTGTATTTTCAAAATGTGAAGACTTACGAACTGCAAACTCATTTCCTACAAAAGAACATCAAAATGCACACAGTATTCTGAGTGGGAAACTTCATTCTAACAGCATGTGTTCGGAAATGACTGAATTCAATATCACGGCTATTTGAGTGAGTGCGTTTTGTTCATAACAGCAGTGGTAGCTCAAATACTGTGTATTTTCAAAATGTGAAGACTTAGGGACTGCAAACCCATTTCCTTACAAGAACATCAAAATGCACAGTATTCTGAGTTGAAACTTAATTCCTAAACACCAATTGTTCGAAAATGGCATTCACTATCACTCTTTTTGAGTGAGTGCGTTTTATTCATGACAGCAGTCGACAGCAATACTGTATTTTCAAATTGCGAAAACTTACAGACTACAAACTCATTTTCCTTCAAGAACATCAAAATGCACAGTATTCTGAGTTGACTTCATTCTAACAGCATTTGTTCGGAAATGACATTCTATCACTCTCACTTAATTGAGTGTGTTGTGTTATTAAGAGCAGTGGTAGCTCAAATACTGTGTATTTTTCAATGCGAAGACTTAGGGACTACAAGCCCATTCCTTGCAAGAACATCAAATGCACAGTATTCTGAGTTGGAAACTTCATTCTAACAGCATTTGTTCGGAAATGACAGCATTCACTATCACTCTCACTTGAGTGAGTGTGTTGTGTTGTTAAGAGCAGTGGTAGCTCAAATACTGTGTATTTTCGAAATGCGAAGACTTAGGGACTGCAAACCCATTTCCTTACAAGAACATCAAAATGCACAGTATTCTGAGTTGGAAACTTCAATCTAACAGCATTTGTTCGGAAATGACAGCGATTCACTATCACTCTTTTTAGGTAAGATGCGTTTTGTTCATGACAGCAGTCGACGCTCAAATACTGTGTATTTTCAAATTGCAACTTATGACACAAGCTCATTTTCCCTTCAAGAATATCAAAATGCACAGTATTCTGAGTTGGAAACTTCCATCTAACAGCATTTGTTCGGAAATGACAGCATTCACTATCCACTCTCACTTGAGTGAGTGTGTTGTATTGTTAAAACATTAGTAGCTCAAATGCAGCATATTTCAAAATGCGAGAACTTAGGGACTGCAAACCCATTTGGCCTTCCAGAACATCCAAAATGCACAGTATTCTGAGTTGGAAACGTCATTCTAACAGCATGTGTTAGGAAATGACAGCATTTACTATCACAGCTATTTGAGTGAGTGCGATTTACTGTTCAGAGCAGTGGCTGCTCAAATACTGTGTATTTTCAAAAGGTGAAGACTTAGGGAATGCAAACTCATTGTCCCGTCCAGAACATCAAAATGCAATATCCTAGGTTGAAAACGTCATTCTAACACCAATTGTTCGGAAATGACAGCATTCACTATCACTCTCACTTGAGTGAGTGCGTTTTGATGTTAAGAGCAGTGGAAGCTCAAATACTATGCATTTTGATGTTTTTGAATGGAAAATGAGTTTGTATTCATTTTGAAAATACACAGTGTTTGAGCTTTCTGCAATGCTAACTTTTTCCTCAAATAGCATTGATAGAATGCTATCATTTCGAACAAATGCTGTTAGAAGTCAGTTATCGACTCTCAGAACACCAGCAATTTTGATGTTCTTGAAGGGAAAATGAGTTTGCATTCCTAAGCTTCACATTTTAAAAATACACAGTACTTGAGCTTACACTGCTCCGAACAACCAAATCCACATTCACTCAAGTAGCTGTGATAGTGAGATACTGTCATTTCTAGCACATGCTGTTAGAATGACGTTTCCAACTCAAATTCTGTGCATTTTTGATGTACATGAAGGAACCTGAGTTTACAGTCCTAAGTCTTCACATTTTGAAAATACACAGTATTTGAGCTTCCTGCTCGAACAATAAAATGCTCTCACCAAAATAGGAGTGATAGTGTATGCAGTCATGTCCTAACAAATGCTGTTAGAAGAAGTTTCCAACTCAGAGCCTGTGCATTTTGATGTTCTTGAATGGAAAATGGGTTTGTATTCCATAGAGTCTTCACATTTTAAAATACACAGTATTCGAGCTACCACTGCTCCGAACAGTAAAACGCACTCACTCAAATAGCAGTGATAGAGAATGCTGTCATTTCCTAACGAAAGCTGTTAGAATCAAGTTTCCAACTCAGAATACTGTGCATTTTGATGTTGTGGAAGAATCATTAAACTCCTCAAATAACCATGTTTGAAAATGGTTATTTTGAAACATCTAAGGAACACAATACGCACTCCCACTCAAATAGCCGTGATAGTGAATGCTGTCATGTCCTAACAAATGCTATTTAGAATTCAGTTTCCAACTCAGAATGTTGTACATTTGATGTTCTTATTTACAAATACACAGTATTCTGAAACTTTCCTATCATAAGACAAAACGCACTCACTCAAATAGCCGTAGTAGATGCTGTCATTTCCGCACAAATGCTGTTAGAAGGAAGTTTCAACTCAGATAACAATGCATTTTGATCTTGAATGGAAATTGGGTTTGATTCCCTAAGTCTTCGTGCAGCCACGAATATTTATTTGAAACAAAAGAACACTCCTCAGAGTTTCAACTCAGAATACTATGCAGGCACAGTGTGAAAAGTTATTTTAAATCACTGTCATTACATGCTGTTAGGGCGGCGTTTTCAACTCAGGATACTGTGCATTTTGATGTTCTTGAAGGGAAAACGTTTTGATCCCTAAGTCTTCACATTTGAAAATACGCATTATTTGAGGTTCCCTGCTCCGAATAATAAATCGCACTCCTCCGAATAGCTGTGATAGTAGATGCTGTCATTCCTAGCACATGCTGTCAAGGGAAGTTTCAACTCAGAATGCTGTGCATTTTGATGTTCTTGAAGGAAAAGAGTTTGCATTCCTACGTCTTCACATTTGAAAATACACAGTATTTGAGCTTCCCCACTGTCATACAGAATAAAACACTCACTCAAATAGCTGTGATAGTGAATGTTGTCATTTCTAACATGTTGTTAGAATGACGTTTCAACTCAGAATACTGTGTTTTACGATGTTCTTGAAGGGACAATGAGTTCGCATTTCCTAAGTCTCCACATTTTGAAAATACACAGTATTTGAGCTTTCACTGCTCCGAACAATGAATCACACTCACTCAAGTAGCTGTGATAGTGAATGTTGTCATTTCCGAACACATGCTGTTTGGAAATGACTTTTCCAACAAGCTGTGCATTTTGATGTTCTGGAAGGGAAAATGAGTCCGCATTCCCTAAGTCTCCACATTTTGAAAATACACAGTATTTGAGCTTCCACTGCTGTTAAGCACAAAACGCACTCCCTCAAATAGCTGTGATAGTGAATGCCGTCATTTCCTAACACATGCTGTTAGAATGACGTTTTCAACTCAGGATACTGTGCATTTTGATGTTCTGGAAGGGACACTGAGATTGCATTCTTTAAGTCTTCACATTTTGAAAATACACAGTATTTAGGCTTCCACTGCCATGCAGAACAAAACCTCCTCAAATAGCTGTGATAGTGAATGCTGTCATTTCTGAACAAATGCTGTTAAAATTCAGTTCAACCAGAATACTGTGCATTTTGATGTTCTGGAAGGAAAATGGTCACATTCCCTAGTCTCCCACATTTTGAAAATACACAGTATTTGGGCTTCCACTGCTATTCAGCACCGACACTCCCTCAAAATAGCTGTGATAGTGAATGCCGTCATTTCCTAACACATGCTGTTAGAATGACGTTTTCAACTCAGGATACTGTGCATTTTGATGTTCTGGAAGGGACACTGAGATTGCATTCTTTAAGTCTTCACATTTTGAAAATACACAGTATTTGAGCTTCCACTGCCATGCAGAACAAAACGCACTCACTCAAATAGCTGTGATAGTAAGATGCTGTCATTTCTGAACAAATGCTGTTAAAATTCAGTTTCAACCAAGATACTGTGCATTTTAGTTCTTGAAGGGAAAATGAGTTTGCAGTCCCTAAGTCTTCATTTTGAAAATACAGTATTTGAGCTTCACTGCTCAAAAGAGTAAATCGCACTCCCACTCAAATAGCTGTGATATTGAATGCTGTCATTTCAGGAAACACATGCTGTTAGAATGACGTTTTTCAACTCAGGATACCTATGCATTTTGATGTTCTTGAAGGAAAATGAGTTTGCAGTCCCTAAGTCTTCACATTTTTGAAAATACGCAGTGTTGGGGTTCACTACTCCGAATAATAAATCGCACTCACTCGAATAGCTGTGATAGTGAATGCTGTCATTTCCTAACACATGCTGTCAAAAGGAAGTTTCCAACTCAGAATACTGTGCATTTTGATGTTCTTGAAGGGAAAATGAGTTTGCATTCCTACGTCTTCATTTGAGAAATACACAGAGTATTTGAGCTTCCACTGTCATGCAGAACAAAACGCACTCACTCAAATAGCTGTGATAGTGAATGTTGTCATTTCCTAACACATGTTGTTAGAATGACGTTTCCAACTCAGAATACTGTGCATTTTGATGTTCTTGAAGGGACAATGAGTTCGCATTCCCTAAGTCTCCACATTTGAAAATACTGATGTGAGCTTTCACTACTCGAACAATGAATCCTCCACTCAAGTAGCTGTGATAGTGAATGTTGTCATTTCCGAACACATGCTGTTAGAATGACGTTTCCAACTCAGAATACTGTGCATTTTGATGTTCTGGAAGGGAAATGAGTTTGCAGTCAGAAAGTCTCCACATTTTTGAAAATACACAATGTTGAGCTTCCACTGCTGTTAAGCACAAAACGCACTCCCTCAAATAGCTGTGATGAAGTGAATACCGTCATTTCCTAGCACATATATAGAAGGAAGTTCCAACTCAGAATACTATGCATTTTGATGTTCTTGAATGGAAAATGGGTTTGTATTCCATAAGTCTTCACATTTTTAAAATACACAGTATTTGAGTTACCACTGCTCCGAACAGTAAAACGCACTCACTCAAATAGCCGTGATAGTGAATGCGGTTATTTCTTAACAAATGCTGTTAAAATTCAGTTTCTTGATGTCTTGATGGGACAATGAGTTCGCATTCCCTAAGTCTCCACATTTTGAAAATACACAGTATTTGAGCTTCCACTGCTCAGATAATGAATCACGCACTCACTCAAGTAGCCGTGATAGTGTATGCAGTCATTTCCTAACAAATGCTGTTAGAAGAAGTTTCCAACTCAGAATATTGTACATTTTGATGTTCTGGAAGGGAAAATGAGTTTGAAGTCTCTAAGTCTTCATTCTTGAAAATACACAGTATTTGAGGCTTCATTGCTAAGAACAGGAAAAACACTTTCGCCTAAATAGCAGTGATGAACAATGCTATCATTTCTTAACAAATGCTGTTAGAATGAAGTTTCCAACTCAGAATACTGTGCATTTTGATGTTCTGGAAGGGAAAATGAGTTTGCATTCCCTACGTCTTCACATTTTGAAAGTACACAGTATTTGAGCTTCACTGTCGTATGCAGAACAAAAACGCACTCACTCAAATAGCTGTGATAGTGAATGTTGTATTTCCTAACACATGCACTGTTAGAATGACGTTTCAACTCAGAATACTGTGCATTTTGATGTTCTTGATGGGACAATGAGTTCGCATTCCTAAGTCTCCCACATTTTGAAAATGCACAGTATTTGAGGCTTCACTGCTCGAATAATGAATCCACACTCACTCAAGTAATAAGTGATGAGTGAATGCTGTCATTTCCTAACATGCTGTTAGAGAAGTTTCCAACTCAGAATACAATGCATTTTGATGTTCTGGAAGGAAAATGAGTTTGCAGTCCCTAGAATCTTCACATTTGAAAATACACAGTATTGAGCTTCCATTACTAAGAACAGGAAGCGCACTCCTCAAATATAGCCATGATAGTGAATGCTGTCATGTCGAATAAATGCTGAAGTAGAATGAAGTTCCCACTCAGAATACTGTGCATTTTGATGTTCTGGAAGGGAAAATGAGTTTGCAGTCCCTAAGTCTTCGCATTTCGAAAATACACAGTATTTGAGCTACCACTACTCCGAACAGGAAAACGCACTTTCCTCAAATAGCTGTGATAGTAAGATGCTGTCATTTCTAACAAATGCTGTTAGAATGACGTTTCCCTCAGGAATACTACTGCATTTTGTTGATGTTCTTGTAGGGAAATGAGTTTGCAGTCCGTAAGTCTTCACATTTCGAAAATACACAGTATTTGAGCTTCCATTGCTAAGAACAGAAAACGCACTCCTCATCGCCGTGATAGTGAATGCTGTGTTTCCTAACAAATGCACTGTTAGAAGGAAGTTTCCAACTCAGAATACTGTGCATTTGCGAGTGTTTGTAGGGAAATGAGTTTTGCAGTTGGAAAGTCTTCACATTTTTGAAAAATACACAGTATTTGAGCTTCCACTGCTCTGAATAGTAAAACGCACTCACTCAAATAGTTGTGATAGTGAATGCTCTCATTTCCTAACACATGCTGTTAGAAGGATATGTCCAACTCAGAATACTGTGCATTTTGATGTTCTTGAAGGGAAAATGAGTTTGCAGTCCCTAAGTCTTCACATTTTGAAAATACACAGTATTTGAGCTTCCACTGCTCTGAATGGTAAAACGCACTCACTCAAATAGCCGTGATAGTGAATGCTGTCATTTCTGAACATATGCTGTTAGAAGGAAGTTTCCAACTCAAAATACTGTGCATGTTGATGTTCTTGAAGGGAAAATGAGTTTGCAGTCCCGAAGTCTTCACATTTTGAAAATACACAGTATTTGAGCTTCCATTGCTAAGAACAGGAAAACGCACTCACTCAAATACCTGTGATAGTGAATGCTGTCATTTCTTAACAAGTGCTGTTAGAATTAAGTTTCCCACTGAGAATACTGCGCATTTTGATGTTCTTGAAGGCCAAATACGTTTGCAGTCCCTAAGTCTTCACATTTTGAAAATACACAGTATTTGAGCTTCCACTGCCATTAAGAACAAAACGCACTCACTCAAATAGCTGTGATAGTGAATGCTGTCATTTCCTAACAAATGCTGCTAGAAGGAAGTTTCCAACTCAGAATACTGTGCATTTTGATGTTCTTGTAGGGAAATGAGTTTGCAGTCGGAAAGTCTTCACATTTTGAAAATCCACAGTATTTGAGCGTCCACTGCTCTGAACAGTAAATCGCACTCATTCAAATAGCTGTGATAGTGAATGCTGTCATGTCCTAACAAATGCTGTTAAAATGACGTTTCCAACTCAGAATACTGTGCATTTTGATGTTCTTGAAGGGAAACTGAGTTTGCAGTCCCTAAGTCTTCACATTTTGAAAATACACAGTATTTGAGCTACCACTGCTCCGAACAGTAATACGGACTCACTCATATAGTAACAATAGTGAATGCTGTCATTTCCTAACAAATGCTGTTAGAAGGAAGTTTACCACTCAGAATACTGTGCATTTTGATGTTCTGGAAGGGAAACTGAGTTTGCAGTCCCTAAGTCTTCACATTTTGAAAATACACAGTATTTGAGCTTCCACTGCTCTTAACAGTAAAGTGCACTCACTAAAATAGCAATAATAGTGAATGCAGTCCTTTCCCAACAACAGCTGGTAGAGTCAATTTTTCAGCTCAGAATACTGTGCATTTTGATGTTCTTGAAGGGAAAATGAGTTTGCTGTTAGTAGAGCTTCACATTTTGAAAATGCACAGTATATCTGCTTCCACAACTCACAACACTGAAAGGCTCTCACTCAAATAGCCACTGTCACAAAAGCTGCAATATCTCAACAAAAGCTGTTAGACTCAAGTTTCCAGCTCACAATACATACATTTTGATGTTCTTGAAGGGAAAATGAGTTTGCGGTCCCTAAGTCTACAAAGAATTTCTGCTTCCATAGGTCTGAACAGTAAAATGCACTTACTCAAATAGCAGTGAGAGTGAATGTAGTCATTTTCCTAGGAAAAGCTGTCAATTGTCCAGCTGAGAAATGTGTGAATGTGTAAGTAAATGTTCACCTTCATCTTGATGCAGTTAACTAGAGTCAGTCAAATAGAACTGATATTAATGGTTGTCATTTACTCAGATAGGCTGTCATTAAAGTGTCCATCTGAAAAAATTGTGCATTCATGTAAACTCAAACTTGAGTTGAACTCAGAATACTGTGCATTTTGATGTTCTTGAGGGGAAATGGTTTGAGTAAGTTTTTAGATTTTGAAAATACACAGTATTTCTGCTTCTTCAGGTCACAACAGTAAACCGCACCCCCTTAAATAGACCCTGTCGCAAAAGTTGTCATTTCCTAACAAAAGCTGTTAGAATCAAGTTTCCAACTCAGTATAGCTTGCATCTTTATTTAATCTAAACGCAAACAACTTTTGGTTTCAGTAAGTTATAAGATTTGGGAATTACACCTTAAAGGTGTATCTTCAACTCTTAACTGTGAGACAGGCACATTCAAATTGCATTGATAGCCTCAGCTGTCATGTACTAATCACATCTTTTAGAATCATATTTCCACCTGTGAGCAGTTATTCTCTAACACAACAATGAAATCTATTGACTAAAAAATACCATTACCTTGTCAAGGTTGTTGACTCCCCTTTTGTTCTCTGTAGTTCAGGATGATTTGGGGCTTTTTGTCTTGCCAGTTGCTCACAGCAGTATCCCGATGAAAACCAAGCACTTTAGAGTACCAAACAAGTCCGTCTTCCTCATCTGTTGAATCGTCCTCAACAGCTGAAGAATAATCCTCATCATTTTCACTTTTCCCCTCTCCTCATGGCACTTCTTCCTCTTCTGCAGGTCTTCTGGTCTCTCTCACCAAAGGAGAAACTTCTAGTGCAGTGTAGCTTCTCTTCATTGGTCAGTCTCAGACTGAAATGTGTCAGACCCCCTGAAAGATCAAAGATCACATTAAAGCTCAGTTTGTTTGTTTGTTGTTGTCTTGTCAAGATGTAGGCAAAGGAACATCAAAGGGTGATGGTTTTTATCGGTAGCTTTTAAGTTAATGTGTGTGTGTGTGTGTGTGTGTGTGTGTGTGTGTGTGTGTGTGTGTGTGTCTCAAATACACATTATTTGAAAGTGAGGCATGTGTCTCAGACAGGTGTCATTTGAGGGTCAAATACGTTATCAATCAAAAAATAGTATAATTTTGGTATTTAATGCATGTTTGGGTGTGTGCATAAATGTGTGCCTGCATGTGTGTGCGTGCATGTGAGGGTGCAACTGAGGTCAAAGTAGAGTGACCTGTTGGCCTATTGGCTCACCTGCAGTTGGCCAGGTCACATGAGAAGACCACAGATAATGTATGATTACATTAAATATACAAAATTCAGTTTAGCTAATGGACAATAATTATATGTGAGAAATATATTAAGAAACCAGCAAAGTTATTTTCAATCAATTACATGAAAAAAATAAGATATTTGTGGGACAAATTGGTCCAGAGGAAAATAGAAAGGAAAATAGAAAGGTAAAATAGGACTGACTGCTTTACTTTTTTGAAGAAGAGGCGGAGAATCAGGTTTCTAGCTGAGAATACTATCAGACAGGGTAAACAACAATTTTTTTTTTTGATATGAATAAGTAAATGTGAATCGCTCAACAGCAAAATACATTGACTTGAATTGGACTGATAGTAAAGACTGTCATTCACTAACCAAAACCTTTAGAATCAGGTTTCTTACTAAGAGGAGTGTGTATCTGGACAGATATGAAGGCAAACAGAGTTTGGTTTCAGTAATTCAGATTAAACAATGTGCTTCTGCAACTCAAACCACTTAAATACACTCATTCAAACTAAACGCAGTATTTTCTTTATAAAAGCTGTTACAGCCCAACTCAGAATACTGTGCATCTTGATAACTATGAATGCAAAAAGAATTTGGTATCAGTAAATCTTAAGATTTAGGAAATACACAAATGTGCACCTTCATTGTGACGCAGTAAAATATACTCATTCAAATACAACTGGTATTGAAGGCTGTCATTTCCTAAGAAAGCCTTTCAGATTAAATTGTAAGGCTTAAAAAGTTGTGTAACTGTTCAAACATGAATGCAAACTTACCATGATTTTGATCTGTGGTCAGATGTAGGACGTGTACAGTAAATTAGTATTTTAAACTGTCAAGGGTCAAATACTTTATCATTCAAATAAAAATGTCATTATGTTGTCAGGCAACTTTGAAATGCATTGTTTAAAAAAATAGAATACCTTGTCATGGTTGTCAGCTCCCCTGTTGTTCTGGTTCTATTCAGAATGATCTGTGGCTTCTCCCAGCTCCCAGCAGTGTCCAGATGAGAGTTCTTTAGGAGCACATTCCAACTTTTTTGGGGGATAATACAAAACAAGAGCATGTGCCTCAGTGAAAATAAATACATAATTAAAAACCACTGATACAGAAAGTGGTCGTTTGCCTTTAGAAATATGTTCCAACTGTGAATATTTCACTTCTGGAAGAATACGAATGCAAACAGAGTTTGGTTTCAGTAAGTGCACGTGCTCCGCGCTATGACAGGAGTGGCATTTATGGAAACACAGATGAGGCAGGTCACCTCTGCGATGAAACCGTAGCTGTACATACAGGAGACTAACTGAAACTAAAATAAAAATCGCATTACACTGGTATTGATCAATATCATTAACAACGTTGTTATCTATATTATCGATATTTGGATGAATTCGCCCACCATTAATTCTCTCAAATGAAACCAATAGTAAATGCAATAATTTCCGCTAAAAAGCTGTTAGAATCAAGTTTCCAACACAGAATACTGTGCATGTTAATGATCTTGAAGGCAAAAAGAGGTTGGTTTGAGTAAATCAGATTTTGAAAATACACAGTATATCTGCTTCTTCAGCTCACAACAGTAAAACACACTCACTCAAATATGCCCTTTCACAATACCTATCATTTTCTGACAAAGCTGTTAGTATCAAGTTTCCAACTCAGAATACTGTGCATTTTGATGTTGTTGAAAGGAAAATGAGTGTGGCTTGAGTAAGTCTTCAGATTTTGAAAATATCCAGTATATCTGCTTCTTCAGCTCACAACTGTAAAACGCAATCAGTTAAATGTCCGCTATCGCAAATGGTGCCATTTCTTAACGAAAGCTGTTAGAATCAAGTTTCCAACTCCAAATACTGTCTTTTGATGTTGTTGAAGGGAAAATGACTTTGGTTTGAGTAAGTGTTCAGATTTTATACTCACAATATCTGCCGCTTCAGTTCAGAACAATAAAACGCACCACTCAAATAGACCCTGTCGCAATAGCTATCAACAGCTGTCATTTTGTTAGAAAAGCTGTTTGAATCAAGTTTCCAACTCAGAATAATGTGCATGTTCATGTTGTTGAAGGGAAAATGGGTTTGGTTTTAGTAAGACTTCAGATTTTATAATCAGCATATCTGCTTCTTCAGCTCACATTAAAACAAACCCACTCAAACAGACCCTGTCGCAATAGCTGTCATTTCCTAACAAAAGCTGTTAAAATTGAGTTTCCAACTCAGAATAATGTGCATTTTGATGTTGTTGAAGGGAAAATGACTTTGGTTTGAGTAAGTCTTCAGATTTTGAAAATATCCAGTATAGCTGCCTCTCCAGCTCACAACAGTAAAACGCACTGACTCAACTTACTGTCATTTCCTAACAAAAGCTGTTAGAATCAAGTTTCCAACTCAGAATACTGTGCATTTTGATGTTGTTGAAGGGAAAATGACTGCGGCTTGAGTAAGTCTTCAGATTTTGAAAATATCCAGTATATCTGCTCTTCAGCTCGCAACAGTAAAACACACTCACTGAAATGGGCCTTGTCGCAAAAGCAGTCATTTCCTAATAAAAGCTGTTAAAATTGAGTTTCCAACTCAGAATAATGTGCATTTTCATGTTGTTGAAGGGAAAATAACTTTGGTTTGAGTAAGTCTTTAGATTTTGAAAATATCCAGTGTATCCGCTTCTGCAGCTCACAACAGCAAAACGCGCTCACTCAAATGGGCCTCGTTGCAAAAGTAGTCATTTTGTTACAAGAGCTGTTAGAATCAAATTTCCAACTCAGAATACTGTGCATTTTGATGTTGTTGAAGGGAATATGACTTTGGCTTGAGTAAATCTTCAGATTTTGAAAATATCCAATATATCTGCTTCTTCAGCTCACATTAGTAAAACGCACTCAGTTAAATGGACCCTTTCGCAATACCTATGATTTTCTGACAATAGCTGTTAGAATCAAGTTTCCAACTCAGAATACTGTGCATTTTGATGTTGCTGAAGGGGAAAATGACTGCGGCTTGAGTAAGTCTTCAGATTTTGACAATATCCAGTATATCTGCTTCTTCAGCTCACAACAATGAAACGCACTCACTCAAATGGGCCTTGTTTACTTTCAGTAAGGCTTCAGATTTTATACTCAGCATATTTGCCTCTTCACGTCACAACATTAAAACACACTCACTCAAACAGACCCTGACGCAAATGGTGTCATTTTCTAACAAAAGCTGTTAGAATCAAGTTTCCAATTCAGAATGCTGGGCATTTTGATGTTGTTGAAGGGAAAATGACTTTGGCTTGAGTAAGTCTTCAGATTTTGAAAATATCCAGTATATCTGTTCTTCAGCTCACATTAGTAAAACGCACTCAGTTAAATGGGCACTTTCGCAATACCTATGATTTTCTGACAATAGCTGTTAGAATCAAGTTTCCAACTCAGAATACTGTGCATTTTGATGGTTTTGAAGGGAAAATTAGTTTATTTTCAGTAATGTTTCAGATTTTATACTCAGCATATTTGCCTCGTCACAACATTAAAACACACTCACTGAAACAGACCCTGTTGCAATAGCTGTCATTTCCAAATTGGAGGCCTAAGAAACAATGGTATAGATAGACACTTGTCAATTGGAACTTCCCATTCCAATTCTCTATATTCCAACTGTGACTCCATTTTCAACTTCCATAACCACATTTTTGAAATCGAAGAACTTTTCTAAAACTTTTTGTGTTTGTGTGTATTTTTTGTCTTAATAAATCGTTTCTGAATCTAATTATTCTTATACCATGGTCTGGGAGAATACTCAATTCTGATTGGCTGTAGGCTTTCCATTATTTCCTTATAAAGGATGCCTAATAAGCAGTAGTAGTACCTACTAAGAAAATCATGATCCAAACACAAAGAAATAAAAGTTCTTTTCTGATTTCAGGCAACTGTATGAACAGAGCACACCATGGGAAATGATCTACATATATACCTTTATTATCAACAGTTTACCTGAACAGACCATAATGGACAATGAACTGATGCGTCCTTAGTGTGAACATGTTGTCGAAGGATTGTTTCAGAATCAAATGCAGTCAGTCACAGGGAGAAAAGTGTATCAGCTGTATGACTGCTCATTTCAAACAGAAATAAGCTTCATAAGATAATTCAGAGTTTATGGTGGAGATTACCCATAATGTAGTGTTTTAGTATCTGATACCATATACAGTATAAGCTAACCTAAATATGAGCCTGCCCAAGCCGACCACCCAGTTGAGTGAGTCAACAAGGGTTGAGACAAGGCCCTGCTCTTCTCTTTATAACATTCGACACATTCAGTATGTGCTGTGGCTTTTGAATGTTATTGCTCATTCAGTCCCACTGCATGATGCTTAAGTCCAAAAGCAGGATCTTAACCAACCCCCTCACTTAGACTGAATCCACTATTTTGATGAAGGTAAACTTGCACAAGCAGCCAATAAGGCTGCAGCACTGAATGGGGGCTACTGCCTGTGTAGCGTGTGACAGCGCTTGGTGTTACTAACGTATTGTCACCTTTGGCCTGCAGACTCATCTGGAGAATCTGTCGACTCTGAAACATCCTGTGCTTTGCACAAGATGACTCATGATGGGTTTGTTCACACAAATAACAGCAATACAACAGGGCTCTTTCTCTATAATACTGTGCTAATGCCATATGAGAAATATCATGTATATGCACCTCTAACAAAAAATAGAGTTGATAAAGTTGTGTTGTACATAAAGACAATAAACATTGGTATGATTCACTATCGGCCTATTCTAAAATATTGCAAATATTAGTAATGATTAAACAGACTAGAGTCAAATCAGATCACTGGACAAGATTCAAAGTGTATTCATATAGTACAGATATAATATACAAGGCCTGGAATTAAGAACAAAGTGAACTAAGTGCTGAATATTTTCTTTCTTTCTTTCTTCTTACAGTGGGCCTACTTGTCTAAAGCATTTCCCACCATCAGACTGCTGAACCAGCAGGTTATGAAGTTATAAATCCTTCTCGTATCTCTTCATCCTGGATGGACAATGAAAGTCAAATAATAGTGAGTGAACGGATCATTTTGAACAAATTCACACCTCTTGATTAAACAAAGGAAACACTGTATGTATCTTCAGTTTTGTTTCTTATGTTAGATTTGCACTTGCACCAGTGTTTCCCATTACGTTTCTCTGCAGGAGCAATGCATTATGGGAAGTGACTCTTGTTTTGTCTGGAGGCTGATGGATCCTAGTGTTAAAATGAAACCTATCCAATCTGACAAAACAGCGATGGGGTTTCCATTTGTACAGCTGGTACAATCAGCCTTTTCAGTCTGCCTTTGTCCATGGCGCCAGTGTTTGTCCACAGGCACATTGGTGACAGGTTTAGTTAGATAGTGTTTGTTTTTTGGGGGAATCTTTGTAGTCCGATGCCTCAGAGCAATCAAAAGGCACCAATTTCAGTTCTGAACCCACGTTTGTGATAAGCGTTCCCATTGCAGGCCGGAGAACAGCTGCTCATCTCTGTTGTCAGTCCAGGTGCTTCTCAGCACTCAGAATCTGGCAGTACATCAGCATGGAGAAGACCAGAGCCAAGATCTGACAAGACAAGTGAAGTGGAGGAGCTCAGATCAGAAACAGCTAGAATGTGCCAGAGAAGAAACACATTACCACAACTGCTATGACTTCAACCAGAAACATCCACTGAAGTTCTTCCAAAATACACAAGTTATATAAAATTAAGTTGAATTTATGTAAAAGTATAACATTTCTGCATTAACATTAAGAAACTAACTCAATGATCAACAAGTAATTCATAGATGGAGAGCTCTCATAGTTTTTGATGAATATATGATAAGTCAATGTTCATATGTCATTTTGCACATAAACTAGTATCAATAAGTATCAGTGTCACCTCACACTGACTTTAGATCAGTGTACACGAGTTTGCAGAGACAGTTGCGGGTGAGATGATGAGCTGGACATGAATAATTATAATAAAACTGTTTTTGTTTAGGTTGTTTTCATTAATTGTGTCATTATTATTTTGAAGTCAACACATGATTTTGTAACATGTCACTCATTTAATACCTTATTTCAAATGATGAATTCATTATTTTTACTTCCATTACAGCATCATTTCTCTTTTCATTTGATCCTTAACTGAAAAATGGTCGGAACTATAAAATATGCTATATACCAAATGTTCAATTATGATAAACTTTGCAAAAGAGGAATGTAAAAAAATGGCTGACCATGTTCTGGCCAACCAAAAGATAACTAGGTATGTGAAATAATTGATGAAATAATTGAGAAGTGAATGTTCGAGGTTACTACCTGCACAACGCCAATGCACACGCCAAACACCAGCACTGAGGGGATGTTGTCAAGCAGCCACTGCCTGGCTTTCTGATAGCATGGCTGCAGAGGACAAACAGAGTGTGGACAGTGATCAATAACGTGTTCGCTGTCTGAATGAATGGTTTAAATCAGCATGTTACATGCATCACCTTGTGTGAACCCATTCTGATCATGTGACTGCAATGTTTCTTGTTCTGTTGGACTTCATCAGAGTGATGTAATTATCGAATTGTAAGATCTTAGAAAACACTTAATAAGAACGGCGCTATCTAAATGAAAAAAATGGCAAAACTATGAAAAATAGCTCCAAGTTAAAACAAAATGGAATTCTTTTTAAAACTGTGGTTTAACTGTGTGAGTGTAAAGTAACAAAAGACAACAATGCTGTTAGGTCTGTTCCTGCTGCCTTGGCCTCCAAGTCCCCGCCCCTTTGATCTGCTGCCACCGCTTGTGTGCTTTGATTGTGTTTACAGGTGTGCTGGAGTTGGAACAGGGTCTCACCAGCTACATCTTGTTCTATCAACAGTTCCTCTATAAATGCCCCCTGAATCACCCACTGGATGTAAACGCTTTCAACGGACAACACCTTGCCTGGGTCTCTGAGAGAACTGAGCCTGTGAACCTCTGAATATCAAGTAACCAACAAGAAAAGATCAGTTTTCATGTTTTTGATTGTCCTGAAATTCCTCTAGTTTTGGTCACCCTTTACACTCTGCTCTACCTCCTACTTTTCTCCTCTTCACCAGTAGATCTCAAAACCCACAAAGTACATGTAATTCAGTGTTGCCAGATGGGAAATGCTGAAGTATTGTACCAGCGGCTTGAAATTATCGTATTTTGAGGAAAATTATTGTACAGACCCAATTTGCATCCTGATGTGGCCCAGGGCCATCTGTTTTAATAACACATTCTTATAGACCGTGCATATAATAATCTAATCTATCTATAATAATCTAACAGAATGGTTGGTTCTTGCAGAACAGCGGTTCTGCCTGTTTGGAGTGGAGGATCAGCATGAATTCTGGCCTGCACTGAACAGCTGTACCAGTCAAACTAACTACCTTCACCTCCACCCTATTCTGTTTGACTTAGGAGGCAGAGAAAGCCTTTAATGGGTTAAAGGACTATTTCAACTCAGCTGCTGTTCTCATCCAACCAGACCCTGAACTGCAATTTATCATGGAGGTGGACACCTCTAATACTGAGGTGGGTGCCGTTCTCTTCCAGAGCTCTCAGGAAGATAACAAGCTTCACCATTGTGCCTTTTTCTCCCATAAGCTCTCCTGCTGAGAAGAATTACGACATTTGAAATCAAGGACCTTCGGCTATGAGGTTGGCTTTGGAGGAGTGACGGCACTGGCTTGAGGACTCAAATCTTAGCTTCATTGTGTGGACTGACCACAAGAATTTGTCATACATCCAGAATGCCACAAGGTTGAATTCCAAGCAAGCCCGATGGGCTCTGTTTCTGGCAGATTCAACTTCACCTTAATATAAAACCGCAACATAAAACCCGATGCTCTGTCCTGCCAGTTCACTGCTGATCAATGCCCCAGGCCAGAACATGTACTTCCTCTATCCTACATTGTAGCAGCTGTGACATGGGAAATAGAGTCCTGTGTGTGCCAGGCCCAGCAACATCAGCCCGACTCTGGTAATGTTGCCCACAACTTGTTTATTCCTGATTCAGCTCACTCTGATGTGCTGAAATGGGCTCACTCTACCCACCTCACTTGAGTAACTTGTACCTATGCCTTCCTGCGCCAGCATTTTTGATGGCCTTCAGTGGAAAGAAATACTTGAGCTTTATCTCAGCCTGCTCTGTCTGGGCCTGAAACAAGTCATCAACCAAACCCTCCTCTCATCTGCTCAGGGAGCTGACTGTTACCCAATCGTCCCTAGTCACACATCGTGTTAGATTTTGTAACTGGTCTTATTCTCTCTGATGGAAACACCATCATTCTAACCATCATTGACCGCTGAGGTCTGCAGTTCATTCCTCATGTTTAGTAGTCCTTTTGTTTAGTCCTGAGCATCACAGTCAGCCTTTCTTCCGGTTTTCACCCCCAGACCAGTGGCCAGAACGGCCTAACCAGGAGTTGGACACGGCCCTACAGTATATGATTTCTGCCAACAAATCTCACTTCTGCCATGGATTCACTACACCCATAACTCCCTCTTCAAGTCTTCCTTAGGTATGTCACTGTTCCACAGTTGTTTGGGCTATCAACCCCCTCTGTTTCCCATTCAAGCGGAAGAGGAGGCAGTGCCTTCTGTTCAGGCTTGTCTCCATCACTGTCACCAGATGTGGAGAAGGGCCTGGGCTGCCCTTCTGCGAGTCTACCCAGGCTTAGATCCAGCATTCTCCCCGAAGGACCTGTCTTGCCCGGTCTCTTGTCCTGTCTGCCTGCAAACTCTGCCATAGCACCAGCTCATCAGTTCTCAGGCTCCAGGCCTACTCTCAGCTACCACCTGGTCAGTAATTCAAGAAACCCACACTTTTTGTAACTGGAAGGGCTTCAGTGGTTGCACCTGGATCCAAAATTAGACCAGTCACCAAAAAATGCCCCCTGACGTGAACTCTCATTGGAAGAAGTTGGAACTAGAGGCTGCTTAACAAGCTGCCTAATTCTCTGTAAGTCAGTGTGGATTGATTCCAGATGTATTTGTGTGACTTTGTGTGTCACGACTGGAGAACG
Organism: Datnioides undecimradiatus; assembly: GCA_008933995.1. Lineage (NCBI taxonomy): Eukaryota > Metazoa > Chordata > Actinopteri > Lobotiformes > Datnioididae > Datnioides > Datnioides undecimradiatus. The sequence continues at coordinate 2,270,252 of WARS01000048.1, forward strand.
TGAGGAATGTCTCGCTTTATTCGCTTTACTTCGCTTTATATGCAGACAGTACTTTACTCTTTCACCATGTACACACACTCAGAGCTACACAAGAACACAGTGCATGCTCATGTGTTTGTGAGTCACAGCATTACTGGTAACCATATTCAGTGTTGCGAAGCAGATCTGGGCAGCTGTTTGCTTCACTGTACCAGGTTGTCTTTAAAAACTGGGTCTATAGTCAGTTTCTCACAAAACTGTGATGCTGACAGCGACTGTGTGTCAGTGTGTTTTGGTCAAAACACACACACAAAGTTTTGGGGGTAAGGCGTTCCTGGTACACAGGATAAAAACAAAGAGCAATTAGTACTGTGGCAGTTTGCGTCAGTTGCACAGCCTCATTTCCATTTCAGCAACCATTTGTGCTTTACATGAATTCACCAATAGCCCACTTTAACTGCAAGATTATCATTGAGAAAGTTGAAACAACTCCATCAACTGCAATCAGTACATTTAATTTGAGAGAATCGGACCAAAAAGTCTCTTTACATTTACATTTACGTTACATTTTGACATGTGCAGTCTCTTGGTGCTCCTAAAACCCCCCCACTGACAGCTGTGCAGCAAACCAACCTCGCTCCATCCGTCCACACAGTGGTCCGTTCCAACTGAGCAGCAGGACGAGGGCAGCGTTCCATTCAGCACCTCATACCAGTCTGTTTTGTTAGTTACTCCACAGCATTTGAACTGAGAGAAGAGAAAAGATGAAGAAAGAGGGGGATAAATACCACTGAAACTTAGGAGTGACAGTGTTAGAAATTATGCTGATGGTGATCTTTTCACTGAGCAGTGTAAAAAGACCATCAGATCAGTTCTGATCAAATGATTGTCACAGCTCATCAGACAGTCTAAGGTCTGTCAGTGTGTCCTGATACATGTCACTGCGGTATAGATCAGTAAAGCTGAGGAAACCTGACAGTAAACAAGAGCTGCTCTTATAAGAAGCCATGCATTGTTTTCTAACAGTGCTCACCATCTTCTGTACATTGTCCCAGGATTTTTTTAGTCCAGGCTCTGAGTTATAAATCTTCATACCTTCCTTGAGTTCACCTTGTGCCCTGGAATCCAGCTAACAAAGAAAGAAAGAAAGAAAGAAAGAAAGAAAGAAAGAAAGAAAGAAAGTTGTAGTTATCCATTTAAACAAAATATCCATCAGTTATCTATCTGATTATCTATACTATATGAGAAGTGGTCAAATAGTTGTCTTTATAGTTGTCATCAAAGTTGGCTACTAATTAGCCGTAAGCCTCAGAATATGAAGTCATCATTGTGTTGGTCTTTCCTTGTTGTAGTGAAGAAAAAGGAGTCCAGGTTGTTTGCCTTTGTTTTCTTTTCATTTTCAACACTCATACTACATAATTCACTGTACCTAATATGCAATGGGATTATTAAGATGTTCTCATTCTATGCCACTTCTCCAAAGTGTCTATTTTCACTATTTTTACAACCATTACAAGCACTATGCTCACCTTTTCATGGAAGATGTGTATAATCACTATTAGAGTCACCTCAGTCAGGACCAGCAGCAGAAGGATCACAAAGAACTGCAGAACAGAGCAGGTTACACCAGAGTGCAGATGATCAGCACATGGTAAAATGATATCTGAACATGAACAGCTTCCTGTCTGGGCACCATCTTGGTTGTTGATCATCTTCCTGCTACATCTCTGCTGCTGGCTATCAGGGCAGACAAACTCATTTGCACTCACATTCATTCCTACGGCCAAGTAGAGTTCCCAGTTCACCTATCACGTATGTTTTTGGGTGGTGGGAGGAAGCCAGAGTACCCAGAGGGAACCCACGCAGACACAGAGAACATGCATAAATGAAATGGACTGTGCGTTGTGGACATCTCACCATGACCAACAGGCAGCGTTGCTCCTTAAGTGCTCCCAGACAGCCCAGGAAGCCAGTCACCATGGTGATGCCACCAGCGACCAGCAGCAGATTGGCAGCTGAGAGCGATGGAAAAGACAGGGGGAGAGAGGAAAATTCTGCCTGGGTGAAGGACAGCCACACTCCGACGCCAAACAGGCCGCATCCTCCAAGCTTTTTGCCACATGCCATTTCAAACCGAAACACAGCATTAATCATCACTAAATCCGTGCAACTTCACAAAATGACTTGGCATGTCTTAGGAAGTCTGAGTAAAATAATATCATGCATGCAGTGAGCATCTACAAACTTAACTCTTTCATTTGACAGACACTAACAGGGTAGACATAAACAAATCTAAAAGCAGCCTGGAGCTGATTGGTGCAAACACTGACCCAGAAGATGAGGTTAAAAACAAACATCAGATATTTGACACAGCACAAACAGCTCAGAGACACCGACATCCTGCAGGAGAAGGAGGGAAACAGAAGAGCGACAGAACCATGTTTGAACAAAGCTTAGTTTGTTTATGGCTAGAAGGTGTGAAATATCCACAGTGTGTCTGTGCTTTCCAGTGTTTTAACTTAGTACAATAAGTGAGTTCCTGGAAAACGACTGCAAAGCATTTGTAGTGTTGCGATGTGTTGGGAGTTTCCCTAGAGACAGGGACGTAGTGTGAAGGGACATGGAAAATGTCTATAGAATAATGCTGAGTGACTGGATGTGCTCGCATTAATTGAGAAAAACACTTTATACTATTGAATCTCGACCACCCACCCAAGTCCATTTCACCCCACACAATGCTACCCTCTACTCACACCAACTGCTGACCCCACACAGGAAGTCAAACTGCTGACAGGAAGGAAGCTCCCTCCCCTCCTCAGTAGACCTAATTATACTGCTGAAGGCATTTCCCATGACCACAGCAAACCTGTGACTCACAGGAGGGAACCAAGTTTCAAAGCATGTTGAGGAGTAGGTGCGGTGGGTGACACTGGAAATAATATTTATTTGCATTGTAAGTCTGCAGACTTTGAGCAGATCGAGAGTATAAGCTGGATAAGGCCTTGTTTTGTGAGTTGCAGGCAGCATCAGTAGGACTGCTGAACGGAGATACAAAAAGCCCGAAGCACAACTGATCCTTCATTTTAACCTTGATTTCAGGCTTGCAGGAGGCTGACTGGCTGATGACGTAATAGGTAGATTGTGGATAGATTAAAACTAATGATGTTCCTCATGTGGCTTCAGGCAGTATGTGCGTAGTATGTGCTCTGTAATTATGAAAATCTGTATGGGGAAGGTAATTAAAACAATATCCATAGATAAAAACGGAGCTGCTCTTTTTACACTTTCTGATCCCTCTCTGAAAACTAGTAAAACTGTTTGGGTGGTAAAAGGTGCAAAAGTCATAAGGTGGTTGTCCCTGAAGCACTTGGACTAAGAACACATGCTGTCATGTTTCTCATGAGGAGAACATACCTTCTGATTTCTTGTTTCCAGCACAGATGATATTTGCGTACTACCAGTCAATCCAAGTCAACACAAACCCTGGGAGAACATAGAAACACAGCTTAAACAGACCGTGAACTTCGCCTCATCCCAAAGGAGAAGAGCGATTCCAAAGGTTTAAAACATGAACTGTACAGTGTGTGAATGAGAAGTTTCAGAAAAATAATAATAAAGTTACTATACACATGATCAGAAATGATGTGAATCGTTTTGACCATGGCCTTGGTCTAAAAACAAACCTATCCTGTGAGAGTGTAACCGCTGTCTACTGTTCGTACCTCCAGATGACTTTCAGTTCTTTTGGGTCGTTGTTGGACTCCTCTCTGCAATTCCTCAGGTTTCAAACTTTCCAGACTTTTACTTCAGAGCTGTGGGTTGTTCCCTGAAGCAGTGGGGGCTTTTTTCAACCAGCTCTTCTTTCCTCTTTCGTTTCTTGCCCTCCTGCGTTGTTCTTCACTGCTTCACTGTGTCTGTCTGCTCTCCCCACTTCTCAACTTTGGGCTGAATTTATGTAATTTTCCATCCGGGAGATTTGACCCTTCATTTTGTTCCCTTTTGTTAACAGAGTGGTGTCTCCCTCAGTCCCACCCCCTCTCTTTCTCCCTCTCCCTCTCTCTCTCTCTGTCTCACTTCAATTATTTCCAGATGTGTGTGTTGTTGCTCGTCCCTCTCTGTGTTTTTTCCTCTTACTTGCCCTTCCTTCCTCCTCCCTCCTTCTAAATCTCAGCCAGGCTCACTTGTGCCACCTTTTCCTCATTGTTTCGCAGATTTCGACACTCTGCTGTTCCTTCTTCCTCGCTGTCCCTGTGGCAGCCGCTTACGTGCACGTACATGCACATACTCACAAGGCTGCAGACTTCCTGAGCTGATGGCTGCTGACCATTTTCAAAGCATGCTTTTGTGTTTCATTATGGAATTTACAACTGTCCACTGCTGTTCATGCCATCGCCTTGTATCACATTATGAATATCAGCTTGCAGCTTGTCAGTGTTTTGCTTCAAAGACAGATCAGCAGCTCTGTACTGCCATCTGTAACCCTCCTGCTTAGACTCTAACAGCACAATGTGTATATGGCATTTGTGTTGTGCATTGTTGGATATTAGCTGGTGAAGGCACATTGTCATGCAGTAGACCCTGTGCTGACTTCTGACATACACTGCAACAACATCAGAATCCTTCATGTTCAGTGCTGGGAAATGTAGTTCAGGTATAAATGTTTCTCCCTCACACCTTCCTGTTGGACAAGACACCAAAGCATCTGCATATCAACATCTGTGTGTTGAAGAACCTCCAAACAGATGAAGCTCAAAGACAAATCTTTAGAATCAATAATATAAAAGAGAGAAACGCTTTTATGGTAAACATCAGTTTGGTTTTGTTCAGTTTATTCTCAGAAGTGCTTCTTACACAAGTCAGGGCTGAAAGACAAACAATATGAGACAGAGACCTGCACAGAGCTGACAGCTGATTTCTGCTTTTGATCTGGAGTGAGAGCGGGGTGGCGGGGTACAAGACAACATCACAGAGTTTTCACTGATTTCCAGACAGAGTCACCAGATTTTCTCTACATAAAGACAAAGAACTGCTGCTGCAATGAACACAACAGCTTGAGACTCTATGGACGCTACAACACAGTTAGTGAGCACATCATTTACTCAACAGAAAAAGAGGACTGAGTGTTACAAGATGCAATGCAATTATTATCAATACATCTTTACTGCTTCAAGAAGAGTAGCATGTCACAACCAATTTTTTTTTAATGAAGCACTTGCCGCCTGTCCAAAGACTTCCAGTCTATACTTAAGATTTTCTCTCAGCAAACAAAACCTCACACAAAATAATAATGTGCATTATCATGCACAGTATGAAACAACGTGACAGGCCCAAGAGCTTTCCTACTCCCTGGATGTGTCTGCTTCTCGTTGAGGGCTGAAGGAGTACTCGGCCTTGTGATGCAAAGTCAGCTTGTTGTTGACGAAGTAAAAACTGTCCGAGCGTGTCTCGAACGGATTGGTGATCATGTCCTCGACTGGAGTGGGGGGAGCAAAAGTTAAACAGTGGATCATAAACAAGATTACGAGGTTAATTCTGCACTAATGCAGGCAAACACACACTTTTGCTCTCGAATAAAAAGCACCATCCGTTTGGATATGACTGATCTCATTTGTTTTGTGTGATTATTGGTCCATCAACATATGAACATCTTGAAAAACAGGTTGGAGCAGTCATTTTCATAATGTTTTACATTTTTCAGTGGAGAATGTAACAGTGTTGTTTCGTGTTAACAGGCAGGTGCAAAGGAAATATGAAAAATGTTGGTTATAAGAGGTGAAACATGAGGTTCCTGTCAACATCATGTACACTTCTTATGATAGACAGAGACCTGCCTGACATATAAACAACATTTCCATTTTAACCTTCTTCATAATGGAAAGATCTGTGTGTGTGTGTGTGTGTGTGTGTGTGTGTGTGTGTGTGTGTGTGTGTGTGTGTGTGTGTTAGCCGTCTAACAGCACCTGTCTCAGGCTCCAGGTCGGGTAAACAGTAGATGTGCTCGCAGGTGTTTCTGCTGTATGGGATGCAGAAGCCGATCTCGAAGTCGAAGGTTTTGAGCAGGAGGTCTCTGAAATAGTGCCTCTCAATCAGACGGAAGTGGTTCAGGGCCCTGCTGCCCACTGTGAACTCCAACCTGAGACACAGGTGGCACATCAGCTTGTACAGGAAGCACTTCACTGACCAGAGACATGGTACAGTACACTCACCTTATCTGGATCATAAACACCACCCTGTTTCTTAAAACGTCAGCAGTCCTTCATCAAAGATTACATTCTCTCTTGGTTTTAGATCACAAACGGCTCCTGCACGGAATAAAATAGCTCTGACTTACGTAGCTCCTATTTCTCTGAGGGCCAAGAACGCAGGGGAGAAGTGATACTGGATGAACCTGTTTGCATCAAAATCAATGACATCCTGAATTTCTGAAGAAAAATAAATGGAGAGACACACATTTCAAGAAAAAACTATGGAAAAGAGACAATGAGAAGTCAAGCTGGTGGTTGCATTCAGACACCAGATCAGCAGATAAAGTGTATCATCAAGTCACTCTTCAAAAATTACTCATATCTTGACTGAACTCACAGATATTTTCTGTTAAAATACTATGATATGAAATTTGAGCTGACACAGTTAATCAGTATGCTGACCAATGTGAGAAGAGGTGAGAAAGCACCTGTTGGACCGTGTTTCTTGATGTCCAGGATGACTGCTCCACTGCCCAGGTCCCTGATCTTGAAGCGAGAGAAGTTTATGTTGTAGATGTTGTCCTCTGGTGAGCACAGGTACTCTGCCACACATCCAACCAACAACAGCTGAAAATTCACCTCTTCAGACATCTCTGATGCTTTCGTGGCACTGAGTTAGAGAGAGCGGCTGGAAAGAGGGAGTTTTGTGCAAGTGCATGCATACATTCATTACATACTGTGTTGTTCACACTCTGGAGTAATGGAAGATCTGATATGCCGGATCAACGTTTGGTGCAGTGACTGTTTTTGTCTTTTAGCACTCAGTGGAAGTACCATTTCACTGTGCTCCCATTGGACGGCTGCTTTACATTTGTCATACACAAGTGAAAGTCGTTTATTTCCTGTTGCACACTTTGTTTCTCTGACTACAGAATGATGCTGCAGGCTTTTGTTTAGCACCAGTCATACTGCCCACACTGCAATACAACAATGGTTCCTAAGCACACAAGACTGATTGGCAGTAAAGTCTGCAGAGTAAATAACTCTAAAAATATATATATGCACACACACTCACAAATGTATGCATATGTGTGCATGGGTGTGTGTGAGTGTGTATTACAGTGGTGAATATACATTAGGTATTTAAAAGTTAAAGTGCAATAAAGTGGAATAAAAATAGGGTAAATCCATTGAAACCAGAGAACAGAAACCAATGAACTAGCTGATTACAATCAGCTGGGTTAGTACACACCCATACAGGTGTTTCAGTTACCCTGAATGATTACGTTTACCTGCAGTCCAGCTGATCTGGCTGTACCAATGAATGCAATTACATGCAGTCACAAAAATATGGGCCAATAAGAACGAAATGATGGTAAAGATGTTACAATGCTTCAGATGATGACATACAGTGTGGATGTAAAGCATGACTCACCCTCAGTGTAACTGTTGAGCCTTAAGACATGCTGGGGGGTCACTGGTTCACCTGGCCTCCATTCAGCCACCACCTCCCCTTCCTCTGCTTTGCCTAACGCCGTCTCATCTGAAATATACCCGTTCCAATCCTCTATGCCTCCATCGACCACCATCTCTTCATCCTTATCCCCTTCCTCTTCCTGCTCCCCTTCACTTTCCCCATCCTGCCACTCCTCGCCATTTCCAACAGTGGTTTCCTCCTGACCCTCCATCCACTGTGCCCAGTCCTGTTTATTTCAGGCAAATATCCTCAAATAAATCCAGTCCAGTTTGTCAAAGGTGTCTGCAAAGTGTGGCAAATGCAGCGCTGAAGGACATAATCCACAGGTCAGTTCCTAAGCACAGGCTACTGCTGCCTAAACTAATTATGTCAGTGAGGATTTGGTAATCTGAGTCATTCCCTAATTAAATCTGAACACAAGCTATGGCTATCATTTCACTAGCAAGGAGCACACCATCAGTGAGATGCATATCAACAATTTATTGACAAAATTAATAACGTAAGCCAGCTTTTCAGGTGTTGCTGAGTTTGGGGAAGCTTCAGAGGGGAATCTGTCAGAGCAACTGGGCACGACTGACCCCATATGGCCCTATGGACAGAAAGAGGGAGAGAAAGAGATACAAAAAAAGGGGTGGGTGGGAGGGCTGTCGAATGTGAGAGCAAAAGAGGGGAGAGAGGGTTAGGAGGGTATTTACAGGGAAGTGACGCATTGAGGTGTGGTCCTGCTCCTAAAACTTTGCTGATAGCTCCAGCGAATGGTCAAAGAGCTGTGAGCACATGCTCTGGACAACATGCAAACAGAGGAAAGTGATAACACTTGTTTGTACAGTGCATAATTAACAGTGCAACAGCCCTCAGTTTAAAGTACTACTTCTTTCATTTTACAGTGGCTCTTCCTGAAATTAAGAGTGTAACCTTCAGCAATTCCCACTTCCTGCAATTTTCTTCAGAATTTCCAACAATTTACTGCGGAACTTCTGGTGACGTACAGTGGAACTTCCAACAATTTACTGTGGAACTCCTGGTGATGAACAGTGGAACTTCCAACAATTTACTGTGGAACGTCTGGTGATGAACAGTGGAACTTCCAACAATTTACAGTGGAACCTCTTGTGCTGTACAGTGGAACTTCCTGCAGTTCAATGTGGAACTTCTGGTACTGTACAGTGGAACTTCAGGCAGTTCAATGCAGAACTTCTAGTACTATATAGTGAGCCTCCTGCAGTTTAATGTGGAACTTCTGCTGCTGTACAGTGGAACTTCCTGCAGGTCAATGTGGAACTTGTGGTACCATACAGTAGAACTTCCTGCAATTTAATGTGAATGTTCTGGTGCTGTACAGAGGAACTTCCTGCAGTTTAGTGTGGAACCTCTAGTACCATATAGTGAACAGACTCTCCTCTGTGTCTGCCTACTCTTTCAAATACATTTAGAAATCAAGATGTTTGGAATAATAATATGATCCAGGAAGATTGAGGTCCTGCTGATGGACCCTTGTGTATTTGTCATGTATCTCCTCCTCTTCCTCTTCTTGAATGAATTATTTATACCTTAATATACCTTATATATTCATGCATTGGGCTTTGTGACACAGTTTATCTGCTGTATCCTGGTGTTAACCTGCAGCATGGCACCTCACATGGGCTGCTGTTTGCAGCACATAGACCGCTCCAGCAGTGGCAATCCTTGCATGTTGCATATATATGAACAGTGACATAAGACTAGAGAAGTGTAGTGCTGCATGAGGATAATTCTTTGTTTTTGCATGAACAAAGTCTAGACGCTTATATCTTTATGAATTACTATTTTTTCTGTAAATCCTTTTTTATTGACATATGTAAACTCTATCAATATATATTTCGCTACAAACACATCATCAGCAAAATAGCAGCTGCTCACTGACAAACTACAGTTCAAACTCAGACTGTCAGCTCTCACACTCCACCTGTTTCTTTATCAATATATTCCCTTAATTTAATTTCCCTTAATATTTCCTAAATTTCCCTCGGGATTAATAAAGTATCTATCTATCTATCTATCTATCTATCTATCTATCTATCTCACACAGTGTGCAATGGCTATTTATACTATACCATCATGTCCATTTAAAACAGTGTCACTTATCAGTGACAGTGCCTGTGATGTAGCGTCTGCCCTAACAGTCTCGCTGTTGCTGTATGAAATTAGCAGAAAGAATTAAGTGCTCTACATGCAGAGGACTACATTTCACTCTCTGCCTCTCTCCTCTCTCACTCTCTCTCCTGTTAGTCTTCCTTTATTCCATCTGTTTGTCCTTCCTCCCCTCTGGCATCACATCCTGATCCTCCTCTGAATCTTCTTCCAGTGTGCAGCCCCTCATCTGGCCCCACAGTGGAGCCAGTCTCCCCTCAGCTGTCACACCCATCGGCTGAATGATCTGGTCTCTGGGTAACAGATATGAAGGGAGAGCAGGGTCTCATTAGTTTCCTATATGCTCCAAAGACCATTGGCGCCACATTATGGGCAGTGCCACATGCTTACCGTGATAGTCTGTTGATCATGCTGATGAGGCGACGGGCCTCCTCCTCCTTCTCTCCCTCCGTCATTCCCTCCATTGGGTCGGGCTGCTCGGCCTCCACACGTCCAGTCACCAGGTTAATCCTGGATTTGGCCTCCCTGTACTCCTCTGTGTCTGAGTCCGAGTCGCTGGAGTACCGGGAAGCGTACTGGCTGTCGACTGAGTTCCTTCGGCCATTCAGCAGTCCCCGAGCTGCCAGCAGCCCAGCAGCGTTGCCGTAACCCGTATATTTGACAAACCGGCTGACTGTGAGGGGACACAAAGTCGACTTAACTGCTTTGTAGATGTTCAGTTAATTAGAAGCTTTTTCAAATGTGTTGCACTCACACATAAATTTCTAAATAGATTTATAGAGTGCGGTCGTAGCTGTGTTTCATCTTACACAACTTAAAATGTCAAAAGCAGCCAAACAAATGTTTTAATGAATAAATAAAATGGTTCAGCCATCAGGATCAATTATCCTGTGGTGAACCGTACCGTTCTCTTTGCAGAGCACAAAGAGCAGCTCAGCAGCACAGTGCTTCACATCCATGTCAACATGTGTCATCAGGCGGACAAGTTGGCCCCTCAGCGTGCTGTCCTGCTCAGGTCGGATGGCAACGTCTCTCAGCGGAGGTAAGATCTAGACCAAAAGTCAGGATCAGATGAAATGTCAGTATTAGAAACTTGATTTATTTATTCCATTTCCAGGTATTCAGGTATAACAGTGAATGAGGCACAACATGCAGCCTTTGACTGAACAGTATTAGTTTACTAGCTCCAGTGTGTCATGACCAGCTGTTCTAGTATGTGATGAGAGTAACAGCAGTTCTGTTATATCATACATAAACATATTTCTGGTAGTGTGTGTTTCTGGTAGTTGTCAGAGTGAAGCTCACCACAGTCGTTGCATTTTTTACTAGATGGATTTTAAAAAGGCACCTTTTGCCGTAAGTAGTGACGCGTCTCCCTGTGGACCCGAGAGCTCTCAGTCAGCAGATTCAGCACAGGGGTCACTTTCTCCTTCAGCTTCTGACCCTGTATAAGACAAGAGCAGTGTCAGTGCGAGTAAAGTGGAGCTGAGATAGAAAGATTCTATGTCATTACATGACTCTACATCATTCCTTAGTGTAAACTGACGTTTAGACTGGATAACCATTGCGCTACCGCTGAAGAGCTACATGTAGTCTGTTCCCAGCTCAAGAATATCTACTGATGAAACATTTTCATTATTAAATAGATGTGTGTGTTTTAGTTGTAACAGTTTAGGAGAAGCTAGTGTCCTTAAAGTGGCCTTCAGCTGGTGATAGCATTGACTGAGAAGAAGAGATGTGGCTGTAATGAGAAATCCTGGAAAATACAGTGAGCTTAATTCCTGGGTTGCAACAAAGCAACAGTTGTCTTGTTCCAGCCGGACATTCTGTAGCTTTATTACATGTTCTCATGAAGAACATTTGCTGCTATCAAAGAAAGAGAACTGGCATGTTGCATCATTTTGTATGATAAGCAGGGGATAATAACAGGATCATTTAGACTGTAATGACACCAAGTGCAGACCACACCTTTGTATCTACTCCTATACAGACTTGCCCTGTTAAGGCGTCGGTCCATAAACAGCAGCAATGTGTGGACACAGTCCATATTGACCCCCTCCCACTGGTGGGCTGCTTGCTCCACATGGACAGACAGCAGCACATCCAGGCAGGTCAGTGGCAGAGCTGACAGGATGTTAACTGTGTGTCTGTAGAGAGAGGCAATACATTTTACAAACATAAGCATAAAAAGAATTATCTGTGGTCCTTCAGAAAGGAAACCCTTATCTATTTGAGCTGTTAAGTTACAGTTCCATCTTTTACATGGATCTTATGTGCATCATCCTTTTAAGATCGTGTTAAATAAATGAAAATATGTGTAAAGCTCCAAAAACAGCGGTCTGACCCCTGCAGTTCCTCCAACAAGTCTTCTCCATCACATGACAGCAGCAGACAGTGGCGCAACACAGCTGCTAGGTGGCGATACAGAGCAGCATCCTCCTGAAAGAGACACACCCTCATGTTTTTAAGTGCCACTCTTTTACACTGTCCTAATGAACGCTTGTCAGTGTGTGGAATGTCCTCTGGAAGAGCTTTGTTTAGTCTGTTTCCAGTCATGTCTCTAGAATAAAGGCATGAAGTGGACCAAAACATGCTTAAAAGGGGTTAATTTGAGTTAAGGTGTGGTTAAAGTTGGGGATAAAATCATGGTTGTGCTTTTAAAACAGATGTAGTGGATGTGGGACACATGTAGAACACATCCACCACCCAGAACTCTCCTGACCTTCTACTTGTATATTTAAAAACACAACCAGAGTTGGCCGCACAGTGGAGCAGGTCCTGTGTTGTGTAATGACATAACTGCAGCTCCAATAGGATGCAGAATAAGTACAACATTGTCATAACCAATAAAAATGGTTCATCTAGCAAAGAGCTGGTTCTTCATGTGTGCAAGAGCTGAAACAGAAGAAAGCCATTGGTCACTTCAGTTTTGAACCAGCAGCATTAGTGTTTATACAATGTGTGTTTCATCTGATCCAGCTGAGGACATGGTGTAATGGAGGTGAAGCTGTGGTTGTAGTAGTAGAGTGAATGAATGAGTGGACTTGAGTTCAGCTGAAGCAGTTTGATTGCTGTGCTGAAAGGGGGTCACCTCATCCGGCTCCTGTCTGTAGGACATGTGAGTGATGTTGAAGAGCGTCTTGAGGATCTCAGTGACCTCCTGCGACAACTCCTTGGAGATGGGCAGAGCTGTGCTGTCGCTGAGCACCACGTATCCCTCACCCCACCTCACAGTCAGGCACTGCTCCAGGGCTTTGGTCAGCATTGACACCCCACGCTCCTGTCGAAAGACAACACTGACCTTAGACTCACAGACGGAGCATTGCTCAGCAGAACCAAGGAGCAGGCTGAAGCTGCGTAACTGTAACTGTAACTGCGTCATGGGCTGCGCATAGATGTGAGAACGCCGTTCACAGGAACTTGTTTGCTTCACAAATTACAGTTGTTGGTCTCCCGGTGTCATGCTGCTCTCACTCCATTCCCTGCAGATGTTGACTCACTTCCTCTCAGAGGCTGTAGTGTCATCATGGCAACTGCAGCACCTTCTTTGTGTTAAAGCAGATGTTGTCATCTAGAGAATCTAGAATCTACTAAGTCAACTTTTTTTTTACTTATACTGTTTACTTTATGCTTTTATTTTTTAATTACTGGTAATAAATGGTGATCAATATAAAGGTAATGCTTCTATTTCAGGGTTACTACATCGTTAAGTACCAGGTCATACCAAAGGCCCTATAGTAATGATTGGAAGAGCGTTTTGTGTAATTTGGTGCTCCTGCAAATGAATTTCTAACCTGACAAACAATGTTGGGACATTAGCAGCAAATATTTGAGTCAAACAAGAACGATGACAAACCTGCCCATGTCTCTGAAGAAAGAAAGCGTTATACCTGCTGTAGCTGCAGCCTGAGCTCCGGCCTCAGAGCCGTCAGTAAGAAGAGCAGTCTCAGCTTGTAAAACTGGCCACTGGATGGCACCCCGCTGCAGATCCCCTGCTTCAGACTCTCCCACAGATCCTGCAGAAGTCTTCCGTGGAAACAGGAATGAGAAGAAATGTGAGGCCAGGGGTCGTCAGCTGCTGTGGAGCACCATAGCATTACATCTGTGTTATCAGTTAACATGCAGTCTGTTTGTTCATATATCACACAGCCAGTTCACTAATGCCGTTCCATGTCAGACTGCTCAGCAAGTGCCAAAGAACTGGTTCTTCACAGGAATGACTCAAAAGGAACATGAAGGACCTCGATTGGTTTCTGAATGCTCCAGTAACAGTGTCGCTTGGCAATATGTAAAATTCAATAAAACCATGTGCATGAATGCATCATTTTAGTTTTGTGCTTTTATTTTGCTTCTTCTAAAATAAAATAAGTAAATGTGTTATTTCTAATTGCAAGCTATGCAGAAATGTAATTTCTTCTGACTGTGTAGTGATTGATTTAGAGTGATGATCCTTCGCTCTCAGAGATGATCTGAATGTGCTAACCAAGCAACAGACAAAAGCTTCATTTCAGCTGCTGCTGGCGTTTCACTTTACACTCAACCATGGAGTGGTCAGTGGGCATAAGCTAAAGCTGAGAGGCTACCTGAAGGTGTCGTGCTCTGATCCAATTAAAAAGAGTGAAAATAGAACTAGTACTCATATCAGAACTGAGGCCTTGAGGCACGTCCTGACATGGAGCTGCACAGACTACACACATTTGGGTTGCGCGTCAACTGAACGTTATTCTCTGTATTTGAAATGATGGTGGACCCATGTGAAAAAGTGTCACCTGAGTGCGCTGGCCCTCTCCTGTGCCCTAGGGCTGTTGTAGATGACATTACACAAGACTTTCATGGCCTCCTTCCTACACACCTCCCCATCCTCCTCCCTCTCTTCCTCCTCACTGTGCTCTTCCCGGGTGTCTTTCTTCCCACGTGCCAGCATCACCTGACCTCCATCACTTCGCCACTTGCAGCAGTGAGAAGCTGAGTCATCTTTGGTGCCAGCACCAGCCTCCTCCACAGGGGCTGAGAGCGACAGCGCAGAGCAGACAGATAGTGGCGTGGCATCAGCATCCACAGCCTCCTCACAGCCACTGGCATCTATGCTGTGGCTGTCTGTTCTGGTTGATGCATCTTCAGCTGTTTCCTCTCTTTGCTGTGGGCACGACTGCAGTAGGCTGATGCCTCCTAGATGCGTCAAAGTGAGCAGGGCGCTATCGGTGATCAAGGGCCCAAGGGCACGCCGGTCACGGGACAGGATACGCAGAGTGTGCAGGCAAACCCGTAACACTGCAGGCTGGAGCTGAGCACTGATGAAGAATATGAGGGCTGCGGCCAGGCGCTGGAGAAGGGATCATTTGGAAGAGAAAAGGTGCAAAATAAGGAAATACAGTGTGCACACAAGGTATTGATTTCTCAATAACTCGCAGGTAAAGACACTCCTACATGCTATCAATATGTATATACATCTGTGCTCATTTGCTACAACCACATCTAACACCTGGTGAGACAAGGACCAATCAGATAAGTTAAAAAACACACAAACACACACACAGACATATACGGTCATTGGCCTACCTGTCGGAGAATAAGATCAGTTTCATCATCGTCTGAGTCAACTTCAGAGCCCGAGTCGGGAGCACAGTCCCTCACTTTGTTCTTTCTGAACTGATCGACAGAGAGGGGGAATTAGACCAAAAGCAGCACGTTTCAGCAGCGAGCACCGGTGCTTCATCCACCGCTGAGCTGCACATTTTGTGTGTTTCTACATTGCATTGGTTATAGGATGACACGACCACAGTCACATGGCATTTGTCGTCACTACACAGCTTCGCGTTGTGCAGCAGGACAAGCAAAGCCTCAGTAACGCTCACCGTCATTATAAAAGTCACATTGTTGCCCCGGAAACACCGAACATCACCTGTCAAGCAGTCTTAATGCAAGCAGTCTTAATGCAGCCTCCTACCATAACAGGCCATTCATGAATAATCCTGACAGCTGCTCTGATGTTTAAGGGTTTATCCTTGAACTTCTTTGATATAAGCAAATACATGATCTGACCTGGCTCTGTGTTTGTGTATAAATGAGTAATTACTACGAAATGTATTATTATTATTATATAACTGTGACATGAAGGCTTATTAGTGCTTAGTTGTGAATGCACACAAGCTGTAGACCTTTTTCACACTCTATGATATTGCATTACATATTTACACTATTAACATATTAACATAGCAGTGTGTCAGCTTCAACTGGTTGATTAAAAACTTTACAGAAACAACTAAAGTAGCAGATTAATCACATTATTTCTGCTCATGAATGCAACTATGGACCTGTCATTTCAGAATGGAGTCTGCTCAACACTGCTGCACACGCCTAACGAATGTAATGCAACAAAGTGTGCAAGCTGAAGGTTAACAGGTCAACGTGCTGAGAGTCCAAGCAGCTTTGGAATATACAGCTGGACACGATTACACACACACACACACACACACACACACACACACACACTGGCAATGACTAAGCATTGTGAGGCCTTTCACAGATTACTGTAATACAGAGTTAACTCATAATCAGCTCACCTCTCTCTCTCTCTCTCTCTCTGTCTCTGTCTCAATGTTTGTGTCTCTCCCTGTTTCGCTCTCTGTCACGTGTCTCTATCTGTCTGTCTGCCTGCCTGCCTCCCTCTCTCGCTGTCTCTCTCTATCTCTCTGTCTCTCTCTCTCTGTCTCCCTCTCTGCGTGTCTGATTTATTTACCTCCTCCAGTTGTCGTTGCTGCAGTCAGTTCGTCCACGAACAGCCACGGTGGCACATGCGTGAGAGAACAGAGAGGAGACCCAGGCATTAGAGATGCTGCTGAAGATGCTGAGACACTGCCGTTAAACATCAAAGACGCAGAATCTTATCGTCTGCTCTGGGTTTTTCACCCTGTGTCCACTTTAGCACTTTAGCAGTGAGGTCCAAATAAACATCAACCACACAAGACCTGAATAACCGCACCAGACCATACTTTAAATTACCAAATACAGCCAGGGTTTTATTGAAATGTGATAACAAATCCCATCTGTTTAGGACATGTTGCATAGAGGGTTGACAGGCGGCCGGCTGTTTGTATGGGTCTTTGTGTGTGTGTGTTTTGTTATGCCTCTCATGAACAACACAAAGAGGAAAGAGTGTACTACTGTTTGCAAATGTGTCATGAATATTAAAATCAAAGCATTTGGAACAGCTCGTGAGAGTCAGTCGCTAACAGCAATGACTGTCTGACTGAGGAAGCTCAAAGAACAGGTGGTTATTGTTTATTGTACAGATTAATAATAATGTGCTTTATATCCTGCATCAGTATGTTACACAATGATTACAAAACGATTTAGGGACATACAGCAGCTAAAATCAGGTCACATGTGGGGATCAATATCTTTTAGATAGACCCTGATTACACAGGTGGTTCTGACCAGAGCATCAGCCATCAGCAGATGTTACAGAAGTTTAGGAGACAATAATGAGAACTGACACGCGGAGTGATGGAACAGATCAGGAGAGATGTAGAGGCTTATTTTGTGCACTGACCTTTTTTCTCTCCTGCACGTCAGTGTTGAAAAAGAAGCACTCAGCATACTGTGGAGATACAGAAGAATGCAGGACATTTGGAGGACAGAGGATACAGCACGGTGCAGCAGCAGCAGGACAAATCCTGCTGATTTAGGATGCAAACAGACTGTACAAGTCACTTTTTAACTGTGGACACACTAACATACAGGGACCACAGAAGTAACGGGAGAACGTCTTTCATCAGTTATATCTTTTCTCATGCTCATTCTTCTCATTATTAATCAAACAGACATCATAGAGGCTTAATGTGAAAAGGACTGTTGACGTATTTTCCACAATTGATTTTTATATCAGTCAGTGGGAAGTTCTTGTATTATCAGGCTGTTTCCATGGTTACAGACGGATGAGGGAGTAGTCATAGTAACAATCAATGACCTGGGTGTTGTAGCTGTTGAGCAGGAGCTGGACCTGGTCCTGGTCTCCATGGTTGATGGTCTCGATGATCCTCTCCACGTCTGGCACCATGTCTGCAGTAAAACCAGAGCAGAGCGCAGCAATGATTGGCAGCAGGTTGCATACTCAACAAGGAGTCTACTAATTATCGCTCCACGTCTCTGATTTATCGGAATTAAATGAACTATGATCAAACATTGATGATCATAACAACAGTGCATCAATAGCTTGTATGAATTATGAGAAAACCAGCTGTCTTTATGTTGTCCATTGAGACCTGCAGTATGTATATCCTGGTTTTACAGCTTGCTACCAGTTCTCAGTTGATTTTTACAGCAGACACGACAGAAAACCACAGCTGGTTTTGGTGGCTGATGAAATCAAATCAAAGACTTGCAGTGACGTTCAGCACCTGCACCACACGCTGAGTTTCTGCACTCACCTGTTGGTGTTGTGAAGAGAAATGGACACACAGCCTCTGGCAGTCTCTCCTCCTCCTCTCTGATGAAACAATGGCTGTATAATCTCTTTTCTCTTCTTGCTCCACACCTCCCCTCTTTCGTTCCCTTGCTCTAAGCTCTCTAAGGATTTATTCAGGCCACCTACACCACTTCCTGCAGAGTGCGAACTGAGCTCTGATGGGGAATGTCTCCACATGCCTTCAGCAGAAGGTGAGAAAACATCTGAGACAGTATTTCAGCATCCTTGCAGCTCCACAGGCACCTCAGTGGTATCGCCGATGCTCAGTAGATGGCACCGATGATGTTCTGAGTCATCAGATTTCAAACTGTTGAAAAGTTATTAATAACATGACACTTTGACTCGTTACCATTGAAGATTGGGATATAGCATGCTCCAGCTCAGGAAGCATGATGGAAAAACGAGATGTTCAGGGTTTGCATTGCAAGTTACGTGCAGAATGCAAGCAATTCTGGAAGGTAGAGTAACCCTGACCACCATGCCACTTTAGGATTCTCTCTTCTCCAAAGATCTAAAGAAGTTCAGATGATTTGATGAGAACAATAAAGCTGAATCCTGAACCTACCTTGCAGATCTTTTGTCCTTATAGACTCAAACCCACTTGCTCGTGCACCGCTCATCCTCCAGTGAAATGATTCGAGCAGAGGTGGTTTATTCATCGTCACGTTTGTCATTTGAACAGTTTTATTTCATTATGTCAAATACAGGAATTTCATGTACAGAAGAGCAACCGGGAACTAGAGAATGAAATAGCTGTACAATATTTACACATCCAAACAACAAAATTGCTCTGCAAGAATATCCTCTGAGAGGTCAAATCAATAGGAAATATCCATCAACAACAAACAGATAAAAATGACTCACGTTAAACACTGACACTTACGCTTTTGGATTATTTCACCTCACACTTCCTTTAAGAAAGTCGTGCTTTTTTTTTTATTATTTTTTTTGTCCGTTAAATCCTCTCTCTCGTTGTCTTTTAACACAAACAGAAAGAACACAGCTTAGTTTGAAATACGTTCTCCCCCCAGCGTCTTCTGACTGACAGGTAGAAACAAGAGACTATCACATAGTCCTCTAACATCTTGCGTCCGTCTCACTCGACTCCAGTTTTACCTCCGTCCATCTGATAGAGGTAAAACATTTGCAGGCGGGCCATTTCATGTATACCCGGTTAAAACATTTTTCAAAAATAATAACAGCAAACAACCCCATCTTAGGATGGTAATTTTTAGAAATGTCCTTGTATAAATTATACAAACCATGGTTGCCACTACATACTTAGAGACAGCTTGTGGGTGTCTGTCGATGTTCTGCGCGTCTTGACAAAAATCTCATTTGTTTGTCGACCAGATAAACTTCATGTGGTCCTTTTCTTTGACTTTTGAGGACAAATCCATCACATTCACAGAGGTCACAACGCTCTATCTTTCAGTAGCTTCCGTGAAATCAAGAGGTACTTTAAAATGGACTTAATGAGAAAACAAATACTTTAAAAGTTAAACCTCCCATGAACGAGCCGACAGTGGCTGTTCTTGGAACCAACGCACTACGAGCGTCTGCACAGTTTCTGTAGTGTGTTTCTTTTGGCTGCCTCCACCGACATAATACTGCAGGTGGATGTGAGGGTCCGGAGGCCGGGGCTGTGGTCATTCTTCAGGCCTTGGCACTGAGGCTAAGCAGTTCCATGAAGGCGTTAAAGAGGCTCTCTAGCCAGCTGTGGTTAGCCATGCATTGCTGCACCACCTCCTCCTGGCCGGGGTCCTCTGCTGCCTGCTCAATGCTGTCAGTCTGCCAGGGAACAATACCTCAGTTACACACAGTTCACAGTCTGGCCGCTAGGCAGCTACAGGTGGTGAAGCCAGCTGAGTAAAGCATGCAAGTCTGTAACAAGTCAGGAGTTTTGGTTGTTTTGTGCAGGTCCTGCCGTAAATGGATTAGCTCTCTAATAACACAATGTTACATCCCCTTCGCTGAATTAGGTGAGCAGTGCAGGAGTGTTCTGGAGAAGTGATGGAGATAAGAGGGTCAGTGCTAGCTGCTAATGTTAGCCGTTAATGCTAGCCGCTGATGCTAGGTGAGCTGGGAGAAGATGCAGGTCCCAGGACTGATGGACCCGACTGATTCCAGCATAAATCATGAGCATCCTCTGATCATATATTGGAATATTATGAGTGATGCATTCGTGAATGGGGAAGGTTTGTCTTCATCTGAGAGATGAAGAGAGATGCCTAATGAATATAGGTGTGAAATAACTAGAGTGGGGTAGAAGAAGTCCAGTGTGAAGTCAGTGTGGACACATGGACAGTGTAAGGTCTCATGGAGTAAAGAATAATAAGAAGACAAAGTAAAAAAAAAAAAATCAATTGAAGAAATAATCTAGAACCCAAGGAAACAAAGGGGAGCATTAGCGTAACTATCCTTACCTCCTTCTTGCAATGCAGGAAGGTGTGATACTTATAGTGGTGAAGGGAATGATACAGACTGTAGATCCGGCAAGTTTCTATTGAGAGCTTCAGATCCTGTAAGGTTTGTGGGAAAAAAAACATGGAAGATTATTTTGTCTAACATTTCTTAGCAGGAAGTCTGAATCTGGATCTCTGGTTTCTCTGAACATGCTTTGTCCACTGTCACTTAGCCACTGTCACTTAGCCTCTAAATAAAGTGCCCTGCAATAACCTCTGATGTGATTTGGTGCCATACAAATAAAGTTAAATTGAATTCTCTCCATATCAGCCTGTAGTGTTTTCTCTTGGAGATGAAGCAGTGAAACAGTAACATGCTGTATCATGCTGCACCTTCTCTATCACTGTAGGATCTCCACACACGGCATTTGCATCACACCCATGTAAAAAGTTGCTTCCACCAGCTGCACCTGAGTTGTTACACTACACACCCCTCTGTCGCAGAACCCCAAGCCCTGCAGGATGGACCCAATCGGCTGCAGGGGGCCTACTCATCCGTACATAGGTACAGTGTATTCATCATATTATCACAGAGGGTGTTCAGAGAAGCAGTGCTGCTCTGTATTTTCATCTGATCTGTTAAATCAGTCATCAACAAGTCTGTTGCTCTCTCACGGTTTATTATCAACAATCAGTCAAAATCTTATGACAGTCATTCTGATATATATTATTCCATATTCAACAGTGCTTCTCTGTGTTGATTATATTATGTGAATATTGTCTATAAAAATCATTTGTGATAAGCTGTCGTGGCTCTTTTTGTGTAATTCTTTGGATTAGAACTAGAAGAAAGACTTAGTGTGTAGCAAAACATACATAATACGCACATTTGCTGTAAATACCATGTTTACTACAGCCGCACTGAAAAGCGAAACTACTAACATGGAGTCAGTGCCACTGTGGATAATCCGCAGAGCTCATGGCTTGGAAGTTCTTTTGACAGTGCATTCTGAATTCAAATTCTGCTGCATAAACTGCTGACTCTCCCTGGAGAGAAATTATGGGATGCTATGGCACTCTGGATGGTTTCAGCCGTGTTGTGCATGACCTTCAGTGTTGATCTTCAGTCATGTAGTGGCAGGTCGCTGTTCATGAGGTGAGATGTTACACCCAGTGCCTGTTTAAAAGATGGCCTCTGCTCTCAGAAGCTAATGATCTCTGTCTGGGGTTCAAACACAGCTGATGGTGTCTGTCTGCTAAAGCCTGTGACTTGAACCCTCTAATTAGATGATCTGACAGTCCAGTTATGTGAAAGATACTCCCACCAGGATACATCTGGAGGTCTCCATTGAATTAGCAGGGTAGGTTTAAGTCATTGTGGAATTCTCAACATGTACTTCTTGCACCCTTGGACCTGCTGTATCTCCTTCTCTCCATCTTGCTCCTCCTCATGGACTTATGCTTGAGGTGGTGGTCATATACTGTTCTGTGTGAGTGGGTTTCCTCTGTGGTCATGTGGGCTCCACGCCCCCTTCAGCTTTCATATCCTCCTGACTACCAGGAAAAAAATATTGTCCAATCACAATTTTTTAAAAATTCCCCAATCTTTGTAAGGTACCAAAGCCCCACCCCTTTACATTTGATATCATTGAGAAGCCCTAAATGTCCTCTGTAAATAGCAAATGTCCTCCACAGAGGACAAATTTGAACTACTAGTAGTCAGGAGGATATAAAAGCTTGTGAAAAGCAACTTCTGACCCCCATCACATGACTGAAATTCCATATTTGGTCACACCTGATGACACCTGCAACCATGTGCTAATGAGAACCATGAGATGGGGTGAAAGCTCACAGGACCACAGTCCAAGGAGCTCTGAGGACCACCTGTCATGGAGCAGCTGTACCTGAGACATTGTTGTGTTACCAACAGTTCATTAGATGGAATTCAGTCACTATCTATCCACTAGCATGTGTCAATATGAACCTTAGGTTAAACGATTGTGTTTTTGTGTTTGTCCACCAAGGACTTTTAACCCTCAACCAGTATAATTTGTGCAGTGGGAAGTGTGACAGTACAGTGATGCTATTTCTGACCTGTTGCTTGGGAATGCTCCTCTTGACCCAGTTGAGGGTTTTGCGATTGTAACCCTCCCCACCGAGGTGAACCTTGACAGCTCCAGAGTCCAGCGGGTCTGCTGTCATCTTCGGGAATATGTGTAAAGCCTCCTGGAGACAGGAAACAGCTCAGGTTTAGGTTCAGCTCACAAACGTGGGAATAGGTTCTCTGTCTATCGAAAACCCAAACTAAAGAACTTTTTGTATTTCATTTGCTAAGTTGAAACCGACTGGCCGGATGTGCAGCTTTACCTGGTGCTGAGCGCTCATGTTGACCCTCCTCAACAACCTCTTCTTCTGTTCGCTGAGCAGGCTATCAATTTTCCTCATGGGTGGGAGGTACAACTCATCTGAGGGGTGAAAGCAGTGGGATATCTGTTATATTTACATCTTACATTTTAATGTTGTCACTGTTACGATGGAAGACCTTCAGGTTAAATAGTTTCAGATCAATAATGAAGTGCACCTGGGTGCGAAGGGAGAAGATCCCTTTGGACCTGCTGTGGATCAAGCAGAGTAACTCCACGCGTTTGAAGACAATCTCTGTTCCACCATGGAACAGTCATGTGATTTCTGGTATCCCGTTGCTTGATTGTTGTATGCAAATTACTTTACTCATCAGTGGAGCCTTCCCCTACAGCTGCTGCTGTGTGAGCAGATCTGAACTCAGGTTAAATCCCGATATTCACTTTGCGTCATTGCTGATCTTCAAAATGGATAAAAAGCTGATTAAACATGGGAAAAACTATGACTGACTGCAATGTTTTGGACATTCTCCTCCAGAGACACACACCCTGGTATGACAATGTCAAGAAAAACCTTTTACCATGGACCTTGAACACACCAAGTTGGGTTTATTGGGAAATCTGTGATACGTTCTTCAAGATCATTTCCATGTTAGACTCCCAACATTTCTCTGCTGGATAAAAGCAATCCTAAAAAATCCAAATCCAAAGTGTGAGCGAAGTCATCCGTACCAATCCTACAATCCCCCCCGACACCATCTATCTTCAGTAATAATAATGTATAAGCATAGGCCTAGCTGTGTATGTTAGTATCTATCTCATGTACAGAGGTTTGGTTTGGTGCTTGACGTCTGAGCAGAACCATAATATTCCAGGGCAGTCTGGTTACCCTTTACTGTGAAGACATGCTAGATGAACATAATAGGTATGTGCCAGACATGGACTTTAGATATATAGCTTCAGCTTTGGTTCGTTGGTCACTTACAGCACAATGCAACCACTAGTAACCGATTACACTGAACAAGATGACCTTTCTGTCACCTCAGCTTGTCAAATCAATCTGCACTGACAGCTCTGTTACCATGCAACACAATCACTGGAAATGAGGCGATTTCCACATTTGATCTTGTCTGTGTGGTGTGATGTGGTATCAAAGACATTCTGGAGCAACTGAGATTGTTTCTCTGCCTAACACTCAGCATGTTTTAATTGTTGACTGGTTGAGAGTTGTTGTTGTGTTTCTCAGCTTGTTCCCTCACCATCAGTGTCCTCCAGTGCTTGGATCATATCCGGGTCCAGCGCCGTGCTGACCAGCATCTCCACGTAGCTCCTGAACATCTCCCTCATGGCACGGCTGTTAACTCCGCCCCGCACAGGCCCTGTGACGCAAAGAAGCCTTCATATGAGATCATATATCCATGCGTTGTTATTATCAACACCACAAGAACACAGAAAGCCAACCTTCATCATCACTGGGTGGGGAGGAGTCAGACTCAGAGGAGGAGGATGGAACCTCCTTCAGCCACTTCTTCCTCTTCTTGGGCGGAGGCTCTGTGTTGTCCTTTGACGTCTTGGCTCTGGGCTGACGCTCCATCTTCTTCTCTCCTCCTCTCTTCTCCTCCTTCAACCTCACAAACTCCACAGTGCCATCTTTCCTCTCTCGCACCTCTCTCTCCCTTTTCTCTTTCTCCTGATCCCTTTGTTTCTCCTTCTCTCTTTCCTCCTTCTCCTTCTGCTCCCGCTCTTTCTCTCTGTCCCTCTCCTTCCGTTCCCTGTCTTTCTGCTCCCGTTCCTTCTCTCTCTGCTCCCTCTCCTGTTTCTCCTTATCTCTCCGCTCCCTTTCTCTCTTTTCTCTCTCCCGATCTCTCCTCTCCTTCTCTTGTTTCTCCCTCTCTTTCTGGTCTCTCTCCAGCCTCTCTCTTTCACTGTGATCCCTCTGCTTTCTTTCCTTTTCTTTCTGTTCCCTCTCTTTCCAGTCCCTCTCCTGCCTCTCCCTGTCTTTCCTCTCCCTCTCCTGTCTCTCCTTTTCTTTTCTTTCCCTCTCCAGTCTCTCCTTCTCTTTCCTCTCCCTCTCTTGTTTCTCCTTCTCCAGTCGTTCCTTTTCTTTCCTCTCCCTCTCCTGTCTTTCCCTTTCTTTCCTCTCCCTCTCCTGTCTTTCCCTTTCTTTCCTTTCCCTCTCCTGTCTTTCCTTTTCTTTCCTCTCCTTCTCCAGTCTCTCTTTTTCTTTCCTCTCCTTCTCTTGTCTCTCCCTTTCTTTCCTCTCCCTCTCCTGTTTCTCCTTCTCCCTTTGCTCCCTGTTCCTTTGCTCCCTCTCTCTTTTCTCCCTGTCTCTCATCTCCCTCTCTTTTTGCTCTTTCTCATATTCCCGTCTCTCCCTCTCCCTTTGCTCTTTCTCTCTTTTCTCCCTCTCCTTCTGCTCCTTCTCCCCTCTGTCACTCCTCCTCTCGTTCTCCCATTCCATTTCTTTCTCCCTTTCTCTACACTCCCTTTCCTTTCGCTCCCTGTCCTCTTTTTCCCTCTCTCCCCTCTCTATTTCTTTCCTCTCCCTCTCTTTCTGCTCCCTCTCCTGTTTCTCCTTCTCTTTTTGCTCTCTCTCTTCCTTCTCTCGCCTCTCCCTCTCCTTGTGCTCCTTCTCTACTTTGTCCCTGTGCTCCCTCTCTCTTTGTTCTTTCTCCCTTTGCTCCTTCGCCTCTCTCTCTTTCTGTCTGTCCTTGTCGTCTCGCTCCACTCGAGGCGGGGTCTGACTGTGAATGGTGGGCAGCTGTTTAGGTAGTGACTGGCGCCTGTCAGTCAGTGAGCGACAGAAAGACACAGAGTATATGATGGAATGAATGAATGAAAGAGGCAAGTTGGTTATATAACACAAAACTGTTGAATTCAGCTCAGACACGTTGTTTTGATGTGGCTGCAGCTCGGATTCCTGTAGCCACTTCCTCTAATCACACGTGCTTACCTCAGAGTCAGACCAGCTCTGTGCCATGGCTTTCGCGAGCACACTCTCACATAATCCTTTTTGTTGACGTTCTCCAAGAACTTGACATACAAACGTTGGTAGCGCATTTTAGCATCGCCAAAGTAACCCAGGTACTGAGGGGAGAGAGAAGAAGACGTAAAACATGTTATTCTATATGAAAAACAACTGGATGCTCTGGAATGAGAGTGAACTGTATGACAATTTAAATACTATAGTGTAATGCTGTTTGTGGTCTATAGAGGGAACCAGTGGTGTGCACAGATCACCCACTGCTGATTGCATTAAATCCATTTATTGGTGAAAAATGATTTGTTTTAAACTGATCCTTCTTCTGTCCTTCTTCAGAGCTTCCTATGAATAGACTACACTTGTGTGTTGGTGCTGCTGCTCTCTAGCACATTTACACTACAGGACAGGGACCACTGGATATTGGTATTGGTTGGACCTGTGGAGGTTCAGAGTTGGTCGAGTGTGTGTGCTGGAACACTCACATTACTTGTTGCACAGAACTGCCTCTGACCGTCTTTGATCTCTGGGCTGAATTTCTGGAGCAAGGCCTTCTGCACCCTCCAGATGGGCGGGGGTTCTCGGCCTGTTTGCAAAGCCATCTGGGGACCCAAACAAACACAATGTAGGTATGTCAGTAAACACAATGCACGCTCCCTTGGAGCTTTGCCGGGAGAGGTGGGGCAGGCTTACCTTAAGAGTCCCAATGTCCTCAGTTCGGACCACAAATTCATCCCGTTCACGAAAGATTCCCTCTCCTCCGCTCTCGCTGTCCTCCTCTTCACTCTCACCAGCTATGGCAGCGTCTGCCTGTTTCTTTGCCAGGTGGAGGGAGGTGAGACGCTGGGACGCTGGGGCCTCCTCTGGGGTTGGTGGTGATGGTGGTGGCGAGGACGATGAGGATGGCGAGGAAGAGGAGGGTGAGGAAGGGGATGGGTGCCCAACTTCAGGCTCCTGGTCCTGATCAGAGCATGATGGGGGAGGTGTGGTGGATGGAGGAGGGATGGACTGGCCAAGGGGAAGGTTGGAGAGGGGGGAGGATGGGATTGCCGGAGGGGAGGTGGAAGGGGGTGGGGAGGTTCCTGCAGTTGAAGCTGGTTGGAAGGAGGTCTGCTGCTGCTCAGAGGGAGGATAAGTTGGATTTGCCTCCTCCTCCACCTCTTCCTCCTCCTCCTCTTCCTCCTGCTGCTGGATTGGCAGTGGGGAGGGTACAGAGAGACACAGGGGAGGGAGGGGTGAGGGTGAGGAGTAGTTGGGCGGGGAGCGGGAGATGGGTGGTGATGGAGATGGAGGTGCAGGAGCAAGCACAGGTCCTGATGGAGAATCTGAAAAACAGGGTGGGAGGAGCAAATGAGTGACAGGTAATCAACTTCAAACAGAGGGAGTTTGGAGTGCAGCAACAACCCCACCCTCAGCCCCCACCAACATCTACTGGAGTGAGGTCCACTCACTAGCTCTCATGGTCTTCATCACTGAATGGGTTTGTTGGCTCGGTTGATACAAAGTTGGGATGTGAGTCAAAAGTTAAAAAGACTGATTTGCATTCCTGATGCTGCTCAACAATGTGTTGCAAATTGATGCACTGAAGTTCAGCTGGTCCTCAGAGTGTGAGGGAGAAGTGTGTGCTGAATCTACAGCATCAGAGCATTGATCAGGAAGAGGTCCAACATCTCCAACATGGAGCCAGTGGACAGAGACTCAGGTTACCCAAGGCGACAGGTGAACCAACTCCTGCCATGTGAGTGACTCCACTTGCTGATGAAGGCCATTAAAAGCAGCAGAAAGTTCTATGAAGAGCTAGTAAGGAGACCTTGAGCAATGATTTTCTCAAATTGCAATTTGTGAGTGTTGATGGGTACAAATGTTGACTTTGTGTTCAAATTGGTTTGCTCAGAGTTTTAAAGATAAAGTAGAAAACAGAAGAACAAACGTTACCTTCAACTTTAGGAACTTCCAAAATCTGCATCTCAGACATTCTTTCCTCCACCTCCTCCTCCACCTCTTCCTGGCCTCCCTGCTGTAGATTCTGTGGATTTCCGATTATTTCTTCATTATCTACACTCTCCCCTCCTCCCTCCACCTCCTCCTCTTCCTCCTCCTCCTCTTGTCTTCCTTGCTCAACCTCCCCCTCATCTGCTTCTTCTCTGTTCGACTGTGGAGAGACCAGTTTTTGCTCATCCTTGTCTGGCATGTGATGCTGATTGTACTCCAGCGCCTCCTCTTTTCCATTCTCCATGCTGGGGATGAGGGGCGGTATGGCAGGGAGAGGGGGGCTGAGGGGCGGCTCCTGTGGGGTTGGTGGGGCCAGCGTGGGAGGTGCTTTGACCATGGCAGAAGCCATTGCAGCAGCCAGTGAGTGTGGGGTGTCATAGAGAGCAGAGATGGCAGATGAGATGCTCTTCTGCAGGTCCTGATTCTTACTGACTGAGTCCTCCTCATCTGAGGAGAAGGAGGGCAGCGTCTCCAGGTTCCGTTTGAGCTCCTCATCCAGAGGCTTACAGGGACTCGAGCAGCTGCTGAGAGCCAAGTCCGGCCCCTCGCCCTGTCCTCCCTCACTGAACGTTCCTGCAGCCTGCTGGGGAGGAGTTGCTGGTAGAGGAGGAGGAGGTGGGGACAGGGGCCTGATCCCTCCCTTCAGAGATGAACAAGGGTTTAGAGCTTCCTGTTCGCTTCCGTCCTCTCCCAACTCAAGGCCTGACTGTTTCTTCCCTGTCTTCAGGAAGTCTAAAAAAGAGGCCATGAAGCCGGGTTTGAAGTCGAAAGTCTTTTCATCAGCCTGCAAAAGAGCAGAATCTCATCACTGCTGAGTGCTTTAGAATGACATCCGCTGCATGCTTTGATCCTGGGCTGTAGTCAACTGTACACTGCAAAAAACTGTTTGAGATGATCATTTGGTCAAAGAGGTTTCACTGATTTCATTTGACCACTAGGTGGCAGCAGAGCAGACTGTTAATCTTAAGATTACAGTGAACATGAATGGAGACATATTAAGAAATGATCTGTGAGTCTTTAATTTGTAAATCATTTTACCGGTGTTGTGATGTAGTTTCATACAGTTTCTGAATCTTCTTGAAATGTTTGCATGTATCAAGACAGATGTGACAGAGCACTCCACCAGAATCAAATAAGACATCCTGAATGCCATTTTCCAGGCAGCAACTATCACTGTCTATTCATCTGATTCATTTCTCAATTATATATAGTTTAGATAGTTTGCACTGGTTCTTCACGGCGTGTCTGACACTCGCTTCCAGCAAATCAGTGAAGCAAGGGAACGACGAGTCATCTCAAAAGTCAAGTGATCACACAATTAATCACATGTATGCTCATTTGAACTTAACCTCCATCTGCTACATTGTTCATCCTCAAAACAAATCCTGTACTCTTATCCACTAATTTGTTTTACTCTACACACATTTGTGATTTCGTTGTTTTAAAAAATGTATTCCAGTGTTAACACTCTTATAGATTTGTGACTTATATATATGAAACAGTATGAATGGAAGCTAGAAGATGAACGTATTCAGGACAATTTCTGCTGTTGATATGAGTAAAACTAACAGCACACTTAAAATACAGATGGAGTAGATGCGTGAAAATTGATTGGAGCATAGGTGTTCTTTATGCCATTGAGGAATGTATATTGATTCATTAAATAAACTGTATTATTCAACAGAACCATGCGACATTGTCCAGTCAAAAAATTGATCTGAAGATTAATAATCTGAAGATTAAAGCTGGTAATAAGCAATAGCAGTTTTACTTTTACTCTAAAATGCCATCCTAAACAACAAATTCATCCCCTGGAGATGAGACTACAGGTAATGAAGCTGAGCAGACAGCAGATGGCAGCAAGCTTCCTGCACCGAGAAACGTAGTAACCGTGGCAACAGCTGCCCTGGTAACAGCCATCTCTCTCCTCTGTCTTTTGTCAGTCAGAGAGAGCTGGCTGTCAGTCAACTATAACCTCAAATCACAAAAACATGACTGAAACTGAAATATTGTGTTTTGTTCAACACAATCCCTCACAGTTAGTTTCAGTAAACACAAAGATAGAACGCTGCCTTTGTACATAGGTATTAGCCAACAGTGCCTATAGGCACTATAGGCACCTGAGGTGTGAATAAGGTAGCAGGGAATGTGCTGCTCTTCTTCTGTCTCTCTGCCACAGACTGGAGTTTGAATGGGTGAGGCATGAATTATATATGAATCTCCTGGCTTCGCTCCTTTTGGTAGAGGCTGTGAAGCAACTTACTGAACTGGAGAGCTTCTGCATAGTAGCCCAGGATTCAGGATTCAGGGGATCGTCAAGTTCTTTCTTCCATGTCATCTGTGTTCACATCAGAGGGAACAAGGTGAGGCGAGGTGAGGTCAGACCCTTAAGTACAAAGTTTTAGTTTTCTTTACATACATACATACATACATATATACATGTCAAGATGGTCACAGTACAAGCTGATGTTTTCATGCTGGGGGGTGGGTTGCACTAAATCATGAACACATTTATCTAGGTTATATTAAAAAGGGAAGAATGTGCAATGATGATGCCATCTGAAACCTTTGCAGAGAGCAGAAAATATCAACTGTGTCTCATTATTATTGTTGCTTTTAATATTGCTTTCCTTCACGTTCCTAGATTGATCAGTAAAGCTGTTTTGTGTGGTGTGTCAGACACTTGGTGGGACTGTGGTGATGCTCTGCCATCTCTGTCCACCACTGTACCTTCAGCCTGGTTTGAAACGCACGCTCAGTTGAAAGATGACTCTTTGGCTGCTTTGGCTGCACGATATTAAGGGTCAAAGCCCCGCTGCATTGTTCCAAAATGGCAGGACAAGGTTTGTAAAGGGCTGAGTCCTACAGATGTGAACTCCATCCAACATCATTAAGAGCTGAATCAGCGCTTTCACCTCAGTCCCTGGGTAATATGCTGGAATACTGCAATGTACTACAGTGGTGTTCAAATACTCGCTGACTGAAATGTCTGTCAGTTTGACAGATCTGGAGACAAAAGGTGTCCTTTCACCATCACAATAATGACTTCAGACTGTAACTGAGGCAACCTTCACTTCAGTCTGACATGAAATACAAAGCTGATGCCGTGGCACACAATGCAGCCCTGCTTCATATTTGACATCAAGAAGTAAGTGAGCGACCTCCAAGAACAGGACAATGTAAGCAGATTGCCTACTAATCTTTTCCTTGGCATTCATCATTTCCAGAATTTTCATAAAGAGAGAAAAAAAACATGAGAAAAAACAATAACAAAAAGTTAGTTGGACTGTAACAGAAAAACAATTCATATATATTTTTACCTTGTTAGAATCTGTATGAAAAAAGTACCTCAAATAAAACCTCTCCCATATCCCGTAGAACTGGTCCTTTCTTTAACGTTTACGTTCTGTGAAGCATGACTTAAAACCACTAAAAGTCAATTTGTCTATTTGTATGACTTTAAACTGAAGGCTCTGTGCCTCTCTCTGATGATTCTCACGGGTGTTCCTTTTTGCAGACGATGTTTGTGTAGCTTCTCGTGTGTACTCTTTACCTCGCCTGGTTTCTGCTGATGCTTCATCATCTTGTCTTGAGTCTGGTTTAGTTCATTTCGGCCAACATCCATGGTGGTGCTGGGTCCAGGACTCAGGCCTAGAGATGGTGCAGAGCCAACTGATCCGTCAGACAGAACTGGCTCAGTGCTGGAAAGTGAGTCGGTCCTCAACAAGGATTCTGATGGGAGCATTGTGGGAATGGGCAGTTTGATCTGAGAAACAAACATGGATGGATTAAGACAATCAGCATTAAGTAATAATTAAATATGCTTGGCTGCCTAGAATATCAAGAACATAAGACATAGATGCTGATTGTGTTAAACCCACATGGGGCTGGTTTCACACAAATATTATACTACTCTATAATGCCAAACGTAATTTTTATTGCACACTGTGGCAGGAAGCAAGGGTGTCAAGAAGTATTGTGGGCAGGCTTGGAAGCATAAGCAGCAGGAGATAACACAAATATCAGTCAGGAAATATTAGTTTATTTAAAGGGGTAATTGGAGTTAAGTGCATCAGTCATATATGGCTTTAACCTGCACTGTTGCAATATACACCTAGGACTTAAGGACATACACTTAGGACCTAAGTCTGGTCTTCACCCCACATATTAGCAAAGGTATGCAATGCCAACAGTTACTTATCAGAGAACTGGGAACTCTTCTAGGACTGACTCTGATTCTTAGTAAATGCATGCTCAGGCTCATTTGTTCTAATACTCAGTATTACCTTGATAGGTCTGATTGGATCTTGCTGAGGCTGCTGGGTGGGTGGTTGTTGTTGTTGTTGGTGATGATGATGCGGTTGATGTTGCTGCTGTTGATGATGCGGTTCGTGATGAGGACAGGAACCATGCTGCTGCTGATGGTGCAGGTGATGTTGCTGCAGTGGTTGGTGGTGCTCTGCCTGTTGTCTGTGATGTTGGTGTGGATGCTGTTGGAGATGCTGCTGTTGGCTGTATTGTTGCTGTTGATGCTGCTGTTGATGGTGATATGGGAGGCTTTGCGCTTTGTTTATATCTTGATGCATTTCCACAAGCCCCTCCTCTCTCCTTCCTCGCCCTCGACCACGCCCACGACCTCTCCTACTTTCTCCAGCCACAGACCCCATCAGTCCCCTGCAGTAAGGCGGCTCTGGAAGGGGACGTATGCGTGGTCTACCTCGAGGACGAGGAGGACCTTCCCGTTTTGGTTTAGTTGGTTTCCTGCCTCTTTTCTTGGGGCCATCATGTGGGGGAGGCTGTGGAGGGTGGCCAAGGGAAGAGTAGCTGGACGGGTGGCAGAAGTCCATGTCACCCATCAGTGGACTGAGCCCACTTACTCCTGATGCCGCACCAGCCTTCCTACAACTAGACACCAAGTCAGGGAGCAGGTCAGGAAGTCGCCGACTGTTGAGGCGAATATCAGCTGGAACATCAGCTTTATCCTCATCATCCTCAAATTCATACTCCTGCGCATAGTTTTTCTTTGTTTGAGGTTGGGGCTCACGCCGCTGTTTGAGCAAGTGAAATGAGCTGGTCTTTAGCAGTTTCTTGGGTCGAGAAGAACAGAAGATAGGTGAGGTCAGACCAGTAGTGTTTGAACCTCCACCCACTCCCACAGCTCCCATTATTTTATTGACTGAGCCATCCCCTTGAACTGCTGAACTCAATCCCATAGTGGGAGTTTGGGATTGGATGAGGCCAAGTTGGTCTGTATTCACAGTGGAAGGAAGCTCATGGGTCTTCATAGAGTCAAGGTCTAAGTGCAGATTGCCATTTCCTGTTCCTGGAAGGCTGTGGCAGTACTGTCCATAGCCTTGATCGCTGTGATGACCAACCATGTCATAGCCCTCTCCAGCTCCTCCTGTCTTTAAGGCCTCCATACCATCTTGGCCTTGCCCATGACCCTGGGTAAGGCTTTCTTGAGCCGCCTGTCCTGCTCCAGTATCGGCAGCACAGCTTGATTTGTAATCAGCTGCACAAAACATGTCCTCCATTTCAGGAAAGAAAGAGCGGTCTTCATCATGTAAGAGAGAGTCTGGAAAGCAGATGGATGTCAGAGGTGCAAACCTCTGGGCCTGCTGAGCTTGATTCTGTCCTACTTTACCCACTGGGCTCACTGTGTCAAACTGATGTGGTTTGAGCTGGTCTAACTGGGAGTGTGACAATGGGGTTTCAGGCTCTCTTTGTTGGGACTGTTGTTGTTGCTGGGGAGCTCCCATACCTGTTGCCATCTGGTGGGAATGTGGGTGAGCTAACTGAGAATGTGATAGCTGATGGTGAGTGTGTGTTTGCTGTTGGTGGTGGGCATGGGGGTGGGGATGGGCCTGAGGCTGGTTCAGGTGGTGCAGGTGTGAGGGGGTGGACAAACCCAAATCAGGTTCAGAGAGGAAGTCATGGAGATCTGAAGCTGTTTGTTGGGGATGGTGGTGGGGTGTAAGTCTGTGCTGTTGTCTGTGTCTGTCTCCACCACCTCCTTCCCCTCCTGTAATGGTCACCCCAACTCCAGCTCTATCAAGAGTTCCTCCGCTGTCTCTGCTGTTTGTCTGGGACAAAGATTGTTCTAGCATGTCTAGCGGAGACACTGAGCTTTGATTTGCTCGAGTTTGATCTCTTGGCTGTCCTCCAAGGCTGTAGTGGGGATCTATACCTTGGGTTTGGAGCTGGAGCTGCAGCTGTGAGGACTGGTTCTGTGGATGGGGTTCCACACCAGCAGGCCCTGCTCCTCCAGCTGGGCCTATCATGGGTTGCTGGCTCAAAGGATGCTGCTGTTGCTGCTGTTGCTGCTGTTGCTGCTGCTGCTGTGAAGGGGCTTGCTGGGGGTCCATCTTGGTGCGGGTGGTATGGGAAAGGACTGACTGCAGCATGTGAGTTTGCTGTGGAGGGTCTGGTGGTGAATCCATCAGAGAGAGCTGGACCTGGTTTTGTCGAGCCTGCTGCACATCTGTTGTGTTACACAAGTAGGTATTGTCATTTGCATCTGGGGGTTTCTTGAGCTCCATGTGAGGGTGGTTATGTGAATGGACACGGGGATGGCTATGCTGAGAATGTTGAGAGTGCTGTGTGTGTTGAGTGTGCCGAGAGTGCTGAGAGATTTGGGAGTGCTGAGGGTGTTGCTGAGAGTGTGAGGACACATGTGAGGTGTGATGGGAATGTTGGGGGTGTGGGTGCTGTGTGTAAGGGTCCCCTCTTCCATAATGGACCACAGAGCCCAGAGAGTCATGTTGTTGTTGATGGGAGTGGGAACTATGCGAGTGGGAAAAAGAGTCAGTGACCCCTCCTACCCCTCCAGCAGTGGACTTTGAGATGGTCAACTCTGACTTTGTCTGTTGTTTCTTCTGTGATATTTCCAACTGACTGTTTAAGCCACTTGCTGCATCACCAATTGCTGTTCCAGGACCTGAAGTGCTGGTGGTGCTATTGGTACGAATGACACTCTGAAGGTGGTAGCGCTCTTCTGACATCTTGTTGATTTCATAGGTCATCCCCTTGCCTTCCCCATCCCTAGACTGTGGGAGTGGTTGGGGTAGTTGCTGGGATGGATGATGAGTTGAGCTCTGTCCATGTAGTAAATGGTGGATGAGGAAATCATCATCATCCTCTTCTTCTTCATGGGATCTCTCAACTCCCAACATGTTGGTCTCTGATTTTGGCTTGGGTGGTGTTGAGTGGTAGGACTGGCTCTGTGCTTGTTGTGTATCAGGAAAACCTGGTGGGGAGGACATAAAAGCTGGAGAGAGGATGGATGACAAGTATTTGGTGGCCCCTGAGCTTCCGGGGGACTGTGCAGGGCGAGCAGAAGCAGGAGAGTGCAATCCAGGGCGACTGAGAGTGGAATTGATGGAAGGTGATGGGCTTGACTCAGGCAGGTGGTAGGAGTTGCTGCCTCCATTACCAACAGCAGCACTCCCACTCCCTGATCCTGCAGATCCAACTCCACTTCCAAGTGCAGCTCCTGATATGGGTCCACTTCCTGTTGATCCTCCAGCACCCCCATACCCTAAGGGCGGACTGCCTGCTCTTCTGAGAGATGCTGAGCCAAAGCTTGAGTCTCCAAAGACTACTTCTGCAGAAAAGGAGCGTCCCCCTGACCCTATACCTGTGAAGGCCTTCCCTCCAGTGGCCCCTGCTCCAGAGCTCAGATCCTGGGCATGAGGTGAGTTGAAACCTCCATACGACTGGGCCATGTGTGTAGGCGGAGGCTGGTTGGGAGAGCATGACTGAGCATGTTGCTGGGGAGGGGTCTGGTCTGTGCTCGATTTTGCCACAGATGGAGAGCCATAGGTGGTGAGGCATTGTTTGGGTGCTGGCTGTTGAATATGTGTGGATGACACCACTGGCAGAGGAGGTGGGGCTTGTGCTGGCTGAGGTGGGGGCTGCTGATGAGAGGGAGCAGACAAGGACCCAGTGCTTGTTTTGGAGCTGGAAGAGGATGATGAGGACGCAGAGGAGGCTGATGGTGGAGTGTGTGGTGTACGGGAAGAGGATGATGCTGAGCCTGAAGAGGAATAGCCACTACTGGAGGTGGAACTCTTGGCTCCCTTAGTGCCAGATGATGAAGAGGCAGAAGAGCTGGAGGACGAGGATGTGTATGGAGGTTGGATGATAGGTCGATACGTCTTGGATTCCATACGTGGGGAGGGCTTGGGGTCAGAGGAAGGGCTCTGCTCTCCCAGTGGACTGCAGGACAGTCCAGAATGCCGGTGGTGGCTGGACATCTGCTGGTAGCCTGATGACCCACCACAGCTGACATATTGCTGTAGTGGAAGTGTGGTGGACTGGGCTGAAGATGAGCGCTGGTAATGCTTAATCACACTGTCCTGCCGTGAAACTGCCCGTTCTGGAGGAGGCTGGGGTGGAGGGGGCACTGTGGGTGGCAGGGCTGGTGCAGAAGAGAACATGGAGGCATTATAGAGCTGTGAGGACTGGTTATGGAGTTGCGAGGACAACAGATTGAACTGGGGAGGGGGCAAGTGGCAACTGGAGGAGGTGGAGGGGGCTTGGGTCTGAGGAGGGGCCGGGGGCTCTTGGGAGCTCCGGTAAGCAGTGCTTTGGGAAGACAGCAAGCGATCGAAGCCTAAGCTGGACTGGGAGGGAGTTTTGATGTGCAGCAGGGGATCATGGGGGGACAGCAAACCATTGGAAGTTGGGCTAAATGTAGGTGTGTCCTGCAGAGACAGTGAGGGAGTGAAAGATCGTCCAGAGAAGGAGCCAGGATGCTGGTATGCAGAGAGGGCTGAGGAGGAGGGAAAGGAGCTCGAACCTGGGAGAGCCCCTGAAATAAAAAGCTCCGCTGGGGCTGGGGTATGCATTGCTACAAGAAACAATATTGCATGGATAGAGGTCAATTCAATTTCATTTTTTATTTAACTAATATGAAAATATTCAGTTTAGGACTATAAACTTTTTAGTTTAGGAATTAAATCATTTTTATCATGTAAAACAATTATATTTCAATAATATCAGGAACCAGCAACAAATTGTTAAGTATTTTTTGTAGCATATAGTATAACAGGATGACACTCACCTGTCTGCCAAGAGGGAGAGCGAAACTGAGAAAGGAGGGAGGAAGCAGAGGGTGGGGGCTGAGGACCTCGGGACTCCAGAGCTGAAATCAGGTTCATGACCGAGGGGTCAGGACCAGAGGGGCTAGCATGGTGGAGGCTGGCATCAAACAGTCCCGAAAGGCCTGGCAGCAAATCAAAACCATCACTTGAGTCATACAAATCATATCATAGACCATATCACCCACACATGCATTTTGTTGTATGTGTATATGTCTGGCTGTCTGCAGCGAATCTGTCAGACTACTTGAAAGAGCACCCTTTTTGCACATTGCGCAAAGATCCTCTTGTTGTTACGGTGATTCCGTTTTTGAAAAAACTTGTCCTACTAACTGCTCTGTTTTATATGACCATTGACTGTTTCTCTTAACAGTCTGGTAGTGACTGTGTGATCAAAACTGCTTCAGTTTGAGTTCTTATTTGCACCTGGGACGATTTACAGGGTGGTAATAATATTGTGCCCTCAGACACACCTGGCTTTTGCCTGCACTTTTCTAGGTTTGGCATATAAAAGCATCAGAGACTTTTAGTCGCAATTACTATGTAGGTTGATGTGTTGCAAAATAAAGCAGACCACAGAGATTTCATCCTACTTTGCTGTAAGACTCTAGTGCCATTTATGCACATCTTGCCTTATACGCTTTCCAGACTTTAAGAATTTAGTTTACCTATGTGGACAGATGGCTAGTTTCTCATCTCATGTGGTGAACCATATTCATCAACAATGTAACTGTCAAAGTAATCTGGTTGAAAGTTTTGCAATTAATTACTGTTCCATTTATATACTTCAACCTATTATATTGTATAAGTAACAGCAGGAGTTACGCCTGTTCAGTGCTCTGCACAAGATGTAACACTGTGCCATGGTTGATTTGGTTTGCACTATTAAAACCTTCCTTTAGTGCTCCTATAATTTAACAGTTATGACCTTACATGCTGTTTATCTATATTATCATACTGTGTTAAAATATGTATTGTTGACCAATGTAAATTAGACTTAACAAGACTTTTTATATATTCATTCATTCTGTATAAAAACAGGTAA
Organism: Datnioides undecimradiatus; assembly: GCA_008933995.1. Lineage (NCBI taxonomy): Eukaryota > Metazoa > Chordata > Actinopteri > Lobotiformes > Datnioididae > Datnioides > Datnioides undecimradiatus. The sequence continues at coordinate 2,308,373 of WARS01000048.1, forward strand.
AAACAGATAATGCTTGCAGACTGAAACACAGTTTGTGTGTTCAGCACAGTGTGTGTAAAGTGTTCTACAAGTGGACCGTCTGTCGTTCGGGTAACAATGCATCTGTACAAACAAGAAAGTGGAAAACAAACATTACTAAACATGCCACAGTTCGATCCAAAGTGTCTGTGAGACAAATCCATCCATCACTTTAGGTCATTTGGTCACCATTATTTTGCAGGTCGGTTCAATTAAATTCAGCTTTTATGACAACTGAACCTCCACTCGTCAAAAACTGTGATCACAGACTTTGATCTTAGCATGCGTCTTTGGAAACGATTCAGCACTTCAAGCCCAGTGCACATTTATGTCATATATAGACCTTTACTTGGCGGGATATTGGATACAAGACTCTAACTTGAAATTAAGTATTCTTGCATTATTGTATTAATATGCTTACTTAAAGAAAGATCACTCCCTCCACTCAGAAAAAGAACCCTGACCATCTTTTATGTCAAGTCACTGTGCAGCCCAACATATATTACTGACTACTCCTGCAGGCATTTTGGGAACTTAACCCAAATATTTCAATTGTTCTTAAACAATCCCTTCATCTGAATTCTATTATTATTATAGATATAATATTTGCAAAACCCCTTTTGTTACTGCATCCTCATAGTTTTGGAAGTGGAACTATGAAATATGTCATAACATAATTACTGTGCTTGGTTGAATAGAATATCAATGATGTCAACACCATTTTCCCTTCAAACTTTACTTTTGTTTCTCAGTAGTGGAAGTATTTACATAAATGCTTATCATTTATTATTATTATTATTATTTGTCCTTTCCTCAGATATGCACTGTTGTTACTCCCTTGTCCCCCCATAGTGTTATTACCTTACACTTGTGGTGCCAAATTATATTTAAGTACCAGCAGAAACTAAGTATTTTATTAGAACCCGCTTCCCACAGCCAAAATCTGACTGGAAATTGTGAGCTATATTACAGCCTCCATCTATTCGCTATCTGTAATTCAATTCCAATTTATCAGTAGAATTTATTGGCATGCCATTTGCCTTGTGTTGCCAAAGTGCAATTAAAATATTAAATGAAATTATCCATGCCCACTTCATCTTTTCAGGTTTCATAGGGGACAGTGGACAAGAAGCAGGGTACACTTATAGACAGGCAGACAACAGGTGATGAAGAGCCACCATGATTGCTGTGTGTTGGATATTTAAATCTCACACGTGTACTAATAATGAAATATACATATAATAGATGGATTAATTACTTCCTGATTTGCGTATCTGCAGATAAACATATACCATCCAATGAATCCTTACCAAGCGTGCGTCCGGCTGCACCCCAAGCCCCGCCCTGTCTGGAACTTCCTGGGTGGTGGTTGGTTGCATAGCCCTGGAGGGGATGTGGGGTGCCATAGGTTTGCCGGTGGAGCAGCTCTGAGTCTGGGTGGGACGACCTGGAGCTCCCATACACGAGGCTGAGGAACACATGGTTAGAAGGTTTGACTTTATGAACACCTGTATTCACAATGAGTCTGCTGACAGCTCACACTGTTAGGCCTACGATTTAGTAATCCTAAACTAAAATGTGCAAGCAAACATGGAAGCCTGGGGTTAATCAGGGTAAATGAGTAAGTTTAAAGATCCCTTTGGTATAGGTTTTATGACATAAGATATATTCTGATTTGAATAACAATCTGTGTCTGATGTTGGACTGTTGGACACAGGATGGTTCCTACTAGTCCCCTCTCAGTGTCCTAACCTGAAGGCTTCATACTCTGTGTCACATGTTCATGCGTTTCGTACTGGATCCTGATTGGAGTCAAACTTGTTGTGATGTCAAAAAACTCCTGCTGCCTCGTCTGCATCTTAGACTCAGATTAAAGATGGGTACAGAGACACAGCAGCCAACCTCGCTCTGCCCGTACATCACAGCCATCATCCTGCACAGTGAGGTTCCAACAAGCCAAACACCTTTTTGATTAGAGGGAGTCTTTCATCGATATGGTGTCATATTCCCGATGCACTGTACCTTTAACCTTCATGCTTCTACCTCTGCCATCATACAACTGAGAGTTGCAAATATGACCCCATGTGACAAACAATTCACATCATATAATCTTGGCCTGCGAAGGGCGTGTGCGTGCCGTGTGGACAGACCAACCACTGGTACAACAAGGACATAATCTAAAGCTAACACTGGCCACTCCTCCATCAAGCTGCCTATAGGATCTACAAGGACAACATGGCTCTTCACAGTAATGTTGAGTGTGAATCTCCTTGCACACCTCAACCATTGCACCACCTTTAGGTCATATTTGATTCCTTAAAACAGCATGAAAATGAATTTATAAAACATAAAGGTTTGTTTTCTATCACATTTATGAATACAGGCTCTGCACGCAAACAAGCCTGCCAGCTTCTATTGAATGAAAGGTAGCATGATTAAAAAGAAGAAGCTGCTGAATAAAAACCCCACTAAAGATGGAGACAATGAAGATGACATGAAGAAAAATAACATGCAACAGCTAATCATAATGTGAGTTCATCACTGCTGGGGATGCTAATCCTCCAAAGGCCTTGTGTGTGTTACATGAGGAGATGCTATCGAACAAGTCCACTGGAGGACAAGCCAATGGGGACAAGTTGAACACGAGTCCACAACCTCAGTTTACGCCACTGCCTTGGAGGTCTCATAGCTGCTGGCCAATCATATTGCAGGGAGGCCTTTTGACATTGGGAGGAGTTAATATTGTTCCATTAACCTGGTCATGTTGCACTCTCTGATCACACACCTGGTTGTTCTCTGTCTTTTGTTATAGCTAGTCGCAATAAATTGTCCTTATTCAGTAACATTTACCTCAGCCTAAACACATCACATGGTACTTTCATACATTTTTTCATATTTTCCAATAAGGGTTTTCTTAATGTGCAACTTTATGGTATGTTAACACTGAAACAGTGCTGCCATTACACAATGACAGCATAAATCAGTCATCAATTATATGAATGTTTGTGTTGTGCAGGACTTCTCTTTAGTTATGTACAAAAGAAAATGATTACCAAATGCAAAATGTTTTGTGACAATGTGGAACACTGTAAGACATTCAGAGATGTCAGGGCTTGGATTGCGAGGGGAGAGCAGGACCCAGATGCAGGCAGGGACAAGGACACAAACGATCTTTTAACAGTTTAATGGGCTTAGGCTTACGGATGGTCAAGGCAGGCAGGGTCAAAATCCCAGGAAGTAAGTCCAAAGAAGGCGTGGTAAAAAAATAAAAAAAAAACCAAAAATGCAAAAACCAGAAATCCAAAATCTCTATGACCATGGACATGGAATCTAGGTAGGGACATGGACTCTAAACTCAACAATGCAGCAACAGAGAACAAAGGCAATGGCATAACTTAAATAGACAGGGGAGGGCAGCAAAACGAGACACAGGTGAAACCAATGGACTAATCAAGGTAAGGAAACAAGTAGACAAAAACACACAAGGGAAGAACTTTTCAAAATAAAACAGGAAATAACAAAAGAATAAGAACTCAACATCAAAACCCTGACAAGAGAATTATGGGTTGAAGCTCTTTGACAGACACATATATCAAATATTGTTCCCACCCAGATGATGATGTATAATGAGGTTGGAAATAGGTATTGGTCGAGAGAAGATAAGGTTTCAACAGGTTTCAACATTAAATATATTGATATATTTTTCATTTTTCTTTAAAAATTACTTTATATATAATTACTCTTTATATGGTGTGACCTCGTGGCATGAGTTACAGCATGTTCCTTTTTCCATTTAACAGTAAAGAACAGTCACTTATGAGGGAAAATGCCTTGGAAGAAACAACCAAGTGCAAACCAAACCAAACCAAACCTAACTGAAGCTAAAAACAACAAACGAGAAGATCACAGCAGGACAGCTCTTGTCTCTTCACAGTTTTTTCATCTTACATGTGAGTTTTGTTCGGACTGACATAATTATGTTTTTTGGTTTTATATTAATCATGTCAACCTCCTATTGTAACAGTAGCAAGCGAAACATCTCTACAAAGTCAAAAGGTCATATGTTATCTTAAGTTCATGATGTGTTCAGAAGTATAGAAGTACATAGAAATCCTGAGGTGACTTTGGGACTTTGTGCAAACTTTGACGAGGAATGTAAAGGCATTTCCTGTTTTATTTATGCAACTGGAAAACACAGAAACTCTTTTTTTAATAGCACTGAACAATGGGATGTGGATGTCGAAGGATGCCCAGGGATGTCAATAACAGTGGTACATTACAGTACGGGTATGTATGCTTTGAGCAAGCTTAAAGTTTTTCATATGTTTCATATTTAGTTATTTATAGTTATATTCTATAGCTACTATATATATTTTAAGTTATTTATAGTTATTTGTATTGTTACATGTGTCTGGTTATTTATTGTCATTGTTTGAGAGCAGTGGAATACCTCTATATATAATGTGTGTGTACAGGAACCAAGATCTGTTCATTAATACTATGCCTAAAGCTAATTCAATGTTTTAATTCTTCTTGAGCTTTGGTTAAAACTCTTCTTGTGGTGCCATCATGCCATTTTTGATGGACTCACTTTAGCTGTTTTGTCTTTAGAAATTACATTTTGATGTTCAGGTTAACTATAGCAAACACAAACCTAACAAGTCATATATGAAGCCAACGATCCTCGAGTTCATCAGCTTCCTCGGCACTTAGAAACACAATGACCAGATATACTGAAACTCATATAAACTCATGAATACACCATTCAAGAAGCTATGCGTCATTTGCACAAATTAAAAGTTGTAGCATACACTTTGCTTAAAGTGGGTGGTCAGTGTTTAAAGGTTGCCATTAAGGTTAATTTTACATATATATTGATATATTGTACTTATTATTTATTACATATTCTATACCAGGTGCAATCAAAGCATGTAGCAACTGCTAGCTAGAAATGTTGAGTCGCAACAGGACCAGAGTTACAGGCCGATGCATTATCACTTGCAGCACTGAGTCTGCGATGTCGCCTGTCCACATTTGCACATGGTTACCACAGAGCTCAAACTGGAGCACATAACCCAAGCTGGGTCGTAGCTGCTGCTGAAGGGTCTCTGCTTTGACACAGTACAGGACCATCACAGACGGAGCTTTACAACTTTAGAGAACAGAACTTCCAGGGAGAGATCCAAGCATGGCAGGAGTGCTGGGAGCATAGTCCCACTACACAAGGTGACTACTCAGGATGGAGGTCAAATATAATCAGGTAAAGAGTGGCCAAAAGACATTATGATTGCACCCTGTATATTATGTATGAGTGCTCTTTTATCTATGATATCATCTGAACATCAGATGATATCATAGGACGACCTGGAGCTCTCATACACGAGGCTGAGGAACACATGGTTAGAAGGTTTGACTTACACCTGTATTCACCTGTATTCAATATATATATTGTGTGTGTGTGTGTGTGTGTGTGTGTGTGTGTGTGTGTGTGTGTGTATATATAAAAACTGGCCTTATAACAGATTTTATTGAAAACACCTTTATATTATTGCCGCTTTATGAGCCATTTCCAATAATCTCAACACTTCAATAAAAAACCCCCAAACCTCTAACAACATGGTGACCTGCAGTCTTAAACAATGTAACAGTAACAACGACTGATTTTTAAATAAAAATATAATTTTCAAAATAACAATGGTCATAATGTTAATATAATAATAGCAACATACATACATATATACAAACATGGACTAACTGTGAAAATCACATCAGAGTGACTACTGGATCAACAGATAAGCCTGGCAGTTAGCCTGGTCTGCAGCAGGCTAGCTGCACACAATAAATCTCCATGGCAACTTATGTCCGCTGCTTTCATGAAACCCAGTCACAGCTAAATTCAGCCAGGATAACTGGAAAATCCCAGCTCAGTTATCCAGGTTTTGTGAAATGGGCCCCTGTTTGGGTGGGGACATGTTGTTGGACAGGGTTGCAAGAAGTCCAGGCACGCTGTCCAAAACGACTAGACTCTGCAAAATGTCTGTACTCATGCAACCAGGAGAGAGAGCAACTTGGTGCTCCTCATGAATTTGTGATGATGGATGACGGCAGCTTCTCCAACAAATGGAAGGTTTTGGTTTCTTTTGAGGACATCCAAATGAGTAATATTACTTTGACATATTTCTCAGGACTTTATGAAGCCTTATGTTCTAATATCCTCTTGGGTGCTGCCTCCATATAGGCTACGATATGTGGATGGCATGATGTAGAAACTGAAACCAAGCACATTCATTGACTATTGCATCTGTAGGTGGTGCAACAGCAAGACAGAAAGGAGACAACAGCTGTCTGATGGACAAGGAAGCATCAAAGGAGAAGACGTGGGCAGCTACTGCTCAAACACGTGAAGAAGAAACACAGTCTACTGTCACTAGAACACACTACCTGCAATTATCCATGAGTGGCAGGCATACAGTACATGGTTGAGCTTGTCACTGCCGGGTACACTGACGTGAACCACAACAGGAGCTGTATCGATCATCACAAGCAGACACAAATATCCTACATGGCCACTGAGAGGAAAAGAAGGAGTAGTTGGGATTCACTGGATAGGCGTATCATCGAGTCCGTGGGCACACGCATGGTCCATAGGGATGTTCACTGAAGGACATACAGTAAGTTCACACTTTTACACTGCAATGGGGTGAGAAACACAAAGTGAGCATTGGCACTGTGTCGGGAATCTGATTGTGGGTGTTGTTAGTTTGACCACACCAGTGCTTCTGTAGCTTTTCAAAACTTCTGTGTTCCTCACAGGAATTCTAATTCAATATAATTTCAGCAGAAAACAAAGATCATAAGTTACATTTATGATACTATGTTCATTTCTCAGGCACTAAACGATTCCTTCATCTTGTTTCTCACCCCTCAAAAAATCTTTTTCTCAATTTAGTCCTCAACCACAGTCTGACTCCTGTTTGAACCAACAAAGCCTAATGTGTTATTCGATTAGCCATGTTTCATTCCTAAACTATAGATCTCTCCTATACAAATTTAATTCCCCGAGTAGTAAACAAAACATTATTTTGGAGCAAGTACAGACATTGCTTACTCAACCATTCAAGGTTTCTGTAGCTTTCTTCCTGAAATGTACTTTTGGTGTCAATCAATAAAGGAGCTGAGAACGCTGTTGTCTCACTCCACTGAAAGATTTCCTTGACATAGGTTACTGAACTGCTCGATCCACCATCGGTTTGTTCCTGAGCCACAGGAAGGTTGCCATGGTTAATCCCACAGCCAACAAAGGCTTTTCTTCATTTCTTGATCACCAGTGAAGACGAAGACAGTCTTGTGACAACAGTGACCTCAGGTCTGTGTGTGTAATGCTACCAACAGTGAAGGCTTCCCTCTGAAAGCAGCTCAACTCCTTCTTAGTCATTCAGACAAAACCATTTGGTTTACCCAAGAATCCTCTCTTCACACCTTCACCTTTAAAAGGTTTCTCAATCTGTTTCCATGCCAACAAATCTTTTTCCTGTTAGGAAAATGCTCCCTGCTGCATCAACGTATACGCACCTCAATCCTTCAACCCTTTTGCTCCCTGCAGAAGGTAGAAGCAACAACAGGACATAGCTCACACAATGACCTGTTACTCCAGTATGTGTGTGTGTGTGTCACATAATGCCTTCACTTTAGCTACAGCACATACATACGAGGGCTGATGAACACATGAATTCTGTAATAACAATGAACTCTCGAGATGAAAACTCTCCTACAGCTTCATAGTGTTGAATGTCCTGAAATAATAAATACTGATTAATCAAACATCAGGAAAAAAAGCTGACTATTCACATCCCTTAAGAATCCTATAGCCCTTTCATATCATTGTTAAATTAAATCTCTGTTTTGAGAGTTTTTCATATGTAAGACTATTCAAAATGATGACATCAATCTAGATAATTTGTTTTTATGTGCTGTGTGTAGCCTACATTTTGTAAAGTAACTGATTATGTGGTGATGGAAACAAAAGGTGCTGTTGTGTGTGGCTCAGGCTGGACAGAATACCTGGAGCCAGCTGAGTTTCATGCAGGCTGAGCTGAGTGAAGCAGCCATGTCTCCTGTGTTAAGTTTTATTTAGCTCTCCGTACACACGTCGTGTCTGTGTGTAGTAACAGAGAAGCCTCACGCACTCAGTCAGCGTCTGCTCCAGAGGTGTAACTCACGGAGTCTGACGGAGAACTGATGTGGTTGTCAAGGCGACCGCTAATGTGGAGCAAAGCTAACAGGAGCTAGCTAACTTTAGCATGGCTCGAGGCCGCAATTCCTACACACAACAGTGACGTGTAAGGACCCCCCTCCCCTCGCCTCCTCCTTCTATCCTCATCTGTCATTAATTAAGAGCGAGCGGGACGGTGTCAGAGTCATGGAGGTAGCTCGTATTAAAAACAGTTCAGTTAGCCTGCTGGCTAACGCCTGTTGTTTAGCGGGCTGTGTTCTTGCGCTGTGTGAAGGGGAGCCAGGCTGCTGCTGCAGCTGCATGCTGCACACATGCAGCCTCTGTCAGAGAAGAATGTACAAGCTAACTGCACACACAGCCTGACTGGACTCAATGCTAAGCTACATAATGCTCATCAGTAACAGCGTTACGGTTTCACAAACGTTACCCTGAATTTGCTGACGTTTAATTCGGTGACAGTCGGGGCACGTCGGTCAGTCACGTGACATTCTGGTACAGTACTGTTTACTAATAAGGCAGAATGTCACCTTTGACGCTGGAGCCCAACAAGTTCATTGACAGCATCAGCCATATTTCACATCTCTGAGAAGGAGTGAATGCAGCTGCTGCTGCCGTCCTGAGCTCCGGGAACAGTTTGGTTTCACTCTGATCATCTTCTTAGACAGACTGAGTAAATAATCAGATTACTCTGCGTTTCACAGATTATTTCATCCGCGCGCAAGTTCATATTTTTCTCTTTAATGGAATGCGGGGCTTGTTTGCTTTTGCTAGAGAGCAGGCGGCAGCTCCGTGGATGGCATGGCTTTGATTTGATTTGTAGGCTATAGCCAATTAGTAGCCTACTGTACCAATCAACGTCTCCAACCAACCTGCGGGTGCCCCTGTCATGCGTTTGTGAAATCTAAAGCAAGACAAAGCTGCAGCGGAGACAATGCAGTGCTGCTGGAACCTAGATGTGATCTTTCATTTTTTTTAAATAACACACTCGGCTTCCAGCAACCCATCCCCCTTCGTTTCTCCCCTCTTCTGTCTCCGTATCAGTATTAACCTTCCATCGCATTCCATGCATTTTGGAGACAGCCCCCATTACCCCCCCCCCCCCCCGAATGACAATACGGCTGGCTGTACCTGGAGCTGGTGGCCATGTACCAACACACCAACACAGTGTTGAGAATGCAGAGGCGCAGGCAGCGCTGTGCCCATGGCATTGTTAGAGCCAGTTTAAGCACACTGGTGCACCCACAAGAGCGTATGGGTGCCCATGCGTTGCCCACCGAAGCTTACCTTGCTTTGGCCGATCTGTCGTAACTCCATCCCGTCCCAGCCCCTAGATCTCCGAAGCCTGCAGCGGGATAATTCCTCTCCATGAAAGAAAGGGCTGGATGAAGATGGGCAGATAGCGGTGGGGAGGGGAGGGAGGGATGTCTTCTCTTCTCTGCGCTCGCTTCTGTTTATTTCTCCGCTTGACGAGCCTGTAGACTGGGAGGAATGGAGGGAGGAGAGGGAGCCAGAGAGGGAGGAGGGGAGGGGGGTCACAGCAGCCAGGAGCACCTCCTCCCTCCTCTGCTCTCCCCATATATTTCACTGTCTATTGTCTCCTGTGTTAAGCTGATGGGCCGTAGAACAGATGCTCCACGTTCTTGAGCAGCTTTGATAAGCGGGGCCGTGCTCACATGGATCCAGCGCAGACCACTGCTCTCCCGCTGCCCCCTTCACCACAGACTAAAGCTATTTTCGCTCATTTTGTTCACAAGACGCCATTTTTAAGAGGAATGACTGGGCTGGCGTTCATCCTCTCCTTCCCTCCCTCGCTCGCACACACACTACCGCGCGCGCACACGCACACGTACTCACACACACAATTTGTCATGCACAGCAGCGCAGTGTGCAGTAGCATTGTAGAAGAAGACAGTAGCTGCTCCTGCAGCCAGCTGTACTTCCATTAGAAACTGCTGCGTGCAAGGTGATGTAGTGACACGTTCCTCCGTTCACGCACGCAGGCTGCGCGTCTCCACTGGCGTGACAAGTTCCATCAGATGAATAAAACCACTGGGAGACGTTTGTGTCACTAGTGTGCGATTTATTACAGACGTGTGTAAAACTATGAGCTGATTGTCTTTTGTTGCTCTGCACAGATCACAAACACAGCTGGGTGGACGCTGCGGCCCCCTCTCAGCTGTACACCCGCTTTAAAGCATCACATCTGGAGCGGACAGGGTGCTGGCAGCCGGTACGCGGATCGTAGTGTCAGCAGTGTCCAGTGTGTCTTAACTTCACTCATAAATACAGTTTATTAACACATGCAAGATTAAAAAGTTCACTCAGATCACCAGTGCCCAGCCGTAATGAAGAGCCTCTGCCAGCTCTCTCACTCGGTTTCTACTGGTTCAACCCTCTCCGACGGCGCACCCCTGTGGTCAAAGAGAGGAAAGATCTTTGTGAGGTTTCTTCTTCACAGCGGAAAGATCCGTAAGAGTCCAGTAGTGTGTGTTTTTGTTCCTAGAAAGAGTCTTCGGGGGGGGGGGGGCTGTGGGGTGAGCTGCTGACGTGTCTGGTTAGGATGAGGGACACGTCAAGCTAAAGAGAGCACCGCAAACAGGCTCCCTGCATCCAACAGTGTAAAACAAGAACCACATACCAACACGAAAAGTTCTGAAAAGTTGATTATAATTTTTTGAATTGCCCATTATTGTAATATTTAATGCCATTATGTTTTAATATCCAGGACCAGGACAGGACCTACACCTGATCCCTGTCAGCTTATTCCACGGCTGGTCAAATGCTTCCACATCCCAAAGACAAGAGCTCCAGCATCCTGAATCTTTTCTCCAGACTTACTTCAAGTCCCAACTGCTTTTAGAATGAAGGAGAAAGCCAAATCAATTACTGATGAGCTTCATCCAACGTAAACTTGTTTTTTGTTGAACATGATATATTTTGAAAGAACGGGGGTTTATTTTCAAGGGTTAACCATCAGTCCTCTTGTTTTCTTGCTACTTTTGTCACCGTGGAAGGATACACACCCAAATAATTTGAAAGTCAAGAAAACTTTCTTTGGTGTGATATAGATTGTTTATTTAATTAATTGGATTTATTATAACAGATTATTCAACATGTTTCTATGAAGAGTTTCCAGTATGTCACATAGAGAAGTGGTTTATTTCTAAATTGAGTCACTATTTTACTTTTTCTCTTAGCTGTCTCTGGTTGATGTTAGTTTATTTTGAGTTTACCTTGATATTTCTGTGATTCATTCCTCTGTGATGCTGTGATGTGGTGTGGAGCTGATGGTTGAGCTGATGTAACTTCTTGCATGTCCACTTGCTTCTTTTAAACTAAACTAAACTAAACTTTGTCAGAAAACCAACCATCACCAAAAGTATTCAGATTTTAACACACAGCATTTCTGTGAGATCCATACCTGTAGGATGTAGGAGCACTACACACAGACTGACATGCTAGTCTGGATCCATGCAGGGTGCGTGTGTATCCACTTACCCTGAGTATGGAGGTGGTGGGGCATCGTGCTGCCCGCTGCGTGCCAGAGCCTCATTGTAGCTCGGAAGACCTGGGGGGACGATCTGAGCCAGGGGCACCGACTCTGGGGCCGGACGCCCGTCTGCTGCCATCCTCACTGGAACTCTGGATTAGCACCAGACACAAAAAAACAGAGTGAGACAAATTCAACAAGATGAACTCCTGAGGAGCTCATCAGGACTAAAGCAAAGTACATTTGATGGATGATTTGATCTGTTTGAGTTTATGGACTGTGTTGTGTAAAGGTGGACATGTCCTCTGATTGTGTTAGATTAAAGGTCAGGGGGTCAGACTTTACGTCAAGACTCTCACAGGACTACAAAATGAAAAAGAATAGTCATGTGCCCAGCCAAAGTAGCCATTACTGACCAAACTAGCACTGGCAAACTGTTTTACACTACCATCCAGATCACTAATGCTAGTGGGTCTGACTCAGGGTCTCACTCCAGCCGTTATACTGTGATCTGAAGTGATCTCTGACAGTCATGTTTGTCGTTTGGTTCATGGCCAACAGTGATCAAATGTTGGGGGTCTGAGCTAAAGTGCTGGACACAGCCTGATGGACTGAAGTCATTGCTTGAGTCCCTATTGTGGGGTTAGCTGAGCTTCAAAGTACACTCACTGGCCTGGCCTCCGTCCACCCTTCATCCTGGCTTTGTAGCAGTAGATTCCCAGTACAGTTGCAATGACAGCAGACACGAGGATGGCCACAATCCCTGCCACCAGCCCTGACATATCCACCCTGGGTGTATATGCTTCAAAGACAAACATCCAGCAGAAACATCAACCCACCAAAACAACAGTTCACAGACCAGTTCTCTGTTGGTGTAACTGGCTTTTGTCATCAGTGATGCCCCAGGCTGCAATGCTGAACATGACACCTGCTCCTGCGCTGACAGTTCTGAACTTATGCTGCAGCTTCTGTCCACTTATAAACATTTGCAGCCTGTGTTTGCATGCACACGTGTCAGGCTTTCCTGCAGCATCAAATGTATTTTGTACTTTCACAGACAATTTGATGATTAAGTCCAGTAGAAGATGCACTCAGACTGTTACAGCATTCAGTATCATCCCCCTTTAATAATCGGGTAGATATAAGAAATCAACTGTTCGCAAAAGGCAGAAATCACGCTAATTATATTGCTATGTAATAATAACAACACCAATAATGATAGTAACAGTAAAAATAATAATGATGCATTCTGCTGAACACAAGGCTTTTAAAGCATTACCTTGACTGTCGATATAGTTGGTCCAAAATAATTCCTACAAATGGAAACAAAGGCAGATTTAATGCTGTAGCTTCATACAATATTGAACACAAACGTTCATGTGATGTCAGTCTCTTTGATTTCTCTGTACTTGTTTGTTGAAATCACAAAAAAAAAACTGTAGCCATGTCCACACACACACACGAGAGAGGGTGTCACTGGCAGCGGCGTTACCGTCTGAGCGTCGTCCTCGAACACCTCTCTGGCCTCCTCATAGCTGCACTTCTCTTCCACACACTCCCTCTCCAGGCTGTCAGTCACCAACAGCTCAAAGTCCCAGCTGTTGTAGAGCAGCGAGCGGGACAGGAAGGAGGTGGCGGACTGCTCGTCCACCAGCACCGGGCCTCCTGCACAACAGGAGGAGTGAGTGACGACAACAACGCAAGTACAGTGGAACCCCACGCACAAATACTGTGTTCATACTGCGGGTTATCAAAGGTCTTTGACAGAAAGCTTTAAAGGAAGGCACCTGTAACTTTCCTATCACAATACAGCCCTGAGTGTGTCTCCTGACAAGCGTGTGCGTGTATCACGGCCTGATAGATGATCGTCCCTTAAAAGCATAAATAAATGAGTCACACTGCTGTTCCTTAATTACCGTGAACGAACATGCTTAGGTGTTTTTGGACTGAGTCCCACACACACACCGCCCTGCTGCTACAAATACTCAAAAGAGATCCAAATATGGATTCATCCGCTGCTCAAAATAGTCCCCAACAAATGCACTATGTTATCTCGTTTGTTTGATGCTTTTTCTAAAAATGAAATGATCTTTTGAAAAATGTCTGTTTATGAAAAATTTCTATTTTCAAATACGTATATGTGAAGAACAGATGTGCTGGATGCCACAGATACCACAGACTGAGCAGCAGAGTCAGACAGCACTGAGTAATTTTGCGGTTGCTGGGCTCCTTTTCATGGGATTTGTCACAAAATATCATATTAGCTGGAAGGTAAACATGTCAATGTCTGAATTAAGTTTCTGTGTAAAAGACGGAGAACTGGTAAAGTTACAAAGTTGCCTCCCAAAGAGAAGAGAAGCAGTGGAATACATTGTAAAATGAAACTGAAATGACCACTGGACCTCAAATTAGACCAAGACAAAAAGTCTGAAAAAGAAATTGTCAGTGGTCTCAAAGAGAGAAGGAAAACTTAAATGAACTGTTAAAACAATTTGTGTGCATGTGTGTGTGTGTGTGTTACTTCAGTGTTAGATATAAACGCACAGACTGCACAGTCTGTCATATTAGCAACATGTCGGCCACACAAAGGAGTTAAGCTGTGCTGTGTTTCCTCTCACAGGCTGGAATCAGTGTGTGAGCGAGACACACTGATGTCACCTCAGTTGCAAGGTTGTATAAAGAGTGTTCTCCTCTTTGGTGCGCCTCTCTACGTACTGACCAACTGTGAGGGAGGAGAGGTGTGGTTTACCTGGAGCGTGTCTGGAGGTGACAGCGCTGTGGGCCAGCCGTAGCAGGGACAGCAGCACGGTGATCCACGGCGGTGACAGGGCTGCCATCGAAGCGAATAACTGCAGGGAGAATGAAAATAAAGGCCTGCCGTGGGACCGAGTCTCTGAGCATGTCAGGCACGAGCCTCTGACACTCACCTGTCTGTCCGACGCCTGGCGGCAGTTTGCTCCGTCTGTCCTAGCTCTCCAGCAGAGAATACCTTGTACCCTGCTAGATGTTCAGGAACATGGAGGCACTAAAACGACCTGAAGCTGGACTTCTTTATATCGAGCTTTGTCTTGTTGAAAGTATCAAACTCTAACCGTCAGTGCTGTTTTCGCACTGAAATGTCACATCAAACCTGTTGGACAGCATACCAGCAGGAGGGAGGAACCTCCACAAACCTGTCTGCCTGCCTGTCTCACTGTCTACCCACTTGCTTGCCTGCCTATTTCTGTCTGCCTGCCTACCTACCTATCTGTCTCACTATCTGCCTGTCTCACTGTCTGCCTGCCCACCCATCTCTCTGTCTCACTGTCTACCTGCTTGCTTGCTTACCTATCTCTGTCTACCTACCTACCTGCCAGTCTGACTGTCTATGTGCTTGCCTGTCTCACTGTCATGGCACCATAGCTGTGTTTACCTGTTTGGTCAGGTGAGAGAGTTAGACTTGTTAAAGCTGAAGCAGTGTAACATAGCACAGCTGTTTTGGAGGCAGTTGATGTGTGAAGGTGTGGAATTACATGCACTTCAGAGGGTTGTGAGGAAAAGTTCATATACAACTGAATGTGAAACCTAAAAGACACAGCATCTCCCTCCCCTTTGCTGCCTATGTAATGTGTGTGTATTTACTAAATAATATGTCAGTAAAGTGGCCTTCAATTTATAGAAAGACAATAAATAACAGGAGGCACTCAGAACATCATCGGCCAGTTGGAACAGAAATATGACTGCTAATGCTAAACTGGTTGCAGGTTAGTCATCCAGTTAAATGCAAATGAATTAATGAAATCAAGTGTGGAGTGTGCATCGGTGTGTATGTGGGTGTGAACGGGTGAATGCTGACATGAAATGTAAAGCACTTTCAGTGGTCCGAGAACTAGAAAGGTGCTTTACAAACACTGTCCATTCCCCACGCGTGCATGCAAATTCACACAAAGTGTTAAGAGTACTCATCTTTAACCTGAAAACAACAGTCCTACAACACAGCCATCATCCAAAGACATACAGTACAACAAAACAACAAAGCAACAAATCGGTGGACAAACTCACAGCCTTCCTATGAAGTCATCAGTTTGACAGTAGTAATAGCGTCAGCCCACACCACGCATCACTTCCTGCTCAGCCCAGCTCAGCCCACTCATTCTAACATGTCCACACACAGACAGACACCACACAGTAGTCTGCATTCACACAGTGTCTGGACCAGGACACCTACACCTGGTCTTGACACTGGATGTAAACCTGTTCAAAACCTTCAAGCAATCACTGACAGGACACGACAGAGAAACATGTTCGGGTAAATATTTTTAATGATGAGCATACAAAAGTGATTTGAGTTTGATTTTAATATAAAACTACTGATGTGACTTTCAGGTTGTAGAGTAGATATAAATACAAATTTCTATTAAAAGGAAAAACAAGTGAAACCAAACAGCTTCAAGCGTTACGAAGGGCAGACACAAAACTGGATTACAGAAAAGGCTTTGTCATGTTTCAGGCGAGCATCAGAGTGAGTGGATCTTCCTTTGGAAATCAAACCGATAAAAAATGGTGATTTGACAGTTGGAACTGAACTCATGTCTGTTTTCACTGTTATACGACCAATCAAGGAAGCTACCATCTAGGTGCTGCTGCAGAGGGCTGCTGGCTGCTCACCCATATTGCTGCAATAGTGTCCTCTACTGGTCGTAGGTCTGCTGCACAGCTGGAGGGACATGTCTTTCAGCTTAGACTGCAGTCCAGAGTCCAGACAGGTGGGAAAAACCTGGAAATAATCCTGTTTTGCCATCATTACAAAGGCCACTCTGGTACATCGTGTTTTTGCTGATGTAACAATGACAATGTTGGACAATGTTAGCATGTTTCACACCTTCAAGACTGAAAGAACAGAGCTTTCCATACGCTGCAAGACAAAAGAAATCGAATTCAAGGGCCACTAGCTTTCCTCAACTTTCATTCACATGTCGCTGTCTTCACTGGCGAAGCTCGCTCTGTTGTCATGGAGATGGCTTGGTTGTAACTGCATGACCTCAGTAGGAGACTTTAGTCATGGGAATACAGGTGGTTGTATATGATTAACATCCCAGTGGGACTTAAACCCTGTCAGATCCCTGCTGGTCCACCTTAAAGACAGAACCAGCCTGTGGTGTATGACATTATCATGACATCACATGACACAAACACACACACAATCAGTGAAACAGCACTGAGCATGGATAAGAACATCAGAGACACCTTCAGCTGTGTGTGAACACCAGACTGACACCTGTCAGCTGAGAACCCATCTTGTTTGCTTGTGTGCAAACCGCAGTGTGTTGGACCAATCAGTCTCTAATGAGCAACTGCTGGCACCTCCAGGCATGGTTTAGGTGTGAAGATCAGGTGATATAAGAATGAAGAGCAAAGAGGGACACCATTAGTTAATGGTGCGTGAGGATATCTCTTCCATTGAGAAGACCCTTCAGTGTCCCTCTGAAGTTGATCTGATTGGCTAAAGCTGATCTGATTGGCTGAGGGTAGACAGTGATAGATGACAGATAGTTCATCCAATCACTTGCCAAGGATTTTTGGATCGTACCTTCCCTTTTCCAAACAGTTTCCATGGAGGACTTCTCAGAGGGTTCTATGTAAGAGCCCATCCTGAGCCTCAGGTTAATGTTTCCTGCTGTGGGACTCCACTGCCCCCTGCAGGAAGGCATGAAACATGACACCACATGGACACTCCAGCTTGTCATTAAGTGGGGCCACACATCATGTTCACGTTGAAGGATTACACGCACAGGTTTGTACACTACAGACTAGAGGGGAGTATTGGGAAAGAGATTGCTGTGCGGTAGTGATGTCACTGATGTCATCTCAACCCATGGGACACAGCATCCTGTCCAACAACAGTCTGATCATTTCCACAACATGTGATTTCTATTTTGACATTGATGCCATTAACACCACTCCTCGCCTGACTTCCTGTCTCTCCTCCAAACGTGCTGCTAACGACACCACTCCCTTTAGATCCCTAATTACAATAAAACATTACACTGATTTCAAAGCTGCTTTTGGCAAAAGTGCAAATGAAACCGTTTGGAAAGATAATTATGCACCTCATCTCTCTCTCACACACACATACCCACACACACACACACACAGTCCTCTTTGGATGAGCTGTAGAAGGCCGAAGCTTTGGTGTCCATAGTAACAGTACTTAGAGGAGGACACAGGGACAGCCGCCACTCTTCTGTTTCCCTGTGTGATGGGCCGGCAGAGGAGGACTCTCCATCTCTTGAAAACGTCTACAGAGGAAGAAGAGCAGAAACATGAAGAGGGGAATGAATCACTTTAAAGTTCTGCAGTTTCATGTTAATCATTGCCGACTGATTCATGTAGGTTTAAAAACAGGAACAAAACAAAAGGTAGCACGGAGTGTCAAAGGTTCTGCCTTTGGTTTGTCATCTGCTTTGGGTCATGAGTTCCTCAAACTATATGTGGACACTGCTCCTGACGTGACACTGCATTCAAGTTCTAGGTACGTGACACCTGTGTAGTACTACTTCATCTATAACCACAACCAGCTCTTTCAAAAAAATAAGGAACGGTGAGGATGTATCCACACCCTCATGTGGAGGGATAAAACACTGCAGTAATGCAGTATTTCTACAGTTTTGCCTTGAGATGCTGTGACACAGGGTAAAATAACTGCTTTCCAAAGAAAATCCCAAATCCTGAGTGAGTAATTACGGGACAATCACTGGATACTTAACTGCTGCCGGCCTGAATCTTAGGGAAGAGAGAGACATTCAGAAGAAGCTTGGGTCAAATGTTAGAAACCAAAGGATGCATGAAAGGATTTCACAACCACACATCCCAACAGTACGGGACACGTGACATCAGACTATGGAAAAATAAAACAAAAATGAAAAGAATAAAGCTGAGGGAGCTTGGGTTGAGACTAAATGTGCTAAACTACAAAGGGGTTGACTGATGTAGGACTGTACCTGATGATCTGCACCAGCTCCAAGAAGGCCTCATCTACGTTGTAGCGGTTCTTGGCTGAAGCCTCCATGTAGTGGATCCTGTTCTCTCTAGCGAACGCCTGAGCATCCTCCTTGGAAATCTGTGGACAAAGCAAACGACACCCACGTCCAGCCTCCATCAACTCTTCACCTCATGCAGCTGTGTACAACAGCTTTGACTGACACCCAGCATGGTGAGCACATCAAGCACGTCTCCAACTCCACGGAGGTGTGCAGTGTCAAAAGCATTCACTCCTCACCAAGATCATATTCAGTGACTGTTAAGTGTCACACCTTCTGCACATAAAACAACAATAAACCCTGTTTTACATCTCAACTCAGGAAGCTTCATAAGGCCAAGGAGCAGGTCTACTCTTTACTTAAATGTAGATAGTAAAGATCTCCAGTCTCTGAAGCGTTTTAAAAATTACTTTTCCAAAAACCTGCAGGCCAGATTGTGTCAAGACACACATCTGGAGAGAACATATCTGCAGCTTTGAAAGTGCCCAAGCGTATAGAGTCTGAAACCATCAGCAGCCCCTCTGGATCTGGCTACCCAGTCAAACTGAGCAATGGGGGGAGGCAAAGGATCTTGGTCAGGCTGGGAAACGACAACCCCATGTTCACTATAAGTGAGATCCAGGGGTCCCTTGTGGAGATCAGTGCAGTGTTATACCACCTGAATGCCTCTAAGATCACATGGGGCAAAATCATCAAGTCTAACCAAACTCCTTCTATCAAAGTCCTCAGGTCTGGCCAAAGTCATCTGGTCTGACCAAACGTCTTTGGTCTGGCACTGGTGGCTTGATCATTTCTCTGTAGTGGACTGGCAGAGCAGTCAGGACAGAGGGAATTATGGATGCTCAGGATCTCAGGCTCTGCTGAAAGGTTAATTAGGGACAACAACCTGCAGCACACTGAGTCCAGACCTGAACCCTCCAGAGCCTCTGTGGAGAGAGTGAGTGTTGCACTGGCACTCCACATCTGATCTGGCTGAATGATTCTACCAGAGGAAAAAGAGAAGCTTCCAGAAGAAGCTTGGATCATTCCCATGATGACTTGAGGCTGTGACTGCTGCTTTAACCAAGCACGCAGTGAACCTTTTGAATACTTACAGGATACTGGAGGCCCTGAAAATGTTCTGCATGCACAGTACCTTGTTGCTCATCTGCATACTTTTAATCTATATTACATCTTTTTCACTTCCTCTCATGTTCTTCACAGTTCAATGGTTTATTTCAGCCTTATTGTCCTTGTTCTGCAGTCCAGTGCAACAGGGACAATTAAGCAGATGCACGAGCGTGTTACGTACCACTCTTTGTGATTCCAGATCCGCTTTGTTCCCAACCAGCACCATGGGGAAGTCATCTCGGTCCTTCACCCTCAGGATCTGGGTGTGGAATTTCTGGACTTCGTGGTAGCTGTTCAGAGGACGGCGGGATAGAATGAGCACACACACAACAAGCACAGATTCATACAGATGCTGATTTACAGCAAAGAACAGACACAGACACCACAGTGACCATGTGACTGAGCTGCTCTCATCCCTTTGAACACACAGACAATCCAGAATATTCCTGTTTATTTCCACATATGAACAGCTGATCACAGAGCTCTGGGATGCTCCATTACGGGGTCTCTAACCCATAGGTGCCAGAGCCTGGTGTACAGTCAGGCTGAACCGAGTGCAGGACAAGGGTGGGCACGCCTGACATCTTCTCATATGACTGCCGCCAGCACATGTCTTACTGTGTCTCACAGACACTTTGCTGTGAGACACGCGCGCTCATCTAATTTGCGGTTTTGTGTCACAGCATGAATGCCATCGTAAAGGTCTCCATGACAACCCCAAGTGAACTCCCTATCTGAAAAACAGCCGGAAGGTGAGTCCTCATATCAGTGTCACCACCAGCCACAGCTCACTGCACTTCCTCTTTAACAAGAAGTCACACTGTCAAACGGCCAGGGCATGTCCACTGCTGAGGCGCTCATCAAGCCAGAAACGGGTATCCGTAGAGCCCGGCGACACTGATTTTAGAGGCCAACGCAGATTTTAGACATAACGAGTGACAAAAGGTTGAGCTGGAATGAAAATGTGCTTTTTAATGTGGATTGCGCTGTGATTTTGCAGCAATTTGACTATGCAAAGGTCCTCATGAGGCTGTTTTCTTAGACAATTCACTATTAAAGATTAGATTTTCACGCTGATGTGTATGAGGCATGAGGCAAATTTCAGCTGATTATATTTGATAATACTGGAACGTTAAATTGGTTGGGCTCTTAGCTGTAAATGGAACACACACACGCAGACAGACACACTGTTTCCATTACCTGCCACGGTCGTTGAGTGCAAACACCAGTAAGAAGCCTTCTCCTGAGCGCATGTACTGCTCCCTCATCGCCCCAAACTCCTCCTGACCTGCTGTATCCAAGACTGACACACACACACAACCAACGTTTAACAGATACATCTGGATGTGCAGGAATGATTCTAAAAGAGCAGAAACAGTGTTAAAAGCAACTGAGTTCAGGTATAATGTTATATACATATACTGATAAGTGAAACCATTTCAGTTTTGGTTCACACAGTACTCCTCAGTCAATGTAATCTATGGAACCCCATCTCTGTTCGGACCAGGAAGCAGCAGAGCCACAACTTAGGAAGCAAGATCTTTTTCTGGATAGTCAGAAGTGTCTTAGAAATACCTTTTCTGTAAAAGAACCTTCTGGGTTTTTCCAGAAAAAGGCCTGGTATTTAACTTGTTTCATTTTCATCAGCGTGACTCAAATGTAATTCTACATAAGAGGCACAAGCCGGGGGCTGAGAAGCACATGTTGGTGTTGACAGAGCCCATGAGTAAACTTGAGTTAGTGTCCCAATACCTTGGCCCCACCCTTTACACCCACTCACACTGCATCACTCCCAGATATACAGTACTGCGTAGAACAAGTGCTCCAAATATGAAAATGAAATCAGCTTCATGTGGTTTGGGACATAATGACCTCCTACTACTTCTGTTCGCCAGTGAGGCTTTAATTGCATCAAACTGTACCATGTGGTCTCCAGTCAAGTTTGTGAGGATCAGCACAGAGTCCGATCTCCAGCGGCGTAGACGACAGATAAAGAGCAGAGTCGTCCAAACAGACGCTTTCCGTCTACATCTGATGATTCACGTATTACTGTGTGGCGAGACGGCAGCGTGACCCAACACACTGCAGCCTGGCTCGCTGCTGAAACGCTGGCCAAGTACAAGTCCTAACAAGGGAATGAAACATGCACAGAGCAAACACACAGCCTGTGTCATATCCCATCCCCGTGCAACACACCCTCAGCTTTCAAACAAAGCCTCTCACACACCCTGCAATCACTCTGACCAGCAAGGCCATGAATTCATGACCAGTGGGATTGACTTACTGTCCAGCCGGGTCTCCTTCCCATCCACGGTGCAGATCTTGGTGTAGGAGTCCTCGATGGTGGGGTCATAGTCGGACACAAAGTAGGACTGCGGGACACATCCAGTGTTAATAGCATGAGACAGCTGTGAGCGACTGTCAACAGCGCACTAACTGCAAATAAACACAGTGACTTCTCGTCCAGTTCACACCCAAAGTCTACTTTATAATGATTAAATACCAGCTGGGTGCACCAAGCAGCCATTCAGCACTGAAACAAACATGAACAACACACACACAACAAAAAACACTGAATAATCCTTTAAGTGACTGGTCATGGGTGCTGGTTGGCTCTGTGATCAACTGTGTTTGTTAACTCTTGTGTGTATCTCTCAGCACACTAAGGCTGACCCGGCATGCAGACACATCAGTGTTGCGAATCCCATTTTCATGTTTGAATGTGTTCCATTACCCCCAGCCTGTCATGCCTTCACTTGTCTTTCCTGTCGCTGCACGAACAAACATCAATGTCCTGTTTATTTGCGCGCTGCATCGAGGCGGCGCAACCAGCCAATCACAGCCAGATGTGGAGGGAGGCTGTGTGATATTTCTGTTGAGGTGACAAAACTCTGACCTGTGATGCATCTTAACTGCAGCTGTTCGCAGGTGCACTTCTGCAACAGGACCACAGCCTCTGCTTTGATGCTTCAGGCCTACGCATGACTGCTGCAACTTTCACCCAGGTTTTAGACAAATCTCCTGCCAGTAATCAGGAATAAACCATGTGCAGGAACAACAATTTGGGTTGGCAGGTTCACTTCATCGGGTCATGATGTCATCAGGATATCCCTGTGATGGACCTCTGACCACTTACCTTCAGGAAAAGTTATTAAACTCACAGCAAGTGTTCATAACTTCAGATAGACTAAAGTGAATTTTCTATATACAATATTCCAATTAATAAAAAGCAGTGGGTGATTTATGAACTTAAAATAAAGCATAATGTAACATAGCATATGGAGTTATGGGAGTATACAGTATTATGTAATTATATATTCAGGCCGTGCTGGCACCTAAAGCCCAGGTGGGCCACAGGTGGAGGAGATCCGTACCTGGATGAACTGGATGGTCAATGCGCTCTTCCCCACCCCTCCTCCTCCCACCACCACCAGTTTGAACCGTTCCTCTTCTCCACTCATGCTGGCCTGAAACTGTGATTTGTCCCGATCAGAAACTTTCCAGGGGCCTGGACCAGGACGCCGCTGTTCAGCAGCAGCAGCTAGAGCCAATCCAAGCCGAGCCGAAATCCAAAGTAATCGAGTAAATCCGCCCGTTAGCAGACGGCATAGACCACTCTGACGGCGCGGCTTCAAACTGGAACCTCGGCTTTCCGACACTCGCGGACACAAACACACGCACACACACGCGCGCGCGAACACACGGACGCGCGGCACCGACCCAGAACCGGCAGGCAGAACCCTGAGGAGCGCGTTCCTGCTCGACTTCTTCTCTTCTCTCCGCGGCCTGCAGGCAGCTTCTCAGGGCGGAACTGCTTCCTCTTTTCTCTCCTCAAGAACAAACTACAGCAGCCCTCTCTCTCACACACACGCGCGTGCGCTCACACTTTCTCTTTCACACACACTCTCCGTCCGTCTGTGTGTGTGGCTCGGTGGTACGCAAGTAAAACACTGTGAAAAGATAGGGTGAACACACACTTCAGCTTTCTGCTCATTAAAACTGAAAACTGCCCAGAATAAATTCCACTTCCATGTGTCAATGTCCTTATTTGGTCATTTGGGGTAGTACCCGTGACATCATATCAACCTCCTGGCTCGCGCAGGGTGTAAAAGCAACGCTCGGCAGTATTACTCAGTCGGGTTTGGTTATTCATAAGTATATTTCCTTTATATGTGAATCAGATACGTGTTGCGTGGTCGGTCTCGTGTCTCCAGCTCCGGTGTTTCACTGTTTCCTGACATGTTCGGCTCTACCTCGCTGGATTTGAATCCACATGTGGATTGCCGTGGAACTCTGCGGCCCGAGGCAACGCATACCTCACCTCTGCATCTGGACACGCGCCAGGAAGTTCCTGCCCGACAGTCGTCATAGTAACCCTGCAGCCCAGATGAGCTGTCTGCAGGGAAGCCCATATAGTCTAGAACCGCTCTAAATAATATGCACGAGGAAAGCGGCGTTTATATACAAAATAAATAGTTTTTCATTATGTCTTATGATTTATGAATGTCCGTGATGTAAATATGCCTGCTGGAACATTCTCACAATCGAACTGTGGTAATGATGACTTTTGATTGGCTCCCCTGATCTGAACATTGCAGAAACTGTAACTACAGAGGAGTAGACTCCAGCTACCAGCAGGCTGGAGGAGAACATGTCGGCCGCGTTCATGTTGTTACACTCACTGCCAGGAGGGGGAGACAAAAGTCAGTAGCACCGGAGACAGAACTCAAAATGAATTCTAATCAACCCTCTATGAGAATGTGATGTTATTATATGTTTACTCATGGCTGATGATAAAGTAAAACATCATATAATTCATAAAGACTCCATATAAGATGTTATGCTCACATCTAACATAGTAACAGATCTGATGGGCAAAAGTTAATTATGTTCTACTCTATTCTATTCTATATTATATCATATTATATTATAAATTGTGTTCAAGGCACATTAAAGAGGAAAAAAGATGTGCCTGCTGGTCTTTACACTGTTGTCATGACACTGATTTGTAGTTGTTCATTTAAGGACCACCTCATTTACTTGGAGGAGGTCTTTGCCAGGTGCAGGCCTCGAAGCTCAGTCCCAGCGCACGTCACATTTGGAGGGACCAGGTGGTTTTCCTGGAGCCGAGTGGTCTCTAGACAGGATCGGGTCTGTGCCGCAGAACATGGATGAGGTGAGAACCTCCTCTACACCCTGCAACTGAAGCACATGCCCAGCGTAAATGGGAACTGGTGAGTGTGAGGCGGTGCTATCACAGGATGTTGCTGGAGCTGCAGCTGTGCTTTGGACAGAGCTATGGGCTGTACTGTTGGCTGTGAGTGAGTCTGAACACCACAGTATGTTGGACTCTGCATTTACAATCAGTTAGGCCTCAGGCACCTGGCCACTGTTGATGAGAAATTCATGGTGATTAAGAAGACACACATCACTGAATGCCTGCATAAGTTGGATGGCATGATGTTTGGAACGGTGGAGCTTCATAGCAGGCCTCTGATCGACCACCTGGGGAGTAGGAAAGCTGTGTGAAGCAGGTTGTTTTTGCATGTAGACATGCCAGCACCTGGTTCAGCCTCATTTAACCTCATGTACGGAAACTAGTCACAGCGTACAGATGTGTTGTGAGGCTTGTAGCACTGGGGTATGTGAGTCCACCTGCTCAGCCGCCAGGCTCGACTCTGCTAGGAGGAACTGTGGGTGACAGGTTGGAGCCCCGGACTGTCTTCCTTTGATGCTGACTGAGATGAGTCCAGAATCAGAGCCTGTCAGTTGTTAAATCCAGACCTGCAATAAACTCTAACAACCAAAGCTTTCAGAACTGAAACCAGAACAGATTTCATAAACATACTGCAGTGCGTATAAAACTGATGTGCCTGTAAGAGCAGCTGGGCTGTGTGTCCAGTGTATGTTTGATCAAGCTGTCTCCTGGGAATCCTTCCGAGGAGTACTTCTGGATTTCATAGTAAATGAAGGGTTGTTGTGATTATTTACTAATCAACTGAAAACTGCATTGGAAGCATTGAAAAGGAAATTTCTGGAGTCCATTTCAATAAACATGAGATAACAAAATCCATTTCCTCCACTCGTTCTGCTGGACTCTTACACGCCTTGCAGAAGTACTCTGACATACTTTTACTTTGTATTTTTTGAGTACTCTAACTTTTAAGTCCTTCCCAGACAGCAACAATAAGTGATGTGGGATAAACACAAGTGGCTCGGAAACTCAGCGCTGCTGGATTTGGTACACCTTAGTGGATACAATGGTAGATTACATTTGACAGTTGTCTCATCACACACTGAGCCACAGTGCAGACATATAAAAATAATGCACAAGTTACTTTCCCTTTTCCCTAATTACTTCCATATGCAGTAATTGGTAAAGTAATCAGTTAGTTGTAAGAGATGTAACTAGTAACTAGTCAGTGTGTTGCACAGTACTGCCCATGTAAAGATGATCATATTTTACTTTAGCCTACAGCTCTGGTCCTGATGAGGCCGAACAGATAAGAACACGGAGAAGCCTGGCGGGAAGAAGACAACAAGATGAGGTTGAAATGTGATCTTTAATAATTAGGAAATACATTTCAATCCACCGTGCCAAAAGGGGTTTGAACGTCTTTTAAAATAACCGCGTCTTACAAACATGTAACATGTCAAAATTCCATAAACAAGACACATTTGTGTGGAGGTTCAGTTATATTATATTCAGCTCTGCAATAAATAAATAAATACATAAATAAATCAGTTAAACCTTCTCTCGGGCCTCCTGTATGTACATCCCATGTGTGGTTTGTTTGCACAGCCCTCCCCGCCATGAGCATCCTGAGCATCCTCCAACCCTCAGCACCTGTACGGCAGTGCAGGCTGTCCCATCCGTACAGGGTGGACAAACAGCCCTCCCAGCAGCAGCCTCTCCCCCCAGTCCAGCAGCTTGTTGAGGCTGTAGCTGAGCGGTGACAGCAGGCCCTGCTGCTTCACCTCAGCTCTGCTGCACTTGTTGTGGGTGTCCTGCCCCTGCCTGGGAGGGTCCTGCACCTGTCTCTGGGTGTCCTGTGTCTGCATTGAGGAGCAACTGTTACTCTCTGCCTCCGACCTGTCTCTCACCTCCTTATTGTGAGCTGTTTGGGATGCGGTGGCGCCCCCCACTGGCTGTCTGCGGTTTGCTGGGGAGGGAGGGGAGAAACCCAAAGGGGTCAAAGAGAGAGTGAGGCTTTTGCGTTTCTCTTGTAGAGAAACAGAGCCTGCTGGAAGTTGTAGTTGTGTAGGCTTTGCTGGTTTGCCTGGCTCACTGGGGCTGCGAGCTGAATGCTCACATGGAGTCTGGAGTTGCTGCTGGTTCTGGTTCAGAGCCAGATGAAGAGTCCTGAGCTTCCCCGAGAGGGAACTCTGCTGAATCCCGCTCCTGTCAGAAGACGAGTGTCTCTGCAGGGTTTTGTTTGTGTGGTAGAAATTCTGTGTGTACCCCTGTCTGACCTCTGCTGAGTCGCTGCTGACGCTGTCAGATGACGACTGAGTGGCGCTCTGGCTGCTGTGGGAGCTTTTAACATGATTATGAGGGAGGAGGAGGTCGCCACTGGACACCTTCTGGCTCAGGGTACCCTGGAAGTGCTGCAGCTGACCCAGGAAGTTGAAGTTTGGGGAAATGGAGGGCCGGCGCTCTTTCACAAACCTGAGGGGACAGACAGGATGAGGTTAGAGCTCCTCCATAGCTCTCAGACTCTACACTATGATGTGCACTGAGGTGCATATGTAGGTGTTTTACATTAACAAACATGCAAAACAAATGGTCACGTAATGCATTAGTGACTGACTGCAGTATGCATATGTGCTGACAGATGCTGACCTGTAGGCGTGGTCCAGGTCCATCCCCAGACTGTACATGATGTAGGCTACAGCCAGAGCCGGGGAGCGGGAGATTCCTGCTGCACAGTGAACCAACACAGAGTCCCCAGAGGACATGGCTGCATCTGAACACACACACACACACACACACACACACAGATGTTTAGTCCAGCTGCACAGTGAGACACAAGCACATCATCGGGACGGTTATTTGTATGGGATATTCCTGGAGGTAATCAGCTTGTAAAATGGGTTGTCGGTGTGATGGCCGTGTTTGCAGTGACGGCGTGCAAAGTTGATTGCTGACCGATGAAGTGCAGGGCCTGAGGGATCCAGGGCAGCAGGTCGTCCCACAACGAGTCGTCAATGGGGATGCGGAGGTATCTGGAGCGGGGCAGAAAGGAGGGCTGGGGGCTGCAGCGGCTCACGCTCAGCACGTAGGAGATACCCAGAGAAGCCAGACGATCCTACACACACACACACACACACACACACCGATGGAAACAGAATGAGATATTTGCACTAACTAAACTTTTGTTTCCTACTACATTCCACTGAGAGTTTGCAAATTCAGATTTTGCAAGCACGACATGTGCTCAGCGTGTAAAACGTCGATTTAACGACCCAAATGTGTCATAGCAACCGTAAAATGCAGCTTGTGCATGAATGCATCAGTAATAATAATCCAGTAAGGCTACAAAGGCTGATAGTAGGTCAGTGATTGGGTCTTCGCTGCTTCACAATTTGGATGCTTTTGATTATTTTTACTTCGGTAAAAGTTAGAATGAAGATCGAATCGAGAATTTTGGCTTAAAGCTGCAAGTGATGCGTTTACTGGGGTGAAACAGGCTTTCTCCCTTCACCCCCAGGTGTCCGCAACTTACCTGCGTCACGTCGCTCTCCGCTCCTAGGTAGAGCCGCGGCAGGATGACGGACAGCGGAGGTCGCTCCGATTCTCTCTCCCGGGACCAGACCATACCTGCAGCACAGAATATAGAGTCACAGGAAGACCCGGACCAGCACATGTAAGAACCGGATCAGCGAACATAAGACCTGAACCAGTGCATGTAAGTCCTGGACCAGCACTTTGAGACTTGGGCCAGCACATATAAGACCCGGACCAGGAAATACAAGTCAAGGACTGCAAGGACTGTAAGACCTGGTGCAGTTTTGTTTTTCTGGCCTCAGTTTGTCTCAAATGTGTCAGCGTGCAGTTTCAGCTGCAGCTGTTCCTGATCTTAGCACACAGACCGAAGGCTGCAACTTCTCCTGCTGATGGAGCAGTGATGGTGCTGTGAGCGTACTCACTGCGTCAGAGTTAGTTCCTCTCTTCAGGCGCCGGGCTCGTCCTCTTGTTGTTGCTGAAGGTTTCTGCTGCTGCTGCGTCCTCGGTCCACACTCTTCTCTCTCAAACTGGCTTCGGAACGATGAGCTCATCCTCTTTCCAACAATAGCTCCTCGTCGGATGATGTCATCTGCAGCCAATCAGTGTCTTGCCTGGCTTCGACACGCGCAGACGCATCTCTGCTAGATCAGCGCGGCCCTCAGCGGCGGCTGCAGATGAAGCAGTCTGTCAGCTTTTAGTGTTTAGCAGCATTACGTAGCTCACTGTGCAGCCCCCCCAGCACTCAGCATTCATGTGCAAGTGAAAACTGACAGCTGGACTTGACGGTTCTCCTGTAATCACTGAGCAGAGTCACTGTGGAGCGTCTCACTGCGTGTCCCACATATTAATGCCAGGACTAAAACCTGCAAGACGCACCTTCGGCTGCGCGCGATGTGACCCTCATGCACCTGCTGATGTCTCGGCTGCAGCACAGCATCTGGCCCGGAGCGTCATAACAACAACAACAACGAGGCCACCGAGCTCAACTCCGTGCAAACTGCAGTGTGCACGCACGCACGCACACTCAGTAGAAGCAATAGTCGTGGTGTAGTGGTAATATTGCAGAAGCAGTACTTGTAGTGGTGGTGGTTGTGCAGTGTAGTAGTATAGCAGCAGTGCTGTGGTAGTAGTACAGCAGTGGCATAGCAGTATTAGAAATGCAGTAATAGAAGTAGCGTTGTTGTAGTAGTGGTGCAGTAGCAGTAGTCAATCCATAATGGTAACAAAAGTAGCAGTAGCAGTAACATAGCTGTAGTACTAGTATAGTAGTTGTAGTAGCAGTAGTAGTGCAGTGTAGTAGTACAGCAGTAGTAGTAACAGAAGTGTTATGGTAGTAGTAATGTAGAGTAGTAGTAGAAGAGCTGTGGCATAGCAATATTAGAAGTGCAGACATATAGAAGTAGTACAGCAGTAGTAGTAATGCAGCAGTTATAGCAGTAGTAGTAGTAGTATAGCAGTAGTACTACAAGAGAAGCAGTAGTAGTACTACTAGTAGTACTATAGCCATAGTAGTATAGCAGTGGTAGTAGTATAGCAACAGTGGTAGCAGCAGTAGTAGTAATAGCCACAGTAGTGCAGCTGCAGTAATGGTAGTATAGTAGTAGTAGTAGTAGTAGTAATATAGCAGAACTAATATAATATTTGTAGTATCACTAGTGCAGTGTAGTATAATAGCAGTAGTAGAAGCAGTACAGCAGTTGTAGTAGTTGTGTAGTAACAGAGGTGTAGCGCTAGTTGTAGTGATGTAGTGGTAGTAATACAGCAGTATTAGTGGTTGTGACAGTGTTGTGTCTGTGGCACTTTGAATTCATGTTTGCGTTATTCTCTTTATGAACAGTTTCATGTAAGTATATTAATATTAGTATACACGTGACACTGCGTGTGTGTCCTGTTGTGAGCAGGAGGCTGTTTCATGTCTGCTTTGATCCTCTTTCTGCTCAGTGCACTCCACACGGGCTGCAGATGCATCACTGTGACACATGACAGGAGGCGTCAGGTTGGATATATGGCATAGTTTTACTTTCACATTTCTTCATTACAGAGTAAATCTTAATTCTAACACAGGTATTGGACAGGTTCTTAACACCGATACATGAGGCTGCATTAGCTAGTGGATACTGCATAGACACACACACGCACACAAACTCACGTACACGCGCACACCAACTCACATTCACACACTCACAGAATGACAAAACGACTACATTTTCCACTACAAAGTTCAATGTCCTGTGATTTCCGTACAGCCACAGAATGTCATGTGACCATGTATTAGAAATGTCTTTAGGCTTTTTTTCTTACCTGCTCACAGCCGCACACGCACGCACACACAAACACCACGCACATACGCAGAGTCCCCTGCAGTTGTGACAGACATGTGGTCCTCCATACATCCTGTCCTCTCCCACGACATCAGCGCCTGTGTGTCTGTGTGTGTGTGAGAGAGGAAGCCCTGGCACAGTCAGAAAGCTGTGTTCTCCCAATATCGACTGTGGTGGTTGTGTGCTAATCAGATCTGAGGGCACTGGTCAGTGATCTGCCGGAGGAGCAGTAATGTGACTGTGGACATGTAGTCTTGATCTATGAGCCTGATCTGTGTCCAGCCTGGGATGGAATGAGATCATACAGACGGTGCGGTGCTAGTCACAGCTTCACTGTCCAGCAACTGTTAGATCCTTGACATGATCATGGTGCATCACTATGTCTCCAATCAACCAGATCAATAGGAATCTATATAGATTGATCAGTAAAGGGAAGCAGGTGTGGGCTGCTCTGCATCACGTATGTTCTCTCTCATCAATGCCTACAATCAAACATACATCTCATGTTCTGTGGTTCTGGTAAAGAAGCTGCACACAGGTGAAAGGTCTTCAGCTCTGCTCAGCTGTGTGCTCTTCTTGTCTACATAAGAGCAGCTCACAGATGCTTCCCCTCTGGCAAGAACCTGGAAGTATCTCCCAGGCAGCAGGTGAGACAAAGACTCACCCCTGGTGTGTGCTGTGTGACACCCTCAGGCGGGCGCGGGCCACCTCATACATGATCACGGGAATGTGTCGGAAGCAGTAAACTAAACACTGGCACAGATTTACATCCACTGATCAATAACAGACATGAGCATGCTGGTCGGCCGAAATGAAGAGCTACTCATTACAGGGCGTCAGGACAGGAATCAGATCTTTCAGAGGTCAAATCGGGGTGGGGGGTGGGTGGGGCTCCTGCTGCGTGGCCTCAGACACACCTTCACTGGGAATGCTGGACAGGAATGAGCGGACAGAAGCAGCAGAGACCAGAGTGCTGGACCCTTGGGTCTCACTTCATCTGTGGGTCCCACCAGAACCGCGAGGAATCTGGAGGCCTTACACTGTATCTGTGTGTGTGTGAGTGTATGTGTGTGCAAGGAGGGGGGACGAGTGCATGTGTGCGATAAACAGCGTCACCAATCTGACCTCAAGGAATGTTCGACCAATTCACATGAAACCTCTCTCTCTTTCTCTCTCTCTCTCTCACACACACACACACACACACACACACACGCACACACGCACGCACGCACGCCCACAAGGTGTCAGAACGGGGCAGAATGGGACCCCAGCACAACCATGGGACGGACACATGCACACACGCGCACACAGGTAAACACCAACAAAATCAAGAATGTAGCATCATGTTAATAAACAAGTAGAATATGAACTGGAATCAGAATCTGGGACAGGAATAATGACAGAATATGGCCACTGCTGCTAGCAGTGGCTGCTTTTTCCCTTATGTAGGTTACAACTTTTTTTACTCAAAGATTCTTTGTTCGGGGGTGGGGGGGTGGGGGTGGGGGGGGGGGCAGGAGGGCTTTGAGGAACAGGTCGCTGGTGGGGATGGTGGGAGTACTGGTCACGGTAGAGGTCTGGACTCTAGAACTGCTGGGAGAGCAGCTCGCAGAGACGCCGGGACACGGAGTCCTTGCTGCAGCGCAGAGTCAGGCGGTACATCTGCAAACACACACACACACACAGACGAGAGCCATTGTTATGCGATTGTGGTGAAGCATGCACACACTCAAACAGCAGCACAGGAAGGTTGTGTTACTGTTTAGCTTCTGTACATTAAACAACAAACTGTAAAGTGACGTTAAGCCCATGCGAGCTGTACCTGAGCCTGGGCGTTTGGCTCCAGTCTTAGCAGACAGCCAACCTGCTGGCCCTTGGTCTGGATCACTCCAGCGCACACGTAGTTCTCTGGGTTTGGATCGACGTTGTCCAGCAGGGCCGTTCCTAGTCCCAGTAGCTGCGCATGAACACAGTTTAGACACTTTACATATTCATCTACAACAGTGTGACGACAGCGCTGAGAGGAACACAGCCAATCCCGGCCTGTCTCCTGCAGACACATGATGAGCAGATCAGTGACGAAACCTGAGGTAGTGAACCTACCTTAGCCTTCAGTACTTCAGTGTCCATGCTGTGGTTCGCCTTGAATATCTTTTGTGCTTCTTGCTGGGGCCTGAGAAGAGTTCACGCAGGACATGTCAGCTCGCCGAGGAACTCGAAACACAGTGACATACACACACAAACACGACACAGCGCGGGCACACGCTTACTGGCTAAGCTGTTTCCAGCGCTGGAAGAAGTCATGTGAGGTCATCTCAGTTGGCTGGAAGAACTTGTTGATGGTGACGGGCAGCTTGAGGGTCAGGTTCTGCAGAGCTCCACCGTATCTGAACACACACACACGATCGTCACATTAGTCTACATGTTATTTCTTCCCATGCTCTAGTGATAACTTGTCTGAGCTTACCTGAACTTGATGTTGAGCAGTGGAGCATCAGAGAAATCGGTCAGACACTCGATGTTGAGGACCTGCTGGATCTGAGCTCCGCCCTCTACCAGCGGCTCCACTGGTTTGGTCTGAACATTGAGCTGTGGTCAGTGGTCAAGGACCATCAAGACATTCCACAGACTGAGCTCATCTGCTCATCAGTTCTGGTGTTCTCTGCCCCTGTTGCTTCCTCTCTTTGACTACAGAAGGTGTGGGTGCACATTTCATCCATCAACACAAGCTCAACTGTATTTACCCTCATGAGGGAAGTCACAAGTAGCTTTAATGAGATCAATCAAAGCCAAAGTTCCAAGAGACAACACTGATCAATCCGAGACTGCCTCACAGATACTGCTGACTCATGGAGGGCATCTGAGAAGATTCACATTGATGAAATATGAACGCTGCTTCCCGGTCCTGGTGGTTTCCAGACATACTGAAAGGATATGAGACTGGAGCTCCCCGGGACAGCTGACCGTGGTGGTGAAGCTGGCGAACTGCACTGACGTCTTGTTACCGTAGAATAAGTACATTCTCCCTGAGAGGGACACAAACAAGGACACTGTGGTTATTAACGCGGCATATGGTTTGTGGAGTACTCAAATGTGGCAGAAGACATCCTCTGGCATCAAACAGAAACAAACCCCACCCACTCCTTTGTGAGGACAGCTTACCCAGATTCTGACGATACTCTGACTTGATGCCGATCTGCAGCAGCTGGTTCTCAAACAGAACCCCGTTGTTCTTGCACACAAACCTGTAGCATGAAGGCATTTAAAGGGTTAATCCACACTGAGACGTCACTTTAACGTAACTCTTATGTCAAGTAAAACAACTAAAGGCAACCTCAATGAGACATTAGCCATCAGTAATCTGACATCAGGGTCTGAGCAGGTCTTTGGTGCTCGTGGTGTGAGTGGTGCACACGACTCTAGAGCGTCTGCAACATATGTGATGAAGCTTATCGGATTCTGATCTCCCCCTCGTCACACAGTACGAATTATCAGGTGATAATTATGCACTGACAAGCAAGCAGCAGCGCAGAGCAGCCATCCATTTGTTAATTCATTCATACGTTTGTTAGTCCATCCATCGCTCCAGCTCTGCTGCCACTAGTTACTGTTAAAAACGACCCAAAGGGCGAGCAGCGATGAGCAGAAAAGGCAGACGGTGGATGCTCTAATCTGTCAGGCGCCAATCAGCCGAGAGGATTGTGTTGGCGATCATATGTCATGGTGGTATTCATATCTGTGGGTTAGAACTCATCTTATGTAGTTTGCTCACTGAGATTCACTGAAACTCACTGAGATTATAAATCAAGCCCCAAATTAATCAGAATTAAGAATATCACAAATATAAGTATTGCTTGTCAGATGTTTTTACTGTTCTTGTTCTGTAGATTAATGAGGGCCAAGTCGACTTATCACAGCACTATTTTGGCCAGAACTCCAAAACTCAAACCGGAGGATGAAGCTTCCTCCACAGTTGACTGTGTGTGCTCGCCTTTCCTGAAACACGACAAAGCTTACACACACAGACAGAGAGCTTACTTGTTGAGAAGTTCGTCCGCCTCAGACAGAGGAGGAGCAGGATCCTCAGAGGGAGGAGCAGAGCTGAGAGACCACAGGACAGAGGAGGGAGGGATACGGACAGGCGACAGGACAAATGAGGAGTGTTTGGATAGAGCAGAAATGGGAGGGGGGGAAAGGCGTCCAGTCGACCCCGGGGGGGCGGAGCGACAGTGTGATTCAGATTGGTTAAGAAAGGCGTGAGAGAAGAAAAAAGAAGGATAAAAAGATAAAATGCAGAGGTTAGTAAAAGCAGTCTGTACCAAAATGACATCATCACACAATGAAAGGTATCTGCTGGGTAGTTACACTGTGCGACAAATCCACATCCAGCGCAGTCGGTGTGTATTTGGACAGCTGCTATTGCACCGGCTCGATACTCGGGCACAGCAAACAAGAACTGCGACTTTTAATCAAAGTCCAGGCCGTCGGACTCGTGGTTTTATCCAGACTGGGTGAACCCGTGAAGAAGATTCACACAGTTTGGATTCACCGGGTTCAGCTGAAATCCTACAGGAGCACCGATCCAAAACAGCACCATCGCTGTCCAAATGCACGCAGACTGCACTCTGCTGCACACACTGTTCACATGTTAGGAAGCACATACATAGTCTACACATAAAGCTTGATGCCATGAACATTTTTGGTGTGTGTGTGAGATTTGTGTGTGTGTGTGTGTGACTGCACAACATTTGCCCCAGTTAGCAACTCTCTGCAGTACAGCAGAGAGCAGAGATTTTAGTTTTGAAGGTCGCTGCTCGGTGTCGTATTTGCTCACCGGTTACAATGTGCTTATGCAGACGCACGGTTACAACGTGTGTAATTCTGTGTTAAAAGTGCAGCTACGAGTCAGCAGCCGTGTTTCCATCCACACTTCAAGTGCGTTTTAAATCGGGACATGAAACATGGTGGAACGCTTTTTACCTTCGCCTGAGATTAAGGAAAAAGGTGCATTGAAGTGAGGAAAAAGTAAAAACGCAGATGGATCGGAGACTCGTGACATACATGAAGTGTGTGCATGCGTGTGTGTTTCTGCCACGGGACCCATCCTCACCCGATGTACTGTGTACCCCTACATCTGCCTCGTCTGTCCTCTGTACCTCCAACACCCATAATGTGCATACCACAGCACAGTCTGAATCAACCTTGGACCATGTTGTGCAGGTCTTTGGTTCTGTTTCTTGGCAAATCTGATTTTGTTTTTACACGTTTCAACACTTTGTGTCAGTGATATTTAAAGGTTTTTTAGATATTTATCTTGCTTTATATCTTTTACTTCTATTACTGCATTTATTACTGCATTTCAAAACACTGAGGCAAATTCCTTGCATGTGTGAAGTTACTTGTGGATAAACCCGACTCCAACAGTTGTGAGCCATCCAACCAAAGCAGAACGCTGAGGGCAATGAGCCGCTGGCCTTGGTGCTGGCTCTGCACGCTCCTGTTCAATCCATCCGGTCATGATGGAAGACACAACAGCTGAATGGGTGTCACTTTTAAATAAAATGTTGAAAGGCATCAACGTGTATGTAGAGTGAGTCAGGTGCTTTATGTCAATCTGAATGGGTAATGCATTGAGCTGCCCGCTCAATGTCGTGCCTATGACCTATGACGTGTACAGCTCAGGATAAAAAGCCTGGAAACACAGTGTGGATGTGCCATATTTGCTTTCATCTAGCTAATTCTGTAGTTTACTACTGGCCCTTACTCCGAGTCACCAGAACCCTCCACCAATAGGGAATCAGAGGTCTCGGTGGGCTGTTCCAGTTCTCTGTCAATGTCCAATCACGGTAGAGGACAGGAGACAGACACACATTCAAATCAACACGCGCACACAAACGCCCGCACACACACGCATACACACACACACACACAGAGGGAAATGGAGAGAAGGGAAGGAGAGAAAAAGACGAAAGACAGTCACATACACAGCAAGATAAAAAGAACAGACAAGTGTAGCAGGACCTGCCAGCCACCGAGACACATCTCCACCATCTCCCTCGCGCTGCGGGGAAGCAGCCAGTGCTGAGCCACCGCAAACTGCGCAACTCGCTCTCCCCCTGCTCTGATTCAGCCCGACAGCGCCAGATGACACTTCCTCTGCTGACGCCGCTGTTTTGCCAGGTTTACGTTACACAACGTCAGCCGCCACAACGGCACGTTAAGACACTGGGGTGGCGGAGACGGGAATATGGGATGGATGTTTTTTATGTACCACTCCCTTTGGTCGGTGAGTCACAGAGTTTCAATCACAGACACTGTGTCCAGTACTGGAGCACAGGTCCTAATGAAAATACATTTGAAAGCTCATTACAGCAACAGTATCTGAGTCCTACTGTAAAGAGCTCATTTGATCTACTTTGTGCACTGTTGGCTAGACACTCTGCAGTAGATTACCGTACATCACATCCCAGCCACAAACTACAAATGTCTAAAAAGTCAGTTTTCCACAAGCTCAGGAAAACAGCCATGTGTTTGGCAACAACCACGAGTCAAACATCACTAAATTTACTGTGTTTATGCTTCAAACAGAGGGGATCATGAATGAAGACCTGTGTCAAATATGAGGCTGCTTCCTCTGCCCTCTGTCACTACTCGTTCATTAGTTTGTCATTTATAAGGAAAAATATTAGGGACATGTATCATATCTCATGGCGCAACCGAAGAGTATTAGAATATTATTCATGCAGAGCTCTGTCATGTGTCTCGGGGAGTGGACTCCACCCACCTCCAATCTATAACTGTAACTGGACTGAGTTACATGAAATCAGAGGTTGTGCTCCCATTATTGGAACGTTACTCCACATCAGTCAGGATAATACTGCACCTGCAGCAGTGTTTGCACAGTGAGTTTACACAGTTTGCATTGAGCCAGCACTGAAAAAAGAGGGGGAGAGAGGATGGAGGACGAGCAACAGATCCGAGGAAACAGGATCCATGACTGGGGTTCTTAATAGTAGCGTATCTTTAGCTAGCGTGCAGCATCTGGGAACGGGTGTCTCCTGGTTGACAGGTCCATATCAGACAAAGATAGAGCAAAGAAAGACAGAGCCAACTCAGCAACAACCAGCAGAGACACATTAATACTAGTAGCATAGTAGTACACGCCACAAACACGGCAATTGTTTACAGATTAAGACAGGAAACACATTCAAGTCCAGGGTGTTCTGCCGTTACGGTCAAAGAACAGTTCAGTTTAGTCCACTAACAAATTTCAAACATGGATAGGAGGGGTGGTCGTCATCAGCGCTGCGCTCATCTTTGAAACTGTTCCATCCAGAGTCAAACTCAAACTGAAACTAACACGAACGGGCCTTTAGAGGTCTGAATAACAACTGACTGATGTTAATTCACACACGTCGTGTTGTGCGGCAGCCCCCGGGTTAGGTTAGTGCACGTAAACACACTGAG
The DNA here is from genome assembly GCA_008933995.1 of Datnioides undecimradiatus. Classification (NCBI taxonomy): domain Eukaryota; kingdom Metazoa; phylum Chordata; class Actinopteri; order Lobotiformes; family Datnioididae; genus Datnioides; species Datnioides undecimradiatus. The sequence continues at coordinate 2,346,759 of WARS01000048.1, forward strand.
TGAAGACAGCAGTACGGTAGAAATCAAGTTTTAAGTAACTGGTATCAGCTGATCTCTGACCACAACAACCAACTCAGAGCAAGTTAGCGGTTGTGGCTTTGGTTTGTTTACTTCTTTTGCACCTGTAAACACTTTTTTGTTATCAGTTTGAGGCACAGCTTGCAAACATGACTTTGCACAAAGCCTCATTTGATTTCTACAGTACTACTGTCTCAGGCAGACAGTCTCTTTCCTCTGGACAGTATTATCAGCAAGCTTTATGGCATCCACTCATACTGGACTTTGGCTCGTGGCGGACTCTAACATCAGCTCATCAAGAGATGACCTTTCACCTTAAGAAGCCGTCGTCATTCACAGCAGCAGAAGGTGCAGCAGGCCCTGCCTCAGAGAACACATCTACCAATAGGCTGCCAGCGCTGGGCGGAGCAGCTCCAATGGGAGCAGCAGAACGAATCCCGAGGAGGTCTGCTGACGGTGACGGGGTGGACTGGAAAACAAAGGACACTTGCAGTTGGGCCACAAATGTATGTGATTCAGTTGCAGCTGCTGATACACATAAAGGCAGCTGAAAGCAACCTAGCATGTCTGTTTCGAGAGGACAGAAACTGTGCTTACAGCGTTGGAGGCAGCCATGGCCGCCGTGTCAGGCCCCCTGTCGCCTCCTCCGTTCAGCTCCCCGCCCTCCCTTTTGCTGTCTTCCAGCTCAGTCACAGACACAGCACCTGGCCCCTTCTTCTTCTTCAGCTTAGCCAGGATCGACGACTCCCTCTCTGGGAAGGGAGGCATCTCCTCCAGGACAGTGGCCTGAGGGAACACAGAGGACAATAGTGCATCTGACAAAAGTCCAACATCTGTGTTTGTGGGCTTGACATTTGGCAAGAACGTGAAGCAAGGCTGTGGGATGTGTTCGTATTTAGCAGAGTAAAGCAGCTCTCCTAGCTCCTATTTGTTTCATGAATACTGGACCTTAGTTGAGTTTGATCAGGCAGGGTGATCTGAACTAACCAGGACATCAGTGCTGGCGATGGAAGAGAGCTTCAGATACTCGACAGCACGCTGCTGCAGCTCCACATCCGAGTTGCGGATCTGGCTGTCACAGCGCAAGACCTCCTGGATGGTGGCCTTGGTCTCTGGGAAGAGGTTGATAAACTTGATGTAGGCCGACAGCAGCAGGGCACGAGTGGGCACAGAGCACAGATGGAACTTGGAGTGGAGGAGGTTGAACTGGACCAGGGGGCTGGATGACAGGAGAGCAAGGTTAACAGAAATCATTTCAACTGCGGACTCAGTGCCATGGCAGCTATAAACCAACATACCTGGAGCGTGGGTCACCGGCAATGAGGTTACCGAACTCTCCCAGAATGTAGCCTCCGACTTTCACCATGTTCTCATGGCAGGCAGGGGCCTGCAAGGCCTGTGAGAGACAACAACTCAACTTACTGTTTCCAGTTACAGCACTGTGAACAACGCATTGAATCCCCTTTCATATAAACATGCCATGATGAGCAGTAATCCTTCAACCAAAGGGTAAAGTGCTACACTGCTGCGGTTTGATAGCCTCAGTCAAAGAATCTCACTCCACTGCCGCCTTCACAAACGATGCTATTAACATGTCATGCGGTGGCACCTCAAAGACCGTCTTGGCGGCGTAGCCCTGCACGTCGTCGCGGTTGATGACGATCTGGATGACACGGTACCACACCTCCTCGCTGACGTAGTCACCAGCAATGCGGATGAGGTTGAGGATGGTATCCACGTACCAGGAGTAATCCACGGCGTACTTCTCCGCAAGTATGGCCACTTTCAGCACCTAAAGGAGAAGGCGTGAGCCGGCTTATGTTTCAGGAAAAGCACTTTAAATTTGAGTGAATGAGACAAAGCTGAGTGTTTACAGTTGGGTCAGATGTTTGATTTGTCGGTGTTTGGATATTTCCTACCCACCATCTCCTCTCTGATGGAGTAGTCCGCTGTCTCAAGGTAGCTGAGCATCTCGGCTACGATCTGCTTGGCGTTGCTGCGATCGCACATGGCGTACAGCAGATCAGCCGCCCTCTGTCGAACACTCACATCCCTCTCGGTCTACAGAGAGAAACGAGTGCATGTGGATAGACGTGTTACACACCAGTACACTAGATTATACCAAAGGTGTGTGATTGTGAGGTGGTAATGTAGGTCTTTAGTGCTAAGTGTGAGCCACCACCTTCAGGGCGTTGATGACAGTCTCAATGTGCGTCTTGACGGCTTCGTGGGAGAACTCGGAGCTGGCCAGGGTGCACATGCTCTCCAGGGCCAGGTAGCGCAGGTTAGTCTCTCTGTGCTGCAGGAACTGGCCAAGCTGGTTGCAGGCTCGCACCAGCAGGTTCGGCTCACTACAGAACAGAAGCCACAACTTAAACCACACTCAAACTGTGTGAGCTTGGTTTCATCATAGTGATTGTAATCTTTTTATACATTCTGAGCAAAAAGGAAGGAACACTAGTCGCTCCTGACCTCTGGTGGCTGTGAGTATTAATAACTCTGGTTACCACGGCGATAATGGACAATTTAGACAGCATTTCACAGCTGTCTTTTCCCACACTGAGCCACGGCAACACTAAAATAATAGCTGTAGGTCTGCGTGCGTCAAACTCATTCATCATTTGAACTTTACTGTGTGGCTCAGGTGAGCCCCTTTGTTATGTTGCTGTAGGCCAGGGCTACCTGGAAACTATGATGCACTGAGCTCCTGTCTCCTCCTCTCCTCTCTCCTGTCTCCTCTCTCCTGTCTCCTCTCTCCTGTCTCCTCTCTCCTGTCTCCTCTCTCCTGTCTCCTCCTCTCCTCTCTCCTCCTCCTCATCACATTAATGAATGTTACAAACTCGACATCTCGCTCCTGAAGTTTTATGCTTTCTCCTTTCTTTCCTCTCCCTTCCTGTCTCCTGCTGCAGGTATTCTGGAGCTGTAGAGTCTGGATCTGTGACCACAGGCCACAAACTGCCTCCACAAGAAACACCCACTGCTACAAGTTGATATTGTTGACATTATTATTATTGTTAGTAGTAGTAGTAGTAGTAGTTATCATATCATTATTAGCCAGACTGCCATTACTGTCACTTGATCTATTATTGCATCTTAATGAATAACTTGTGCTCTCTCTCTGTGTCCCTGCCTCGTCTGTTTAAAGGAAAGTGTTTCCTTACTGCTGCCATCTCGTGTTTGCTCATGGTGGGAACTGCTGAGTGTAATTATACAAAGAGTTCGGTCCACACATGCTCTGTATGTGGAGTGCCCTGAGATAACCTCTGTTCTGATTTAGAGCGGCGCAAATAAAACTGAACTGAATTTAAAAAAGCTGAGGAAAAGATCTGGAAAATGGATTAATGATGGCCATCATAAGTGAGGAAATGATGGCCATCATGTGTCTCACACTAAATTAACTCTCTCCTGCAATGATCTGAACGTGAACATGCATTTAGGCTAAGCCTTTACACTGAAGATACACTGAGGCAGCTCTACTGCTGAGTGACAGCATGAAGAACGCTTACCTGTCGTAGTGGATGATAAGGGAGATAGCCTCAAACAAGATAGCATTCTTGGCATTGGAGTGCTGCACCTTCTTGGACTTGGGTGGCTCCTGGGCCTTATTGAGGATGGTCTCCAGACACTCCACCAGGCGCCCCTTGACGGCACCATCCTCCGGTGGGGGGTAACACTGTAGCAGCCGCAGCAGCTTGCAGGAGAGCCAGGGTGCTGGGACAAAGTAGTAGGTGTAATCCTGGAGGTCAGTGGAAGCCGACGACACAATCTGGAGAAGGAGTTTCACAGCTATATGTTTAGAAGGTGTTTTTGCTCTGGACCTCAGCGCACAGACATGACTGGCTGGGTAATGAGCTCATCTGTTGCCATTCACCAGCTTTGATAAGCGACTATGCTGTTTACTCTGAAGTCCTGATCCACTCTCATCAAAAGCATTATCAAGTCAGGGACACAACAAAACACGCCTGATTGTTCCTGACACACAAACACACGCACGCGGACATGCAGACACAGACCCTGCTGAGTCGGGAAACTGCCAGCGAAACACAGGTCTTGAACTCATCTGGATTCTTCTGGCTCAGACAGGTGATGAGGGAGATGGCTGCCGTCACCACACCCTAAACAGCAGACACGTGAACAAACAAGAAGGCAGTTAATAAACCCAGGCATGTGTAACAGTGGAAACCACTCAGGCAACTGAGGCTTTAAATCAGACTTAACACAAACTGTTTCATATCCTATAAGAACCTATTAAATACACACACACAGGCAATCAGCAACAACAGGGCTGCGTCATGTAAGTAGGTTCCAAATGAGTGCAGGTCAGAACTGTGCTCTCACCATGTGCTGGTCGTTGAGCAGGTGCACCACGCGCGACGTCCACTCACCCATCAGAACCAGATCGGGGGAGGTCTTATAGAGGCGCAGCAGACACAGGGCAGCTGACTGCTTTACGCTGTCCATTGTGTCACTGTGGTGAAGCACATTCACATTAACATTAGCATCAAACACAAATGAGCGTGAGGTTGAATCGTTTTAGTTCATAAACACTCACCCTGCAACCAGGATCCGAGGGATCTCGCTGGCAAACGCCTCGGCCATCTCACGGCTTCCCACGTTTGCGATGCAGTGGAGCGCCAGGCACATGAAGGTGGGGTTGCGACTGGACAGGTCATTCTTGATGGCGTTGTTGATGAGGCGGATCAACTCGCTGTTGCTGTTAACCAGCACCGAGATGAACAGGTAGCCCTGGAGTAACAGAGTTAAAGAGAGAGAACAGGGATCAGACTAAAAACATGGCAGCGTTGGACACCACAGAAGAGAAGGAAGAAGCATACACACTGGGTCCGAGCTTAGAGCTAAAGCAGTCTAATCCAACAGCGCCATGATAAATCCAAACTTCACTTACGTCCTAATGATCAGTTAAAACACTCAGGTTGGTAACTGTTGTTGAAGTTCAGAGCTGCTTTGCTAAATATATAGTTTACTGTCACTGGTATTAATAGAGGTAGACCAACCTCCACTCAGGCAGCACAGACAGAACACCATGACCCTGTGCTTACTAAATCTGGGTGAAGTGTAGAGCTAATTCCACATTAACCAGTACGTGGCTCCAAAGATATTACCCATGTCACTCTGCAGAGTCAAAAGTCTGCTGAGATGAACTTATTTTATACTTTTACAACTTAATTAACAGCTAGGTGGACCTAAAGATGCCCTGTGGAGTTTTCTCACGCAAAAACAAAAGTTGCTGTTGCAACGCTGCATGTCCTGGTGTGTCAGCACCACCTGTAGATCAGTGGAGTAGTGCGACGCTGTTGCTGGAATGTGCATAATATGAATCTTGGGAAGATCTCAAAGAATCCTAGTTTTCCCATAAGGAAAAAAAGAAAAACAATAAATAAATAACATTCTAATCTGGTCTGAAAACAACAACACAGGTCAGACAAGCAAAGACAAGCGTCGGGCCTAAAATGCACTGTTGCCTGGAGTTTAAATCACAGCTGACTATGATCAAAAATAATAATAGCGACTGAATCATGAATACAAAACTGGTCCGAATCAATGTCACTTAGGTGTTCTCCTCAGTCACACTATAAGCTGGACAATGATCACCTGCAGACACAGACACAGCGGCTCTTTATCACTGAGCTCTGTGGAACGTCTGAGGCAAGAGATAGCAGCTCTCACTGGACTTCGGCATCTGTCAGTGTGTCATGTGCTGCATGTCTTAAAATCCAAGCGGCGAAGACCTTTTACTGGGTTGACGCTCAGCGACAACTCTGCGCTCAGTTTATGGCGGCTCTCCTGAGGCCTGATCGCATTTAAGGTCGTCTGAGGGCTAGCTCTGTTGTTTTTAACCGTCAAACCACTCGGAGCAGAGATCCTTACTCAGCATCATCCCGCTTACTCAACATATCCTGTTCCTGAGAAATTAGTCTACCGTACGGAATCAGGAAATAGATGCAGCGGCTGGGGTATCTGTTCTGCTTTAACATTTGGAGAATTTAACGTGCATAGCTTAGAGCGGCATTCGGAACAACACACTCATGTTGGAATCAACCGTGTTCATTTCTTAAGTCAAACCTTTTTTTCCCTTGCAGAGATTATCATATGACAGGTGTATACCACAAGCAGAGTTTGCTCATATCTCCACAAAGTCTCTATAATCTCTCATCCAATCAGCTACAGCACAAACTTCTTGCATGAGGCTCACTGACCTGCTAAATTTAACGGATGAAAATACCCTCAGACTTTTATAGAGCTCGGTGTCACTGTTTCTATTAATACTAATCAAAGTGTTAGACTTGAAAGAAAAAAAAAAAAAGCGTGCCAATGCATTTTCATGCATCGGCGTATTTGGCGTTGAGGGCCACGAGCCAAAACTCATGGCCGTACACTGGACCTGACTATGAACCAGTGGTCTGGACCTAAAAGGGAGAGAATTCAAGTCTTGGAATTATTAAAACTTATTATGACTGTCTACTCGCTCATTCCTAGCATGACACTTAGAGGGTTTGAGATTCTGGCTAGTCTGTGATGGATGACACTCAGGTCATTGATCTCTAGTCCTGTCAACACTGACAGTCATCAACCTTGGATCTCGTAAGGTACAAAAGAGCAGCGGCAGAGTGTTTGATGTGCTGTTCTGACAACGGCTCCAACATGATCACATCATTTAGGAGCAGGGGCTCTTTGACTGAGCTGACCGGTAAAATCCCAGTGTTTAGCGGTGAAGGCATGGTTAGATTCCTCGGTCCGGTTTAGCTCAAACCTGCACTGCTTTTGGCTCCGCCCACACCAACATGTCCCATACTGATCCTAACCATTGATGACTTCTATCAGTCAACTTACTCACTGCAGCTTAAATGTACAGTACAACAAACAGCAGTAATAATGCTCAGTATTTATGAGTCTCCCACACATTGACTTCACTTAGGCGAGCCACCCTGGTGTCTTAACTGCTGCCAAATTACATTTGGCAACCAATTAACATTCTGATAGAGTAATACATCCCTCCTGTTAACTGCACCCATTGCAGTCCGAAATCTCCTGTTTGTTGAAGCCTGTTTATTCCGTTGTTTGGTAAAGGTTTGCACGCCTAAGTGCACCTGGTTGGTGCGGATATAGCAAGTTGTGTTTTTGGGGGGACTTCATAAAGCAAGGCAATGGAGAACGTCAACACAGCAGACGCACAAAGGGAGATAAAGACAGAGAGAGAGGCGGGGCAGGGCGGGGCTGGGCGAGCTGGTTTGTGTATGCAGTATGAGACCAGAGGTGGGGGGTGGGGGCAAACAGGTCAGCAGATTAAAGACGTTTGTGAGAAAACACCAACATAAGGTGGAGAACTAAATAGACTTAAACTAAGCCCACGCCTCACAATACCAGTGGGTGGGAAACATCGTGTGCACATAACGAGCAAGAATCACAAAGGACATGATAAGTTAAAGGAAAGTAGTCAAGTGGAGACCGGTGAGTAGTCAGCTCCTCATGACTCCCTCAAACACAAACAGAGCTGGTAGAAGACTTACGATCTGTTTCTCTGTGTACTTGTTGGAGCTCAGCAGGTTGACTGCCTCCATGTGACCAAAGTCAATGTCGTGGCCGAGCAGGAAGATGAAGAGCAGCTTGCAGACGTACTTCTTCTTGCTGTAGCCATCCAGAGCCTTGTCCCCTTTAAACTTGGAGCGAATGTTGGCCAGCTCTTTGTTGATCCGTTTGATCTCGGCTTCCTTGCTCTTACCTGGTGGGGATGGAAAAGGTACAACACCAGCAGTTAAAATGTGGACCAGGCTGAGTCTTGTCAAGTCAAATTCAATTAGTGTGTGCTAACAGTAAAATTAATATAAGTTAGGTGCATCAGTGCAAGTGATAGGGAGTTCTAACACCCACCACCTCAACTCACTGAGGTCCAAGGTCAATGCATGTGCTATCTGCTCACTCTGTCTCATTGTAAAAGCAATGAACAAACCAAAACAATGCTGCAGCCTTCTCACTTTTAGCCCAGTATGCTGATAAGCATGGCTTGCTGCACAGCATGTGAACTGAAGCTGATTAATAGTCATTCTATCTGAGATAAAAGTTACTACTTGCTGTTTTTCCCAAACCCCATGGGAGAACACATAAATCTGCAATGTTTCCGATGTATGTCCAGTCAGCAGTGACATGTGTAATCAACTGAAGCGATACAGTCTTCGTGCTGCCACACTGACCAATGTAAGCAGTTGGAGAACTACTGCTTCTGCTTTGTTGTAGCCTCTGCCTCTGAGTAGCCAGGTGGTGCAGTCACCCTGCTTCTGTCTGACGAGAGATACAGAAGTATCCAGCGCTGTACAACAGGGCAGCTTCTTCCTCAGACTGTGACGCTCATCGACTCTCAGTTTATGACTTATTATTGTATTAATCTAATTGCATATTTTTTTATTTTGTGAGTAGAATGAGAAGAACGACTGCTAGCATTAAGTTCTACCACCATGTGTTGCAAAATGATAAACTAATGAACTGTGTACCTTGTAATAATACAAAAACACCATAAGGTCTTACCGAACAATTCTTCTGCTTAAAGCTAATGTGGCAAAGGGAACCTAATTGTTTGTGTACAACACTTAAATGATTGGTCAAATTCATAAGAATGTGGAGCCTCAGCCGAGAAGGATTCCACAACCACCAGATTTACCTAAATACAGTCAGACAGTCACAGACAGTAAGCTCTGCTGCCACCGTGCCTCTATCCAGGGAGGGCAGTAAGTCGGACCAACACAGGCAGCAGATGAAGGCTCGGCACGTTCTGCTCCACAGCAGATGGCAAGAACTACTTTTCATGAGTTTCCATCTGAAGACACTGGCTCACTGCGACAACAGCATGCTGCTGAGGAAGACACCGGGTGTTCATGCCACACCTGTGCAGGAGATGTTCATCAAAGACAGGAAATACGCCTGAAGGGAAAGGCAAATCTCTTCAAGCTCAGCTGAATTTAATGACGGGCCAGTGCAGTGGATATCAAGGACCTACCCCCTGCCTGCGTATACCTAAATCCTTAGGTACTGAGACTTAGAGGCTAACCGCCTCTAATACACCTGTGTTGGGAAACATCAGACAAAATGTTTCATGGTCTTGAGAAGCTGCAGCATTTATTAACTGACACACTACAACCTAAACTATACTGTTTACTGCCAGATGGACCAACTTCCTGCAAACCTTTTCCTCTTCTCCATTCACATCCACTGTTACTGTTCTGTCTCTCTCACTCACTCTGCCATAGTACGCTCCAGACACACATTACAAGTAGACAATCTTTGTTTGAGAGGAGGCTACAAGCAGCAAGACCCGCACACACACAATCTCATTCTCTCTGACCAATCAATGCTCTGCAGTGTTTTAACTCCACAGTTTAATATGAGCACAGTTCACTCCGAGCCTCAACGGAAGGAGGGGGGTCACCAAAAAACAAACCAAAAAATTAAAAAAACAAAAAGAGGGACAGAGTGGAGTGGTTTTACTGATATCCAAAACTTTTGCCAAATGAAACCGTCATAATGTGTACTGAACCAAACAAAACTTGTTAAAAATCAGTAAAACAAGAGGTTTTTCTGCATTTGCAGCAATCAGAGCTCATCTTGTCCTCACATACACGATTTACATATTGAGAAATATTTGAAACATATGCCAACAGGATAATATCAGCCAATAACTCATCTGACCAATAATCCACTCAGGCTCTACAATTTATAGTATAATAATTTTGTTTATGAGCATTAAACCCTGGAAATGATGCTTTATTTGCCAGCAGGTGTGGTTTGTGCACATTCACAGTGATGCATGATCCATGTTGACAATGATACGTCACTACTCCTGATTTGTTACTAAAGTTGTAACAACACTGAAAGAAAAGAGATAACTACTAGCTTGCAAACTAATACTTGTCTGCCTGCCATTTCTCAGACCTGACAGCTTAAAGGGATCACTGTATAATGTCAAACTGTGGCCTAATCTACAATAACAGCCATTCTCACTGAACTAAGAGAGAAAGAAAGAAAACACGGAAATACTGCCACAGCCAAAACTAACAAGGCTAAGAGGGAAGGTTAAGATCCCAGTTTGTATTTCCACAACTGCTAAACAACATAACTATTTGAGTCGTCAACCTTAGGTAAGCCAATGGTCTCATGCTGTGTCAAATAATTACTGGGGTGCACTATTGTACAAACGCTGCTGTCATTGTTACAGAACTTATAGTAGGTGCCTACAGCAGAAACTGTTTATAGTTAAATCGCCAGATGTAAGATTTGGTTGCAAAAGCCAGTTTCAGATCTGAGTCCATATAGGCAAAAAAAATTTTTTTTGCTAAGCTAGGTCTAACTACTGGCTACCAGCCCCTGATTGAGTGCCACACAGTTTGTTAAATACTGGTTTATGTTAAAACAAAATCCAGATGTATCAGTGTCACAACATTAAAATGAGATATAACTTAAAAACATGCAAGAGTGATGAGGGTCTTGTGCAGTCAAGAGATCAGCTGATTGAATTCTGTCCATTTCAGTGGATGCAATCTCTTGATCGTGCATTATACATTTGATTTATTGCCTTAATAAACCTAAACCTACAGCAACTAGGTCTGGCCAACAGTGTGAAAATAGAAACCCAGATATTAATAGGGAGTATGTATACAATATTGAAAATGGATCTTCTAATATTTAATTGGCAATTTTAGATCATCGCAACCCTTTTTTAAGATTTATTTACTAATGACCACTGGCTTATGTGCATTAGTGGATTGTGGCAGGGGGTTCAGTGTGAAGAAGGGTCAGGTTGAGGTCCTCCTGCCTGTCCTGACATCCCTACAGAGCTTCTGCTGAGCTGCTCACATCTTAAAACTGTGAAATTAACCTCCCCTTTTCTGGATGACTTCAGTGAAGAAATATGAATTTCTGATATTGCACAGATGTTTGTGGTCTGTGACAGCCAACACTCCAAAAACAAAAGGCCTCATGTGGAGCATCCGAGCATCCGGATCATTGGTTCTGGCACCGGTAAAAAGGTCCAGTCACAGACAGCGTGTGAGAAATAATCGTTGCATTACTGAGTATTTAGCGGCTGAGCTATTTAAAAAGAAATAACACGAGCTGTGACAGACGATTGCCACTCTTTGTACCGCTGCTACCACCTCATTTCACTACAGCACGTAATAGAGTAACGTGACAGCAACTCCGGTCATGTCAACTGATGCTGGCGGGCGTCAATTTAATGTTGCACAAATTAGCAAGTACAATAGACGAAAATGGTACTTACAATTTCTAATGTCCGAAATGAAAACAGCTAATCCGCGCATTCCATCTCCTTTCGACACAGCCGGCATGTTTGCAGGTTTCTGTCCTCACTCCGGCCTTATCCGTAAAAATGAACTGACGTCGGTCAGCTTTTCACACTGGACTGGAGGTGAAGATGGCCAATTTGACGTCCCGTAGTCGGCAGCTAGTTCGCAGGTCCGGTCGCTCACTACAACTTTTATGATTGACTGTTGCCTACCGAGCTCGCTGGATGTGTGTGCGTGGCTAGCCCCGATAGCATTTGCTAGATTAGCTGGATGGTGGTGGATCAAGCAGCAGCAGGATACGTTTACGTTATCCCTGTTAACTGGCTCGTTTCCGCTGGCTATGGCAGGCTAACGTTATTTCATTCAATCCTTATCTAGCTAGGATTAGGAGCTACGCGCATAACACCTCCGGCAATGATTCGCTTCAGTTAAAACCACCCAGTATTAGGATGTCTCTATGATGAACACAGTCAGATGTGCTGATGAATATAACGTCCGAGAATATAACGTTAAGTTACTCCGTGTCACGCACCGTAAAGCTAGCTGAACAGCTAGCTAGCTAGCTGGCTAGCAATATCATTCAAATACTGGAATACATCACCGGTTGACCGGAAAAGCTCAGTGGAGAGTCTTAACTGCCAAACAGCGATATGAAACGACAGCCCTGTGGTCTTTATCGCGCACTAAATGTGGTAAATAGGATGTCCTCTATAATTGATGTCCGTTCTAATTCTCCAGCCTCCACTCCGCGGTTTGGATAAGGCTCGTGACAGAAGAACCAACAGCATGCCCGCGCGACGTACCCGTGCACGCGTACGCTCTTCTCCTGCGGCCGAGTGCAGCGGACAGCCCGGCGCTGATTGGTTCAGCTTGCACTGGCACAGCTATGATATCGGCCAACATTCACTGCGCCGAGCACTACCCGCTCAGTCATGAGATTCCCTGTTTTGAAACGGTTTAGCGGGGGGGGGCACGACTAAGGCACAGCATTGGTAGACAGGTTCAACCTCCGCTAGCTGTGGCTTTGACCCACGTTTATCGTCAATTTCCTGTTGACGTGCATCACAATTGCCAGCGATCGGCTGCTGCAGGAACTGATGCATGTCTCTGACCTTATCAAATACATTGTGCTTCCACGCGGGGACGGAAGTTTTGATAAATCGACGTCCCTGCATCGTTTGACACACATCCTCAATTGCGCTGATTCTGAAGTGTTGAGCGCATAGCAGAATGAAAAGGTTTTCATTAAATATTTCAAGCCAATAGGAACCACTACCTTCATGGTTCTGCTTCATTTGGTGTTGTACTAAACAGTAGTAGTAAACAGTCTTTAAATTTGTAACTTTAACTTTAAATCATGACAGGGGGCAGGGGACTTTTTAGTTCTGTTTTTTATCATTTTTAGTTGCATCTTTATTTGCTTTGTAGAAAATACTTGGAGGGAGTTGGACGTTTGTGCAGTTGTCTTATAAAAGCTTTTTTTGTCATTATTCATGCATTTTAAATCCAGGACCCAGCGGCTGTGTGTGTGTTTGAATCAAATACTTAAAATTAGTAAGCCGTGTTGGGACTGTGCAGGCTACAGTAGAGATCATGCCGGACATTCGGTGGTCACCTGAATGCAGCTCCGCTCCGCTTAAGTAGCGCCGTCTGTCACCTGTTTCGGATGTGAGATGCTATATGAAATGAAATAATTGTGTTTTTGCATTTTTCTAAATTGAACTCTAACATAATGTCATTATTGTGTTTCTCCGTCCTCGGAAAAAAGAAAATGGTAATTTCCCGTAGTTTGAAGTGCAATATTCCGATTTTCCTAAAATGATGGCGCGTCATTAAAATATAGGCGGTGTCTACGTTCCAGTCCAATCAGAGCTCAGAGCTGAGTGTCGTGGGCGGGGTCAGGAAGGAGTCTTTCACGCTCGCGCAGTTGGTTAGGCAGGAGATCGAAATGGCGGCGCCAGCAGAGAGGATGGAGGTAAGGTCTTACAATAGGAAATTCATTAACTCTTCTGATCGTTCGTGAATTATACATACTTATCTTCACTCTGGGAAAGATATGGCGGATTGTGGTACAGGCTAAACATTTGGGAATATGTCACTACGCAAGTACCTCACAGTGATGCATCCATTTTAACTTAGCTTGCGTTCATTACTTTAATGCATCTGCCGTCGCCGCTCATTCATTTAGCGTCGAAGACGAAGCTAAGATTTTAGCAAACACTTGAACCATCCCGTGTTTATGTCCGCGCCGAGTGAAGCTTGTGGATCTTCGGTGAAAGTTTACCCCGCCGCATCAACGATGTTTAAGTTGGCGTTCAAAGCCGGCTGCGACTGACGAGCCTGTGGGACCGCATGGGGACTAACGTGTTAGCTTGCGAGCTAGTTAGCTAGCTCGATAGCTGCTTGAGGCATGGATGCTGCCTCATTCCCCCGCTCGTTTTCCACTATTCCAGCGTCGTTTTGATTGAACTTGATGTCCCATTTGCGCCAAGGTATTTCCTTTCGGTGTATTGTCTTATTTACAGCTTTCACCTCAAATTTCTTGGCCGTGTTGCGTTACGTCTCCTGTTTTTAAGCTAACACAACGCCTTAAAGCCTGTAGTTTGCGGGTAACGCCAACAGTTACCGGTTAGTTGGCTCCGCCGAGTTTAAAGGCCCGGTGACTGCGATGATTTTGAGACCTTTTTGTTTGATGAGCTGTGATCCGACGCGGCGTGTGGTTAGAAATAGCGTAGTAATCCTTCAAGGAAGGCCAAGACCGCATCACATAGATTACCAACAACCATGTGCTCCCGTCTTTTGTACTGAAGTGAGGCTGGCCCTGTCCACCTCCAGCCCGGCCGGATGAGACACTCACTGTCCCAGAAGAGTAAAACTTTCCATAAGTAGGCAGGTATTAACCGGATCGCAATTAACTAACAGACTCTCATTGAACAGTGTGTATTGATCTTTTCATAAGTAATTCACTTTTGGAAACACTGCTGTGTACTCGTCTGTGCAGGGGTGGTTGATGTTCATGTTTCTTTAGTTCTTAATAAACTCATTGAACAGTATTTTTGACCATTTCCAAAACTTCCCTTCATCCATATTTAAACACCCCTGTTCATTACTGGTAAAGTTTCTTTATTGTTGCAGCCACTTGTCTCAGGGAAGCTCCTACAGAGATGAATTCAGCTGCAGAGTCTCCCTTGCTTTGTATTATAAGTGGGTTTTAATAGAAAGCGATGTGTGTGTGCGTGTACTACACTGCACTAACAACTGTTGGTTGCCAACTGTGACACCCCACGGGGCCCAGTGGGGAAGACAATGAGTCGGTTCTGAATCCAGGCGTGTGTATGTAGATTGTAGGTGTGGGTGGGGGTTAGGGCTGCACATCTTTGCCAGACTTTGCATGTGCAGGTGACAGGTGTTTCTGCGGTGCAGGGTGTGAAGGTGAGGCCTTGTGCTTTGTCTGTGGGCAGAAGGCGCATTGTAGGTTTTGACAGTAGATGAAGGTGGAGGTCGGGGCCTCACTTGTCTGCAATATTGTGCAAGTTGGAGATGGGGGATTTCTGTGAAATAGGCCAGCGTCACCACCATCACACTTGCCGTTCCCCTTTAACCTCTACCATCAGGAGGGGGGGGGGCCTCCCTCTCACTGGGTCTTTTCCTCTTTGTCCGACCGCTCTCTGGAAACCTTGAACTCAGCGCTCCAGCTGTGCCATGTTCTTGCCGCGATGCAGCTGCTGGAGCCGATCGCAGTCTTTTTGGCCTGTCTTTTTGAATTTAAACGGGCATGCCGCTGTGCATTTCAGCAGCGTGAAGAACAAGTTGAACAGGTGTATCAAATGAGCTCACATACTTCTTTACAAAAAGGGGGTGAGGTTACCTCCTCCAGACAGATGAGTGCACAAAGTGGGTGTGATTGTCCGATCCCATCGTCTGCATTTGTTTTAGGAATAGTTCCGGTGACAGCTGTTCAGCCTGCAGGTTGCCACTTAGCTTGTCTTTGAGCACCAGGAAGACGGTGTTCTCCAGCATTAACCTTAAAGACTGTCCCCTCGATGTGTGATTATGTGCAGTTCATGGGGTTAATTCTAGCCATGGCTTCATCTTATTTGAGCTGCTCAACACCCAATAAAGTCTGAACTTAGGGCAGAAGAATAAAGCCAGCAGCAGTGGATGCCTACATATAAGGCGTTTAGGAAGATCTGTTAATTATAGAATCTACAGCTAATCTGTGTAAAGCATTCATGGGACACCTGTAACTAACATAATCACACGTTGACAGTTGGAATAAACGGTGCATTGGTTTGACGTTACTTCACCCAGCCTCAGTGATGTAGCTGCATCCCTGTGCTGAGCCATGAAAACAAGTCGACTGCCTGCAGTGTGCCGTAGATTGCATGGACTCCAGGTTCTGATGGAGTGTGTCTTTGTTGAGGTTTCTCAGGGGGAGAGCTCAGCCAAGCCTGCAGCAGAGGACATGACGTCAAAGGACTACTACTTTGACTCATACGCCCACTTTGGCATCCACGAGGTAATGTTTACGTTCAAATGATCAAACCATAAAGTTTTATCTTGTTGTCCCATAATTGTGCTCCCACTGACCCTCCTCACTGCCACTGTAGGAGATGCTGAAAGATGAGGTCCGCACCCTGACCTACCGTAACTCCATGTTCCACAACAAGCACCTGTTTAAGGACAAGGTGGTGCTGGACGTGGGCAGTGGAACGGGCATCCTCTGCATGTTTGCTGCCAAAGCAGGAGCAAAGAAGGTTATCGGGGTACGTGTCCTGCTCAGTCACTCTGATCTGTGTGTCAGTCATGTGATTACCTTACTAGTAGTTGGGTTTGAGCCCCTGAAGTCAAGTATTGTCCTTTGGCTTAACAGATTGAGTGCAGCAGCATCTCGGACTACGCTGTGAAAATCGTCAAAGCCAATAAGCTGGATGATGGTGAGTAAATGGAATCCATCTCGGGCTCACACGAGGAACTAGAAACTGTGTGATGCATGTGCTGAACTCTGCTTATGTCTCTAGTTGTGACCATCATCAAGGGGAAGGTGGAAGAGGTGGAGCTGCCCGTGGATGACGTAGACATCATCATATCAGAGTGGATGGGCTACTGCCTCTTCTACGAGTCCATGCTCAATACAGTCATTTATGCTAGGGATAAATGGCTGGTATGTATATGCACCCAACACTAAGCTGAGCGCTTGTTGTTGCAGTTGGGTACAAAACATCTGAATGCAAGCCAGAATCTGCAGAGCAAAGTGTTTTGAACCGCTGAACGCTGCTCCGACTCATCTGCAGGGTTTTATCTGTAGCTTCAGTTTGACCTCAGTGAACCTTTAAGCCCCAATTCAATGTTTCTCACTGACACGCTCATCCAGTCCAGATACTAATACCAAACACTTGTTGGTTTTGGCTGTTGTAGCTGCTTTACAGGCTGGATGATGTGTCACCACACCTGAGTCTGAGTTTCTCTTTCTCCCCCCGCCTCTGATAGAAGCCAGATGGACTCATCTTCCCGGACAGGGCAACCCTTTACGTCACTTCCATTGAAGACAGGCAGTACAAGGACTACAAAATCCACTGTGAGTAGCACCGTCTGACTTACCCCAAGCTTATACGTGTCCCATCAGGAGGAGTTGGTCTGTGATGGTGGAGTAACGTGCAGTAATCCAGTGTCATAGAGCAGAGTTTTCATATCCAGCACCTTCACATCGGTGATTGGGTGAAACCAGAACAGCTGTCACACAGGCCTGGAGTCCACTGGCTGTGATCTGCTGGTATTGTTCCCAGTGCACTGAAACTGGATTGTGTGCCTGTGTTTGTTCAACTCAGGGTGGGAGAACGTCTATGGCTTTGATATGTCGTGCATCAAGGAAGTGGCAATCAAGGAGCCCCTGGTTGACGTCGTTGACCCCAAGCAGCTGGTCAGCAGCGCCTGTCTCATCAAGGTGGATGGATGGATAACTTGAGTGATGGCGTTTGCCTTCTTGATGGATCTGTCTTGCTACACAGGTGCTGACTCTGTTCTCTATGATGTGTGTGCGTGTGTTTAGGAGGTGGACATCTACACTGTGAAGCTGGAGGACCTGACCTTCACCTCACCGTTCTGCCTGCAGGTGAAGAGGAACGACTACATCCACGCTCTGGTCACTTACTTCAACATCGAGTTCACTCGCTGTCACAAGAGGACCGGCTTCTCCACCAGTCAGTACACACACACACACCATCAAACACACCATCACAACCTCCCCACAAAGGGTTACAGTAGAAAGTAATATGTGCAGAGTGCTACATCTTGCACGATACAAAATCACCCGTCGTATGCTCATCATAGCATCAAGGCCACAATGGGGCCAAACACAGCGGCGTTTGCATCGCTGCTGAGCAGAGCTGGAGCTGACAAACGCTGGTGGCTACCGCAGAGTCGTTTGATGCCGATTTGAATGCCAGCCGTGCTCTTTCAGACAAAAGCCACGTTAGCTGGCTAACAGATTTAGTTTGGCGCTTAATTCACACACATTGTACCCGGAAAGTCGATGAATACTGCAGCAAATGTGCACCGATGTTTCTTTTACAGTCCGTTAGAGTCCGTGATGGTTTTACTTTGGTTTGAATGAACGGCTCCAGCTTTTAAAGCACTTAGCAGCAGACTTTATCCATTCACCGTATTTTGCTGTCACCAGGCCCAGAGTCTCCCTACACCCACTGGAAGCAGACAGTCTTCTACCTGGACGATTACCTGACTGTCAAGAGCGGCGAGGAGATCTTCGGCACCATCAGCATGAAGCCCAACGTCAAGAACAATGTAAGCAGAGCTCCGCCACTCAAAATGAACCCCCTGTCCCCGTCAGTGCGTGCGCATTATCTGACTTGCCACCGTTTTTTTGCAGAGAGACCTGGACTTCACCATAGACATCGACTTCAAGGGTCAGCTGTGTGAGGTGTCCAAGACGTCAGAGTACAGGATGCGCTAGGGGTCTGCGCCACGTCTCCCCGTCCTAGTTTGTCTTTAGAGGACAGATCATACCGTTTGACCGGGAGTCTGTACAGTAGTTTGATGCTCCCCTGCAGCAATGTTTTAAGACTTTTTATTTTAATTTTTTTTCCATTGTCTTTTTTTTATTGTCATTTTCTTGTTCAGATGTTGACAGTATTTAAAAAGGTTCTCACATCCTCGGGGTCACAGTGCATTGGCGTGGTGATTTATTGTGCCGTAGTCACTCAGCAAAACGTGTGTTCGACATGGTCCTGGTGTTTGTGTTCGCCATCGTTTTCGCATTTTGCTTTAGGGTTCTTGTCCTTTTGCATGTACAAGATTCACATAGACAATCGACACAGCAGCCCTGCTGACGCGTCTGCATAGTATTACTGTTCAGCCGCATGGTCCTCTGTATGGTCAGTATGTGACCCAGATGCTGGTCTCCCTCGTTTCGGATTCTGTTGATGCTGTAGGACTCTGTGGGTCTTTGGGTTTCTGTAGACTCTGTGAACTCTGCCTCCCTCGCTTCTGTACCACTTTATAGAAACCATGTGTAACTGACAAAAAAGCTGTTGAAACCCAAAATGAGTGGATATTTAAAAAGACAAGGCGCAAACCAGGAAGTTAGCCCGCAAGCTGACGAGCCCTGTGAGGCACAGCAAGTCACGCGATCACAGCGGCACCTCTGTGCCCGTGAGTTAACCCAGACAACTCAGTCAGAGAATGCACAGTTCACACTCACTAGGAACGTGCGCTTGCATCAGCCCGCAGAGTGTCACAGAGTGGCAACAGGCCGTGCTGCAGCGAAAACTAACACCCCCATTGACAACCACCGTCCCCACACCAGAGTCCCACATCACAGCCTGGTTAACGGTTTTCCCCTCAAGATGGAAACTTGAAGTACTGAAGAAACTGAAAATGTGAAGCTGAGGAGCTGTTTCCCCGGAAACATAAAGCTCAGCGGCTGCAGACCAAGAGCAGTTCGCTGAAGGCATTGAGAAAATAAGATCCAGAGCTTAGTTTCCCAATATTTCAGGAGCGGCCTCACCACCCTCACATTATCGTACTGTTGTCTCGTTCCTACTCCCAGCTGTGGGAATCTTCTCCAGTTCCTCTGTGGGAGAATAGTGTACATCTGTGTGCATTTTAAGTGAACTTTGCCACCGTTTGAGCATGCCGCATACTTAAAACCGGCTTAAAATCAGTATGCAGTAGGTTTAGGACACGGTGCAGGAGACACGCTGCTCACATGCAGGGACTCACCCTCTGTGAATGGATCAGAAGTGGGCTGTTGCAGACCTGCAGCTGTTTGTCACCCAGCCCATGTATGCGTGCTAGCTGGGTTGTGATGCACCAACTGATCAGTCAGGCTGATCTGAGAAACATTCTGATGTGTCTGCTGGAGCTGAAGGAAAAGAGTGGTTCCAAAGCTTGGTCAGGTGTCCTTGAACACCTGTGTGTGCGTCTGAGGCTGCCCGACTCAGTCTGAACAGTAGTAACCATGTTGGCACCCTGCAGAGACAGCTCTGACTCACCACACTCTGATTTCTCTCTTTTGTATTTTTGTTTGCTGCTGCTTCTTTTTTTAAAATAAAACTAATAAACTGTAAATGTCACTTTTCTTCCATCATCTACAAAATGCAGTTTGCTTTATTTTGGAAAACCAAATAAGACTCATCTACAAACATGCATATAAACTTAGACAATGTGTTAGGATGTCAAACTAAAGTCCAGATGTCTAAAAAGTACACGTTGACTCTGAGCCATGGTAGAGTAGAAGTATAAAGTATACCAAATGTAGAAATGTAATGTAAAATACAAATACCTTAAACTTTTATCAAATTTACATTCCACCACCACTGGAGGACTGTACGTGGAGCCAAGGTATCCAGGAATCTGGCACTGTTGGCCTTTTCCCGTGTCATCCCTCAGAGCAGAAGATCTGCTGACCAGGTGAGCGCAGCCTACAGCACATCTGGTGGTTGGAGCTCTGACACTGTGGCCCTGATTTGGCAGATCTTGGACCAGTCTGTTAATGTCAGCAGACACGATTCCATGCAAGATGTTTGGGTGTTTGTCGTGGAGAAAACATAATGGAAACTTCCTGTGTGTCTGTGATATGTGCTTCCAAAAGTCATGTCTGCACTAACTCAACAGCACACACTTCCAGTTTCTTACAGGAAGAACCATCACACATTGTCTGGAACACACAGGAAGTTCTTCACTGGAAAGGAGGTGACCCCTCACCATGAGTAAATGTAGCAGAGTTTGGATTTAGTAGCCTAGGCCTTAATATATTGGCCTGAACCGTGGCACCTCTAGTGTCGGCAACACTCCAGATGTGTGACTGAAACCTAGATTTTGTACCAAGAGATCTGTGGTGCTGTCATCAAAGGAGATATACGGACAAATAAGATTCAAGATGAACAAGTAGAGATGAGCACAGGTGCATGCTGTGGTAACACACACACAGACGGATGGTTGAGGTGAGATGGAGGAGTGACACCGTTGGACCTCATGCATTCAGTATGCTGCATGAGGCGCTGTTAAAGACATGCAACCAGCAGGTGGCGGCAGGAGAAGCTTCTTTCTCTTGGAGTTTAAAGCAGGTCCCAGTTTACCCCCGTGTGTCCTACATGCAGTCACTTAGGACGAGCAATTTTGTTTTAAAAAGGGACTTAAAGGTGGTCACTGACTCAGCCAACTGGATTCTCTTGGCGCCCTCACAGCAAACATTCTGTCCCCTTTGGATTCTGGAACAGGCAAGAGACCTCTAAAATGGTCTCTGTGTTTAAAAGTTAGGCCAGGTCGTATTTTTGAAATATTTGTTGTGAATATTTGAATTTTCAGCAGGAACCCAAGGTCACAACTGAACCTGAGCTCCACAGGGGGCGGAGCAGACAGATGACAGGCAGACAGATACAAAAACACACTGCCTAAACTCAAATAGCTACACAACTGATATACTCCTGGGGAGTGAACAGACACATCTCTACAGGCTGACACAGCTGCTTTAATGCAACACCAGTATAACTGATGCATAACTGTCTGCGTGTGACTGCAGGATCACAGAGAGCTCCAGGACCCTCATCATCAGGGTCTGTCTTCCCCTCATCCAGGGGACTTATGGACAGTTGGAGCCCCCTGCTGTCCAAGAGCAGCAGCAGGCTGAACACACACACACACACACACACACACACACACACACACACACACGGATGACCGTCACATCATGGCTTTTATTGCACCTTTTAACTGGTACTTTGTTCTGCTGTGTGGCACATGTGTATGTACTGCGTCTATATGCTGCAGATGTATGTCTTGACCTTGCATTAAGTCGCACACCTTGACCTTTGATCCACATCCACTCCTGAAAAGTTTTCATGCCTCATCTTGGAAATGTTTTTGTCTTTATTTTGTTTTTTACTTATTTTTTAGTCTTTTATAACTCCATCTCTCAGTCCCACCCCACCTCCACCCCGCACCCCCAGCAGGAAGCGGGTTTCCTGAGTTAGCCTCTTGCTGTTTCCTGCAATGTCTCCTTAATCTGCCATCCAAGGAGCCACAAACACAGACACACACACACACACACAGGGGGACTGAGGGTTGAAACTGTAAACACTGTTATTGTCTCCGCAGGGTTTCAGAGTGTTCCCACAGAACAAACTAATGTTTGGCTTCACCACAATGTTTCTTCATAATCTGTATAATCACCATCAATATGGAGAATTCAGTTGTACACTGACTGTTTGCTGTTGTGATGGTCACACCACACACACTCTGTTCACTGGGAAGCAGTCAAAGGTGGACGGCCGGACAAAGATCCAGGTTGGACCACGGACAGCGCCTCATGTGATCACATGATCTCAGAATCCGATAAATTGCGAAATGTCAGTCACACATCTTCACACTGAAGCCGTGTGGGTGTGTGTGTTTTGTTGGTGTAAACCTGTGAGATGCAGACTTGTGCAGGGGGAAGAATGTGTTTTTGCTGTGACTTCCTTGTGTGAAGGAAACGAGTACATTGTCTCCAGGGGAGGACCGGCCTGCACGTTCATCTCATGAACCAACCCTGGCTGCACCAGACACACCGGCTCTCACTGAGGTTCTCACCGGCGTGTTGAGCAGAGATAGCCACACACATGTCTGAATGATTAGTCTAAGACAATGTTGTTTTATTCACGGGGTCTCCTGATGATATTGAGCTATGAAATCATTTTATTGCTGACACACAGGTCGTGATGTCAAGCCAGAGTGGACCGCTGCTTGGACTGCAAACATTTACCGTATTTACAGTACAACACATTACAGCACAGAGCCACAAATATCCGCTAATACTACTTGTCACTGTGTATTCTGTTGTACCTTTAAATGGCAGCACTTGGGTAGAGTGGGATCCTGCACAATGGTGACTTTTTTCCTGACGTCCAGCTGACCAGGTTAACTCTCTGATGCAGAGGTGGTGCAGAAGTCACAGGTGTTCCTGCTTAAACTACAATCTGTGTCGAAAGTCAGAATATAAAGAGGCAACTTGGCGTCATTGCCCACCACCGCCATCTACCTCTCAGTTTAACAAATGTGTACTGAATAAGCTGAGGGTGTTTCTGCTGTGACAATTGCAGGTTTACTGCAGTGGGAGTATGCGTGGCGTTTACTGCAGATCAGTGTCCTTTTAGAGACTTTTTTACATAGAAAGACAAGCAAAAGAAAAAATACTTTTACAAAAAACATTACATTAAGTGTTTAATTATTCAAATATGCATTGATATTATGTTAATTTGTTTTGCCAAGTTGTTGTTTTTTTTCAAATTTATGACAGAGACAGCAGTGCATTGATTGAGGTGTGCATGATTTCAGGTATGCATTTCCTTTCCATATTATTAATGATAACAATAACAGTAATTTACCACATTATGTCATACATGGGTGGGAGAATGTGTACAGTTAGGAGCTGCAGACTCCAGACGGCTGGCTTTGTGGGCTGAGCCCGGAGGCTGTGGGTGGAGCTGTGAGATGCATAGCTGACCCGGATCCCACTGCTCAGACCACACGGCTGCAGTAGCAGGATGAAGGAGCTGGAGAAGGAGAACGGAGGAGGTGGGAAAGCTGGGAGCCAGAAAGAGAAGGATCAGGTAGGTGTGAAGATGAGTCGGTAGACAGTCAGTCTCTCAGTGGTGGATCGAGCAGCAGGAACGGATTTTGCCAGCCGTGTGCAAACGGTAAAATCAGAGAATATGGATCCTGTGCTCGGTTGTAAATGGGGGATGTGGTTTTATGATGTTGTGCCAGTTGAAACTTGTAAATGTGGATTGCCTCAGGCTTCCTGCTCTGGTATGAGTTTCCCAGGGTGCATGGTGACTGAACCAAGCCAAGTTTCTGAGCCTATCACTCAAACAAAACAAACATACACTGCATATTATTTATCAATAGTGACTTTTACAATTTTGAGTAAATCAAATATAGAAAAAATAGCCAAATAGCTAAAACTGATAGCACAATATTAGATCCTTCCTGTCAAGTCTTATGAAGGAATAAATAACTAAATATTCCTCATTAATACTTTACAATGTTTACAGGTGTTTCTGTCAGCAATGTTTGCTGACCTAGAATCAGAATAAGCCTGCATTTATCTGTCATTGTGAGTTTGGGGGGACAACATGCTACTGTAGGCACTCTGCCGCATTTGTTTGTGTGGAAACAGACCAGAGGAACAGCACCAACTGATGTTGAACTGCAGTTGTTCTTAGGCAACATGCAATGCTGCCAAACAACATTAAATTCATGAGACGCAGTGGGAGTGGAGTCATGCAGTGACAGAGCTTAAGCTCTGTGTGTGCCACAGAGTGAGCAACAAGTGGCAGCCTATACAAGGTGCGAGTGCAGGGTTCATTTCTCAATCGCGTACAACTAAATGCAGTGTTACAACATCCTGGTACCGGTGCCTCCATGCTGTGCATTATAAATAATTAAAAATAAGTTCTAAATATTGAAACTCTTATTGTTTTTATCATCCTTGGGGCTCTGCAGGCACCTCACTGATGCTCAGTAGATGGTACCAGTGATGTTCCCGGTGGTTTCAAGAGCATTTGCAAACCCCCCTTGTCCCGAACTGTGGACATACCAATACAGTCAGTTATGTTTCCACTCAGGATGCTTTCTGTTGCAACTCTTGTGATGCTGATATACAGGACTCTGCTCCACTTTAGCTCCACTGGTGTAGACAGGGCTGTGTGTGTTCGCCTGTGTACTAAAAAGTGTACTAAGTGTACTAAAAACAATGATTTCAGTTTGTTGTTTCATGATGGAGAACCACCGAGCTAGCATGCAGAGGTCAAGTCATTTGTGCTCTCTGATGACAATCTGACCCTGGCAATCACAGTCACGGTGCACAACCCCATAATGTTGGAGAATACATGCACACTCTTGGTTGTGCAGCTCAGACCGCTGCTTAGACCACTATTTGGTCTCTGCGTAGTAGCTGATGATTCTCCGCATATAGATTTGACAGAGATTAGGATCAAGTTTGAGCTCCATGGTGATGATGGGCACATGTGCATGGGCAGCATCACAGATGTACTCCTGCAAACAGTCACGTAATCACCTGTAACCCTGGCCCTGCTGATGATCGCACGCCAATTCGTTGCAGTTCTAGTTTGTTTGAAACCGCAGAAACAATCGTGCAACATCGACTCCGTTCCTAAGCTAATGCTAACTGTTACAACCTTACAGTATGTTTACATAAGGGCAATACAAAGTGATTCACATGCCTGGGACCTCAAACACACACATTACTTAGAAGAGATTTCCCAGTGACATGTGGCTGCAGAAGGTTATTGTGGGTGTACCTCTGTTCAGTTCTGTTCTGATTTGTGTATGGAGAGTATAGAAATAAGACACAATGTGGCCTATGTGTTTTTAAGCAGTCGGGTGTACCCTCAGATCTTGACCAAGCAGAGATCTCTGCTGCTTTTCACACATATCTCTACTACAGAGAGACAGGCTTTGATTTGATCGGCAAAGACGGCTCATTTGGTAGAAAACTGTTCCATAGAAATACCTGTTCCTGCCCTGCCGATCGCCTGTGTACACACGTAGCCACACAGTGATGTTAAGATCATGCTGGGCAGGATGAGGAAACAGTACCCCCTAGATTAATCCTGCCATCCAACATGTGCTGAAAATGATTTCAAGTGTGTGAATGTGAACAATGGGGACCAATAAGAAGAGAGCTAGTAGAGCACTCCCTCCTGAGAACAAATAACCTCGTAGCCGTCAATAGGCAGACAGGTTGAACCAGTCCTTGCTCAATGAACTGGAGATTATGTTTCACCCTAATATAGTTCACCTTAGACCAACTTTTAGCTGGGACGCTTTAGAAAAGAAGGGCTTTACATGGTTCACAGTGTGCGTAGAATGGTAAACACACTCTGTATATTGACTAGCATCAGAGACCCTTCGATCGTGCCTCAACTTGAATACCTCCCCACTCATTTCTGACATTTTTCCCCCTGCTTTCATCTTCTGTCTCCTTCAGTACTTCACCTCTGTCCATCTGTTCCAAACAGCTGATTCCCTTCCTTCACACAATGCATGTAAACATTGATGCGGAGTCACACTGGGATAAGATCTGCAAACATCTAGGGTGGGGAGGAGGAACATTAACTCTTTTAATGTATATTTAAATGTGTGTTCCTGAGTGTGTGCCAGATAGACTTGAAAAAAAATCTAAAGTTGGAGAATTTCACCAGAGGCAGTGTGTGGGAATGTGCGGCCCTGTGGATCCATGTGTAACTGATGTAGTCAGGAATGTAGTCAAAGATCATGAGATCACACAGAAAGGATCAAGGTGGCAGGAAACAGAGGGAAGCAGGCAGGACAGAGGGAAGCAGACAAGGAATCAGTGTTCATTCGGGCACATTCTACATTTAGTCTTCAGGCAAATATTAGTTTTAGTCTGGTTTTAGTCAACAGAGTCTCAACATCTGAGTCCAGATTTATTTCAAATGTTATCAGAGATCAGGATCAACATGTTACTGCCAGCCAAAGATTGCTGCTCCCAAATTCACATGCTGAACATGAGCGCTACCAGTTGGCTAACCCACTGTGGCATTTGAAGCTGGGTGGTGTCTACGGCTGTGTCTCCGGTTAATACAGTGCATGTGTTTTCCTGTCTGCTGTATTATGAATAGTCTTCACAGATTGATTTTGATATTTTTTTGTGCATTGAAGTTGTTTGTAAGTTTCCACTGCTCAGGCCACACGGTTTGTAAGTTGTAAGTTGTTTTTATCATCAAAGGCCTAATTTTAGCTCTCAAACTTCCTGTTCGTTCTCATGGAAAAAAATTATGTTAATGAAATGAACGTTGATGATGATTTTCATCATAGTTTTGCGTTGATGACATTAACCAGATGTGGCAAATATTGCAGGCAAGTCTTGTTGGTTTGAACCAGATGGGAAGACAGTTTTCAAAAAGGTGAAATGTTACTTTACAAATTGCAACACTTGATATTGTCACCTTGATTCTAAAGTCCTGTATTATCCTACCCAGCGACAGACTGGCGACCTGACCTGGGTGTACCCAGGTTCCACCCACTGACTGCTGGGATATTAGGCATGCCTGCAACCACAAAAGGGATAGATAGATAGATAGATAGATAGATAGATAGATAGATAGATAGATAGATAGATAGATAGATAGATAGATAGATAGATAGATAGATAGATAGATGAGGTAAATAATAATGAATAATAATGAAATTTAATAATGACGACTGTGACACATATCAATCTGTGAATTTATACCGTAACATATCTCATCTTCACTTTGGTTAAGGGGTTATGGACACAATGTGGCTACTTTGACTGCTCACTATATTCTGTCCTGTGGAGAGAAACTGTTCTTGCTCAGTAGCACCTACCATAGAGGAGTTGGAATAGGTTGTGCCCCAGGTAATTTTCATTTGTATTACATAACACATTAAACGTTATGTAAAATAAATAAAGGCAATGATGAGCCAGAGCCCGGTGCTCAGTGATTCCCAGTGCATTTACCTGCATCTAATTCTTGAGATATTTGATGAGTGCACTTTGGATTGCGGTAGTGAATTAGCAAAACTTGATTTCCTTCATGTCTAAGCATACACAAAACAGGAAGGAACTTCAAAAATAATGTTGAGCTAGCCAAGAAATCTAATAACCAACCTTCTGCATGTATGTCTGGGTATTTATTTTCAGTACACGGGTTTCTATAACACCTGTAAAAGTGTTCTCCAAGTTCCTGCCTAACCTGATCCTTCCAGTAACTTGGTTTCTTGTCTTTTTTGGGCCTGAAAACTTACTCATCTTCTGTCCATAATGCCACCTAGCAGAACACAATGCAGTATGAAAAAGACCTCAGCCCCAAGAGCAAACTCAGAGTGTCAGTTACACAGACCAACAATGCTGTTTCAGTCATAAAAAAACTGATAAAGAAACTCCTGTTGCACAGTCAAACAGATGGCTGTCACCCTTGTAAATCAGATTTGTCTTCTTGTTGATCCACCGCGTTATGCTCCTTATTTATATGTAATATTCTAAGACACTGTTTTCCTCCTCGCAGAGCTGGATTCCCAAGATTATCAAGAAGCGGGCCTGCACCACTTTTGTTGAAGACTCCTTCAGGTATACTCTCTTCCTCTGTCTTGTCTAAAGTGAAAAACTATTGGATTCAAGACATACAAGTAGTTAAATGGTGTGATTGTGTAATATGATGTTTGTTGAGGAGTTGCCAAGCAATGCTCTCCGGAGGTTTCTCCAGAGACTTCCGCTTGGCAGAACAACACATAATTACACGATTTCTTTCGTCGCTATGCTGATGACAGGCATTTTTATGTGTCCATAAAATTGTGATGTAGCTACAGTCTGATGTCCTAAAAAATCTCTGACTGACAACGAATGTTGAATACTTACTGACTTCCTCCAACTCAATAAAAAAACTGGATGTTCAATCATCCAGTTTTTTTATGGATATAAAGCTTTACATGCCTTCAGTATTTAATGATGAGTTCAAGCTGGCCCACTTTGTTAAGGCTTTAGCCAAGAGGAACTTTCTTCATTATCATGTTAATAAAGTTCTGTAAGTGCTGTTTCTTTCAATGTTAGAATAACTGGTGTGTTGGTCTGTGTTTCAGTAATGGAGCCTTGTGTCAGTGTGGTGGTGTGCAGGAGGTACATGACTCCGTGGCAACAGGGGACTACTTTGGAGCAGCCATTGTCACTCAGTGGGACAGCAGGCAGCACTCTTCAGAGTATCCCACTGATGCATTTGGAGAGCTGGAGTTTGCAGGTGCTGGACGCAGACACAGTCATGTGAGTGGCAGTGCTGACCGCAAACATCATACACATACATACATTTGTTTACCAGCACTTCATTTGGTGGACTGGTTCAACCCAGGGGTTGACAACCTGCGGCTCCGGAGCCGCATGCAGCTCTTTTATCACTCTGCAGTGGCTCCCTGTAGCTTTGAAAATATTATGGAAATAAATAAAGGTTATTTTATTTTATTGTATTTTTTCAATGAACTATCTCTTATTTTCCAAACTGAAGTGAATTAAGTTTTTTGAAATAAAGTGTTTTAATATTTTGTAGATCAAAATATGCGTCACAGGTCTCATGCCAGGTGAATTATTCCCCCAGTCAACCTACTATGGATAAATCCAAAAAAAAAAGAGAAAAGTCTCTGAAGAAAATAGAACGTTTAATGCTTCATGGAGATTTATATGCCTTCACTGCTGACGATGCTGGCTTACCTGTATGCTTGATATATGGCGAGAAATTAGCGAACAACAAAAAAATCTAACGTAGAAAGACATTTCCAGAACAAACACTCTGCATTTGCTGAAAAGTACAAAGATGGAGATGAATGAAAAAGAGCAATTTTGAAAACTGCTGAGGAAAACCGGGCAGAGCAAACAAGCTTTCAAGACGTGGATCAAGTCTACAAACTTAACTACTGTTGCTGGTTTTGTGGTTGCTCAAGAGATAGCCAGGCATGGAAAAACGTTCACAGACAGAGAATACATGAAATAGTCACCCTTTAAAATATCAGAACATCTATTCCTAGACAAACGCGCAGTTATCCAGAAAATTAGAGATATGCCTCTCTCTGCAAAGGCTGTCATGGACAGAACCATAAAGATGGCAGCAAACATCATCAGTAAACAAATTGGGGGCGTTGATTCAGCTCCAGCATATGCAATCGCCTGTGATGTGTCGAAAGATGTAAACGATATTGAGCAAATAGTGTTGTTATGCAGATATGTGAACTCTGCTGGGCCACAAGAAGAAATCATTGAGCTGATATCGCTAAAAGGCCAAACACGAGGGGAGGACATCTGTGAGGTGGCAAGAAATAAACACTGCCCACCTGATGTGAGTGGTTTGTCACTTTACTTCAGAAGTTGCTGGAGAGAAAGCTGATGACGTTTCACTGGATTCTACATCAAGAAGCACTGTGCACTCAAACATTTCCTCTGAGATGCACAGAGGTGATGGACCTTGTCATTCAGACAGGGTTAAACCGACAGTTTAGTTTGTTGTTAGAAGACATCGAAAGCCATTATTTGGATCTTATGCTGCATGACAAACTCTGGTGGCTGTCCAAGGGAGAGGCCCTAAAACAGTTTGCTGCATGTCTGCAACACGTGAACAATTTCCTGGAAATCATAGGCCTAGCCCAGCCCAGACTGGAACAGCCAGACTGGCTGGAAACACTGCTTTGTGGTAGATATAACAGCACACCATAACACACTGAACAAAGGTGTTAAGAAAAGGAAGCACAGCCCACGGTGTTGAGAGATATACAGAGATGTACTCACTTCCTCTCTTTAAGAGAGTTCAAAGAAGCAGATAAATTATGACTGTTAAAGTGGGCTCCTCTTTATTTTATTTATTTTCCACAGATGAGGGAAGGACTCAAACAGGCTTGCATTGTGTAAAGTAACCCCACACACTCTAGTGTTCATAAGAGTTTGGTGTTTTCCTTTGTCACAAATGGCAAACATTTTCTTTTTATAGTTCTATAATTTCATAAATGCAACAAACTATACTTCTTTTACACATAGCATAACTGGATATAAAGCTTTACATGCCATGTTATCTTCATTTTATGGGTCAAATAGGTTTTGTGGCTCCACATGAATTTTATTCGGCGGGAAAGGGGTCAGAATGTTGAAGTTGAAGGTTGCAGACCCCTGGTTCAACCTCCACACTGACAGGTCGCCCAATAAATAAACCCCCGTTTGCAAACTCACCCCTTTGGGAACTAGCCCCTCAAAATGACACTTGTGCTGCCACCTAGAGGCTGCTGCATCCTTTGTCCACAGGCTAAGTGTGCAACATTTTACAATGTAATTTGGCTGTTGTGGTACAATACATGTACCACAACTTGGTACATCATACTTTGACAAATTGGCTACACATTGTGTCAGCTGGCCCAGCCTTTTCACATCCACAGTCATTACAGAAGAAACACCTGAGGAAATCCTGAATACTTTACTCTGAGCATCACATCCATCACTCCAATAAGACACATTGGTGCAGGTAGTCCTGGTGACATCAAACAGTTTGTTATTAGGTCTTTGAGATTTCATGACTGCTGAGCCTTACATCTATACCAGCTGCCAGCTGTAACACTACTGTTGGATGTGGTTACAGGTGAAACAGAGCTAATGTTTAACACTTAAGGTGAAACAAACTTGATACGTTCAGCTGTTAGGACAGGACACATCTATTAAGAAGGAATGTTGGTGTGATGGCCCACAGGAACTCTGGGTTTAGATCCCAGGTACATTCAGGACTGACAGTAAGAATGATTCCAACATTTCTTCAGACCAAGATGCATTCATTATGCAATTGTCTCTATGTCCTGTCTAGTTTCTGCGGCTGTCATGTGAAACACCACCTCAGATTGTCTACACTCTGATGACGGCTCACTGGGACCTGCCTTCACCCAACCTGGTGGTGTCAGTGGTGGGGGGCGAAGGTCACGAGCAGATCAAAACATGGGTGAGAGACATCCTGAGAAACGGGCTGGTCAGGGCTGCACAGAGCACAGGTGAGAACCTACAGTTGAGTTCAGAATCAATATAAACCTTTTTGCAACATGCAGCAATTTTATCTGAAATCTTGTTGGCATTGACTTGTAAACTGGGGAAACCCAGGGTAACAGAGGAGAGCCAACTCCTAAGGTCAGGACCCTGCAGTCCACCTACATCTGAACAGAACAGCACAACAGTTTTCCCAGTGGTTAGAAAGAGGAGTGAAAGAAGCCATCTATTAACACCTGCAGAGGAGCAATTTATTTGAAGCATTTCAGTCAGGATTTAGAATAAATCACAGCACAGAAACAGCATTGGTTAAGGTTAGCAACGACCTCCTAATAGCTTCTGACAATGGCCTTGTCTCTTTACTTGTCCTGCTAGACCTCAGTGCTGCATTTGACACCATCGATCACAGTATCCTACTACAGAGACTAGAACATGTCATTGGCATTAAAGGAACAGCACTAAGCTGGTTTAAATCTTATCTATCTGACAGATTCCAGTTTGTCCATGTTAATAACGACTCGTCCGTGCACACAATGGTTAATCATGGAGTTCCACAGGGTTCTGTGCTTGGACCATTGTTGTTCTACCTATACATGCTCCCCCTAGGCAATATTATTAGGAAGCACAACATAAATTTCCACTGCTACGCGGACGATACACAGCTATATTTATCTATGAAACCAGAAGAAACAGATCAATTAGTCAGGCTTCAGACATGTCTGACAGACATTAAGACCTGGATGACTTATAATTTTCTGCTTCTAAATACAGACAAAACTGAGGTGATTTTGTTTGGACCTAAACACCTCAGAAACAGGTTATCTGACCTCGCAGTCGCTTTGGATGGTGTTACCCTGGCCTCGAGTTCTACCGTGAGGAACCTGGGAGTCATATTTGACCAGGATATGTCCTATCAGCCCCATATTAGGCAGGTCACTAGGACTGCCTTCTTTCACTTGCGCAACATAGCTAAGATTAGGAGTATCCTGTCCAAAAATGGTGCCGAAAAGCTAGTCCACGCATTTGTTACCTCAAGGCTGGACTATTGTAATTCCTTGTTGTCAGGTTGTCCGACTAGCTCACTGCGAGGCCTCCAGCTCATCCAAAACACTGCTGCGAGGGTTCTGGTGGGAATTAGCAAGAGAGATCATATTTCTCCGGTTTTAGCTTCTCTTCACTGGCTCCCTGTAAAGTCCAGAATAGATTTTAAAGTCCTTCTTCTTACCTACAAGGCCCTTAATGGCCAAGCTCCATTGTACCTCAATGAGATGCTAAGTCCCTATCAACCCAACAGATCACTTCGCTCCAAGAGTGCAGGTTTGCTTGTGGTTCCCAGAATCTCCAAAAGTAGAATGGGAGGCCGAGCCTTTAGCTATCAGGCTCCTCTCTTGTGGAACCAGCTGCCAGTCTGGGTCAGAGAGGCAGACACCCTCTCTACTTTTAAAGTAAAACTTAAAACCTTCTTGTTCGACAAAGCTTACAGCTAGCTCTAGTTACCATCTGAACTACACCATCCATGCCATCCCCTAGTTATGCTGCTATAGGCCGAGGCTGCTGGGGGACATCCCATGATCGTCTCCACACTCCTCCTCTTCCCTCTCTCTCCTTAAACTCCATTAACTCTGTGTCCTCTCTCCCCTAGTGCTGTGCTTGTTTCTCTCTGGTCTCTCTCTCTGTACCTCTCTACAGATACCTGTGGCTCCAGAGCTGAACATCTGACCTGTGGCTCCACCAACCTGCCCCGTGTCCTCTGCTGCCTATTGCTGTCATTTGCTGTCATTATTCTATATTGTACTCTCTCTCTCTCTCTCTCGCTCTCTCTCTCTCTCTCCCCCAACCGGTCAAGACAGATGGCCGTCCACCTAGAGCCAGGATCTGTCCAAGGTTTCTGCCTGTTAAAAGGAAGTTTTTCCTTGCCACTGTTGCCAAGTGCTTGCTCATGGTGGAACTGTTGGGTGTAACTAACAGTAATGAGTGTGGTCTAGACCTGCTCTGTTTGTAAAGTGCCCTGAGATGACTTTTTGTTGTGAATTGGCGCTATATAAATAAAATTGAATTGAATTGAATTGAATTGGCCATTCACGTGTGTACTTAGTACCTGAATAGAATATTACAATACAACAGGCCTGGCATCAAAGATCAATGATCATAATTTCTTTTACAATGAGGATTCTATTCTATTCTACATTCTATATGTACGTCACTTTAGATAAAAGCGTCTGCCAAATGACACTGTAGAATTATAGAATTGTAGAACTGTAGAATCTACCCACCTGGTCTTGTATATCCCTGGCAGAAGTCTCTGAGGTAGCTAACAGGTAGCGTTCTGCGGATGTCAGGCACACAAAGGCACGTTAGAATGGTGATTCCCATTTTTAAAAAGGCAGGAGTTGGAGAGTGTGTTGGGGTGCTGGATAGGAGGCTCTGACCAACTGTCAAAACTCAGGTGCAGGAGGAGCAATTCATTCCCCCCTGGTTGCGGTGGACCACTTCTTAACCATTGCACAGTCATGAGCAGTTATGGTGATAATGTAAATTTTAGTTTAGAGAACCTCCACAGACGTTGCTGAATTCATCTGAACATCATGAAGAGTTTGACACTAATCACTGTTCATTTTTACTGTGGCTAACAGGGAAACTGCAATACTATAATACAGAGGACCAAGTGTTACAGGAGCATCCTCCGGCTCTGCTGTCTTATTTGTGTTTTCCATTTACATGGCATTAGCTAACAGAGTTGACCAGATTAACCAGGCTAGCCAGGTTGACTGGATTAAGTAAATTAACTGGGCTAACCTGGCTAAACTGGCCAACCACGCTAGAATGCTACATTACGGCGATCTGATGTTCAGGTAGTAGATATAGATAAACTACTTTGACAGTCACAGTTTGGATAACAGGGCAAACCAAACTTAAGCAAACATCCTGCACTGAACAGTTCTAGCTGAATACACACTGCTGCAGCCCATGTGTAAACTATACTGTGTTCTTTGCTGTTGAAAACCCCCACAGTACCTTTTTCACTACTCTTACCCAGGGGCCTGGATCCTAACAGGAGGTCTGAGGGAGGGTGTAGCCCGCTGCGTGGGCGAGGCGGTGAGGGACCACGGGGCTGCGGCACCAGCTCTCTCCCATAAGAAAGTGATCGCTGTGGGGCTGGCTCCCTGGGGTCTGGTGCACAACAGGCAGCAGCTTGTCAATCCACAGGTACTCATCATGTAGTCAACATACCTTGAGTTTGTCCTGCATCTTCAGTAGGTTCTCTACACACAAACAAATGCCAGCGCTACTGTGCACATAGATTCATACATGGGTTTCAAATTAGAATTTATTCAGCAACTGGTTTATTAGGGAGACCTATTTCTGATGGAGAAAACAATGTAACATGACTTTAACTAGTGAGCAGTGGTGTTGGAGCTGGACAAAATGACTTGTTGTGAATTAAAACAAAGCAAGGTGACGATGGCTGCGCTCGGCTTGTGGTCAACTTTGTGTGTTTAATTTGAAAAGCTGCCAGATGCTCCAAGCTGATATCAGATCAGCAGAGTGGAAACAGAGTAGATCCCAGCTTACTCACACACACTGTGTCATGTTGTCTGTTTGAAGGGGAGTTTTCCTGCGCGTTACTACGTCCAGAACACGTCACGTGACTCCTGCTGCCTGGACAACAACTGCCAGGCTTTCCTCCTGGTGGATGATGGAAGTGTTGGCCGCCGGGGAGGAGAGACCAGCTTTCGTGCTAATCTGGAGGACTACATCTCCCATCAGCGCACTGGCATCTGGGGTGAGGCAGACTTACTCTATGTAAACAGCAGCCCCTCTCAAACATGGAATCCTCTGTTTCAATCAACTATTTTGGACTTTGCATGAAGGTCTAAAACATGGAGAGGTTCCATGTTCGGTCAGTTCACAACAGAAGCATTACAGATGGGGTCAGTCCATTTCCCTGCACTCAACTCAATGGCAACACTGCTGAAAAACAGGGTGGAGTTGATAGTAATCAACCTGTATCACACATCGCCCCAGTCATTTGAATTAATAATGATTACTAACACCATTAGCAGTGCTGGGAGTAGAGTTACAGCCCAAGACATGACACATCATATTCAGCTTCTGGCATTCAGGTGACACATTTCTGCTGGACTTGAGATGTTCTTCAAACATGGCCTCTGAAAAGTTGCCAGAACATTTACAAAGTAAAATACCTGCCTGAAAGGAACTAATGAGAATAATGTGTTTATTCAGCTTGAATTATTTTGTTGTATTATACTATATTACGCTGTAGACATGCAGTATAATCCAGTGGTAAAGAGTTGGAAATGAGGATCACTGGACCAATGGGATGCCAGTATTGTATTCTGATTTTTGACTGGCTGGTTAGGACCTCCTCTGTCGGAGCATCTTGTTACATCATGTTGTTATGTTGACCAATAACAGATTTAGCTTGACAGAAATAGATTGTATCACAATGATATCAGAGATCCTCCCCAAGGAGGACAGCAAGGGCCTGTTCAACATTGTCCAGTCAAGTGTGAGGCACAGTGTGTGTCCAGCTCCCACTTTTTGCACAGACATCAATTTGCGTGGTCTTAAGGTGGTAAAATGTAGGCTTGGACAGTAGTGTAAAATCATTAAAACCAGCCTGTATGGAAGCTGAGAGGGTTCATCTGGAACATAGTGTGGGTAGATTGTGGGATTTACAGTATCTCTGTAAAGAAGCTGTCTCTGTCCTTTTAACTTCTCATCTAATAACAGGGAGTGGCAGTATCGAAATCCCAGTGCTGTGCATGCTCATCTCAGGAAACGCCAAAATGCTGGAGGTAAAGAAACACACACACACACACACACACACACACACACACACTTACATTATCATACACTAAATTATTTCAGCCATAGGTAGCACATGAATAGTCATTTGTTACAGCTGAACCAGCTACAAACAAGCACAATAAGGTGCCTTGCCCAACCTGCAGTTGCCAACAGTATGACAACAATGCAGGTCTTATCAGTCCCTCCATTGCAGCACTGATCTCAGCACTGGTTTCAGTTTATTCTTACTAGCAATCAAATGCAGGCAGAAACTAAACCAAGCTAAGAGTTAGCAATCCTGCCCATCAGGCGTAGCTACCGGCTACCAGCAGAGCACCACTCTCCTGTCAGTGCAGTGGCTCCCATGCATGTTGTTGTTTTGTCATCTATGTGCATCACACTGAGACTCGCTGTGTGTCCATGCATTCCCCGGCTCAGAGATTAGATGTCTCTCTAAGGAAATCGACCCCCTGGCTGGTTCTTGCTGGTTCTGGTCCGGCTGCAGACCTGATCAGTGAGCTGCTGGACAATCTGTCCACTGTTGCCCTCAGTCCCACCGCTCCTCCAACAGAGGGGGAAGCTGCCGAGTCTCTCAGCACAGAGCTGCGTGACTGGGTCCGCGACAAGGTCCGAAAACACTTCCCAACTGAAACTGAGATGGAGAAGCTGGTGGATAGTGTGAGTCTGACAGCGCATCTGTGAATCTGTGCATGTTGGTGCATATGTGTGTGTAACACACCCACTCTGCTAATCCATAGATCCAATCCATCAGCACTGTTTTTGATTTTTAAATGTCTGTGATGTCACTCCCTCTGTGTACCCTCAGGCTCTGAGCATTTCCCAGAACAGAGAGCTCATCACTGTTTTCCATGGGGAACAGGAGGGTTCCGATGACTTTGATACAGTTCTCCTTAAAGCCCTTGTTAGAGGTGAGTACATAAGAACTTTGTTTAGTCTGTGTCCGCTGTTGCAATAGAGACAGATAAAATACAGACTTGACATATAAAAAAATAGAGAATAGCAAGTCTAAACGAGTGTTCCAAAGTTTAGTAGCTCTGACATAAACATCCAACTACTTTTTGGAGACTCATGCGTTATCAGTTTTAAGAATTAAATATAGTAACAAGAATTAAATGTCAACAACTAATAAAATGTATTATGATATATAACTTTCACTATTCACTCACAATTTCAATATTCTGGACTGTACACAAAGTTGTTTTTATTTACAAATGATTAATATTTTGTTGCATGTTTGTATTTCTTCTTTCTGCTTAATGTAACTTGTGACTTAATGTAACTTAACTTAACTTAATGTAACTTTAATGTAAAAGTTTTTGTAATAAAATATCTTGAAAATAAAGCATAAAATAGATCAAATACCTGATACCGTTAACTCCTTTTGTTGGACAAACACTCTCCAGGACATCAGAACATATGTGTCACAGGCTCCAGCAGCCAGCTCCATGTCATTAACTAAACCCTGATGCTTATGTCCATCTTTCTGTCCACCCTTCTGTCCATCAGTCAGTCTTTCTGTCCCACTTAACTCACTTATCCCCCAAAATTACAAAACTGTTCAATGTCATTTATTCATTGTCTTGTGTTGTATGCATTAACCTTCTGTGTGTGTGTGTGTTAAGCAAGTAAACGTGTGTCCAGTAAGGCCAGTGAGTACACTGAGGAGCTGAAACTGGCTGTGGCCTGGAACCGAGTGGACATCGCCAAAACTGAGCTCTTCAATGGAGACATACAGTGGAAGGTCTGAGTCAAACTGGATGGCACATGACGTCCACAGCTGTAGTGTGAAAGTGTCACCCGGCAGGAATAATGATTTGAGTTTTGAGGACTCATCAGAGAGAGAAAACTGATGCAGCACTCTGACTCCTCCATTTCCCATGATGCAATCCTGCACATGGCCACAGCTTTCAAACAGCTCAACACAAGTAAACTGACAATGATGATGTGTAAGATCAGTGGATAGAAAGTCCAAATGTTACTAAAGGATATGTCGTGTGTTCTTTATGTTGATCAGTGCAGTGTTCAGTGTAGTTAAAGGTGCAGGCTGTCATGGTTTGGCAGTGCAAAAGTACAAAACCAAGTTGCAATGTTTCAGAGAATGGTCAGAAGTATAAGCCAGCAGTCAGTCACATGATGCTGATGAGGTGCTCATATTTTCAGTATGTGGACCTTGAAGACTCGATGACAGATGCTCTGATCAACAACAAGCCCCAGTTTGTGCGTCTCTTCTGCGAGAATGGTCTGAATATCCTGGACTACCTCACATACCGGCGCCTGGAGAGCTTGTACCACTCGCTGTCGGACACCTCGCTGGCCTATATTCTGCTGCAGAGGCGTCTGAGCGAGAGGCAGGGGCTGGCTGGATTCCAACCCAGCCTGAACGAAGCTGTGACTCAACCTCCCCAGAGTGCTCTAACAGGACCCGCATCAGCAATGGGGCTCAACCTATTTGAGGTGAGGACAAGAAACTCTATAATGAATAAACAGCAGGTTTTTGCACTGTTGTAGCAACAATGTACACAGTTTGATGCTGATTCAAACAGTAATTGCTATTGTCAATCTGCTTCATGTCATTTCGGGAAAGTGTCTTAGCTCTGTAATGACATGTGTGGTGATGCTACAGGTCTCCCGCGTGCTCTGGGACCTGTTGGGTGATGTCTGTCAGCCTTTCTACTATGGACCTCTGGGCCTGGACCAAAGCACTGGCAGCAGGAGGGCTCTCAAGGTCAGTGAGGAAGGGGTACTCTTGGGATGTGAAGGAGGAAAGTAGTGAGCAGTGAACATCCAGGCTACATGATCCGAGCTGCACAATGCATGGATGAATGAAATTATGATATCTGCAGCATCTTTTTGTCTAACAAAATGTGTATTAAACTTTCAGGGCCATACAGCATCAAATCACCAGAACCTTATTAACTGAAAATAGATCTCGTCGTAATGAATCAGCAGCAGTAAGAGAGATAATCTCAGCTCTCCGGTGATTCCTCTTTTTCTTTCATGTTTTCACTTTAGCAAGTCAACAAGATGCTGGTGGGCGAGTGTATGTACCGGGACCAGCGCTGCCTCTCACCCTGGGCATCCCTCTTCATCTGGGCCGTCCTGCAGAATCGCCGTGAAATGGCTGTTTACTTCTGGGAGATGGTGAGAGTCACTGCCTCTGTTAAGTTTAAGTGACACAGTCATCATTAGTACACAGTTTGTGGGACATACTACAGCAAAGCTGCAACTTTTCAACGCTGTCATCAGATATAGTTTGGTTTGAGCTGCTGTTTATTGGCAACCTGTGTCTTCTTCTCAGGCAGGGGAGTCAGTGCTGAGTGCTTTGGGTGGATGCAAGATACTGAGGGAGCTCTCGAAGCTCGAGAGTGAGACTGAGAACAAGCTTGCCATGAAGGAACTGGCACAGAAGTTTGAGAAACTGGCCCACGGTGAGGCTTCTTAACTAATGAAGTGATTTTTATGTCTGTAATGGTGACATGTGACAGCTGATGAGGGAGAAACAAATGCTAATATTAGTCTGCGTGTTCCATGTTGTTTGTGTGTCCAGATGTCTTCAGCGAGTGTTATCAGAACAGCGAGAGTCGCTCCTTCACTCTCCTAATAAGGAAGTCTCCAGTGTGGGGTGGGGCTACTTGCCTGCAGATGGCCACTGCCGCTGACGCCCGCCTCTTCTTCAGCCACGATGGTGTTCAGGTACAGATGTTTGTTCCCCTGCCAACAGTAGGGTTTAACAGACTTGCTTGAGGACTCATGTAAGAACTATTCTCCCTGCCTCAGAGAAGCAATCCAACTGACCGAAACATCTTGAAAACATTCTGCAAAGACTGATATCAAACAAACAATCAAAGATTTTTATTAGATTCGTTGTTCCTGGATTAGAAGTAAAGCAGGTTATCTGTGGGGCTATTAGTATAACAAATCTATTTACAAATGTGTATTCAGAATCTCTGTCTGTCTGTGATCAGATTTGTAAATGTGTAAAAGGTTCTCAAAATCTGTATTCAGATTTGAACGTGAAATGAGATTTGCAAATGTGTCTGTAAATGCGTGCATAGATCTGTAACTATGTGGACAAATCTGTAAATCCATACATAGAACTGTAAATATATAGACAAATTTGTAAATGCAAACATAGATCTATAAATGTGTACAGAAATCCATAATGGTGCCCATAGATCTGCAAATGTGTAGACAAATCCATAAATGTGTATTTTGCTGCAAGAGTTAGAAAAAACTGATCTTTTTACATGACTTTTGCCACACCTTTGCCATGGCAGAAATCTGCAGCTGTGTGCATCTGTGTGCCTCAGTAGCTATACAGCCTACATACCACCAGGTGGCGGCAGCACACAGTGATAGATTTGTGAGACATAGCTGCACTGGCAACTCACATGAGTTTATGGTCTCTTGAAATAAGGCATAAAGCATAAAGCATATGCACCAAAGTTAATTGGTAGTTGAATGAATGTACAGCAAAATGATGGGCTGACTAAGATTAAATTTAAATGTCTGCTCTCTTCTGCAGGCTCTGCTGTCTCAGATCTGGTGGGGTGACATGGAGAGGAGTACTGAAGTTTGGAAATTGGTTCTCACTTTCTTCCTACCCCCTCTCCTCTACACAGACCTTATCAGTTTCAGGTCAGTGGTTGTCTCTTCCTTTAGTTTGACCTGACAGTCCTTTGTTTGCTAAATTCAGATGTTGATACAAATAGTTTGAATGATTAAATATATAAATGGAACTGGATCCTGTGTTGCTTGTGTTACAGGGAACACGAGGAGGACGTAAAGTCTGTTGAGGTTTACCAGTACAGAGACACTGAAAGTCTGGATGGGAATGACGCCACTGTCGTCTCGCTAGCTGACATAATACAAAAGTAAATCCAGGTTGCATTACATGTACATCTGATTAGTTGCTGATGTTGTTTCTGTCAGTTGTTGTATGACAGTTTTAATGGTGGTACATAGTTTTTAATAAATGTCCCTCTGATCCTTTGTGGTCACAGTGAGGAAGAAGCTGAAGAGTTCAGGGCTCTGAAAGAAAACTTGAAAGGTGGGTTTGGATCATTATTCTGCTTTTGCTATGTGTACTCAATGATTACTCTCTTAGGTAAACCTCCCATGCATATACTGAAGTCAGCAAACAAGGTGTTGGTTTATATACAAGTGAAGGAGTATCTCAGAGTCTTGATCATGTGGGTAATGTGAGGATGATGTGGGCTAGAAGATTAATAAACAGATTGTTACATGTCTCCAGTGGTGTAAGGATTACGCTGGTTTATTAAGGGGAGCAGTAAATCTATATAGAAGGATCTCATGGTGGTTCCCCTACTACCCCAGACACAGGTGATAGTGCTTGGGCAACTGATTAGAATGCCCCCATGAACCCTGTCCCTGGATGGATGGATGGATGGATGGATGGATGGATGGATGGCCAAACAGGTGGGTGGGTGATTGAATGGATGGATGGACAGGTGGGTGAGTGGATGTTTGGGTGGATGGATGGATGGATAGATGATTATTTATTAAATATATTGACACTTGCAGGGGGACAGTTTTTTCCAACATGCTCAAAGCAGTCACTGTTACCAGCACTTAAAGTGGCTTCACCTGTGTTTTGCAACATGTCAGATGATGTCTGCACAAATATTCCCCTCTGAGTGGATATATCTATAATATCTTTTTCTAATGACTGGTCCTACATCCTTAAATTGTTTCTATTTTGACTCTTTTACTTCTCTTTACCTCAGAATCTGTGCCGCCCAGACGGCCATTCATTGTGTCACGGTGGAGACAGTTCTGGTTTGCCCCTGTCACCTCATTCCTCGGCAATGTGCTGATGTACTTCCTCTTCCTCTGCCTCTTTGCCTACATCCTGCTGGTGGACTTCAAGCCCCCGCCTCCTGATGGCCCCACCACCTTGGAGTTTGTGCTTTACTTTTGGGTGTTCACCTTAGTCTGTGAGGAGATTCGGCAGGTTGGTTGTGTGGATGCGAGCATGAACACACATATCAGTATTTATTCAGCTACCAAAGTTCACATTTCTGTGACTGACACTGATGAACAGTTCACTGCACAAAGCAATCCCCATGCAATAATGACTCTCCTCTCTCCGGTTGAGAGACCTTCTTTGTGGCCAGTACTTCTGTGCTCCAGAGGATAAGGAACTACATCCAGGATGTGTGGAACAAGTGCGATCTCACAGCCATCTCCCTCTTCACTTTGGCTCTGTGCTGCAGGTGAGTCTTCTGACACTCCATGTTATTCCGTTTCATTTTGTCTCTTTTTTCTCTTGACTAGACCGTTTTGTTTTCCAGAATGTTTCCCTG
Organism: Datnioides undecimradiatus; assembly: GCA_008933995.1. Classification (NCBI taxonomy): domain Eukaryota; kingdom Metazoa; phylum Chordata; class Actinopteri; order Lobotiformes; family Datnioididae; genus Datnioides; species Datnioides undecimradiatus. The sequence continues at coordinate 2,389,310 of WARS01000048.1, forward strand.
GTCGTTCCGGTTTGGCCGAGCTGTGATGGCCATAGATTTCATGGTCTTCACGCTACGTTTGATACATATCTTTGCCATCCACAAACAACTTGGGCCCAAGATCATCATCGTTGGCAAAATGGTGAGTGCAGAACAATGATGCAACACAATGAATGAAAATGCAACATAGAACAGGAACATCAGTCACACCACAGATCACCTAGCTAACGTTAACTCTGTGATTAACTGTGAGCCAAGCTGTCTCTCAAGCCACAGTCTGTTTGAGAGTGAGGAACCTCCATTGTAAGACCACTGTGCTATCACATGTGAACTGACTTCTGTAGTTCCATTAAATCCATGGGCCTGACACCAGGCCACGGCTATTATTTCAATGTTTCAGATATATATATTTAGTTAACATTAAAGCAGATATAGGTATTGAGTCAGACTGGGATCTGGGCCAAATAAAACTTCCTTGGTCCATTAAAGCTGCTGCGGCTCAGGGGCAGATTGAAAGTTCGATCTCTGGCTCAGAGCTGCTTGTCAAAGTATCCCTAGGAAAGATTCTGAACTCCAAAGTTCTCCAGACGGCTTTCCCATTGGTTAATAAATGAGTGTGAATGCTTGATTTATGTGTGATGTATCTGTATAAATGCTGGTTCAGCTGAGAGTGTTCAGATAACTTCAAAGCAGTCTCTGTCCACATATTCTGACTTTGCACACTGACACATTGTTCACATACAGCACTCCAAACCATGTCTGTTTGTTAATGATGACTGATGGCAGTGCACACAATGAAAGCCAGGAGTGCATGTGTTGAATTCATGACAAGATATGTTGCTGAGGTTTGGGTCATTTGTCCTCCTGTCATCCTTAATGTAATGACCTCCAGAAATCAGAATAACACAGGTACTAAATAGCACCAGTACCATACACATGTTACAGACATCCACCAGTATACTTTAATGTGTTTCGTTTCACTAATGATCCAGTGTCATTAGTGTGAATCATATGAGTCCTAATCATGGCCTTGCACTAAACCAGATCCTTTATCGTCCACCTCTGGTCTGTCTTTGCTTCCCTCAGATGAAGGACGTTTTCTTCTTCCTTTTTTTTCTGGCTGTGTGGCTCATGGCCTACGGAGTGGCCAATCAGGCACTCCTCTACTCGTATGATCCCCGCCCCATTTGGATATTTCGCCGAGTCTTCTACAGACCGTACCTGCACATTTTTGGACAAATACCCATAAATGAAATAGACGGTGAGTGGATTGGTCTCAACCATCGCTGTCCTTCATGTTTGATTTCCACGAAAGACACTTTAGTCAAATTCGTTTCAAACTTCAAACCACCGAGCAGCATTGATCCTCACACATTGCTTTGCTGCTCTTTGTTGATTTTCCATCTAGCTGATAAGTTGGGTGAAGTAAACTGTACAAACGACGCCACACAAATTGAAGCTGGAGAGGAGCCCTGTCTGGACACCTATGCTAACTGGCTTGTTGTCATCCTCCTTGTCATCTACCTGCTATTTACCAACATTGTACTGGTCAACCTACTCATCGCTATCTTCAGGTAAATGTTAACCTCTAGAATCATTTTGTTGTGCATGATGAGCACACAATTTCACTTTCCCGCCTCTTGTCTCCAGCTACACCTTTTCTAAAGTACAGGAGCACAGTGACACCTACTGGAAGTTTCAGCGTTACAACCTGATCGTGGAGTACCACTCAAGGCCCTGCCTGGCGCCGCCGTTCATTATCATGTCACACCTCCACCTTTTCATCAAAAGATACATCCGCCGCATCCCCTCTGTCAAAAGCAAGCACTTTGGTAAGTAGCTGCAAGTGGAGCATGAAAACAGGGGCATGAGTGAAAGGAGGAAAAGGCAAAGACACAAGTGAGGGTTCATTCCACCCAGGAACTAGATCTGGCACCACGACTGGGCTGGTGATTTTTGCCCATTTAAGACTAGATGTGTTTGGTTAATTTGAGGACATTGAGTTGTCTTGGTCATGTTGGTTGTCAGTTGTTGTGGGACTCAACCACAGTTTCGTTTTGACAGCAAGTCTGTTTTCTGTGTGGGAATTAGTATCATGATCTTTTGATGCTCAAATGATCTGTTTGGGTGTTTTGTGCGTCAAGAGTACCTCACAGACTTACCCTGGAACCTCAACAGATCTGTGTTCCACTTCTGGGCACCAGTCTCCAACTAGTGAACAGGATCTTCACGCTATCCACAATATCCACATCTATGTACATGACTCTAACCTCATTCCAGTCCCTTTAGTGATATTCTCTGTCCTCAGTTGTGGAGCTGCGGGGCAGAAAGGCAAGCTGCCTCAACACATGGGAGGCTATCCAGAAAGAAAACCTCCTCTCAGCTCAGAATAAGCGACAGAGGGAGAGTGACACAGCACGACTAAGATCTACATCTGTCAAGTAAGTTGTCTGAAGCTTGGTGTGTATTTACAAAGTGTTAAAATACATTTACTTTGTGTGAAACAACCATTTCAGTGTCAAGACCTGACCATTCATTTCATGTACAATTCCATTTCACAACATATGGAATACAGAGCTAAACCAATACATCAGCTTTAAGTTGGTGTTAGTGTATTTGTCAACCAATCACAAGATAACCTCACCATTCAAAGAGCTTTACACTACATGACAGCATTCACCAATTCACACCCATGTACACGCTCATTGTGTACATGCTTCCTCCACCCTCTTCTGCTGCTGAAACCTTGATCCATGCCTTCACCACATCTGGAACTGACTGCTGCCACAGCATTGGTCAATTTACCCATGGCCTCCAGGGCCTCCACTGACTCCCTGTACCACAACTGATCCAAGTCCTTCTTTCTCATAAAGCCCCTCCACATGTTCCACGCTCCACCCTGCAGCCTCCTCCGATTCCAGCTTCATGTCTCCACCACTCAGGACCAAGCACCAGACCTGGTGCGACCTGTCTTTGGTTGGTGGATACCCTGTCCATCTCTTTCTCTTTGGGAAGCTCTAGAGCAAGTGGCTAGGCAGAGGTAGAGGGCTTGCAGTTTCAAAGGTACTCCACCTTCGGCATCTTGAGGTCTTTGCTGAGGCCAATTATAGCAGCTGAAGTGAAGGCCAATGACAGGAGGTGGGGGAGAGTTCAGAGTTGCTCTGTGTGTGTGATTAATTTGGAGGTTACACTTTTAATCATGTTTTAGTTCAACCTGCATTTGTTCTCTTGTATTTATTGAAGTCCTGTGGACTGTTCCAGGTTCCTGAAGTGAGCTGAAGCTCGCAGTTAGTTTATCTGTGTGTGTGTGTGTGTGTGTGTGTGTGTGTGTGTGTGTGCGCGTGTTTGTGCAGGGTGGACAATGTGCTGAAGCAGATGGCAGAAATTCGTGACCATGATCGAAGGTTGCGTCTGCTGGAGACAGAGGTCAGTAATACCTTTAATGCACATGGATGGTCTGGTGTCCAAGTCATCACCAGTTATACTGTAGTCCATATCCATAATGCAAAGGCCTTGTATTTCAGTTATAGATATAACTTACAAGCAAACAGTGAGAGGCATTTGGAGCTTTATCAGAATATTTAAGAGGTTGTCCAAGTCACTGCCTCTCAGTTTGGCTGGGTCTAAATGAATTATTCTTGGTTAATCCAACAGTTTCAGTATAGTCATACCTCTCAGTTGTGAGAGGTATGACTAGTGTCCCCCAGAGGTTTTTATTGTTGTTGTTTTTACAGGGTGAGGTTTGTGTTGGTGGCATTTAAATCAAACATGTGGAAAGTGACTTTGATTCAAAATCACTATTTTAGGCTTAGAGTTAAGCTAAGCTTAGTTATTTTTGGAGGAAAAGATCATCACCTTCATTTTGGACTTTTGGGAGTTTGAAAATCTGGCAACTATTTCTATTTTTACAGTTTCTGGTCCCGACAAATAACTAAAATTAGCATTTTTTTCTTATATAAGAAAACATGACTCTAAAGGTTGCTGAGCTCTGTTAAATACAATATTGTGCGTATTCTGACAAAGTCCAGTAGGTGTTGCTGAGTTTTACTATGTTCAGTCCCTGCATGTATGGGCAGGTTGATACGCCTTTGGGTCTGTGGTATCTGATATCTGTGTGTAGATTGTGTGTGTGTGTGTGTGTGTGTGTGTGTGTGTGTGTGTGTGTGTGTGTGTGTGCATGGTGTGTCTGGTTTCCCTGCAGCTGTTGGCTCTGCATGCTCAGCACTCATCTCTGTGTATCTCTGTCCCAGCTGGAGTACTGCTGCAGCTCCCTCTCCTGGATGATGGAAGCTCTGTCCCAGAGCAACCTGATAAAAGTGGGCCGCCCCCCTCCGCTTCTCAGAGGTAGGCCATGACCCCTCAATGGAAAAATCTTTTTCTATTCGCGGTTTTAAATATGATCTGAAGATATAACACTGTACAATGACATTGTTGTAAGATGATCATTTGGCGTAGACACATATGAATTTTCCTGGGGTGTAATCTGGAGTCGCTTCTCTTCTTCGTCGCCATAGAGAATTGATGTTTTTATCTTTATGTGGAATTAATGATTAATTTTCCTTCTGTTGTAGACATGACTCCACTGTCTCCAGGCTGACTCACTGAACTCCAGGATCACCACACACACACACACACACACACACACACACACACACACGCTTTACTCAGGGGCGTTTTGTGAAAGTCAATCACACAAGTAAAAGTTTTATTTCGTTGATTTCAGATGTATTTTACTGTTGTTGTTGTTGTTGTTGTTGTTTGAGTTGCATTTTAATACACCATGTAAAAAGCATCATATGGTTTATGCACAGTAGTCTGCTGAGTGCCTTTTTGTTCCTACCATTATGAGTCTGAAATTGTCTTTATGATTATTACTCCTAGGAGCTTTAAGGGTCATTACAACATTATGTCTGTGGCACGTCTGTGAAGATAATTTTTATCATTAATGAGATGAAATGCACATCTGCAGCGCTTTAGCATCCTTTGGCTCCTCAATCTGGGTTTTGTGTAGTCTGGAACTGCAGGCATCTCTTTTCTCTATGACTAAGCTCAAAAAACACAATGTACAGTATCTTCTAAGGACCAAACTGCAGACAGAAGAAGTTGGAGCTAGCTGAGAAAAAAAAATCAAAGCTCATCAGATGGGCACCAACAATGGGACCAAAGAATCAATTAAGGCAGCTTTACTGATCAAGCTGCAGCAAACATATTTCATATGTATACCATATCCTTCTGTATATACCTTCCTGTCAAAGGTGGAGATATAGCCATCATTAACTTAATGTGAAGCAACCACAGAAATTGCTCATTTTAGATTAGAGGTGCCTTAGTCAAGCAATTTCCCCTGCAAAGGTAGCTGTAGGGAAACAGACTGAGAACTGAAAACAGTGAGAGCACCACGTGCATGGGCCAGGCAAAGACTACACAAAGCTCCTGGAGAAACAGTAGGCTCATGGTGTGTGTGAGCAACAGAGGGAATGCAACATGATGTCATTTTATACAAAAGGTACCACAGTCTCTAACTGCATGTCAAAACAACTGCCAGCATCATCCATCCACACATTCTCATGGAAAGCAGCATAAACCACTCAGTGGGAGTTGTCATGGTGGTGGGGGACAGAGGGGAGGGTTGTTATGTGGAAAACTGACAAGACTGGATATCTTGTAATGTGAAATATCTCTGCAGTTATTCAAGATGTGATCATTTGATTATACAAATCTATATGTACACCAGCTTTTGTTCCATAGGCTCAACAGATACTTCATGTTTGCATCAAGGTAAAGACTCTGTACAGAACCCAGCAAAGTCTTAATAAACTGAGGCTGTCCACACATTAACAGTGAGATGATTCTGTTTTGCAGCAACAATATGCTTCTTTCATCTCTACACAACTGCCAAGAGGCACTTGCTTTAGTGCATCATACCCTCCGTCTTCCATCATTTTCATTTTAAACAAATGCACAAGTTCTCTCCCTCTTCATTTTCTCTTTTTAAATGTTTATGTCTCTAGTATAGCAGACTTTAACCTACTGGCTTTCTGTTTTATGTCAATGTAGCCTATAGGGTGAACAGTTTCCAGTGAATAGGAGATATCAATTTAACAGATATCCAGACTTCCTCTTCCGTGGCCTGTGGTCATCTACAGTCGTTGAGCAACTTGCAAAGCGTGATTGGAGCTGGAAATTAGAAATTACGTTAATGACTGTCCTGTTTTATATATTCATCTAAATATGAATTCAGATAAACTTAAAACATTCAGATGATAGCTGGTAGCATCGCAGAGGGTATCTGGGCCAATTCATTCCCCCACGTTTACTCTCCACACATCCCGTTTACCTGGATGCAACTAGATCTCACTCAAACGCGATTGTTCAAAACTACTTGGACAACAAACGAGCAGACCGACATCTTGTACAGATGCCAACAGATTTATATGTAGAATCTGAGATTACTCACGCAGCATTTATGCTACATGGCAGTGGTTAGAGGCCTTGTTGGTATCAAGAGGGACCACAATCGCAGTCTCTCCCCAAAAGAATCAATTTCTTTGTTTCTCAGGAGAAGATAAGAAGACTAGCGTTAGCCTCATTCAGTTTATCATTAATAGCACAGTAAATTGTGAGATGCAACATACCCTGTGAGACAGCTGGATTGGTTAAAATAGAAGTGGATGTGTTCCAGCGGAGCGGAATGAGATGGACAACTGAATAACGCAACTGAAACTGTGTAGACACACCACAATATTAGCTCAATGCTCATATCGGCGTGCTAACATGCCCACAATGACAAATCTAATGTGCCTAGCAGGTTATATATATCATGTTCGCCATACTTAGTTTTTCACATCAACATGCTGCCGACGCAGATGACATCAGTTCTTGGAGTATTCGGTCATAAACCAAGGTACTGGAATATTAAAATGATCATCACTAATGATGCAGGATTTCCCAGCCTGCCTCAAAATACGGCGGGTTTGTTTGAGAGACTCTTTGCTTGATCAATAAATAATCAATCATAATATTTCATAATATACATTTTTTTTAAAAACACCGCAGTCTTATTAGTTTATTCATTTTAGTACTAAAGACACAATTACTTTACCTTGTGTTCAGGTTAGCGCTGTAGATTTGCCCTCTGTGTGTAAAACCACTGTGAAAGTGCATTTGCAGCTGAGGTCAATGGTGCAGCAGTATGTAGAGGTTAATGAAGACATGCACTCATTTGTGCACATTTTGTGTTTTGAGCCTTCTCAGCTGTACCACACTGTCACAGCTCAGCATGCTTATTCTCTGCTGCAGAGCTATATACGTGTGTATGTCTCAGCATAAGGCACCAAATACAGCTACAGCAAATCCCAGAGGGAAATAACATGTATTAGTCAGTCACCAGCTGCTTTAAAGCTAAACCTTGTCTCACAGCACCGGGTGGGTTCGTAACACTGCTGACGACTGAGGGGAAAGTACCCATGCAGACCCAGTTCGAGTCAAACATGCAGAGGCATCTGTAGAAAAGAATCTCCTGTTCATTTTCAGTGAGCACTACAGTATGCACACACACACACACACACACATAGTCACATACACACACACAGAGTCCCCTAAGGTAACTTTATCGTGGAAAGTGATTTCCCACTTTAGACTGTCCTTACATGGAAAGAGCTTGGGTTGGATGTGGCACTGGATCAGATTCAGGGAGGCAAATGAGTCCTGCTGGGGAATGTCAGATCTGGTTGATGAATGGGCTGATGCAGTGCATTTGCTGTCATCTCTTCACCTCACAACACCCTCTCCAACACCTTAAATAACACAAATTCTTTCTCTTTTTACCCAGACGTGTTCAAGTTATATGAGGTCCTGGGTTAGGGTCTTTTCTCGTGGTGCAACATCCGCCCCAAGCAAAAGTAAATATGCAAACTGTCAAACATTATTCAGCTATTTTTCAAAATAGATAATAACTGACATGTTTTCTTAAAAACAGTATGTGAAGGATGAATTAAACAGTAGCAGTTGTTAAGTAAATGGGTCAAGTGGGTCAATGCAGGCAGAGTCAGTGGTCCAAACTAAGAGAGAAGAAATGTCTTTGGCATGTCTGAGCTCATCTCCACTTTCAGCCACTTTGCAGTCTTCATCTCGATCTGATCTCCTCTCTCATTCTGTCCTTTGCTCTTTCCAACTCAGCTGTTTCTGACTGCCACTGGTCTGTCCCCATTAGAAATATCATTACGAACCCTTTACCCAAACCTGCAGTTCTATCAAAGATGATGTGCTGTCTAAAGCTTTAAATAGGGACTGATAATGGTGATGATGTAAGTGTTAATCAGCTAATACAAGGCTAAGTCTCCTCTATGTTAAATACGCTGGCCTGAGATCTCTTGGCTGTGCGGCCATCTATTGCACCTGTTTTATTTGACTTAAGGACTTGATGAAGCTCTAAAGCAGCCCTACAGGAACTGACAAACCTCATTTTCAGCCAAGCTTTGTACAATACCATCAATTATTGGAACAATGATTAATTAACTAAAATTTAAATAACTGACCAAAGAAATCAAATGTAAACATGTTTAAAAAAAGGGACAAACAATTAAAATCAGCAATGAAACAGTGCATACAAACTGTATTGTCTTCTAATGTGTGTACAAATGGTGTTAATGCAGCGAGGTCATTGGCATCAGAGCAATCTGCAAAACCAGTATGTGCATTTATTGATTTTTTTATTGAAGTTTAGTTTAGGTGGCGTTTCTGAGGTTCCTGTAGTTGACTTCTTTCTTCGTGCATGTGTAGGTGAGAACTGACTGTAGGACTGTAGGATACTGTGCTGGTCCCACTCCGACAGAGCCAGGGAAGCTCACATTACACTGACTCTGACAGTGTGGGGTTTTAAATAGAGTGGTTGTCAACTCCTCATTGCACAAATACATCTATTTTGGGTGCAGTGTGTAGGGGGAGGGACAGACAAGTAGATGGGCTAGAGATCAGTATCTTGGTTTGGTCTGCGTTATGTCCTTGGTAGAGCCTACACTCTGGCTGCATCAGCAGAGGATTAACTGAAGGTATAAGACAGAATTTGTGAAAGCATGGTCCAGGAACCCTTCATGCTGTAATGTTCATTACATTTTGCAGTGTTGGACAGGGCAACAAAATGATGATTTAGCTGTGCTTAAGGCTAAAAATGTTTGTCCTGAGGTCAGCAAACGGTCTTCAGGTCATTGAAATCCAGAGGATTTATGCCTTGAAGACCATTAATGTGACCAGCAAATTTCATGCCAACCTGCCTGTTAGATCATGGACTATCTCAGGCCAGTGTCTCTAGGAATTAAATTCCATTTGGGACATTATGCAGAGCACCACCGATGTTCAATGCCAATGTTAAGGGCCAACAGAGGAAATAGGTTAACCTTTATGTAACACTGTGAATTGTACTGGGTCTGTGCACTGTAAACAGCAATTTGCAATACAATAAAACAATAATTATGTTTGCCGCTCACTTTGACAGCAAGCTGCATTTGATTGGAACAGATATAAATACTTTCAAGTTTAGTTGTTGGTGTGCAAGTATTTTCTTTCAAGCATATTCTGGTGTTAAGGTCAGGCCAGTGGATTAAGCATCTCTGACTTTGATGCCAGAGACTAGAGTTAGCATGGCATTACAGCCAAGTAACTAATGTAATATCAAAAATATTGGCAATTGGATCCTTTAACAATCTTCCAACATCAGTGCTTTTTCTGGCGACGTCAAGTTGGATATCTATCCGTGCAAATTTATTTATTTAACCTAGGGGTGGCAAAACAGCCATGTGGAACAGGTTCATCCTCTGAGAGGCAACAATGTGATGGCGAGAATCCAGGGGGTCACCAAAAGTATTGGGATTCACCTTCCCGCAACGATTGACATCCCAAAGAAAAAGCTCCAAGATACATCATACTGGATTACAGAGTTGGTCTAAGAGAGTGTTCTCTCATGGCACTCCGGCAGAAAAGGTCAGGGAGTCATTAAAATATTATAGAACCATCATCTAAGACTATAAATATCTATGGAATGTATTATACTCTTTGAGAAGATGTGCCTTTGACCACAGTTTTGGGGGAACAGATTAAACCAGCCTCCTAACATCATCAAGCCTCTGCCCTGCTGCAAGTGGGGCAAAATGATCAATGTCCAATATCTTGCCAGCTCTATAGCATCTGATCCTCCTCCTTTCTCTCACAATATATGGTCATCATGGCCTGGGCACACTTTGGCTTCCTCTCTAAAGTTAAGCTTGGACCCTTGTTCTAAAGTTAAACTCTAACATTTGATGATGATGGAAAAGCAAGTATGCTCCACTCGTTCCTTATACCCCCCTCCAATTGCTACCCTCTTCTCCTAGTAGCTTAACTTATGGATAGAGGAGGCCTGCCCGCCAGCATTTGCCCCTGTCAGTCAGCCGGATTGCCCCCCCTTCTTCTTAGCTTACCCCATAGGTTGGTCAAACTCTTTTTCTGTCGCACTCACATTAGTCCTGTCTGTGTCTCCAACATTGACCAGTCACTGACGACTATCCTCTCAGCTTCTTCTTGCAGTCTTAGCTGATCACACAAGTGCTGCCCTGGACTTAAAGACATACTGTCTTGTCTTTTCTAAGGATCATTTTTTCCCGGATTTGGGAGCAAGTGTCTGGATCTCAGCTTGGAATATCTTCTGTGCATTGGAACTTGTCTATTGGATGCCATTGTAATTGGTGTCCACTCCATACTATAGCTAGTCTATCTAAGTGTGTGTTCCTTTGAGTGGGTTTGATTTTGTGAGGTTGTGTGTGTGTGTGTGTGTGTGTGCGTGAGGACAAACAGGCAAAAAGCTGCAGTGCTGGACTCCTGCAGTGATTCCAGGTGAATTCCGCATCAGCTGGCCCAGTCCTGACTGTGAACATGGCATCGTTAAGAAGTTTGATTCTCGCGCTGCTGCTGGCGCTGCTCTGCTCCTTCCATACCCCGTTGGCTCCCACTGCCAAGGCACAGGATCTGCCATTCCACTCCGAGCAAGGTCTGGTTGCTGATGACGATGATGATGATGATGATGATGATGACGACGATGATGACGACGATGATGATGACGATGACGACGATGATGATGACGACGACGATGATGATGATGACGACGACGATGATGACGACGACGATGACGATGATGATGACGACGACGATGATGACGACGACGACGATGATGATGATGACGATGATGACGATGACGATGATGACGATGATGACGACGATGACGACGATGATGACGATGATGATGATGATGATGATGATGATGATGATGATGACGATGACGACGACGACGACGACGATGATGATGATGATGACGATGACGACGACGATGATGATCATGAAGGTTAGTCACCTTGAATATGTAGTAGTTTACATGTTCTCATATCTCTTTGTCTCTCTGCACCTGTAGCATATTTCTGACTTCATAGTGTCAAAGCTTCAGCTGTCACTGATGCTTGAACTTCAACAATAGTATGTCTCTTCCAGGATGGGCTATGATTGGCTATTCAAGTTGTCTAAACACAGAATAGAAACCAAATAGGCTGCAGCTCCGATGCAACCATTTTGTTATATTTAAAGTTCAAGTTTCAGTGAAGGCTTATGCTTTGACATGCAGTTGGTGATGCAATCCAGGTACAAATGTGTGCACGTACATTATGGGACAGTGTGCGAAAGGTGTGTAACATACTTACAACCTTGTCATCTCTTTGTCAGTTCTTATTTTAATGTCTCAGAGCTTGTAGGTGATCAAAGTCCCTCCTCCACCCCTTTCCAGCTGTCCATTTCCCTTGCTGTCTCTGACACTGTGTTCTTTTCCCTGCTTAACTAGAGTTATGAGCACTCTGGGGAAATTGAACTGGCCCATCTGAAGTCCAACTGTCCGAAGTCCTTCGTACAGTACTCTAGATATGAACATGGGGACTGCAGAAGCATTGATTTGAGAGAGAGAAAGAACAAAAAAACAATTTCACACAAACCAAGCCTGACTTGGAAATCAGTCATTGGGGTCACTAGTCTGAGATCGTTTGATTTGTGTTTCGTTTGAAAGAATGGTTCCTCCACTAGGATCTTCCTTTCTCATTTGTTTTGATCAGATTGACCTGCATCTGTGTCTTTATGTGAACCTACAGAGAAAGAAAGAGAGACAGTGATATTGGGGGTGGGTTAGGGGTGCTGGAGAAACAGACAAAGGGCAAATAAAGTGCGAGGGGAGGTGCAGGAGGGCCGCTAACTAAATCCATTCATTAAAAAGCTTAGAGTACCGACAGACATACAGTTTCTCTCTTTCTCCATATCTCTCAATCTCTTTCTTTCTCTGTGGAGCATTTATGCAGCTGTCTGTTAAAGAGGCGTGTAATGCACAGAATTTCTTTTACAAGTCTGCTGTGTGCATTTGTAAAATTGCTATGGATAATAGAATAACTTTCAATGTTTCTATGAACAGTGTAATGATCATACCTCTTTTTATTTTCTAAAACGCTGATGTTCTGAACCACTAGATACAGGAACAACTTTTGATGTCAGTAGCTTACAGTAATGATGACTATTTGTTTTGGGTTTTACGCTTATTGGGCACTGATATAACTTAATAGAACTATTTGAGCCATTTGTGAACAAATGTTTAACTCTTTATTTGTCATGAAATGTTACAACAGTAGAGACCTTCAGGGAGAGAGTGTTTGGGAAAAGAGAGAAACGTCTCTTTCTATAGAGTAAAAGTAAAATACTGAGCCAAAGCTCTGTCAAAGTGTCAAAATGTCAAGAGATGAAATGGTTGTCTGCTTTTTCTCTTTTTGTTTGGAAAAAAAAAAACATTTCGTGATGACTGTGAACATTCATGTGTGGAAATGCTGACCTCTGTCCGTATGTCTTTAACCCTACTTTCATTCATTAAATAAATCAAATGATCATAAACTGCCTAAATTCAAATCTGTTACCAAAGGCAGAGGACTTGTATTAGAGCTGTAAGCATGCACAGAGAACGCCATGACTTTTATCAAAAGGCCTGTACAAATGTCTTTGGCCTTGTTGCCTGTATGAGGACCAGAATACTGAGCTACACACATTTGAAACTTGTGAGTATCTGTTCTGACCACAGCATGTTCAATCCATATGACCTGTGTTTTCTTAATGCTTGTCTGGGACATTACAGGAGTGGAGGGGTGCAACAGTGGGGCACAAATGTAATATGACTGCTACAGTCCTTATTAAAATCCAGGCTCTGATACAGATTTGATCTTTGATCATTACTTCCATTGAATTACTGGTGATATAACAACATTACAAAAACACCTTTTTTGTTGCATTACAAACCAATTTGCAACATATTTGTGCAGTAAACGTGTCATGGTGGTGGTGTCTGTGAATACTCTACTTAAGTACAAAATACCTGTGCTTTAGTTTATTCCTCATTTGCTGTTTCATATTCTATTACTTTAATCTACCACCTGCACTGAGTTAATTAACATAATTAATATTTCACACTTAAACCATATTAGATCAGCTTTAACTATGGATTTGGTGATGTATTAAATAGTAAAAATCATCTCACCACCCAAAACATTATACTACTAGGTCCAATTAAAGTCATAGGTAATGGACTGTGGGTAATGGTGCTTCTACTTGGATACTTCAGGGACATTTGCTGACTGCGCCTGTGCAGTTTTTACTTGAATGATGAAGCTGTGGGACTGTGGGAGCTCCTTTTACTACAGCGAAGGATCTGAATGTCTGTCGCCCAAGTCAGTCATCGCAAGTTGAACATGAATCTAAAATGCTTTTGAAAAACTGAAATGATTCATGATGAAGCTGCACAGATGTCAGTTATTAAACAGAGGCACCAGTACCACCGAGCAGCGTGACACACTTGGCCTCCAGTGGTGACTAAAATCCAGACCCTGAGTTTGTGGGACTCTCTTCTATTTTAGTACGCTGTTGAGTTTGACAAATCAGGTGAATGTACTGTGCTAACTCATCACATGACACTGTTCAGATGTACTCATAACCATAACCATACATTTTAAGTTTATGATTAACACCATGGTGAGTGTGTTCTCATCATTCTGAGGAACATTAAGGAAAAATAGGACTTTACACCAAAGGTTTTAACTGTTTTCATCTTTAATTACTTTAAATACATTATCCAAACATCTCTGAGAAGTCAAAATATATAGTACACACACACACATACACGATGTTCAGTATGTTCAGAGTCCCAGGCTGGAATCCAGGCTCACGCTTCTGCAGTAAGGACTCAACACTGATACTTGATACGAGCTACACCAGGTGAGCCATCGCAGTGCATATATTCTGGCTTTCTATGGACTTTGTCTCTCAAAGTTAAAGTTAATCCAAAATGACTGTGAATTAGAATTTACAGGCAAACCACCATCACTTTGTGTCCCATAAATCAGTGGTGTAACGTGGTTAATGTTGCATTGATGAGTGTTCGATCTGGTTGAGTATTTTAGTTTGAAAGTCACATGTTTATCATCAATATTATGTTCAGATGGCGACGATGACGACGATGACGATGATGCCGACGATGATGATGATGATGACGACGATGATGATGACAACGATGCTTATCACAAGGGCTCTCTGTGCTCTTTCTGTGAATTCTGCGAGGTATGTCTGAAATCAAATGATCGATTATGATGAAATGTCAGTGCAGTCAGTGCTCAGTCAGAAATCAGACCCCCACTAGGCGATGAGAGTGAATTCCAAAGCAGAGCAATGTGTATTGACAGGAAGCACCACTAGGTTGTGTTGTGTGTGATCCTGTGTAACCCTGCCCTCTGATGATCTGCCCTTCCCTCACTGTGTTCTCCTCCAGCACTGCGACAGCTGTGACAAATGTCCTTGCAAAGAGGGAGACAAGGCTGACTACTGCGATGACTGCAAGGTGAGGAACTACACACAGCGACTGTGGGTCGGCTCTGGCTCTCCCCTGAGAACGCACGAATCAGCTTCTCGGCATTAAAGTCGCGTGATTCCACCTGTGATGCACCCAGCCATAAATGAAGTGCCACACATTCTGTTGTTCTTTTAACCAGATGGAGTCAAAT
This sequence comes from Datnioides undecimradiatus, assembly GCA_008933995.1. Classification (NCBI taxonomy): domain Eukaryota; kingdom Metazoa; phylum Chordata; class Actinopteri; order Lobotiformes; family Datnioididae; genus Datnioides; species Datnioides undecimradiatus. The sequence goes on from WARS01000048.1 coordinate 2,404,384, forward strand.
GAATCTGCATTCACACATAAATGCATATTCAACCATAAATGGTTCCTCAGCAGGGTGAAGCCCACTGTCTGGACAAAGTTACTGTCACTGAACCACTGAACGGTCATCCCTGATCATTGTAATTTACATATCGCTGAGTCCTCTTGTTTATCTTGATATCCATGTTTGTCATTCCTAACATTTAATGTGTTCTCCCTCTGATAAAAATTAGTTTCCATACGTAGACGTGAGCTTTAACACGCAGGTGTTGTGTAGCTGTAAGAGGTCACCTGTCGCCTCGGTTCATGCTGGACGGAACGGTTTTGGGAACAGACAAACGAATCAGGCCTCTTGGCCTGCCACATTTACATTGCTGACTCCACCATCCTCTGCTCAATATGTTTCATTCTGTTCACAGATGTGCCGCTTCTGCCACGTGTGTCCCGTATGCCAAACTGTGTGTCAGCCAGGTGAGTAGAGACGCAGAGCTGCCACAGCCTGACACAGGTTTTCTTGTCCCTCACTGTAACCGGTCACTTCTAAATCTGGACTATGGAACTTGATCTGTTTTTCTAAAGAGAACAGGATGCTTTGAATCACACTGATGGGTGAAGGTAATAGGCAGAAGAACCAGTGAGGATGAGCCAACAGGATCTCCAGCAGGGGATGATCCATAAAACCGTCAATGCTTGTTAGCAAAAGCAGCAGAGTAGACCAAATCGTAATGTGGATTGTATATAAAATCCTCACATTTAATGTTTTTGCCCAATTTCTTATACTAAGAGGAAGTAAAACCTGATCAATTCACTGTTCTTGCTTATTGTGTAGTGATAAACGTTGCATTCAGCAGCTCACACTTTATCTTTTGTCTCCAGGAGGTTTCGTCGATGAAGTGACTGGATCGATCTACAAGTAAGTCCCATTTCCCCTGATCTGAAACCTGCTCGGACGCTGATAAACTACAGCCTGTGACCTCTGTTTGTCTCTCCACCCGCAGGACTGTAGCTGACGTCTTTGACGATGATGACGATGACAACTGAACCCAACCATACGTATTAGTTCGGCCACCATGTGGCCGAACTAATACGTCTCGCCATCACTTCTGATTTTCGTTGTTATGTTTATCTTTTCCTTGAAAACATGAAACGTTTGCTCACCAATGGCTGACTAGAAATTGTTCAAAGAATAACTTAATATATTTGTGTACTGTTGTTAAATGAGAAGTCGAAGTTGTACTGAAATGAAAATTGAATATTTGAAGTCATATTTGGGATATGTTAATAAAAAAGAGGGGACATTTTCACTGGTTTATTGATTTTAAAATGCTCACTAGACCGAACATCTGGAGTGTTGTAATCAATGAAAGAAACATTTCCTGTAGAATGGGTTGGACTATAATATGGACTATGGAGCAGTGACTTCCAGTTTTGGCATTGAAAGAGTTGTACTGGCACTGAACAAACACTGAAAAATAAAGCCCAGATATTAAAATGATTTCATTTTATTGTGATATTTTTGTATTTTTCAATTCAAATCTTCTGGGGGTTTTTTCTTTTAACTTTTTTTTATGATAAGTTAACAAGTTTTATCTAAGATCAAAACTGAATTTCACTGCTCTGGCCCCCAGTTCTGGCCCTATAGCTTTCTGGGCACTGGGTAACTTTTAAAAACCAAAACACAGACATCGGAACCAAAGTCAACATCAGAGGGAAAGTGTGAAAGAAAAAGAGTGAACACAGCAACAAGGGACAACATTTAGGACACCGTTATCTGAGCAGCACACTGAGGGGCCCCAGTACACAGTAAGAGGGATGTCTAAGAAAAGGTTTTCTGGGACATAGATTACATGATTGTTTATCCACTGACAGCAGCTGGGGACTGCGTCTAACAAAAACAACGAAATTAAATTTATGGTGATTTGATACTTTCTCCTCATGTTCTACTTCTTCTATATTATTATTGTTGTTATTATTATTATTATTATTACAATACAATAAAATGCTTCCAGATAAAGAGGAAGTTTAAAATTTTGTAACTGTAAATATCAAACAACCAAACTACACAGTCAAAATACATTTGATATGTGGCCCTTGATGGATTTATCACTCAAACACTGATACTTTTATCCAAACCTGAAGGACTATTGCGTTAATGTGGTTAAAGCATTAGATATTTAAAAACCAACTATTTAACAAATAGATACTTTATGAAGACTTTTCGTGGAGAAACAAGTCTTTACCAGAAATATCTGATATAATTCATACAGTCAAGGAGGTTTATATGTACTTATCATATCATTATATATCATTTCATCCAACACAGCACATCTTAATCTTGAACCCAACACTAAACTACACTACTCACAATAAGATAGGGATATTGTGAGAGACTCAGTGGATGTCATACATACGGTGTTTGTTTCACTTCAGAGATTTTTGGGATAGGGAGGCAATTGTATTGGGGTGATAGACACAGAACTACTGGCAGAGTTTGTGACAGACCCAGGAGTGGAGCCCCACGAGTGACAGACCGCAACGATGACCAGTACCTAAGGACCTATGCACTCAGACATCGTTATGCAACTGCCACACAGCTGCAGGCCCGTTTATGAGATGTGAGGGGTACTAGGGTTTCCAGACAAACCATTCGTAACCGACTCCACCACTTTGGCTTGAATGCCAGACGACCGTTGCAGGTGACTCCACTGACACCAAGACACCGCCATGAACGTTTGCAGTGGGCACAAGACCATGTGATCTGGACAATGCAGCAGTGGTCTACCGTCCTGTTCACTGATGAGTGTCGGGTCACCTTGCACAGAAATGATGGTCGTCAGCGTTGCTGGAGAAGGCGAGGTGAGCGATACGCCAAGGTCAACATGGTTCCCAGGGTTCGCTTTGGTGGAGGAGGTGCAACAGTCTGGGCAGGCATCACCAGTCAGCGCAAAACAGATTTGGTTATTGTAGATGGCTCAGTCACTGCACGTTCTTACCTCAGAGACATCATAGAACCCATCATCATCCCCCAATTCCGCCAGCACACCCCCAACTTTCTGTTCATGGATGATAATGCTCCACCACATCGTGCCAGAATTGTCACAGCTCAACTTCAGGAAGTCGGAGTGCCTCATATGGTATGGCCAGTAATGTCCCCTGACCTGAACCCCATAGAACACGTCTGGGACCAGCTGAAGCAGAGACTGGATGATCGTACCCCACCCGCACGTGACCTGGCAGAACTGTGTGTAGCACTTGTGGAAGAGTGGAACGCATTGCCTCAGAACAACATCATGAGGCTAGTGAGGAGCATGAGATGTCGCTGTCAAGCTGTCATTGCGGCAAATGGTGGAAACACCCGCTACTGACATTGTCAATTTTTGTTATTTGGGGCTATCCTTGTTATTGTCTAAATTTTTGGGGTAATAAATATTAAACTAATGAAAATGGTGTTTCTTATCATTCATTATTAGTAATATCGAAGGGAACTTTTACTTATTTCATTAAAATTCAGACCAAATAGGAAAAGCACTCATGTAAATAACAATATCCCTAACTTATTGTGAGTAGTGTATATCAAAAATAAAGATAAGTCACTGTATTCCAAGTCTTATCTATGCTGGTGATTTTGAGGTACATGAAGCACGCCTTAAGTCTAATGTTCCCCTCAGTTGTCTTCCCAAAGACGTAACACTTAAAATACCTAACATAAAAATAATCATTTGACAAATGGGTCTAAAACAATATTTTGTGGGTATCACGTTATGATTAATGAAAAGGGCAACTTACTTTAAGGCAGACAAGACATATCATTCCTTAGAATGAGAATTATAAAAATCATATGAACAGAAGCCACGTTTTAATTATGAGATCTTATCATTTTATGATTGAGTTTCATATCCACGAATGCAAATGGTCTGATGGAAGCCCATTGGCAACCAGTTTAAGAATGAAATGTGGCCCTTAGAAACGTACTCTACATGTTTTTAATATGATTAGTGTTTTCATAATGATTAAAATTAAAAAATTTCGTGGTAAAGGTTTGGTGAGCTTCCTAAAAAGAGCAGGATTGGTGGGGCTGACAAACCAAACGTTGTAGAAGTTACCCAACACCAACGGGTGGCAGTAAGGCGACACTAACGCCAGCTACTGCAAAACATCGAAGAAGAAGAAGAAGAAGAAGAAGAAGAAGCAGCAGCAGCAGCAGCAGCTTCCGCTCTGCCTTCACAGTGAGGTTATAAAAGCAGCTGAACCCCCACTGTGTCGCAGTTTAATGGGGTTTGATCAGTTCTGCAGTCTGGACAGTTCCGATCCGTTCTGGGTGAGTTTGTTTACACCTTTTAATCTTTACAGCCGCCCAGATGTTATTGTTGTTATTGTTTTATTGTTGTTGTTTGCTATCGGCACATGCTAATAAACCTGGCGGTAAGTTCCAACTGCCTGCCGAGGCCAACCTACGTTAACGTTACACAGCAGCTTTGTCGGTTCCACGCTGAGTTGACTGGAGTTAGCGACCTGTCAGGCCGACACTCTGACTCGGGTCGGTCCAGTGTGGAGCAGCAGGGACCGGCTTCAGGCTCTGTGGAGCTGTGGAGGGCTCTCATCTGGTTCGTTTGAATATGACGTTACCCGGGAAATGGATCAAATAGACACGGAGATTGAAAGGATCAGCATCTTTCTTCTACGTTAGTCATCGGTTGTTTGCAGTCAGCCGCAGGCTTTTACAGGCACCTGCTGAACATAACATAACAGACTTAACTCCGCCCCTTCCTAGAGGCTATGGACCCTGTGGTGACACGGATTGGTTATTACTGTCCTTGATGTGAGGGAACGTGTTATAACAAAGGAGCTTTCCCCAGCACACTGTACAGGGTAATACATAAAAACATAAAACAAAAGTGCGACTTGTTCTTCTTGAATGTTGAGAATACCTCTTAAAAGTATTGTTGGTGATTGACAGTCAGTACAACTGCTCCATCACCAGCTTTTGCCGAGCTTCAAACATGCTCCAGCTGTTGCCGAGCTTCAAACATGCTCCAGCTGTTGCCGAGCTTCAAACATCATATGCACTCCAACTTTTGCCAAGTCCCTAAGACGCTCCAGTTCTTGCCAAGTCCCCAACAGGTTTCAGTTCTTGTCGAGTCCCAATGGCCTTCCAGCTGTTGCCGAATCCTGAACGCCTTCTGCTTGTTGTTGAGTCCCAAACAAGTCCTACCAGAAACATTGACATTTTCATTCAGACATGACCACTGTAGTTTCACACACATGGATTCATCAGAGTATTGAATCAGTTGACTCTGTGTAGTATCTATTTAGGACCAACTGGGACCACTGTTTTGGTTTAACAAGCTGACCATGTCCTATGTACTCATAACATGTCACTGATGACTGCTGTGGATCCATCAGTGTTTTGGTGTTGCTCTTCCCCCAGTGGTCACAATAAATGAGTGCACCAGGCTGTGAACACTGTCCAGCTCTCCACCTGTTTGAGTTAAATGGTTGGTGTGTGCTCAGAGGTGGGCGCCTTTGGCTTTATCCTCCTCTGACTTCTTATCTCTTACAGGATTGGAACCGTACATGGTACACAACTAACCCAGACTTCACCCAGTGCTTCCAGAACACCGTCCTGGTGTGGCTGCCATGCCTCTACCTCTGGGTGTGTGTCCCCATCTACCTCATCTACCTCCGGGGCCATGACCGCGGTTACATATGTATGAGTCACCTCAACAAAGCAAAAACAGTGAGTGACCCTTGATTATCTTGATGAGAGCTCTCATTGAAACAATGATGTATCAGTCACACAGTGTCGTTCAAGTTGCAGGTTTTGCATCACCCAGAAGGAAACTGAGCTGTTCTCCTCCCCACAGGCTGTTGGCCTTCTACTGTGGATTATCTGCTGGTCAGATGTTTTCTATTCTTTCTGGGAAAGAAGTCATGGCAGCCACGTCCCCGCACCTGTCCTTCTAGTCAGTCCAACCCTTCTCGGCCTCACCATGGTGAGAGCTTATCTTTGTCTCGGTGACATACCTGTTCTTGAGCACGGCTGAGTTCAGATTTATTTCAGTGCTATTTGTTATAAGTATAAGTATCTAAGTGTTTTTGGATGGTTAAAGGTGGGTTTTACATCAGCTTATTTGACGTCACTTTTAGTTTTCTATTTTCTGGATATAGCAAAATTGAATTTACGTAGTAAAGATAATGAGATCATGCAAACAGCCAAACTTGCCCTACACATTCTGAAAGCACACACACTCCTCCATTCAATTTCTGACCCTCAGCTACGTCTGCAGCTGGAGGTTAATCAGACATTCTTCTCTGTAGCTACTTCCTCCAGGGAAAAGTGTTCCCTGGCACGAACGCACATGTTGATTGTAGTATGTTCAGAGATTGTGGCTTGTCTGATAGAATCATTGTTCAGACTGGATCTGAGACCAGATGAACCTGTTTCTGCTTTTGCCTTCATCACCTGGAATGAAGGCTGGCGTACCAGACGAATGCATGTTTGTTTGTCAAGGTCAAGGTATGCATGTGTTTAATTAAAGTGTATATATGTGTGTGTGTGTGTGTGTGTGTGTGTGTGTCTGTGTCTGTGTCTCCAGTTGCTGGCCACCCTGTTGATCCAGTATGAACGGATGAAAGGGGTCCAGTCGTCTGGAGTGATGCTGATCTTCTGGCTGCTGGCGCTTCTGTGTGCCACGGTCACCTTCAGGTCCAAGATCCTCCAGGCCCTGGACCAGGTCAGTCTTGAACAAGCAGGGCAGGAACTTCATTCTGATTAATAGAGTTGTAATAAATCTGTGGATGAATACTTTTTGTTGTCAATTGTGATTAGTCATCACTTCCAGAAGAGACAATATTGAAGCTAATGAACAAGTTGCGATCAATATGTTCTCAGACTGCTCCTATAACAACCTGATTTCATTTTGACCTCCATCCTTCAGAGTAGTCACCTTGCACAGTGACACGCCACTGGGGCCGTGCTGCATTCAGGAACAGCCGACATCATCTAAAAACAGTGTATGACCACAGTAACTTCGGGGTTAAAGGCTTTATCTATTTGTTTGTTCTTCATCTGAAGCTGCTGCCGGTGTGTGTGTGGAGGTACACCACCTTCTATATCTACTACGCGCTGCTGCTGGTTGCTCTGCTTCTGTCCTGCCTGACGGACCAGCCGCCTCTCTTCTCTCAGGTCATCAAAGACCCGGTGAGAGCAGTTCGCACTGTGAGCCCATCGCTTTCACCTCGTTCTGTATTTTTGCCTCACATGCCCAATAGAAAGTGTCACAGTGATTGCATCTCTCCCTGTAGACGCCAGTCAGCTGATACACACCCAATTCAAACATAAACTCTGTGCACCTCGTAGATGTTGATGAAACCCTCACTGTCAGATCATTGTCTCGGCAGCGGGAAAGTCTTTTTGGTCTAACTGTGCTGGTTTTGTCTTCAGAATCCCTGTCCTGAGCTTGGAGCTTCTTTCCTCTCCAGAATAACCTTCTGGTGGATCACCAGGTAAGGACAGTTATAATCTCACAAGTGTGGATATCTGTCTGTGTGTGTGCGATGTGTCCTTTTGGATGTCTAAAGTTCTTGTTCATCTGAAATTCAGTCTTTGCGCTACTGTTCCAGCAAAACTCAGAGAAGGAATTTGTGTGTGTGACCACGAGGAATGACTGGAAACATGGAAAACTAGAGACCACATTGTTTATGGATCCCAGCAGCAATGAAACCCGTCAACACACTGACCCATGAGCAGCCTGCTCAGTAACCTAGTACCAGGTTACATGAGTACTTAATACTCATGGGTTGCACCCAGAGGTGGCAAAGGCAAAGTACTCACACCACCTCTGTGGTAGCTCATGCCTTAGTTGTTGTCTGCATGGCTGCATTTTTCCATACCAACATACACACATGCACACAGACTCACAACAATATCGTTGCTGTTGCTGCAGGTAATTCTATCTTGCAAAATCAGTGTGGTGTCAGTCAGGAGCATGTTCTCGCAGAAGAGCAGGGGCTGTCAGATTTATATTTATCATTCCCACAGTGTACTATTGCACTCACTATTGAAACAGACCAGTACCAGATACCTGAAGCGACATCTGATCTCTAGTATTTTCCTTTGGAGCGCTGTCTCATTCCCTGGTTTTGTGAGAACAAAAAGAGATTTGGGGGAAAGAAACACAGGTCAGCTGACTCATCTGCTTGTGCTAACACACTCCTCTGTACGGCAGTAATGCTAAGCCATGTGTGACAGAGAGAACATGTGACATGGTACCTGCTTCACAACACATGACCTATTTGAAATTCTTTGCCTTTGGCCAGTCATCACCTTCATATGTGTGTCTGCACCTCTTCTGTGTTGTATCACTGGATTGAAATGACCCTCCTCTTCCTCCTCCTCCTCCTTCTTCCAGGATGATGGTGAAAGGCTACAAGCGTCCACTGGAGGAAAAGGATCTGTGGTCTCTGAACCCTGAGGACCGCTCCCACAGGGTGGTTCCGCAGCTGGTGCGTTCCTGGAACACGGAGTGCCAAAAGGTCAAAAGGTCAGGAGCTCGGCAGCAGGAAATGAACGCTGCAACACTGGAAACACTGCACCTGCTGCATACTCACCAGATTTAATTTTCTACTTCTATTTTTCGTTTAAACTTTTATAAGTTTAACTGAAGCTCTCTGCCTTTCCTTTAACTCTCTCTTCCCAGCACAGAGCAGAAAACTCTATACTCCCCCAAGCAAGTCCCACACAATGAGAGCAAAGAGGGTCGAGCTGTGGAGGAGTCTGAAATCTTGATTGTGAAAGCCCCCCAGAAAACAAAGGAGCCCTCACTGTTCTGGGCGCTGTGCCTGGCCTTCGGCCCGTATTTCCTCATCTCCTGCCTGTACAAGATCATCCAGGACATCCTCATGTTCGTCGGGCCTGAGATCCTCCGGTGAGAGCCCGCGGTTTAAATACAAATATAAACGTGGGCTGTCGGTGATCCAGTGTCCATCATGTCTGCTTTGTTTGCTTGATCCCATCCAGCCTGCTGATTCGCTTCGTCAACAACTCCAGTGCCCCCTCCTGGCAGGGCTACTTCTACACCGCCCTGCTCTTCCTTTGCACCTGTGTGCAGTCGCTCATCCTCCAGAGGTACTTTCATGTGTGCTTCGTCACAGGCATGCGTCTGCGCACCGCCATCATTGGAGCTGTCTACAGGAAGGTACAGGCACATTTCAGTGTTGCTTCCTCTTTCTCTGTGTTATTACCAAGGCGATGGACATGCAGTAGAGATTGTGTTTTGTTCTTCCAGGCCTTGGTTATAGGCAGCGCAGCACGCCGCACCTCCACAGTGGGAGAGATTGTCAACCTGATGTCCGTGGATGCTCAGCGCTTCATGGACCTCATCACTTACATCAACATGATATGGTCTGCTCCTCTGCAGGTGGTGCTGGCCCTCTACTTTCTCTGGCAGGTAGGGATACAGAGCACCCATAGACCGTCTCATGGGTCACCATCATAAGCAGCAACCTGTCCAGGCAGATCAGCAGATTATAGACGCTTGGAACGTGAACACCTGTGATTTCAGCAGTTGCGGTGTTGGTGGAGACACCTCCCTTATGTGTTTTCATTGTTTACCTGTTGATGTGCAGAACCTGGGTCCATCCGTGTTGGCTGGAGTGGCCGTGATGGTTCTGATGGTTCCCGTCAACGCTGTCATTGCCATGAAAACCAAAACCTACCAGGTGGGACTTGTGAAACACTGAAACTGTGCTTGCCTGCCTCCTGCTTGTCTCCTTAAGTTTTACTTTCTGTGCGTTTGTGTGTGTGGGGCAGGTGGCGCAGATGAAGAGCAAGGACAACCGCATTAAGCTGATGCACGAGATGCTGAACGGCATCAAGGTGCTGAAGCTGTACGCCTGGGAGCTGGCCTTCAAGGACAAGGTGTCGGAGATCCGTGAGAGTGAGCTGCGGATACTGAAGAAGGCCGCTTACCTGGGTGCGATGTCCACCTTCACCTGGGTCTGTGCGCCTTTCCTGGTGAGTCCAGACAGAAGGACGGATATGTCGAACAATACCATGTTGTCCAGCCAGTGCAGACAGCCCTTAAAGCTTTTACATTTGTAGGGACACTTCACTAGCCCTGTTAATCTGGTAGTCCCATTAAAATCTCTTTGTCTTTCCATGATCTCTCCTCCCTGTCGGCCTGCTGCACAGGTCGCCCTGTCCACGTTCACCGTGTACGTGCTGATCGACGAACGCAACGTGCTGGACGCTCAGAAGGCCTTCGTGTCACTGGCACTCTTCAACATTCTCCGCTTTCCTCTCAACATGCTGCCCATGGTCATCAGCAGCATGGTGCAGGTTAGTGTGCCTCTACGGTCCGTCTCCGGTGTGTCGCTGGACAGCCCTGTTTTCGAGATGGTCATCTGGTTACAAAGGAGGCTGTTGAGTCCGTGCAGGAGTGCTGTGAATAATGCAACGTGGATCTCACCCAGACAAATTCACAGTAAAAACATGACCTATTTAGCAAACAGTGGAGAGACTGGCGCCTCTGGTGAACTAACACACATAACTCAGTGTAACGGGCAGCTGAGCTCATATTCCAAAACAAACAAACTTTCCTCCGGGACAGTCCATGCAGTCTGTCTGTCTGTCTGTCTGTCTGATTTGTGCCACTACCACAGTCCTGTCAAGGTGAATGGGACTCTGTACTGAAATGTGAATTGACAATGGTTTGTCCTTATGGCCTAAATGTATCTGAGTGATACTTATAAATGTTCAGCAGTGTGAGCCGACTCGTTGATGTGATGTTTCCATCAGGGGACCATGAACCTGTCAAGGGTCTTAGGATCTTGACCATAGGACCGGAGGTTCAGAGGTACCAGGGACTGGATGACAGTTCCTACGCGTGGTGTAGTTCTTCAAAAAGTTCAGGAAGTTTAGGGGCGGGGTTTCCAGTGCTGTTTGCTGCTGATTGGTCAAGCACAGGCACTGCTGCTGCTTCGACTCACAAAACAGGGCACAGCTTCAGCATTGTTATTGCTATTCACTGACATAACTTTGCAAGAGAACATAGTGAGCAAAAGAGAGAAGTCAGACTTTTCAAATGATTGTGATTGTTCCAATTGTCCTGATCTTCACGGTCAGAATGAAACACAAACAGGAGTGAGCACAAGGCACTTTTACTGAAGTTCCTCTAGTTCCTCAGATGAGCCCCGCTGGTTCTTCATGTCCTGGAGCTTTATGGTACAAAGTCCTTCAGACTCTGAGAGGCTACTCCCAACTTTGGAGTTATTGTGAACATCAGAAAGTTTTGCTGTATATTCTTAATGTTTTGTAGAAAATGCAACTAGGAACCAAAGGCCATCGGCTCTGGGCCACCAGGAGCCTGTGGATGTCACTGACCAAGACTGAATCTGGGTTTAACAAACCACATTTGATACAGTGTCGTGTACTATTTACTGTTTTTAGGCCAGTGTATCATTGAAGCGACTGAGGGTGTTTCTGTCACATGAGGAGCTGCAGGAGGACAGTGTGGAGCACAACACCCTGGCAAGCTGTGAGTCCAGACTCTGCTTTCTTCTTAGGCTTTGTCAGATGAGGCCTCCCACATAATCTGTCGTCCCTCTTCCCCAGCAGTTCTCTCTGTGTATTGTATATGAAGGGATATCACGTGTAGTAAATGAACACGTGTTCTTTCCTCCTCTCAGCCCCACACAGTATCTCCATCGTGGACGGAGTTTTCAGCTGGTCCAGAAGTGAATCACCAACACTGAAGAAGTATGTTTCATCTCTTAGAACACATTCCCATTAAAATAAGTATAAAACATAAACCATGGGGCTGGACTGAGTTAAACGAGCTTATGTGTCTGCAGGCTGAATGTGTGCATCCCAGAAGGCTCTCTGGTCGCCGTGGTGGGACATGTGGGTTCAGGGAAGTCCTCGCTGCTCTCTGCCCTCCTTGGAGAGATGGACAGACTAGAAGGAAGTGTAGCTGTCAAGGTAACCGTCTTCGCTCACGCACGCACACAGACACAGAGCATACACTTCTGTCTGTCTGCCGCTTCTACAACATGGATTAATATCATGAGATGTAGCCCAGGTCCTTTGTTACAGTTGTCCTTCATCTTTACACTGACACCAGCTGTGTGTGTGTGAGACACTGGTGAGGCTACAGCTCTCACTGTCTCATCAATGTTTACAGTTACCATGGTTACAGGTGTTGTTGAGGTTACGCTGTTTAGCTGTCAGTGGCAGATGGGAACAGACAGGCTGAGTCTCTGCAGTGTGTGTTCTCTGTCTGTCTCTCTCTCTCTCTCGCGCTCTCTCTCTCTCTCGCGCTCTCTCTCTGCCTCTCTCTCTCTCTCTCTCTCTCTCTCTCTCTCTGCCTCTCTCTCTCTCTCTCTGCCTCTTTCTCTCTGCCTCTATCTATGTCTCTCTCTCTGCCTCTATCTATGCCTCTCTGTCTCCGCCATGATCATCCTCAGACTGTTGCCTGCTTCACACAGGCAGCCAAGCCATCAGGTCACTTCAGTGAACGTCTGTTTCAAGATCTCACTGACTGCCGGATAAGCACAGAAGCTAGCAGACTGAAGGAATCATTAGCTTTACCTCTATATCCACACAACTTCATACTGTCAGGAAAATGCTAGCTCAGCTTTTTAGAAGTGTCTGTGTCCTGCCTCTGTCCTGTTTTGTTGCTACTATGTGCCACAGTGATTTAAATGAGTTGAATCCGTTTCACTTTTAATTTGACAACTTCACACACTTAGAGTTGACCTGCTGCCTGCGAGTGATCATCATCTCCCACATGACCTAAAGAATATTTGTGTGTGTTGCTCTGCAGGGCTGGGTGGCCTACGTTCCTCAGCAGGCCTGGATCCAGAATTCCATGCTGAAAGACAACATCATTTTTGGTCAGGAGAGGAGAGAGGCGTGGTATCAGCGTGTGGTGGAGGCGTGCGCCCTTCAGCCTGACCTGGAGATCCTCCCTGCTGGAGATGAGACCGAGATTGGAGAGAAGGTACCAACTTTCATTTCTCTGCAGGAGCGATGCAGATCTAAGCTGCAAGAGGTTGCCTTCTCTGAAAACACTGGGTGGAATCAAATGATAGAAAGCTGACCAGTTGAGTAGAGAGTGTTTGTCTGATGGCAGCAATAAACAAGATCGATCAATCAATCAAGAGATGAAAGTTATGTGACAGTGAGCAGCAGCTGACTTAAATAAACAGGGATTCGCTAAAGAAGTGAGAGGACTGTGCTCATGCTTTTTAATAGCAGTCAACATCACTGCAGCTACATTTTGGACTTTGGAACTGCAGGGGAGTCAATTAAGACTTGAAGATCCAAACAGAAGGTCGTGTTGTGATGAGGGGCTTTTTCCATCACTTTGAGAGACAGAATGGGTAGACAATAATGGTTTCCAGCCTCAGGAGGGCCGAAGATGAGCCCTTTAGTTCTATTAGTGTTCAGCTGAAGGAAATGATTCACCATCCAGCTTTTAATGTCCTAAGCACAGTCCAGGAGAGGCTTTTGATAGGAGGAACAGCTGTGAGTCATTGGTCCAGCAGTGACCAGAAGTGGAAAACTTCTTACTAATGTCTGCAAGAGGTGAAATAGTAGGGACCCAAGGATGGATCCCTGAGGAACTCCTGAGGATCCCTGAGGATAACTTCCCTGTAGCCGCTGACAATGTTACTGACAATGTCCCACGTTTAAGATTAAAAGCAGTTCCATTCTGTAACTGCACTACCAACCACATTTTGAGACATGTCAGAACAATGTCGTGGTCCCCAGTTTCAAATGGAGCATGAGAATCTCTTTGGTTCTCAGGAAAGTTTGCAGTAACAGTGTCCCTCTCCTCAGGGTGCTCTGTTTGGGCTCCTGTTCACAGGGTTTGCTGATTCTTTTGGTCCTCTGGTCAAAGCTACAGGAGCATGCACTTGTCCCTGAGGCCCCTCCCTGTGATCCCTTTTAACCCCTGTTAGAGACAAAGCACACCACGTCAGCAGCAGAACCATTCAAGAGCCACTTGTATGCTACTGTTTTACAACCGACATCACCCACTCTATGGCAGCCTGAACCGATAAATTGTCCTGTGCTTGTTTTTTACTTCGGTGTGTCTCTCTGCTGCACAGGGAGTCAATCTGTCTGGAGGCCAGAAGCAGAGGGTGAGCCTGGCCAGGGCTGTCTACTGTGACCGTGCCGTGTACCTGCTGGATGACCCGCTGTCTGCCGTCGATGCCCACGTAGGAAAACACATCTTTGATCGGGTCATCGGCCCACAAGGACTGCTGAAGGACAAGGTGTGTGTGAGCACAAGATTAACCAACCGCACACACCATTGTTCGGCAACATCTAATGCTAATCCTAATGAATTACACTGGTTTATAATGTAGGAGTAATAGAGTGAGAAAGTTTGCCAGAACATCTTAAAAAGTGCACAGCAACACACAGGAGTGTGCTACAATCAGAACAGAGAAGAGTCATCCTGTTAAATGTGCGTGGGTGTGCGCAGACCCGCGTGCTGGTGACCCATGGGCTGAGCTACCTGCCCCAGGCCGACCTGATCCTGGTCATGGTGGATGGACAGATCACAGAAATGGGCTCCTACCAGCAGCTCATGGCCACAGAGGGTGCTTTCGCTGACTTTCTGCGAACATACTCTGCCGTCGACCACGCCAACAACGGTAGTGACCCACACTGCACTTCACACATGGGCCCACGGTTTTTAATTTTAATGCTGAAGAAGATCAACTCTGCTCCGTGAATGAATCTTGGATAATTGCTGCAGTGTTAGCAGATAATCTATAAAGAACAGTCCTCCTCGGTCTGATTTGTCTTTTGTTCCCACATTTAGAATCTGCACCAAGTATTGGGATCAAAGGAATCGAGAACGGCAGTGCAACTGCTCTTGCTGGGTGAGTAACGCCAGACAACTTGTATCAGCTCTGGATACAGAGACAATACATTGCTGGTTTGTTTAATAGCAGAGGGCAAGCCTCATTCAGGAACATTTTATACCATTACTCAATATTCTCTGTCGGGCGTTGAAGTACTTTGAGTACTGAAAACTCAAATGTTCACGTCATCATGATGTTTACTAGTTGTTTGTCTCTTGTGTGTTTCTTTGTCCATTGTGTTTGTTGCAGTCCGGATGTGAGCAGTGTGCCCAAACTGTCCCAGAAGAGCAGCGAAGACAAAGAGCTGAGCAAGAAGGCCAAGAACCCTGATGTGGGCAGGCTGACAGAGGCTGACAAGGCCAGCACGGGACGGGTAGGTCGTGGGTTTGTCTTTGCTGGACCGCATCAGAGCAATGAATTCATTGAGTGAGTGATGGTCCCAACCAAAGCTTGAGCAATTTGGTCTGCCTCCCTCCACAGGTCAAGATGTCTGTGTTCTGGGCCTATCTGAAGGCCATTGGTGTGCTTCTGTCCTGCATCAGTCTGCTGCTCTTCCTCACCCATCACCTGGTCTCCCTGTTCTCCAACTACTGGCTGAGCCTTTGGACTGACGACCCCGTTGTTAATGGCACCCAGCCCAACAGACTCATGAGACTCGAGGTGTACGGTGCTCTCGGCTTGTCCCAGGGTAAGGTGGTGACAAACTCTTGCTGTGGTGATGTAGTCTTAAGGCAGCTTGCTGGTGTATTGGATCAGATCAGCTCAGCTGCAGCATCCAATCACCATCAGGGTTCTATCTTCTGTGAGACTTTTCAGCTTACCCTCAAAACACCACTGCTGTCTTACAGGCGTGGCAGTCTTTGGTTACTCCCTCTCTATGTCCATCGGGGGCATCCTGGCTTCCCGCTGCCTCCACCAGTCCATGCTTTATGACGTCCTGCGCTCACCTATGGCCTTTTTTGAGCGAACCCCCAGCGGCAACCTGGTCAACCGCTTTGCTAAGGAGATGGACACCATTGACACGGTGATCCCCAGCATTCTTAAGATGTTCATGGGCTCCATGTTCAACGTGTTGGGTGCATGTGCTGTCATCCTGTTCGCCACACCGCTGGTAGCCATCATCATTCCTTTCCTCGGGCTGCTCTACTTTTTTGTGCAAGTAAGTTGGACATTTTCAGATGGATAAACAGTGACAGCTTCCCTCCATTTAGTCAACTGTGTTTAAATAGTTTCCACACCGTTCCCCTGATTTTGACTGTATCATTCTTTGCCACTGTCCCACTGAGTTTTGCTGCACTGTGCTGATGAGACTGAAGTTATGACACGCCTTTGTCCCTTTTCTCTCCAGCGGTTTTATGTTGCGTCATCTCGGCAGCTAAAGCGCCTGGAATCAGTCAGCCGCTCACCCATCTACAGCCACTTCAACGAAACGCTGCTGGGTACATCTGTCATCCGAGCCTTCGGTGAACAACAGCGCTTCATCCGTGAGAGTGATCAGTGGGTGGACCACAACCAAAAGGCTTACTACCCCAGCATAGTAGCCAACAGGTCTGGGACACTGTTACTACTTCAGTACCAGCTACATCACTCTGCCTTGAAGTTCCCTCTTGAATTGCATTGAATGCGCCTCTTTGTTTTGTCATCAGTCGTCTTCTTCACTCACTCTGTTCACAAATCTGTGTTTGTGTAGGTGGCTGGCAATTCGCTTGGAGTTTGTGGGGAACTTCATCGTGTCATTTGCTGCTTTGTTTGCTGTCATAGCCAGAGAGAGCCTCAGCCCAGGCATCATGGGACTGTCCATCTCCTATGCCCTGCAGGTAAGGGCTCTTGTGTTTCCTGGTCCAGCTCACATCTTTTCTTTTCCACTTCATATCCACACTGAGTCCTGTCCTTATAACATTTAAGTCTTATGAAGTTTGGCAAAACCCAAGATGATTTCAGATTAGAAGTATCTGATTTACATATCACACATACAGTTCACATAAGTCAAATTCAGAAAACAGAACTATACAGATGATAGATGCCACCAGTGTCAAAGACAGATAACTTGAAAAATGAATTTCAGTTTAGGTTTGCTCTTATGTTTTCTATGTGATGTGCAGCTGACTGCCTCTCTGACCTGGCTGGTGAGGATGTCCTCTGATGTGGAGACCAACATAGTGGCTGTGGAGAAAGTGAAAGAGTACAATGACACAGAGAAAGAGGTACAAAGATTACAATAACGTTGGTGTTGTTGGATGGGGGGGTTAACCTCAATCACATGCCTATCAATACACCAGAATATATCAACAACCTGAATATCAATACACCAGAATCAGTTGTATAGGAACACCAGAGTCTATTAATCACCTGCCCATCAATACACTAAAGAATAGTAGTCGCTTTCCTATTGATACACTCAACTGTCACCTGCCTATTGATACATCAGAGTGTATCAATCCCCTGCCTATCAATACACTAGAGTCTATCAGTCCCCTGCCTATTGGTACATCAAAGTGTATTAATCACCTGCCCATCGATACACTAGAGTCGATCAATCACCTGCATGTAAGTACATCAGGGATCATTATCATTAAGGATTCATGATGAGCTCTGCAACAGCTGTAACATTGAAACCTGTGGTATCATGATGACATTACATGATGTCACAGCATAATTGTTTACTGTCATTATCAATTAAACTGAAACCTCCAAATAGAGCTGCTGCAGTTTCTGTGTTGATTAGACCAAGAGATTGTATCAGATGTTCATGCACTTGTAAAACTGTACTTGCTCGCACCACCAGGCAGAGTGGAGACATGAGCCCTCCAGCCTCCCCCCAGGGTGGCCCACTGAAGGCTGCATAGACATCAGAGGCTTCAGCCTACGCTACCGCCATGATCTGGACCCAGCCATTCGCAACATCACTATTAACATTAACGGAGGAGAGAAGGTCTGTCTTCACATCATTGCTACCTACTTTTGAGCTGTGGATGAGCCGATGAGGGGTGATTGTGTGCGTAGTACCTTTGTGTTGATGTATGTCTATGGCCTGTAACAAACACTGCAACATCTACCCATAAGGTAGGGATTGTGGGTCGCACTGGAGCCGGCAAGTCCTCGCTGACACTGGGCCTGTTCCGGATCATTGAGGCTGCCGAAGGTCACATCTTTATTGATGGGGTAGACATCGCTCAGCTGGGTCTTCATGAGCTCCGCTCCAGAATTACCATCATACCACAGGTCAGTGCAGTGAGTGTACAGGATGTTCATTCACATCTGCTAGGTGGGGAAGCTGGTCTCAGGTAAACTGTATAAAGTGATGATGAGGTGAGGTAGATTCCCAAATATCATAATGCCTTCTCTTACTAATGGCAGTCAACTCAAATAATCATGATCAGGTGATTATGTAATCAGTTTATATATATGTTCTCATTCTCATTGGATCAATGCCCCACTTCATCCACTGTGTTAGTGTCAGTCCCTCTGAGGGTCTCATAGGCCCAGAAATCAAACATTATCTCTCATCTGACAAATGACATGGACATGTCCCAACATGTGATGTTCAAACATACGACACTGTCCCCCTCCTCAGGACCCCGTGCTGTTTTCAGGCTCTCTGAGGATGAACCTGGATCCTTTTGACAGCTACTCTGACAATGAAGTGTGGAGGGCCCTGGAGTACTCCCATCTCAAAAGCTTTGTGTCAGGCCTGCCCAACAAACTCAACCATGAGTGTAGTGAGGGAGGAGAGAACCTCAGGTACATGTAAACACGCTTCAGTAAATGGACTCTGAACCAGAGTCCAGACTCCGTCCAAATGGTTTTAGCTCGTCTCTGTGTTTCCTCTCCAGTGTGGGTCAGCGGCAGCTGCTGTGTCTGGCCAGAGCTCTGCTGAGGAAAACCAAGATCCTGGTTTTAGATGAGGCCACAGCAGCTGTGGACATGGAGACCGACAACCTGATCCAGTCCACCATCCGCTCTCAGTTTGAGGACTGTACCGTCCTGACAATAGCTCATCGCCTCAACACCATCATGGACTACAGCAGGTAAGTGGACACAACGCATGAGCAGACACTGTGTGTGTGTGTGTGTGTGAGAGAGAGAGGGTGATGGATGACATTGATCATGATAGAACAAGGTGCAATCAAAGCAGTCACCTTTGCAGTGATATTCTGCTCCCAGTGCTCCCGCCACCCTTGAGTCAGTTCCTGTAATGTCACCTTGTAAAGCAGCGTCTGTGATATATTCTGGACCTCATGCACTGTGTCAAAGCACTTTAAGCTCAAACTTCATTTCAAAGAGGAGGGAGAGGTCTGTAAACTGACACAGTTTTAGCTCGCAGATGCTGCGTGCTCATTGCTGGGCCGTGGTGCATTCAGGAACAGGCATTTCTTGATTGCAGCTTGTATGTTACCATCATCTCTGTCATCTCGTTATCTCAAGTTTTGTTTGTTTCTTTTGAGTCATCTTAAGATACTGAAAAATCTCTAACGTGATTAAGACAAACTAATATTTTACATTTCCAGGTGAGATAAGGTGGCAGAGGTAAAGGTAGTTGAAGCAGCCGTAGTGCTGGTACTTGTTTGTGCTACTTGTACTCAGAGAACTTCATCAGTGTTGTGGCTTCCCCAGGGTTCTGGTGTTGGACAAAGGAGAGACGGCAGAGTTTGATTCCCCCTCCAACCTCATCACTCAAAGAGGAGCCTTTTACAAGATGGCCAAGGATGCTGGGCTGGTCTGAAAGCAGGAGGTGCTTCACTTTGTCCAGCTACTCCTCCAAGCTTCACCCAGCTCCTCCCAGCTCTGCACAACTCCTCCCAGCTCCTCTGGCTCTCTGCTGTGGAGCGTCTGACTTTAAGAGATCCGTTTTGACTTTTAGAGTGATGAGAACAAAGGGTTCAGATTGACATGCTCCACCCTGCAGTCCCGTCCTCATTGAACTCCACAGCTTCACGCTACCAGTCTCTTCCTATCAGCTCACATCTGGTCTATAGCCTCTCTGTTCATTATCGCCCTTATAACGCCCTCTCACCAGCCTTTCTGCCATGGAGAATACACAGGAACCATTCCACGTGTCATTTATTCTGACAGGGTATTGTTCTTGTGCTTCAGAAACACACTTGGACTTTTACTTCTCTACAAAACTACAACCCCCCCATTCAATATGCACTATCAGTAGTTCACTCCTATACTAAGCAGAGCTGAGGACAAAAATACGTAATCGTATAGTGCCATAGTATGTTTAGGGCTGGGATGTGGGACTTTGGCAGTGTATTCAGAGGGGTTTATGGGTCTTTTCACTGTCCTGACAGAAGTTGCTCTGTCCCACTTCCATACTGTACCCTAAATGTATACAGCATATATGTATCTTGGTAGTATGTTACTATTTACACTTAGCCTTTCAGAAATCAACATACTTTATAGTTTTATAGCAACACAAAATGATACAATCTGCTGCTTTAACCCAAGTTCAGTGATAAGAAAGGCTCCGAGGTCTGTTTTCTTTTGTTAATAATACAACAAACCCCAGTCTGCTGAGAGGTAGTTAAAGGATTGGGCTGGGACACAGTGAATGTTTTGACCTGGGAGCTAGCAAAGCCAGCCGATGTACGGGGCAGTGCACTTGGCTTGTTGAGCTAAATGTCAGATCATGGGGAGGGATTCTCCAGGGAGCGTGCACAGTTGGCGTGCTGACTCCCAGAGCATCATTGGGGGGGGGTGGAGGCGGCAGAAGGAGCGGGCACACCGGGTGAAGGGCAGTGGGTTTGGAGAAATCTGCGAACCTCAACACAAACTGAAAGAATCTGTTACAGAGATTCCTCTTGACTGTTACTTGACATCCAGCACTGATTGTTTATTTATTGTTTGTTTGTGTTCTTTCAGAAGCAGCTTGCGTTCATGTGCGTGTGCGAGCCGCTGAGTTGTACAGAGGCTCTGCTGGTGTAATTAATGCTTCGGAGCAGAAGAATTAGGATCATACCAAACAACACAGTGTTGTTCCAACATGTTGGTGGCTCTTGGAGGGGAAAGCCCCCCCCTACTCTGTCTGCCTTGGTTGGCATGTTGCCTTGGTTGGCTGCGGAAGAACAAGACTTTAGGTCAAATCTGATGACATCATCATAAGGAATGTGCAAGAAAACAATATTGTGATCTTTCCAGGGTCATTTTAATGTTCATAATGCACATCTTTTATTTGTTTACAGCTAATAAATCCTACTTCACATCAGAAATGGAGGGAAGTAGACAGGTTGAAAACAAGTCCCATGATTCCAAAGTCTCCCTTCAGCCCTGACAGCGGTTCATACGTTGGTTTGACGCCCTGTTATGTTCCTGGCTTTATTTGTATTACTGACTCACGGTGTTATTTTAGTGAATTATGCTGCGTTATACAAGTTGTTGAATGTATGGAGAGAAAACTTCCAAAGAGACCCCGCTGTTGTTTCCAGGGGAAACCTGGAATACTTTAGTCCACGTTAGAAACTCAGACTGGTTTTAGTCCACTGCAGAAGTATTTCAGTGACAAATGGGATTCTGTTTGTTCACGTTCTGCACGGAAGAGGTGAGATGAAAGTGCAATGAGTTGTGTTTTCATCATGGACCACGGTGCAAAGGCACTGCAGCTTTGCTTTGCAATAATCACAATAACCACACAAGCTCTGTTATGTTTCTAGATCAAATGCTTTGTTGTGGCAGAGTCAATCAGCACATGGATATTCAAAACTTGGGATTTCTTTTGCGAATGTAACTACAGGACTTCTGTAGATGTTTCCAAGCCATGCTTACTACTGTTATCCAAGGTTTTAGTAGCATGGCAGGAACACAGGTTCATTCTTCATCAGCTCCATGATGGGTGGATGTTACCAGCAAACTCTCCAAATGTAACACACTGCTGTTGCATGATGGGTTGTTTTCTCTTTTTTTGTGGGTCTGGTGTGTTTCATAGGGGATAAGGGCCAAATTTAAAAAAGAAAATCCTGAGAGGTGGGAATTTTAGAATGAATATCATACTTGAAGTTTAATCTTTCACCGCAACTCAAAACCATTTTTAAAAATGGCCCTCATCCTCTTCTAGAAAGTGTGTGTGTGCGTGTGTGTGTGAGAAAGAGAGAGACAGAACAGTTTCACTGCTGGTCAGACTGGTTGGTTGGTGGATCTGTACGCCCATATATTCTATGTATGTAGTTGTTGGACATGTGGGGCCAAATGTAAAAGCCTCTTTTTTTCTGTTTAAAAGCTGCTTGTCGACAGCTTAGGTGTAATTGTTCTGCTTTATGACTACAAATGAGTGTGAAAAGCTTTGGTTGTGTGTCAGCACATGATTTAAAGATGAGATTGGAAAAAAAACATATTTATGATTACAAAACTGAATATTCTCTAATATAATAGTCGTTTTATATTGTATATGCATCAGTTGGTTTGAGAAATCTGTTTTCGAATAAAGCCAATTATTGTGTAAAACAATACTATGTATTAAATTCAACAGGTGAACACAATTGAATTGCAATAAAATAATTGCAAACATTACATTTTCATATTGAAGTACATCTAAATATGGAATATTGCACTTTTGTTTCTGTAATCATTTCAATTTTATGCAGAGCACTTATTCTAAATATTTGACATTACAGAGAGCTGTCTATAAATTAGACCAATCAAACTGCTAAGTTCACTTTCAATTAGGAATCAATTATCAGAGCAGCTTTATAATTTGAATTTTGATAATATATTTTTCCCTGTTACACATTGTATATATAATTATAATGGGTTCAAAACTGCTTTTTTAAATGTATGAATATATGAACTGATGAAAATTCACCATTTTCAGGTCCATGATTTTTCACTGTCCCACACATTAGGCTGGGATGTGTCATCTGAAAAATCATGGACCTGAAAAGGGTGAATTTTCATCAGTTCATATATTCATTTTTTAACTTGATAAACAATTTTTGACCATTTATAGTAACTTTTTTATTGATTTAAATGTAAAATCTAATTCAGATATTATATTTAGATATTAATGTCATTGCTGAATGATTTAGCATTTCCTGTGTGCGGGCTGTCCCGTTAGAATTAGCTCGAGTGCTCGAGGTCAGCAGTAAACACAGAGCATCGATGACTTGGCAGAAAACTCCGTTTCCCATCGTTCTTTGTCGTCCGGTGTGAGAGGAAGGAAGATGGCTGCCATTGATGGAATGGGGCTGCTGTTGCGGTTTTGAAATGGCTAAAAGCAGTTGATGCTGTGTTTTAACTGTTTGTTTCATGTCGCAAGAGATCTCAGTGAGTTTAAACCGGAAGCTTTGATGAGAGACCGCAGATCACCGGACTGAAGGTAACTCATTAGCGCACAGCTGCTTCTGTTGCCTTTATCTGGCTAGCTAAATTAGCTAACCGTCGCTAGCTAGCTGCCGACGCATAGTCACGGTGTACGTCTTTTAACACATCAAGTATAATAACTGAACATTGACAGGACCACGTTAAACACCCTGTAGTGAATGTGCGCAACATTAGCCGGTTACAGCAGAGAATTAAGTGAAACGGCTAGAGATGTTAGCATGAAGGCTAACGTTTGCTCAGAAGGAGACCTGAGAACGTTACAGCAAAGGTTCGAACACGAAAACAAAGCGTTTACTCTTTCCTTTAGACAGGAGTCAGGTCACACTGAGTAACAGGACAGGGAAGTAACAACACGGAAAAACGATACGGTGTAAATACATAAACAGCATGTGTTTGTAACATTCAGGAACACCTAAACAGCAGTTAAGATATATTGTCCCAGACTGCACTAATGATGCAGCCAGTCGTGATCCCGTGTCTCCATCATTAAACCGGCAAAACCAGTTTCCGTTCCTAAGAAACTGAAGAGAGCTGACTGGACCTTGTGTCGTTGTGCAAATCGAAACATTCAGTCGTGACCAGTTTAGTTCTGTTGAGTCAGAACAACTCTCATTAAAGCTGATGTCCCCAGAAGCCCCGTTCCTCTGATGCTAGCTGCTAGCTGATCTCTCACTAATCTCTTGACTGTATTGTTGCATCATTGCATGTTGTGACTATTTTGTAACGCTCACTTTAGTGCTATGCATAATATAATCGATGTGTTTCTGCACAGCTAGTTGATGGAGCACATCCTGACCAGCATGAATCATGCATTGCATGTCACGAGTTAGTAAAGATTCTCATCCGCACCTTCCCTCCTCACCCAGAAACTGATGCTGGCTCTTTGCTTTTAGAAGTCACTTTCATTATAAATGAATCATCAAGTGAGATTCTGGACTATAGCCAGACCTTTGCTGTAGTAATTGTGTCAAAAAATGTAGATAGAAGTAATGTTTTCCCACAAAATAAACTCTTACTTACACTGTCACCAATATATATACTGAGAAGGACTTTGTAAAGCCTTGACAAATAGGTTTTAGTGCTCTCTGGTGCTACAAACTATGTGATGGAGACACCATTTCTAAATGACCTCTCACATATGTTTCAGTAGATCGTGATGTGTCTATAATCTGCTGTCATGTTGTCATGCTGATGCATTGTTTGGGCTATCCACTGTACATAAGCTGGCTCCCACAAATAGCATTCCAAATCATCAGCCCGGCTCTGTTCTCTCCATCGTTTTCCAATTCAGACTAATAGACATCCAACAGAGAAGTGAAATTTGATGCAATCACCTTATCAACCAAAGGTGGCCCTGGCACAGATATCAGTAGGACTTATTAACTTAATTTATAGGTAGTCAGTTGTCTAACTGTCTTTGTATTTGACAAAGAGCACATGAGTGATATGTGTAATTTGTTGCTTTAGTCTGTATTTGATCCAACTCAAATCATTCCGACACTCTTGATCCAACTTGCTGCTTTTACCTCCGTGGTCCACTTGGATTCTCATTGTAAGTTAAAACTGCACATGTCCTGTCCTTTCTACTAGGTTTATTCCTGGATACCATTTGTCCGACGTGGCCTTGCCCGTCGCTACCAACCCCCAGGTCCCACTGTCTGACTTCTGCATCACCGTTTCTCCTGGCCCATGGACTTGACTCCAGCATCAGGCTTCAAAAGGAGGCTGGCTGCCTCCTCTTCTCCAAGTGGAGTCAGAGAGATCACCAGGAGCCCCCCTCCCCGCTCGCCTTCTTTGTCTCTGTCATCGCCATCATCTGACCCATCCTCACCGTTGTCGACATCTTCATCCGTCTGTGTCAACTCGTCTGTTTATCAGAATCATGTAAAAGAACAGACCCAGGGGACAGACGTGGCCAGGGTGTCCTCCACTTCTGCCTCTCTAGCGGCACAGTCTCTCTCCACACCTACACTGAACACAACCATAGCAGATCCCTTCCCTCACGCTTCAGTGCAGCCAGGTGTTGATTGTGAAGAAGAGGGCAGCAAAAGGGAGATGTACGATCCTTTCCATCCCACTGAGGGAGTCAAAGGGGAGGAGGGGGAAGGAGAGAAATACGACCCCTTTGACCCCACTGGTTCCCCAGCATCCGACACTGATGACAGGAGTGGCAAAGTGAGGGGGGTGAAGAGAAACGCAGAGCGAAGGGATGAGGAGGATAAAGAGGAGGAACCTCCAGATTCCACTGACACCTTGACTGACCTGCCAAGCCCCCGTCTGTCTGCCAAGCTGCCTCTGAGGCGCAGAGTGGACTGTACTACTACCAAAGCTGGAGAGCAGAGGGACAGTGCTGACTCTGATCACTCTGAGATAGAGGAGGGGGAGATAGTTGGTGCTCCAGAAAGAGATGGAAGCAGTAAGACGCCCGCAGCAGAAATCCTTCCCCTTAACTCTCCCAGTGTCTCCTTCTTTGGCTCAAAGCCAGAGCGCATCCTCCGTGTGCTGGACGGGGATGGCTTTGTGTCCGTGCGTACAGAGGGCAGCTGGGAGGTGGACAAGGAGCCTGAGGATGAGCCTGTGGTGGGAGTGGAGGATCTGAGAAGGAAGCTGGTCAGCAGGCGGAAGGAAAGATATCTCTCCTTTCCTGCTTCCTCCCCCCTCTCCCCCCAGCCACCGCCTCCCCCCTCCCACCCCGTAGCCTCTGCACCCTCATCACCCCTCACACCTCCTGTGGAGCAGGGAAGTAAGAACCGCAAGCCCTCCAAGAGCTCCAAGGACTGCGACCGGCAGAAAAGCAAGGACAGGAAGGCTGGGGAGAAGGAGGAGAGAAGGAAAAAGAGAAGGAAGGACAAGGAGGGAGGTCGGGAGCGGAGTAAGGAGAAGGAGCGAGGGCACAAGGAGGTTAAAGGAACGAGGAGCAGCAGGAGCAGTAGCCGGAAGATGAAGAAAAGGCGCCACAGCAGCCCAGAGGCCTCACGATCCTGCAACTCCTCAGTGAGAGGGGGCCACAGCAGACACTCCTTTTCAAGCCTGTCTGAAGAAAGACACAGAGAGAGGGAAAGAGACAAAGACAGGGACAGAACTAGAAACAGAGACAGGGATAGAGACAGAGAAAGAGATAGAGACAGAGGAAGAGAGAGAGACAGGGATAGAGAGAGAGAGCAAACTCGTACTAGTAGCCGTAGAAGAGATGAACGAGATGGAGATTCTAGTTCTCAAAAGAAGGAGAGTCAAAGGAAGGGAAGACAGCATTCAAGCAGTAGAGAACGTGGCATCGCCAAGAGGTCGAAGAGAAGCAGGGAAAAGAGGGAAGGTGATAGAGACAGGCAGCACGAGAGGGAGCGGAGACGAGATGGGCGCCCCGTTGTCCCGCCGTCTATCCAAGACCTCAACGGTTCTGACCTCTTTGCCATCAAGCGAACCATCACGGTCACCACCACCACAACCACCACCACCGTACCCGGCTCCCCCCGGCTCGCCCCGGCCTCTCCCTGTCGGCCCACGCAGGACTCCGACAAGCCCCACAAGAGGAAGAAGAAGAGGAAATGGCACTCAGCCGGAGAGGTGGGCGATCAAGGAAGCTGTCACAGCCGATCACAGTCGCTCTCGCCGCCACGGTATCACAGCTACGAGTCAGACCACTACTCAGACAAATTGGAGATTGACGTGTTGTCTTTGGATGGTGAAGCTTTGGACTCGGACTACCCATCTTTGGAGGACACACCCCCACCTGCCCTGCCTCCAGAACCACCTGCCCCCAGCCCCAAAACGAAAGCTACCTCCAAGACTGGGCGACATCACCCGAAAAAGAAGTCTCATGCATTAAAGAAAATCGGCCAATCGGAATCCTCCTCGTCCTCTTCCAACAGGACTAAAAGTAAATGCCTCTCCTCCCTGACGGTCACTTCAGGCACTGCCTCTGTGTCATCGGGCATGCCCACTGCAAAGCGAGCCAGAAAGATGGGAAAGGACAAAGACAGGGAAAAGGGCAGCAGAAAGGATTTGGGACGCACTGGCAAATCCAAGAAAGAGGGCGGCAGTCGGAAAGGCAAGCTGCAGTCCAAAGTGTCTGTGCTGGTGCGAGAGGGCGTGAGCAGCACCACAGGGGCTTCAGTTGGCTCTGGAAAGCTGGGCATGGATATCCTTGGGACAGGTGGTACAGGGGGCGGTGCGGGGGGCTCCGTGGTGGGTGGCTCAATTGCAGTAGTCTTCTGCAGGGACAACGAGAGCAGGTCGCCATTCCTCAAACCTTGCTCAGAGCCACTGTCTCTTGGCAGCCGCAGTAAAGACTTGGCTGGTATGGGAAAGCGGAGCAGCCTGGCTGCACCACCATCCTCCTTAACCAGTCCTGCAGGGCTGAAATCCAAGAAAACAAAGCCAAGCTCCATCACATCCACCTCCTCCTCTGCCTCATCCCCCTCATCATCTTTGGCAACCAAGCGCCGCCGTCGCCTTGCCAAGAAGACAAGAGAAAAAGGTGGAGCTGCAGGGCTGACGGCTGGAGATGGCAGCCAAACAAAAGCAACATGTGAGAGCTGGGGTGGAGCCTCCTTGGAGGTCCAGTCTGCTGCTGGAGACGGGAGCAAGTCAGTCAGTCCACATGCTGGCCAAGCTGGCCCTGCGCCCTCTTCTTCCTCCTCATCCTCGTCATCCTCCTCCACCAGTATACTCCCACCCTCCTCCTCACCACCCCACACGCCTCCACCCTCTATGGCTCCCTTGCGGGACACTAGAGAGTCATCGCCAGACTCTCAGACTGTGGACAGCAGCTGTAAGACACCAGATCCTTCTTTCCTTGCTGAGGACTGTCCAACTCAGACCAGCCCCACACTCCCGACATCCAGTCCGTCCAGCCTCTCCACCCCCCAGGGAGCTGGGCACAGCATTACCTTGTCTACACCCACTGCCAAGCCCCCTCCTCCAGATGACACACCCAAATCACTGGCCTCACCTCCTTGCTCATCCTCCTCAGCAGGCTGTGGTCTCACTTCCCTCTCTCTGCCTCTGTCTTCGTCAGACCCCTCCTCCTCCTCCTCTGTGTCCTCCTCATCTGCTAGTAAGCCCCCTCCTCCTCCACCTCCAGCAGCACCCACACTGCCTTGGAGTCTGCAGAATGGGGTGGACTGCACAACTGGAGGAGTCCTAGCATGTGAGTTTCCTCCGTGAAGGTGGAGAAATCTGTTTTATAACCAAACATTTCCACCTTAAAGGGGCAAACGAAGACTAATACAGTTATTTTACAGACTTCCACTAGTTTTTGTGATATAGAAAGAAAACAACAGTGGTAATTGCATCAGCTGCTCACCAATAAATCATAGAAGTGTAGTTATTAATGTAACTCTTGTATGGAGTTTGCCGTTTGTAGCTGCTCCTTAACAAACTGCTCTGCACAAGAGGAGTAACCAACCCCCACACCTGCACCTTTTACCTTGGATTTACTTTGTTCTCTGTACGTTTATTATCAGATTCAAATACACGAGTCCTACTCCCTCATTAGTTTACTGTTGTTGCCTGTACAGTTACTCTGGCTTTAGTGTCCAGAAGTGTTCTTTAACACTGAAATGATCCCCACCATTCCAATCGAAGCAAATTCCATCTATATCACTCAGCATCAAGAGGATGTGAAATGTACAGTTTCCATAGATGTACTTATGCTTTTCTGTAACAATGGTCTCTGTCATTCTCCCTCACAGTGACTGCTCTGCTCTTCAAAATGGAGGAGGCCAATATCGCCAGCAGAGCGAAAGCACAAGAGTTCATTCAAGCAACCAGCCAGGTGACTTCCTGTCTCTCTCCCCTGTCTTCCCTAGAAATGACTCTCACACGATTGGTTTGGTGAGATGCTGATTAATATGAGTAATTTGAATTTTGCTGGGTGGGATATCCTGGCATGATGTGGCCAAAAGCAGGAAATCCAGGAAACGGCCTGGAAACAGTCGCAACATTCAGAGAACTGTGAGAGCTGGCGTACCACAGCAGTCCGCTCCTGACTGTACCTTTGCTTTGTCTCCCATCTCTCACGCAGATCCTCTCGCAGGCTAATCAGAGCCAGTCCCAGCAGCACGCCCCTCCTTCCTCCGCCTCCTCCTCCTCCACACAGATCCCTCCCCCTCCTACTCTCCCGCCGCCTCCGGGACTGAGTCCAGCCCAGTTCATCCTCCACAGCTCCCTCCCATTGGTTGGCTGCACCAAAACTCCTCCCTCTCTGCTGCACCCCTCCATAGGCGGTGGATGCGCACAGACCCCGCCGCCCATCATGCCTGTCGTGCTCTCTGGAGTGACTGGGAGCTCTGGTGACTCTGGTTGGGACAGTGAGAACAAAGACCCTGATAAGGTAAAGGCGAAGTTCGTCTTTGCTCTCTCGTATGTAAAATACGAAAAACTACTGCCGCACGAGGGCCAATCCTTCAGACCCTCCAACCTGTCTGTCCGCACACCTGAAATTCCACCCTCTTTGAAAGCAGCTGTATCCTAGTGTGCGATAGGTCATCTCTGTGCTCTGTGTGGGAAAACCTGAAAAGAAGCGACTTGATAATAACAGGGATGTTTCCAATGTTCTGTCCGTGTCTGTGTTTAGCCTCCTTCTGGTCTGGTTATGGCTAATCTGGTCACTGATATTCTCAATGATCTTCACCGTGCATTTACATGAACACTAATGCTAATACAAGTCATGTAACCAGTACCCACATCAAACCAGCATCAAATGGCTCCGCAGTCATCACAGGTGTTTATCAGCTCTGGCTCCGATCAGCATTGATGCTATGCCGATTTTTCATCATGTAACACATACTACACATAAAACAGCATTAATGTTTATTGCAGTTGTTGTTGCTGTTGTTATTTACATGCCTGTTACTTGAATCTTCCAGTACCTGAAGAAGCTGCACACCCAGGAGCGGGCGGTGGAGGAGGTGAAGCTGGCCATCAAACCTTACTATCAGCGCAAAGACATCAACAAGGACGAGTACAAAGACATCCTCAGGAAGGCTGTGCACAAGGTGAGCTTTAGCGCACACACATTGAGTGACACTTGGAGGAAAGCACCGATTGGTTAAATCAGGATAGAGGACAGGAGGATGGACTGATACCAACTGGTGCCTGTCTACTTCTAAATGAAATTTAGTATTTTGATGTGATTTTACTATTTCTGCTCTAGAAAGAGTTTTAATTTAAAATATTCACATTTATAGTAATGAAAAAGAGAGAACCAGTAACAGTAGAGTAGCAGCTGAACCAGGAAGAAAATCTAAACTTAAAGTGTCTAATCTTCTCTGCCTGTTACTCATTTAAATGCTTTTTCATTCTCCAAACTAAGTGTTTTATAAAATCCACCATCAGTCGACTTCGACTCGTGTCGCTGTGAGGTTACTAGAGTTAAAATGAAGCCAGTCTGCCAGATAAACTTGTGTCTGTCCACTGCCATCTGGTGCCCTCGTACTGTAACAGCCTTTTTAACCACAATGTGTTGTTGTCCCAGATCTGCCACAGCCGCACCGGAGAAATCAACCCCGTCAAAGTCAGCAACCTTGTGAAGCTGTACGTCCAGCGCTACAAGTACTTCCGAAAACATGGACGCAAAATGGATGAAGAGGAGCGGGACGACAGGGAGCCGGGAGCGCTGCATTCCTCTGCTTGACAGGAGACTTTTTAAAAAACAATGCCCACCCCCACACCGCGTTCTGCTCACGATCTGGGCCATCCATTGATTGTTTGTTTGGGGTTTTTTTTTCTTCTCTAATGTTTTTATTGTTTTCATAGCCCTCCGTGTCAACGCTTTTATGTGATCTTATCGGAGTCTCTTCTCTAATCTCTCGGATCTCACTGTATATATGTCTGACATAGAAAATGTATCATGTACACAGTGATCATGAAGTGGGTGAATCGTTCCCACCTGTGTGATCGGACACAGTCCAGTACACCAACCCTGCAATAAATACTACCTTTGTGAAGTTTATAGTTTATAGTTTTTGTTAATTGTGTCCGGTAGAAGCTTTGCAGTGGCGGTACTGATTGCAGGGCTATTTTCTCAATAGCATTGGATTAGCTGTTCATGCTAGTTTGTCTGGCCCCCCCCATCCTATATCATAATCCAAGCTGGGTTGGGGGGGTGCATACACCAAAATATGTTGTACTATACTGTAATGACACTACACCGCAGCCCCGTCCTTCCTGCTCTGTCTCTGTGTCTTTGCAGGCAGGGTGCAAGCTGGCGCTGTCAGTGAGCTGGACAGCTGAACGATGGTGGTTCAAATACACTGACAACTTGACCTCTTGAGTTCTTTGATTCTGCTGTCTGTGTTTTGTGTGCATGTGTTACCGAGGTTGAGAAAGTTGCTAAATATCTTTATAAAAGACTAGACCAACAAAATATAAAAGTTGCTTGGAAACATGTATACAAAAGAATGGACTTATTTATTCAGTCTGTTTTCTGTATTTGCATAACACGCTGTCCAGGGCTTACTGGATAGAACTTAACAGCACTGGTGTAGAAAGCTTTGGCCTTTGTTGTTGAACCGAAGCATAAAGCAGGACATATAAATGTAGACTCATTATACTTTATCCAAAAAGACCAACAAATGCAGGATTCACTCAGTTTTTTGAACAGAATTTATTGCATATTAAACACAGCAATTACAGTAATTTCACCATTTAGTCACTTTATAAGTAATATTTAAAGACAAAAGACAATTTGATGAAAAAGAAAAACACCTGAGGTTCAGATTTCCGAAAGACATTTAAGCAGATTTCCGCTCTGGTTTAGTTAAACTAATCATTTAACTTCATTCTGCAGTACCTTGCTGCCAGTGCACTTACATTCATACTTGCAGTGGTTCAAGTAGTTAAATTACTTCTTCGCCATTGTTTTTTATTGTTAATTACTGAAACCACAAACAATTTCAGGCCATCAAAGGAAAAGGAAAACTTGAATATATCAATTGATATTTTAAATTATTGCTATTCGTTAATAAATGTTCAAAGAAGTCAGTGATGTGTTAGAAGTCACACTAGTAATCCTAATTAGTTAACAAATTGGATTTGATACTAATAACAATTACCATAATAATAAAGTGCGACAGGTACATCTGCCGAGTCTAGTAACGGGGTAACCGTTGTCCTAAATGTGTACCTTAAGGTTTTCAAGACTTCTTATGTCCCGCCTATCCATCCTGTTGCGGAAGTACGTCACGATGCGGAAGCTACAAACTCTCGAAGTGCCATTATATCCGGACTTGAAGCTGCAGGTTCAACAGGTAACTCTCCTAATCTCAGCGGACAACAAAATAAGTATATCCGCGCTGCGCTCGAACGGCTCCCACAGCTGTACTCCGTCACCGCCCCGTTGGCGCGTGCTCCTTTGATTTGCGCCTGGTGCGGTTTACGTCAGGCGTCTTCGATTTACGGCATCCCGCCATTTTATTTTTTGAGAACACTAGGAGCCTGCACACACGCAGCTATTTGTCGCCATACGGTGTGTACTCTCTCTGCAGTTTAAGCATTAGTTGCTGTTTGTACGCTTTCGCGGGCGTACTTTTGGTCCAGGAGACCTGCTCATACCGTACGCTTTTTCATCTGGTCCATGGTCTGACTTTGGTCAAGACATTGGTGGAGAGAAGGTAAGAAACATGCTCGAGAGTCTTGTTAGCATAATGTTGGTTAGCTTGTCGGCTAATGCTAAGGGCTGCTCTTAAGTCTCACTGCTAAGCTAATGTTGTGTAGTGAGACGATAGTCTGAGGCTAAACTGTGATTGCATAACTTCTATACATAGCGTCCACGCTGCTTATAAAGAAAGATACATGTTTAGCCATTAGGGAAGTCGTCGATAAAGACAACAGTTGGCACATCAAGCTAACTGTAGTGCTAGCTTCCGTCCTTGGTGTTGGCCTGCTCTTCGCTAGACTTGAGGTAACGTGTGTGGTTTAAGTGAGGAAATGGCGATGAGACTATATTTAATTTGATCTAATTAGGTGAAAGATGACGCAGTTTTTACCCCCGAACCTGCTGGCCCTGTTTGCACCACGGGACCCTATACCTTTCCTGCCTCAGCTGGAGAAGCTGCCCCATGAGAAACATCACAACCAACCCTACAGTGGCATCGCACCGTTCATCAGGCACTTCGAGGTGATTACCTAACCCTGTTACAAACACGTTTTGATTATTTTGATAGTTTTCCTTCAATGCCACTGATCCCATTTGTTAATATGTTTGCTTTGTATTCAGGACCCTCGAGATGCCCCCCCACCAACAAGGGCAGAGACCCGTGAGGAGCGGCTGGAGAGAAAGGTGAGACCTGAAACGACTTCCTGCTTTCGTACCCTGCTTGTGACGTGGGATGCTACATTATCATCTTGTTGTCTTTAACACCCCACACCCGGCACAATAATCAAATTAGATTAAAAACAATGCACCTCATCACTTAACATACGGTTATTCTTCAGCTGCCTTATACTACCTGTTGTGCGCTATGGTGGTGCAGCCAGTACTTTAGTGGCATGATCTTAATAATGGCAGTTTCATTCACAATACAGAACTTGGAATTGCTGTGTAGTTATGAGCACATAGTCAGCATTGGCGTTCGCTCAGTTTGCTGGTCCTTAATAACCAAACCTGAATTCTTGAAATTAACTGTTATATAATGAATAATTAACCAGCTGGCTAAGTGAAAGTATTTTCTGTGAGTCTAGCAGATCTGCGTAGAGAGTATGAACAAAGGAGTGCCTTTTGGGAAGTACTCCATCAAGGCACTCGGGTTGCTCCAAGTCACATACTGACCAATCAGTGGTCTGCAGTGTTTTCACGCCACCATTCAGCATTGGCTCTTGTTGCTTGGAAACTTCAACGAGGTGATACCAGGTCAAACTGAGCCGTTGCATCATACAAAGCAGTGGAGCCATGGCAGTAGTTAATTGTTGATTTAGTGCAGGACTCAGAAACACAGGGAGACAGGTTCATAGTGGGGGCAGCTGGCTGTATTTTAAGGTACATGACTAATTGGGCCAGAAAGTTGATGTTGTTTGTCTCAGTTGGTCTAAGGTGTACTAGGCTATGGCTAAGACAAAGTTTCAGTGTATACCCTCAACCCATACCCTACAAACTTTTTGCTTTTGCAGAGGCGAGAAAAGATCGAGAGGAGACAAGCAGTGGTGGAGACAGAACTCAAGCTTTGTAAGTGCTCAGAGCGACGTACAGTACAGGCTCTTCTCACAAGTTGTGGTTTCTGGGCTTCAACTAATTCTGCTCACCTAATTGTTTTACATCAGGGGATCCCCACAATGACCCCAACGCCCAAGGAGATGCCTTCAAGACACTGTTTGTTGCAAGAGTGGTGAGTATGTTAGAGTGGCACAGTCTTTTTTCATATTAAACGAATGTGATTATTTTCTTATCACCATTGACATAAATGGTATTCTGTCATTGTTCTAGAACTATGATACTACAGAGTCCAAGCTTCGCCGTGAGTTCGAGGTGTACGGCCCAATCAAACGGGTATGTTCTCACATGTGTACAGGCTGCGCTTCAGTTATGCCCCCTTTGTGTTCTGTATAGTAAAAAATCCTAGGTGTTAATGACTACAGGCACTCTATCTGTAACTCAATCCTATCCAAATCTGTTGCAGGCTTTGTTGGATTAAAAGGCCTCTATTATTTTGAAATGTTCAAAGCTTGACCTGAAACCCAAAGGACACCTGAGCATTAAAGATATGAAACATTTAGAGCTTGTTCAACACTAATCGACACCTTTGCACACTGTTTATTGGTTTATTTGAATTCGCCATGTTCAAACCCGCAACTTACCTGCATCACATGGTGCATTTGGGAAGTCTCGCTTTTATTTTGTTGACTTTTTCTCAAAAGCTCGTGGTTTGGGGTTGCCTGACAGTGATGTACAGTGTGCAAATGTATTTCATGTCTGTTTGTTCAGTGATAAACCCCAAGCCAACTAATATCCCCACGTCTGTTTGTTCCAGATTTACATAGTCTACAACAAGAGGACGGGGAAGCCGCGGGGCTATGCGTTCATTGAATACGAGCATGAGCGAGATATGCACTGTGAGTACCCATGGAGAGCACGGAGCCAAATGTCTATGATCTCATGTTTGTGAAGGCTGATCTCAGTGACATGTAGGGTTGATCTTCCATTGAAACCCCCTTCTTTTATTTTATATGGGTGTTCTAGTAATGATTCATGATACTGGGGTGGCAGCTTCCTCTAACACATAGGGAAGGTGACCCCTACCCTTTGAGCTAATTGATGGTTATGGCATCAAAGGAATCAGAATACTTACTCCAGACATATGTTTTACATTTTGCATGTTGAAATCTGTGTCTGGTGGTTGTGTGATGTGTGTGTCTGTATTTGATGCGTGTCTTCATTGACTAATAGTCTGGTTGAGGAGGGGGACTCCTTCATTCAGTGGGGCATGATGGGAAAAGTGGGAGGACCAAGAGGTAGAACCGTGTCTTTCATCTGTGAACTTGAACATGTCTGCCTGTCAAAGGGCACGCTGTCTTTTAACTGTTAGGCGTTGTAGCTCTGTGGAAGAGCAGCTCTCCTGGTTGGACTCTAATGGTAAGCACAAGGTCAGACTGGTCAACAAGCAGTGATTGGGTTCTTTGTTTTGCCAAAAATGTGTCAAAGACTGTATGGAAACCCATCTTTTTGTATCACTAGGCATTGAGCTTGTTTGTCAAAGTTTTTATTGGTGGTCTTCAACCCTGGTCATGGTGAGATCAGTTCAGCTTCACCACAAAAGTGAGATATTTTAAGCTGGTGGTGACGCCACAGTGAGTAATGGAGTACTGTCTCATTAGACAAGCGAATGGTGCCATCGAACACAATGACACCATTCTGAGTTATTGGTGCGATCAGCTCTTCAAGACCAGAGTTGCTGAATCACAGCAAGCATGTAGTCACAGCAGGGGGTGAACTGAGGGGGGATGTGGGGCTCAACAGTATATTAACTGTGTGTTGTTCTCATTGCCACTGCAGCCGCCAATCTGTGATGGCTATTGGCCAGAGCTGGCTGGCAGATGATGATGGTTATGATACATCTACACCCTACTACCACAGCTCAGTATATGGTTGGTATAATGGGTTTGTATGATGGGTAAGATTTCTTTCCACCCTCCATCTCCTACATAGGGACGAGGAGTTACGTTCAATGGGTAAAGCGTCTTTCTTTGCAACCCCCTATGAGCTCTCAGTGCAATTAAAGTAACTTGGACATTCGATACTTTGACCATTGAACGCACCCCTGACTGTTAGTGTATGAAATGTTCCCCGGTGATTCTGCCCTTTATGTCAAAGCCACCTCAGGTCAAAGCGCGCTCATGCCTTGCAGTAGGTCAGACTTAGCTGGACTGAGGGACACGAGGTCAGCAAATATGGAGATCCAAACTCGTTTGTGACAGATGCTGTGCACCCTAGCTGAATTCTTTGCTGCTTTTTAGTGATGCAAATTTCAGTCTCACTTGTTGCATTGCAATATATTGCAATAATGTATGTATATTGGTCAGTCATGAATGCACTTGTGCAAAGAGCTCAGCAATGATTGAACATATTTGTAAAAGGAGTGAGATAACACTTGTGAATAATGGTACAGAGATGCATTATTGTAAGCAAATACAGAAACCAGTGTGCGTGCTTCATTGTTGTGTATCTGTAGTTGTGTGCACGTGGTTAACCCACATTCACTCTGTCACCGTCAGCCGGTAACGCTGGAAGATGATATGCCTTATTATGTCTGTCCAGCTCTAGTGTAAAATATCAGAGCCAATTAAACAGACAGAGAAGCCAGGCATTAAGGCTCAGCAAACTGTGCATGTCAGTTCATACTGTTGACACCATTAATACACATTTTCCCTCATTACATTTACTGCACTGCTTTTCTTAGGTAAGCTTTGGATGAGTGTTCCGTTGGGAGCCCAGGTGGCTTATTACAGTGTACAACCCCATTTTTAATCTTACCTGAGAGGTGAATCAGTTTGAGCTGGCTTTAATGGAAAAGGCAGATGAGGGGAACTTTCTTGGTAATTCTGCTAAATGGGCTGTTCATACATTATGTATTCACTACATAAGTCAAGGCAGACTCTAGTTATTTTAGCATTTACAGATACATTCACAACAGTCAGATCAAGATTTTAGTTTGTCAAGTCAGCAAATAAGTTTAAGCACCGAACGCCCTCAATCAGATCCTAGACAAAGCAGCGTCAGGAACATGACTGAATTACAATCTCAGTAAAAAACAGTTTCTTTAGTCGGTTGGGGTTATGACAAGGCAACTCCCGTAGGGAAGGTAGCTCCGCTTTTTGTTTTCTTTGTTCACTTGGTCAGTTTTGGTAGGACTGGTGGGGGTTTGGTAAGGCCCTATCATTGGATGGGATGATGTCATCCTTAGTGAACACAGGAAGTGGAGGGGTTGTGGTAAGGCCCCTTTATAGAGTTGTTGTGACAGCATGTGTACTCTGGTTCTGAGGGATTTTGGTAAGGCCCTGTGACCTGGGGCAGATAGGCCCATGAGTGAGAGATTATGGTAAGCCCATCACCTGCGTAGTCTGAGTTTGGTAAGGCCCTCAGAGTGTATATGTGAGGATTTGGTAAGGCCCTCTGACTGTATGCTGTAACTGATGGGCTCTGACCATCATACAAGATGGATCTGCAGACTGTTGTGTGGTATACTGGGATCAGGTGTGGGACCCAGTCTGAATGTACACGAGCTTTGACATATGCCAGACACTGTGTTGATTAAATCCATACTGCTGGTTGCTTCCATCATGTTTCTGTCTCTAAAGCATGTGTAAAGGTTTAGCAGATTAAAGCCACTGTATTAGAACAGTCTATTGTCATATCATAAGATTTGTTATTTTGTACTGTTAATAGTGCAGTTTACCTGACCAGTGACTAGCTGTCAGCACCATCACAAATTCTCAAGCATTGAATGAAAAGAAATGAAAAGTAAAAATCAGACGCTGCAACCTGCACAGTGCCTAGGTTGGTTTTATTAATATCTCACCTCTAAACAAACTAATGGGGTATGGGACAACTGTCACAAGTAGTAAGTCCTTTATAGTCTATATTGTCCTTGTGTAGTTTGCCACAGTTAATCCTGTGACGCATTCAGCATTTCTCAGAGTTGGAGTCACTGGTCACTGCTTTTTCACAACCAATATATCATACTGTATAAGAGGCCAGAGCCCAGGTCAGGTTGACCATGAATGCACATGAGTATCCTTTAGAGATCCTGCGCAACTTTAATGTAGACAGTGGGCCTAAACTGAAAGCTGGGTAGTTAGTCACTCATCGGGTGGAAGGATGTCTACTCTCATTATCCTTCGGCTTTTATCCAGAGAGCAGCCATCTCGGCCTCGCCTGCTCTTGGTCAGTATAATGATGCACTGTTTGTTTCCTTGGCCACACCATTGCAGAAGTACCGCTATCTCACCTCTGCCTTTCCTCTCCCCATTCCTCTTCTCCAGCCGCCTACAAGCATGCAGATGGGAAGAAGATTGATGGTCGAAGGGTGTTGGTGGATGTGGAACGAGGACGCACTGTCAAAGGGTGGCATCCTCGCAGGCTAGGTCAGCTCCTTTAACCCCGAGCTTCAGATTTTGTGCTGTTTCAATGACGACTAGTATAGTCAAGTCTGAGGGTTCTGATTTAACACACTTCTGTTGTCGTCCTGTGTTTGGATTGTTTTTCATGACTAGGTGGTGGATTGGGTGGCACTAGGAGAGGCGGAGCTGATGTCAACATTAAGCACTCTGGCCGAGATGATGCATCGCGTTATGACGATCGCCCTCTGGGAGGGTGAGTACTTTCAGGGAAGACCTGTTGTTTTTGTATGAAACTGTAATGCCATGTGTAACGGCCTTTGTTGTGTCCTGACTGTCCAGTGATCGGGACCGTGGAGATCGTAGAGAGCGCAGCTGGCTGGACAGGGACAAGGACAGAGAGCGCAGAAGGTCCTGGTCTCGAGAACGCCGTCGACGAACCCGTTCCCGGGAGCGAGAGAGGGAGAGAGATAGACATGTTGTTGGGGGAGGAGGAGGAGGAGGAGGAGGAGGAGGAGGAGAGGATAGCACTGGTAGTAGTCGGCGCAGAGAGCGAGAGAGGGAGCGTGGAGCAGCAACAGGAGGAGATAGCAGGAGTAGGGAGAGGAGTAGAGAAAGGAAAAGGAGGAGCAGGAGCCGGGATCGTAAGAGAGAAAGGGAGAGAGGAAAGGGCCTGGATGGAGAGGAGGTCAGCCAGGGAGAGGGAGCCCCTGAGGGTGGTGAGCGGATGTTGGAGGAACATGAAGGAGAGGTGGGTGAGGGCATGGAGGAGCGTAGGGACAGAGACCGGGACAGGGATCGGGACCGCAGACGCAGCCACAGGGACAGAGAGAGGCGAAGGGGAGACCGGGACAGAGATAGGGAGCACAAGAGGGAGCGGGGAGAGAGAGACCGAGGAGACCGCAGAGAGGAGCGCCACAGAGATGATATGGGCCCCCAAGATGACATGGGTAATGAGGATGAGGGAGGAGCACCGCCACACATGGAGGAGTACAGTCAGGATGGGATGATGATGATGATGGACCAGCAGTCAGTGCCATCAGCTGACGGCTATGTCTCCAGTGAGAACGGCTACAAGATGGAGGCGCCAGGAGACGAGTACTGACACAGTGGCACTTCCTGCAGAGGTCCACCTACATAAATAAGTCGTTTCATACTAAACTTCAACATCCACCACAGGATAAGGAAGCCTAAACGCTGTCAGGTCCAGACACCCAGCCAGCTTTCTCTTAGCTGTCAGGAGTCTGTTTAAATATTCCATTTGATTATTGTTGCACGTATGACTGATTTGATCTTGCTAAAGTTTGTTTTCCAAATTGCCCAACTAATCCGTGCCACTTCATGTTATCAGGTTACTCTAGTGATTCAGCTAGCTGTGTTTTCTTTTTCTTTTTTTTTTTCTCCCCTCCCTACTTGGCTTGCGATGAACTGTATGAACACATGGCCCATTTGTTTTTAGATGAGTAGATTGTGGAGTCTTTTATTTCCAGGTTCATAAAGCAGGTCGATCGTTTGCTCATTAGACCAATTTCTGCTCAATGTAAATGAAACTGAAGGAAATGTTGTGTTGTGTGACAGTTGGGGACTGTTCTGTTTATTCTTTCTGGAATAAAACATGTCTGCTGTTTGTAAGTCAGATTTGTTTGATTAACCTAATATGGGGGAATACACTTTTTTTTTTTTTTTTTTTTACTCAACTACATTTATGTAATGGCTTTAGTTACTTTACAAGAAGTTTGCTGACAAAATATTAAGATGTGATGTCGTGCATTAACAAGTACAGCTGATTCATTCGCCAGTTAACAGAAAATGACCTGCTTTTCTAATGTTAAAACATGATACAGCATTTCATGGCTGTGGGGTCACAGTGGTGAAGACTTGTCTTTCCTTCAGTGGACTGATCGGAATGTGACTAATAAGTGCTTGAGCTTTGGATTGGTGGTAGGACCAAACCAACATTGTGCAGGTGTCACATTGGGCCCTGGCTCAGTTTCAGCTCATTTCTTACTTTTTTTTTATCATTTTTAGGAAACATTAATAGATCTATAAAGAAAAGAATCAGCGGATGAATCTGGAACGAGAAGAATCAGTTGCGCTAAAATTCCGGCTTTTATATTAATGCAAGATCCAAACATCTAATTACAGAACATCGAACAGTCACAGGAGACATTTGACTGCTGAATATACTTTAATATTAACAATGCATGACTTTTACTTGTAATAGAGTATTTTTACAGTTGTGTATTTATTGAAGTAAATGATCTGAATCCTTCTTTCACCATTGAGCAGGTTTGATGACGCATAGTTTGATACATAAATGGTTAATTTAACCAATCTGAAAACTGCATTTAAATACATACTATTGCTTTGCAGTGGGAGTACTTCAATCCTACATTACGTGGTAGATGCTCATTGTATAGCCACGCACAGAGGCGGCAGTGGAGCCGTTGTAACGTTGCTGCCTCCTCCTCCTCCTCCTTCACAGTCACCGCCTCCTGAAAGATGGAGCTCACGTCGCTGTGAACGGACCCTCCGCTCATCTCCGCAGTGTTCATCAGGGGGTCAGCCTGGACGAGCCCACAATGATGTCCTCTTACTACCACCCCGCCAAGGAGGCGGACATGGCGGGTATGACAGAGCCGCTCTGCCTGGAAAGAGGTAAAGTCCTCACCGGTCCGCTTCACCCGAGTCTAACGGCTGGCGTTCATGTCGACAAAACTGCGTGATGCTAAAAGCGTGGGACCCTCTGCAGACTTACATCTTTATTAAACCAATGCTAGGCCGTGGTCACAAATAACGGGGTATTGCATGGTGTGTATTACAGTAACAATATTTAATGGCGCAGTTATTTGTTGGACTAATGTTCGGCCTGTCGCGCGATCAGCGGCTCGGGCCCGGCTTGTAAACGTCATTACCCGTAGGGTCCATTCACACGGTTCCTGTTCATATTGTTTGCACCCCTCTACGCCTGACCTGGACCTGCTCCCCAGCGGTACACCGCCACAAAGAGTAACACCACATCCTTGAGCGTTGACCTGCAGTCACCGTGACACCGCGCAGCGCGAGGGAACGTGATTAAAGCGCGTGTGAGATGAAGGTGCGGTCAAACGAGCGCACGTTCATTTGAATGAAGGAGGAGCGGACCGCGCGCACGCTGTGCTTCAATGGTTCGCGTGACGCTCAGGGGTTAATTGAAGGTGTGGTCGCGTGACGGATCTATGAGCAGCGGGTAGTTCACAGCAGTGGTGTCGGAAACAAAGCGGTTGCTTATGGAACCAGACCTTCATGAATGAACCGCGGTGAAGTTAGTTTCACCAGCGTGATGGATTTGACGTCATGTGAACTCACTCACTGTCACAGTGCAA
The DNA here is from genome assembly GCA_008933995.1 of Datnioides undecimradiatus. Classification (NCBI taxonomy): domain Eukaryota; kingdom Metazoa; phylum Chordata; class Actinopteri; order Lobotiformes; family Datnioididae; genus Datnioides; species Datnioides undecimradiatus. The sequence continues at coordinate 2,446,472 of WARS01000048.1, forward strand.
CAGGAACCCAGGAGACTGACCTTTGGAGGTAACACAGCGTGTGTCAATCCACCCGATGTAGTGGAAACAATCAACTGTAGGCCCTCACTGAGCTCCCCACATAAGCGCAGTGATCCCAGCCAGTGAATGACCTGCTCCAGTTGTGCCTGTCAGGCGGTTTGTGATCATTGTATGTTGCCCTGTGCAAAATAACACCTGTAGTACTATGTACTGTAATGTAATATGACCAGATCTTAGTTTTGCGTACCAGTATAAACCTGGGCCTTGTGGTTTCCTTTTACTATTCACAATGAATCAACATATATATTAGTATTAACAGTCCAATCGTATTTATCTCACAGTGAGCCTGGGGGCTGCAGAGCTCCTTAAGGATCTGGGGCATTCGGGGACAGTCGCCTTACACGACCTTTTGACAATCCAGCCTCGTTTGTGTCCTTTATGTGTTTCAGATGTGTGCAGGGTAATCGAGCTGCTGGATCGGCTGCAGCGGAGTGGTGAACTGCCTCCTCCCAAGCTGCAGGCCCTGCAGAGAGTCCTGCAGAGCAAATTCTGTGCTGCTATCAGAGAGGTACAGCAGAGGGTTTGGGGCCGTCTCAAAGGGATTTGTTACCACATCTCATAATAATGTGTCCTTGTTAATGTGTTCAGGGTATGCACATCTTGTGGCCATGGTTAATCTACCACACTACACTCAGCATCATGATCTCTCAGAATCACGATCTTGTCACTTAAAGGTTCACCCTTTTTGATTTTGGATGTACGTACTGATGTCCATCATCTGTTTCTCACTTTGCTGACTCATCTGAGCCGTCTTCTGTTGTCCCTCAGGTGTATGAGCAGCTGTATGACACTCTCGACATCGTTGGAGGACCAGAGGTGCGAGCACAGGCCACAGCTAAGGTATCACATGCAACCTAATAACTGATGACCACTTTAGCGCAGTGCAAAAGCAGTAGTTTTAGAGACAGTGGGCCCGTTTTAATTGTAGTGTGCAGAGTGTTCAGATACATGGGCTGTGTGGGAGTCTCAAGGGCTCTTGCTGCTCAGGGCCAGCAGTGCAAGTTCTATGTAAGTGCAGTCAGTTATAAACTTATCTCTTTGCTCTCAAAGAGCTGAAACCAATTGCAGTAAGCATGACAACAAGAGACTCGCAAATGTAGGACTTCTCAGACTGACCTAATTTGTATGTCTACATGGTACAATTTTGAGCTGGTATGAAAATATACCTTTTACTGTAATAATAGTCTTTATTTATATGACATTGGTAAATATTCATGTTACAAATCACCACACAAAGTAAGCAATCTTTATTAAAAAAAGATAAAAAGGAGTAAGTAAAAAATATTTTAAAGGAAATATAAGACTGTAAAAGAAAATTAAAACCTTCAAAATATAGATGTATGTTTTAACTATGACTTAAAAGAGATCACTGACTCAGCTGAGACTATTCTCTTTCCTATGTGGATTGTGAATATCACAGTTTCTCTGGTTTGTGTCTCAGACAACTAACAGTTTATATATTACACATATCAGGGACATACCAGGTGATGTTGAAATGTCATCTGACTGCTCTTGAACCTGATTGTCTTTGACCCGTGTCCTTCAGAGTAGTCACCTTGTGCAGTACCTCCACTCCCAGCACTCCCTGGAAGTCCTGTTCTGTCACCTTATTTAAACCTTGTGCACTGTTTCAAAGCACAGATACGGATGTTTGAGCTCCATGGTGACTTTGTTTAAACATGTATATCACAGCATTGGTTGTCACATCAAGTGACCACGCCATCATCATCAGTGATGATCGCAGTTCTTAACTCAATACACTCATTCACAAAAGTTTTAGCTAGCAGCAGCTGCACGTCGGTTAGTGGACTGCGATGATCAGGTAATATATCAATATGCTGAAACCAGTATGATACTAATTTGATACTATTCTGTCCTTGATAATGTGAATATTGTCTAATAATACAGATATATCTGGTGGGACAATGATTAAACAAATCAAAGTATGCTCATAGGAATTTATGTTGTCTATATAGAGCAACTGTGCATGCACACAGAGCAGTGCACACACACAAGACTAGCCAGTGTGGTGTGCACAGAGGTGTGTGAGCCCGATGTCATGTGCAAGGTGGACACAGTGGAGAGCACATTTCCAGTGAGAGGCTAAACATTTATCAACATGTGGGTCCAGCTGCCCTCAGATTGCTGCATGGAGAGGAAACAGAACGAAGACTGGCTTTAGATTTAACTAAGTGTGCCTGCTGTTATGTTGAGGTGAGGGGGTTGTGAACTAAACAGTAACTGTGACGCCTTCACACTACTGATCTAACTCAGCCTGCAGCAAGCAAACCCCATCAGTGCCCATCTGCAACCCGACTTATTTAAGATACAAATACCAAAATACCACGTTGTACTCCCTCATCCAATGAACCTTTCATCTGTGCACTGTGTGTGTGTGTGTGTGTGTGTGTGTGTAAAAGGCAGGTGTGCGCGGCGCAAAGCAAGCAAGGCCACTCTATGTGAAACCGACTTATATTTTTGCTGATCATACATTTGCTCCCCTCAAGGCCACACAGTGGCAGCCTTTGCAGCCAGCGAGGGCCACGCCCACCCAAGGGTGGTGGAGCTGCCCAAGACAGAAGAAGGTCTGGGCTTTAACATCATGGGAGGCAAAGAGCAGAACTCCCCCATCTACATCTCCAGAGTGATCCCTGGGGGAGTGGCCGACCGCCAAGGAGGGCTGAAGAGAGGAGACCAGCTGCTCTCCGTCAACGGAGTGGTGAGACTACGCACACTCGGTTACTCACACTCACAAGTGTATATACAACCACCAGAGATCAGCACAGACCAGCTCTAGCTGCTGTGAGGTACTGATATAACCCAGCAACTCACGTGGACAGTGTTTACCTGTGTGCTTTGTTGACGTGAACACACAATTGTGAGTGTAGAAGATGCACATGCACAGTCTGCTCCGTGCGTGCAATCACTGACACCAGCAGATGATTAATGCAGAGCCTCGTCCATCTTCTGTGCCGTCTAATTAACAGACAGCTGTTTGTTGAGGAGATAAGTGTGGATGCTGTGTGTGCCCATGCAGAGCGTTGAGGGCGAACACCACGAGAAGGCTGTGGAGCTGCTGAAGGCCGCCCAGGGTTCAGTCAAGCTGGTGGTCCGCTACACCCCCAAGGTTTTGGAGGAAATGGAGGCCCGCTTTGAGAAGATGAGGAGCGCCCGGAGACGGCAGCAGCACACCAGCTACTCGTGAGGCTGCTCCTTAGTCTGCACCCAGTCATCACTGTTAATATATGTACGGGTACCCACTGTTAGTGTGTCCCAAATCCATACTGCACACTCATTATGTACACTATGTACTACACAGAGATTCTGATAGTCTACGCTGAGTACTTGTTTGTTTCAGGTAATAGTAGGAAACACACCGCAAACTGATTCCTTAAACTCTTAAACTCTGTGGGCTTCCTTTTCCGGCTCAGACAGCATCTCCAGCTGGCACATCATGTGATCTGTTTGTGAATACACTACCTGGGCGATGACAGGTCAGCATGCAAATGAAGCAGGTGGATCTGGGAGACTTGTGCAAGGAGAAAACCATCTATAGGAAGACAGGATTTGGCATAAGTCAGGGTCAGCTGTCGCAGTCCCTCTGGACTCTGCTGCTGTGCTCTGCTTCTTTTTCCTTAATGCATCTGCTGATGTGTAGCTGGAGATGAGGATAATTAGGATTATCTATTATTTGTCCTGATCCAGACGGTGTACGCACCACACAGATCACGTTAGAACCATCACTATCATATCATATGCAAAGTACCAGCGTGCAGCACAAGTGTCTTGTCTCTCTCCCTGCAGATCTCTGGAGTCCAGGGGCTAATCCGACGCCTGCATCCACCTCATCGTCCAGCCCTCCTCACTCTTCTGTTCCAGTGGGAGGAACGAGTGTAGACGAGAAGCAAAAAACCAAAGTAGCCTACAAACACCTGTTACCTGAACTTCTTCATGAAGCCAACGTTGCAGTATAGGAAACCCCTCCCCTCCTTCCTGTTTCATAGAGAAGTGTAGAGCTTGTTGTCAGACCATGGCTGTAATCCTCACCTGCCCAGTGTGAAACCAACCCTCAGCATCCCGTTCCATGAGGGCAACATGTCGTGTATACTGTGGCCCAACTAGAACCTGGTGTTTAGTATATTCTCATGTCCATGTTTAGTTGTGCTTCGTCACGTAGTGCACTGCGCTCCTCGGCGGTCCCCGCTGTCTGCTGGTAGACCAGAGGAAAGTGACACAGCCTTCATCTCTCCGTGTCCCAGCCAGAGGGCTAACCATTAGCATCATGAAGAACTATACTTAAATCAGTGGCTGGCCAGTGTCATGTTAGTCAAAGGTTTAGAGATTTGTCTTAGACTTATTTATTTGTGTATTCATTTAATTGCATTATTATTTGTGAAATAAAGTCTTACTGTGTAGATGGAGTGCTGTCTTTCTCAGATATAGGAAGAAAATTCTTTTTTATGGTTCATGATTACTTTTCTTTTGTGGAAACCAAATGTGAAGCTGCACATTTATGTCAGCAGCTCGAGTTTAGTGGAAATAAAGAACAATAGGGTGATTGAACGTGAAGCACAGGTCAGACCTCTGTATGACACAGCTGCAGGAATGTGATAAATCATGCTTGTGTAGTTAAACGAAATAAAATCTGTGTGCAGATCTGATACAACTTCAGCTTAAGCCTTAGAATGAAACCTGCTGATCTACTGGTGAACACTAGAGAAGAGTTCAGATTCCTACTGAAGCGTCACGGGCTCCACAAACAGGTGAAACAGGTCATCACTGGTTATTAAGTGGGATTAACCAAGAGATTGACAGATTTAGTGTGTCTACAGTTCAGTTCAGTCTACAGGTTAGTTTCAGCCAGTAATATATTAATATGCAGAGACTCAACGTCAGCTTTGCAGTGATTAATGCAGCAGGTTTACAGCCAGAGCAGAGAACGGTGCTCACATCATCAGAGGAAATCATCCAGCAGGCGTTTTCCAGGTGGACACAGCAGAGCCATATCCTCATCCCCAAAGTTAGAGCATCTGTCAGGTTGAGGAAGAAGGAGGACAACAGATAAGAATTCAGATTCACCTAGAATTCACCTGGATTACACCTGGAAGTCCTGTGTCTCAAATGAACAGCAGACAAAGCCCGAGTATGAGATGTTTCTGAAAGTATCAGATATTCAGCCTTCAGGTGTTAAACTCATGACCTCAGACACTGCAAGGACTTGGTGATCTTGTTGACCAGTCAAGTAACACGAGTACATGCTCTGACTCAACCACCAGGGTTGAATAAAAAGGCAGATGTCAAACTATTGTCAATATTCAGGTATCAAGACTAAATTCTGAGACTTGGTGCCCCTCATGTAGGCAACACAGAGACGTGTTTAGTTCATTTTATAAAAAGTCTGATCGCTCCATAGATGAGAAACTGGTGTTACTTCCCATTGAGCAACGTGTTACATGTGGACAACACATCTACGATAACGTAATGTACGATTATGGCCAGCAGGGGGAAAGCCATGCCGCGGATAGATGATAACTACTGTAAAAGCAGGAGCAGCAGCAGCAGAAGAAGAAGAAGAAGAAGAAGAAGAAGAAGAAGAAGAAGAAGAAGAAGAAGGCGGTTAATTTAACAGTATAAACAAGGAAAGACTCTTCATAAATCAGGTAACTCACACACACACAAACACGCAGGTTAATGACGCGTTAGCGGTCAGCTGTCAGTTAACATAACGTTACTGTGAGGACCCAATGAGAGTCCAACTGATTAAAGCCAAACAGACAGGGCACTGTGTTAAACACGGAGTTGGGTCACGTTACTGGCTGTTCACCAGCGTTACCTGAACGTTACTTACCGCAGTAACAGCGATCGCGATTTACTGGAGGTGTATAATACAATGAAAACGGTCTGTTGTTGATTGGGATGTCGACCAGAGAAGAAGACGCACTCGGGCACCAGTAAGAACACAACTCACTCTATTTTTGTTTATTTGTTTATTTACCTCCTGCATATTTTCCTCCATTCTCTGTTGTCATTGTGTGTGTTTCCCTCTGGTCCTGTGTGTCACATTTTATCTCAGGAAGATTGATAAAGGATGTTTGTTTTGTTTAGATGTGGTTGTTGTTTAGACGCCAGAGTCTCCCCCTGAAAATCACAAACATGTCTCTCTGACAGGATGAAGAATTGCCCCTCCCTCCTCTCTCCCACCCCCTCTCTGCCCCCTGCCCCCCTACCCATCATCTCCTCTCACTCCCCTCTGACCTGCTGTCCTGAGCTCGACCTGTCCGTCACGCTCAGCCCCGCCCCCAAGACCCGCCACACTCACGCAAAGCCCCACACACACATGAAGCCACTGAAGAAGAGTCAACAGAGCAACCGATCAGAGCCGAAGCCCCGCCCTCCAGGACAGACAGGAAGAATGGGGAGCACACAGGTGATGACATCATCCTGTAGTCCTAATGTGTGTGTGTGTGTGTATACGTTATGGGAGTGTCAGTGAGACGACATTGTTCTGTCTGGTCTCCTGCAGGTGTGTTTTGAAGAGCCGGTGGTCGTCAAGGTAAGACCGGAGCCTCACATTGCACTGAACAGAGAAAGTGCACCTCAGCAGCCAATCAGAGTTCAGAAGAAGGGCAGAGGACGTCACCATGGTAACCAAAATCTGACAGTTTACACTGAGTGTCCCTCTGACCACAGCCACATCACGCCACTCTGACATGCCTAACCAGCTACAGCAGCAAGGATCATATGACTAACTGAGTGTAGTCTGATTGGCTAGAGGTCTGATTGATTCTAATGATGCTCCATTGATTATCTTGAATTTGAATTCTTGAATATTGGGGTTCTCCTCATCAGTCACTGTCTCATTGGTCACTGATCAGCAGAATGATCAATAAAATGAGTTTTTTCCTCTCTCTCCTCTGCTTGGTTGAGTTCCCGGACAGTGGACAGAGCCTCATGGAGCAGCATCCAATCAAGATCCTGGCTGTCTGGAGCGAGTGGAGCTAAACACCACTCTGGCTCTGAAGGCAGAGATTGAGTCACTGCAGGTTTGATATGTTTTAATTTAGGCTGTCAATGAATCATCACTGAGCTGGTTAACAGCTGGCTAACCACTGGTTACCGTGGCAACCTGTCTGCCGTGCTGCAGGGAACCGAGTTTAACTCCCAGAGGACCATTCAGGAGACTCTGCAGAGGTCATCGAGGACCAAAAACCTGATCAACACCAGACCAACTGAAGGTAACATGCACGCACAAACAGAAACACACACACGGGGTGCCTCTCACCTGCATCATTTGGTGTCTTCACTAGGGAGTGGATTTAATTTGTGCTGTGATGATTCACGGCACTGTTCGTCAGGTTGCAGGACATCCCCTCCCCTCTGTGCTGCTGTTGTAACTTTTTATGATTTGTGCGAAGACAAACTTTTTAATCCCAGGTTTCTTCTGGTGTCTCTCGCCTCCGTCTGTGTCTGCAGTCGTGAATGTCTCTCGCTCTCAGCTTCTTTTCACCTCGCTGGTCAGCGTGGACGTGCGCGAGGATCAGCTGATCAGCCAGGCGCTGCAGGACAGGCTGCTGCTGGCCCCGGCCCCCCGCTGCCAGAGCAGCAAGGCAGCAGACGGCCCCACCCCTGCTCCCCCCTTCATGACCTCCGACCTCCTCAGGCAGAAGCCCCTCCCATCAGAGGAGGAGCCAGTGAGTGGCAGACCACGCCCACAGACACACACGGCCGACACCACCTTCGATCTCTACAGACGATGGAGACGCCGTGAGGCCACGCCCTGACAGACCCTCAGGACAATTCTGATTGGTTCTTCCTGTGTGATGTCAATAAAGAGGAATTATTTAGTTATTTAGTCTTTTTTAAATTATTTGTGTAAATTGAAATCTGTTTTTATTCTTATGAAAGTCAGATTTTGCTTTTCCAATAAACTGTTTTCATGTTCACTCCTAAATTATGTCACAACTGATGCCTGGGGTAGTGGGGGTGATTGTCACAGATACAGAGAAAAACATGAAAAGTGAGGTTGCTGAGGTGACATGTGGGTGACACGCCTGACATGTTGCAAGTCATTGATGCATTTCAGTGCACTTCATATCGCTGTGCAGGTACCATTCAGGCTGTAAGAACAGAGGCCAGTCTGCAGGGCTGAGTTCGGCAAGCTCATAGATGGGGCAAAATAAATGATGAATTAAAATGAATTTATGTTTTTCTTCATCAGTTCATTCCTGATTAAACTCATTTCCAGTATTTCCACTGGTGAACTGTCTTTTCTCATTAAGGGTTGCTGATGAAATGTGATGTTTCAATGCCTTTACTCTTTACTTAGTATCAATATTGATTTTTATTATAAATGTAACATAGTCCATAGTAAATAGAGCTGTGTCCCGAAGAATGAGGAGGGTTTGTGTTTTTTAAATGAAATCACATGCAGTAGTTTGTTATATTGGTCATTTGATTTATAACATTTATTGGGGAATATACGACACAATACAGTCCAATCACAAGATCAACCAAAAATAATAAAGTCTCATCTCTAATATTTGAAGTTTGGCCTCTCTCTTCAGTTCATCTCATGTTCTGCCAACTGGGTTTTATTCATTTATCCCCCAAAAAAGTCCTGCTGGATCCTGGGGGAACTTGGCTCTGGAGCCTTTTAAAGGACGAGAGCCACAACAGCAAATACACCGCACCGGTTCAGCTCTGAGAAACTTGAAGGAGGAGCTGCAGATGGATGGAGAAGCACAGGAGAAGCTTCTGACACATGACTGGCGCAGGAGTGTTGTGAGTCTCTCTCATGTATTATAACATAAAGGTGGAAACAGGTCAAAATGACGTGTGAGACCCAGTCAGTGCTCCTTCACTTACTTCCTGCAAGACAGTGGCTGCAGTAAGACCCCGGCCTCACTTCAGATTAGATATGCATGCTGTGTTTTCAGTAGAAACAGCTGTAGTGTAACATTTGAACAAATAAGGCTGAATATGTGAACAATAGAAAATTTGACTAATGAACATGTCCAACGATCCACCAGGAGCGGCTTGGCTTCTCTCACATCCTGGAGGTGAAGCTCGCTCTCCTGACCAGGGACCTGCTCACCTCAGAGACAGAACGACAACCTGCACACACACACACACACACACACACACACACACACACACACACACACACACACACACACACACACACACACACACACACACACACACACACACACACACACACACACACACACACAGAGAGGAGTGAGAAAGAAAGTTGATAGATGGGATGTTCGACACATCGTGTGTGTGCTTTACCTGACAGGGCCATAGCCAATCGCAGCTCCTCTTTCAGAAGCTCCAGAAGCTCAGTGACCCCCTGCTCCCCCTGCACGCAGACACGCCACATAAAGGCATGTCACTACAGGCGTGTGATCGCCAACAGATTTGAACATTTCTGAAACGATAACACTGCCGACGATGAGCGTTGACGTGTGTGTCACCTGACAGGCGAGGCCCCACAGCACCGGTCGACCAATGAAGACAGCCTTCGCTCCCAGGGCTAAGGCCTTCAGGACATCTGTCCCTCGCCTCACTCCTCCATCCATGTAGACATCGCAGCGGCCCTGCACTGCCTCCACTACCTCCTCCAACACATCCAGCTACATGCACGCCCACACACACACACACACACACACACACACACACTTACTTCATATGCAGTTGCAGAAAGCCAATTGACGGTGCTGGAGTCAAGCACCTTTGTTGTTGCTACACACTGCGATTTGACTGAGACCAGGTCAAGTGTCATGAGAACACGTTTGGGTTCCTGGACTGCAGCTGACCCCTGAACAGTTCTGCATCATGTCACGGATGGATTGCAACGTCACATCTGAGATTTCATTCAAATAGCACTGCACAGAAACACAGACCGTGGCCAGGAACCCATCCAGCTGTCGAGCTCCGTGATTAGACACCATGATGCCATCGACGCCGTAACCTCACAGCCTGACAGCATCCTCACCTGAAAACACACACACACACACACACACCTTGGTCACTCACTTTCCACAGTCATGCTAAACTAGATTCTGCACATTAAATTGAAATTGGGGTAAGCAGAAGGTGTGTGTATGTGTCTATGTGCGTGGTGTGCGCGTATTTCTACCATTCAGTACTCCTTTGACGATCACAGGCAGGTGTGTGTGTTCCTTCAGCCAGGTGATGTCGGCCCAGCAGAGAGTGGGGTCAATTGCCCTAGCAACGTAGACAGCCAAACCGCTGTCGTTGCCGTAGCTGCCCTCGGAGAAAGCCAGAGAGGCTGTGGAGAAGCTGGACATGCTGGGGATACACACATACACACACGCACACACACAGAGGCATTAGACTGGGGTGTCAGCGTACACTCTGTAGTCTTCATGGTGCATTTTCCTCTGCTCTTGCTGTTGTTGGTTCCTACCTCAGGTGTGGGGGGAGTTTAAAGCGGTTGCGCATGTCGTCCCATCTCCTCCCCAGGTACGGGGTATCCACGGTAACAAAGATGGCCTTGTAGCCTGCCTCCTCTGCCCGCCTGACCAATGATAGTGTGAGCGCTCTGTCTTTATAGATGTAAAGCTGCAGCCACAGGGCGCCGCCAGTGCCCACTGAGGTTGTCATTACTGACATCACTTCCTCTATAGTGGAAGTGGCCCAGGAGCTCAGCATCATCCCTGTTCCCACTGCTCGGCATGCTGGGTAGACACATATCAGTGGTGTTAATGGTGAGTTCAGGGAGAACTTCACGGTCTGTACATATGTACACGCGTGCATGAGTGTGTGTGTGTGTACCTCGTGCCGTAGCAGTCTCTCCCTCAGGGTGAGCCATCCTCTGCATCGCTGTAGCTGCCACACACACAGGCATGCTGAGCTCCTGTCCCAGCACAGACACAGACAGGTCCACTGTGGACACGTTCCTCAACACCCGAGGGACCAGGTACCACCTGCACACACACACACACACACACACACACACACACACACACACACACACACACACACACACACACACACACACACACACACACACACACACAGTAGGGCATTTTAAGTTTCATGTTCTCCTATGTGGGTCTAACATAAACTCCATGAACTCCACTTATGTTATGCCACATCTTCCTGGAATTGTATGGGACAATGAGGGAGGGAGCTCATCCCAGGATGGTGTCACTTCTCCTTCCATTCATCAAACCCACAGAGGAGATCGTTTCCACAGTGGATCGCAACACAGTACGTGAGGTCCTGCATGTGGTTTCACGCTACCAATAGTAGATGGACTGCGACAAGTTAAGCATCAAGTACGGTGTGCCGCAAGGGTGATTTCTCTGCCCTGTTTCGTTCTCCTCATGTATGCTCCCCTTGGATGAAGTCATCTGCTGAAAGGCGTCTGTTTTCATTATTACACACCAGCCTTTGCTGTCTGTCCCGGCGGCTCTGGGACCACCCAGGGCCGAGGGTTTAATACAGACTCATTTTAAGTCTTCACTAAAAATGAAATGAAAAGGCACTTCTTTATCTTATTTGAACTGCCTGCTTCCTTTACCGGTTCTAATCTGTGGTTTATCATCTGATTATAATTTTCACACCGTGACACATGGACGTGAAGCAGTAACACCAGGTTCTGCAGTGGCTGAGCGTCCCCACAGCAGGCACGCTGTAACAACAGCTGAGAGACAGTTCAATGTTCTTCAGGTCACAGCGACAAAGTGCTGAGAATGCAGGTCCAACAGGAATGATTATACAGGAGTGTGACTGCTGCTAACATCAATAACATTAGTACAGATAAACAATGTTTGAGTGACACACCTGCATGTTATTACAGATACAAACTGAAGTCTGTTCCCTTTGTCATGTTCTTGTGGGGCCTCCTCAGTCAGGCTGTGGTTGGTGCTCATGGTTAAATGTGTGTGTGTGTGTGTGTGTGTGTGCATTACCTGTTAAAAGCGGCAACATTATCAGCCAGCGTGCTTTGCTCGTCAGCACCTGAGCGGTAGTAGTCGTACACGGCCTTGGGGAGAACTTTCCTGGCTTCCTCCTCAAAGTCGGACACACACACTCGCTGCGCCGACATCTCTGTCCACCACAGAAGCTCCCTGTGTGATACTTCCACTCGGAACACAGCTGCGATATGCAAAGCTGAGGTAATGATTAACCTGCTGTGGGCTTCAGCAGCCTGAAACGTGCTCCTCTTAATCAGGACGTCTCCTCAGTTTACACCAGATAAAGATGCCTTATTACAAAGACCAGGACGACCCCAGGGGACTGTGAGCACCTGGGCTCTGGAGCCTTCTATCCTGTGTGTGTTTAGACTGTTACCTGGCTCAGACGCAGCGCTGGCTGCTGGTGAACTTTGGATCCTCGAGTTAAAGTGTATGGTGTTAAACAGATGTGTGATACTCCAGCTGTAACGGAGGCCATATTCACAACAGTCAGTGTTGATCATTAATCATCTTGTCTGTTAATCAGAGCTCTAGCTCAGACACAAACAGTGTTTCAACCCTGAATCATATGCAGGCTTGTCGTTAAATAAAACACTCAGCAGCTCTTAGTTCCATGTTTATTTGGCATCCAACAAAATCCATTAAAAGCTTTAAGAATCAACATTTTGCACCATCACCAAAAACATAATTTCTCCCACTAAAAATGTAAAACTAGAAGGTCAAGGTTTATAAAATGCAAGCATCAGGGCCGGGGAGAGAATACGCATGTGATAAGCAACAGCGTTCGACAGGCAAATCAAAAAAGAAAGAAATCTACTTTAAAGGACTGAAGATAGTTACGAAGCACTACACAGACTAAAGATGCACGCTGAGGAAAAACAGACCGGACAGGTTCTCGCTCATCTAATGATGTCACCCTCGCGTCCCACCCCAGCTGAAAAAGCAGCCGCTCAGAGCGACTTCACACGACAGGATGTTTTCATTTCTTCCACAAAAGCACAAAGAACCGTCCCGAGGAAACGACTCCGCTGAGTCTGTTACTCTGGGAAGTCTGACAACAGAGACATGTCGAAGTCTTTACTGCTGATCATTCAAATACCGTCTGATTATTGTTCTGCACTTGAGTTTCCTTCCATTTCAGGTGGGTGTCCGTGTAGCCTAAAGAATCCCGGTGAACTGTGGTTCCCATCGTTCCTGCCCAGCCGCGTAACCCACTGGTTAACCAATCAGAATCACAACACCACTGAGGAAAAGATTAGAGAAAAACAAGTGTGGCCATGAAGATGCCCATTCCGTCTGAGCTTTCGCCCCGGTGAAGTCCCGCCCACAGCGTGTCAGCTGCGTGCTTCAGAGGGACACCGCTCACTTCCTGCTTCATCCTGCCCTCCGCTGGAGTCTGATTGGCTCAACAGGATGAAGTGATGTTTATGGGTACAACTTGACAGTGAGCTATGCAGGCGAGGGGGGAAGGTATTTTCAAGTGGAGGGTGAGGAGGCCTTTCCCTCCTTCCCCCCTCCCCCATTCGGCGCTGCTTTGCCTGGTCAAACCCCAGAAAGGAAGGTGGGGCCGCAGGCCCACTAAGCATTGTGTTAGCCCGATCGCCGATGTTTGGGGGAGTGTGGTTGCAGTGGTGCTACGAGGTCACTGCCCCATTTTGGGTGCCCAGGAGTTTGGGAGGGCGGACGAAGCATCCGCCTCCCATTTCCTCCCCCCAGTGTGGCCTGGTGCTGCTGTTCCGACACCCCAGACCCGCTGGACTCTGGTGGATCTCCAAGCCTTCGCTGGACCAAAGACATGAAGCAGCGTAGCGCTCACACCCAGGCAGTCCAGCCCTCATACAGCTGGGCCAGGTTGTCCATGTTGGTGGCCTCCTTGATGACAAAGTCCACCTGCAACACATCAGCAGGACAACAGTTGATGCTGAGTCTTGTTCACCCGCTCTCCTTCACTACAGCGCAGCACTCAGCTGTGTGTGTGTGAGTGTAATGATGATTATGGGGCAGTGGGGAGTGACAGCAGGTTCACATTCACTAAACGCTGCATCAGCATCTGAACATCTGTGTTTATATGAGCCTAGGTGTGACTGGAGCTGCAGTTAATACAAGCAGGCCAATCAGATCGAACTCAGCCCCAGCAGATATCCAACAGCAGAGGACTTTATTAAAATGATAACGTTCTATTTCAGACTGAAGGCTGTGCTCAGACATGAGCTGCGTTACCTGCTCAGTGACGCTCATTCTCCTGTTGGGATCAATGTCTCTGCCCTCCAGCTTGGCTTTCACTCTCTTCCACACACTGACTGCGTACGAGTTCCTCTCTTGGACGGCTGCAACACAAGCAGCAGCAGCTCAATGTCAGCACATCATTATGACACGCTCAAATACGTGGAAGACCCAAGTCACCCAGACCCATCCCACCCCATGAGGCTTATATACATGTAGGAGGTAAACTAACAGGACCGTTGAAGAGGATGAAGAGCAGTACCTCGTCCTGTTTTCGGGTCTCGTACCGCCCTCTTGGGGCTTGGGTTGAGGCCTTTGCTGTTCATCAGCAGAGTGCTGGGTGGGGTATCAGTGGGAGTTCCCAGGTGACGCGGCAGAGCTTTGCGTGCATTCTGGGACATGGAGTCTGGCTGGGTCTTCACCCCGCTGCACCTGACAGCTGAAGTCAAAGCACAGGAGACACTGTTTAAAGACAAACACACTTTGACTTGTATTAAATGCATAATGTGAGCTGCAGCAGGGGGCAGCTCCTGAGGTCAGGGCAGACCCATCTGGACCCGGGCTGCTGTGGGAGCGTGTACCTGCTGCAAAGCTGGTCTGTGCTGCAGAGACAGGGCTGGCACATTCACTGTCTCTGTCTGTCACCAGCGGGGAGGCGAAGCCCACCAGGCCATTATACACGCTACAATGACACACACAAAGTATGAACACAGGGATTACAAGGCCCAATGTAGTGTGTGTGTGTGTGTGTGTGTGTGTGTGTGTGTGTGTGTGTGTGTGTGTGTGTGTGTGTGTGTGAGAGTGAGAGTGAGAGAGAGAACCTCTGGCTCTGGGACTGCAGCTCCTTGAGTGTAGCAGGGATCTCCTCCAGCAGCTCGAGCTGCTCCTGGCTGCGCGGCTGCCCACTGGCCTGGACCACAGTGAACAAGACCAACTGGATGTTGTCCTGCCATGCCTTGTACTCCAACAGGAAGTGACGCACGCTGCCCTCATATGCAACCTCCTCCCCGTCTGCCAGGGCCGCCTCCTCATCCTGAGTGATGGAATCACGACTCAAATACACAGCTCAAACTGCATATTGTTAAAAGATGTATAATGTTGTGTGATACACGAGTATTCCCTTTGTGTTAGAGACTTCTTCGGTTAAAGATTAAAGGTACATTTCTTGAAATTGTATATGTGTGTGTGTGTGTGCGCGTGTGTGAGAGAGAGAGATACAGCGTACCTTAGCCATGGCTCGCAGAAGGTGCTTGACGTCGGCCAGCTGGCGGTTGTGGTTGGACAGAGTGGTCTTTATGGAGTCGACCAGGAGCTGCAGTGTCTCGCCACAGGACTCCAGCTGCTGCTCCCGCTCCTCCTGAGTCCTCCGCTCAACACTCAGCTCCTCCTCCAGCTGCCTCTGGGCGCAGCTCAGCCAATCAGGTGTGCCGATGGGCAGGTCCAGCACTGGACTCTGTTGTAACGAGAGCTTTTGAGCTTTTGTTGGATGCGATTACTATAAATAGTCTCTGATGTGAGGTCAGAGGTCAAACCCACCAGTCTGTGCAGCAGTTGGAGCTCCAGAGGGGAGACAGTGCTGCTGAACTGGGCAGCATAGGAGCAGGTTTGCTGGCAGCGCTTCAGCAGCTCAAACAGTGCTGCATCCATGTTGAGGGCCTCGGGGGACCGGGTCCGCAGCCCCTCGAAGTTCAGGATGGTAGAACACAGGAAAGTGACCTGCAAGGAAGACGGACCGCAGAGCTGGTCATCCATCAGGTGCTGTGTAGTTGTGGTACGTCAGACACAAGTCCATCACTTCGGTTTGTTACCTGGCTGGTGCGCTGGTTCTCCCTGGCCACCATCGAGCGCCTCTCCCTGATGGTCATCTCAAAGTCCTGCAGGACAGGCGCCAGCGCCGGGTTGGCTCCACCCGCCCACTTCAGACGCTGCTCGATGCTAGCCTCCAGAGATGCCAGCTTCTCCTAGGGACAGCAGCATGTAAACAACACAGCTTCATGTTGTGAAATGACACTGATAACGCTGGACAGATTAATATGTGTATCAATGAGAATGCAGCTGCATCATGCTCATCGAGCTGTTCAGGACACTAGTGCCCACCGCCTGTGTTGGTGCATCACTGCTGTTGCTCACTGGAGCAGTGGCAGGACTGCGTCACATGTGATGCGTGTGCGTGAGATAAAACAAACAGCTCCATACGAGCGGTCAAACACTCCACAGGCAACCTTTGAGCCCTCACTGTTTGCTATGATGTTCACAGTGGAGCTTTAGATGGTAAAATGGTTAAGATTGATACAATGACAGAAGACCTGTATAAAAAATAAAAATGGCACAACAACATTATAGATAGTAACATGTGATTGGTGGATTGGCTGTGTGCTACTGACCTGAATGGCGACTATGGCTCCCTCGTCCTGACTCAGTTTGTACAGCTTCTTCTTCATGTTGCTGAGAATGACGGAGCGAGGAGGGATGCTGACACTTAGAGGCTGATTATTGGGGCCCAGGACGTCCTCGTGCTGCCACTGAAAGAGGACACACTTAAGGTTACACACCTGGAGTAGCCAGCAGCGACCAAACACACACGCCCCCACGCACACGCTCCAGTCTGTACCTGAAACATGGCAATGTGCAGCTGGCTCCTCTGCAGGCTGGCCTTGGTGGCCTCCAGGTTGGTGTCCAACCTCCTCAGCAGGTCCTCCTTCTTCCAGGCCGTGTCGTAGGAGGAGGCCAGCACTGTAGCTCTGTTCAGCAACAGCTGGGAGACCCGGCCCGACGTCAGGCTCTGCTCCACCGCCTTCTTACAAAGCTCATCCAGAGACACCTGCAGAGCCAACATATGTGTGATCACACTCCACAAGAACTGGTCTAACGGTTATTTGGTTAGTTTAGCAGAATGTGTGGGGATAACGCAGTGACTCAGGTTCAGGTGTATGTGAGGTGCCATCAGAACGGTTTTAGATGCTGCCTTCTGCATTCGCATTTCATGAAGGGTAGAACATGACTGAAGTGTTGTGCTTCACATAGGCATGTTTGGTTATCAGCAATAATTAATAATTAATAATTACGGGGCACCACCCTGGTATCAGGGACCAATAACCAACTCAAAAATCAGTCTCACAAACGTTCGCTTACAGATATCAGTACCTGGGAGGTACTGATATGCATAAGACGAACGATGAAGGTGTGAATCCGAGCACTGACTCTTTTAACCAGCCTTTACAACAACACTTGTACAAACAATACAGACAACTTCTCTTTAAACACAACAGAATTTATTAAAATCAATGATACCAATTAGTAATCGATAACACCTCAATCAATAAACATCCATCGTGTACCTATTATAAATTATACAAGGGTGTGTGTGTGTGTGTGTGTGTGTAAAAGAGGAGGGGTGAGGTTGCGGACGTAAGGGAGGAGAGGGAGTACGTCACGCAAGAGTTTCGGTCAGGGGAAATGACCGCGAGGTTTGAAAAAGACAACGGCTAGTGGCGTCTGTGAGCTTAGCCCATATGTCTGACAGTGACCGGTGTATACCCGGTGTGTATGTGCGTGTGGTAAAAGGGGAAAGAAAGGAAAACACAGCACATAAAAATAAATTCTTTGGGCTCCGATTGTCAGACCGTGGTATGCCCGATCAACTAAATCAAATAAAAATAACTTAAACTTAAAACTACCTCTGCCCAGATCAAGCCTCTTACGTGCCTACGAAGCAGGGAGATGTGTGGGATCTGTCTTTGGGTCCGGCTCGGTTGATGACAGTGGGCTGTGTCGCTCTGTCGGCGGGTTGCAAAGGTTGAAGAAAGACGCGGCGGTCCTTTCTTCCTTCTGCAGGTACTTTGAGCGCTGGTGGTGGCGGCGGCGGCCAGGCAATTCTCCGCGATCAGCGGGAAGTGGCAAGTCAGGTTGAAGAAAGACGCAGCGGTCTTTTCTTCCTTCTGCAGGTACTTATGCGGCATCTGCGGCGGTGGCGGTCAGGTACTTGATTGAGAGTGCTGGCGGCGGCAGCGTCTGTGGCGGCGGCGGCGACTCTCCTTCCAATCCGGAAATAATGTGCTTGGGAAATCTCAGTTTGTCCAGTGAGGGTGAGATTGGCACGTAGTTCAGGTCCGTACGGTGTTTACTTCCTTTTTCGTCGTGACCAGCTGGGATTCGTGTAGAAGCCAACCAGACACAGACTGGAAGCGGTTCGAAGCGGTGGTTCACTTCCTTTTACGTCGTGACCAGCTGGGATCAGGGTGGAAACCGACTAGAAACAGACTGGAAGCTCGTGGTTTAAGCAGTGTTCACTTCCTTTTTCGTCGTGCCTAGCTGGGATTCGTGTGGAAGCCAACTAGACCCAGACTGGAAGCAAAGTTGTGAGGGTTAGTGCAGGTAATATACCTGCAAACATCTGGCCGCACAGCAGGGTGCTGGCGGCTATCGTCCAATGGGAGTCCGCACCCACCGGGGGGGCGACAGAAGGGGTAGGAACGGAGGTGGCCTGGGCTCCTTCCTGGTCTGGCCCTTTTATCTTAGATAAATGGAGCGGGGTGCTGGTGGTTCCTGTGCCATTTGGGGGTCAGCGCTCACCAGGGGGGCGGCCGAGCAGGTAGGGGCGGAGGTGTCCCCCACTCCTGTGTGCTCTGGCCCATAGGTCTAAGATAAGGAGCAGCCAGGATGCTAATGGCTCCGTCCAATTGGGGGCTGCACCCAGCAGGGGGGCAGCAGAGTGAGTGGGGATGGAGGTGTCCTGCATACCTTTGTGACCTGGCTCCCAGGTCTTAGACAAAGAGAGCAGCCATTTGGTTGGTCTGCAATCTTTGATCTGTATCAGACCTCAGGTCGTAAACCTTGTCGGGGGCCTGTTGTCTGTATGAGGCCCAACAGAAGGAGGAAGTGTGCTAATGTGAAAATGTTTGGGCTCAGAAACAAATAACTGAGTTTCAGAGGACGCCACCCCAAACAACCCCATTCTGCACTGAAACTCGTTTTGAAACAAACCCAGAACCTTTAATCTGGAGCAACTTGAAGGCACCAGTGACTGAGACTGGAACAGTGTATTAGTGTATGGCATACCTTGCTCTCTGCCCCAAAGTCTTTGGCCTCCACCTGAGCGACGATGTCCAGGCCGAGGGCAGACAGGGTGCTGCAGAGGGCCAGGCCGAGGGCTTGGCTGGGCAGACCCATGAGCATCTGTCGAACAAACTCAGCTATGAAGGCCTTGATGGGGCGTGTCATCTTCTCCTCGCTGACTACAGTCACGCCCGAGCTTGTGGCACTGGGCCGCCGATACAGCGGCTTCCCCAGCCCAACTGGTCCGTTTGTAGGAAGCAGGTCTTCAGCTGGGGGGCAGGTACCTAATCACATGATATTTGTCACACGTTAGACAGCAGGTGGAAAGCAGACCAATGAACTCTGCACACAGTCACACAGTTTGATTTGATGAAGTCTTTAACAGGCTTACAGGAGATGGGCCTGTTCCTATGGGTGAGGAGCTCTTACCAGACAGAGTCTGAGCAAAGGAGGCACACAGCCTGAAGAAGTCCCTGATGGTTTGCAGTCTCTTGAGGAAGAACACCTCCTCCATGAGCTGCCGCTGACTCAGGCTGTCGAAGAAGTGGAGCTGTGTGGCCCGAGCCTCCCTCAGAACGTCCACCTTCCTCCAGGCCGACGGCACCTCCAGAGAAGTTAGCTGGGGATGCGGAGGAGCGGCGCAGAGAGAGAAAATGACGTTGACAGAAGAAGTCTAGTATTACATTGACTCCACGTGAAGGAAACAGCAGATGCTACCTTCTCTGTGAGCTGTCCAAAGGCCGTCTCAAGCTGGGTGAACATGCCATCAAAGGCCACCAGCAGCATCTGACCCGCAGACATCTTTGGTGTGTCCTGGCCTGGTCCATCCATGCTGCGGGGCTGGATCAGCTCAGAGTACTGAGCGCGCAGCATCCTGAACAGAGAAAGTAAGAACTATATTTAAACCTTTACCACATCATCCTGAGTTTGTCTGTCTAAATGACAAACTGACTGAGTAAGATCCTTTGGTTTAACTTAACACAGTCTTTATATCGCTCTGTTATCACCATATAATGCACAGCAGCCTTGCCTGGTGATGTGGAGGCAGTGGTTGTGGCCATCGTGATCCAGCCCCGTGGCGGCCTGCAGACTGTCGGCCAAAGCCTGCAGGCTGAGACCGTCAGAGCTCTGCTCCACCAGCTGCTCCAACTCTGCCAGCATGGACTCCAGGGTGGGCTCTCCTTTGATCATGCAGCGCAGAGCTTCTGGAAAGATGATCTGGCGGAAGTTGGTGTTCAGCTCCTGCAGTGAACATGGAGACCCATTAGCGTTAGAAATGACTGCTTTTAAATGGCTAGAAAAGCAAAATCACCACATATAACTCAAAGAAGCTTCTCATTTGATGTGCAGAGTGTGCACCTACCTGCAAGCAGGTGTACACGGCGTTGGCCAGGTACACAGCCTGAGTGGTAGCTGAGGGCGCAGGCAGATCCAGGTCATGGGGCAGGAGAGGGCAGCGTTGCAGCAGTGTTGCCAGGGCGCTGACATTTCCAATCATACTGCAGAGCTCCTCCAGGAACCATGCCCCATCCCGAGATGTGAGGTCTACTAGCTGCTCTCCGGCGCTGGCAGCCGCACCTTCCATCACCAGGTTCCGCCTGTGGGAGAGAATCACGGTGTTTAAGCATAAAAGGGCAAGAGGACGCTGTGGACATTCATACACATTCAAACGATGCAAAGCCCAAGGACTCTTTGATTGGAGGAGCTACTGATCAAACCTTAATCTTCTCACTGGTTCATTAACAACAGGCTCTACTGAACTGAAGTGAACGTGTTATACCTGCAGAGAGTGCACAGGGCAGAGGTGATGATTCCAGCCAGGCTAAGGGAGCCTGGCTCTCCGTTCTCCCGAAGGAAGACTGTAATGCAGTGCTCAATCTCCTGCAGCTGCTCCTTGCAGGCCGCTGCAGTGGTGCCTTCGGCCTTCAGTCGCTCCGCTTGGTGCATCACACGATCATTAGTCTCCGCCACTTGGTGCTGCAAAGCAATCTCCACACTGGACAGGAACTGGCTGGTGGCTGCAGGAGGCTGAGGAGCAAACAGCACCTCATACCTGGAAAGGGAGTGGGTTACAAGTTAGTGGTAGCAGATCTTGGCTAACAGGGTGCTCAGCAAAGCCCAGAATCTACAGTTGAAGAGGTTGTTGCTAGACAGGAGCTACAGTGTCCTTACTGTCTGTAGATGTGCTGGCAGTGCTCCACTGTCATGTCTCTCAGCAGTTCCTCCAACCAGGCTTTCCACTGGTGGGCACGGTGGAGCAGCAGCGTCGCCCGTGGGTACAGCAAAGCCACTGTCGCATAGCTGTGCAGCTGCTCCAGGCAGCCACGAAGAGCCCCACGGCGCTGCTGCAGCAAGGAGCTCACCTCTGCCTCCAGGCTCTCACACTGGCTGATCAGATGTGCCTGGCCTGCATTCTGCAGGAAGGCTGTGGCTGGCACATAGCTAGGAGGACCTGAAGGAAGGAATCGGACGATCAACATGGAAAAAACAATAAAACACACGCGTGCACACACGTGAAGATCTAAATTCTCTTGGGAGGAACTGACTTGTCTGTGTAAGCTTCTTCGGCCGTTTGTTGCCATGAAGCATTTGTTAGAGGAAGGCTTCAGGCCTCATGCATACATTTGTGTGTTGGTTGTGCATTTCAGTCTTGTTTTTCTTAGCAGATGATGGGCTGAACTGAGAGAAGTCATTACATACAATTTGCAGATTTTCAGATATGTCACTTTTAACCCACTCTTATTATTTTGCTTCTTCATTAATCCTTAACTGCCTAAAAAGGATTTTGATTGATTTTATTCATACATCCTGCTTGCAGGTTTTCTAGAGGGGCTCACCGAGATCGATGGGGCTGCTGATGTCCTGCAGCAGGCTGGCCAACTGCGTGGCCTCCAAGTTGGAGAAAGCTGCCTGGTACTGGGAGATCCACTGGTCCAGGTCAGTCAATTTGCTCTGTATGGCCTCCTGTACTGTCCGCTGCCGCGACTGCAACTGGGTGTGTTCAGAATACCTGTGACGAGGAGTACACTTGTTTACACTGCGACAGTGGAAAGTAAAGAGCTTCTCTGGGGGGAAAAGGTTCATGCAGACACATGGTTACTCTCAGAGGAGTGAGGGAGTGCTTTGAGCTGTCTCAGACCTTTGCTCCAGGGTGGCGATGAGGTGGTCCGGGTGGTTCTCTGCTCCCTCCAGAAAGGCCATCTCGTCCTGGAGTTTGGCTTGGAGTTTCTCCCCCTGACAGAGCAGCTCCTGCAGGACCAAGTACTCCTCCACAGCCTCTTCCACTTGAGGCAGCACTGCCAGCATCTCGTCACGGTTCTTAAACCAGTTCACCTGCACACAGATCAATCACACTGGGCATCCTCACATGCTTGGCTGCTGGGTGGCTTGTCCATTGCAGCAGAGCTGTACAACACCAGTCAATACTAAACTCAGACGAGCCCACTGAGCTCAGGTAGCAGCTAACTCGTGTCTTGACCTCACCTTAATCTCAGCCACTCTGGATGAGAACAGAGAGCGGGTGATATCTCTCTCCATCTCCCTCTTGCTTTGCTTGCTGTCGGCCTGTTGGCCTCCTCCTCCGTACACTGCACCAGCAAAGCCCACCTCCCCCCCAGCGGTCCAGTCGACCAGGGGATCATAGACAAAGGCCTCCAGCAGCGTCAGTAGGGTCTCCCTGCCTCGCCGCATCATCTGCACCACCTGAAGTGACACAACTGAGTTAATCAGCTGAACTGTAAATATATACACAGTTCAGTGTGAATGTGATTGGGCTCAGAAGTGTCTGTTATGACACTTACCTGCTCACAGGACAGCCTGAAGATGCCCTCCACCCCTGTGACCCCTAGAGCAGTCTCGATGTTGTGGGTCATCCTGAACGGGACCTTTTCTGGCACCCGCAAGCTCTTCCCTGGACAGACGGATGGAGACACACACCCATCATTGAAACCAGCAGTGTGACACTGATTAATAAGACCTAACACACACAGTCAAGCACAGCGGGTGATGACACTGACCTTTTTCAAAGCATACGTTGTAGTCGATGTGCACTACCTCTCCAGTGGTCATGTCAATCAACACATTGTCAAGGTGACGGTCGCCAAGGCCAATGATGTATCCCACCATGGACATGACAGCAGTGGATCTGGCGTAGGACTGTGGCACAGAGGAAGAGTAACATGAACCAAGCAGAACACTTACAGTGATGTGGTCTGTGAATGTCCCCTACAGCTGCTCTTCAGATCAGTGGCAACTGTTGAGGAAAATGGTTACCTGGGTGACCCTCCACCACTCGCTGGGTGTTGTGCAGGAACACCACAGCTCCTTGGCCAGGAGGTTGGAGGGCGTGGCCTCCATCAGCTCTTTCAGCACCTCCTTCATGACGCTCAGAGGCCAGTCTCGTCGTGTCACGTCAAGACTGAGCCCCACCACCTTCAGAGCTGGTCCGATGCGGCTGTAGTAGAGCTCACTGGGGCGAGGCACCGGAGGCACTGGCTGCTGCTGGAATGAATCCTGAGCCTGGTTAGAACAAAAAACAATAGGTTAGCTCTGATGAAGTCATGACATTCACTGGATCAGCTGAGTCTAGCAGGTGGAGAACCTTCTGAGTTTGCAGCACGGCCTCCCTCTGCTGCCAGCGCTTGTAGAGGCCGAACAGTGGCGTGGCTCCGTCCACCCACTGGATGAGTCCTGATCTGGTTCCCAGGGGGGTGACAGAGTAGTGGCGGGCATGGAAGCGTGGCTGCTCCTGCTGGTTGATCTTGGTGAACATGGTGTTGACAATCGACAAGAACTGCATGATGCGCTCATCCAAGTGCAAATCCTCCAGACCTGACAGGGACAAGATGTAATCACTGCTTCATTAACACACCCGATGACTAGAGCGGATCATGTTTGAGCTACATAACCCCAATATTCTATTAATACTACACGTACATCTGCATGATCTGATCTGACAATCAGGACAAACATCTACCCCACAGATATTCTACAGATGTAATGAAACTGTGTTTACAGTGTAAGTGTCAGTACTCAGAAGGTCCAGTTTCATTCACTTCTATCCCATATTCAGCGCTGTGAGCTCATCTCATACCTTTGAAAAGGTAGGGGTAGTTGCGTCCATCTGAGCCCAGGAAGAAGAGCTTCTTCGGTTTGGTCTTGGTGGGCAGGATGGTGATGGTGTTGCCTACACTCTGTATGGTGACGGCGTCCGATGCCGACACCTCTCCTGGCAGGGCCATCTCTGTAGTGGTCATAGACACCAGGCGGGGGCTGATTTCATCCAGGTGAAGCAGATAGCTGGCTCGCTTCTGAGCACGCTGCTGTAGACTCATCATGATCTGTAACACAGACACACACAATCTGTGTCAGCAGAGACACAGCAGAGGAGCTGCAGTGTCACAGAGGGAAGTTGGTGCAGATCAAACGCACCTGTTTGAAAGGCAGCCAGCTGCTGGCGGGGTTTGCCGGGTTGGCAGGGTTTCTCAGCCGCTCCAGGGCAGAGATGATGGCATTACCATAGGTCTGCTGGAACCAGGTCTCATGAGGTGTCTCTGCAGGTGCAGCTGTGATGCTGCAGACGTGATCCAGGGCGAAAACCACGGGACGCATCAGAGCAGAGTGCTTTTCGCGCATGATGGCGATCTTTTCATCCCTGCGGCACGACACGGGGTGTTACATGTCTAACAGGTCAAACGTCATCGGTTCACTCATGTCACTGAACAGGGCACCAGCAGGCAGTTAAACATAGGATTAGCTGCTCGATTCCAGTCATGGATCTCTGGATGAAACATTTTTATATCTCATACATCAGCAGTAAGTAATAACTTTACTAAATAATTATGAGAGGTGTAGCAGGTTGGTGTAGTCGAGGTGTCCTGGTGTTGTAAGGTCTATGCGAGTAAGGACTCACCTGCGCAGTGTGTTGTTGTTCTGTACCCTCTTGACCTCGTCCTCCAGCTGTTGGATCCTACGCAGGACGTGCATGTGCTGCTGCTGCAATACGCCCAGCCACAGTTCATCCCACAGTAAGGTGATTCTGCGCAGCTCACCCACCAGCTGCTGGACCTGGTTGACACAAAGGACATAGCAGCTTTGGTGTGTTCACGCACAGCTGTTTTCTTATTTACAGCACTGATGAGTCTAGGGTCTCTATTGCTGAATCCACGTCTTCAGTGCAGCATGGTGGTTAATTTGAATCAGGACTGAGGTGGTGCCATGTGTATCCATGGCAGCTCCAGACCAAAGGAGGTCACTGTAGCTTATAATATGGGTCATTTTCCCACCTCCAGCAGTAGTACATGACCAGTAACATGAATACATAACATGCTGGCATCAGCCCTGTCCATCAGTCAGTGTGTGGAGCCTCCTACCTGAAGCACCATGGTGGGGTTAGCCAAGGACAGCTTCTCCACGATCTTGCTGTAACAGTCCTGCATCATGGCTTGGTCTTGACTGGAGCAGAAGGTTGCTAGCTCTTCTGGAGCTCCTCCTTGCCCGGTGCTCCCTGGCTGCTCCTCCTCCTCCTCCAGGTCCTCTCCCTGCATGCTGCCCAGGAAGGTGGGCAGCGCTGACGGCAGTTTACTTCCTGTAAACACGTTCATCATCAACAACAGTATTTACACATTCGCTGGAAGAAATACTGATCAATGTCATTTATCATTAAGGCTACTAGGGTGGTAAGTTGACTTAAATAGCATTTTGTATGAGGTGGACATTTGTTCCACTGTTAACAGCAATATAACTCAACACCTGTTAACACGTGGACACACGGCATGGTGCAGAGTTAAAAAGAATGACTACCTGCACTCTGAGCCTCCCCTCCCAGGGATAGGGAGCCCACTATAGCCGGGTACAGGATGAGATGTGGGGAGTCCTGGGCCACTCGACACAGCAAGCTGCATATGCTCTGTCGGATGTAGGCTTCTGGGTGGTTGAGACGGGAGAAAAGCTGGGGGATGATGCCTGAGGAAGACAATTAACGAGGTTATGAGAATATACTGGCTCCCACACACCTGTGTCAGATCAAACAGCAATTTCAGCAATCGCATCTAACTACGAATAACAAGTGTAATATATGTAGTTCCTAAATTGTACGCTACCACACAAAACAATCCACAAAAATAAATAGTGTGCCGTCCATCTGTGCTGCGATAGTAAACACTGAAGCTCAGCAAGACTGTAAGATTATGCCAACTGCTGTAAGGACACGTGCTTCTTTGTTGGATTTCATTTTATCTTGTTTGCACCTGTGCAGACATGCGTTGTAGTAGCCGTCACATTGTAAGACGGTCGTCCTAAAGAATTCATATCTGGATGCTCATTTTGCAGCGTGACATACCCCTCCAGGGCACTGTGGGCGTGGAAGCTAAGCCCAGCTCCAGGCCTTCCCTCAGTTCGCCAGCATGCTTCACCAGCAGACGGAGGAGGCGCAAGGTTGCCATGACGATCACATCATCATTGCTCTGTTTGCTGCTTTGGTCGGACAGCAGGAGTTTGGGGTCATCTTCATCTATTGGGACCTGAAACACAACAGACCCGAGGCATGAATGGCTGAATAGAATGCTGCCCCCCCCCACTTCTCAGTCACAGTCTACAGTAGAGCAAAGCTTCACAGCCACTTGGTCTTCACCTGTCCACCATTGAGCTTGAGGAAAGTAAAATAGGCCTGGCATGAGACCCGGTAGAGGCCGAAGATGCGGTCAACTACGCGCCTCCAAACCCGGATCAGACCATCTGTAACAGCCTGGCCGGCATCCACCAGCCATGGGCACGAGCCTGTGAGCTGTCGCCAGATCACGTCCACCATGTCGTCCTCGTCGTCTTCCTGCTGCAGTGCCATGTCCTCATCCTGACACACAACAGAACAGAAGCTGTATGTATGCTGTGAGATAAAAACAGAATAAACAGAGTCAGCCTCAAAAGACCCATTCTACCTGTATGCCTGTAGGTCGACACATGGCCTGTCCCAGAATGCTGAAAATGGCCTCCTTGTCTTCTTCACTGGTGGTTGCTGGCAGCAGCTCCTCTATCTCTTCCTTCTCCCCAGGGAGAAGAGGCAGCCCCTCCCCTTGGCTGGAGAAAACGAAATTTTAAAGTTCAAAGTTCGCACCTCTGACAACAAGCGTGATCAGTTTTACATTCGGCACTTGTCCATCCCAGTGGGTCCACTCACTTGGCATTATCCACCACCTTCCTGCCCCAGCGGTAAGCCCAGCTGGCCAGGGCTGCCCAGGACTTTGCCATCTCTGGAGCCAGGCAGGTGGAAAGCTGGTAGAGCTGGCCCAACACGAAATCTGGCTCCCCAACGCCCACGCTCACTGCACAGGGAAGACCACATAGCTAGAATCAGACTGACCACTCTACTGTAAAAGCGGCTTGAGACTCTGGCATTTCAGATGAATGCATTATGACAGAGTATCTGGAAATGTCTGAGGCCATCCTGAAATCGTTACCCGAGGTCTCTGCGGTGATGTGGGGAATGCCCTGTTCCTCCAGGGGAAGCTCCAGCAGAGCAGAGATGTTGCGGGTCAGAGGAGACGTGCTGCCAGCAGCAGCCGATGAGTTCGCTGCTCCTGACCTCTTCACCACCTAGATCCAAAACATCAACAGTCCTTATAGCGTATTCCTAATATTACCATGACTCAGTGCACAGTGAAGTGATGTAACAGTAGAGCTGTGCTGAAAGCTGAGCATGCCTGTTTGAGCTGAGGCGTCATGTCCTTCCAGTCGGCCAACAGCCATTTGCAGAGGGTCAGCAGCGAGCGGCAGGCAGCTCCTTCGTTCTTCCCCACGTGGCAGTAGGACAGAGCGGCTCTGCTCAGCATCTCCATGGCTGTCATGGACTGGCCTTTAGACAGAGACACTGCTTAGATCAACAACATGCTATCACTAAGTGGGTCTAGTAGCCTGGGATCAGTCTTGTGTCTCAGTGACCCATGTTTGTTAAGTCAGAATGACTCGTGTTCCTCACCTGCACTTCTCAGGACTTTGGCTTTCTCTATCTGCAGCTCTGCTCCCCATTTCTCTCCCAGTGTGCCCTCCAGGGTGAGACGCTTGAAGGCCCTGCTCAGATCGTCCTGCTGCTCCTCCTCTTGTGTCCCGTCGCTGCATTGGCCGAGAAGGCGCGAGGCCAGGGCGATGTTGCCTTTCTTCCGGGCGAATTTGACAGCGGTCAGACAAAGCTCCATCAGGTGGCCGTCGATGGAGGAAGAGTAACCTGGACAAGAACAGAGATGGTGAAATCACAGAGGCAGGTTTCCACCCACCACCAAGGAAACAGGTTGGTACACCTTAGGGCCTGACCACTTTGAGTGACATCAGATCTGTGTTGAGTGATTTCTAAAGCAAAGCCAGCACTTCCTGTTGCTGCTCCTCACAACAACAGCTTTCCATGACAGAGCTGCAGACTACAGGCTCATCCTACTCATCCACCTAATCGAGTCAGTGAAATTACCTTTGACTTTGTGCAGGAGCTGCCTCTGGAACATGGTGTATCTGAGGGCTTGGAGGAAAGGCTGCACGTCCTGTTGCTTACAAGAAGTCAGAGCTTCACTGCAGAGAGGAATCACACAGTCCTGCAAAGACAACAGGTTAAAGTTAACACTAACTTTGCACAGGCTCAGGAAGAAATACGTTACATGAATTTTCAAACAGCACCGTTATTCAATAGCGGTAAGATGATGGTAAGCAGAGAGCGTGTGTGGACATACTTCCTGTCCAGTGAGCGTGTTCTCCAGGGTGGCAGTGCAGTGGAGCTGCAAGGTGGGCAGGGTGGGCAGGGCATCAGACAGGGTGAGGGTGGACAGGCGAAGAGGACCCAGGCAGATCCGTCCGGTCTGCTTCAGGCAGCGCACCAGCATACTGCAACATCACATCATTTACTGAGAGACTGCCTAAATCTGACGTGGAGATGGAACTGTACTAAAAACTAAAAAGTATTTTCACACCCACATTGCTCGTCTTGGAGCAATGTGACAGGACCCAAAACACACTCACTCTGGATTGGCTGCTGTCCTCTGCTCCTGCTGTTGAATGGCTTTTGTCATGGCACTAACAGAGCTGCGAAGGAGCTGCACCTCGATGGCTCGCTGCAGCTCAGTTGGATCTGGACTCATGGACGGAAGGAGCCTCTTCAGATCTGAGGCACAGAGACACAGACAACGATTTCACTTCACCTGCTCCTACACTGAGTAAAACCCTAATACACATATACAATCAATCTATCAAACTCTTTGAAGCGTACAATATTTGGCTGCTGTTGCAAATGGTGATTTGTCCAGCCATTGATTTGATTTAAGTGCATTAAAATGTGGTGATTGCGATTCTGCCTGGAAGGAAAATATATTTTAACATGATGGCATTTTATTGTTATGCTAAATAAAACCAACATTATAATGCACTTACCCAGTTTGTCCTTGGTGCTGGAGAGTGAGCTGTAGTCCTCTCCAGGCAGCAGCTCCAGCTGAGCCCCGCACTCAGCCAGATCTCCCTCCTCAAAGCGGCTCAGAGCCTGGATGTAGTTGAAGTCTGTCCTCAGGTTGACGCTGACTGGGTTGGTGGAGTTCTGTTTGAGGATGTGGACGATGGCCTGCCACTCCTTGACGGACGCCCAGTCACAGAGTGCCACGTAACACTGACAGGCTTTGTTGGCCAGGAAGTTGATCACCTCAGGAGAGCACTCGTTGGACTTCAGCAGCACCGTCTTCCTGCTGTCACCTTTTCAGAGGAAAACAGCAGTACTATGATCTCCAAAGCGGTCTGCATCACAGACTTTCCAGTAAAAGACTACGGATTAAGAACATTTTGTTGCTGTGTCAACCCAATAATGATACAAGGAGCTAAAATGTTGATAAATAACTACAATTCTTATAATTTAACATCATTTTAAAGCCGTTTTTAAAAAGGTGCAGTCAAATTTCCCTGAATGTTTCTGCTGTTCCTAAACACACCACGACCCAGTAACAAGCATGCAACAGCTGCTACTTACAACTGCTGTGACTCAGTATACAAAGTTAAGCTGTGCAGTCGCCAGCAGGACCTGAGTTACAGGCCATTATCTGACCACTTGCAGGTGCAATCCAAGCATGGCAGGAATGCTGGGAGCAGAGCATCACTGCACAAGGTTACTACTTTAAAGGGGATGAAGGCCAAATTCAAATCCAGGACAAGTTTTGTTTGCTAAAGGAGGCATCACAGGACATTCTGACTGCACCTCATAAACTGCATTAAAGACCATGAGGTAAAGGATCTTACTGTAGTCACTTAAGATACAGTGTAAGGTCAAGTATCTACTACTCATCAACCAAATGATATGTTTTGTAAATAGGTTATTTAGATGGACAGACCTGCTTTATTCATTATTGTCTTTTATTTTAAACAGCATGTCTCATATCATATCTGAATCATATCTGTGGTCATACATCTCTGTTTGAGACTAAATAAGTGAACTGGATATCTCCTGGTTACCATTGCTGGCGTGTTTGGGGCTGCTGGTGTTGCTGGAGAGTTTGAGCAAGGAGCACTCAGAGCTTTTGATGCTGCAGTCCATCCCTGTAACTGCAGACAGCTGATCTTGATACTCCAGAGCTGCTTTCTCAAA
Organism: Datnioides undecimradiatus; assembly: GCA_008933995.1. Lineage (NCBI taxonomy): Eukaryota > Metazoa > Chordata > Actinopteri > Lobotiformes > Datnioididae > Datnioides > Datnioides undecimradiatus. Next base: position 2,477,360 of record WARS01000048.1, read on the forward strand.
CCTACACAAAACAGCAACAGACACGATTTAGCAGGGAACAACCAAATGAACCGTTAAGCAGCTCAGAGGTGGAAGACTGAGCTGTGAGGATGTCATCACCTACCGTCCCTCAGCCTGCAGGGCGACAGACGACAGCCAGCCCAGACTCCTGCTAGTGGTGAGGAGGCTCCAGGCTGCCAGGCCCTGGATGGCCTCAGGACAATGTAGTTCGCACAGAGCCTCCACCAGCAATGTCAGAGGAACCTCCAGCTCTGGACCCTGAAGAATACGCCAAAACATCTCATCTGTCCACACATCTGTATATTACAAATGCAGGTCCCACATAGAGGCTACAGAGGTTGGAACACATTTCCAACATAGAGCTGCTGCTCATCAAAATGCCATGTGGCCTGTGTATTTGCACTGACCTGCGTGTTGCTGTTCTTGATCTCTGTAAGCAGGTCAAAGCCGTGGCGAATGGTCACTGCAGGCTGGCCAGAGAGAAGGCCCACCCTCATCAGTGCCAGGCGGATTCTGGTCAGCCAGTCTTGGCATGTCTGACGGTTGGTATAGAAGAAGGTTCTGATGCCCTGAGACACACAGACAGAGTTTAATCACACTGACTCTCACGGAAGGGATGGGGTTGTCAAGCTGGATCCTTTAAAATAGCCAGTCAGCAGTTCTGTAGCTTCTTTGCACACCTTTGGGGGGGCAGTGAGAGCATTGGCACATCCTTCATAGGCATTGTACATGAGCTTCTCCAGGTTCTCCAGGAACTGGAGCAGAAGAGCGAGACGGAGCTGATTGGAGTGGTGACCATCCCCGTCACCTCCAGCGCCGGCCCATGCTCCAACATCCTGTTCTGGGTTCAGACTGTGGGCAGCCAGGCTCCGGATCATTCCTGAAACACAGGTACAGAGGAAAATGAATTGAGGTCAGATTGTACGGAAAATCTGAGGAGGTTCAGTTTTATGAATAAGCAGGAAGTGTTTACTGACCACAGCAACTACACTCTGAGATGTACATATACATCTAGTCTCCTTACCCTCAATGGTCTGGAAGGTGTCCTGAGCTCGGCCCAGTGGCGTCCGGAGTTTGGACAGCACGGTGAACTGTGCCGCCTCCCACACTGCCCACTGCCACAGCACCGCCTCAGTTTTCAACAGAGGCCGTGGCACTCCACCTGGCCGCCCGCCGTCTGCACCCCCTCGGCCATCCCGCTTCTCCAGACGCTGGCAGCTGTGGTACAGACGCTCCAGCCAGGGATCCTTGCTGCACATACAGACAAGTCTCATTACAGTGATGCCTGGCTTGCAATCAGTACATACGTATACAGAGGCACAAACTGACATCATGAATTACTCCCCTCCCCTAATAGCAATGAGAGTGCAGGTGCAAAAGCCTTATTTAGTTGAATGTGTTAGTCTAGTCTGGATGATTAACTGATTCTTAACCTGACGTAAGGTTTTGGGCCAAACCGTGGCTGTGAAATACCCACAGCCTAACTGTGTGGGCTCTGTATTGATGAATCCACGGTGCTGTCCTTGGTTCTGAAAAAGCAGAATCATTTGTAACTGCTTGTTTCTCTCTACCATATCATTTCTGTGCTGTAGCATCTGTGCTGCTTTACAGAAACCCGCAAAGCCACCTGTTTAGTCTACATTGGCAACCTTTGAACCTTGCAGTCGTTGCCGTTTTTCCCTAAAACCAGAACAATGCAAACAAGGACAGTGTGTCAGATGTAGTCAGATGCTGCATCTGTGTGGCACGTACCCTCCACGGTGCAGGACTCCATATAAGATGAAGCTGATAAGGTCACTGAAGTCCTGGGGGTGGAAGGTGCTGCTCGGCGCTCGGCTCATGTGGTGGCGAATGGCCAGCGAGATCTCCCTCATCTCAGGGTGGCTGTGGTTACTGTGGACAAACATATTGCCCACTCATCATTAACAGGACAAGGTATTTACTTCACTAGATGCCACCCAGTGGTGGAATATTATTATTACCTCAAAGCCACATCGAGGGGGATTGTCCTGAACAGCTTGCCATAGGCCTGCCTGACCCTTACTGCTGAGTGGACCAGCTGGACTCTGCATACATCCACACACCTACACAAAACAAAAAACCCTGTGTTAAGCTAAACTCGACAGGCAGTGTCAGTGAAGTCAAGTACAGAGGAGCGAGGAAACATGAGTGCATCACAGATGAAATGTAAACTGAGTCCGAAAGCACTTTGTGTTCACCTCTGCAGCAGCTCAGTGGACAGAGATGATGAGAGGACCTGTAAGCTGTGGCAGCTCTGAAGGCAGATGTTCTGATCTTCATTCAGGCCTATTTAGAAGACAAACATTCAGCGGCATTAATGAAAATGACAATTACATGAGTGGAAAAGTCAAGGTGAGAAGCTCTTGTTGGAAGTGCTGATGCTGCTGGGCTCACCATTAGCCAGCAGGCCCCTACAGAACTTGTTGAAAGAGGGCAGGGAGAACAGCGGGCTGTAGGTGTCTGACTTCTTCATCAGCACAGAGATTTCCTGCGCCCAGGTCAACAGCAGCCTCCTGACACAGCAACACAAAACAGTCAATCCCAAAACAGGTGGAAGAACAGGTTTTCACTGTTACAGCTGTGAGTACAGACATTAGTGGCTTCTTGTGAGCTTGTTGGCTGGCAGACTGTCTGTAAAGAGGTGCTAGAGCCCAACACATTCTCTTTTTTTAGTAATTCCAAACATTCAAGCTGCTGACAATACCTGGACCAAACTATTTACCAACTGACTCAACCACCTGGTATACATGAGGTGAGATCTGAATGTCTTAAGACAGCAACTGCTGCTCCTAAAAGAAACATGGCTCTGTAGCAAAGGAAGAAGCAGCTAATTGCTGGAACTGCTTTGAATAACCATACTGACTTTTGTTGCACCAACACCAGCTGAAGCTGAGCTACAGGCTGTAATGTGACCGCTTGCAAATGCACATTTAAGAACTGTCTGCATGTCTTAATGCACAAGGTGACTACTTTGAAGAGGACGGCAGCAAAATAAAAATCAGATTCAAGTGTTTTTACTTTTTATAGTAGTCTAAAACACTTTGATCGCACATCAAGCCTCTTGTGAAGGCTCACGTGTGTAACACATATCTGCTGCGTGCACACATACTGACTCGGGACAGCTTACGTCATTGGCGATTAATAAAATCATTGTTGCATGTGTGTTTGTGTGACGGGGGAAGAACCTGGCCTCGGGGTACAGGTGCTCTTTCACCAGCAGACCTCCCAGAAGGTTCAGAAGCGTGCTGAAATGTTTCTTTGTCGCCGTGGTCACAGTGCTGATGACGGCGCCATCGAACAGGGAGGGAGAGGATGACGACAGGCTGGATGAGATGAAGTGATCGTGCCTGGGGAAAAGAGAGAGGAGATGCCCTGTCTTTAAAAGATTTACTGCAGAACAGCCAGAACGTGTTGATGCTGCAAACTCAGTGGAACAGGTGGTGTGAAGCTCAGTCTGCTGCTGTGCACTGCAGCGCTGTTGCTCGCAGTACAGGTGTGTGCATTACCTTGTGCAATGGGAATACAACGTGTAGAGTACAGCGTACTGGATGGCAGGGTAGTAGACGGCTAACTCAAAGTGGACCAGCATCAGATTTTGACTGAGCAGAGCAAAGACGGTGGGAGACAATGCCCACATCTGCACACAGAAAACACACGTTTCAGCAACAGCGCATCTTTTTCCAGCGTAAACAGTTTAACATCCCGATGCTGCAGAACAATACAAGCTTTTCCACAGCTGTAGCTTCCGGTGGACTTATTTGGAGTGTTCATTAAAGTCATTGTCAACTGCAATTGTTAACAAGTTGTTGTTGCATTTTAGCACCTATTGAATAGATCTGAGCCACAGGTAACGAAACCACCTCAACTTTAAGCAAATCATTTTAACAGTGGTTACTTTGCTTTGAATCAAACTGGGGATTATTCACAATACTGTGTCATGATCAGCAGTTTAGCAAAAGCAGGGTGGTACTCACCCCAATGAGAGAGTTCTTTGTGTTTCCAATGGTGGTGAGTGTGCTAAGGTTGAAGATGAGGGTGAACTGAGCCTTCTCTGGAGGGAGGGTGAGGGAGGCAAAAGTAGGGTGCTGGATGCCAACGCAGGGGCTGCCGGACGCTGGGGCCCTCCCACTGGGTCCCAGGGTTGCTGTCAGGCTGGTCAGGGCACAGGCCATCTCACCCAAGACCATTTTATAAGCCGCCTCCAATGTTGGAATGTTTTTCAGGCTTAGCAGGGCCTGGTACACACCGTGAACGGCTGACATCACCTGCAGGAGAGAGGGGAGAGACAGACACACATGAGCTAATTCTGAAGATATATCGTTTTATTCTGATTTAAATCATCCTAACCCTAACCCTGACCAAGCTTCACTTTAAATTGTTATCTCTTATAGTATAATTATAGGAGCAAAAGGCTGCAGCTGGGTCCAAACCCTGATGGAAAATCTTTTTAAAAGGAGCAGAGGTTGTTACAGCAGATTAATACTTAAGACTTATCACATATGGTTTTGACAACTATGACACATGGCTGGGAAGTCAGGGTAAAACTCAACTCACTTTGGCCACATTGTGACATGTTGGGACATACAACTACGTGCGACCTCGTTAGTTAACACAACAACGCGCGCTCACGCACCTCTTTTTCTCGATGGAAGCGGAGCTTCAGCAGCTGGGAGTCGGGTGCCAACAGCTTCTCAACAAAGGACATGGGTAGCTTTGTGTTGATCTGGTCCACAATCTAAAAGCAGATGCAGAGTCAACAATGACTTCAAAATAGCTGAAGACGGAAAATGTCTCAAACAAATAACAACAACAAAAGACAACAGGCAACAACATCAAGCTTCGAGTGAGTAACCTTAAGCAGGTTTGTTTGGACTGCTCTACTACCAGAGACTGAACACTGTGGTTTAACAGACAGCAGGACTGATCATTCCACAGTACCAGGGTGAGCAGGCTGAGCACTGATAGGTTGTAGTCCGACCCACAGGCCCGGCAGCAGTCCAGCTGGTCCAGACCATAAGCAAGGACAGCCTCCATTAGCTGACCGCAGGGCTCCACGCTGGCCAGCAACACACCCACACACTCATTCCCTGCAGTAAGAACTGTCTCGGAGAACTGAACCTGCTTCGCCGTGGTCACGCAGGCCAGAACTCGGTTCAGAACCTAAGGAAATCACAGAAATAAAATACATTATGAAGCTACTAGCTCTTTGGTTGAATAAGCCATGAATTGGAACTGCACAATATACTGTTTCAGCATCATCACAGTGTACGATGCACAACAGCCACACTGTAAGCTCTGTCTGTATCTGTATGTACACAAATATACAGCGGCCACGCTACTAAGCCGTCAGTCAGGTTCTCAGAGATGCAGCTCTTACGTCGACGACGTAGACCTCAGTTATGGGGGGTCCTCTGCAGGGGTTGAATCGCTCTCCGATGCTGCGGACCACTGTGCTGAAAACCCTGAGCAGGGCTGCCAGCTTGGGCAGTGACACAGAGGGAGGAGGGATGTCCTCATCCACGATCTCACCCGACACCACGTGGTTCAGATCCTACACAGAGAACAGACTGGGTCAACACTTCGAGAACAGCATGATATGCACTGACTGCCAGTCTTAATTACAAACGTGGATGCTGCTCCCCTTGATATTGATGTAAAACTGATAATCTTGTGTAAATATTAATTTCTTGTCTGTGAGTATTTTATAGAAATAAAATACATTTTTCACATTCCTGGCAATGCTGCTTCATGATATGTAGTGAGTGTAATTGGCATTAGAGCGTGTTTGCAGAGAAGCTCAGCACAGCCTTGGCAGCATGCTTTAAGACTCTAGATGAACTTCACCTCTGCATACGCCTCCATATCCTCTAAGAACTGTCCCAGCAGGGTGGTGGAGAAGGTCAGGTCTGCCACCCAGAACTGCTCCAGACTCTGTAACCAGCCTAAACACGCAGAGGAAGAATCGCAGATGGAGCTTTACAGTGTTATACAACAGGACTAATAGGGAGTGATCAAAATCATGTATGGCAGGAGCGCTGGGAATGGTGAATCAGTGCACAGCGTAACTACTTTGAAGGAGGCGAAGGCCAAATTTACAACAGGGTTTGTTGTCGACTGTCATAAAAAACAGTGAGAGGACAATCTGATGGCGCCTTGAGTATAACCCAGCACGTAATCACTACATTGTGTTGAAAACACGAGAAATTAAACTTAATTTCTATTTAAAACGTGTCCTGGGTGACAGCTGTAAGGCATAAATGATTACTGGTTAATTAACAGAATCGTATGTATCATCAGACGTGTGGAATGGACTGAAGAACGTGGCTGAAACAGTTGAATGCAACCGCTGTATTAATCAGGAAGCAGGTGACAGAAAGAAACAAAATGTTTTCCACGTTCTGACTTTCCTAGCAGCAGGAAGCGCTGCAGAGTTTGACATCTCTCCATCAGATACCCAACTGACCTGAAACTTGCTGAGTGACTGACTGCTTCTGTGTGTGGTCAATGTGCCAGCCCACCAAGATGTCCACTGTGTCCTGTGGAAGAACAGCAAACATCGGTCACGTGGAGCCGGCGCCAGTTAACAACATGTAACAATACCCGACACTGTGAGGGCAGTGGGGTGGTTCGGAGGCAAGCTGCTGGGAGTGGCTTATAGCCTGACTGCCACTACAGCACTCACCCTGAAGTTGGTGCTGAAGACGTGTGGGTAGCATCGCGCCACCTGAAGAATACACTTCACACTTTGGCAAAGCAGCTCAGGCGTGTCCACGTTTTCCAGGATGGACTGCAGGTTGCTCATCACCAGCTGAAACAGTTCAGGAAGCCATCAGCATACCAGCATCAGCCAGTACTCATATTCATGACGTATAGTTTTAGAGAATACGGGTGCTATTAATCTGGTAAGACTCAAAAAGAGAATCACTAAACCTGGAGTGCAACATATAGTACCTTACTGATCTGGAAGCAGATCATAATTGGAATACAACCTTCTTGTTCTATGCAGTAAAGCTCAGTGTCTAAGGCTAAGGTCTGAGGCTAGCTCTTCCTAAACCTGGTCCAGTGCTACAAATCCTCAGTGTGTCCCATCACCTGCATGACGTGAGAGAAGGCCTTTCTCTCTCCAGCAGCCTCCAAAGCACGCTGTGCTGCCACCAGGTACAACAGCTTCACCTCGTCACGACTGCTCGAAGTTAACTTGAGAAAGAGCCACTTGAAGATGCGCTCAGCCTCGTAGCTGAGCACTGTGCAGAGGAGACCGAGGCAGGCTGCGGCGTCCTGGCGCAACTCCCACAGCAGCTTACTGCTACATTAGCAGCAATGGAAAGGAGAGCACATGTTAGACAGCACTTAGCATGTGAAGCTAGCAGAGAGTAAAACGGGCTGTGCACTGTAGATGCTCGAGTCATGCTTTAGATGAGCACTACATTAGCCTAAACTCGGGTTTTCCACCTGGACTAGTGACGCCTTCCCCCAACATTTCTAGAATGTATCACAGGCCCTGAATCGAACATACCCGAAGAACACAGCTTCCTCTTACCTCTCATTCAAAATGTCATTCAAGGTGCTGAGGATGGTGTCCAGCTGTTTGACCAGGGTCTGTGAAAGAAAATAGACATATTAGGACTTTGATGTGTTGAACATTGTAGGACTCTTGGTTGTTGTGACTCTGCCTTTTGCACTTCCTCACTTTCTGTAGAGACTTAGTGAAAAAAGGACTTGCACTATCGCTTGTCTGTGGGTCACACTGGAGTAGCCTCACACAGTAAAAACAGGAAGTAGCTGGCTGGATCTGCCGTTACACTTAACTACACCATCCAGTGGGTTTACTCTGATCTGTGCTTTCAGCAGCAGGTTGCTCTCTCCTCCACCCTTCAAGATGGTTGATTTTCAATTCAATTTTATTTATATAGCGCCAATTCACAACAAAAGTCATCTCAGTGCACTTTACAAACAGAGCGGGTCTAGACCACACTCATTACACCCAACAGTTCCACCATGAGCAAGCACTTGGCAACAGTGGCAAGGAAAAATTTCCTATTAACAGGCAGAAACCTTGGGCAGATCCTGGCTCTAGGTGGACGGTCATCTGCCTTGACCGTTTGGGGGGAAAGAGAAAGAGAGAGAGAGACAGGAGAGGGAGGGAGAGAGAAGATACACCTTGTCGCAGACAGAGATATGGGAGTACATAACTGTAGATGAAAACTGACAGAATGGTAGGACAACAGAATCCTAGCTATGGTAATTATTTACAGTACAATATAGAATAATGATAATAAATGGCAGCAGAGGACACAGGGCAGGTTGGTGGAGCCACATTTTCCTCCTGTATGTATCATATTTATTTGAAACCCTGAAGATGAGGATGGAAGCCTAGAGGCAGAGTCCAGACTACAGCTGACTCCATAGAGGAGATCAAGGCAACGCAATCATGATGCGAGTTCTCCTGTTTTTGAAGCCTGTGGTCTGGATCTCTGATGCCAGCCTTCAGCGTCATTTTGGCAGTGAAGTGTTAACCTCAAAGCTTTCTGGCTGGGAGTGATGGTATTTTCTTTGTGATCCCCACATCAAGACATTTGCTCATGCATGATGTCACCGCTGAGGTACAGTGCATTCCTCAAGGCTGAAGTGGTTCTCTGTACTGTGTCCCTTTGTGAGGATGTAGGCGCTCTTTTTTATTAGACCACCAGCCAGAATAAAAAACACAATCAGCTCTGTCACATGACTGCTGATGACCTTAAGCGATTCCTGTAGTGTGTTTTGGACTTTGCATTGGGAGGAACAAACAGCAGCAACAAACACGATTTTCTAGAAAGACAATATGCTCGACGTCAGAATAATAACTCTGTCTTCTAAGAAACACGGTCTGTCAACTTTGACTAGTTTTGAGCTCTGTGCGTCATTGATGCAAACACATTTTCTCTGTCTCTCTCATATTCAAGCTGTGGTTCTGGAGTTGGATAGTATCCAAAATGAATCAATTAAAACATAACTATAACATAACAGAAATGCAGCCTTCCTTATTTGATTGTACAACAAACAGTGAAATGAGCAGCGGTAGTCACAGGTTGAAACAGGAGCAAACTTAAGGTACTTATCATGAGAATCTGTGAAGGGAGAAGGAATGAAACCGTGGCAATAACGAGGGTAAACTGTACACTGTGTGTCTGTTTTCACTGATCGTGAGCATCAAGCCATATTTGTAGTAACTTGTAGTAGCCAATGCTTTACTCAAACACTATGGATGAATGGCGTCATTTCAGAATCACTGCTGTGTGCGACGTTTACGTGCAGGGGCGTAATAAAGAAAGCCTGCGGGAAGCCAGCAGAGGATGGTCTCAGACAACGTGACTCACCACTTTGCTCTCGCCGTGGCTGATGAATTCCTTCAGCTGTTTGAGGGTGGCCAGCCTGCGGTCGCGATCGTCTTCCCTGGAGACTCGACGCAAGAGGTTGGCCAGCCGAGACTCCTCTGAGTGAGCCATCCCTCTGTCTGCAACACGGCCAAGCACCACCGACACAGGTCAGAAACCAGTAGCAAACACTCAAACGTGGTGATAAATGACTGTTTTGGCAACATTAGCAGCCAGGATATCTGAGGGTAGATTCATCTTTCCATAGCTTATGCACGTATCTTATGGCTTTGCATTAAATCATAAGGTTTGTCAGGGCTCACCCTGTGATTTCTTCATGTCCTTTGGAGCTAAAGCACGGTTTCCATGCTGAAAAGCAGTTAAATCTGTTGTCACGTCATTGGGCCTCAACTCTTGCCCCACCGACTTCCAACCAAATGTATTATCACAGACACCATGACCAGCTTCATATCCACCTGTGGGACACAAGCAATGCTGGATTAAAACAATTGATTGCATACATATAAAGCTTAGACATATGCATGTTTGACTGCGCAGAGAATGAGATTCATCCAAATTTAAAACTTTATCTGATGTTACAAGAAAGGTTTCCTTAAAAAACAGAAAACTGTCATTTCATTTGTCTGTATCACTAAGGTTTAACTGCAAACATTCAATTAAAGCCTGCAGCAAGAGCAGACTTTACTCTGGTTTCAATCACTTTCACTGATGGCAGGTGGATTTTAAATGGTTGTGACTGCCTGTTTATCTTTTAACTTAGTATTATTCGTAATAAGATCACATTAAACACAGACTGACATTTGCATTTTTATTATTTCTGTCTTTAATTTTCAAAAATCTTTTATTTTTATGAGTATGTGTAGACTAGCAAACAGATAAAAGTGTATTTCACACACACTGTGGTTTTGTTGAGTGACCAGATTTAAAACTGTAGTTCCTGTAGATTCACTGCAAAAACACTTAATGGTCCTGTTGACCCAAGCTGCCAGCAGACGCCTCACCCTCTTCCTGGTGTGTATCTGCAGCAGCGTAGGCATCGCTGGGCACCAGTGGATGGTCAGGGCAGCTGGAGGGCAACACGTCGTACAACGCTGCTGAACCAAGCTCTCTGGACTTCAGTCCGTCCTGGCTGGATGACACGCTGTCAACTCTGAAAAGACGAATAAAGAAAGTTTATTTACACATCACCAATTGTCGGGGGGGGGGGGGGGGGCAGGAGTAATGTTTACCCACTTATTTACTGAATCTTATTTTTATTACTGAGTGAAACTGTTAGGTGACGAACGTTTAGCCCTTTGTAGTTTGTATTTTAATGGATAGCTATTGACTGACATGAACAAACAATACAGATGTTTACATAGCAGTTTATTTTATCTTTAGTTAATCATTATCTCTATCAGTGTTCATTTTAGAATTGGTTGAATGTTAACTGACATGTTAGATACTAAAATATATTCTTAAGTCGCTTGTTGAACAAAGCAGCTTTCAGAGTTGTGAAGCCATGTTGGTGCTAACTGCTGACTTTCACTCCAGCTAAGCTAACTATGTCGGTCACTGACTGTTGTTGGTAAAATCTGTTTTAAATGTTGGTTTCGACACACTTGCCCAGCTCTACTTCTCAAACATTCAACCTACTTCAATGTGCATTCCAGATAATACAGTTAACTGACTGAATACTTTTGTTAACTGGCATGCTTTGGGTTGACTGAAGCTGAAAACAGCAGACGTCACATCCCCAGTACATTTGTTCATAAATACATTTATCATAACTGGCAGAAAGGACGCCCGTGACCACAAAAGATACAGATTAACGAGAACACTACATGCAATTCTGGCTGTTAATCGGTGGTAGTACAGCGTGAATAACTTGTTGGTTAGAACTCCTATATTCACACACACTTTGGAAGTTCAGATCATCAAGAACAGGAGCATGATCTCAACCCCAACAGGCGTGATACTGCAACCCTGGCACAGCATCCATGTTTCTTCTTACATGTGATTCATATAAGTTCTGTAGAATGAGGTTTGTTGTCTGGACACTGTAGGATTGTGGGAGTTATGCCTCTGCTACTATGACAGACAATTCTTCGCCATGTCTGGGTTTAACTGGTCCTCAGCAAACCAATTCTGGATCTTTGTTGGATCAAAACATTGTCTGTGTGTTCCTAAAGTTTTCGAACATAGCAGCTTGGGTTCAACGGTGTCTGGGATCTGTCTGTGTTGACTGCACTTTCACTTAAACTCAAAGTGGACTCTGCCAGTCCCCTTTGTGTCTAATTAGGTGGTCATAGTACTGAAGATCACCTCACTGGTGTGTCCAACAGTGGCTGCTCGCACTGAGAAGCCAGTCAAAATGGAAATTAACACCAGGTATAGGTGATAGAGGAAAACCTAATTTTGAAAGCTTTTAACTTTGCTAAATGTTGTAACATTGTTTAAAATGACACATCTAACTGCTGACGATGACCTTGGCCTGTAAGGGTTAGGCTCTTTGGGACTATATAACGATATAGATGGAGCCAACTGGTCTGTGGAGTCGATTTTGGATCGTCAAATTCAGCATTAGTGCGCCGATCTTTTTTCGCTTTAAAAGCCAGAAGTGACCATATTTCGACAAGAAGCTGGAGCAAATTTGAAATTAGCGAGAGAGGAACAGGGTCATTTTCTCACAGACTTCAATTCAATCAGACTTCCTTCTGAAGCCAGTACAGTCACCCTGTGGTGACATTAGAGAGGATGTAGATTTGAAGAACTTGTACACTGGGTTCACCTTTAAGGCCTGGAGGCTCTGTCCACTTCTATACGCAGTCTACTGCAAGAACCCACCAGGGCTGTGGGGGAAAAAATGTGCTATGTGTGTGTACACAACACATCCAAGATTCAGTTTGTGATCATGTGTCATACTTCAGTTACAGTTTACTCACATATATGTTAACTGTAAATGCAATGTCAACTTCATATTAAAAATAATAACTAGATTTTGACACAGAGCTCCAATATTTCATAAAGACGTGGAGATCATACAATTCATTATATGTTGTGCGTCAGTGGTGCAAACGAATATATTAGATCGCATTTAATCAATCACACCAATTGCAACACAGAGACCAAGTGGCCCTCAAGGCTCCTGAGACCCTGGGGTCCATGACAGGTGCCCCTTTGTGAAGGAATGCCTCACACCTGCCGTTCGTGCGTTCACACATGCGATGCTAACTCTGGAGTCTGACGCGCTTCTCGCCCCTGCCTCGACTCTTGCCCTTATTTTAAAGCCAGCACAACAAAGCACAAGACCACTGCTGTCATGTATTTTTATGGAAACGTTTAAGACATTTATCCGAAAGTTCTTAAGGAAGTTGATAACGTGATAGGGTGGCGTCTTCCCGCTGTTGTGCTAGCTGGCTACAATTAGCCAGCGCGTACAGTATCGTGGTGATGCCAACAAGCTAAACTAAAACAGCTCAATGAGAATTTATGTGACATTGTGGTTGACGCCAATTCAGAATCAACGTCTGGAGTCATCGTTGCAGCTCACTGGGCGTTGTTATTGTTCTCACTAATACGCACTGTCACGCAATGTTACCGTTTGCTGTCACTTAGCGTTGGGTGAGTTAGCAGATAGATGGCAACATTTAGCTGAGCGTTGCTCTCTGGACGAATCGTGCTAACGTTAGCACCCGGCTCACCAGTCTGCGAAGCGGGATTGACCAATGGACAAAATGCGTTAGCTTTGTGTCTACTGCGTGACAAACTGTAACAATATGGCGGTTTAGGAGGCGACAAATTGAGACGATTATGGATACTCAGTGGTTTGGTTAAGGGCCAAAAAGCATTTTCCGTCCTATGTGACCACAACTTCATAAAGCAGCACAGCATAGGCCCAAAGAGTCCTCGATATAGTCGAGCCAGCCTCACCCGGAGCAGAACACCCACCTGGGCTGCCAGTCATTCCAGTGTGGCTGCAGTTTGTGGGCGCCGCTGAGCCGAGACCCCGGGGCTTTACGGCTCATTACCTTTTAGAGAGCTGCATGACCCGCTGGCAGCGGTAACCGTGGCTCTCCTCAAGGCTTACCTTTCACTGTTATGTTTGCTCAAGTCTCTTATATCGGTTAGCAACTCGTCGTTGTAGCTAGCTTACGGTACTGTTTCTTCTTCGTCTTCTTATTCTTGCTCTTCTTTGAGATTTTACGACAGTCGGCGTCACTGCCGTTGCATTACTGCCCCCTCCGGAGTTAGGTAGTTCCTACAGTGTCCTGGTCGTCAGTTACGGCATTGGGAGGATCTTCTGCTCCACTTCCACCAAACTACACAGTGTTGATCTACTCAGCAGGACCTGATTTCACAAAGCCTGGTGGGATGCTTTCATTTATTTTGCCTCCTCTTTTCTGTTTCCTCTCATATTACTCACAATATCCACATCTGAATGTCTTCTTTATCTCTTGATCCCAGAGCTGTTACCAAGTGGATTTAGACTTCCTAAATTACATTTTTAAATAATTTAACTAGTCATTTTTCTCCAAAATATAAATAAATAAATCTGTACCTGTTGGATGTTTTAACTTAAGATTTGCAGTGTCCTGTTAACACTTATTTCCATTTACTGCGCCTAAAAGGATTGTTGGTTTTGTACCTTTCTTACTATCACAGAGGGACACAATGATAGAGCAGCCTCTCTCTCCTCTGTTTCACCCTGCTGGACATTTCAGCTGCTTTTGACCTGTTGAACCACCAGATCCTCTCCTCCAACATCCAAGAACTTGGAGTTTCAGGCCTTGTACTTGGCTCTCAGTCACATAGCCTTTCCCACAACAGATATGCAGATGATTTGATTCATTCTGTTGAACCTGGTCTGTCACCTTATTGGCTGGCCAAATCTTTGTGTGTCTGGCTATCACTCAGTTGATGTCTGCAACCAGTCCAAGGCTCAGCCTCAAATACCCTCACCACCTTCTTCCATGGATTGCCCATCCAAGACCTTTCCATTAACACTGGGAACATATTTGTGTCCTTGGCTTGAACTGCAGGTCTGACGCTGGATGAGCAGCTGTCCTTTGTTGCCAACATCACTGCAACAGCCCACGCTGGTAGACTGCTTTCCACAACATGATGTGGATATGTCTGACCCTCACCCAGGTGATGCCACAGGTTCTCGTATGTTCTTATGCCTATACTTACTCCTGGCTGGTCTGCCTGCGTGTGTCACACTAAATGACTACTCCTACACCATAATGCTCCTCCACACCCTCTGCAATTCAAGACACTGGTATCTGGCTGGTTGAAGCAACTCATCACATGTTGTCGTTACTTGGATGGTTCTTGCAGTTTTTAGATCACTCAGCTACAGTCATGTGAGCCTATAGTAAGCAAAGATGAAAAGATCCAGGATGAATCTAAGCCTGCCACCACCAGAGGGAATCAGGCTTCAGCACAGGACATTGACTCCAAGCTACAGTTGTGGAGAGCGTCAACCATCAATGCAATGAATCAGTGGATCAATGCAGGGCAATTTGTAGACATTCTGGTGCCCTAGAGGTCATGTCCATTGCACTGAGACATTATTTTTTTCATTTTAAAGTTTTAAAAATACTTTATATTACTTATTTGTTTCAATTTTAAATTTATGCATCTTCATTCAGTTACTGTTCTCCATCATATCATCATCATCTTTTCTGAATTTATGCCCTTCCTTTTTTCATGTTCAGGATATGAAATGTAGCATACTCTGGTTTTTGTTCACCCATGCAGGAGTGTCTTTGACCTTTCCACATCACAAACATAACAGTCCTGACTATGTTTTCTGGTTCAACATTTGTTCTTATTTTATTAATTTCTTCAGTGTACAACTTTATTTAATCTAATTATTTACATATGTTTTATAGCTGAAATGGTTCTGTTTAGATGATGCTTCTCAAAACACAGAAAATGTCAGCCATGCCACTTTTATCTATTTATCCCAAGTGCTTAAGAGGTTGCCCTACTGTTACACCTGCTGTTACTAAGCAACCAAACCACTTGTAACAGTCATTTGTGGGACACTGGAAATATTTAGTCCACCATAAAAACATTAAAGCAAACAGAGGAACAAATAAAACTAGCTATCTAGCAAAACTGTAAACTGATAGAAGTGGCAATGTTAAAACAGCCTATCATGATGCTCATCAGTTTTCCCATGTTCTGAGCTGATATGTGGCCATGAGTTGGTCCTTTTAAGACATTGAGAAGTTGTACAGCAGCGGAACAGGACAGGTATCACCAGCCACTCTTCCATCTCAAGTTTGGCTGAGATTTCAACTGGACTTTATGATGATCTTGGACAAAGGGAGAGGATATATATATTTGGCGACTTTGAATGCAGCTTTTGTCTTTCCCATGACTCTGGGGCAGTTCATGTAAGTTTATGTTCTCCGTGTTCCAGCATTTATCACTGGGTTACCTGCCAAAGATTGATGTTAAACTGCTTCTCCTGTTTTAACCCTGCCAACACATCCTTCCAGACTTTTGATGTTGTGTCTATTAAATAATCATTGAAGTGCAACAGCTCCTTTTTGTCCTCTTCTCTGTTAGGCACATGCCAGAACAAACTGGCCATAATATAGACCAGCAGATATTAGATCTCTTTCAAAAGGGTTCAAGCAGATTTGCTCCATTATTGAGGCTTTTGCCTGCTAGCCTCAAGCCTGATCAGCGCCGGCTAGGCTGCAACTCACTAAACTCCTGCCTGTTTCCACACCAACTTAGAACTGGCCTGTGGCCACCAGTCAACTTCCTGGTCAAGGAGGGCTGGGTTTATGAGCCTGCAGCATGCATGCCTTGAGCCAGCTAACCGCCATGTCATCAGTTAGCTTGTGCCCTGCAAAAGTGAAATGCACACACATGCTACACAGCCTGGTCCATTGATTATTACACTGAGACTAGGTGTCTGTGTTAAAGTGTGGCTGGGATTTCAGATTATCATCGTTACTTCTGTTTGGATGCCATCGAAAAAAGCATCTTTTCTCTCCATTGTGGGTCACAGTGAAACAAAGCCCAGGGTTTATATTTAAATGAGACACAGGTACAGGTGTTGACACTCCTGCATCCTCCCACCACCGGTGTGATAGGTGAACTGGGAACACTAAATTGACCATAGGAGTGAATGAGTTTGTCTGTCTCTATGTGTCAACCCAGCGACAAACTGGCGACCTGTCCTGGGTGTATCCTGCCTCTCGCACGACGACTGCAGGGATAGGCTCCAGCACCCTTTCAGCTCTGAAAGGGATAAAGCAGTTATGGAAAATGGATAAATGCACAGGTGTTGACACTAAACATTTCTATTTATCGTTACAAATGACGGCAATTGTTTTGAAGCTTCTGAAACCACACCATCCTCCACTGACATAAAAAAGAGGGGAAGTTGCCAAAAATGGTGGTTTGTCAATGACGCCCTGTATTCTAAAGGCCATTTATATAAGGGTATTTCAAATGCATGTTGCATGCATGTTTATGCTTTGTAATACAATATGTACTACACTACAATATATAATCTACCGTGGAACACATTGTAAGAAACTTGGTTACATGCATGATTCTTATACAGCTTATCAACCACAAGATGAGTAGGCACTAGCATGTTAATGTTATGACAGTGAGCATCAGCCCACAATAAAGTGTTAAAATCAAATGTTTAGTGCATCAGGAACGCAGTTTTTTTATGTTTTGTGGTGTTGTTGGTGAGGTTTTTTATGAAAAACTAAACCATGTCTTAGCAGGAACCAGGTCATAAAAGGAAGGGGGCTGAAGGACTTGTCTCAGTTGTTGTCACACCTGAGACAAGTCAGTGTTGACAGAGCGCCCAGAGTTAAAGGGACTTTGCCTGGTCCAGAACCAAACTGACACAACCTTACACACCAGCCCCATGATCTCCTGCCAGGCCCAGCTCCTGACTTTACCAGACAGCACAGTTTTAGCTTTCAGCCAGTTGCCCACTTGGCGTGCATGCAACAAGCTAGTTTCCTGTTTGATCCTGACCCTGACTGCCTTGTATAGCCCCCATGCCTGGGATCTCGCTGGGCTATTTCTCCAAGGTTGATACCTTTGCAAGGAAGCATGGACAGATAGTGTTGGAGAGAAGAGCGCTGTGAAGACTTTGTTGTTTTGGAGGACCAAAACCGTAGCTCAGTATTCTCAAAAAGATCAGACAAAATGGTTTGTAGCTGCGCGTCATTGAACTGCGGCAGCAAAATGTCATGGAACACTTCAGCCTGGGATGTGATAGATATACAATGGGAACTGATCATCAGTGGGATGCCAGTTTAAGAGGTGGATAACAGGCCCAAAGGATTAATTTACTCAGGAGCAAGGTGGGAAGAATTCAAAGTGAAACTCAGGCAGAGGTTGGAAGTCTAAATAACAGAGGATGTGAATAGAATGTGAAAGAAAAAGCAGGATGTGAAAAGATCTGATCTAATCTAGACCGTATCAGGTTGGGTTTCTAAGGTATAGACTGTTTTTCTGGGTCGCAGCTCACACATGAATGCAGGGGACTGAAAAGGCGGATAAGACAGCAAAAAGAGCTGTTAACAGGAGGGATAAGAACAGAAGCACTGCATGGACGAGTTGAGTGAAAAAGCATAATAGCAACATTGTGAGATTGTGAGAAGGAGAATGTGAGGAGGGAAACAAAGTCAGGTTTTACTTTCCATCACGTGAAACACATGTTAAATTCAAGTGGGGGGAGAAGGGGCAATGTGGCCGTAACAAGGCTGAGACTGGGTCAGGGTGCATTGGAACATGGGCTGCCAATGGTTGGTACTGTACTGTGATGGAAAATGCGTCTATGGAGAGGCAGAAACTGTGAATCATGGTTTGACAGGATAGAGCTACCGCACGGAGAACATTACGCAAGCGGAGCTGTCAGAGGTTGGAGTTATGAATCATTCATTGACATCAACACTCACAAAACATTACAAAACAATATCTTAATGTAGTCTATAAATGGATTCAGTGGGAGTCTACAAATGACCTGTGGAGGGCAGCAATAAGCTTTTGCAGAAGAAGAATTTGACTTGTGTTTTTATATTTATATTTTCCATACCATGCACACTGTAATTCATCTAAGGTGCACATTCATTTATGAATAAATTATAGTGATTATAGTCATAGCATTCTAGGGCTTCACTGACGGGGCGGTGATATTATAAGACTATCAGCTCACACAGATGCCAAATTCTTTGCACTTCCTGCATTTGACAGCTGCAGCTGTGTTACCCTCAGCCTGGGATACGTGTTTAACATTTGTCCAATATTGCAGTTTGCTCTATGTCTGTAAGATGTCATCATCTATCTCTGCTTTCCTCTCTCTCTCTGCATTCCCTGTGCTTTTTTGCTGAAAACAAACAGCTGCTGTGGCTGAAAAACAGCACTATGAGAGTGGTAATAGCATACAAAATAGTGCTGTTGCATGCTGAATAGCTAAAAAAATGACATGGGATTCTCAATTAAGCTCAGTAAAACAGAGGAGAGGTCCAGGTTTTGAGTCTTATTAGGGACAACTTTCATTTCACACTTGATATATAATCATTAAAATGGTAAACAGGCTTACTTATGCACTTACTTTCCAGACTTTTAACACTCCAAGCGCTTTACACTACATGTCAGCATTCACACACATTCATTAACTGATGGCAGCTGCTCACCAGAAAAGAAACTAAGTCATTCATGCACTCATGACACACTGATAGGACAGTCATCAGGAGCAATTTGGGGTTCAGTCTTGACCAGGGACACTTTGACATGCCCAGAGAGCGGGGGACCAGTCTTCTGTTGAGCAGATGAGCTGCTCTGCCTCTGACTCACAGCTGCCATTTACTGTGGAACACATTGTGAGGAACATGGCTACATATATGATTCTTACACAGGAAATCAAACACAAAATGAGTAGAAGCCAGCGTGTTAATGGTATGACAGTAGATGTTTGATGAAGAGATGAATAGTCTTTGACAGGGAGATCTTTATAATTGTGGACCAATGCCCATAAACAGCAGCAGATAAATCCAGACACTGGTGGTGTCTGATCGGGGCTGAGACTGATGGCTGATGATGTGCTGCCTGGGTGAAGGTGTTGATGGGGAGGTGGAGGGATGCCTAACAGCAGCCTGAACACACTAAGAGAAGACAGAGAGGGTCACATTCAGCATGTGTGTCAGTGTGCTATTGGATAGAAGAGACCAGCTGATGATGGGAACAGCTGATATCTCAGTTGAAGTCTGGGAAGTGACAGCAGGAAGTTCTGAGTGAGCATTAGAGAGAGTGAATGGCAGGATGAATGAGAAGTAGTTATAGAGGCTTTAGTCTTCTTAACTGGACTTTTCCTAGAACTCCATTGTTACACATAGTCTTTGGAAGTAGCCCAGTCTAACCTGACTTGTCTGTGGCTCCATACCAGCAGTTTGGGGTTCAGTTCTTTCCTCAGACGCTCCTCCCTCGAAAGCCTGTCACCGCTTTCTCTGCTTGTCCAGGGTTTAAAGCCTGCTTCTTCTCGCACAATGAGAAACCAAATACAGCAGTACACCAGGACAGATGTCTTACTCAAAACACGGGTCTTATCGTGTTTCAATGTAGAACTTAAAGAAGCTGTCATATGATTCTTGTTATACTCCACAAATACGGTCCACTGCAGTTGCAGTGGCCAATCTCTATCTGTGTAACATGTATAAAATGACAATGGACTGACAGGGAGGGTGTATTCTGAGTTAGTGAAAATATGGTAAAATATGAAAAACTATTTTGAATACACAGGCATGATGGAAAGCACAGATGGTTAGATATGTACCTCTAGAAGCCACTAACTGTGAATCCCAGGTATATGCAACCGCTGAGAAGGTGCTTCCTGTCACACCTACAGAGTGCTCCTCCTCTGGTATTCCTATACTGCATTGTGTTTTATGTTATTGCATCTTTAATTGCATTTCAAATTATATGTATGTGTGACGTCTGCAGTTTGTGTCTCTGATAAACAACCAAACTCAAAAACAACCTGCATCCTCTAAGTCCTGCCTCACATTTGAGCTCATATCATCCTGGGAGGCTCAGCACGTTATTCTGCTGTTCATTCAAAATGCCCCCACCTCCTCCTTTCCCACCCCTCCCTCCCCTATCCTCCCATTCTCTCCAAGTATTTCTCCCTCTGCTGGCTAATAATACCGCTGTTCAAGCCCGAGCATACAGGCCTTTGATGGAGCTGGCTACTCCAGGCCGCTGTGCGTCAGCCGTGACGTCAATGAATCCAAACACACAGGGCTCTGTGTGGAGGAGAAGCCTGCTGTGGGTGGGTTAGATGGGCCTGTTAGCTGCCGCATCTCCGCCTGTAGCTTTCCGTGGTAGCATAGCACAGTGAATGGCATAGAAAAAAACCAAAACAAAATAACGCATGAATGGAGCATGCTGGGTGGGTGTGAGGAGGGGGGGCAGGGGGAGCAGCAGACAAAGAGCATGCAGGAGAGGGAGGGTTGTTATAAATTGTCTGCCATTTTCATACTGCACAAATCTGATATTCTCATACACACAGCTGCTGTGTGACACTGCGCTCGTGCTCAGACTTCAGACATTTTATCATTAAAAGTCTTGTGAGGCAGAGCAGGTGACTCTTTTCACTACGTATTAATCAGCACCGATGTCAGTGCTGCTGGGAAAAGTGGAATGGTTACTCATGTGACACCCACGGGTCATGATTTGTGATTAGTTTGTGTTTACGGCCACTGATGTTACCTGATATGATAACAATAAGATCCCATTTAACATATCAGTGCATTTTAGTAAAAGGGGCGGATATCAGAAACAACATAAAAGTGTGTTGCAGAATTCAAATTAAAAATGATTTTATAATTGTCTGATGTCTAATTTTGACAAATAACCTTTTTTATTATTATTCCATGCATATGACGTATTAATACAGTGCACCAGTACCACTATTTTAGCCTTATTTTTCAATGAGCTGACAATTTCACAGACCTGGCGTGTTTGAAGAAGCTTGCTCTGTAGGTGAGGAGCAGAGAAACATAAAGCTGCTTCAACTTGTCTGGAAAGAATACCGAGTAAACCTGTCCCAGATGAACTCAGGGGGTCTGGATGTTTCTGTACAAGTATATCAGAAATGTAGTCAGGCCTAAGACCATTTAGTGCCTTAT
The DNA here is from genome assembly GCA_008933995.1 of Datnioides undecimradiatus. Taxonomy (NCBI): domain Eukaryota; kingdom Metazoa; phylum Chordata; class Actinopteri; order Lobotiformes; family Datnioididae; genus Datnioides; species Datnioides undecimradiatus. The sequence goes on from WARS01000048.1 coordinate 2,498,916, forward strand.
AGATGAGTAGTAGGATTTTTAAGTCTGGACACATAGGAAGCCAGTACAGTGATTTAAGGACCAATGTAATGTGCCTTACTTTCCTTTTGTTGCTGGCAGCAGCATTAAGGGTGAACTGCAGCTGTCTGATTGAGTTTAAGACACCATTACAATAATCTAGCCTGCTGAAAATAAAGCATAAACAGAAGTTTCTGGATCTTGTTTGGACAGAAACCTTTCAATCATGGTAACTTTTAAGGTTGTGCTATGCTGATTTTGTAATTATCCTTATGTGGCTGTTGAATTTTAGGTCAGAGTTCATTTAAACACCAATTTCTGGCTTGAGTCATAGGTTTTAGTGTCATAGATTCAAGGTGAGCACTTTTCAGCATGAGTGAAAATCTTTCAGTTGTTTTCAGTTTTTTTCTGTGTTCGCTTGTATTCAGCACCTGCTGTTGTCATGTCTAGGCTGAAGTCATGTGGTGGCGCTATTATATATAGAGTAGTGTATCATCTGCATAAGACAGAAGATGTCGTTTCATCAGTTGAGCGAAAAGGAGCATGTTCATACTGAATAGAAGAGTCCTGAGAACTGAACCTTGAGGAACTCCAGGTAAGCCTTTGTGTCAACTGGTTCATGATCACCAGTTGACAGACCCTATCTTTTAAATATGATTTGAACCAATTTAACACAGTGCCAGAATGTCCCACCCTCTTTTCCAGTCGGTTAAGCAGTGCTTTGTTATCAACTGTGTCAAATTCAGCGCTGAGATCCAACAACACCAAAACATAGCACGGTCTCAGTGTTTTGGTGTGGTCGAAATCCAGACTGAAAAATACTGTGGGTGGAAAGCGTGCAGTTAGCGGATAGCAGCCATTTAAATGATCTTTGCTAAAAGAGGTGGCTTTGATATGGCCTATTAGTTATTTCTCAGTTGGGCATCCAGATTAGGCTTCAACAACTTGGGGCCCTTGTAAAATAGCCTGACCAGAAAGAAAGGCTTACTGTTTGTTGTACGTGTATGGCTACGCAGTTGTACTATTTTAATAACAATCTGAGTCTGTCAGTAGCAAGAACCCTTTTAGTGGACATCCACTGAAATTAGCTCACTCAATAGTTTTAAAAGTTGTCGTCCCCAGCACGCATTTAGACACTAAAACACAAGAATTGTGTTGAAAAAGAATTTCCCCCTCAGTGCTGAAATAGTCATAAAGTATTGACTTTTGATTGTTGCATTGTTTGTGCCAAATTGATGCTCTGTGACCCAGAGAAAAATGGACCTGGCTTTGGACTGGTCCACAGCCCTGCCATCCTGTAAGCATGGATATTATTAAAATTATAACTTAATTCATTCAGAGTGTTTGCTCCACATCTGTGAGCATCCCTGGCATGGTTTTTAGTTTTGTTCTGTTATTTCCTGTTTAATTACCTTAGTTCCTGCTTGTTTTCGTGTCACATGTGTCTCATTTGCTAATTAAGTTCACCTGTGTCTCCCTGCCTCTGCTCTCTGGTGTTTTTACTGTTTGTCTTCATCTTATCTTCACTGTGTCAAGCTGTTGGTTTTGCATTCCCTCGTGTGTTCTGGATTCATGCTTTTGCTTCATTGCAAGGTATCTGTCAGAAGATAACTAATTAAAAACGGAAAAAGGGTGCCTCTGGCATGTTTAACCAGTCTTTGCTCTCACATGATTTCTGTCCGTGCTTGCTCTAGATTCTGATAAACATATGATATTTTCTAAGAAATAAATTAATTAATGGACTGATCAAACCATCTGAATCAAACAAGCGCATTTCAAAAGTTAAGTGTACATAATTACTTTAATTTTAGCATCCACTCAATGAACTAGCCTGTGTCATAACACAAACACACACACACCCCATACACTCACGTTCCTTCCTCAGCAACTGCACAGTTACTAAGAGACTGATTGCAAAGAGGCTGTGGTTTCCATGGTTTCAGCGCTAGTGGCTGAGTCATCTTCACTGCAGTGCATGCTCCTAAATGAGCGCACATGTATTTGTCTGTTTGTGGATGCAGCGTTCATTCATTCATCTTCGCATGGTTATGACAAAAGCCGAATAATGACATTTTCAAAATTTGAAGGGGGACATTTGTCTCAGGTGTTACCACGGCAACCTCACTGGTGAGGCTGGGACGAGGCTGATGACTGATGTACCAGAGTGTCACTGTACCCAAATCCACTGTTGTATCTCGCCCGCTCCTCTTGTCCAAGTAATGTGTCGCAGAGCTCCCATTCCACTGAAGGTATGGTGGCTCCCCCCATCTTAAAGAGACACTAACCCTAAAGAATCTCAATTTTTAAAGTGACAGGGGTAGAATAGAGAATAACATATAATAATACCGGTACTTTAAAAAGAAAAACAAATACGATGAACCATTGGCTGTCAGTAGCTCTAACAAAGCTTAAAGTTATTGCTAAAATATGATATTAATGTTAGAAAATTCAACAATACTAAAGCAGCTTAAATTAGTCTTTGGATTATATAAGTATCAAATGACAATGCAAAAACAATGTGACAGTATTATCTAAAGTGACTTTCATCTTATTAGCTAAAAAAGCTAATTAGCTAAAACAAAAGTGGATACTGTAGTCACGCTCACCAGATTTGCACAAACATGACTATGACATGACAAATGTGTGATCCTGTTGCTCCGTGCCTGCTGGATGTGGACATAAACAACTAACAGGTCCAGTGTATCAGCTTAGAAATTGTTAACCAGGCCAACTGTTGCGAGTTCGCAGCTTTGCCCTGTGTCTACACGAATATTATATAATAATTAATCATGGCTTCAAGCCATAACTGAAGAGAACTAAAGGTCATTTTTGACTGAAGTTGTTGAATGATCCACTCAGCTATAACAAGCTATATGCATTTACTCAAGCGACACATTTCTTCCTCTAAATATTACTTTCTCTGGAGGCCTGTGGATCTCAGTTGACAGATAAACTCCTGTGAAACTCTCATTAGATTCATGACTGCTGATTCTTTCTCGGAAGCTCCACCTTTTCAGTCTCGTTACTGCTGGCTTTGCGCATACTGCCAAACTACACCGCCATGAAAAACCGGGCCTGAGTGGTTTGCTGAGAGACGCTGAATGTAAACACAACTGTGATTGTTTACAGGCATCACCACAGGCTGCTTACAATGGGCTAAAGCATGCAAAACCCCGGCGTGATCTGGCAGACCACACCTTACTCTGTAGAGCGCTGGTTTAATGGTAAACTGCATGATGACTCAAACATATGGGCTTAAATTCAGCTGTCAATCACACACTGGCGTGACTAACAAGATCAGGTAGATTGTCGTAGCTGCGACAGTGTTTCGGTATTTTCAATGTTTGTGTGTGGCAGATGTGTCTAACACTGGATACGACTGATTATTGTTATTACTATCACATGCATACACATGCACATGCTCAGCGACACACAGGGCAACTGTAATTGGCATGCTACATTGCAGGGGCCCCCTCCCCCTCTGTCACGGTCTTCCTCTGTCTCCACTAAGAATCCCTGCATTATTAATTCTTTCATATGTGGACTACGTGCACTATATGATGTGTGTTTCAGGGTTTTTATCGGGCTTTGCTTTGCTGTTGACATGTTTATGCCTTCATTTGTTCACGTTTGCATACTGTGTATCTGTATTTATAGAGCAAATGCATGAATACGCTTTCTGTCTCGGTGTGTGTGTGTGTTTGCTTTGTATATTATCATGCAATGCCCCATGTGTTGTGCTTGCATGCGTTTTGTCCATGCATGCTTTGTGTGCTTCTGTGGGTGTAAGTCTTTGTGCCGAAGGGGGTGGGAAGCTGAACAGGCGGGTAGGATTCTATAAATAGAAAGCTCTCCAGCTCCCGGCCTCTTTGCAGAGAGAGAGAGAGAGAGAGAGAGAGAGAGAGAGAGAGAGACACACACACACACACGCACAAAAAGAAAGACATGAAGCGAGTCAGAGGCAGCTGCACTGTGCGCGCCTGGAAGATACAGAACAAACAGAGGAGGATAGGCAGTGAGCCATGGCGTCACTTCCTGATCGAGGTGATGCCCATAACAGGACAACCCCTTCTGAGGGAGGTTTATGGCGGCGATCCCCAAACTGATTTGTGTGCAACATCTATATATGACCATGCATCACAGGTTATAGTCTTACAGTGGGCATGAGGGCCCGGCTTTCTCAGAGTTAGACCTGAAAAACTTTTGATACACGACAGGTCAAAGAGGTAAATTATATTCAATTCAATTCAATTCAATTTTATTTATATAGTGCCAATTCACAACAAAAGTCATCTCAGGGCACTTTACAAATAGAGCGGGTCTAGACCACACTCATTACTATTAATTACACCCAACAGTTCCACCATGAGCAAGCACTTGGCAACAGTGGCAAGGAAAAACTTCCTTTTAACAAGCAGAAACCTTGGGCAGATCCTGGCTCTAGGTGGATGGCCATCTGCCTTGACTGGTTGGGGGGAAAGAGAGAGAGAGAGAGAGAGAGAGAGAGAGAGAGAGAGAGAGAAGTACAGTATAGAATGATGACAGCAAATGACAGCAAATGGCAGCAGAGGACATGGGGCAGGTCGGTGGAGCCACAGGTATCTGTAGAGAGGTACAGAGAGAGAGACCAGAGAAAAACAAGCACAGCACTAGGGGAGAGAGGACACAGAGTTAATGGTTAATCTGTGATGGTTAAAATGAGTTGGCGGAGAGAGAGGGAAGAGGAGGAGTGTGGAGACGATCATGGGATGTCCCCCAGCAGCCTCGGCCTATAGCAGCCTAACTAAGGGATGGCATGGAGGGGTAGTTTAGACTATGGGTGTAGTTGGCATGGTAACTAGAACTAGCTGTAAGCTTTGTCAAACAAGAAAGTTTTAAGCTTTACTTTAAAAGTAGAGAGGGTGTCTGCCTCTCGGACCCAGACTGGGTCCACAGTAGAGGAGCCTGATAGCTAAAGGCTCGGCCTCCCATTCTACTTTTGGAGATTCTGGGAACCACAAGCAAACCTGCATTCTGGGAGCGAAGTGATCTGTTGGGGTAATAGGGACTTAGCATCGCATTGAAGTACAATGGAGCTTGGCCATTAAGGGCCTTGTAGGTAAGGAGAAGGACTTTAAAATCTATTCTGGACTTTACAGGGAGCCAATAAAAAGAAGCTAAAACTGGGGAAATATGATCTCTCTTGCTAACTCCCATCAGAACCCTTGCAGCAGCATTTTGGATGAGCTGGAGGCCTCGCAGTGAGCTAGTCGGACAACCCGACAACAAGGAATTACAATAGTCCAGCCTTGAGGTAACAAATGCATGGACTAGCTTTTCGGCGTCACTTTTGGACAGGATACTCCTAATCTTAGCTATGTTGCGCAAGTGAAAGAAGGCAGTCCTAGTGACCTGCCTAATATGGGACTGACAGGACATATCCTGGTCAAATATGACTCCCAGGTTCCTCACGGTAGAACTGGAGGTCAGGGTAACACCATCCAAAGCGACTGCGAGGTCAGATAACCTGTTTCTGAGGTGTTTAGGCCCAAACAAAATCACCTCTGTTTTGTCTGTATTTAGAAGCAAAAAATTATAAGTCATCCAGGCCTTAACGTCTGTCAGACATGTCTGAAGTCTGACTAATTGATCTGTTTCTTCCAGTTTCATAGATAAATATAGCTGTGTATCGTCCGCGTAGCAGTGGAAATTTATGTTGTGCTTCCTAATAATATTGCCTAGGGGAAGCATGTATAGGGAGAACAACAATGGTCCAAGCACAGAACCCTGTGGGACTCCATGATTGACCTTTGTGTACATGGACGAGTCGTTATTAACATGGACAAACTGGAATCTGTCGGATAGATAAGATTTAAACCAGCTTAGTGCTGTTCCTTTAATGCCAATGATATGTTCTAGTCTCTGTAGTAGGATATTGTGATCGATGGTGTCAAATGCAGCACTGAGGTCTAGCAGGACAAGTAAAGAGACAAGGCCATTGTCAGATGCTATTAGGAGGTCGTTGCTAACCTTAACCAATGCTGTTTCTGTGCTGTGATTTATTCTAAATCCTGACTGAAATGCTTCAAATAAACTGCTCCTCTGCAGGTGATCACATAACTGATCAGCCACGGCCTTTTCAAGGATTTTAGAAATAAAGGGGAGGTTGGATGTAGTGTGCTAAAACACCAGGGTCAAGAGAAGGCTTTTTGAGTAAAGGTTTGATGACAGCAACCTTAAAAGCCTGTGGAACATAACCTGTTAGTAATGACAGATTGATCTGGTCTAATATAAAAGTGCCAATCAGGGGCAAAACATCTTTGAGAAGACAAGTTGGGATGGGGTCCAAAAGACAGGTTGAGGGTTTGGATCTAATGATTGTTGAGGACAGTTCAGTGAGATCTATAGGAGAGAAATGGTCTAGAGATAAATTAGGGCCTGCAGACATTTCAGGGGCCGCTGCAGATGACACACTTGGATCTCTAACAGGTGAAGAGAGTGCGTAATGAATTCTTTCTCTAATATCTATGATTTTACTAGTAAAGAAATTCATAAAGTCATTGCTGCTGAGAGCTGAGGGAATAGTTGGCTCAACAGAGCTGTGACTCTTTGTCAGCCTGGCTACAGTGCTGAACAGAAACCTGGGGTTGTTCCTATATTATATTTTATACATGTGTTAGGCTTTGGCCTCAGTCTTACAGGGAATTTAGTTATTTAGTTCATTCATTAGTCATTAGTTTTGTGTATTTCTAAAAGCATTTGCTCTAAATGCTTGACTAATTTTTTTACTTTTCAATTTCCAGACTCACATTTTGTTAATAATGATTTCGCACAGACATTCAAAGTATTTCCCTCAGTGAATAACCTCTGCAGTTGGGTATTAAATGCATGTAGCCTGCCTACTGAGGCTGACTGCTCATTGAATGAAGGGGAAATTAACTTTACTTCTTAAATGTGATGAGAGGGGAAGAGAGAAAGATAAGAGACTGGGGAACAGAAAGAATCATAGTCTCTGCAGCTCTGGACTCTGATTGGACTGAGCTCTCTGCTCAACACCCTCAGACATAGTCAGTGCCTGCTGTTGCTCACTACGAACTATTTCTTTGACCTGTAAAGTGACAGAAGTCCTGCGCGTAATTGTAAGCTAGCCATCCTGCTAACGCTATCTACCCAAAACATTGAATCAAACATGGTTGAGGTAGGAGGAGGACTGCACTATATTTTGCCACAGCACATATACTCATTTAGAACCTGCAGAATATCCATTAACAAAGAAGCAGAAATAGAAATAGTAATAATTATTATTAATAATAATTCAGATGTGGCTAAAGGATCTCCAGCGTCTAGCTGCTTGACCACAAAATCATTGAGATGAGTCAGAAACATGCATCACAATGATGAGGTGATGGACACTTTAGGTTCAAACAAAGATCGATTGGTGCACTGGGCAGAGACCTCTGATGTTCCTGTAATCTGTCCCCAGTTTTCCTGTTGCCACTGGGACTAGTATGGACTTCACCTGCCATGTCTGATCTCGTTGGTTCTTCAGCTCTTGTTATTGCTGAGGAATTCATTTTCATCTTGATGTTGCTATCACTCTAGTATTGGTGTACCAGCAACTTTTGGGGATTATGGTCACACAAGAAACCATAAGTTACCTTGGCTTTGGGCTGAGGTGCCAAAGTGTCCTTGGGCAAGACACCGAACCCCAAATTGCTCCTGATGCTGTGTCATCAGTGTGTGAATGGGTTAGTTTCCTCAGTTTCCTTTCAGGTAAATGTCCAAGCAGTCCAGTTACTGTCTGTGGGACATTGTAGGCTTCCTAGTTTGCTGATCAATTGATTCATTTACCTGTTCATCTTAACAGCTGTCTTAATGCCTGACAGGATCATCCATGTTGTGGAGAAGCAGGTTATCAGCCTGCAGTTTAAAGATGTCTCCCCCCTGTGGGGATACTAGATCAGTGTAGTTCTCCTCCACATTAGCCAGCCAGGGTGTCACCTTTAGGTCAGCACCTGGTCAATCTGAGGGTTGTTAGCTTCTCCAGTCAGTCATATGCTTGTACAGTCCAGCTTGTCATGCTTGAGACTTGTTGTTGGATGTCTGCCACTGTGATGGTGACTGGTTGTTGTTCTGTGATATTGCTATGGTCTGTTCTGAGGTCCACCTGCCACTGGGTATTGGTGTGAAGACACCTTCTACCATATATTCCTCCAGTACTTCCCTCTCTCTGCACTGAGTGGGTCTGATATTGTTCGCCACTCTTGTTACTGTGGTTACAGTACACCTTTGACGGTTCTTTGAGCAACAGGCCAATTACTCTTTTGGCTTCTGTTGCTCTTGTGTGTCTCTTCAGCCTATTTTCTCACTGAGCATTTAGCTGGAAAGATCTGTGAAATCTAATGCTTAATATTAATTGCACATTATTACGTTTATAAATAAATAAATACATTTATTTAGATATTTATCTGCACTGGTTTACAGTTGTTTGTGTGTTGAGAATTGACCAAGGTGTAAAGGAACTTGCAAACGAGCAGTTTGGGTTTAAAGTTAGTTTAGAGCCCTGCAGTGTAATGCATTTCAGTAAACCACCACCACCAAGTCCGACCTTAAGAGGTACATCAAGAAGCTAGTTATCTGCTCCCCATCAGGTCCCAGTTCCTTCCCAGTATGTGACAGCTTGTAGTTTCACAGACAGTCCTCATCTGGCTTGCAGTCTTCTCTGCATAAGAACAGCAGCAGGTCCTGTTGATTGTGTTTGTGGGCAGGAAGTGAAGGAAAGATTCAAGATTGGAGGGTAAATGTTATTCTTCTTCTTTGCTTTTTCAAATAGGTAGTTGGCATTGCTGCCGTGCCTTGTATTGGAATTGGGATTCTGTGTTGTTGCGTTAAGCTGTGTTCATTTGCACACAGGCTTTAGGATGCTACTTCAGCACCTGACTGTCTTATTTGGAACAGGTTCACCAGTCATTGTCAAATTGTAAACTGTCAGTAAAAACTCAGTGGCTACTTCAAAATCATAAAGTAATAAAGCGCTAATAATTCCTTACAGTTTTCTTGAAAGAATAAAAGTGAAACTATGGATGAAGTTATTATTGAGTTGTCTGCTGATTCATGATGAGCGACTCATGAAGAAAGTGCTCAGTATGTGTTTCACAGACATTTATTAATTTATTAATTCAGGATCTGCCAGTCTGTTCTCTAGGAACTCATTAATCACAGGTATTCTAGAAATACTCATTCGTTTTCAGGTCTCTCCTGATTCTGAAGGGTAACTTCTCCCACCTTTGTGTACCATAGGTTACTAAATTTAGAAGGCCTTTGAACTCCAATTAGAGCTGTATGGACCCAATCAACCTAAACCCAACACAACCCAGTTGGCGCTCTTTCTGATGGGGCCCCTTATATATCTAACCCCTGCCCCCCCATGACAGAGTCCTTGTGCCCCTCGTGCACGCAGGTAAAGTGGCTACCTGTGCTTTCTTTACTGTGGGAGGTGTCTGGGCTGCAGAACAATCAGGGGCTGCTGCTGTTACATAAGAAGCAGGCAGAGTGACTCTGTGCACACAGCGCTGCTCCAGCTGCCCTATCCTATCTCTTTAAATGAGACGGAGCCGCTCCGCTCTGCGTGTGTGCGTGCGTGTGTGTGTGGAGGAGAAATTACGAGACAGAGAGAGGGCCATTCTGTTGTGGAGGAGGATTAGGCGATTGAAAACACAACAGAGAAGTCACTTCGAGTAGATTTTTAATAGATTTTTCGCAAAGGAGGCTGCGTATCGGTGTTCTCGCTTCCATTGGACTGATTCTGATTTTGGACCCGGGCGCTCCTCTTGTATCTATGGGCTCAGCAGGCGCATCCCTCGCCTCCCGATAGGACATAACGGGCAGGGCTGCCTCCTAATAATTATTTATTTCGCCTTCTCTGCGCCGCAACGTTGGGAGAAACGTGATCGGGAGGCAGCGATAAGAGCGTGCTGACCATGGATTAATGCCCAAGTGAATTTTCATCAGAGAGGTAAGGGATGCTGCGAAAAAATAGGCCTGACGGAGGAGGATGCGTCCGCGGGCTGCAGAGTGTGTGTGCAGCATGACTGTGCTTGTGATGGATGATGGGGTGTTGGGTTATGGAAGCAGCATCCATACTGCGGCTCCCTGCGCTCAGGCGAGGCGGAGGGGCACTGCAGAGAGCTCGGGCTTGATGTGGGCGAACGGCGCTGGGTGTTCCAGCTTCTTTGTGTGCACGGCGGGGCCTTTGGGAGACGAGGCTGATCAGCCGCATCGAGCTGCGTATTATTAACAAACACAATGACGTCAGCGTCTGTCAGTGACGCAACCTCTCTCGCTCTCATTTGTGCAGCAATGTGATTAATTGTTTTTAACCCGGTGTTTTCTGAGTTCCGTGTCGTAGATCCACCCCCGATGCTCTGTCAGCTCTTTCTGAGTCTCCGTGGGCTCCGTGACATTTCTATAACCTACTTTCTGACGATGGGTAAAATAAGCTGGACCCCCCCCCCCCCCCCCCCGCCCCCCCCACGCCTATCCCTGTATGTTTGAGCACTTTGGGATTTCCTGCAGAATTGAACTGAGGGTCTGTGTGATCTAATCTGTGCTTGGCTGCAAGGCGTTTGTAATGACTGACCCACTGATGGTTGGTGGGGCGTGGGAGGGCTCCACTTCCCATGATGCAACTCAGTAGTGGCTATTGTTAGATGGTGCTCTGTAAATGCCTACACCTTTTTAAGTCCACCCCAGGTTGTTACTCATCACATAATCGCCACAGCTGCTTTCCCCCAATTTGTACTGCCCCATGAAGGTGGCTGGTTGAAGATGGCCAGTGGGGAATGTGAGCATCAAAAGCTGTGCAAAGTTGGGTAACCACTGTGATTGTGTTTGTAGATCCAAGTAATGAGAACTTGATTGCCTGTCCATACAACATAGGATGGAGTCTACATCCACATGGGATGAAGGAGATGCAGCTCCAGTTGATGGAGGATGAGAGCAGTGTCTCCTGCTGAGGACAAGGAAAAGATTGGTGTATAGTGTGCATGAGTAGGTGTGCTCTGTGATAGCGCAGCTTGACCAGTTCCTGTCCAGTTCACAAGCTTCAGGAACAAATATGGTAGGTAGCGTGGGATCATGGGATACTGAAAGAGAAGAAAATACAAGTTAAGGAGGACTTGACGTGCTCTGGTTAGATAAAATGATTCAGAGAGACAGTTTTCACAGAGACACATTGACGCATATTAACGAGAGTACGGTGAGCAACTTCAGGTATATCCCTGATCTGAAAGGGAGACAGTCTTTGACTTATTGTTCCTAACTTTTATGGACTTGTTGGGATACTGAGAAATATGTTTTCCACACTCTCTTCCAGTGCTTACTGATTACAGGGATGCTTCTTTCTCCTGTGTTCCGCCACAATAGTAAAATCTAACATAACTGAGGGTACTGAGAGCTGAATGCTAACATACTTGAAGATTAAATATTTAAAGAGTTGGACTGTTGCTTGCTTAAGACAGAGAAAAGAAATGGTTCCTAAACAAATATGCTAATTTTTCATGTTCTAAGTAACAAGAGCAGCAGTTGAACGTCAAAAAATTAAAGAAACTGGGAAAAAAAATCCTTCAATGAAGATCAACCGAGCAAACTGAATTCTTTCATTTCTTGAGTCAATTTATGAGTATCAGTGAAGAACAGCCCAGTGCCAGGACGATTAGAGGAAAGGAAAAGAAGTAGAAGTTTTGCCATTTGTGGATGAGAAAAAGAAACAGGAAATGGAAAAATATTCTTGCTGTAAATGTTCATATTGAGTTTTTAATCAGTCAAAATGTGGAGGATATAAAAATTGCCTAACTGATTTCCGAGCACTTTACAGAAATCTGTGGTGGTGAGTTTTAGAGCTCTGAAAGGAGGCAACAGAACTACAACTACAGCTTAGCTACAGCTCTTAATTTGATAAAATACAGCAAATCACCAGAAAGTCATAGACTGAATCTGTATATTTACCAGGTTTGTTCTTTGAGCATTAGCTTTCCCTACATAGAGGATGTGTAAGGACAGAAAGGGGAAGTCAGTAACAGAGGAAACAGGGCTTTGACGCCTTTGTTTTGAGTGAACTCTAGTTGGCCTACAATCGATCAAGCAGTGAGATTAATGTTTAACTACAAAATTCACAATCACAAGTTCATTTTAACTGCTTAAGAAATGGTCTTAAGTGGACAGTAAGAGAGAGCCCAACAGACACAGCTGTGTCCGGGAAGAGAAGGTTGTCCACTAATCAGAAGATTAGTGGTTCCACCCCTGGCTGTTGTAGGATCCTTGTCAAAGTGTCCTTAGGCAAGAAGCTGAATCCTAAATTGCTCCCAGTGGCTGTCCCATGGGTGTGCAAATGTGCATGAATGTTCTTTAGTTTCCTTTCTGATGGGCGATTGCCATCAGCATATGAACGAGTGAATGCTGACATGTTGAGTAAAAGCACTTGCCAGTGTCCATTTAACACTTACTTTATGGGTGAATATCGCTGTAGTTATACGAGGCCAGGATCCAATGTAATCGACTACTCAAGTGATTTAAATTCTAATTCAAAAGTTCCTTGTTCCTTATATTTGTTTAACTCCATAGGACATTTTTATTGGAGAGACCGTGCAAGAATAATAAGGAGACTGTCAAATTATGTGGCAAACATAGCAAAATACTCCATCCATAAAATCAAATATAATTGATGTTCCACTGTTTCCCACAAACAACAGGCATCAAACTCTAAAGCAAGTAATAAAGAAGTTAAGCCCGCCTCTTGCTTGATTTGATTGGCTGCCTGGTCTAAGTGTGATGTTGATGAGCACTTTTTAAGATGGAAAGACTTTTTAAAAAATTGAATGCAGTAGAGACGCAAGCTCTGGAACGTCATAATGTCCAAAGTTGCTTGCTGATAGATGCTCATTGCTTTGTCTCCCAGTGGAGCTTCACTGTGCTGTTTCTAATCATCGCTATGTTCTCTTTTGGGGAAGAATAAAAAAGTAAGAACCTGTCCGTTCTAGATCAAAAGCACGCCATATGCACAAACCTTTCTCTGACTCAAAAATACCTGATTATATTTGATCTCCATCCTTCAGAGTAGTCAGCTTGTTCAGCCACACTCGTGTTTTCAGTGCTCCTGCCAGACGTGGATCACTCCCTGGAAGCTCAGTGTGGACATGTGAAAGTTAACACACAGAATGATGCTGTGGATGTCTGAAATGACAATTTCCATTGACAGTTGGGACAGAGTGGTACTTATACCACGGAGTTATGGATTACTACAACAGCTTCTAACAAAATAAAAGATATAATCGAAATCTATTGGTAATGTGCTCCAGCTTGGTCTGTAAACATTAAACCTGTATAAACATTATACTCAATCTTTTTATAACAAAGACATGTCTTAATAATAATTAAATCATTTTCCCACGGATAGTTTTAGTTACTCTGTCTGTGTACTTCACATGCATTTTTAAGCTAGTAGAGCCTTTATAACAATGTTGCCATGGAAACGTGTAGAACTGGCGATGTCGGGTATGAAGCCCCCGCATCATGTAGAGTTTAATACTCAGTGGAAGAGAAATGTTTTTGTTTGTGTATGTGTGTGTGTATTTGTGCGACTCGTCACGCAGTCTCAGAGTTCGATCCCCTCAGTAAAGCTTTAGTTTTCGGATGTCTCATTCCATTCCAAATGTTTAGTTGGCCAAGCAGACTCCTCATCTACCTGTTGCATCGTGTTGATGTCTTGTTAGTGAGTTAACAGTGTTTTTGAAACAGTGTAGCATGTGACAGCAGGAGCAGCCGCACTGAACAGAGCAGTAATGGCCGCTGGATTTGAGAGCTTGCTAATTCGCCATCCTTTCACTGCGCCTTGTTGTGGCATCATTTCGGGTCATCGTGATGTGTGATTGCTTTGCTGACACAGATACGCCCAGCGGGGAAGTCAGTGTCTCAGTCTGTCGTGAATGATCAACTGTAGCTTTAGACAGATTGATTTGGCTGTATGAGCCACGCTGCCCCTTCACTATCACGCTGTGTGAGATGGAGACCATCCTGACGTCACATTCAGAGTCCTCTCATTCTCTTCTCATCATGCATCTGTGCCATTGCTTTTGTTTGTGGGACTGTCAGAGTCGAAGCTTCTGATTTGAGTTACTTCTCTTTACTCTGCTACTTTTTAAGGAATAATATGAAATGTTTCGCTCACTGCCACCTCAATAAAGTTTTCTAACTATGATCTAGGATATTCCTCCTCCTCAGATCCTGATCGCATTCTTTGTCGCTGCAATCTGAAAAGGAAAAGAGCAAAAATATACTGAGATATTCCAAATCAGTCAGAGACACAGACACACCTGTAGTGATAATGACAAAAAACGTACTTTCCCCTTCCAGCTTCTCAATATTCGGCTTCTTTGTCACGTGTCCTCTTTCAATTTCAAATTACACCCCTTCTATCATTCTTTTAAAAAGACATTTTCCAGCTGTAATTGTACAATAAACAATACAATAAACAATACAATAAACTCAGAATTCCTTGTTCTGCAATTAACTTGACTATAAATTCAGTCTGCATGTCATCTCATAACGTTTCAGATCTCTAAATGAAATATATGAATCATTAAAGCGAGGGCAAATCACTTCCCGACTTCCTTCCAGCTGTTGCACACTGTTTCTTGTTCACAGTGTTTCCCCTCTTATTTGTCCCCCTGACTCTAACTAACCCCTGACTCTGTACCATCCTCTATGGCCTTTTCCTCTATTCCTCTTTTGTGTTTTTCACTGTCACCAGAAACATGAAACCCTTTAGAGGAGAGTCCTAAATCATAAAAATGTGAGCAAACGTTTCAGAGTAAATGAATAATTGGGTTTGTTAAGGATCCTTTACACCTGACATCAGACTTTACCAAGTGTGTGTCAGTTTAAATGTGTTTTCTTCATCTTCAGTCCCTTCATGCTGTTAAGTCTCAATAGCAGTTTTCTTTTTCCCAGAAAAAAGCATCGCTTCACATGTCGAATTGTCTTTGTAGTTTTCAGCAGGCAGTACAATTCACATGTTTTTTCCCAGAGTGTGTGGAGTCGATTGTGCGGCGCCTCTGTACCAAAGTTTTCCGCATATTATTTTCCCACAGTGGCAGAAGCTGACTGTTATTTGACTCAGCGGTTCTTTGTCTATGATTTATCCTCTTCCTCATCTACATAACTACCCTGCACGGTCTGTTTTTACACATTTTACATTTCCATTCTACAAACAACCTCTGTGGCCCGACGCTGAAGGCTGCGTTAACACTCACCAACACTAATGAAGGCCAGACTGTCACAGCTGCAGAATATGATTGTTATCTCATCATCTTGTTACGAATACAAAAATACAAAGACGGATCACACATCAGGGTGACTGAATCTGATTATTAATTTATGAGAAGGATCCTGGTGACAGTGTTGTGTCTGGTAGCATTAGGTTTTACTGTTTTTTAATTGCATGATTAAATTGTTATTATTATTACTGTTTTGATTTATTATTTAACAGGTTTGAAAGAGGGCAACAGTGTGAACAATGTAAGAAATCCAGTAGGGTGTGACTGAGCAGCAGGTCGGGACCAGGTAACAGGTCACAATAATGTAACTGCAGCTTGAAGAGGGTCATGTTGTCAGATGCAAAGCCTACAAGCAGCATAGACAATCCGTTGGGGAATGTGGAAACAGGTGAGCAGGTGCATGTGGGGGTCATGTGACTGGGTTACTGCCCAAGTCTAAGGCCTTGATATGAAGGGTGGCACTTACTACCTAGATCCTCAGATAGAGGTGAAGAGCAGCCATAGGAAGTCTTCTAACACATGGACTGTCATTTGGTGTTTAGATATGGTTTGTGTTGCTGTTGAGTTGTGTTATCATTCGGCATTTGTGTTGTAATTTATCGAGTTAAAGGAATATTTTATCTGTAATTTGGTTTTGATACTTTAAATTTAAATTTAAAGTTGTTCCTCGTGTTTATTGTCCTTCAGATCCTCTTTCTATTGTCACTTTTGTCACTTTTTTTTCTACACACCCTGGTCCTTATTCTTTCATTTGGTATTTGCTTGGATCCTTTAGTGGTATCAGACAGGTATAGATCTGATAAAAATACTATTACTTTCAATCTGTAATGTCTGCTCGCAAGTTTTTAATATTTTAATATTTAACAACTTTTCTCGGATCTAGTTGAGAAACACAGCATAACATGCGTAACACTGCTTGTGGCTAAAAAACACACTTGCACCCACAGACGACAGTGCCACAAGGCAAAAAACGTGTAACTTGTAATCTAACCCTGTTAGGTGTTACTGCTTCCTCCCATTTTGATCATCAGTGAAACCCCACTGGATGTCAGTAATAACTTTCTGATTTTCATATTAAGATCTCAGATAGCAGAGCTGAAATCATTAAACTGGTTAGGGCTACCTCTGCTGTCCCCATTTTCTTGATTTACGAATCAAAGGGAAAGAGGCATCAAGTTACAAAGCTGTGCTCTAGAGGTAATCACAAAAAAACATCACAAAACATGTTCTTAAAGAGATACTGTGGGTTCCTCCTTTGTCTCCATTTCCTTTTTTCTATAGATAACTCACTAGTCACTGGAAATGTTCTGTTCAGTTTTAAACATGCTGGCATAAAAACAATCAAACCCTGACCATGGGGAACTTCAGGAATGTGTAATGATGGATTAGTTGCACTGCCCAATGGCTCCATCCATATCGAGTTAAAATCCAGCCAGGTTCACATTTCAATCATTAACTTCATTGTGATAACACCATCTGTGACCTGACTGGTCAATATTCAGCAATGGTGGCAACCAAATCAATGAAGAATGTAGTCGAAGAGGAAGGCCTGTGTCTTTGAGCTTGTGTGGCAAGGGCCACCAAGAGAAGAGCAACGTCCTGGTGCTTCATAGATATTTTGCACAGCCCCAAAACAAGAAAGACATTTGTGTCATGATAAATGCTCAAATTAGGATAAGTAACAGCTCTATACTTGGTGTCTGTGGCTTAGAAGCCAGGCCTAGTCATCCTTTTCGATGTGCAGTATCTGTATTGACCTGTAGCATCACTGTGTCATCATCCAGACGAGAAAGGACACGCAGTCCCAGATGGCAGCAATTCTTCCAATGCATGGAGGGAGTTCGCTCAGGTCTGAGAGTAAAAATCCAGCGTAACAAGCTGGTCATAAGATACAACTACCCAGGGAGGCTCATTGTTGCCCAAAGTGGCCAGCAGCAATTTCCAGGCATGAAGGTGGAAATGGACCATGCCATGTGTCACCTCAGGGCTCCCGAGACATGATCAGTATGCAGTGGAGGAGAACTGATGATTTCACTGACTCTGGTCTGTTTGTTCTTGGTTGTTTGGCAGGCTGTTGTTTTTCCTCTC
Organism: Datnioides undecimradiatus; assembly: GCA_008933995.1. Lineage (NCBI taxonomy): Eukaryota > Metazoa > Chordata > Actinopteri > Lobotiformes > Datnioididae > Datnioides > Datnioides undecimradiatus. The sequence continues at coordinate 2,516,312 of WARS01000048.1, forward strand.
TCTTCCTGTTAATTCTCATTTCGTTTGGTCGTGACACCAGCTTCCTGTCCTCTATCTGTCAATAGTCAAAAGTTAAAAGGTAATAGTTCATGGGTAACCTATTCACGCATACCTCTTATACTAGTTGATGTTTTCTCATAATGTGGCACCTCTTTATCAATCAGACATTACTGCCTAATTTCGCCTCTGATGACTGACTACCATTTTCTGATCATGGACTCCTAGCCCAAGACCTAGCCTTATTTTCTTGGGCATCTCTAAATGTAAAACTTTTCTAATTTGATGATGTAGAACATGATGTCATCTTCAGCACTGAACAAGCAGTGCCCTAACCTCCAATCTGAATTCATCTTCTACCCAGAACATTGGTACTTTCTGGTGGTACTTTCTATGAACACCACAACAGTGCAAACTTGCTCAAGGTTAATGACACTAATGACTTGAATTTCCATCAGACTCTGCACTGGGCCTTGAGTTTCCACTCACACTTAATTAAATTTATTTAATCTATCAGGTCAATGCAGAGCAGTAAGGCCCTAAGCCCTGATGGTTTTTTGAGTTTTCTAAAAAATATTCCATGCGAAACTGGTCCCCCTGTTTGTATCTGTGTACAGTTAATCTCTTGAAAATGACTTAATTCTCAGTTCCACCAACCTTAAAACAAGCTTTTATACTAGTACTAAAAAAGGGGAATAAAGTCACTCTGTGTTCTCTGTGTATTTGGCTTTGAAAACAAATTCTTCTCTTGGATTCACTTTTTGTACACATCCCTCCAAGCTAGCAGCAACAACAACACCTGCCCAAATTATTTTGCCGTTGAACGAGGTACCTGCCACAGCTGCCTTCTGTCCCCTCTGCTGCACGTGCAAGCTGTTAAGCAACTTCCTGCATTTCTGGTTGCTTCCACCACGTTCTGCGGTGTGACGGAGCGTGTGGAACATAGGTTACCTCTGTATGTAGATAATTTAATACTCTACGGTAACAATTATGCAGTCCTTTTAAAGTAAGGGGCATAACAAAGAAGAGAGGTCCACACAGTAACAACTTATATAAGTAAATAAATTATTGAAGATCACATGAGTAAATTATGAGGATCTTGGAATTCTCCAGCTTAGGTTCCATCAGGTGACATCAATCCCTCAGCAATTTGGGAGGGGCCAAACAATTCTGGCAAATTTAAAGAGGGAAGCACACCAACAACCAAGTGGCAGTCATGAGACCATGGGCCTTTGCAGGCTTATCCATAGAAGTCATCTCCATTCATTCTCCATCTGTAAAGAATGACACATACTCTTGTCCATTAGGAGTGGACTTCAGAGTGATTGGTCTTGGTTGGCTTTCACACTTTGACCTTCTCCTTTGAGTTCTCCTTAACTCAGTGTCATCTTTTCATTAGACTTTAATGAAAGACTATCCTTCTAGACTGAACTCACCTCTAATAAGATGGAGATGATCCTCTCCACTCACTCACTAACATTCTCCTACTTTGCCTTTAATTGAATGTTAATAGTGAGATTGGCTTTGCACTGTTTGAATGATATGATATGTCAGGCATGGTCATTCATGGTCATGTCATTCTCCTTTCATTTTGGGACTGTTGTTGAGGTCTGCTGACTGAAGCATTATTATTTAAATGGTCAGATTCTTTGCTCTGTACAACCTACTCATACATTTAGCCATCTCAAGTCATCCGTGCCGTGCAGTTTTAAAATAACATATATTATTAATTGCTCCTCTATGAAATAATACATAGATTTATAATCATTTACACCTTAATGCACTGGATCCATGAGTGTATGGCACACAATTTTCTCTTAATTTAACTTTCCATTGTTGTTGATACTACATGTGTTATATCCTTTTTTAAATTTCTTTGTCTTAAACATTATCAGTGTTTGGTTGGCCTATGGTACTTCCGTCTGCATTCATTTCTATTACAGTGTGTTTGTAGTAACTCTTAAGGAGTCCATATTGGGTATATTTACATCAGGAACTGCATGTGCTACTCTTCTACTGTAAATCTGTGGTGTGTAATTCAATCCTGCAACTCATTTTCTGTTATGACAATTAACTCATTAGTTATGAGTGAAATTAAAGTCTATCTTTGTTTTAGGGCAATGTTTTGATTATTGTCCAAATTAAATTCATTTATTGTCAAGTGAGTACTCTAGTCTGATTGGCTGCAGGGTTTCCATTAATTCCCAATAATGGACACCTACCAAGTAGTTCCCTTCATACTGTCTATTCCCCTTTCGAAATTAATGAGCCTGCTAGTATCAGCCTGTATCTAAAGTGAGAAACCATAGCAACAGGCACGTCAAAGGCGAAGTACAACAATGAGTAACTCCAACATTTCTTTTAATTTGGCGAATCTGACAACTTTGATGATGGGATGCAGCTGAAGAAAGAGACGTTGAAAAGAAAAAGGGGAACCAGCAGAAGGAGTGAACACAGTGCTGACATTGTAATGTTGCAATGTTTTTGTGTTTTCGCACTCTTTCATACACTTTCTACACCATTGAGGCAAGAAAATAAGAATTTAGTTTGGATGGCGATGAAATGATGAAAAAAAATCTACAACTCTCTCCAATTTTGCTGGCTTTGTGTGGACACACTCTCAATTACATAACCAGTCTTGTGTATTAATTTGTAGAGCAAATGGGTTATTAATTCAAAGTGTTGGTAGTTTGATCCCTTGGCGAGATCATGAAACCCAAAGTGTTTGTGTAGGAAACTATGTCAGCTGCTTTAAATAAAGCAGAAAAACCCAAATATTCGCTTCTTCCAAACTAACATATTGAGGAATTTGCAGAGAAGCTTTTCCGAGACAGAGTCAGGGTGGAGGGCTCAAACGTTGTTGGTCATGTAGATGATGAATTGAATTCAGCCTCAGCAACACTTCCATAAAACCTGGGGAACTGAGGAGAAATGGAGCTGAGTGAATCATGCGGCTTCGTTTTACAGTTTGTTTTTCTTCGCCTCATAACAGAGGTCTTTCACAGTGAAACCTCACGTCACTATTTAAAGACTGTTTGGAGGGAACGTGTTGTTGTGGTCATCTTTAACCCCAGGCTCTGTGTGAGATACACAGTGATACTACTCTACATAGTTTGTTGAGCCCCGTGCCAATGCTGTTAGTTACAGAAGAAATAGGACTATTAACTTTACATTAAGAATAAGAAAAACCTCATAAAGACAATGTGTTACTAAGAAAAGCATTAGCTTGCTTTAATGTGAACTGACTAAATGTATTCATACGGTTTGAACAACCATAGTTGTTTAGGTGTTGTCCATTCGTATGAATATAGCGTTCACTGCGTTTGCAAGCTTTGCAGATGTTGTCAGATGATTGTTTGGTTAGCGTGACTGTAGTAAAGTCTGAATAGCCTGCTCAGTGTTACCCCATAATGATGATGTAATTATGATAAAAGCTCATGCAGTCTCAAGCTGCGGCAGTTTGTTCCTTGATTTTCACACTTTTAGAAAATGAATGGAAAACTGGATCTGAAGGAGAGTGTTTGCTTAAACAAGTAAGCTCGCTTTGCAAACTGCACACTGTAGTTATTTTATGTGTCCATTTAATGACTTCTTCTGCTTCTCAGAAGAAGTGTGAAGTAGAGTTTGGATTTTCTTTGACTTTTTTTTTTGCACAGTAACTGTTTCGATTCCTATGCTGTACTTTATCCTCAAAATAGTATTTGATTTTAAGTCTGATGGTTAAATCTTTACAGCATGCAGCTGACTGATGGCCAGCCACAACAGATTAAACAAGTTATGCATTAGCAGATGAAATGTGACACAAAACTTTGGCCAAAATTTGGCCAAAAATAAATGTTTGAGCTCATGTTTACCACAAAACACAAAGAATTGTTCATTCAGTTGGATTTAATTTGATAAACACACATTTCTATGAATACAAAACAGAATCAGTGCTGATTCATTAGAGTAATATGAGATCTGTGGTGAATCAGCTGGGAAGAAAGAGCCTGCTGGAGCTGATGCTCACACCACAGTTTGTTTTAATACTGATCAGAGGGAAGATCATTTGTCATTTGAGACAAACGCCTATAAAAAGACACATGAAGTCCTTGTGTAACTGTCTGTATGTGAGAAAAAAGGAGGAAATACATGTAGTTAATTTGAATAAGTAACTTGCCATAGTAATCATAGTCATATTTTTGGCAACTCTATCAAGTTTGACATCAACGTGAACAACTTTATGGTTTTGTTTTATAATGATGTCAGTTTAAATTTGTGAGGAGCCAGATGTCCTGCTGTTGTCGCCTCTGGTGGATCACAGGCAGCACAGCCTTTAGATGCGTCGGCATTCCTGCCTCCCTCTCTGCCTGACAGAGACACGGCAGCTGCATGAACGAACGAATGAATGGTAAATACAGATATCGTCGTAGCTTTGCCTTTGCCATTACCTTACGATGATGAACATGTATTTAGCTGTTCCCCGACGGTCAGCCTAACGTTTCTCTGAAACGTGCTATTTTCTGAAACGTTTCACACTGCTTGCTGTAGACGGTCTAGTTGACAATATTGTTGCATTATGTAATGAATGAACCTCAGTGATGCTACAGTGGAGGCAGAGCCCGTCTCCATCTGCTAAGGGACCGACAACAAATACCTTAAAGTGATAAAATGTAAAACGCCATCTGTGGTGGTCTAGGTGAAATGTGCTCTTGATAACTTACACACAATATGTACATCTCCATGCTCCAGTAAATTCACGTTTAAATAGATATATACAGCAGGTTTTATTAACACAGCTGGTTGTGTCAACAGACTAGGACAGCCAGATATGCTGCTTTGTGTGAAGCCCTATAGTCAGCATGTTACATAACTGAGCAGTTTGAGCCTGTGAGCTGTCCTCCTGCTGCTGATACAGTGAGATCACAGAGAACAGGCTAGATAAGGCCATGAGCCACCGAATTCATTTACATCATGATGCGTTTTCACTTGGATACAATATCCAGCTCTGTTGAATGCAAACAACAAAAGAGAGGCAGCCTATTCAAACACCGAGCCAACGAGCGTTACAGCAGTTTGACACGGCTGGCTCCTAACTGGGTTTTGCGTCAAATACCAAACTGTGTCCTTGTAAGAATGATGATTTGCCACTTTTCTCTGTTTTATATCAAAACTAAATTGTTTTTTCAATGATGGTCAGACATTTGTAATACCGTATTTTCGGGCTTATTTAGGTAAAATATGTATGTATGTATATATGCGATTCTGTACTCCGAGGGAAACGTAGCTACTTATGACACGGCTATGAAAAGTTTGTAGCTTGTTCCTTTAAGTTGGATGCAAACCATATAAAGGAAATAAAAAAGAAAATATCATCATATAAATAGAAATGTCCAAATTGCTGCAGCATTAATATTTTCTCTGCTGTTGATCTATGTGTATGTTCAGTATCAGTGTCTGATAGTCACCAGCTGGGTTTCTATTTGACATCAGTATCTCTACAAAGATTGCATCAGTTATTGTCAGTTCCACCTCGGCAATTCAATTCAGTTTTATTTTTATATATTTTATATCATAATAGAGGTTATCTAAAGGTACTTTGCATATAAAGCTAGTCTAGACCTCTTTATATTAACTACACCCAACAGCACTGGGGGGCGGTGGGGTTCTGTTTAACACTTACCCACTCTGCTAAGCATTTTGCTGGGAAAACACCGGCCTATAAAACCCATTGTTTAGCTCTGCATTGTAACAACCCACAAAATCCACGCTACCACACTGAAGCTTGGGCATAAAATCGTCCTCAGTCAGCGTTGGTCAGCCACTCCACAAAGAAAATGCCTTTGCAGTGCCTGAAACTGTGAGATTGTTTCACAGTTTGTAATAGATTTGTCCATGAAGCTTCTAGCTTCTGTATGATGGCGTATTTCGGAGTGAAAGGTTGGACAGATGGGACATTTGAAGTTGCAAAGTGGGCGAGTCAGGACAAATGTGGAGATTTACCGTGATTCAGACTTCAGCGATAACCTCGAGGTTCAGGTGTTTCCCACTTTGACAGGGTTGGAGGTGAGGAATACCTGAGGGATGCGACGACTTGCTGCGCTGCTGCTAACTAGCTAATAAATCTGAGTCTGTGCTGCTAGACTGAAAATAGTTGATTCAAACTTCAAGCCATCTGACATGTTTTGCTTTGGAGGTAGAAAACATGATTGCATGTTGGCATAAAAATACACAGAAATATTGTTGTTTTTATTGACATGTATTGTTATATGTGACCGGGGAAGTAATCTGAAAAAAGCATGTGGGTGGCAGTCATCTTTCATTTCATCTTGACTTAATTAGGTTACATCTGAATAATTACCCGTGTCCGGAGTAATGTTGTAGTGTAATTCCACTTCTTCTGGTGGCACCTAGAAAGATAATTAATTACTTTAACAAATCAAATAATGATGTTACAGTAATTGAAATGGGCTTGTTAGTTTTTTCTCAGGTGAAAATGGTGGACAGCAGACGGGTGTAGGTGGATTTTCATCTTTATGATCTAACGTCAGTCATCCTCATGGTGCCATAAGACAGTTCAAACTGTGTGAGCTTGGTTTTATCATAGTGATGTTTTTAATACATTCTGAGCAAAACATTTGACAGTTGTCCTTTCCCACATTGAGCCACAGCAAGTAATTCAGCTACTGTTAATAGACGTGCCAAATAACTACAACTACTAATTACCTAAGACATTTTCTAGTGTTATTGATGAAATAAGACAAGAGGAAACTGCAGTTTTCAGTGCTTAACAGCATGTTTATCTGTTCTCCTTCACCAGGTTCCCGATGTTGAACATGTCCACCCCCAGTGAGCTGAAGTCCCCCTGCGTGACTCGCAACGGTATGGTCAAGCTGCCCCCGAGTCAGCCCAATGGTCTGGGCAGCGCAAGTATCACCAAGGGGACACCTGCTGCCAAGAATCGCCTGTGCCAGTCCTCCTCGGTACCCTCTATCCTGCCCCCTCCACCATCGTCCCTTCCCTACCACCACCACCACCACTTGGATGGCCCTGGCATGCCAAACTCAGCAGCCTCTCTCCTGGGCTCTGACCTGGAGCCTGGAAGGCCTCTGGTGGGCTTGAAGCCATCCCTTCGTCAGCTCCCCCCCCTCACTCTACCTAAACCCATGCTGGAGCGCCAGCTTGTTCTGGATGAGAAGCTACTCAACCGATTGCTCTGGTACTTCACCACAGCTGAGAAATGTGTCTTGGCGCAGGTATGCAAGACATGGCGCAAGGTGCTGTATCAGCCCAAGTTCTGGGAAGGCGTGACACCCATCTTGCATGCCAAGGAGTTATATACCCTGCTGCCCAATGGAGAGAAAGAGTTTGTCAGTCTGCAGGCCTTCGCTCTACGTGGATTCCAGTCATTCTGCTTAGTGGGTGTGTCAGACCTGGACATTTGTGAGTTCATCGACAACTACCCGCTATCCAAGAAAGGTGTTCGCTCGGTCAGCCTCAAGAGGTCCACCATCACAGATGCTGGTTTGGAGGTAAGTCTGTCCATGTTTGCATAATTTATTGAATTAGAACTTTCACTCTTCTTAGACATAAAGATGCAAGGTGGCAAGACCAATACATTATGGTTATTTATGAAAAGAGCCATATAAATATGACTGTTGTTGCCCCTGTTTTACATCACATTTGATCTTGTTTCGGTAAGAAGTCACTCAACTGTCTGATCTCTTCCTGATTGAATTTCCTGTTGGTTCCCTCCACGTTTATCAGTTGAATCGACTATTATGTTTAATTTCATACCACTAACTCCATCAGTACAACAACAGTATCAGTATTAAAAAGAGAAGGCGAGAGTTTTGCTCGACTCTGTACCGAGCAGTGCTTTAAGCTGCAGCTCATTTCAGCCCTCAGTGTTTTTGTTACCAGTCAGGTGATGGCTGTCTCCAGACTTTGAGGCCTTAAAAGCTCAGCTGGGGACCCCTGTTGGGAACCAGGGTGACCCACATCTAGCAATTTGTTTCAGACAAGCAAGCTGTATTTTTAGCTACTTTCAAAACTGCTGTTTTCTTTCCAGATAAATTATAATAACTGCTATAATTCAACATTTATTGGAATAGAAATACACACAGGCACTATTTTCAGAGACGGTTAATGCAGTGCAGTGCTGCACTGATCACCTTTCTCTTTCTTTTAACCAGTAGTGCCAGGAATGAGTGTTATCGTTTCAGTGGCTTTAAAGTAATGTGCAACATGAGGTTTGTGATATAATTGGCTAATTTAGGTAAGCCCATAAAAACCTCTCAGATGAAAAGGGCCTGCTCACTAAACTACGGACTCTACAATCATGATGAGGAAAAATATTCTTCATCTGATAAACCAGCGGAATCTTTCTAACATTGTAAAATTACCATAGTCTTCCTGAACCTGACCACCAGTTCTCCTCATCTCTCTCCACTTGTACTCTGTAAATTGAGTCACTCAGTACACACATGTACCCACACAGAGTTTGTTTAAAGAACTGCATTCACTGGATGTTGACATGCTGTTAAGATATGAAGTCCATCCCACATTCACACACTTTAGTGTTTTGTTGAGCTTCACATAAGATCGCCTTTCATATTAGACTTGGGGCGAGACTTGAAAACGTTAAGGGATTAAGCACTTACAATATGAGCCGTCGATACTGACTCTGGGTCAGTGACATCACTGAGGGGATAAAAGCTAAAGACTTTTATCAGGACACATTGGAGAAGACCTGCTACAGTCAGAGCAGTTGGTCTTTAGTCTGATTTTGGTCAGACTCTATTCAATAGATATATTTAGACATCAGGCAGCATAAGGACCCACTGTCTGTGTTATTATTCTCATTATCTGTCTTGTTCCCAATGTGTGCAATTGCAAGGAATAAAAGAGGTGGTTGCAGAGAGTTTCTCATATGGCCATTCATACCTGCTAGGCTAGGCTGCTATTCTGGGATGAGTGGATGGTTGCCATGGAGAAAGCTGAAATTGTTGGCTCCGTGAGCTATATATGGACTTTACTGTTTGTGGTGCTGGGTTGTGATTTACCATTTGGTTGGACATGAAAAGGAAGAATTCCAAAAGCAGAGCAAAGTTTTACTCTGACAGAACAAATAATTCAAATTTGCATTATCAAATGTTATGTCATCCTGTTTGTTTATAATGACAGGGTATATGGCTGCTCATTTTTTTAATTATAAAATGACATGCTTGTATCATCATGCCACTCTCACTTGCTGTGCTTTTGGTCTGAATGAGTGGAACTTGGTTAAATGATGGCCACAGAAAACAACTATTATGAAAAATCAGTGTCCTCAAACACAGCGTCGACAATGCTGTCCAAAAGCTCTGATGCCACAACACAAACAAGTGGACTTTGTGCTACTTAATGTCAAAATACAGCATGGACAAGTGAATAACCACCAGGTGCATATGTAGAGTAGGTGATAAGTCCATTAATTTAACAGGACACCTGGATTTGAGAGCGAACACTCTGATTCCTTATACATCTACAGCTACACAGTTCATCATGCTCACCTGGCTCAGTGCTGATCAGCACACCTCGATCTGCCGCCTCCTCACCCACTCACTTGCTCTGCATTATCAGACACAGCTACAACACAAGCACTAAAACCTGACCATGACATCCAGTCCTCTGTGATTCTTGGTTATCTGGTTTCAGCAGGTAACAGGATCAGATTCTTGCCGGCTTGTGAAGCTTGGAGGTTTGTCTTGCTTGAGGGGAGCTTGAGGAATGTCAGTCGTTAGAGATCTGATTGGAAATGCTGACAGCTCGTTTAAAGTCTCTGGTTACTGATTGGTGAATTGCCACAGAAGTGTCACTTTCTAAACTGACACTGTCCCTGGATCCTTTCAAATTCAATTCAATGACTCTGGGGTCCTGCACAAGTGCTCACAACTTCTTAAAAACTGGAGGCCTCCAGCTCATGGCCACAGCATACAAAGCTTCCTTCCCTTCACCGTCAGTCACTGAGTCTTTGCGTCGCAGGTCATGCTGGAGCAGATGCAGGGCCTGATGCACCTCGAGCTGTCGGGCTGCAACGACTTCACAGAGGCTGGTCTGTGGTCCAGCCTGAACGCCAGGCTAACTTCGCTCAGCGTCAGCGACTGCATCAACGTGGCAGACGACGCCATCGCTGCTATCTCACAGCTCCTGCCCAACCTGTCAGAGTTGAGTCTGCAAGCCTACCACGTCACTGACACAGCCATGGCTTATTTCACAGCCAAACAGGTGGGATGTCGATACAAGAGAAACCAGTTTGGTACCTAACTGTTTGCATGCATGTGCCTTAATTCTCATTTTGGATCTTAAGTGTTCTGTTATTATTAAGTATTGTGTACATTGGTACAGCCAGAGCAACTTCTAAGCATTTCAGGAGTTTTGAAGTGAGTCTGTTTCCAGGAAAACTGATTGAGCTTGAGTTTCGGAGGAAGTGCAGCATGTTTAAAATTACCCTCCACCCGCAGGGCTACACCACCCACACTCTGCGGCTTCACTCCTGCTGGGAGATCACCAACCACGGCGTGGTCAACATGGTGCACAGCCTTCCGAACCTGACTGCCCTCAGCCTCTCTGGCTGCTCCAAGATCACTGACGACGGTGTGGAGCTGGTTGCTGAGAACCTGCGTAAGCTCCGCAGCCTGGACTTGTCCTGGTGCCCTCGAATCACCGACATGGCCCTGGAGTACATTGCCTGTGACCTGCATAAACTGGAAGAACTGGTGCTGGACAGGTCAGTGTGTTTGTGGTCCAGTGTTTTCAAGATATGTGTATAGGTGTTGTACAGTTACTGCGCTCAACATATAATTTGTTTTTGTACTGGACTGCATTATACTGAAATATGTTTCATGATCCAATATGAAACATGATGTCGAGGTGTGACAATGGAAAGGACAAAATAATCAACAAGCACGACTGAATAAAATACACAACCTTTAACTATCACCTTAATAAAAATAATAATAATAATAATGTATTTTATTTTACACATTTCTGACAATTACGGCAGACCTGTTGGAGTAGACTGCATTTGATTGTACCGATGTACCCAATAATAGGGATTCTGGGTGTATGTCTGAAAATATGAAAGGAGCACAGCATGTATTGGTACCTGTAAGTAACAATATACAGTATAGTTGTAAAAGAAGAGGAAATACACGTGAGCAGCCCAAAGTGAATTATGGCTCGCACTGCTCTTGATATACTTGAGTGACTGACTCAAATGTACAGTAGATGCACAGAGGACGTAGCACATCGTGGTGCTGCAGGCGGGAAGCCGATGAACATAAATCAGAGTGCGAGGTTTGTTCTGGTAAACCATTTCTCATTCGCAGGGTTTAAACTGTGGTTAAAGGTTAAAACATCATTTTTAATTTTATTTCATAAGTTAATGCAAAGAGAATTAGATGTGCACAAAAAACTCTTATCCTGCACTGCTTCCGTAAAGGTCCTTTTAATATGGGACGATCCTGAATCATACACACATGCATTAACAAACACCTCCAGAGCTCCGGGAACTCTTGTATTTGACAGTGAGCAATCCCTGTTGCCCACTTTTGCCTAATTGAAGTAAACTATGACATTTTGACTTGACGTTAACTAAAGTTAAAAGGATAAATATGACTATATTTTATAAGGCTTTTCATCCTTAGACCAAGACTTAATCTAAAATCTTAGTCCAGTGCTAAAATAAACAGTTGTATTCAGTTAATAATTGAGATTTCCACTGAGAGTATATTGATATTCACATATATAGTGTATAGTACACAAACAGTACACAACTGGCAGTCTATTAAAAGAGTTAGTGTGTATATGCTACGTTTCCACTAGTGTTGCACAGTTTACTCACATGTATTGTCTTGCATTGCATCTGCTGTTAGGTGTGTGCGGATCACAGACACCGGCTTGGGCTACTTGTCCACCATGTCATCATTAAGGAGCCTCTATCTGCGCTGGTGCTGTCAGGTAACACAAAACAGACACACAGACACACACTAGCCAGAGATGTAACAATCAGTCAAGCAGTTCAAGCTGAGTACATTCAGGCTATTGACAACTGTAATCTCTCCAACGTGTAGTACGGCGTTGATAGCAACTGTATGAGTTCTGAAATTGCTAGAATGTTGGGTTTAGGGTTAAGTTGCATCTCTTTAAACACAAATCATGTATTAATACCAACCATGCTGGTCATTATTACATGCAGGCTATGTAGTTTCTGACTTGACAAATTGTTTGTATGTGTCTTAACATATGTATCTTGTATCACAGGGTATAATCCAGGATTGTTGAATGGTAGTGTAGTTTGAACTGCATTATCTCAACAGTAATGCCACATTGTACAAAGTGCAAAGGCGATGCTCACCATGAGACATCGAAACACTGCAGAGACAACTAAAGACGTTAATTGCATGAGAATTGGTTCAAACTTTGATTTGTTAGCCACTTATTATATATAAGAGTGATGCAAACAATTGATTGCAGGTGCAAGACTTTGGACTGCAGCATTTGTTCGGAATGAGGAGTCTCCGTCTGCTGTCTCTTGCAGGTAGGACTGCTTCATCCGTCCCCACAGAAACACCTTTCTACCATTAAAACGTTACCTGATTGTTCTTAATTCTGCCCACACGTGTTTCAGAGTAACAGAGCATTACAGTAACAGAGCAAGAACAGACTGAGAATCTGTACTAATATCATATTGTAAATAAATTTGGTGTTTTAGCAAACTGGTATGACTTGAAACACATCTCCTGATCTCACCACAGTCCCTCAGTGCGTTCAACCCATAAGACACCTAGATTTAAAGAGTGCATTGCTGTACAGCTCGTTTTGAGTGTCTATAAGCTACGCTCTATGCACAGTTTAACCAGCTGAACCACTGTTACACTGTATTGGGTGTAACACACCCACTGTCTCCTGTTCTGGAGCCCTGTGGTGCCATCTGGTGCCTGCAACACAGGTGCAGAAACACAGGGTCTAAATTACAAAAGGCAGCACTCTGTGGGTTTTGCATTCATTTTACTATGACAAAGACATCACAGACATGTGATAATAATTGTATAGTAATTAACTGATTAGTAGTTAGTTGCAGCAGCTGATCGTTGTCCCTCCTGCTGTGCTCCCCCAGGCTGCCCCCTGCTGACCACCACCGGTCTGTCAGGTCTCATCCAGCTGCAGGAGCTGGAGGAGCTAGAGCTCACCAACTGCCCCGGAGCCACTGCCGAGCTCTTCAAGTACTACTCCCAGCACCTGCCCCTCTGCATGGTCATTGAGTAAGACCACTGACCCATCCCACTGACCAACCGACCGACTGACCGATCGCCATACTTCTACCTTCCTCCTCCTTACTCTTCCTCACTCTTTTCTCAAATGCTAGCCAGGAGATTGAACTGCTCCTACTGTACCACACCGGTCCTCATTACTTGCCCCCCCTCCTCCCGACCCACCTGTCTTCCTCCACACCCCATTGAGTAGACTGACCCACAGGCAGACAGAGAGGCAGGAAGGCAGATGATGGTAGAAGCCAGAACCCAGACGACGATGGGACGGCGTTTGAGCCTCATTTAAGAAGATGCTGGCGTGAAGAGCTTGGTGTGACGTCTTGTCTGACAACAAGTTTTCAGAATCTATGGAAAGCTTTTGTTTACAGAGGAGAGCTTCTCTCAAGACTCTGACGATTCCGTTTGAGCTGAATGGAGACAGGAGGGCGTGACGTGTGCAGATCCTGACGCGGCGTAGAGGAAGTAGGAAATAAAGACTTTTGTGTTTGAGCTGATACGGTGGAACTCACACATGTGCTCATACACTGTAAACACACTCACACACATACTGTATATGGTAAGTGAAACAAATGACGTTTCTATTTCCATCACTCTGTGTAATATAACTGCTGTTATTCTTTTTCTCAGAACGTCTCAAAGGTTTCAAACATTTTCTCTTGTTCAGAGAGAGACACCAAATGCCAGCTGGAGAAACAGGATTCAGAGAGAACTAAAGGACAGTTCAGAAAGTGATTGACAGGGATGGAACTTCTCTCTCTCTCTTTTTCTCCCGTCCTCCTGTGTGTGAAGTGTGTGTCATAGACTCATGGGCTCCTGCCTTTTTGGGATGGCGCCACCTTTTCCATTTCTGTGTCTTAAAGAAAAAAAAAAAAATTGAAAAACAAGAGTTTACAGTGTTAAAGTTGATTGGCTCATCGTTTCACAGGTTTCCCCTTTCTTCTTCCTTTTTGATTATTTCTTTTACAGATCTGGAGGACGCTGTTGTAAACTGTGAATGTTGTGTTTTTAAAAGGGAAATGTGTCGCTGAGGTGGTGCAACACAAAGTCGTCAGTCAGATGGTGAAGCGGAGCGCGCAGGGAGCATTTGACTTTAGTGTCATCATACAGCATGAATAGAAAATGAGGACTCTGTGTGTGTGGCTTTTTGACAGTGAAAACTTGATATTTATGGACTCAAACTAAGAAATCATTTTAATCATAATAGCGGAGGGAGTTTTGCAAGGGATCTTTTGGTTGGTGAGGTGGTTTTAGTCCAAAATTGGGAGGGGGCGGGGCAGCGTTTAATGTTTGAATTTGAATTTGTCTCCTCAAACGTAAAAAGACAAACCAGTATTTAATTTTATAGAAATGCTTATGGAGACTATACACTGCAGGCCTGAGTCAGACACAAACAGGAGCTCAGTGACCTTGCAATGTGGAAACTGGACTAATTTTCCTTCTAAACCAGAGTCAGAAAAAAACATATGTTTATGCTTGAGCTCAGGTTTAAGTGAGCTCAGCTTAATTAATTGATGTCTACAGGATCGTGGTCTAAATGCAGCAAATGTTATCATAGTAATCATAGTGTTCCCAATGTTACATGCGACGGAGATGTAAGTTAATGTTAAATTTAAAACCACAAATTGGCCTTTAAAGGCAGACCAAGCTTTGGAGGTGCATAACAGGTGAGGGAATCTAGCACCTTCCAGGATCAAAGCCAGCAGTGATGTTCACCAACGCTGCAGCGCTCCTTAACAGCAGGCTGAAACTGATGTGATACATCTGGAAACCTCAGATGAAAGTGTTCATGGGATCTAATGCAGCATATCACAGCTCTAACCTCAGTCTAAGTGACCATTTGAATAGATGGATCCACTCTGGGTCTGGCCTTTGGTCCTGCTACTGTTACTGTAAGCACAGAGGTAACTGCTGAGATCTGGGAATGCTACAGTCAGAACTTCACAGAGGTTGTAAACAAACCAAGAATTCAGCCATGATTCCCATATAGATCCATAAACTGAGTTAAGCCTGGCTAAGCTTCGCATTCAACATGAGTCTGCACTGCTAAACTGATACAAAAAGCCCCGCGGAAGTGTGTCTGACATTGGTGAAGAAGGAAAAATAGCAATGTTTCGCTTCAACCAAAGTATGGATTTAACTTTGAAACAACTTATTATGTTAGAAAGGGAAAACGAGTGAACCTGAAAATCACAAGTTGTGTGACATGAAAGGAGAAAGCGAACAAGCCCAACGGCGATCCACCGCGCTGCATCTTGCCTCTTGTTGTGTCCTCAGACGTGCTGACTGCCAGCTGAAGGGATCGGGTCAGTGTCAGTGCCAGTATTAGGTTGTGCCAAATGCATCTGCAGCAACGCATTAAATGTGTCTGGTTGCCTCCAGCTGATCACTGACCACACTGGAACGGACTGGGCGTGTGACCGTATGGACGTGGCAGACCATGCATGTTTTTAGTTGGTCTGCATTTCTGTTTTTTCGAGAAGGCTCATTTTAAAAGGCTCTTCTGAACCTCTTCTTTGTACATAATTATATTTATTTATTTATTTATTTATCTATTTATTTATTTATTTAAATTAATTTGTGTCTTATTTACATGATTTATTTATTGAAGAGACATTTTTTTCTGCGGATTTTGTTTCATGGAACTTGCTTCAAATTTGGGCCTGAATCAGCTCATGCACTGATCACCGTTTTTATTATGATTACTCTTATTTTCAGACATTTCAAAACCCCTAAGTGAAATAATATACCTATTAGCAAGGGTATATTCTCTCTGTGCAAATGTGTGTCAACTTTGTACTGTTGTTGGGTCCATCATGAAGAATACGGGGTTAAACAATGGTGACAAGTTATATTACTGTCATTGTCCTGAATGTGGAAATAGAGAGTATGATATATATGAAGGTATTTGAAGAGATTGGCTGAGCAATGTTATATGAAAGAGCAAGATCTGGAAGCTTGTTATTGACAGAACTACTGAAAATAGAATAAAGATTGATCCATTAAGCTAGCTTTAGCACTAGCTCTGCTCCCAAGACACAGCAGGTGTAATGCTGATCACACTGTTTCATTTTTAGTTTCTTACTGAGTCAAATCGTGAAATGGCTGCATTCTTCTATGGTTTGGACGCAAAGATGATGCCTACATAGAAAGAAAAATTATTAATGATGACTTATTTAAGATGATTTTGTACGAATGAAAAGGTTATCATTACACAGAGTTTACTTCATTCTGTTTAATGTTCCGTTTCAGATCGACATGCAAACGTCATCAGTGTGCATTATGACTCGTTTTAAATATCGATATTGCAGAATTGTCAACAATGAATTAATCGAAGTGGATAATTAGTGCCAGCTAAACTCTTATCACCCTAAAAACATACGCCTCAGAATGTGTTCTGCGCACACAACTCTGTTCCGACACTCTTAAATCCAGAATGCGTTGTGATTTTGTTCGACACAAATGTGTTTTCTGCTCTTTCACCGTTTTTGCTTTTAATGAGCTTCTGAAGGATTCAAGTATAAGTTTACATATCATGAACTCTGACAAACACAGTCATGCATTTTCCAGCTACAGACGACTAACAGCAAACCTTTCTAAGGTACATTTTCTAAAGTAAATAACTCCTGTCACTCTTTCTTTTACTGTCTACAGTCTTTGGTCTACATCTTTCACCATTTTGTTACAACCCTTGTACAGCACAACTTTAAGTAAGCAGTAAAATAAATCCTGACAGTTTACTGATAATGTTGAAATCGTCAGAATTCGTGTGCTCTTTCGGTTTCGGTTTATTTGACTTACCCATCCCTGTGCTCTTCTTTCTTTGACTAGAGACCACCTTTGCACTGATGACCAGTGGCTTTTGTGCTTGGGTTCCTGCAGGTGTTATAGACTGTTTGTCAAAACAGTCGCTCTTAGAAAGATCACACCAACACGTCTTTTTATGACAACCGACCTGAGCTGATCATGTGGAAAGCTGTGCTGTTCACACATGCATATGTCAGTGTGTATTATTGATTATTTATTTTTCCTGCAGCTCTTATGCAAATAAAGTGTAACGTTGGAAAGCACACAGTGGACTAAATTACCGACACATTTGCTGACAATTTGTATTCTTGGACAAAACATTCTTAGCTCAAGGTCCGCTTCCGATACAAGCCCTTTGTGGAGCTCTAAAACACACCACCCTGCTCAGTTGTCATTACATAACTTAAATATGGAAATAGACCCAGTACAGGGAGAGCTTCTTTTCATGGAGCATAAAGGCCACTGTGTACAGGGAACCTGCTCACGGACCAAAATCTCACAGCATCCAAGATCAGTAGTGAGGACTCTCCGACGTGGAGAGCAGCAAGCCGCAGGGCCGAGCCATCCTCCAGGCCTTCAGGTACAGTAATGACAAACCTGACCTAACTTAAGACCACAGTGAACAACGGTGCCACAGGAAACATTGAAGTAGGACTCACTTAAGTGAAGTGAAATGTCAAACCTGTCTTCAAGTGTCAAAGTAACAACGATTCAGCTGTTACCACAAAGGTTTTAACATTTGCTGTTGGTCATCATCATGACATGAAGAGCCTGTCTTTAGGGAGTTAAAGACAGGATATCATTAAGATCCCGGTGTGCCTCTCCTTACTTCCGAGGGTTCCTGCTGTTGTTCCTTTCCTTGTGTTTTAAGCGCACATTTGTCCCCAGTTGCCCTTCCTCTCTGCTGGAGTTTGTTGCTGCCAGCCCACTTGCAACCGCAGAACTCTTTAACTCATCAAGCACAAGTATAACATATTCTCTGGCTCTTTACTCCAGTCTTGTTCAGCTCTCCAACGTGGTCCAAGACCTCTCTGAGTTTCCTGTTGACCACCCTTTCCGGCCTCTGGCCAACAGCCTGCCCCTCTGTTCGCACTGCCTGTCCAGCTCCGACACAACACCAGCCAATGAACAGTTTCAGAATACCTCTGTCTTGTCCATGTTCTACTATAAGGTCCAATCTAAACACTAACATGTTGAATCTCCCTAAGAGGAAAGCTTGAGCAATATGCCACATCCAACCCAATCACCAGACAAGAATGTTGTCAAGGGACCTTTGTGAAGTGTGCTTTCATTGACAAAGTTTAATTTAACACTTGATGCCTACAATTTTAGAAATCTGATATCTCTGAATGGGCAGCAATGGTATGTTTTAGGTTAAAGAAACATGGCTAACTGCACTTTGGAGGTATGGTTAATGTTACATGAGTAGATAGAGTCTGTGAAGATTGGGGTTACAGTTTAAACTTAAGCCATGAATGCTCTGACTGTCCAACATGGACGGACTTCCTGCAAGGGTACTGGGCCATTAAATGACATGCGACACTCCATCGATGAAATAGTAAGAAGCCTGGAGCAGAGGCTGGATCAACACCAGAACCATCAGGACACATGAGTGGAAATTCTTGCAGCAATCATGGAGAAAAGGTCAAAGGTCATGATCTTGGTGTCAGGTGATGGCCAGAAAAAGAAGTTCCTCACTTACATTCCATGGTGACAACTAGTACCAGACCACTTTGCTGATGTAGACTGTTGTGGTTTGAACCCAGTAAGTGGATATTTCCATGTCAATTACTTTAATTCCACTTTATGCACAGATAAATACTTAAAGTAATTAGAGTATTGATAGGTGAGTAAACTTTATTCACCTATTAATAATCTGATAACTTTAACTCCACTTTACTCACCTATCAATACTCTAATTACTTTAATTCCACCTATCAATTCTTAAGATACTGAATCTCAATAAATGGAATTTGAATGAAGCAGAGCAGAGCTTCACTGTGTTTTGAGCAAGGCAGGCCTCTTTTTACAGACGCCTCGAGCTACTGGGATTCAGCTCTGTTTTATTGTCTTATAAAATTATCTTTACTGTCTGACAAATCAGTTTTCTTTATTTGAAGTCTTTCAAAAAAATTCTTGGGATGCTGTATTAGGTCTCTGTAGTGCGGTAAACTTTCGTTTATTAGCTCTGCTGCCGTGAGTCGACACACTGAGCCGCACTGCTTTCATTTCCTAAACTTACACCCAGAGACCACAATTAATTCTCAGTTTAACCCAGAAACAAACATTTAACCTCTCCTCTTTGTCGGGTTACATCAGGTTAGTTGGACAATAGGTGACCTTTGCCCTCAGCTGCCTGTGGGTTGGACCTGGAGAGACATGTCACCCAGGTATCTGTGGACAGGTATGTGGGTTGTTGACCTCTGACCTCTGACTAAACTCTGAAGGTACACCGCATTATACACAGGTGCACACATAGACATGAACTGCGGCAGCAGGTATATTATCCGCTTACTCTGCGGCAAAGCTGCCTGTTAGCTTCAGATTGCCCAGCAACGTGACAGCATGTTGTTTGTTATTTGTTATATGTTATCTGCACTGAGTATTACAAATCAGAAGAACAGAGTAAGATCAGCCGGCCCAACACAGGAAGCTCAAACAATAGCTCATTTTGTCAGATGGATCCCAGTTGCTTTCATTCATCTATCAGCCCTGCAGTTGGCTGATGTTCATCTTAACTGTTTGCCAAGTTCCATTTGTGCAACATAGATCATAACATTAGTGGGAAACATTCATGTGGTCAGTAACACGCTAACTGCTTGTTGATTTGACTTGAGCTGTCAGTCATCCCAAGGAGAGCAGCTCAGGTGAAATGCAGAGTGTTTCTATAGGCCAGAGTGTGCAAACATGTTTATCTAACCACAGAGCGTCTTGCCTGGTGGGCTGCTGACAGCTGAAGAGTCAGTCGCAGAGGCGCAGGCGGCAGTAGAGGCGTGGAATCAGCGTTCTAGCCAAATACATTTTCACATTTTGAAAACCCCTCCAGATATGTTTATCATCAAAATGACAAAATTGCAGGTGAAATTGAACATTTGTTTAGTGTGGTCCATTTAGTTAAAGCATGCAAACAGTTTCAAATGTTTTGATTCTGAATATCTGAAATATCACTGCAGCTAATAAAGGGTAATTCAGCTTCTACCATAAATGTTTTAGGATATGCTTGCTCCAGCTGGAGGCATTTCATTAGTAGCGAACCATAAAAACACAAAGCAAGGACCTGAAGAATGCCTTTTAAGTGGTGGGGGGTGTTTCAAAACTGAAAATCAACCAGCGGCAGACCTGACGACGTCTTATTTCACTTAAATTCACGATATTCTGTTATCTTCTCGTCACCGGACAGAAATGTGAAATGCTTTAAATATGCCCAGCCTGTACAGTAAGTGAACAGTATGTGAGAGGTTTGGAATTTATTGCTATTTTTTACAAGCAGCTGTAAAGGTGCTGCAGGTAGAACATTTTTATGTCAGAATGCAGCTGTCCAACCAGTTTAGATCCCAACATGGGGGCTCCGAGAGAGAGTAACTGATGGTAAACATGAACCTTGCTTGCCGGTGCATGGGGGATGACAAATCTACAGACTGACCCCTGAGGGAATAGATCAAGAGCAATGAACACCTTAAACTGATTCAGAAACAGGCATGTAGTGTAAGCAGCTGCTTGCTAAACATGCTAACATACATTTCTGTAATCTACACACATGTGCAACATCAGTTCTCTGCAGTGGAGAGAGTTTAATTTGTACATCTATGTCAGTCGCTGAAGCAAGATTATAGGGTGCATTATGTGTTGTTATGCATTGGAATATTAATACCCTTCTATGCAGGAAGACAATCTTCAGTTCCCACACTAACTAGGACATGTAATCCTGACTTTGTCTGGAGTCTCCCCTGGAGGTCTCCTCCAAATTGCAAAAGCTTGGACCACCTCAAAAAGGGAGGCCCCCATCCCGGCTGCACCATCCCAGGGGACAGACCGTCTGTGCGCACACTTGAGGCACAGTTTGATGATGCCAGAAGAATTGCATCACTTGTATCGTCATTCCTGAGCTGCAGTTTGAGATTCTGTCCATGAAAATCACAAACAGCAACTCTCAGAGAAAACATCTGACTCTGTACTAAAAATAATATCCAGGTAGTAAAAGAAAAAAATATATAATAAAGGGAGTTTTCCTTCGAGCTAATGTTCGGCTTCATCAATCATAATCCATCATGTCTCCTAGCCCTTCTATCTAAATTGCCCTGGTATGTGGTGCCTGAATTCTTTGGGCCCTAACAATTCACCACAGACATCAAGCACTGTGCAAAAAGATTCCTTCAGGCAAGTTGGAGCATGAGCGAGCGCTCACACGCGCGCACACACACACACACACACTTTTGTAGTAACACTCAAATATGTATATATATATACACAGATGCACTGTCTGGAACTATCGAGTATATCACAGGAAACAGGCCAATTAAGCAGCCGCAGAGAGAGAGACAGAGAGAGAGAGAAAGAGAGGAGAGAAACCCATGTGACTAAATTCCCACAGCAAGGACACACACACACACGCAAACACACGCACACCCGCCTGTTAGGACTGGGGGTCGAGGGGCTCTCGTTAGCCCTGTGGCTCTGAACCAGGGAGGATTAATGTCACAGTGGCTTTTCATGATCTGCACAGAGGCTGGTATGTGTGTGTGTGTGTGTGTGTGTGTGTGTGTGTGTGTGCGCCCTTCTTGTGGCTCCGTGAGCTACCTGAATGAAATCAGGCTCTGTGCCCCCCCCCCGAAGTGTTGGAAAGCGGCTTTGAAAGTCTAGTTGTTCAGACTGAATGAGGCTGATCTCCTGCAACGCATTACAGAGCACAAACATACTAAAACACTGTTTTTTCATGTTACCAAGTTAAAATACTTGTACAATTACAATTACTTGGACAAAAAAACCTGAAATTCCATTTGCACAAAGCTGCCTGACAGTGACACATGTGCTGCTCAAGACTGGCACCAGGGGTTGCATCGTAATCTATGGTAAAAAAGACCACAATAAGCCCGGTAAACATGAAAACACACATTTGAGAATGCTGCTGTCTGGGTCTGACCACGTCACCTCATCCGACAACGCATGCAATCTCATATCTGACGTGGTGAGCCGTGCACTGTACCCGACCCGGGACTGACCTCGGCTCTCTGTCTCTGCCTGCCTCTTGCATGGCTTCCATAAAAGGCAGGTGGACACATTGTTGGTGGTCATACACCGTCTATACCAGCATACCCACGAACGAGGTGAGATCTAGAAAGAGGGGGAGATCTCAGTGGAGTGTTATGAACTGCAAGTGTCTAATATAGGAACATAATAAATAATATAAGGAGTGAAGGGTTCTGCAGGAAGCGTGCTGCAGAACTACGGTGCAGAGCATGTGTCTTCCCGTCCTCTCTCAGTGTGCACACAGCTCGCTTCCTATATGGTATTTTCCCTGTGTGCTGCAGAGCACACATGCTGATCACGTGTCTTGAGAAAATGAATCTTTTAAAATCACTCACAAGCACTGAGATCCTGGTGACACAGGAAGTCCCGACAGGCATTCATTTTACTGCTTGTAAGTGATCAGCATTATGGGCGTTTGAATAAATATAGTTTTAAATGTTAATAGAACTCACCCTTAGTATGACATGACAGAGCTGGGGCATAGAAAGAAGCGAGGATGAGGATGGTGATAGTCAGGGGAGTTTTGAAAGTTCTGTGACGTGCCTGAAAATGAAAATGAGAGATTTTTAAAACATATTTACATGAAATTATGATATTCACGAAAGTCACTAAAGTCCTGCATGCTAATGTGCGAAAGTTTTTTTAAAAACAATCTGACTGAAAGACTGTGTATTGCTTATGTACAAAGTTAAACTGAACCTGGATTTCAACTCCCTCAGCGTTTTTCCATGTATAAACTCAGATTTTCTTAGTGTGGAGCAGGTTAGCAACACAGTGTAGGCGTACATGTGTCCTCATACAGTGAGAATCTTGGCCTTTGGCCGGAGGGGAGGCCGCGGGGGGAGCGAAGAAAGCGAAGAAAAGAGAAATTTGACTGAGGATTTTTTCCAGGTGTTGCATGCAGCTCCGCCCACCAGCCGTCCGCCCCCCGCCCCTGGGTCCAGGCTGCAGGCAGGCATTCGAGCAGGGGGCTGGGCCACAGACACGCCGACTCACCGATGCTCCTGCAGCCGGACAGTGAGGACGCGCACAGCCTCGAGAGGACACCAAGACGCGTACTCGGTCTTCAGTGCGCACGACTTATTCCTCGACAGGGAGCGCACATTACAGTGAGAGTTAACTCCTTTCTCCTCTTATCTTGGACTGCATCACGGAGCCTTGTGCACTCAGACAGGATGTCGGAACTTTCCGTGAATGACCACCTCGAAGGGATTTTATCAGATTTTGAAGGTATGTCGGACTGTAAGTTTAAATTACTTTACTGCCGCCGCCTGTTTTGTTGCTGTGCAGTAAAACCAAAAAGGGCTCGGTGCTCGGGGCTGTTTTCCCATCTGAGGAAAAGAGGGGAAAGAAGACTCAGGTCTGCATCAGGGCTGAGGACAGAGACATCTTGTTAAATGGTTTTTCCTCAAGTAAAAATAGCCCGGTCTAAAGTGGTAACCTGATCTTTAGGTTGTCCCACTGACAGATGCGCTGATCAAGAGAAGACTGCAAGAAATTAAAATGTGTGCATGTGTTGGCTTGTTAGTCTTTAGTACACTTCTTAATGGCTGTAATTGGTAAAAGCAATGTGGAGATGTCATCTGAGGCTCTTTGGATAATGCAGTTTTCCCAAATTTTCTGACATTTACATGTAATTTATAGAGAGAATGAGACTTTACATAAAAGATAGTGGCAGCTTGAATTGAATCATCAGTTTGTGACCTGTTAGTGTGCAGAGTGTAGCCAAAATACTGGATTAACAGCATCTCTGGTAAACCCTGTAAGGTTACTCTGAGCAGAGCTGAACTGGTTGGACAAATTAATGCCTATTTATCCTCCCTGTTGCATGAATATTTCAGTTTCTAACAAGAAATGGCTGGAGCCACCTCAGAATGTTTGGTGTTCGTGTGCCTTTGGGTGAGACTTACAGTATAATTACCTGTAAAACAGCCTGCACAGGTAAGAGAGGAGCACTAATAACACAGTGTAAGCAAAGCTGTGAAAAGCGCTGTGTGTGTGCACACTGGGGCTCGTGTGTGTGTGTGTGTGTGTGTGTGTGTGCTTGAGGGGGAGAGAGAGAGAGAATGAGTGTGTCACGTCATCAGACAAAAGTATCTTTTAGGAGCAGTAACTCCGGCCCTGTAAATGAGCTGCTGTGCTTCAAACACTGATCATCTCTGTGGGATCGGACTTTGCTTAGCTCGGGCTGGAAGTTCAAACCCCCTCTGCTAACATCCACAACCTTTACTGTGAATTGTGTGTGTTTACAATGTTTAGCATTTCATCCAAAGGTGAATATCCTGAAATACCACTAATGCAAAATGGAAATGGGGGAAATTAATAGAAAATAAAAGCACATCTATTAAAAAGAAACAGAAATCAATGAATAAATGAATAAAAGATGAATGAATGAGGTGCCTTAATAAAGTATTTGGACCCTCTGATTCTGGATTTCTATAAGCTAGCAGCTCTATTGACATGTAACAGTTCATAAACAGTGCAACCATATCATCCACATAACGGCAAAGAGTCTTTAACTATGGTTTTGTGAGACTTGGTGAGCGGGACCTGTGCAGACTACGCAGTGATGACGCAGATTTTGGAACATCTGCGCAGACATTTCTTGGTAATTACTGGCAGACAAACGCATTGTTAGCAATGTAGCAAAGTGCCCAGAAATGATGTACGTCTATGTTGAAATGACAAAGCCCAGTGAGCCATGTGGTAATTAACCTGGGAGCAAAGCAGGAAGATGGGTGACCTCAGTACAGAGCAGCTAAGTTAGCGTAGGAAGGTCCCTTAACTCTAACCAACTCAGTCAACTCATTTGACCCAGACTACAGACTTTCCACTTTGTCATTCTTGTGCTTGAACCAATCCAGCTCTCTAGTGACTGGTGGTTAAGGAAAGGAAATGATGTCATCCTGTAGATATGGACTTCGCATCAGAAAACACTTCTCAATATCAGAACAGTGTATTAAGTTTTTTTGGGGGCTTGTTGCACCAGAGTGAGACTATGAAAATGTACATTTTTCATTTTAAAAATGCAAAGACCTATTTTGTCCACTTCACTTCACTTTGTTCCACACCTCATTAACACACTGTATATGCTTAAGCAGAAACCGTCACAACACCTGCCTATTACAGTATAATGTAACCTAAAGCAAGTAAGATCACACAGAGCTTACCAGATAATGCTCTCCTGATTGAATTCCATGAAGGCCTGGTCTTAGAGTACAGCACAGACATGGGTTAGACATGACATACATGACCTATGATCTGATTGTCACATGATAAAGCTTTCTCAAACCTGGTCAGTGCACGTCAACAGTTACAGAGCGGACCTCTCTCACCTCTGTCCCTGCCGTTACTTCAGTGTAACCCATCAACAGGATGCAGCTGCTGTCAGTGCTGTCAGTGCTGTCAGTGCTATTTTACTGTACCCTTTTGAAACAATGTAAACCAGGCAAAGGCTGTGGAAGCGCACACGGCTAGAAACAACAAAAGCGCGGAGGCGCTTTAATAACTGCAAGTGCGTTCGGCATGAGGACAGTAAGGGAGGGAGAACCCGTCAGAATGAGCAGACTTTGTTCTTCTCCGGGGGCCATCCATCATGTCCTGGGACCCTGCAGGGACAATACAACAAAAGCTGCCCTCTCTCCTTTCATTCCTACTTTCTTTCCACATTCTTCTGTTTGAACAGGTGTTGATCTGTGCCTTGAAACAAATTAGCGTAGCCCCCAGCCACAGACCGCCACTGTAGCTGCTTCTGCCAAACCGTTGCCTATTTACTCCTCAAACCACCGGGATAGGACAGTTGGTGCGGTTACAAGAATGTGGAGGAGCTAAAGAAATCAATAGCAAAAGTCAGATCAATCAATCAATGTGGGCTTTCAATGAGGAAATGTCACTCTGTTTCCAACAGATAGTGGCTGTGTGGAGAACCTGGGACATAAATACATAAAAATCAATTTCTACAACGTCTTATATCCCATATTCGAAGTGATGGATGTTCTTTGAATCCCGACTTATTCTGTTTTAACATCACATACAATGCATAACTCTGAGAGCCAGCAGAGTGAGGCCAGTGGAAGGTGTGTACTTGATTGGAGAGCGAGAGGAGGGCCTTTGGGTGACATGGGAGATTAGAGGAGGTCAGGAGGACTAAGAGCAGCCCCTCCCAGCCCTGTCACATCATGGTACTGCACTCCAGCAGGGCACGAACCCTGCAAAGATCAGAGAGGGTCCCATGACTTACTGACCCAGTGACCACACACACACACACACTCGCACACACACACAGACAGCTCGTTGTCTTTGCTCATGACAAGTGGTACTATATCAAAAACAATGTCCCACTCCGACATTCCAGCCTGCATTAACGCAGTAGAGCACGACAGCCCGGGAAGCAGCAGGCAGTATGTGTGTGTTTTCCATCTGGCGGTGGACGCCAGAGCTGTGTTACCAACACAAAATGGAATATCAGAGAGCTACACAGGTTGTAACGCACACGAGCACACGCATTAGATGCTGCACAGTCACGCTTTCCCCTGATTTTACTGTTTCAAGCTAAGCCCCCACCCCAAATACACACACATACGCAGGTAGCACTCCATGTGGCTTGCTGCCAAGTCATTCTTCCATAATGGCTTCATGTTTGGCAGCACATCAGTTCGGGCTGCCTCGTAGTCAGGCATGTCTGGAGCTGTCATGCTCTTAAGACACTCTGGATCAGTTCTAATGAGCCAATGAGAGAGCTGAGACAAAACCATTACTGCGGGGGAAAGTATGAGGCCTCCTGTCTGAAGATAATCAGCTCAAATGAAGTGAACTGATCATAAAAAGCAGCAAAGTTTGTCATTTTCCCCCAGCACACCTGTACTCTTTGGTAATCTATCGCGGACATGTATAATTTCAAGTATTCACTAAGCATACGTGTTTAGTGCTACTTAAGAACAATGTTAAACGTCAACATGGCTGCTTGACTTGATCTTCTGTTGGATTCCAACCCTCTAATGTTTTTGTAGTTAACTGAGGAGCTATCATACAGATGTTCCCTCATTCAGCTTCCTACATTCACTGTTCCTCACCCATGATGCAGGACGTTCAACGCAGGCAAGCAGCAGGGACGAATAGAAACGGGGCATTCGTCATGCTGCACGGCATCGCCCAGGGCTGGTTTGGACATTCCACCAAAACACAGTAATCTAATTGATTTGGTTTCTTATGCTGGCTTGCATCGCATTCAGTTAGGCTCAAGTTAACCCTAACATCATCAGCGGCTGTGGAAACTTCCCTGGAAACAACTGAGCCAAACTTTAGTAATATACTTCTTGCTGATAGTAATATGAACGAGTTCACATTGTCATATTAACCAGATCTAACTGATTTGTGCATAACAAAGAAAATGCCATTCACAGTCACTGTAATATAAGCCAAATAGTAGACAGACTTACGTGTGTGTATGTGCGTGTATGTTTATGAGACCTCAGGCACTGTGTCATTTGCGGCGTTACAACATTGCCAACGGCTGCTTGGAATGTGTCCTCCAGATGTGCTTTTAGTAAGTGGAAGTTGTTTTAATGTGTTTGTCGATTTGCATGTGTGTGTGTTTGCGTGGCTGAGTGGAACAGCGGCTGTCTCTCCGCGCAGGTTCGGGTCTGTCGAGTGCCGCAGCAATTGGCTGCATGCACCACGCATTTTACTCGGCATAACTCTTCGTACATGTGTTTGTGTCCGTGTGTGTGTGTCTGTGTTCACATGTGTCAATGCACATGATGCTGTCTTGTCTGTCAGAGTTCTACCTGTATGGAATGTGCAGATTGGGGGGGGGGGCGTGGACGTGGACATGCCCAGACTCAAAATGCCTTCACGGTGAGACCACATGATGGTCTCCTGTCCTTCTACTGCTTACTGGTTCACGAAACCAACTCATCCCACAGCCCATAGCTGGTTCCTCTTTATTAAGGACAGAGAGAATGCTTTCTTCAATGTCATACAACAGTCATCCAGTCACCTGAACAGTTTAGCATTGGGTTTAGACTGCAGGTGGAAGCACCTCAGACCAACCAACTGGACAGTTCAGACACATCGTGTGTGTAAGTAACTGTAATAATGTTAATAAACAATTTTATTATATATATGATTTTACTGATTTGACCCATGCCAACCCTTTAGATTCTCCTGCTCCTCTGTCTTGATGTTCTCCTGGACTCTCAGGTCCCCTCAGAATCTGCTGTCTCACAGTGTTTATTAGAAGAGGCATTGCTGCTGTTTGTGATCAGATTATGCAATTCCACGTTCCACATATTTCTCACTTTTGTCCGAGGAAGAAGAGAGAGAGCAGACACACACATATACACACACACACACACACACACGGACAGGAAGGATCATCACACAAGGCCGTAACCCTTTTTAGCTTGATGGATGCAGTAGAAGCGATGCCCCTGCTTATTCCGGAACACACAGAGGTCTTCGTGTACAAATGATGAGGTTATTATAAATACTTGCTGTTGTTGTGCTGAGAGAAGAGTGGAGCAGGATAACTTGTTGACCGGCAGCAGAGAAACGTGCTTCCTGTGTCTTTTGTGACACTTCCCACCTCTTCTGCTGCTTCCTGTCTTTCTCAGGGTGAGCTTCTCTTGGTTCAAACATTTTGTGCCCTCAACCCCGAAAAGGAAGGCACAATCGAGCCAGAACTGATTTCCTAGTTAAATGCTATTAACAAGTTGTCAAAACAAAGGTTTTTGTCCTGGGGTGAGACTTTAGTTCTACGTGTTACGCTGCGACATAATCGATCAATGATAGGCTGTACAAGGAAGAGTTAATTCTGATTGGTTGTGAATAACACTGTGTAATACAGCATTGCTCATATCCGCACGCACAGAAACACACACACGCGGAGCATCAGTTTTCAGTCACAGGGAACGTGATCCAGAGCAGCTGAGCTGGAGGCCAGTTGTTCCAGAAATTAGATAAGCGGTTTTGATGCCAATGTCATTGCCCCTAGTCACTTTTGCACATAAAATCAGTGCAGCAATATAAAACAGTGCTGTGATACTTTCACAGATCTGAGTTGAAGGTGGAAGCTACAGCACCACGATGAGATTCCACTTCCTATAGACATGTATCATCTATTAATATCTGTTGTGCATAAAGAATACAAAATCTGTTTGATAAAGCAGGAGCATGAGCCCATTTTTAAATTGTGGAGGAGATTCCTCTCATGTCAGATCAGCTGACATGCAAACAGGAAAAGGAGGCAGAATGAAAACTTTTGTTAATCAGACCAGTGCTTCCTCTTTGGAGGTCCGGCAGCTTCATGGATGAAACCTAAACAGGAATCCATTTCAGCTCAACATGTCATGGTTCTGTACCTGTGCAGCAGAATTCTTCATTTGGTCATAAAGCTGTTGGGAAGATATATTGTGATTTACTGTGAGAAGCTCATGACGTGTAGTGGGGCTGTGACGTATAGAATTACCAGTTGCTGAAATCACAGGGTACACTATCGCACTCCCTGTTCTACCATGTCTAAATTAAGTTCAGAGGATCATTTGACAAGTGCTTTATAGTAAGGAGTAGGCTGCTCACCGTGCACTGAAGATTCTATGGCATTCTGAAGTTTACAGCCGCTCTTCTTATTCGTCTATATTCTGACATATCAGACTGCACAAATGGTAAATATCAGAAGCCAGTGCTCTTTTCTGGTTATTGCCTTTAGAAGTTTAATAAGATTGCATAAGGGTCCTGTCATAAGGTTCTCAAACTGCTCCTATAACAAGCAAAAATGGAACTCTAGTTATGTAAGCTAGCAAAAGCACCATCTGCAGTGTGTCCTCTATGGCGTCAAAGTTAGCTAGAAAGAAGTCTCCATTGCCAAACCATGGACCTGTACTGTGCCATGTTGGTGGACCAAAGCTACATTCCTCAGAGTTCAGGTTGTTTGTGCTGAATTTCCTCTCTCAGATGCCCCAAGATGGTGCAGTAGAACTCTGCGCTGACAGTCTTACCCTAGGGGACAAATTCTTGGTGCACAACCATGCAGATGCTGTAGAAAACAACCTGTGTGCTCTTTGTTATGCTCCAGGCCTGATCTACTCTTCTACCGTTCAGACTGCTGTTTGGGTCATAGCTAGTGATGATCCTCCACATAAAGCTTGGATTTGATGTTTGGTATCTTTGATGTTTGAGGTCTGTTCCATATATACCTGCGCACAGGCTGGATCGCAGATGCACCACTGCACTGTTGCATAATGGTCTGTAACTCCATTGCTGATCATCTGAGGTTCCTCACTACACTGACTCACTTAAGCATTGATTCCACCCAGCATGTTAGCAGTAGATTCCTACTGCAACACAGTTTTGATAGACAGGGTAGGAGAGTGTATCTCCTTGTCAGTTTCGCCAGTATAGGTTGGTCTTGACAGAGTTTTGTTGGAATCGGCAGTAATACTGGGGGTGGGCTTTTTCATTCTCCCCATGTTTTTAGTTGTGGACTGGATTGGAGTGGAACTGCTCACAGGGAATCCAAAAACACAATGAAACAGAAGAAACACAGGGTAATACTTGGAAATAGCCTGGACTGTATAGCAGAGATGTACACTGACACACTACATATACACACACAAGGGAGGATAAAGGATAACTAGACACAGGTGATACTAATAAACCAATTAACACAGGTGGAAAAATGGACAGGAAGTAAGTAGACCAACCCACAAAAAGGAAACATTCTACAAAATAAAACAGGAATAACCATGGAACAACCATGGCAAGTATAATAATTATAATTAGTTATACTTTTTATTGATTGATCATAAACCTGGGAATTATGTGTATGTTTAACCAGTAAAACTTCATAAATACAGCATAATGAAGCACAAAGCAAGATAAAACTAAATGTGTAAATAATAAATGTGTATATAATAAAGGGAGCTATCATCAGATATCTGTGTGTGAGAAAGAGAGAGAGATAGGGAGCAAGTTTGAGCATCTCTATCAGATTGAAGAGGCATTGTGTAAGAAGAGAGGATTAGGATCTGCACAACTGTGAGAATAATGGGAGTGGAGAGAGACAACGTAGATGGAGGGCACGCACAAACACACACGCATGCACACACAGAGGTAGCACAGAGCAGAGACAGGGTCTGCCACTGCCACCGTAATTATTTCTCCAGCGTTTGACAGGGTGCCAGCAATTACCTGATACCAGGACTCCTTATCTTTGTATGGAGGACAGGTTCACACATGTAGCTTCAACAAACCCACCCGAGTCCACACAAGTGTTTCTCACAAACACACACACACAAACATGAACACACACCTCTTCCCAGCCTGCCTGGAGCCTACAGAGGCTTTGAGCCATTAGCTCAAGGAGCAGAGTTTGGTATGTGATATAAGGCTTGGCAGATTAATGATTATTTATGCTTACCCACAGCTTCACATATGTTGTTTTATCTAACCAAAGATTCAGAAACACAAGGATTTAGAACACAGAAAAGAATTCTTTGATTGATAAATGCTCAACCACTTTTTGTTTTAGGGTGTGTTTAGAGCCTATTTAAAACTGCTTAGGGATACGTAACAGTGTGGTGGGCAACACAATAAAACTTTTTCAGTGGGGAATGTTAATGAATCATTCAGTGACAGGTTTGAGCAGAGTGTTTGCCACCAAAAGTCTTTCTCACTTATCTTCTCCTGAGTCATCTTGGACCAAAATGACTGAAAAGTGGTTTAAATTGCTCCCCAGAGAAAACTTCTGTGGCTAAATCCCACTAGATTAGATCTACCGTAATGTAGTCTAGTTATCTCAGCCAGTATTCAAATAATTGGTCAACACAAACAAATAAAACCAAGTCGAAAATATTGGGAAAGACCAAAATTACTAGACTAAAAAGTTTTACCTGGTAAATCCAGTATAATGTACATTTCCACAGTGTGGTGATTGGTCCATGTCGATGAACTGAAACTAGTGCGTAAAATACACAAAACTGGCTTCCTTGTAAGGGCACCTCAAGGAACTGTAGTCCTGGATGACTGCGATTCACTCAGTTTGACTCCATTCTAAACAGTTTGTTTCATTCACTATAGGATAAAGCATCTCTGTAAACAATGACACTCTAGAACAGGGGTCACCAGGTCGCCCGCACAGATCACGTTAGTCGCCCGCCGCCTGTTCTAAAAATAGCACTAGCCCAGGGGTCGCCAACACGTCACCCCGTATCTCGCCAAGGGGTGAATAACATAATAAGACAAATTTGATTTGTCACTTGGTAAAACCGGTCTAAATTTCCATCCAATCAAAATTATAGGTGCCCCGCCCCCTGCCCGAGATGAAACGATTGTTTGTCAACTAGCCGTCAATCAAACAGCTGTGCTGCTGTCAGTCACTGGAGCGGGTGGGGGGCAGGCTGCCACCGTGCCAGGCAGTTAGTGGGCTAGCCTAGCAACAATGACAGTAGCAGAATTCAGTCAAACAGCCCTTAACTGATGGCGGGATCATTAAAGAGGCTATGACCGCTGTGGCGGAATCATTATTCCGGGACCATAAATTTAAGACGGAGATTCTGTCTGCTATTGCCGATGTCCAGCTTGGTGCGAACACTGTGCCGCGGAGGGTGTGTGCGCTGTCTGCGGATCCGGTCAGACAGCTGGAGTCGGACCTGAACAGGTGCTTCTGGTTTTCACTCCAGTGTGATGAGTCTGTGGCCTCCAGTGATATAACATTGTTTTCATACGGATGCTGTTTGCACAACTGAACATGCAGGTGTATGTTATTTGGTTTTTTGATACAGTTATAAAGGACTGCCAGTTCAGTGGCTCAGTGATCAAACTTCTGTCTGGTGTGCACATTTAAACACACGGATTCCAGAGTCATTTAACCATTTATTTGGGTGAACAGTTTCAGGGCACTGATGGATAGATGATTTTCTGTACAAAGATATACATAAATGAAATACTGTCATGGATGCCACAACTGAAAATTGAAGGAAATAAATGAGCTCACATTTTTAATGCATCCATGAGGTTTAAAGGACGTTTAAACTCCATTTAATGAGGGTCCTATTAAAAAGGTAAATTAACAATTATTTAGTAAATTTTGTAGTGATTTAGCAGTATGAACTAAACGGATTAAGTGAAGTAGACTTACACATGGCTGCCCCATGGTCCTGAACAAAGGGAGATGACAGGGCACGATCAGGCTTCTTATCACCTCCCCACACTAAACACCTCCCATGTGCAGGGAGGTAACTCCTACCACTTCCTGTCTAGACTAGCCTTGAGATTCTTCAACACAGTATTCTATTTCATAATTTTTTAGATAGAACATAGAAATAGAATACAACATGCACATGCCTATGAATTTAAGTTATTATCCACAATATGCATTCTGTATTATCATTTTTGAATGTGTTATATGCAAAATAAGCATATGCGCTTGTTCTATATGGAAATTAGCTATGTGAATAAATGTTACTAAACATGAGTAGCTCTCTGGCACTTTGACTGTGTAAAAGTAGCTCACAGAATATAAAAGGTTGGCGACCCCTGCTCTAGAAGCTGCTTGGCAAGGCCAGCCCAGCGAACGCTGTTTGTCATGCAAGAGGTCATCGGTCTGCTCATGCAACACAGCGACTGTGTTTAAGTCTTAATGATACGAGGAGTCCTGTAATTACACCTGTACACACTCACTCTCACCTCATCCTAATATTGCCCTGCCTTGTATGTGTTGTCATGTCTCTCCCCTTTAACGGAAATTTTCAAAGGAAGACTTCTCTCTTTGTTGCTTTGGCCTTTGTTTTTATTGTCCATGATAACACTGTGCTCATTTAACTGATAAAGCAAGAACTTCTGTCTGTCTGGGGGACCAAAGGATATGTAGTGCCAAATGTGGTGAAGTATGGACAATCAATGTGTTCAACATTTAATAACATTTGAATGAAATAATGAACAGCACAGAGACATTAAAAGACATTCAATCATTAGTATTGGTGAATTTCATGAAATGATACCTGTAGCAGCTGTGAACGGCCATCTGACATGCAGCTTTCCTTCACTTTAAAACTATAATTGTGTGCCTGTTCTCCTGAGACCCACCCACTCACATCTTCTCATGGTGGGTCACATTGCAGTGGTTGCCTTTTGTAACACAAAACCCCACTGGATGCCCCGACTCCAGCTTTGACCTCAATCCACCCATTGTCTGTGCAGCTTGAAGGAAGTGTGTGTGTGTCTTTTCAACAGAGGAAGGGGACACTGTTTCCATACAAAGGCAAGTAGCTACGGCCATTCAGGAGCCAGAAACCAAAAGAGAGAGAAAGAAGGAGAGAGATTTAATATGATCTTCTCAGCAGAGACAAGGGTGCATTCACGTACTGTAGAGTGTATATGTGTGCGCACATGCACAAATGTGTCATTTAATCTCTAGATTTGTTAGACCTGTTAAACTGAGGTTAAGGTGGTTGTTTCAGGAAGTGTAGCAACTTGTAGTACATGCAAACCAAAAAATCAGCATGTCGTTTCATGTTTAAAAGTGAATTTCTTTTGATACTGGCTAGTTCTCATAAAGAATTTATATAAAACTGTAATATCACTAATACAGTTTCTTGCAACAAGTGTTGTATTAGCTCTTTTCTTAATTTCTATTAGAAATGAATATTATATAAAAATTAATTGCTTCCATCTCAAAACATACCAACAACACAAAAAAATAAATCCAATGGGTCAATAAACGTGGTAATCTAACATCATTATTAGGGGGATATATTAATGTTACATGGTGGAGATGGTGGAGTATTTTGGATGTCCATCCCATCTGGCAGCAGATAAACATTAGTGTTTAGAACTAATTTTGTTAATGACTCATATTTTTTCTTCCACCTGCAGCACTGAAGAGATCCTTCGACATCGAAGATGTGGATGACATACCATCGTTCTCCACACCTTCTCCCATCTCCTCCCCAGTTTCACCCTCTTCTTCAAACCGCTTCCTCAACCACAACAAAGCCATTGAAGGGCGGGTAGGAGATGGTCAGTCCCCTTCATTAGCCTTCAACAACAACAACAGCCTTGGTTCTACAGCCAACCACTCCCGCATCAGCCTGAGTTCCAATCCCAGCCCAGTGCTCAAGTCCCGTACTGTAGTCAGTAGCCTGTCCTTTAACCGAGGAACCATGAACAAGCCAACCTTCC
Organism: Datnioides undecimradiatus; assembly: GCA_008933995.1. Classification (NCBI taxonomy): domain Eukaryota; kingdom Metazoa; phylum Chordata; class Actinopteri; order Lobotiformes; family Datnioididae; genus Datnioides; species Datnioides undecimradiatus. Next base: position 2,551,834 of record WARS01000048.1, read on the forward strand.
ACAACAATGGGTCCTCCGTGACCAGAGCTGCATCCTTCCAGAGCAGATTAAACCCCAACAGTTACTCTATGTTAACTGGGCCAGGCAGTGACAGTGACAGCCTTCACAGCTCCACATCCAGCCTGGAGTACTCAGGAGGTAGTGGTGGTCCCTTGACCCTTAATAAACTGGGGTCATATTCCAGCCCTCCACCTCAAAGGGAGTACCAGAGAACCCAGCCTCAGTTCCCACAACAGTACCCAGCTTTTGTGGAGGGAGGTGCCAACTTGGGAAGAAACCCCAACCTGAAAAAGTTCTTCTCCCATGGGAATTTTTTTCACTCTGAGATGGACCAGGGGTCAGGGATGATACTAGGTGTTCCAGAGCCTCGGGGTGGGAATCATGGCTCCATGCCCAGCCTAGACCTCCAAATTTGTGATGGCGGAGGAGGAATCAAGTCTCTGCAAAGGGCTGGAGGGGGAGGTAGGATCTCTCCAGGGTTGAGGCATGCCAGTGCTAATACCAACTGGAATGGCCGTCTTCATAATGTCAGTTCTTTTGGGGAGGAGGGATATTGCAGCTCCAAAAACAACTGCCTGCAGCAGGGACTGCGGTTTGTCAAGGCCTCCCAGCCCAAGGCCAAAGAGACTCCACGTCTCAACAAGTTCCCCTTGGATCTCGACAGCTTAGTAACTAGCACCTCAGCCACCTCTTCCTTCAAGGCTCAAGGAGGATCCATTAGCCCCAAGCCTCCTCCAAAAAGCACAGGAGACCTCCAACATCACACGAGCCCACCATCCACTTCAGCCAGCCCTTCAGCTTCTCTCAGCAGCCTGGACAGTTCCTCTGACACCCCTCCCCTCTCCCTCCAACATCCTTATTTGCCTTTCTCCCCATGTTCTCCAACTCCCTCACAGGGCTCCATCCTTGTTTCAGAGATGAGCTGCTCACCGGTGTCCCTTTCTACGGCCCAGAGCCCCCAGCTGGAGTTTCCATCAGAGCCTCAAGTTGTCTCCAATTTGCCTCACTCCTCCAGCTCCAAAGCTATTCAGTATTTGGAGCATGATATTGGTGATGCCAGAGATAGTGTAGGCTCAATATTACAGAGGATTGCTTCTTTCTCTGGACTTGTCGTCAGTGATCCCATTCCAACAGTTGTGACCCAGCCACCTACAGTCCAGAGTAATGGTGGGTTGTCTTTTGGAAGTCCTCAAGAGACCACATCCAGGTGGAAACAGGGGATGAAAAAACAGGAAGGTAAGATTAGTTTGGATCTTTTTAAGTGCTTTTCTCAACAATTTATAACCATGAAAGATTACATGTGCATTTGTCTGTGCCTGTGGCTCATGCGACCAAAGGGCAGGAGGGATATTTGTGGTTCCAGGTTCATGTGTGTGTTTGTATTTTGTTTGTCCTTCTCTTTGTATGCTTTGTCTTGCTCATTGTAAGCTCTTTGTAGACGTGTAACCTGTATTTGCATGTTGTAAACCTTGCAACATGCAACACCTGCCCTTTTTGACCACTGACATGATAAGACCTCAACACACATAGAAACATGCACGGACATTTTCCCATCTTACAGAGACATGCTGCCTGCCATACCTGTTAATCATCACAACGTAATTCAGAAAATATGCAATTTAATTTGCATTTCCCATTTATACAGAAAAATGAGGCATAATACCATAACATAAACATTTTCTATCTGTCCCAGTCTTGTGAATGTGATGCCTTCGAGGCAATTACTTTATATTTTTTTTACATTATTACAGATTTGTTCACAACATTCGCTTGAACTCAAGGATGGACTGTTAAAATTCTTTAAATGAAGAGAACATGCTTTCATTAGAAATTATTCAATGTTATCATACATGCCAATATATAGTGCCTACTTCAGTTTCACAGAAATATAGATTTACAATCTATATCAGATACCTTCAAAATCTTCATTTATGTCTACATATAGTCAGCGTAGCCTTAGTCACAGTCTACATATATGATATAAGCCTTGACACATATGGATGGAATTTGGAACTTGACTGGCTGGCAAATGCAAACTACTGCAAAGAGGAAATTGTAGTTTATAGTGTTTTAAAGAATTGGTTTCGATTCATCAAAGTCACACAATAGCTGCGTAAATTACTGTTTTTGTCGAAAGAGTCTGGTGGATTGGAGAAGATATAACGGTTTCACTTTCAGGTCAGAAAACGCTGTCTTACAGCAAGGTAAAATTGAAAACATTCTAAATATAGCATACACTTAAACTGATACAGGTTCCAAAACATTAGCCTCTGACACCAGTACTGCTTCCTCTTCACTAAACTGGTGGTTTACCATCTGCTGTAGGTAACGCACTGCCTATAGCACCTAAGAAGTATCACTCAAAGGTTCTGGAAAAACGCTTCTAGCTCTATTCTCTCTTTTTTATGGAAAACTCTTCAGAGATATGTCATGTTTATGAACATTTTACAAAAATCACAATGTTTCCCTTCCCATGCCTACAGACCTGACTCAGGATGTAAACCCTAATCTCTGTTGTCAAAGACCTGGAGTTGTTTAAGATTAACATCGACTCTGAACACAATGCAGGCAGCAATTACGTTTTAGCATCACAACATCATTGGGAAAACGATTTGGTATAAATGGCAATTAGGAGATGAATATATAGTGTAGAGAATGATAGAAGCTGTCAATCAATCTGTGATGATTGACTGTTCACTGTGTTTACACTAATGTTATTATGCTTCTTCATTACTGATATCAATTTATGCACATATACAGATGAAGCGGGAAGAGTTGTTGGTGCTTGGAAACTCTGACAGAACCTACAAAACATGGAAAACCCATGTCACAAGTCACACACACTGATGCTCTGTAACACAATTCTAGCTATCAAGGCTTGTAAGCTTATGTGCTTGTGTGTGTTGTGTGTTGTGTGTGTGTTTTAACAAACGATGACAGGGAACATCCTTCTGTTTTTGTGTCAGTGTAGAAAGACAAGTCAAGGTTAGCAGCCTGGTGGCCACACCCGTTTCCTGTTCTACTGAGCTTCATCAAACACAGACACACACAGAAACATTCACACACACTCTGGTGGGATATAGCTGTATTCCAGGTACTTAAATCCTTAAAGTATTTCTACTTAATGTAACTTACTTTTTCTTTCTTTCTTCCACTCCACTACATCTCACAGGTGAATATTTTACCTTTTAGTTACTAGTTACTTTTCATATGACAGACCCCCACCCCTCCAGAGAAAACTAGGTATCTCTGCTGGTTGTTGACATCTGTGCTGTTGCCTCACAGCTTTAGTTATCTTTCAGATGACAGCTTTTCCCTTTACCTCGAGTTGTTGTGCGCTTGTGATAAACTGAAGGATGAAGTGTTTGAATCCTCCTCCCTCTTCAGCTGAATGGATTGTATTTAAAAACCCTCTTGGATCAGCTGAAAACAGGTGTGCTGGTTTTCTGACTTTTGTAGATGTGTATGGTTCTCACAGTATATAAAGTGGTTTAAATGAACATAAATGAACATTAATGCAGTGGGAAGATTAATCCAACATCATCAGATAGAACAGAGAGTACATTACTCTTCAATACTCTAATTACTTTAACTTACTCACCTATCAATATTATCAATATTATATTATCAGTAGTTTGACTTTAAGTACTTTCTGCAGATTTTATACCAGCACACCATTTTGAGGTGGCCCCCCTCATGCAGAACAAACATTTATCCGTGCGTACACATTGGCAGGTTTAAAAAGCTTTCTGTTATTTTTAACAGGGGCTTTAAAGCTATTTTTAATCTACTGTTCGGTTCCACCTCCTCCCAGATAGCCTTTGGCTCCTGCTTCCTCTGATAACAGCACTACAACTTTCTGTGACTCAGCATCACATTTACAGACATGTTACAGTAACTACCGGTCTCTCAAGCGCCAACACCAAGATATTTGAGAAACAATATTCACTCCTTTTATTAGCAAATCCGTGTTGCTGAAATGTAAAGGTGGCAGTGATGGAGGAGAGAGAGCACACACAATGGTCCAAATCCGTTGGTCAGATGGATTGATGGAGTGCCCTGCCTTGTTCTAATCCCATTTGAATTTCATCCAATGAGACAATGTTTACATCAGACTCTAGCCCAGCACAGATTCAAGTCCTTGGTTGAGCTGTTTCACAAACAGGCATCTGTTTTAAGGTGCCTGTAGGGATTTTCCCCTTGCCTTCTTCAATCTCCTCAGGTAATTAGTCCAATTACTCTGAGATGAAAGAAATATAGCAGAGGCATCCAAATGTAGCTCCATTCTCACTTCATATCTTAACGCTGTCCCTCCTGAAATATGAAATATGAGCTAGACTTCATCTTCGCCCTTTTAACTGCTGCCTGCAGGAGTTTCTAGGATGCAGATCAAGCAGACACAAGGAATCGCACCAGCACGGCAATAGAAAATGATATAAAAACATTATATCCAATCGCTCTTGGTCAAACATGTTACAGATCCTGATGTGTTTAATGGTCGAGTTGAATTTGATTGTAGCTTTAGGATGGGACACACACTCTGTCTGCCATATTGTGATTTTTATATGCAGGCGATATAAAATGTGTACACACCCCATGAAACTGCAGGTTTTTGAAATGTAAAGACAGACATGTAAATTAAACAATGTCAATTTCAGCCTTGTTTGATCTTTATTGTGATCTTACAACAAACAAAAATCTAGAGAAGAAAACAAATAGTGAATTATTAGAATGAAAAACAGCACCCTGATTGCATAAGTCTGCATAGTCTGCTCAACTAATACTTTGTGGAAGCACCTTTTCCATTTATTCCAGTGGTAAATCTTTATAAATAAGAACTTTGCACATCCATCTACACTACAGCGTTCCTAAGGTCATTCCAGGTGTTTTCATTGGGATCTAGGTGTGGACTCTGACTTTTTGGTTTTCCTTTTCTTTTCTTGGTCCACTTGGATGTGTGCCCGGGTTATTGTCATGGTGGAATGTGAAATCCCCCTTGATCTATAGCTTTCTGACAGAGGCCAGTAGGTTTTGTGCTGATATCTTTGTATTTTGAGCAATTCATTATCCTTTTATCTTGACGGGAGCTCCGACTGAATACAGGAGATGTTTGTCACGTGTAAGAACTGACCTGTAGTTCCTTCAGTGTTGCAGTTGGCCTCTTGGTAGCCTCCCTAATAAATTTCTCCTCATGCTCTCATCAGCTTTGGAGGCACATCCTGGTCTTTGCAACATCTCAGTGGAGCCACAGAGCTCCATGGTTCATCCAAAGCCTTCCACATTCCTTTCTATCCCTCTTCTTAGTGGCACTGTTCAACAATTAGATCTCACAGCTTCTTTGGTAACCCTTTGTGGTCCATTGCTCTCCTAGTGCGATGGCAGGATTTTGAATGTAATTAGTTTGAGCACGGTTACAGCTCCATTATGTGTACAGATTTTTTATTTAAGATGTTCCTCATAATGAATGAGTTATTCATTTTTTGTTTTAAATTTGTGCATTTGAAGATACCATTAGAGATGGAACAAGGCTGACCTTTAGATTTTTCTTGTTTCTAGCTTTACCCTTCAAAAAGCTGCTGGTTCAGATGGGTGTGTGGACTTTCTATATCCACTTTAAAAAGGATTGCATCTTCAGTCAACAGCTCCCTCAGAACATCTCTGTTGTCATCTGTGTTCACGCTGTAAATAACAGGCTAATGTGCAATAATGGGTGTTCACGGTGAAATGATTGTTTTGCCCTGTGCAGTACTTTACTCAGATCATTTGTTTCCCAGAAAAAGTATGAAAACAAAAAAGAGGCCCCGAGGCCTTTTCCTCTCCTCCCTTCCTCTGCTCTTAGAGAAACAGACGGAGGAAAATAAAAGTCAGATGGAAGAAAGAAAGCAACGCAGAAAAACAAACTGTGCCCCAAAGAAAAAAAGTTGCAAATGTTGGGTCTTATCTCATCTCTTAGTATTAAAACTGTAGGAATCCAGCCCATAATCAAATGCAGTCACTGCTGTGTGTTGTCCTGTACTGAATAAACATCAGCTTTGCTCTCTCTGCTGCTATCACCAAATAGATTACTCCATGTTCATATCTATCTTCACATCTCCCCCAGCTCTAGACCACCTTCTGCTCCTCTTTGCTTCATCGGTCCTGCATTCCTCTCAGTCGCCTTCCCTCATTCTTTCTGCTGCATCTCCTTGTCATGTTGGCATGGCTCTCCCACAGCCACATTCATAAATATGCAGTGTACACAACAAACGGTGCCAGCATCATCTAGAATAACTTCATTCAGGTCTTCCATCTGCTCTTTAAATCATTCTTCCTTTTCAAAGCCCACCCTCTTTAGCTACCATGCCCAGACTTGTCTGGACTCCGTGTACAAAACCCTCTCTCTGTCTGATTCAAGCCCTAATGACAGTGATTTAGGGGATAAATTCCTCCCCTGCAGATGTCTAAGCCATTGTCCCGTCCCACTCCCCTCACTTCATATCCTTTTTGTCACAGGGGTCTAAGTTTGGTAGGGGTCTAAGTTACTCTTCGCCCAGTTCCTTGCTCCGAGCCCCCCCCGTAAAGCCTCCTCTTTTTCTCGTTCCTTGTCTCCCCTGGAGGCACTTATCTTCTCACTCCATGTCTCCTCCAAGATGCATTTAAGGTATTCAAACATCCTCGATGAACTTGGATCTTGACCCCATTCCTGGGACACAAGCTGGAGGATGGAGGAGTGAGGTGAAGAGGGAACATGGTTATGTGAACAGATGGTGCCTCCAGACTGATGTTAAGAACAGAAATGGCACCCTGCTTCTTTGATCCATGACTTAGTCAAACCAGATTGCACAGATGTCCTACACATGTTTTGGTGTCTCTTTGGTTTGACTTTGTCTCCATTCAGATAATGGTCTTCATTCAGAATTAACCTTTATAAATCTGACAAACTCTGACAGATCTTTCAGTTTTTTGTGTGATGCAGTAATTAGAAATTATAATTATTAAATAATTATTATTAGAAATTATTATTAGAATAATTATTAGAAATGACCTAGGTGACCTGAACTGTTGTTTATTATAGCAGATAAAGAGATGAAAACTGTAAACACAGATTTTTGTAACTGAGGAGTAATTCCCATAAACAGCAGCAGATAAATCCAAGATAAGTCCAGACACTGGTGGTGTCTGATCAGGGCTGAGACTGACGGCTGATGATGTCATGACTGGGTGAATCTGCAAAGCCTGGGTGTTGATTGGGAGGTGGAGGGGTGCCTAACAGCAGCCTGAACACACTAAGAGAAGACAGAGAGGATCACATTCAGAATCGAGCCGAATGATGAAGGCGTAGATTCACCAAAATGTGAGAATGTCACATGAAGAAGATGAGGTGCAGACTCAGCGAAGTCCATGGCAACATGTTACTGTAAGGTTCATTCTTCACCATTGAAAGCAAAAGTTCAATAACATTGAACTCTTTTCAACTGCAACTCATGGTCTTCAGTAACAGATGGTGTTTGGTCTCTTCTTCTATCCGGATTCTGGGATTTCCATCACACGAAAGCAAGTTGTCTTCTGGGGTGGGGTGAAGCAGCAGGGACCTTGAAAGTGACACTGAAAACCAGAAAAAGACATCAGCTGTCTGTCAATATGAAAATCTAGTATTAGTCAGTGGATAGATGAAGAAAGATAAAAACATTCACATTTAACTATTTAATAGTTAGAAAACAGTTAAATGTTACATTTAATAGGCGACTTCAGAAAACCCTGAATACCAGAATGCCAATTGTCTTACTCTTAGTTCATATAAATGCTTTTTTTTCTCCAAATCCACGTTATGAATCCTTGAAAGGCAGCAAAAGGGAAGTTGAGTGTTTCTTATGTACAGTTAAATAATAACAATGATACATTTTATTCAATAGGACCCTCCCTGGCATTTAAGGTCACAGATGTAAGGGGGAAGTGAGGTCAGCAGTGCGAGTACAGCATGCAACTAAACTGTAGGACTGCGCTGAGGTTATTGGCTGGTAGTGCTAGTGCTGTGGAAGACCACATGTAGTATGAGAAAGTTTGTATCTAGAGAAGCTATGTGAGATACTTTGATCAGGTAATAATCCATGCTGCAGAGTTCTGGATGAGTTGAATTCAGTGAATAAGTTTTTTGGGATGCCTGCCAGAATCACTTTGCAGTAGTGAATGCATGATGTGGCAAAGGCATTCAGTCTCCCATAGAGTGCTCAAGTGATAAAGGAAGACTGAGCCTGGGGATGTTTTGCAGATGGAGAAAGGAGATCTGGGAAACACCTGGCAGTTTCAACTCTCTATATCATATTATACTGAGCCCCCTTATTGATGCACCCCTGATTTGCTGAGCAGAAGGTTGGTGTTGAACCAGCTTTTGTCATAGATGGATAGTTCAGCCGATGCAGCTGTCCACAGCTATTATATGATGTAACGCCAGAGGAACAAAACAGCTTGGCTATAAAGTTGACATAGTGAGTTAAACTGAAGCAATCTGACATTGCTTTGAAATCTTTATATTGTCATCAAAGTGAACATTAATGTCCTCTCATAAGATCATATAACGTGACATTGCACCAGTCCATCTTGCATTTTGGCACTTTCTTCACAGTGATAAAAGAAAATTATGTGACCAGGCTAAAAGCTACATTCATCAGTCCTGGCAGACTGCTGTTTTTACTGCCACACCAAGCTGCACAGCACAGGAATAATGGTTTCAGAGTTTAACAGCCAGCAGTACAAAGCAAGGCTAATCAGGCTCAGATAGTGGAGTTATAATCTTGCAATGGATTAGCACAAGGTCGCCACCTCTATCTGAGAACAAGGTTTGTATATGCAAACAAATCCCAGTGGGGCAGCCGGGTCCCTATGGCTGCTTGGTTTCTTTTAGACAGTTTGTAGTTTGTGATGAAGTCCTTGACCAGTGGCTTTATTGGTGATTGACCATATGTTGTAAAGGGCAAAAGTATGACAGCTGACTTGGCTCGCACAGTAGTTAGCACGCTATGGTCTGCAAGCAAGCTTGGATCCAAAGGAGCAGACTGTCCCAGTGGAGTCACCATCAAAGCTAAAGTTACAACAAGATTCACAGTAAAAGTACCTTGGATGCTGGCGGGATTGTCTTGATTGACCCGAAGATCTTTTGGGGGTTTGTGTTGTGACCACAGTTGGCTTAGTTCTCCAATGATAAGTATTTCAATTGGTTAGGAGAGGCGGTGGAGGATAGCGTCGGAGAAAGTGTGATCCACACCGGTGCTTTGAAGTTTTCCATGATTCTGACTTAGATCCAGTATTTGGTAAAACAAGCGAGCAAGGGTCTTAATGAGCAGCTGGAGCCGTAACACACCAGCGTTTGCCCAACTGTAAAATCAGTGCAGTTATGTGTGCTCGTCTTAGAGGTCAGGAGAGAAACACGCAAATAGATGAAAGAAATAGCCAATCAGGCCTTTTCGTAAGAGAGCCTCCTCTCTGCTGTTGTTTGTTGCTGTTTCAGCCTGCTGGGTTGTCCTTCCCACCAGTGCAGATTAGAAACCCATTTCCTGTCCAGTTGTTTGGGTCAAGGCCCTGAAATGTGTTTCCTGCACCAGATAAGATTGCTCACCCTTGCTTGTTTTGGGAAACACACACACACACACACACACACACACACACACACACACACACACACACACACACACACACCAGGATAGATACAGATGAAGACACAGAAAAAGGTGAAATGGGCATGCTGACAGATCAACATGAAAAGACTTCAAAATAACCTGACTTTGGAAAGGTGTCCTCAAAAGAACTTACACACAGTGAATAACTCAAAAAGACCACTTCCATTTCAAATACAGGAAGAAACAGTAAGACAAGTTTAGTGGGATGACTGATGGTGTGAGGCAGCAGGACGACTGTGAGACATAAAGGAGTAGGACGCAAAGGTAAGAGTCAGGAGTGAATGAGTGCACAGTAAATCAAAGCACCGTAAATCAGCAGATGGTGGATTAGAGGCTTTTAGAAGCTAGAACTTCAAAACACCGCTGCAGTGGTGAGTCACACGGGTCAGTGGGTATGTGTGCAGACATACATGAGTAATACTATACACAACTTTTCTGGCCCTGTTTACTCCTGGCATTAACACGCTTCTTAAATCAACTGATCACAAGTGGATGGCTCTAAGTACATGAGTGAACGCACCCAAGACATGCTGAGGACACACTGAGATCTGATCACCCAGACCACATCCAAAGGTGATCTAGGCCACATGGAGTAGGATCCTCTACTCAGCTGACATCCTCTAAGAGCAGGAGTATGTCGTCATTCACACTTCATATTGAGGTGCAGAAGTACAAAAGGAGCCATAACAACAGGCGTAATGGATTCTAGTTGATGGACTGCACATGAAAGACACCATCTGACTGATCTGTTTTGGCCAACTGGCTCTTTGCAAACTACTTCTTTTAAATTATGGTAGACACGGGAAGCACATTGCTGCTTCCTGCTGGTTAAAAACAACAATGCATTCAATACTTGAACACTGAAACGATGTACAGTACGTGTTTCTTTGTATCTAGTGTGGACAACAAGCAATCCAATCACATGTGGTCCCTGGTGACATCTTTGAAAACTCATTTTGAAGCGAGGTTTGAACTGACTCACTCAGGGCTGCCCACCTGCGGCCAGATCAGAAGTAAGGACAGACACAGATATTGGATATTTACAAAAGGTATGATGCAAAGCTGCTGATTGTGTCTCTGTTTGTTTTTATTTCTCAGGAAGAGCTCTATTTGTGTGTGTATCTGGATTTATAGTACAACAGAATCAGGCAGGACCTAAGTCAGAGGCTTTTGAAATTGTCTAAACTGCCAACTGTCATATTCTTCATATGTGTGAAAAATAATATTTAAACAATTATGCCTCATACCATCATCAAATAATAACATATCAGTTAAAGTAATTCATTTTGCAAATAGAGCACAGCAGCTACCTTTTGCATAAACTATAACACAGTGACACAGTATGACAGTAAAGTAACATCTAAAGCAGCATTGAGTTAAACAAGCAAACTTCACTGACAAGCTGTTGCTGATGCAAACCAACTGTTTGGATGAGCAAGGACTATTTAAATAGATGGATGGAGCCCAAGCAAACTTCACTGACAAGCTGTTGCTGATGCAAACCAACTGTTTGGATGAGCAAGGACTGTTTAAATAGATGGATGGAGCCCATGTCAGGGGGAAAATGCCTGTTAGAGGACAGGAACGAGGAGAGACCAAGTTGAGAGCCCGCCATGAGCAAGTCCTCCTCCCTCATATGCCCCACTCTCTTATTTTATGAGTGCTGTTTGGCAAAACTCTTGAGGGATCTCTTGTTACACATATTTGCTGTGTTACTGTTTGCATGGTTAGAGGCTGGTTAGTACATGTCCCAGTGGTAGTCCCAGCCTTTCTACAGGGAATGTTCCAGACTTAAGGGTCAAAAAACAGGGCTTGTCATGGAAGTGTCTCACTCACTCATTGCAGCCATGTGTGAAGGAAGATGCGATTTCTGTTTTGAGGCACGTACAGACGGGTCATCGCGCGAGTGAGCGTGCATGTGCACGTGCTATTGGTGTTAAGTAAAGAAACGCCTGCAGGCGGGCTTGACTTGGATTTGTTTCCAATCTGTTCACTCGCCCTTTGGCTCATCCAATCAAGAGCAAGTGCTGTCCTGTGTGCTTCTCACGTCTACTGAGTGTAGCAGTGGGACAGAGTTGTCAGGGCTGTGAGAATGAGGTTCTCATTTATAAACTTACAGGATCATTTTCCCAAAATCCAACTCTTTGTATTAGTTTACACCCAACACTTCGCGCCATGTGCAAACAAAGAAAGCAGCAGAAACAACCACAACAAACTGAGCAGTGGGTTTTGTGCAGGATTGAACAGGAAGCTCACATTCTTCTATTATAGACTCTAGGAGCAACAGATAACTCTGCCTTCTGGAAGCACAGTGATCGAGAGGGATAATAGGGTTCTACAAGCTCTTTAGGATAAAGTCTGACCATTAAAGGCTTTATATTGAATTTGGAGCCTAAAGATCGGTGCAGGCGTTTACTCAGCTGCTTAGAAAACATTCTTTTGGACCTGTAGGTATAAGATAAAAGTAATCATAAATAATAAAATGTATTTTATTAAATGTATTCATAAAAATGCCATTGTTGTATTGCATCAACCTTTACCTTACCTGATGTACCACCTCTGCTATTTGCAGCAGCAAACTCCAGAATGCTCTGTAGTGGATAAACACATAAATAAGACATTATGAACCAAATAATCATACAAGGAGATGCCCACAGGGTTGAACATAAATGAACAAAGTTATCAGTGAATCGAATTTGGGCTAAATCCTTGGTTGTGATTGGCTGGTCCCATCTGAGCACTGATCTGAGTAACCAGTTATAACCATCTGTCATTTCTTAAACACCTGACCTGTGATAAGTTGGTTATGTATAATTTAGGGAATGTTTCTGACTGCAGGTCCAGACCAAACTAAAATGTGGAATATGTGAAAAATGGCATCAAATCCAGCAGTTCTCCTCCTCCTGACCTTTTCCATGCCCACCCCACCCTTACCTACATAGCTGCGATTATCCCTAATGATTATCTCCTCTCCGATGAGATCCACTCCAGGGTCTTCCCATGATGTGCGTTGGCAGGTCCTTGTAATGGCTCCTCGGCCTCAGGGGACCGGCATTCACTTCTAATCCCTCTAATGTCAGACAGACAGAGGAATTGAGACGAAAAGGTAGGAGATAGAGCAGTGGAGGAGAAGAAAGGTGGACGGAGCAAAGGCAGAGAGGGATCAAGGGAACGGTTAGTCAAAGGATGAAAAAAGCAGTGAGAAGAAGAGTTATTAAATTCCTTCCTCTTGTGCCACGGGGGTAGCAATGTTCCATCAGCAGTTGGCAAGCATCCCAAGTATACTTGGCTCCGTCATAACCATCTTCACCTCCTCATAGCTACAGTGTGTCTGATTTAATATCAAGCAGAAAAACTGGTGATTTATGATCTTCACCAGTGTAACTCTATCAGCGACGCCCACCTAATGGGCTGCAGGGAACATCAACAACCTCTCCTGCCTTGACTAATTGCTTTTATGATATTAGAAATAGAAACTTAACTCTTCCTCACCTAGAGCCTTTTTCGCTCTTCGTGGTGAGAACGGCTGCGTGCGGAGACCACTGATTGCGCTGCTCCACACATAAATCTGTGCTTGTTGCGGCACAGTTGCTGCGATTAGAGGTTTTGTCATTGACAGCAAGAACATCAGCAGCTGCTCTGAACTCATGGCACATTTCGTCTCAGTTAAAGGGGTGGGCCCATCACCTTGAGGTTTGCAGCTCAGTTCACTGACCTGCATGTGCAATCAGTTTGGTGACTGATGACATATTCATACATACATCTTCATTGCAGATTTAAGATTTTCAAAAATACACAAAGCCTCATATCATTGTATGTTAACGTCCAGATGCATCCTATATAACACTTAAAAGAACAAATTCAAAGGATTGAGCAACTGTAGCTGAGTAATGTCTTGTGTGCTTTCTGTGATCCAAATTGTTTGGAGGTTATCCAGCTGCTAAGCTCTCTCTCTCTCTCTTTCTGTGTGTATGTGTGTGTGTGTGTGTGTGTGTGTGTGTGTGTGTGTGTGTGTACATGTGTTAATGTAAGGTTTTGTTGTGGGCCCAGGGCCACACAGTTCTTTACTTAACATCACATCAACAGGAAACTGTAAAGCTTCAAGTACCACTCTGAGCAAAGCTTCAGAGCCTGACTCATCTTTAATAGACCCCTCTGTCTATGGAGTGTGTTCATCCTCTTCAGTGTGTGTGTGTGTGTGTGTGTGTGTGTGTGTGTGTGTGTGTGTGTGTGTGTGTGTGTCTGTCTGTCTGTCTGTCTGTCTGTCTGTCTGTCTGTCTAATGCTGGTTGGAGCAGAGACACTTGTTTGTGACTAACCCTTTGGTATAATTATGGTTGGTGGTCGGTCTTAGTTCAAACTGTACGGGGGCATTTACAGGACAAACTGGCTCCTCTCTGATGTCCGCAGTGATGTAAACCCTTCAGAAACATAAACTGCAGTTTACTCCTCCTAAAGAGCACTGCTCAGCCCAAACAGCTGAACTATATCTACACTTTAAGTCTGTTTTTTATGTTTGGTGCATATAACTGCAAGATTTGGATGTCAGAGCACTGAAGCTGCAGCTGCTGCCACTCTGACATGCCCCTGTGGACAAGGTGTAAAGCATGGGTGTTTGCCAGTTAGGCAGGGTCTAATGAAAGGACATCATCAAGCTGTGGGCGGTGTAGGATTCATGGTTTGGATCCAGACTCACAGGGATTAAAAGTCCGGATATGACTACCTCCAAATCAAGGACCTCTCGTCTTTTCTAATTAGTTTCACCAGCTTTGTAGACGTGTCATCCAAACATGAAGGTACTCTTCGAATCCAATCCAAAACTTCATGTACAAGTGATGGACTGTGTAAAGCATGTGGAGGTACAACGCATAGCAAATGACCTAAATGCCATTTCTTGTCATGTCTCTCACCGAATCCTAAAATGTTAAACTGAAGGTTGTCTGCTGTAGTAAACACCGCCTTGGTTTGTTTACTACAGAAACAGAAGCAGTGAACCAGCCATAATGCTTGAAACATTAGCCATTCACTTCTACAGTATGCACTGCAACACACAGGCCAACACTGTAGTGTGTTTATGCTTCAGCTGGAGGACAACAGAAAGAGGGAAAGAGGAAATGGAGAAACAGAAAAGGAAAGATAGATGGAAATATGGTTACCTGTGCTCCTCCCAACCCATCAACTTGGTCATAAACCATCCCCTGACTATGGGGAAATACCCAAGATAAGACTTTTGCATTCTGGTGTGTGTTTTTGTGTGTGCATGTGCTTATGGGTCAGCAGTGAGGTGCAGCTTCATGTGTACATATCCTCTATCAGCAGAGCCCTGGGTGTGCCTGTTTGTTTGCAGTGTGTGTTCTTTCCTCTACAGCCACATCAACTCCATGACCCTTCACACCCCTGCTGTTGATCTGTCTGCACTTCTTCATGCTGTGTTTTCTTTCTCCAAAACATAAATTAAGCAGTTATTCTATAAATCTAGATACAGACTTGACAAAACGCTGCACGACACACAGCACGCTATGTCGAGACCTTCAGTCAAGGTTCGGGCCATTGCATTGAGTAAAGCTCTGAGCTCCAGAGCTTCTCAGGTTGGCTTCATTGGAGTGATTAGCTGTTGTGATTACATCATGATTTTAAGGTGCCAGTGCTCATCACAATTTGAATAAGGGTCAGCAGATCACCATGGTCGTTGGGGGTTGGCTGCAGATATCTGTAACAAATTTCACAGCAATCCATCCGACAGTCGTCAAGATGTTTCAGTTTAGACCAAACTGGTGGGCCAACCAGCCATCTTGACACTGCCAGTAAGTGGTTTGACCGCTTACTGACTGAAATGCCCCCCATTGTTCACCTGTCATTCTTCTCCATCCCTGGTGAGGTCACCAATCATGGGAATGGGCAACCGTGACACCGTTTTATCCAGGCATATTACTGATAATCTTATGGCAGAGCGTTTCTATGGCACCAGTTTAGTGGCCCAGGAAACTCGCAGACCAGCTGCATTCAGATAAGCATTTTGAATCAAGTCAGCACAGTCACACACACACACACACACACACACACACAGCCACTACAAGACAAAGCACAAAGCGACCAACAACCAACATAACAAATCCATTGAGCACGTGGAAACATTCACATTCACACACACACACATCCTGTTTCCCGAATCTGACTCAGATCAGATCAGGTTTGAAAGTATGAAAGCATCCACAGAAACCTTTCACACCACTCACGCTGCATGATCCACTGCTGCTGATCCATATGTCCCAAATATCCTAGTTCCTTCCTAGCATCTTCAAACCCCCAACGTATGTGCCGCACTGTTGCCCTCTCATAGTGCCAAGTCTCTGCCACTAAACCAATGGACATAAACCACTCTTCATATTAACACATGACTGGTGGAGTATGCTGCATATATTGATGATTTGGACTGTTTATACCATGTAGTTACTGGAACAGTAATTTCTTAATGTGTGAACACAGTATAAAGTCATGCTTGGTCACATGATTTACAATTTTGACAATAGGCTTTGCACTAAAGTCCCTACACAGTGTGTCTGGGGGGGTTGGTTTACCCCTTCAGCGGACTTATGGGTATTTTCCCTCAGCTTGCTGAAGCAGGCTATGATATGCCTTAGCTTCTATGTGACAGTGAGCTTTATAGACTGGAGTTCCTGACCTGTCCCCAGTCTTGACATCATGTCACTGAGGTTGCTACATTATGCCTTTAAGTTGGAGTCAGTGCTGGTTTGCAGGCTTTGGTTGCAGTGATTATTGACCTTAGTGAACATGCTCACGCTGTGGATCATTCGATCTTATTCAGTAAACTATCAGTACAGTCTCTGATGATTCACTATCTCGGTTTTCTTACTACCGTGGATATAAAAGGCTACACGCCCTCATGAAATGTCAGGTTAATTTTTAGGACGTTTGAATGAAAAAGGAAACCACATCACCCTGGGTGCATTACACTGACCACTCTTTTAAAAGGTTTTACCGAGTTAATCAGTCACATTCAAATCTTGACTGTAGCTCAGCAGCATCCACCTACAATCAATGAAAGTGACTGATTAAAGTTGGCTACTGTAGGAATGAATGCCTGAATCCGTGGCACGGCAGGAAACTGCTCTAACATCCATTCCTGTCTGAATTAATCCAGAAGATGCGTTCAGTTACCCCCAACCATGTGGGAAAAATGTGTTTAGCAACTTTGGTTTTGAGTGTCTAGAGGGAAACCTGGTGTCTAGTTGTCATTTATTCCTACATTTTGAAGCAATTGTTATACTTTTTATGATGAAGACACTACTGCATATGCCTTTTGAGTAGCTAACAGTAAAACAGTGAAAGTTGCTGAATACAGCTCTCTTTTAAAGGGTTAATTCTCATGGAAAGCTTAAAAATCCACAGCGAATTCAGTGGAAATCGAGCCACACGCTTTCAAAATTCCTTGTCATGGAAAAAAATGGATGGCAGTTCTAGGAGAAAGGTCAAGAGATCAGCTGCATTTGTCAAGATGACTTGCTCAAAGATCAAAGTGTTGCATGAACTGTACATGACCTTAACAAATATGATCACCCGACAGTCGCGTTATTTTCAACCCGTTAATGAGATATAAGATATTTTTTGTTTTCAGCACAACTACGACACATCCTGCATGTGCTTCACACACTGACTGTCACAACTGTGCAGCGCTGCACCAGAGACAAACACATCTAAGCCACTGCTTAATGTGAGTGCGCTGTACATTCCTGTAAGAGGAGAGATTGTTATCTGCTGAAGTTTAGATAAGTGCCATACACTCTTCACCTCACAGTTTATCTTGACCGCAATCTCAGATGTTTTACACTGAGTGCGCGTGTGCGTGTGTGTGTGTGTGTGTGTGTCTGTTTGTTTGCGTGTGCGTGTCCACTAAACGGAGAGGTCGTGCAGGTGTACTTTTTCACCACTTGGGGGAAGCAGGCTGTCTAGAATCCGCTTTCAAACGGGCCGTGACTAAAGTAGAGCAATCACTGACGGACACCAGATGTTTTACCCAGCGACAAATCAGTTTGGGTTACATTACCATTACATTGTGCATAATATGAACTGTACAAAATGTATGAAATGTACAAAATATATGAAATTAATATGACGAATTGCCTCATTGGAGACAATAGAGAGGGACAGACAGTCGGAGGTATCCTCTGGCTGCAGCCAACTCCCGTGTGTTTGCATGTTGACGCTTGCTAGGAGGCACACACTCCACATTCCTCTCCTCACCTCTGTGTGTGTGTGTAAGGGCTGTATGGTAATTAGATATTTTCTTTAATCTCCCTCCAGTAGTAATTTTAGTGGGGGTTTTTTGTTGTTTTTTACTTTTGTTACAGGATTCTGTTGTCAGATTAATTACTGTAAATAAGAAACTAGAGAGAAGAGTCACTGAAGCCCTGCTCGGGAGAACGCTGCACAGCCAAGCGCGAGCAGTATTCGTATCCGTGTGTGTGAGACCGGGTTTGGACAAAAATTCAAAACTGGTGATTGGCTTCAGGTCAGATTGAGTCACATTGTATTGTAATTATAACAGGCAGTGGCATGATGAAATATGCCACTGTTCATTTACAAGTGCCCCGGTGCTTTACCTTCCATTAGCTGCATCAATATTACATTGGGTTGGACGCTAAAAAACAGAATGCCTCTCACGTTTGGGTCAGGCTCGGTTACAGACAGAAAAATATGGGTCGCACCCAACCTCCCACCCGCCCCATGTGTAATTTGCACGCTGGCTTGTATGGTTGTTGTTTCTGCAGTCAGAGAAATGATTTCAATTCGTCAGATGATCTGTGCTGAAGCACTTTGTTTGAAGCATTGTGATGACTTTTGGGTTAACCGTGGTAGATTTCAAGTCAAGTCTTCTAACATCAAGACAAGTCTTCTCTCTAGTGGTAGAGGGTCAGAGTATATATGCTGTATTTTATGCTACTTTATGCTTCTAACTCACTAGATTTTGGGGGGACATGTTGAACTTTCTAGTCTTCAGTCTGCAGCTGTAGTTGTGTTGTTGCAGATTACTTTTCACACTAGCTGCTCACACGTGGTGCATTTTCAGTGAAAAAACATATCAAGTCATTTAAGTCTGTAAATAAGTCTTATTTTATGGTGAAAAACTGTGTCTATACATATGGATATTACAGCATCTGCATCAGAACTGTGCAGGATAAAAACCACACTGTGATAGACATGTAACGTCCGTTTTATCAGCTGTATTCTGTCGTTGAGTAATAAAACCAACAGAGGATCTAACCAGGAAACAATTTCTCCAACAGTCCAGGAAATGCATCATCCTTTGACACATTCACACACACTCACACACGTAGCGCCACGCCCCTCCACACACACAGGCAGTGATATGACATCCTGCTCAGTTGGATATGTGTGTCACTGCTGACTGCTCCACACCAGGTAAAGAACTGCTCTCTGCTTCCTGTTTTCAGGCCCCTTTAACTGGACCACAGTGGTCTGTGTTCATGAGATGGACTCTGCTCATGTGCTGCGTATTGCTCTTAGCGGTGCCCTTTGTTGTTTGCTGACGGAGTTTTTATGGTTGGCACTTCAGATCTGAACATGTGAAAACTAGTTTGCGTGCTTGACAGGACAGCTGTGAGTGTGTTGGCATCTGTGCACAGACAACACATTTTAACTGTAACTATATAAAGGTGATACCTGAGTGATAGTGACTCTTTAATGAGCTTTTAATGCTTTTCATTCTCAAAAGTAATAGTTATATATTAATTATGGCATAATTGTAGCTGGGTTAATGTTTTGAGGATGGTACTCTTCCCTTTTATTTGTTAAAGAGACAGTTTAGCACTTTTTTGTGGGTAGGTTAGACACACACACACGCGCACACGCACACACACACGTACAACTGTGTTAACAGAAAACGAGTTTGCAATGGTGAGACACTCCCTAACAACTTTCTTGGACTTTACATATATTTAGACTCATTTAACTTGATGTTGTTTCTCACTGTAGAGAGCATATTAGTCTTTCAGAAAGCATCTGCGTGAGTAGTTGAATTTGATTTGGCATGAATATTTTATTTTATTCCAATTTTAAGATTTTATTTGAATTTGGCGTACGCCTGGAGAAATTCTCACTGCACACCTGTAATCTACAAAAACGGCTAAAGCGTTGTCTTGATCATCTAACTACCAAGGAGCAGAGAAAAGCATTTAATATTAGTTGTAGTTCAGTTAGACAAATTGTTAAAGGGCGCTGCTTACCGCAAAGGATGGATATGTGTTGCAGAGAGTAGAGTGAAGGTTAAGTGAAGGGCTAACACTGTCCTGTCTTCACTCACCCTTAACACTTTGTTGTGCACGATGGCACTAGTGCACACGACATTTGATGTGGTGCAACAGGTGATGGCGGCTTTTGCCATCCAAGACCACGCAACCACCGACCAATAATAATCAGTGAAGAAATTATGTTTATTCATCATATATTATCCTGCTATTTGCTTTCATTTCTGCATTAAAAATCAAGATGTCTGGTACTCCTGAAGCTGTCTTGGTCAAAATGAGTTCAGCTGAAACAGAAATGACGTTTGTTTCCAGTGTAGCTTTTTTGGGGTCTGAGATAACATTAAGACAAAACTCTCAGGGTCCTTCGTGCTGTTGTCCTGCTCTGCAAGCCCACAGCATAAAATCAGACACTAGTGAACGGTTTTAAACTTTTTCCCTGATTTAATGAGATGTAACATCACTTGTAACGCCTGAGACAGACTTGTTGCTCTATCTTTCAGTATTTTTGCAGCTCAGAGGTAGAGGGGACTCGGGGGTCAATCCCAGACTCCTCTGGGCCGTATGTGGCAAGATGCATTGCACTACTGTGCATATTAAATACGTGACCCTACGTATAAGCTAACGCTAGTGTTGCGCACTGTTTGCTAGGCTATTAACATAGCACGTTTTGTGTTTTAAAACGACCAGATGTTAGCCTGCATCTCAAACCCCGCCCTTGTTTTACGACGGCTAATATGATTAAGTCACGCTTAATTGTCCGAACCAAACAACATGCAACAGACCTGCTGCTGTGCTGTGAAAGCATCAAAGTAGCCGCTAAGAGGCTTCACCCGTAAAATGAAATGAAGGTGTTAAACTGCTGATCACAGGTGGTTTTCTTGAAGTTAGTTCCTTCCTTCAATATGTAGCTATTTTAAAGCAGTGGGCATTAAGTGCTGTTGACTGAACAGGAAGTACATTTATGCACATTTATATATCAGCTAGAGTAATATTCTGCTGACACTGGGCATTATAAAGGCTACGCTAAAGCTAATATATAGTATACTAAACTAAAATACATTTGGCTAATTTTACATCTTAACATTTCTTAAGGAGAATATTTTTTTTCTAATTTAACATAATATAAAAATATTGACATAGACAGTAATGAGTCGCCTCTTCCTGGCTGCAGTCTCAACGATACGGTCAGATGGTTCGGACAGCCTGCGTGTTGCCTAAGAACAAAGCCCAGGGGAAAAAGCTCTCAAATCACTCATTGCTATCAACGCCCAGTAGTAACTGACATTGAATCAGATTAACTCAGCAGCTTTTGCCAACTCAGAGCAATGAGAGAAGAAAGTAATAGAAGCAGTGAAGGCAGAGAAAGTGTGAATGTGGGAAGTGGTCCAATGTTGGGTCTTTTTAAGAAATTGCAGTTGCTTTTGATTGTCTCTTTACGGAGTCACTTGAAACTGCGGTGTGGTGGCTGCAGTCCTGCACCTCCATCTCGCAGTGATGGACGGCTCAGCCACAGCTTGGTAAATGATTCTGATGGGGGAGGAGGAGGGCAGCGAGTGGTGGGGAGAAGAGAGGAGGCGTAGTCCTTGTCCACTCAGGGATTAGTGGAAGCTCCTTGGGCCATTTGCATGTGAATGGATCCTGGAGCTGCTTTTAGCCGCTAACATCCCCCTCCCTCTCCCCCTCTTTTTTTTTTTTGTCTCTCACCCTTTCTCCACAGCTCACACTCCTCCTGACATTGGGGGGAACCGGGCACAGGGAGATAGGCGGTCAGAGAGAGAGACTGAGAAAAAGTTTGGGTCCATCAGTGCTGCAGCGGACAAACCTTGCAGAAAGAGGAGTTTGGAAAGTAGAGAGAGCTCTCCCACTCTGGTCCGTTCAGAGAACCATTCACTGGCATTCAGAGAGTCCAACAACTGGCTTTTTTGAATGAGAGAAGGTAGGATTTGTTTTTTCCCTCTCAGATCCCCCGTAGTTAACAGTGGGGTGTGCTCAGTCTCCTGAGCTAACAATGAATACTGACAGGACTGGTCCACTTTGGAAGCCAGGATGGGGGTGTGTGTGTGTATGTGCATGTGTAGGAAGAAACCAGCCTTGGCTGGCTTCTTGCAAACTGTTGATTCAGATTGTTCCTCGAAGCAAATGATTCTGAAGTTCTCTGTGGCTTTCAAGGCTCAGTTATGTCTCCATTTGAAATGATGTGCTTCTCTCATTTACCAGTATACCAGAACCAATCACTGATTATTATATGTTTCATGACTGATGTCGTCTGTAAAAGGTCAGGAAATTGTGAAAACTCAAAATCACACTTTCGAGGAGCTCAAAGTGCTATTGCGGTATTGTGATATTCAGTTGACTATCACATAAGTTAAGAAATCAGTGTTTCATCACACAAAACCATCAACTAACCGTCAACCATTTGTTTGGCCTTTTGGCTTTAAAATGCAAAGGATCACTGGATCATTGATTGTCAAAGTACTTGCATGTTATCTTGATTAATCAGCTGATTCTTACAGCACTAAAACACAGTATTTAATTTTGTATAATATTCAGGTGCACCTGCTCCTACACCACCAGTTCACGTCACTCTTATTAAACTGATGTGATCTTTGTAATTAACAGATCTGATTAAAGAGCAGCTGTGGTTGATGGAAACTTGAAAAATTGATTTTACCTGTCCCATTTTGCAGTACTTATAACACTGTTCTCACCAAAGTAATGTCGGGGGAACACTCAAGTGTCATCACAACTAAAGTCAGATGCGTCAAGGAATGAGAGAAGACAAGTTGGCAACAAACAAATGAACGTGAACATGAAAATGAAAACCCAAACTATTAACATCCACCCATGACGGAGCCACTTCCTGCTTCCACTCTGAGCTCCTGGACTTACTGAAATAGTTCTTGTTTGCCTGTGCAATGAGGAATAAAATATCATAATAGTGGTTGGTTCCAACATCTCTGGTCCCCTGACAGCTTGCAATTGAAGCCTGATGTCACTACCAGCTGGAACATCACTGTCCTCCCAGATCTCAGCCATTAATGTGGCAAGTAGAACATTGTTATAACTGTAAGACAGTCTGGCCCAAACGACACAAATAAGACCTGAGCTGACATGAACCGGAATCAAGCTACTATCAGAAGTGCATCACAGAGACTAAAATGTCTTTTACACGGTAGAATCAGCGGTAGCACATAGAACAGGAAGCACTGAGGTTCGAAGAAATCATAGACTGATATTAAAGTAGATCAGTTATGTTGGAACAAGTGGAATCAGATCAGGAGTTGCAACCTGAAAGATGCTACTGTATATTGTCACTTGCATCTGATTATCACTGCAAAAGTCTGTACAGTGTTTACACAGGCACAGTGATTCTGTGTCTTATATCTGACAATACTAATTAGCATCTCGTACATTGTATAGTTTCTAGTTTTTATGTATGAAATCTCTGTTTTGTCTGTTTTGTTTCTTAGTCGTCGACTGAATTGCGTCGACTCTTTAAAGTCAATGGCACATTTAGCACAAAGGCAGTTTGTGATGTGCAATAGATAAATTGTGTGTGGTTCCTTCCTACTCGGGTGCAAGAGGAAGTCTGTTGTAGGCGAACCCTGGTGCCTCTCTGAACTGTAACAGCGACTGCCTTACAGCTGTGCAGCATGGTGATAGGATTGAGTTCAGATCAGTTCACGCAGTAGAAGAGGAGACTCCGATGGGCCGTCACTTCATACTGACTCAAAAGCTTGGACAGCTTCTGCTGAGGTGCAGAAATTTACAAGGCACCACTACAGGATGAAGTTAAGAAAACCAAATGCAAATGTCATCTGACACCATCTGACAACTGGGTGAGAGCCAATCCCACTCGTTCTCGGCCATGACAGAGAACAACAGGCCAGAGACTGTAATACCCAAAGTACTTGCGTAAATGTGGATCCATGCTTCATTCTGCAGCGAGTCACTGCAAAATGATGATGTGCAAGACTCCGCCAGCTCAGTACTTTAGCTGTTTGGGCAAGTTAGCTGCTTTAGACTCTATGTCATCCCAACCCCTTCCTTTGTTTTCTGCCTGGAACTCCACAGATACTGTTATGAATCACGGCTCTTCGTGTGTAGTAAGTTTAGGCATATTTTGGGTTTGCATACAGTAAACTGTCACGGTCTGTTAACTGCCTCATTTCCACCGCATGGTACGTTCGGGCTTGGCTTTGCTTGACTCACTTGGGACTGTTTAATGGTCTTTCAATGACAAACGTCACAGATATAGGACCTGATCCAAGCGAGCAGAGCTGTTAGAGTGTGGCGTAAGGAGCACAGATGAGTGACTGATCAGTGAAAACAGTCACTAGCATTGTGCGCCAGTCATCGTCTGCACTGCTTGTAGCATGTTGCGCAGTGAATATGGTTGCTGGGTTTCCAGTGCTTTACATCGTGTTTTGAAATAGATTCAGAGGAATTTCTTGATCTCTTGATGAAAATATTTCTCTGTACAAATCAATATTTATTAAAGAATTCATTAATGTGGTGAAGCATTAATCACAATCACCCTATATGAAGTGACTACACCCAATGTGGGGTGACGATTGACGGCTTGCTGTTGTTCCTTGACACCATTTGTTGAATGCAAACGTTCTGTCCATTGTTTAGAGAGGATAATCACTCCCACAGCTCAGGTGTTTAACATGTGATGCCCCCCAGCCCCATCTTACAAACCCCGGGGTTGATATTTAAGTATTCATGAGTAGTATTAACACCTCTAAAGAACACATGGGGGGGGGGGGGGGGGGGGGCTGATTTGATTACATTGCATTGGATAGGAAATATGCTGATCTTCATTACAGGTCTTCATGGTAAAGTGAATAATGAAATGGAATAATACCTCAATAATAACCCTGTATAATTTATATGATTACAATGTCCCCAATAGCAACATAGCTGATGTCTATGGCCTGGTGATTTCTAACAAAAATAATCAAAATTGAATCTTTTAATTATATTTATTTTATGATATTTTGCTATCAGCTGGATTTTAAGGCACCATGTCAGCTAGGACAAAGTAGATGGGAAGTGGTTGATTCTAAACAATCTTTGACCCACAGCATTACAAACCTCTACATGTTTGGGGTAGAGTCTGCACCACGTTGCTAAGACATCACAGCCAGATGTGTGAATCGTACTGTGTTAAAACTGAGAAATGAAGGTCTTTCTCTTTTTGCATATTTGCCTCCCTGAGCAAATGCTGCCCCGGGGTTCTAGCGCTCTCCTCCCGTGATTGGACACGCTGTTTGCTTTTCACATGCACCTCCAGTCAACGCAAGCTCCATGTGAACGTGAGAATGTCCACTGGTTACTCGACTTGCTCCTGGTCTCTGCTGTTACATATCGAGCACCACGCTGATCATTTACCACCAAATTAGACAAGCATCTCACAAAAATATAGAATTAGCTTTTAACTCTAGTTACACATCACAGTGTTCCTCTGAGAAGCCCTGTCTTCAAGCTCAGCTCATATTATGTGACACATGTCGTGTAAAGGGGTACTCCAGTGGTTCAGTATCACACGTGAGTACATTTCACTGAGGCTGAGATGTCCTGACTGTTAATCCTAAATGTGAGTCAAGCTCCAGAACCATTGGATCCTACGTTTCCCATAATGCAACAGGTTGCATCTTTTTTTCATCCCTCCCCACCTGTTCAAAAACATTTTAATTACTGTTAAAGCTAATCATTTATCCAACAGACACTCTCCAGCTGTGCCTCATTTATACTCTTTTAAAGCATAAAGCACACCCTGCGTCAGAAGAGCTGGGCTGAGTAAAGCTAAAAACCTGAAGATGCTTTAAAAACCCAGACTTGTCCGTGTCTCTCACTCTGCCCTTCTCTGTCCTGACTCATGAGGATTAGTTCGGTTCCAATGGTTTTACGCTTGGATATTTATAGCAGATTAAATTATGTGGACTAACACTAACCAACAGCTTCTGTGTGTGTGTGCACGCACATCTGCGTGTCCATGCGCGTGTTGAGTCATGCAGAAACGCGTCAGGATACACGCGCAAACGTGCTTCAGTTGTGCTGCTTTCAGGAGGCTGTGGCAGTGTGCTGAGAGACTGTAAACACACACACACACACACAGATGCACACACAGACGCAGATGCACAGTGTCAAGTTCTCAGGGAGATTGTCACTGCCATCCAATCCTCTTACAAAACAGACCAGACACACACACACACACACACACACACACACACATACACACGCCTATAAGGGAAAGCACATACCTACATAGACTGTCCACCATTTGTGTTCTTAGGGGTGCATGATCTATGTATCTGTCTGTCTTTACTTAAGACTAAATGTGTTTTAATCAATTCAGTTTCACTATGGGCACCATTAAAGTCTGCACATGATCGCTTTTTAAAGGTTCTTTTAATATTTACCCAGAAAAAATGTGAACAACTTGTTTCTGTGAGCGAGATGAAAAGATGGATTTCAGTGTTAGTGACTGAACCGGTGTTGGGACACGATTAGCTTAGCTTAGCATAAGGACTGAAATCAGAGGAAAACAGCAAACCTAATGGCACATCTAAAGCTCGCAGATACCTGACAAAGAGCACTAATTGCTGTTGTGATGCTCGTTTTCTCTGATTGGGGCTTGGGGTTTTGTGAATCCAGCCGATGCAGAGACAACCTGGCTTTGTTAAACTCCCTGGGACAGTTTACAGCGACACATTTAGTGACAAATCAACACAAACCAGGTTCACAAAAGGCAAGTGACTCCAGGCTGAGGACAAACGCCTGTCTACACATGCTCATCAGCAGCACTGCAGCGCTGGTTTATATCTCTCGTGTGAATTGATCAGAAGTTAGCGTGGGGCAAGAGCAATGTCCAGCTTTTATTTCAGCTGCAGGAGGGTCTCATGGGAAAGTGGTTGATTCAAATACTGCGGAGGACACGTTTTCTTCATTTATTCTATAATTCTGCAGAAACTGCTGGAGAGTTGGAGACAGACCCACTCAGCCCAATGGAGGAGACCCAGGAGAAGGAGAGAGGCATCATTGGACAAGAGCAAGGAGACGAGGGCCAGAGCCAAGGGCAACTGGCCAACGTGAAAACCCAGAACTCCATGACAGAAAAGGAGGAGAACTGTGTTGGGGTTCACGCAGAGATGGAGGAGAAGGGGGTGGAGAAGGGAATGGAGGAAGGAGAGATGAAGAAAGAGATGGAGCTGGAGGCAGAGGTGAAGGTGGAGCTGTGCCAGTCTGTGCCAGGCCTGCACATGAGTTACATCCGGGGAACTGACCTGTTTGGCTACGTGGGCATCGAAGCCGTACTGGACCAGATGAGGAGCAAGACCATGAAGGCCGGCTTCGAGTTCAACATCATGGTGGTCGGTGAGTGTCACACGGGAACACGAACACAGGAAGTGACAAATGATTATTATTGTTGATAGTGGTTGTCACTGGTGCAGTATTGGTCGTATTTATATATGTATTCATATTTACTATTTATTTACAGATAAGAGTTATTGTTGTTGTTGTTGTTATTATGTCACACAATCTGTCACTTTATCCTTATGTAGGACCTGCATTATGCTTAATTAATGTAATTCATATCTCTTTTCAGTGCTGAAGTAGAAGATTCATGAATGGATAACAGTGTTTTTTTCATTCTTCAAATACATTCCACTGATCTTGAGTCAGACAGTGTTTTAATATTAGTAATATTAGTATGTGCTTTATGAATGAATGAAAATGTATCCAAAACATACAAATATGAAGCAGAGAAGTGAACAAGAAGGTTGAGTTGCTAGCAGAGTGTTTTATTTGAAATGTAATTAAAAAAATGTATTTCTTAGTAGTAATGCAACGTTTTTGATTTTTTTTCAGCAGAAGCTTCCCTAATCTTTAAAGTCAATTGTTAATTCGACATGTCAGTCACACACCCTACAGGGACAGTGGGGGTGGAAATGTCAGGTGTGGGTGGCCTCAGCGATCACACATCTCACTAATACAGGCCATACAGCAAAGCAAATTCAAGCTTTTTACTGCCACTTCTGTTGTTGCCACTGCTGTTTTGCAATGTCTAACTTCAGTTAATATGTACGCACAGCCCAGGTGCAGCTCTGAGTTCTTTATACTGGTTAATTGCATTTGTCTTTTATCATGTGTTACATCGAGAAAGTCTTTTTGCCTCTTCACGCCCTTTGTAGTCAATGTGCACCGCAGACAGTTTCAGTGCAGGGCTTGAGGGTGTTCAATAGGCAGACATGGTAGGACCGCAATGTTATTCTATTTATGATATGTAAATGTACCTCAGTTAAGTCAGTGTTGAATCACAGAGTTGGTAATGTAAGGGATTCTTCTGCAAAGCAAATCCTGTGTTGTGCTTTGACTGATCGCAAAGCACACAGAGGGATCAGCTACCTCTGAGCAAAGCTCTGCAAAGCTCTGCACTGTACTGAGCACAGCTTGACCAACAGTAAGGCTCGCGGGTCGCCCGCCAAGTCCCAGGGCAGTCAGAGGACGTCCTAACTGTTTACCCTTTTCAATTAGAGGACATTCAGCAGCAGTGTGCGTGAAGTTGCGTGGGGTTGCTGCACGTGTCTCTTCCTCACTGAGATTATAAACTTTACCCTGCTCTTCTGCTGGAAGAGGAAGTATGATTCTGTGAGGAGGAAGTGGTTTCGAGACCAGAGCCTGCCTGCTCTTTCCTGCCACACACACACACAGATGATAGACACTTTGCCTGCTGTTTGACTGAAAACAGGAAGTTTCCCCTCCATAATTACCTTACATTTACTGGTTTACTTTTTTATTTCATAACTTTGTTTCAATGCAAATGTATCCAGACCTTCATACTGAATCCAGGCTGTGATATGTCTGAGATGCGTCAGGGCTGTGAGACAGGAAACATGTACATGAATGCCTGAATCTCAGGTTGCAGTCCAATAAACAAGGATAAGTGCGTCTTTAGATGTTTGTGTGTTTACATATAGACACGAGCACAGCTGATGTTTGCCACCTTTGCTCTCGACACACTTTACAAAGTTTTGTGAAAAACAGCTTTTAATTTAAAAAAGCTACCGTTCTGTGGTTTCTGTTAAAGGGATAGTTCAGTTTTTTTCAAATGGGGTCGAATGTAGTCCTTATCCATACACAGTGCGTCACCCACAGCCTCAGTTTGGAAAAGCAGCAGGAGCTCTTCTATGTGCTGCTGTGGACCGAGTCATGATCAGTTAGTTCGTTTGTGTTATTGTATTGTTATTGTATTAAAGGATTAGTTGGGATTCACTGTTAAGAACTACACAGTTCACAGCCTGTCATTAAACTACGCTCATTGACAAAATTTCAGACAAATGTTTAATGGAGCAAATACTTCTGTTGAAGTCCACAACTCAGGAACAGAAGGGCAGATTACTGGCACTTAAATCAGATCCCGAAACTGAGATCTGATGGCAGAGCTCACCTCTGCGGCTGGGTTCAATGTATTTGTGAAGCGTATGCATATTTTCGGATTCATATCTCCTTTGCAACAACATCCATATTTGAATTCATGTAGTCCAGCAGCAGCTTGTTAGTTCTGCTGATGTGGAACTTCACTGTAGCTCCACCATGATGAAGCTTTCAATCGGCCTTCTGTCTCAGAGTGAAGACAGCATGGTTCTCACTGGAAATACTTTACTAGAAAGATCCATCCAGTGTGTCGTTACATTAGAAATATTTTAAGTTCATGTTCTTTATATATTGTATTAGTCTGGACGGAGGTGCGTGGAAACCATAACTCAACCAGCTGGAGACAAGAGCGAAGCTGTATTTCTACTTTTCTTCTCCAGATAAGGAAGAATAAATAGAACTGCACACGCCCACACACACTTCCCAGACTGGTTCAAAGCATTGGTTTTTGTGTGTCTGCAGGTCAGAGTGGTTTGGGGAAGTCCACACTGGTCAACACCCTGTTCAAGTCCAAAGTCAGCCGGAAGTCCTGCACGCCCAACTACGAGGAGAAGATCTCCAAAACAGTTCAACTGCACACAGTCAGCCACGGTTAGTCCACGCACAAACATTATTTGCTAAGCGAATATTACGTGTGCATGCTCACAACGCCCAACACTGGTAAGTGTGTGTATGTACTTGTATGTGTGCATGTCCTGCAGATGCACATGCGGGGCCATGTAGGAGAGCACGGTTGACTCAGGCTTCAGCAAGTGAACACAGGGGCAGGCAGTTGATCTAAGAGTGGACCACATCAGAGCCAACAGAGCTTCACTATAATTGCTTTATCTATCATTAATGCAGCTTTACTTTAATATTTATCCATTTTTAATCACCTCATGTGCTTCTGATTTGGTTGGCAGTGATACACTTGACCTTAGTGGTGCATATTTCCATAAAGATCAGCCAGCTTGTTTTTTCTTTTCACTGTAGTCAGGGTTTTCATTTTAGGCATGTGGATACTGACATTTCACGTGAACTGAAACTCCTCTCATCATTTTAGCCTGCGTCTATCTATCCTAACTAAGCTCTCTCTCTCCTCAGAAACAAACGGCTTTGTCTGGTGTCAAAATGCGTCACATTTGATCCGAACAGGATGTAAAAACTTTGAAAAATCATGGTTTCAAAGGTAGCTATCTTCTCAAAAACTCCAAGTTTATGGGCCAGCAGCAGGCAGCTTTCCCCAGTGAGAAAAGCAGGGCGGCTGAAGAATTAGGAGGGTAACTAAAAATGTCTAAATGACACAAACTGTCACTCAAGGCATTTTAGGTAGAGAGATGCCTTATCTTGGATTTCTTCCAGCGGCTGTTCCTTTGGCACATGGACTTCCACCTTTAACCTTCCTATCAAAACGACACTCTCCATAATTAAATTCATATGAAAAGGCTGATGCATTATGCCTTATCGTGTGATGATGCGTTTGCTGCGTGTCGGTCAAGTTGCCTACACAAGGTGCCACATCTCACTCCTCCACTGGAACACCAGAGACACCAGAACACCAGAAATAGGAACTGTTCTCTCGCCCCTATTAAGAGGGGGCATGAATCTTAATGCTCTGATTAACAGAAGGTGGGTTGTTGGTTGAGTTAAATACAATGATACCAATACTAACATCAGTGTAACTAATGGAACTGCATTTATTATTGAAGAAGCCGACAGGAACTGGTGAACATAATTAAGCAGCCGTCCTGTTAAAGCCTGAGCTCCACAGCTTTTAACTACAGTAACTACAGTTTGTACTTTTGCTGTTTAATGTGTTGTGATAACTCCTGCAGTGACATGACTGCACGCAAGGAAATGTTTCCAGTGACTGAAAGCAGCTTTTCCAATCTTTAAAGTGTATTGTAAAAAAGACCAATGCATCAATTCGAAACTCGTCAGTAGACAGTGGGGGTGGAAATGTCAGGTGTGGGTGGCCTCAGCAGTCTCAGAATGGACAGAATAACAAATAATAGTTTGGGTAGCTATTGGAAGGGTGATTTATTTTTATATGCATTACAGCTAAAAGAAAAATATGCTTAATAAACTGCATTTATATGAGCATATCTTGTCTTCCAACCAGTCAGTGTCACCCATTCCTGCAGATTCAGACACTGATGGCAGCTGCTCGTCAGGGAGGAAACCAAAGCCCCTTTAATGCATCAGCGCTGTCAGCCCACTGACACCTGCATCTAGCCTTTGCCCTCTATGTGAAAGGTTTCAAAGTCACTTCAGACGACTCTGCCGTAGCCAAGAGAGTTAATCAGCTCTAGCTGATTAACAGTCCAGTCGGCAGCGCTCGGGCAGATGCACTACATGTAACTTCATATAATGCAAAGTCAGCACTGGCAGGAGGCCGATGCTGACGTTTAACTTTCTCTTTTGTGTGATGTCACTTACAAAGCCGAACGTGACGTCCATTGAAAAGACAGGGAAAGGAAAGGATAATGCATCTACTGGCAATGGGAGAAGAGTCCGTTACCTACTGTTAGCGGGTTTGTACGCGCTAATTTTCATGCTAACAGGAAATTTAAACCTTCATGCGCACACTCGCACACTGACGGCACTTTCCATTGTCAGTTTGGGCTTTAGTGTCTTTGATATACAGCCTAAAGACCTAATCATCTGATAAAACAGATTATTATTAATAATGAATTGAACACATCAGCCAATAATCATTAATATGCCTATTAATATCCTAGTTTGAGTGATTGATCACCTTGATAAATAGATATCAGTAGAGACAAATGAAGTTATGTCCTGCATCTTTGCACATCATTGCGTAGATGCATAGAAGAATGTGATGGAGAGTTCATACGGTTCCATTTGGACTTACTGCAGTTGTAGTTAGCTAAGAACTTTCATTGCAGTAAGTTACCGTATGGCAACCACATCAGAAAGTCAGTCTCAAAGACTGAGCAAATGCACAAGCTCTAAATCACAGATAGCACACTCCTCAGATGAAAGCATGCTGGAAAAGAGTTTTAGATGATCTAAAATAACTGTGGCAGTACGCTGTCCACAGTAACCCATGTCAAATACACCTGAGATGGTGTGTGACCAATAGGTGCACGGCACTGTGTCTTGCAAAATGCTTAATGCTAACATGTCCAGCGGGGAGGACTTTCTGCTGTTCCAGACTGTCTCTGTCAGTGGGACAGAGACACTGTGTGGACTGGATACAGGATTGGTTGGTGTGTGTGTGTGTGTGGCTGCAGCCACTCTGAAGTGTGTCTGTGCTGTCGCTGTGCTGTGTTGTGTTTGATTGTCAGAGTTTGTCCACTTTGCCCTCTCTTTAATCGTAGTGAGACTACACAGACAACCACTGGTGTATATTTATCTTACCTTTACTTCAGTGCAGTCTCTTTAGAGCATCTTGTGTTTCATTACTGCTGTCTGTTTGATCATAATGTTCAAGCACTGTGTCCATCTTCTCTGTAACCGGCCCCGTTTAAGGGAAGAATGTTGGAACAGAGGCTCAAAGAGCTTGGACCCATCTGGCCTGACATCGTAGCCATAACAATCCAGAGACAGTGAATGTGGTGGTTGTCAAGGAGACGCTTTATCATATGGTTTTGACTGCATGGTCACCCAGAGTGCATGCTGATTATGCTGCGTGCATGTGTTCACAGAGAACTGTGAACCTTCAATAATATTGGAAAAACCTTTATTTTTACAAACCCACCAATTACAGTGTATCAGGGGAACGGGTCAGCTAACTAGCGCATGTCACTGATGAGCCTCTGCGTGTGTGCGATGCGTGAGAACACACAGTGTGCAGAAATAGCAGAAACAAATTGTTGTTTGTTGGAGCCCTACGCCTTTTCTTTCTTCCTCTCTTACCGAGCGCTGATTACAGAGGTTAGGACCAGCGCTATAAAAGGAGATGGTGCTTACATCCCACTTTCATCTCACTACTCCTTTCACTTCTTGTCTCAATAGCGTTTAACCTCAACTCGGGGCTGTGACTACTTCCAGAAAAGCATTTGCAGGGTTTTGAAAGGTGCTGCGTCGATGTTCTCGGAGGGGGGATGTTTATCTCCCAGTGCGCTCGACACATCTGGCCATTTTGTCGTTAAAATGACTTTATGGAATTTCCCTTCACCCTGAGTGCACGTGCATATAATTATTGGCTGCATCAAACAAAACATAGATATGTTTCACACACACACTCAGGGTCTGCCTCCCTCAGTTAAACAAGCGCTCTTTTTCCTTTGTCATCCCGAGAATGTGAACCTGCAGCCGGACACTGTCTGTAAACAGCTTCTCCCACGCTCTCTCTCGCGTGTCTCCCGGCATGTAAATGCCTGTCACATTCACACTCTGCATGCTCTGCGAACACAGAATATACGTCCTCGCCGTGTGTAAATGTAACTTTTACAGCGTGCTGCCGAAGATGCTGCCAAACACGACATCACAGCCAAAAGCCTAAATATGGTCACGACTGAGAAGCACATGTTCATGTTCCATGGACTCTCCGCA
The DNA here is from genome assembly GCA_008933995.1 of Datnioides undecimradiatus. Classification (NCBI taxonomy): domain Eukaryota; kingdom Metazoa; phylum Chordata; class Actinopteri; order Lobotiformes; family Datnioididae; genus Datnioides; species Datnioides undecimradiatus. The sequence continues at coordinate 2,585,716 of WARS01000048.1, forward strand.
GGATTAGGGAGAGTGACAGGATGTTATACTTGTTCCAACTTTATGATAACTAATGGGTAATATTGCAATTGCTTACAGTGCTGTTAGAGGATGATGAGTCTATGTACCCACATACTTACATCTGCTTAGCAATATGTTCATCTGATCGGTACCACCCCTCTTTGAGCTGTCATCTCCATGCCAACTGCATAACCAATGTAAATGCTCATTGCATCCCATGGCATGGAAGGTGTTGCAACATACTGACAAGTTCCCTCCTTTAAGACCTCTACAAGAGGTTGAGGAAAGCTCATGGTGGCATTAAAACCTCTTGGGAGCAGATGTGCGCACGTGCGAACGATGTGTGTCGTGCAGGCAGATTGATCTCAGGTATGTTGATTCTCTTCTTCGAGCATTGTCGTGAAAAGAACGTGGCGTTATAAGGTAATGAGGAAGTGATGCTCATCTCCATTTAACACGAGTGTCAGAATGAAAGTGAATGGTGGAACCGTCTGTCTCTTTAAATGCATAATCCACGGCGAAGTGGAACTGCCAGTACACTTTTCTGACTTGCTTTCTTTGTTAGTGTGTTAGCAAAGGCTGTTGTTAGCAAAGGCTGCTGTAGTTATTTCGCCTCACAGCCTCACAGCTCTCCCTCAGACCTTTGCAGAGACTCTACCATCGTTACTTGAAAGAGACATTTATGGTCCCATTGCGTCCGGCTGCCAGAAAAGCATCCTAACGGTGGAAACTTCCCAGAAGCTTCAGATTTAAAGTTAGATATCCACAGTTTCTGAGTCCTCAACATGTCTGAGGCTCCAGCATTTGTGACCTCACTGCCTATAAATCAGGAAGTGAAAAGCAATTGCACAACCGTGACCTTCCAGCAACTGAACCACACAGTGAAGAAATGTGTGTGTGTGTGTGTGTGTGTGTGTGTGTGTGTGTGTGTGTTTCTGTGTGTTAAGGGTCCTCCTGTCAGCTGAATATATCTCATTGCATTGATACAGCGGGTGCACTTACACTACTCACAATAAGTTAGGGATATTGTGAGAGACTCAGTGGATGTCATACATACGGTGTTTGTTTCACTTCAGAGATTTTTGGGATAGGGAGGCAATTGTATTGGGGTGATAGACACACCTCATTTTGTGTTTCCACGTAATGGTCTCACTGTGTACAGTGTACCAAAAAAAAACCAACCCTTTTCAATGTGGCATCAATTTCAACATTCTGTGGGTATAAAAAGCTGGTATTGTCAGTAAGTCATTCCAAGTTCATCATTCAAACAGCCATGAACACACGACGTCACTGGCTTGAATGCCAGACGACCGTTGCAGGTGACTCCACTGACACCAAGACACCAACATTTGCAGTGGGCACAAGACCATGTGACCTGGACAATGCAGCAGTGGTCTACCGTCCTGTTCACTGATGAGTGTCGGGTCATCTTGCACAGAAATGATGGTCAACAGCGTTGCTGGAGAAGGCGAGGTGAGCGATACGCCGAGGTCAACATGGTCCCCAGGGTTCGCTTTGGTGGAGGAGGTGCAACAGTCTGGGCAGGCATCACCAGTCAGCGCAAAACAGATTTGGTTATTGTAGATGGCTCAGTCACTGCACGTTCTTACTCTAACATCATAGAACCCATCATCATCCCCCAATTCCGCCAGCACACCCCCAACTTTCTGTTCATGGATGATAATGCTCCACCACATCGTGCCAGAATTGTCACAGCTCGACTTCAGGAAGTCAGAGTGCCTCATATGGTATGGCCAGCAATGTCCCCTGACCTGAACCCCATAGAGCACATCTGGGACCAGCTGAAGCAGAGACTGGATGATCGTACCCCACCCCCACGTGACCTGCGCGGCAAATGGTGGAAACACCCGCCACTGACATTTTTGTTATTTGGGGCTATCCTTGTTATTGTCTAAATTTTTGGGGTAATAAATATTAAACTAATGAAAATGGTGTTTCTTCTCATTCATTATTAGTAATATCAAAGGGAACTTTTACTTATTTCATTAAAATTCAGACCAAATAGGAAAAGCACTCATGTAAATAACAATATCCCTAACTTATTGTGAGTAGTGTATCTTCTCTAATGGTACATTAGTCTCCTTAATGGTGCATTCCAGGATTTCCCAATTAACTCTACACACAGCTGCTCTCTATTAACAAGCCGTCACCACTCTACTACAACTGACACTCAATGTTTTACAGTAATCTGATCATGGTTGAACATTTCAGTTTCACGCCTAAATGGTTATTTAGGCATGAAACTGAAATGTTGAACTGGGAAGTTTAAAGTAAGAGAAAGATTTCAGTGTCATACTGACCACAGCATGAGTCTGAACCAAATGCTGTCGGCTTAACATCAAAGGTGCCGCACAGAGTCGAACATGCACGTCTTGTACCGCGGTCTGCCATCACTGTATTGTATCTATGTGCAAAATCTGTTTAATTCGCTGTGAAGCAGTCTGGGCCGACTTAAAGTCGTTGAAGAGAGTCTTCACAGATCAGATGAGAGTGTGGTTTGGTGTGTGAGACAAAACCAGTTGAAAACCCGGGTATGAGCACAGAGGTGGTCCACGCATAGAGCAACAGTCTGTCCATTGGCGTGTGCTCTTGATTTCTAATTGTGCCTGTAAATTAATATGCAGTCAAACACCCTCCAGACAGGTATTCAACAAGACCTCCAGCTTATTGTCCTGTCATTTAACTGTTTAATCATCAATTAAATGATGAAACACTTCCTGTTGTAACATTTGTAAATCACCACTGCTATTATAGATATTGCACGATAAGCGTACAACTGTTTCCATAAAGGCCCCGTCATAAATTAACCTGTAAGGAATGCACCACACAAAGCACTTTAACGGATAAAAGGAGCCAGTAATGATTCAAATTTCATGTCTGAACCCCCCTCCACCCTCCGATCACGACAGGCCGACATATCTTCCTCTGTTGTGGGGCGGCGCGTCAAAAGCCCTAACACTGTCCGATCGGTTGCATCCTCCTGCGGATCAGTTGCACGCCTCTATTGGAAACCTGGAAATGAAAAAGACATTTTACAGTGTTACATATTAAAAGTTGTGAATAATTACAGCCTGTACTCAATGTTTGTGTTTTTAAGTTAAAGCCACACTCGCTGCAGGGCTCTGGGTCTGTTGGTCCATCAGTTAAAGGCTCCCTGGACAGTTCCCTGTGCGTGTTCCTTGTGTGCATGAGTGGGATGAGTGGGTCCCAGTCTCGTTTATCTTCTGCATGCATAGAAGGTTTCAGAATGCTCCCCACTGCAACCTGATCAGTTGTGTAGTGACACGTACACTTTATAAGTTATAATGACTAATTCTGTAGTTCATTATACACATATTAACTAACTGTACCTGGGTTGATGCAAACCTGTGAAAGCAGTTACTGAGCAGCTGATTGGCTGACTGGTCCGGGCAGCCAGGCTTTATTGCAGGGTAGTGAAAATCTTAATGATCAGGTTGCAGATGTTCGCTCTGGTGCTTCCACTCAGTGGAGATTCCAGTCGTCTTACTCAACAACAACGGCGGGCCCAAATGATAGTCTTTGCCCTGCTGCTGGGTCGTCCCCGTGCACTCATCTCCACACGCATGCTCCTATGCATCAGTCTGACAAAGTGTCGTCATCACACAAATACGCAACCACTCTTATTAAGCTTTATGAGGATTTACCACTCTAATAGCCAACCTGGAACATAATCCAAACTTACATCACAATCGCAAACACACAAAGGAATGTGGCTCCACAGTTTATGCTTTACCATGCTTAAATGGCTGTTGGCTCATTGGCTTAGGACACTGAGACATCATTAACTGACTCTTTCTCATTGGAAGCCTGTAATCTGACTTAACTCTCTCCAATCTCCCTTTCCCTCTTATTGTTTCTAAATGTCGTTGGGTTTAATTTCTAAATGAACTGAAATGTCTCATGTTGGCAGGACTCTCCCAGGCCTCCTCTGTGGAATCAACCAGAGTGATAACAATCATAAGACAGGCCTTTTATATTTAATTTTGATTATAGACATGCTACAATTAGGTAATTAGGTAAGTCCTTTTTGGGATTTCAGTTTCTATTATGGCTGCACATTTGATGCATCAGAAAGAGGATTTGCTGGACTGTCTGGTAGCTGTAAGCCACTCAGCCATGGCACTTTTGTAATTGCTGCGCATGTAAACCCCTCCACGTCTGTCTCTCTCCGTCCAGTGATCGAGGAGAAGGGGGTGAAGATGAAACTGACAGTGATCGACACGCCAGGGTTTGGAGACCAGATCAACAACGAGAACTGGTGAGCGGATGGAGGCAGAATAGGACCTGCTGCTGTAGTATTTGTGAATAAATGGGTTAATGTGAGCTGCGGTCTTTATCAGCAGAAACCCAACTCTTAGTGACCTTTACAGTGATTCTCCACCAAGGAATCACGGTCAGTGCGACAGCACACGCAGGTGCAGTCAGGTCTGTGGGGTTTTATGTGCAAATGTAATGTTTTGCTTCTCATTTATGTGATACTGTTCAGTTTTTGAGTATGTTTACACCCCAGCATCCACGTGAACTTGTCCCACACTGAGAATCATCAAGAACGGCTACAACTGCAATTTCACATTCCTGTAGCACACATTCGGCTTTGTGCTTAGAGCCCCAGTGTAGATGCACAAAGTCGACAGACACGAACTGGCAAAGCTTTTGTAATTAATGCAAAAGGTGCTTCCATAAAGTTTAATTTAACTGTTTTTGCAGACTTTTTGTATTTAAAATGTTCCTGAGGATTAATAATTAACTTTTTATTTCATCTCCAGCTGGGAGCCCATAGTGAAGTATGTCAATGAGCAGTACGAGAATTACCTGAGAGAAGAGCTGCATGTCAACCGCAAGAGGAGGATACCCGACAGCCGAGTCCACTGCTGCATCTACTTCCTTCCTGCCACTGGACACAGGTCAGTGCCTGTTTGTTGTTACTAGGCAGGTGTAAAAAACAGTAATTAATGTCAATCAAGTTATACAAGTTATGCCTAAGTATGTACAGAGTTACCTTCCTGTGGCTTAGAGCTCCTGTGTTGTCCAAACTGAGCAGAGATCTGACTGTCTTTGTTTCCAGGTTACGCCCCATCGATATCGAATTCATGAAGAGGTTGGGAAAGATAGTGAGCATTGTGCCTGTCATCGCCAAGGCCGACACACTCACCATTGAGGAGAGACAGGAGTTCAAAGAGAGGGTGATGGGACACACACACACACACCTTTGCATGATGCTCTGATTGTACAGCGTGAACAAAATCTGGTTTCTTGCAGTAAATCGTCACTGTACCCCGACATCGTGCATGCTTTGGCCTTATTTTCCCCTGCTTAGCATACATTCTTCAGTTTAAACCGACGAACCTGATCCCTGACCCTTTGTTCTCACCTTTCATCATTTCACAGATAAGACAAGACTTGGCAGCCAATGGGATTCACGTTTACCCCCAGAAAGAATACGATGAGGATGCTGAGGAGCGCATTCTCAACAACAAGATCAGGGTAACACCTCTTTGCTGTCACTGTCCTCCATTACTCTTCATTCTTTACCATATCTCTCTTTCAAAAGCAGGCAGGAAACAGGAAGCTACCTGAAACCTGGAGAGTGTCAAAATGAAACTTATCACTACTTACTTTGATCAGTAATGGCAGTAAAAAGGTTCTAGATCTTGCTTGCGTTTCTCTAGGACCCCGATGATTGCAAGGCACTTCTTTTCTGTTACAGTTATCTCTCTTAGCTCTGTTTAATATTCAACTTGCATAAGCAAGAACCACTTCCCTTCCATTGTCTGCTCTCTGGGTCAACATAGCTCCAAGACCTGTATAACTTGTGTAAGTATAGACTGTGAATGGACGGTCTGGATTTGGGTGTGGTCTGGGGGAGAGATCAAATTGGACTTTAGTTTGTCAAAGTCCAGTTTGACTCCACATGAAAGGTCTCCCCTTTTTCTTTAACTCATTTAGGCCCGAGTGAGTTTTGAAAAGTCTAGTGCAAACTTATGAAACCATCCTGCAAGCCCCCCGAGAACCTCTGGTCCTCCTTAAGGTTTGTTGGAACAGGATAAGACCAAGCTGCCTCAACTTTGTGAGGACCAGCACTGACACCTTCCCAAGATACAATGTGACCCAAAAATCTGATTTCTTTCCAGCAGAATCTTGATTTCTTAAGATTGATAGTAAGATTAGCCTTGTGTAGTCGATCCATTACAGTCCGCAGATGCTCAGAACGTTGGGTCACAGATGATGAGGAAACAACAATGTCATCAAGATAGAATAGACATATTTTGCCCCGCAGGCCATCCAAGACTTTCTCCATTAGCCTCTGGAAGGTGGCTGGCGCATTTTTGAGTCCTAATTTATCTCTTCTTTCCCATCCTTTCCTCCTACTACAACTGACACTCCCTATTTTGCCTTTTCTGCCACATTGTTGGGCAGGTAGATAAATTTATTACAGGATTTTTTTTTCCAAAATCATCAATCAACATTGTAATCCATCACATGTGTAAATACATAATAAGCTAAAGTGCAGAATATTGCCTATTTTTTTGTCGGTCAGTGGTGCAATTTTTTGCAATTAAACTGCTGATAACATTAGCTGGTTAGCAACCTTTATTTGTCAGTAACATCGGGCCACAGTTGATGAAACATAAAATATTAAACCATACAAACATGGATAAGTGTTAAACTGAGATGTCTTGCTGGATTTGAGTAAAAACATTGTTGGCAACAAAGGTTTATACCATCTTTAAAGGGTATAGTAGCAATAATGATTAGAATATTATGATTAAATTCCGATGAGATGTATTAACATCTGTAGCTTTTTTATACAGGGTGGTGAAATGGGAATCACTGAAATTATTTATCATTTAAAATTTTGTATAGCTAGCTTACCCCAAACAAATCCCACAGCCATATATGTATTCTGGCATATTTAAATTTGCCTTTGGAAGCTCATATGGATAACCGCCATGAGTGATTACGCCTGGATGACAGTTCCATGGTAAGCATGGTAAACTTTCCATTCCCTGTGATGTGTTCTAGAATGTTCAAGGACACGAAAGTTCAAGGACACGAAAGTTTATAAATATAGGTCCAGAAGAGACACCACAAATATAAAGACACACAAAGATCGCATCCTTCAAAGGCAACCAAACAATGCTCCACATCAGGCTGCTACACCATACTTGTCCTCTAAGCCAGCCTCCCATCCAGCTCCTGACATCTCTGATTGTTCTCCCAGCCATCCGTGGATACGGATCTCTCTTTGAATAGGCTTTCCCAAGGTTTCTTCCTTAAGGGAGTTTTTCCTTGTCTTCATAGAGAGCATGGGCTGGATATACAATGTCTCAGTGGGCTTGTACAGCCTTCTGGGACAATGTATGTAACATCTGGGCAATCAGTTTTCAATTCATACCATCATCAAAAAAATACAATAAAATAAAAAATAAAAAAAATAAAAAAACCAATAACAATAATTACAATTGTGAAGAAGGGTTTTTGACAAACTGTAAAATAAGCTTTTGCATTTGTAGGCAGTGGTTAGAATCTGTTACTGTTGTAGCGTAAAATACTAAATTAAGTTGGGCACCAGACAGGAGAGAGTAACCCAACCCACAACTTGACAAATAAAATGATCTAAGCAAAGAGGAGAATTTCCCAGATAGCTTTCTACCCTTGCTACAAAAGATAAAAAAATAAAAGAGAACTCAACCCTCGAAGCAGTTTCATGAAGTTAACTTGACTATATTTAACACAAACCATACAATAATCAAATCAGGAGTCCATAATCAAACTCAAAAGTCCATGAATTCCAAAAGCCCTGTAGGAGCCATGAATCTAAATTGTTTATAGTTTGGATGACGATTTACACTGCCGGATTTCGGTTGTTGTTGCATCACAGTGATTGGTGTATCTGGGTCACGGGGATATGGGTGTGGTTAGTCTAACTGGCCACATAGTCACCTGTTCACCAGTGTGCGGTAATGAGGAAGAGGGTGAGCGTGGGTCGCAGTAATTTTTGTTGACCACATTTCTTTGCATTGCTACAGTTTTGCAGTTTTCCTTTGTTGAATGATAATATATCTCGCTGAATGCGTTTTCCTGAATGCATTTTCATTAAAAGCACTGAACACTTATTAGCAAGTATTTGTTCACAGTGCACTGATACCATACACCTCCTATGTTCTGATGGATACACTGAACGAATGATCCTGAATGAGACATGCTCGTATTGTGTGTCCAGGAAAGCATCCCGTTTGCCGTGGTGGGAACGGACAAGGAGCACCAGGTGAATGGAAACAAGGTTCTGGGCCGGAAAACAAAATGGGGAATCATTGAAGGTAAGGCATCAGTCTGACGTCAGCGTTGCACCTGCTACAACTTACCCATCACAGGTTCAGTGAAGGCTTCAGAGGCTACAGCAGCCACACCCAGTGCAAGCAGAAAGTAGCGGATTCAGCAACATATCCTGACAACAATTGGCATTTTGTGGCATGTTTCTCGTTGCAACACCATAAATACAAGTCCTTTCTTTCTCTGTCATATCAGATGTCATTTATGAGCTGACTTTAAACAGATCTCAGCTGCGGCGATGTTTCCAAGCAAGAGATGACATTTCTACCTGTGTCAGTGTCTAACAATGACAATGATGCAAATATATACTCCCCCTGGTCAGATGCATGCCGACGCCACATGTACATTAAGCTGTATACATTTTGAAACTGTGTTTTCATATAAAAAACTGTTTTTACTTGGTTTTAGTAGAACTTATAAACCTTTTAAAACAACAAAACAGCATCACAGCCATAATGTGGTCTGAGACTGGGACAGACAGCCTTTGAGTGTCAGCCCACAACCCCTCCCTTGTTCTCTGTGGTCACCTATTGTGTCACCTGACTATTTCAGCCAGTGTTTTTGATTCTGTTCTGTTCTGACAAAACACTTTTCCATAATTGCGACATTGTCTGACCAAATCGTCTTAAATCCAGGTTAATAACAGCTGCTCTGCTACGTAACAGCTATGTTTTCCTGGGAGATGCACCTGCTGTTAACTGTTGTGTGCGCATGATGGATGCATGATGCAGCATGCAACAGTGTGCAGGGACAGTACAATTGCTGATGCATACTGCTAGAAGCGGAAGGTGACAAACAAACAAAAGTGTGTGTGTTGTGTGGTGGACATCTGGAAACCACATTGTATTTCTCATTATCAGTTTTTCACTTTGGTAGAATGAGAGAAACATACCTGCTGTAGTCACAATGTGCTTGATTCGCTTTACACACCGTCTGGGATGGTGATCTCAGAATGAACAAGACCTTACTTCCACCTCCTTGTGTGTTGTCATGTTTATTATGAATATTAATTGCAAATCCAGGCGTTCTGTATGGTTTGATGTTTCTGGTGTGCCCTCTTGTGGTATTCCCTAGTAACACGTGTCAGACAAAGGCAAGCGCATGTCGAAGTCCAACGCTCAATCAGTCATTTTTCTCTTTCCACAGTTGAAAATGTGGCACACTGTGAGTTCGCCAACCTCAGAGATCTCCTCATCAGGTGAGTTTGACTCTGCTGTTGCGCCTCGTTCATTATCACAGAGCTGTGAGGGCCGTAAAATAATCTAATCTCTGCATGTGTTTGGACAATAATGGTTGGATGAAGTTTAAAGGAATTCCGAAGCCTTTAAAGTGACTGGAACTGGGTCAGGTGTCGTCATGTGACTCCAGTTACGTGATAACAAGTGGTCATATTCATATATGTTGTAAAGCGTTATCTCTGTTCAGTGTTGTTCCTCTTTTACTTTCTGTTGAGTTGTGATTACAGGAACTTTTACTTTGTTCTCTCATTATTTATGTCAGTCGACTATTCGATGGATCCGTGGATGCTATTCATCGCACACTTCAGATCAGATTATCAATAATCATCAGACAGTGCATGAGACACTTGTTGTAGGCCATTTGGTTTGTCAGCTTGATTCAGGAGAAGCAAACGAGACCCTGTTCTGCTAATCAGACAGTGGACCAACTGGGGGCCAGAACCCCTTGTCAGAACTTTGCCCAACCTACTCCCTACACCTTTCGGAACAACTTTCCAAATTCACACCAATTTTTCTGTTTCATTCCACACATTCTTCTCCATCCGCCGGTACATCCATCACATTTTTGTGAATGCAATTTATCAGGTTATCTAAGGTTACTTCTTCAAATTGGCACAAGCATCGACTTGGACTCAAGGATGAACTGATTTGGTGTGGGAGGTCAACGGTCAGAGAATTCAGGCACTAATTGTGCACAAGTTTTCGCACAAATATCTAATCGGATCAAATGAAGTGATGACTTTTATATTCTGAAGATCAAAGGTCAGCTTCAGGGTAAAATCCTTATGTTCTGCAAAAACAGTTTCGTGTCCATTAGTCAACATCATAGCTCAGAAACATTCACGTAGATTGTGACCACGAATGAGATTTGGTCGATACTGAATTGGTGACTAATGTTGAAACTGTAGAGCAGAGTCTGCTTGTTTCAATGCCTGCGTGAAGCATTTAGAATATGAATCTTCTTTGCAGCAGCTTCCACGTTTTAAGCATTGTGGTGCAGCAGCGGCTCGTTGGGTTTGCTGATAATGAGCTTTAAGTCCTTTAGATTTGGCAGAAATACTCACTCTGACATGAGGATAAACTGATTTTGGTGGTCAAAGATGAAGGTGTGCATCTGGGACCACAAAAGGGTGGGATATACCAGGAGCACCTCGGGGAACTTGAGGAACACCTTGGAGAACACCTGTTGCAAATGTCTCCTTGAACTCAAGAATGAATGGAGGTCAAAGTTCAACATCACTGTGACCTCACACAACCAGTTTTTGGCATTGTTGGCAACAAAATTCAGTCTTGACTTCCAGGCTGAACACATAATAACAATTGTTAACATAAATGTCTATTAGGAGGAAGTGATCACATTTTATAATGGATTATTTGATGTTCACTGGAACTGGAACTGACTGGCGGAGGTCACAGCTGGCTGCAAGTTTAGCTGCTCGTGCTTCTCTCAAAATGACCCTCCAACAAAAACTCTGCATGAAGCTCAAAAACGATTAAGAAAAACTGTGTTACCTCAGTGTTTGGCAGCATGGTTAATTGCAAAGATTGCACAAAACTCTAAGCTCACGCAAACAATGTCAGGAGCAGTCAAATCTTAGGCGATTTCTGGGGGACTGACACATCCGAAATGTAAAATGCATCACTAAACACCATCAAAGCTGGCGAGGGTGCCCTGGCCTTTTCCACATTGTGTTTCATGATTTGCACATTGGTTTGAATTGGATTCATTAAACAGAAAAGCAATATCTATATGAAGTAACCATACTGTTTGTGTTTTCGCAAAGGTCTCACTTGCAGGACCTCAAAGACGTGACACACAATATCCACTATGAGACCTACCGAGTGCGAAGGCTCAACGAGAGCAACATGAACTTCAGTGAACTGGGCCTGTCCACCTGGCTGCTGGAGAATGGAACTGCTGACAAATGTGAATCAGAGAGCCACCTCTGATCTCTCCATGGGCCTTTTTCTTCCTGCAGCCACCAGAGGAACGCTGCTGCTCCTCATCCAATCAGAACGAGCGATGGGAAAAGGAGTGCCGTTTGTTTTTCTTTTCCGCTTCCTCGCATAAAAAAAAAAATTAGATGGAGAAATTATTTTTTTAAATTGTTTTTTCCTTTTTTCCGTTATGGGACAAAACTAGTAGATCGTTTAATGAAAATTATATCTGAGTTGTTACGTTGAGATATAAGGAATGCGTCAGATATGGATATATTTTTGAATGTGAACTTATACATATTTTCTGGAAGGATGGTGACACGCAGGCTGTCAGGGTCAGGCAAGAGCAGGCAGCACAACATGGCACAGAGAGAGGAATGGCTTAAGTCTTTCAGTGGAATCGAAGCGTGTCCGTATCTGCTTTACAAATGGTACAGTGTGTGGCCAAAAGTATGTGGACAGACCAAGCCTTTTGCAGCCGAAGCTGTTTAAAGCAGCATGTTAATGCCTGTCAATCAACTTGCCACAGAGGTGGATGATGCGACCCTGTTAGTGGGAGTTAGTGGGAGATGTAACGTGCTACGGGCATGCTACGTTGTCCTAGTCACGCTGCTCAGTTTCAGCCTTTTCTAGCCTCTTCGTCCATTTGCAGATCCGTATATCCATCCGTGTATGTCCAGACGTGCTTTGCAATACTGAAAATATTGTTTATGTGTTTATGATTTTTAACAAACACAAATACTTTTATAAATCGTGCAGTCCACCTTTAAGTGCCAAAACACAATCTGCTTATTCTTGTCCCTTGTAAAGAGTAACCCCCCTCCCCACCAAAAAATGCTTTGAAGTGACTGCTCATCACTTGATAAAGGTAGGTTTCATAATGTCATGAGTTAAACACATCACGTTTTCAGTACTCCACCCAGTGGATCAAATGTACAAGGCTAGGCTATGACAACTTTAGCACAGGTTATGGACTATGGATTATAATTCAGGCCCACTTTCAAATTTCTCGTTTTGAAAAGGGTAGTTTATATGTGAATTATCTACTGTCCACCGTTTATTTTGCAGTTTTTAGTGGCTTTCATCCTCATCTTGCCAGAACTGCAGCTCCACCGTCCCGTAGACACTTTTCGGACAGGCGTGTTTCTCCCCCAGGTCGGCCTTTTGCTCTTATATACGGCACAAGTATTAAAACTGAATAGAGGGAGAGGGAGTCAATGTAATAGCCATGAAATAGAAATGCATTTAAAAGTGCTTCTTTTGATCGGAAGCTGCATTTGAAATCCATTGTGTTCAGCTGCCTGATGCTGGGGTTGTTGCAGCTGTATTTGTGGCAATGGCTGCAAGGCCGCCATAGGACCGGCTGCACTTTGCACATACAGTGCTCACAGTAACTGTGCTCTATGTTGCATGACACATTTCAGTGGACCAACAAACTGTTAATCAGTGTGACTTTAAATTTAACTTTAAAAAAATTATTACTGGATGTTGAGGGATGCGTTATGGGGGCATATTTATACTTTGATGACACTGACCAACACCAAAAATAATTAATAATCGTAGTCGAAGACCCTTTTAAAGGTTCATGTCTGATTCATATCTGAACTGGCCAGATGTGGTAACACATTTATGTAGTTATGAAGCAGCATATTGGGAGATGCTGTAGTGGACAGAGCAGGCAACACGTGTGTGTTGATATTGTTCATACTGTTGCACACATCAATCCGCCAGTTGTCTACGCCCCAGCCTTTTGCAGCAATGCAAAGTCACCCTAAATCACTTTGCTTTTAGGGTGAACAACGCAGGTGTCCCGTCAGCTTAAATGGTGGTGATCTATACACGTATCCTACTTAGTTATGACCGTGTGTCTGGGAGCCAGCATGTACCATACCAGGATTCAGGAACTAAAGTAGCTACATGGAATTCATCCATCATTTAGCTTATTATTGCTCCATGCTGTTAAATCCATTACATTTTCACCTGATGGCTTACGAAGTGTTTAAATATTAAAATGTCAAAGCATGCTTGGCTGGCCCTCCATGGATAACGAAGATCAAAATACGTATTTGTAGTGAAGCTGAACACAAGAAGACTCATGTATATAACTGCGTTAGGACATATAACACTGCGTGGCTAAAGACAGTGATGGCTCAACCACCCGGCATCCAGAGGTCCCTCTGAAGCAGTCTGCAATCCACAGCAACACCGCAGTCTGTGCAGTGTAACTTAACTTGGATTCTAATCAAGACCAGCATGTGAACATTCAGTATTACTGTCCTCTGACCTGTGGGCCCCCGCTCCATATCCTGACCTGCCTGTCGTCCTCCCACCCTTGTGATTTATACTCAGCATGTACTAACAGTTCACGTATGATTCTTGTCTTTGTATTGTTTTTTATAGTATTAATACTACACATGTTAACACTGTTGATTTACAATTAAATACTTGTCACCTTCTCAGTCCCATGTGGAGTCATTGCAGTGAACCTACTGTTTTGTGTTAATATGAAGTGTCTACATCGTTTTAGATGGTTTCCCTGCATCAAACCAGTTGTGAGATCTGGATTGCTGTCCTTTCTCTGGATTGGTTACCAAGCACTTACTGAATAAACAGTGAATCTATGCTGCCCACTAGTGGACAAACAGGACAAAGATCCTGTTTGCCTCTGTCCCTTCCTTTTTTAATAATGACCAAGAAACAAAAAGGTTTAATTAACTGAAAAATTCAGTCATAATTTCCTCTCACAAAATCTTGGCACATGGCAAGTGTCGGTAGCATGTTTTTGTTTGCCTCTGTCCTTTCTTTCCTTCCAGCTATAGAATTATATTAGAATTTTAATTCTCAATGATCAACAAAGATCCAGCAAAGAAGGGATGGCAGCAGGGTATGGGCAGAGGGACTGAACTCTCCTCTCCTCTGTACACCTTAGCTCCACCCACCCCCAACCCCACAGGGGCAAGGGACACAGGCTTGGTTAGAGAAAACTGGTTGGGAGGAATGGACAGGATTCAGGAGGAACATCAACTCCATCCAAGATTTCCCTGTTGGATCAGACTGATACACTGGGAGAATGAGAACAGGGTGAGTTGTGGCTTGTGTCACAAGCTGAAACCAGTGTTTTTCTATCAGCAGCGTTTGGCCTTAAACACAATCCCTCTCTGTCATCCTCCTTTTACCCTTTACCCTGTTTTTATTTTTGGTTATAACTTACCCACATTCATAAACTGTCACCTAAAATAGAACATACACGAACCAAGAACACGCCAAGAGGGTCACCTTTAGCACCTAGAATTACAACAGAAGCACAATCATGGTGAAAAACGGGACTGGACAAACTGCCGTTTCACACGCTTTTATTTATTTCAGGGTGTCCCCACTGAGGTTAGGACTTCCCTTCGAAAGGTGACACTGTCAAAGACAAACAACAGCAGTAAAAGCTTCGCATTAGGCACTAGTGCTGAGTCCTGAAACAGATGGTTCAGAATGGGTCAAACACATAAGTCTAAAAGTGTCTGGTAGAAACGCTGATCTGAACACACACATGAACAAACGGACACTTCATGTTTTACGGACAAACTGTAGTGACAGAGCGCAGCACAACTGGTATAGTAAACTAATGCGATGAGTAGTGCTGGGACTTACGAAGGTAGTGTCGATGTTACTTCAATGGAAGCTAAACCTAAAGTATCCATTGGCATCATTTGTATTTTGGAAAAGAACCAGAATCAGTCAGTGCGGCCGATAGATGGTCACATTCACACACTTTGCAACACAAGCTGAAGGCTGAAGTGGACACACACAGTAGAGTACAGTAAAGGCAGGATCAGAGTGAGATTCATTCTAGCTGATAATGATGCCTGGATCGTCCCTGACACCAACTGGATTGGTACATTTTCTCCTACTGATAATCAAAATAATAGACTTGAGTATAAATAAACACGTTGTGGTGAATGCTGGGTCAGGAGAGACAGACATGGTTACATATTCCCATCTGTGATTTTATGGACTTCACTGACTCAAGCCTTCATCCTTTCTGACCACGATCAACGGCCGTTTGTGTTGAAACTGATGTGTTGACAGAGACTAGTAGCACAGCTGGTCTGTTGGCGGGACACTGTTAGTGTCCAGATGAGGGGGGACGTGTCGGACATATCGCTGAGGTCAGGGTGAGCTGGGTGACCCCCCCTCAGTCAGGGTCTTAAAGTGGACGGAGAGAGATTCTTCCTCTGGGTTTGGCGGACGTCTGTACTCGTCCCTGGTGATCAAGTAGCCCAGCAGCACCCCAAAACACATCAGCAGGATTCCCAGGATGTTGGCCAGCACCGCCTCTGGGGTAAAGAGAGAGTAGGTTTGCCTGCACAGACAGACAGACAGACAGACAGAGAGAGAGAGAGAGAAAGAGAGAGAGAGAGACAGAGAGAGAGAGAGAGAGAGAGATGGACATAGATCAGAACCACATAGATCCAAAATATAAACATACATAGGTGTGATGAAACAGATGTGATGACAGAGGTAGAAATGGGTGAACGGACAGATCCAACACTTCAGCTGCTTAATGTATCTTAGGCATATATTTAAAAGTAATTCTTGTGTCTCCGTTTACTTGTTTTCCTGCGTTTGATTGGTTCATTGTTTTCACCTGTGTCTTGTTAGTGTTCACTCCCAGTCTATATATGTTGTGTCCTTTCCCTTGTTTTCTGTGCCTACCTTCCAAGTTTTCCTAGCATGTTCCCTGAGTTTTCCCTTGTATTCCCTCACATTGTTGGATATCTGGTTTGGTGGAATTTTGCCTATTATGGACTGAATATCTGGTTTTGCCCCTACGTGCCCAAAGTACCCATAAGCCTAACTCTTATTTAATTTAAACAGTGTGGCACAGCTGTGACGCAAATGATGGATCAACTCTTAGAGACAAATATCACAAACATTAGCAAATGAAACCAGATTAAAATAAGCATTGTTTGATAGAACTCTAAGTGAGCAACTGTGCATTGTTGTTTTTTATAATCATGACGATGGAGAGAGAGGAAGAGAGGAGCTGATACAGACAGATAGTCAGATAGACAGACAGTCAGTCAGACAGACGTACATGATGCTGAAGAGGAGTTTCTCCGTGATGCCGAGCAGGCTGCTCCCTATGGCCATGACCAGCAGAACCAGACCGCAGAACACATGGATGGGGAGATATGAAGCTCGTAACCATGACGACGCAGTCGGAAACAGGAAGAACAGTAAACCCATCACCCACTGTGAGAGGTCAAGGGTGGTGAAAACTTAATGTTAGTGTTTTAATACACACTGTACTTGGGTTACATACAAAACACATTGTTAATTAGTAAGCTACATGTGTGCGTGTGTGTGCATGCGTGTACCTGTATGCAGAATAAGATCAATGTAACCATGCCACACCAGCTGTGTAGAGAGTACATGTCTGGAATCTTTGCTTCTCTGTGAAAGTCAAACACAGCTACAAAACCTACACACACACACACACACACACACACACACACACACACAATGAGAGAGACAGAGAATAATTAGGTAATTTCACAAAGGCTCAGACAATCTGTGTTCACCCGTTGACACATTGCACATCTCTCTCTCTCACCTATGATGCTGATGATGAGGGCAAGCAGGTGAATGATGCCATGAAGCAGCTTTACATTCCTCTTTGCCTCGTTTCGAAATACTCTGTAGACCAGGATGGCTGCAGAGGGAGGGAGAGAGGTGAGTGTACAGGATACTGCAGAAAACACACACGCAAACGGTCAGTCGTGCAGTGAGAAGATAGTTTACCATGCCAATAAACTGCACCGTTTACTGTAAAACGTTTTGATGCAATGCAAACTGCCACTATTCCTCACAGCTCACATCATCTGGATAACTCTGCTCTGTGGCACCTACATTTTTATGCAAATCGCAAAGTTGTTGCACATACGCTTGATTTTTTTCCTGTAGCGCCACCATCAGGGCTAGCAGCACACAAAGCTAGTTTAAGGCTTCTTGCATGGAACGGACGTGTGTGCATTTCAAAGTTTTTCATGCACAGAAAGGCGGACTTCTCTGAAAGAAGAAGCGGCAGAAGAAGAAGAAGTGGCGGAGAAGAGGAAGCAGAGGAAGCAGAGCTGCCTGGCCACTAATTCATTAAATATAAAGGCGCTCTTTAAAATAGTAAAAATGCAATTATATTGAAAATGTGGAACATCCTTATAGGACATCATAATGCAACATTGAAAAGTAGCATCAATATGCAAAATAATACACGCAAGATAGATAATGGAAACGTGTGGGACATGAGCATATACGACAGGCATTATGTGACAGAACATACGTAAGTATCAGACAGAAGCTGAGCAACCACATTTCATTTTGTTAAGACAAAGGGCTGCACTCTACACAATTGGTAATTGTATTCAGTTTAAATCTCATTTAGCGACCTGTGCCAGCAGCTTTATACCGCTCGCACTAAGCAGCTTCGCACTCCTCAGTTTCAAGTGCTTTTGGCTGTTTACAGAGTGAACACAGGAGGTCTGATTCCAAAAAAACGACCACATGACAATCGCAGTACGTGAAGGTCTCTTGTCCGCTCAACATGATCTGAATGTTAAAATATATCCCAAGTGGCCAGTGATGGTGATTAAGTGTGGATGCAGATTGTAGAGCAAGAAAGATAAGTTGTCAAATGCATCCACATTAGCACGGACATGGCCTGGAGGAACCAAAGCAGACTTAATCATTGTGAATCGGCTTGAAGGCGTACGTGTGTGCCTGTGTGTGAGGAACCCCCCCGGGGTGTTTCCATCTCTTCCTAACAACCCCCATCATTTCCCATCTAATGTCCAGCTGACCTTTGCTTTGTATCGCTCTAATGCAATCTGGCTCTGCAGCAGACAGCTGTGAACCAGTTGAACTAATTTGGTTACTTACATTAGCAAACGCACCCGGGGCTGCAGGTGTGACACAGAAAAGGGGAAAAACACTGACATCCCGCTTTGCCTTTCTCTCTGGGACCACAGACATTGCCTGTGCTGTGGCAGGGCAGCAGCAGGCAGCATGAGTGCATCATAGAGAACACGGACAACAAAATATTGGTGTAACAAGTAGAAGAGCAAATAATGGGGTTATGAAGTAAAATGATAAGTTAGCTGAATGAAAGTTTTGATATATAACTGTGAATGAATAGGAAGCTAAACCATACCCATGTTTTATTATGTGCCAACTGAGCATTGTCGTTACTTTCACCCAGTCTTTTCAAGTTGGAGTGATGCAATCTCCACGATGAGGCCACTGTCATGGTTTGGGTTTTGACCTCTGTTTGTGATCATTTCCTGTTTTATTTTGTAGTTTTTTCCCCCCTGTGTCTCTGTGTTCCTGTTTCCTGTTTCCTCCCGTGTCGTTTTCACCCGTGTCTCATTTGTTAAATTGGTGTCACCTCCTCAACCTCGTCAGTATGTATTGGTTGTTACTCCATTTGCCTGTGTTGGATCGTCAGCTTATTTGTGCCTCACGTCTCTACGGATAGATTGCCGTTTCCTGCAATTTTGGATTTGCATTTGTTATTTGGATTCCTTTGGATTTGGACTTGTTTCTGCTCACCTCAGCCCCGGTAAGCTTTGTGTTGCTTTCTGTTAATTAAACCACTTTCTACTACTAGTCCAGAGTCCAGCATCTGCATTTGGGTCCTACCCCTGGTGCTCCCTGTTCCCAGTGTGGCACAACCTTAACAGCCACACTGGAAAGATGGGTGTTAAGTCTGCAGTCACAGGGGCATCTGTTGCACTCAGCTGTAGGCTCCACACAAAAATAGGAAGGAAGTAGTTGTGTGTAGAATGATTAAAGAGTGCTTAAGGTCTGGTTACACCAGAAAGTGGAACCATGAATTTCCTCCATGCATCTTCATGAATGTTTACTTCTAGAGGTCAGGTATTAGCAGTAACACCAACAGCCAGGAACACATGGCTGCTAGCCAGTCACGACACCTCCATGAGCTTCTTCTTGTTTACTTTGTGCATTGTTGTCATGGCTGCACATCGTTCCACTCAATAAAGAATTGTTGAATAGAGACAAAAGGCGTCCAAGCTAACACGCTTGCTAACTGATTTCACTGCAGATATTCGCAGCTTTAAGTGCAGTTGACTTGAGGTTATGAGTTCAAATCCTGTCTAGGTTGAGCACCTTAAACCTGAAATTGGTCCAGATCCTGTTTAAAGGTATCACCATTGCGACTTTAAGGTTTTCCTCAATCCAGAGGAACTTGTAGCTCAATGTTGAGCTAGATTTAATCATACCTACTGCTCAAAAGTTGTATTTAAATGGTTCCACACAACTGCAATATCAAACCAGAAGGTGCGGTTTTGGAGTGCCTCATTTAGTCAAACGTTGATATAATCTCTAAAGAGGCAGAGTGGAGCACTTTTGCTCTGTAGTTGAAAAAGGACACTGCTCAGTTTGCTGACTGGCTCTTTCTGTGCCATCGGTTCCATTCCCTGCTGGGCCACTCTGTCAAAGCGTCACTGCATATGTCACAAAAAGACACATTTACACTGACATGTTCAATGATTCAAACCACTTCTCCTTCTCTCTTCATGAATCTGACTTGCTGGGTGGTGTTTGGGGGAATTGATGGGCATCTGGGTTGTGTTGGCTTAATGCAACAGGTCAGCAACACAGAGCTCGAGGCTAAGACATGTGTGCACGCTCCTCATAACCACACAGGCAAACCAAAAGGCTGAGTCAAATACAGCACCCACCCTCACCCTTCGCTGACCTCTGCTTCCAGTTTCACTCAATTTGTAAAATGCCATCTGAAAAGGACTAAGTGTAACCATGGCTACAAACTGATGTAAGAGCAGCCAAATTAATCTGAAGATGTCAGTGATGTCAGCCGTGTCGCAGGCAGACTTCCAGCACGGGTTTTATTCTATTTTAATGTTTTTAGCCATGCGGGTGGTGGGGCTCATGGCGTAGGAACATCTAACGGTGGATGTAAAGAGCCACAACTTGCGTTTCACAGCATCATGAGGTCAGATTTGTGAAAGATGTGATGGAGGGATTGATATCCTTGGTCCTTAGAAGCTAAATGCTAATAAGTCCGGTGACCATCGCATAGAGCAGATGTGTCTATAGTAGCAAGAATCAGAGGAACATTGTAGAGACTTTTCAGACAGAAGCTACATCTTTAAAAACTGGGATGATGACTTTGACAAGAATCCAGTTTTAAAGATATGGATGTGAAATCATATCACAATGACTGTACTTTCCAATGGAGTAACTCATTAAATTCAGTTGTTTCAGTTTCTAACAATGCTGTAGTGATTTGCCGCAGTTCTTCCTGGTTCTACGGCAACCCATTTGTTGGTTTCAAAGATGACAATTTTGATCGGTTGACATTGGTCGTTGTGCTGCTTCACTCCGTAACATTTGGTACATTACTTGGAAGATGATGGTGAATCTTTCTGTGTAGCACCACCAGCAGGTTGAGACTTCAGCTTGTTGACGTTGAAGACCCACTGAAATCTAGCAAACTCTGCAATGCCAACTCTGACAATGCTAATACGTTGCTCACTTACTAAGGAAACATCGTATAAAAAGGCAGCACACAACTTACTCCAACACCGTATATATGCAGTTTTACATGTTCATCACATTGGTCAACATTTTTCTGAGACAGCTTTGCACTTAACAGTGACTCACCATCGCCGTGCAGGAAGACCAGCCCAAGAACCATGCACAGAGGGTGGAGGTTGAACTCCTGGGCCGAGCCATCCCAGGCGAAGCCCCCGCGGAAGTGACCCATCCACACACCAGTCAGCACCACTGATGTCAGGCCCAGCAGCTGGGACGCTCCTACCAGCCACACAAACAAGGAGCGAACAGGACGTGGAGTGGACTCATCCATGATCTGAGAATGACAAACACAGATTAGTGAGTGCAGCTGATGGATGCCCTGGGCTTTGCTGTTTACTGCTTTACTACTTTGATTTTGTATTTAAGAGTGAGTCTTTTCAGCTTTTGAGTAACTCAAACACTTATTTTACATGTTCAACTGTGGTGGGACTCTGGGTGAAAGGCGGGGTCGGTAACTTGACACAAAAGATGAACCTGGCCATGCTAAAGAGGCTTCAACTGGAGGGGATTCCAACCCAATATGGGCTAAGGAAAGCTTAGAGAGGCTTTAGGCTCACATATACATCTATACATAGATGCAAAAAGTAATTCAAATCATAAAATCACTCATATCAGCTCAAATATGTGGAGTCTTTTTGATTCAGACATAATTTTGTAATGTTTTTTGTAATATTTATAATGTAATTGTGAGCACAACAATTCAAATCAAATTTAAAATGCCAAAAGTAAAATAACGGATAATACAGCATCATGTTAGCTTGTATAGGCTACAAGCTATGTGAAATCTTAATCTTTGCAGTAACTATGAATTATAATAAATGTAGTGGAGTATACTAACTAACACTCCACTAATTAATATTTACTTTCACTGTAAATGTCTGACAGGCTGATTGGTATGTAAAAGTACATTTTCATCTGCAAGGAGAAAATGTACACAATAAGGCAACTTCAGTGTCATGTGATCAGTGACATAAAGAGTTTAATTTACAGGAAACTCAGTGGCCAGTGCATGGGTGCACTGAGGCTGCAATACAAAGAGCTCCTCCTGGGTAAAACAGAACCCGCATATGCTGCTGTTACCATGTCTTTATCAGCCCAACAGTCATGCAGTACAAACATTACGCCGAGGTCTCACACAGGAAGTGTCGCACCGAGCTGAAGGGAGTTTACATGAGGACAAGAAACGACCCAAAACCGAATAGCCTCACCGCCTGCTCGCCTCGCTCCCGCAGCTCCTGCACACAGCGCGACCTCACCTGAGTCAATTATCACTCCCTATACGCACACGCGCGCGCGCACACGCACCGTTGTGCTTTTACCACACAGACCTAGGACCATCACTCCAGGGATATTATGGAAAATGACAGGCTCCGACAGTGCGCTGTCACCTGTTACCTGGCGCTGCAGGATCACACACTATCATTTATTTACTTCTGCTCTGATGATTATAATAATAAGAATAAAAAGGTAGTTTCCAGAGCGCAAAAGGAATGGGGAAAAATTAAAAAAAATGGCTGATGGTGTGAAATACTTACTGCGTTGCAGGCTCCGCGCTGCTCTGCTGAGGAAGTCCTGGAGTCTACTCGCAGATCCGCCTTCCTCCTCCCTCTGACCGTGCGGACGCGTGTGCGCGCGTGTGTTTTGGATTCCCTCTTAAACAAGCCCAACCCATGTGACAGCAAGACTGTGAGGAGGAAATAACAGTATGCAGTTCTACACCAGCACTAGCACCATTGTTACTACTATTATTACCAATAGCCCGTATGACGTGCTGCTACTTTTTGATTTATACTTTTAATATACTTTTATGAAAATCTAACAATGAGCAAGAGCCATTGGATTTGGCTCGTCACAATAACGTCACGAACCTTAAAATAACATCAGGAGAGATGGTGGTGGTGGTGGATTGATGACTAACAGCTCCAGTGTAAAGGTCTGTTGCCTTGACAACGGTGGAGAGGGGTGATGGAGGAGATAGTGAAGAGGAAAAGGAGAGCGGGCGGGTGGATGCGAGCGTCTGTCAGTGAATCAGGGCCGCTCATTAGAACCCAATCAGAACAATTAGCAGCTGGATTAATTATGCACCTATGCCATTAAAGCTACCTCCACTGACCCATCATGACGACCACTAATACTGCCATATCTGCTGCTACTGTTATTACAACTAATACGTTTACTCTCACGACCCTGCCTGGTTATGTTATGCGTAACATTTGGAGACAAACCCACCCCTCATGTTGTCAATACGTTGTGTTTTCTTGCCTTTTCCTCGAGCTCGGACCACCCAACACCCAATTTGACAGCTCTCAGGATGAAAGCGCACTCACACTTGCCCAAATGTGAAACAAACAATGAGCCTATGATCGGTTCTCTTTAAGTTGAACACCTGCAGGAAGGAGCTCCATGGATTTGTGTCTTTATCTTCGGTTATTCCTGTGGGCCTGCAGTGCGTAATGTTACGCACGGGTTACATCTGATGCTTTCATTATTGAAGGTCGAGATCACATCGAGATCGAGCTGCAATTATGCCTTTGCTGCACGGCTACGAGATGTTCCACAGTTGTTTCAAAGCAGTGACTGAAATGATTTTTAGCAAACCTTCAGATCACACGTGCATCTGATAATCCAAATCCGTCATGTCAGCAGGATCTGTACAGTGAGTTCTCAGTTTATGTAAGTGACTGGTTCATTCTCCCATATTTACAGAGGAGGCGCTGTGATGCGCATTTATACTCTCAAATGACTAATGCAACCTTCTGTTAAAACAGACTTAGAATGGAAAAACAACAATGGATGACTCTCCTCCAAAACTACTTTGCGCACGTCGCGCGCACACTGAAAGGGGCGTCACTCTGTCCTGAAATGCAGATTCTACACACCGTGTGTCATTAAAGACATGTTTAGCAGGCGGTTTTACATTTCAAGTTCTTTACTGTCGTGTGCACGGTCTCACTCAAGCAGTAGTCGGTAGCGAAATGGTGACAGTTCTCCCAACAATGTTCATAGAAATTTGGTGATTTTGGTGAAGAGAAAAAAATAAGAATCCAAGTCATGAGTACAGAAGAGAGAACAGATTTGAACAAAATATACGTAAAGTAGCAAATGAAATATAAAAATATAAAATATAACACCTGTTATATAATGCAGTAATGCATAAACAGTAATAAATGAAATAAATGAAAACCACCACCACCACTAATAATAATAATAATAATAATAACAATACTAATAACTATACCAATAATAACATACATAATAATATACAAAGCCTACAAATTTGAGCAGCTGTACTTTTAATATGAGAAGTTCAGTATATAGAAATTTGGGAAATTGATATCCTGCAGATAAGTGATAGATAATATAATCTATCTACCCTAATATAAATAATCAAATATATTTACTCAAGTACAGGCAGTGTGACTGTGTGAGGGCAGTTGAGGTAACTGAGTAACACAGCAGTCAGTGAGCTTCCCTGCATCGTCTCTTCCTCTTCACTTGAGGGCGCTGCAGTCCTGTGTAATTCAGTGTGGGTTCAAGCTGAAGTGCAGCATTTTATTGCAGCAGCAGGATCAGTGGTGTTCATCCTGTGGTCTGGGGACCCGCGAGGGGACTGGAGGGTATCAGAGGGCAACACTGGAAGGTGGAGAATAATGGGGGAGCTTCATTTCACCGTCAGACGTTCATCTCGAGTCTGCCTTGGTAATATCGCTGTTGAACTATAGTTATAGGTCTGAAAGGTGCTGCTGCTCTGGGATCTGTGCATGTGTGTGCCAAGTCTTACAGTTGCACCTTAACTCAGAAGGTAGGTGAGAGAGAACAGTTGTCAAGGCTATCTTCATTACTGTCACAAACTGGTGGCTACAGCTGCGTGTGTGTGTGAGTGAGTGTGTGTGTTCCCTTTTCAGTCTGACATTTCTGATTTCTCCTGTGACTCACAGGAGGCTGACTCACCACTGCTCCTTTTAATGTGTATGCGTGTGTGCGTGTGTGTTTGTGAGTGTATTGACAAGTTATTCCTTTATCTCCTCTCCTCCTCTCCCTCTCTCGTTTCACCTTTCATCGTCTTATAAAACTTTTAATGACATCAGCGCGCCCATTTAATAATGATAATGAAGTTGCTGGCCCTCCCTCAGTGTGGCTGGACACATCTCTACCTGTGTGGGTTTGAACCTGCGGTGCTTCTATTAGTCTGAGATTTTATATCCACCCACTGGTGCAGTATGAGGTCACAATTAAAGAAACACTGAATTCAAGATTGAACGGAGAACAAAAGTGGTGTGTGATTTTGTGAAGGAAAGCAGAATGTGTGTGTGTGTGTGTGTGTGTCTTGTTACCTCTGGTCATGATGGATTTCATCATGTTCTTGCTAAGATTTACATAAGATTGGTACCCCTTGTCATGTGTATGGTGAATTAATTAAAGTCAGGTCGCTTATATATGTATATATATATATAGTTATATATATATACACACACACACACACACACACACACACATACTCATCTATATATTTATCTCTAATCTGTGCAAAAACTAAGTACAACATGTATAAAACAACAACTTATGGGTCTCACATGTAGATGCGTGCAGAGCTGTTTCTTGGCAGCATGTGTTAACTTACTGAAGTCTCACTAACTCCAAGTTGAAAAGGTCATAATGTACATGTCTGGCATCAACTTGTTTTACTGCAATCCAGTGGCCAAAAAATGCACTTTTTACACTATGTAATAGTAACTGTATAATAATCTAATATAATAATTTTATTAATAATATCAGATATAATTCTTTCCATAATACTGTTCGGATCATTCTAATGGCAATTTTAGGGAAGCCTGGTTGGACCAGCCCACATAAACTCTGAATTAACTCACACAAATCACATCTGTAGTTGTCCATAATGTGATTTTTAAACCTGTAATATGATAGGTGATGTTTTTTGGCCACTTCTTGCACATGCAAGTCGTAATGGCTAACGCGTTAGCAACAGGCTGGCTGCTTACAATTGACATACAGCAACAATAGAATTTATCCGGAGTTATGATAATTATAAGTCACATGTTCTTTCCCTTTCTGCTCCCTTGGACACGGCTCCTGAACTATCTAGTTTGTTAGCCACTAAACGCTCCACTACATGTAAAAGCTAGCTTTTGCTTTATTTGAATTGATATCATGACAGCTCAGAGGTTTGCAAGCAATCGAGGGAGGGAGTAGAAAATGAAGAGTTGAGGAAGCATCTTCAAGGTAATGAGGTACAAAGGAATGACCTTTGACCTTCACCTGTGTCAGCCAATCAATCGCCCCCTGTTCCGAAGGCCTCCACCAATCAGTGAAGTCCTTTAAAAATACCCACGAGGCACCTGTGGAGTAGTCTGACTGAGGACAGCGTCTCCATGGCAACAACATCATTACCAGAATAGCTCTTTCTTTCTCTCTTTCTCTCTATTTCTGTCTCTCACTCTCTCTGTCCTTTCATTCCACCCCCGCTCTCTTTCTCTTTTCCATCTTGTGTTTTGCTCCGTTCTTGTGGAATATTTCTCCCCTCTCTTCCTGTGTCTCTGCCCTCCCCTCTCCTTCATATTTCATTTTCCTCATCCCTCTATTCCCTACCTTTCCTTCCTCCTCCCTTTCTCCCCCTTCTCTCCAACATCCCTGCTCTGTCGCATTCTATAACCTTCTTTCCTCCCTCATTTTTCCCAATTTCCTTCACTTGTTCCCTCCACCTCCTTCTCATCTATGTGTTTTGCAGTCACATTGTGTTAAGAGTGGAGATATTTATAGCTTCAAATATGATTCTCCTCTCCTCTCTTTTCCTCTGCTTGCATTATATTGTAAACAATGAGGAAAGAAAATTGATGAAAGTGAGATTTTGCCATTTTCTAAATGTTGCCGCTGCTAATCCTGACAGTTATTTTCACCTTTATGCATCATAATTAAACAGATTTTAAACACCATTTTAAACCATCACAGTCTCATTTTCAGATGGAGGCAAAGTCCCACCACAATTCTGACTCCACACTGCTTTTTTGCATGTATTTTGCACATTGTGTTTCCTTGAACACTGTTTGTTCATCATTTTGTGCTCTTTTTGCCCCTCTCAGTAAGTTGTTTTCAACCCAGTTGCTCATGATGAAACAGGAGGCTAAGATACATTGCCAGCCTGAGTATTGTCAAAGCTATAGTTGTATAATAGTAGGAATAATATCTTTAATGTTCATCATCTTAGCTAAGCACACTAGCATGCCAATTTGCACAAAACACAAAGTACAGCGGTGGCTGATGGGAATGTTATTAGTTTTCCAGGTATGAGGTCACAAACCAAAGTACTGGACAAAGTGACGTAATGATGGTGCTAGACCATTATGGTGGTGCAAGAGGAAAAGTCAGGGGAACAACTGAGTGATTAAGGATTCGTCATCTAGGAAACACTGATAAAAATGACGACCAGGACTGGACTCACAGCCTGACAGATGCAAACATGGCTAAAAATCATTAAATGTTCAAATTTACCTCTTTCTGATAACACAGGTTATCTCAGGGTACTTTACATATAGAGCAGATCTAGACTGCTCTCTTCACATTAATTTACACTTGACAGTTCCCACCAGGAGCAAGCACTGGGTGACAGCAGCAAGGAAAAACCTTGAAGAGAGCCTGGCTCTAGGTGGAAGGCCTGTATCAGCTGGTATCAGTATAAAATATATTCCACAGTCATTACAGAACTTCTAAAATGTTTTATTAACATGATTTTGTGTAAATCCTGGACTAAATATACAGTTTTATCTAGTAAAATAAAGAATGTGCAAAAAAATGTGCTAGACTGATTTGCTTCTGAGGAAAGAAATGATAAGTGATATAATGTCCAATGATGGATCACTGACCAAGCAAACCAGGCAACTCCCACAAGGCTCCATGCCTCCTGAGGTCCTGAAAACTCAAGGATTGCTGTATCAACTGGCTTCTGCTTATTTAATTGATGTTTGGGAGTACAGTGTATACCACGAAACCACTAAAACACACAAAATCTCAAGTGACACAACGAGGGCCTAAAGTGAGACTGTGTAACTTTTGCTGAACAGTGGCCACTGTGGCAATAAGTGACAATTATGGGATAATGGTGGATGCTTAAAGATGGTGTAACAGTAGCACAAATATAGAGTCACAGAGTCAGCGAACTTTGCTAACATTATCCAACATAAGCTACCAGGGCAAGTAAGGCTATAGCAGCAAATCTGTGTGTGTTGAGCCGACCAAGGGTGTGTATCACGTCCTCTGAGTTTCACCTTTTATTTGCAAAAAAGCAGAATGTGTTGTTTGTCCTTTCATCAACTGTACACAATATTGTTTCTCATGCATAGTCATTTATATATTGCTGTCATGTGAAAAATACGAACACAAAGCTAAAATGACGAGGGCCTTAAAATCTTAAGATTTGGATACAGAGTCCCTCTTTAGCACAACAGCTTCAGAACAGGTAATGAAACAGTAAAACTGTGGCTTCTGGAGGCTGCTGGGTACCTGGAGCTGCAGTATTACTCATCCAAATGGTTCGAAGAGGCTGAGGATTCTGAAAATACCCTCAGATCACTGGTAGGTGTAGTTAAAAGTTATGGGACATGTATGGGTTGTTTTTTTTTGTTTTTTTTTAAATCTTATGATTATTACCTCTGTGAGTCCAATCTAATGGTCATGACATGCCCAAACATGGGGTTATATGGGAAATCAGACATGTGAAGGACAGACATTGAGAGTCTGGAAAGTGCAATGTTGCGAATATTACTTATTATGTTACGACAATAATCTACTGTTACTACTGTTTGAAATAAATTTATTTTAATTGCTCGGTTGATTAATCGGCTGCTAGCCACAGCATTACTTGTATTGCTCGACTGATTGGAGACAGTCTCTAGAGCCTTTCAGTGTGCCGTCCTGGTCTGTGTTACGTATGTGTTGGTCCAACAGTTTGCACTAAGTTGCACTCGGCAGCTCTGTTGTGTGTCCCGAGGCTGCGTATGGGGTGGAAATATGCGAAAGTAAGGTGAAGCAAACACGCAAGACAAATTAAACCGTGTGTCTGTCTCCCTGCCTGTCTATCTCTGCCGTGTCTGTCCGCTTCCATTGGTTTCTATTGAGTCTATTTTTAACCGCAGCAGACTGGTCACGTGGCAGGAGGAGGACGTCAATAATGTTGTTGTTGGTGGTGGGAGAGAGAGAGAGGGAGAGAGCGAGCGAGAGAGAGAGAGAGCAATACAGACAGAGAGAGAGAGAGAGAGAGAGGGCGCGCGCGAGAGAGGTATACTGTAAATATGGAGGAGGTGAAACGGTAGAAGGTGAGACGCGAGCTGCTAGTTAAATTTACGCGTTTTCATGCGAAATAAAAGCGCGGAGGAGTTCCAAGGGGGGACGTACCGAGCCACGGCGGAAACCAAAGCCGGGAGGAAGCGACCTCTGCGCTAATACGCGTTCCAGGAGGACCCACCGACATCCACGGTACCGTTGGGTTTATGAGAGCGTGTGTGTGCCTGACTGTAAAATAAGGGTATACCCTCCGACAGACAGGGAAAGCTTTTATAAGGAATGGTAGTTTCGTGCTAGCCTAGCCACTGCTTACACTCCTCCTACATAGTTAACCTCGTAGCTAACTTACAAACAATTCCCACACTGCCGTAGCTAGCTAAAGGGCACAAGCTGACACCTAACGTGTACAGTAGCTAACGTTAACAAGGCACCAAACACGTATCTGTACACCCATAATGTGCTTTCACACAGTTGTTACCTGTGTACCTGCAGTTTAGTGGCAGGGAGCTAACTTGAAAGCTAGCAGTTAACTAGGGCACAACTAGCAGCTGATAGGCAAAAGTTAAACCGCCAGCAGCTTCAGTGCAAGCCCGAAGCTAACGGGGGACAGCAATTAACCCTGTGCACTGACTGGATGCTGACTGTGTGGCAGGGGTAAAACAGTCACTAGACAATGCCCACCAGTGTAGATCATCTAAACCAGTAACCTGCTTACACAACAGCTACTACCAGTGGCAGGTGAGCACCCAGTCATCCTCTGACTGCTTCAAGGCTAGTCATAAACTAGTATAGTTTTGTGTTATGCTCACTTTGTCTAGTCTACACTTGCACTTATGAATGAGATCCCTTGTTAGAACCTGACATATGGTTACCGAGCTCACACACTGCCAGTCTTGAAGGTGTCTGGTGTTTTGCTGAGTCTTCCTTCAGTTGCACTGCTATTCAGGACAGCAGCTTCTTCCTCATGATCAAGTTAATGCTCAGTGTGAAGTTTGGCAACCTTTTACTTCATGGCACTGTTTTTGCAAATATCTTGCTGTACAATTTTGCTATCAAATTGCATATTAATCATCGTGTAATATCTAGGCTGTGGCGTTTACCTGGTTTCCTAGTTGTCATTGTGACTATTGAAAAACTTACTTACTACTAGTTACAAGTTACTAGTAACTAGATAAGGAAAAAACCAAATTCTCTTTTGCTTGCAATTTATGACTTACTTACACAGTTGTGTGAAAGAAACTTCTAGTCGTGAGTATTATACATTTATCACTTTCATTTCGCCTTCTCATTGAATACAGAAATGTTAAATTCACGAAACCCTATAGTGAACATGCAAAGATTTTCCCTGACATATGTGGGAACGATGCTTCCTTATGAGTTGGAATGCTATACATTCGGCCCATCACATCATATGTTTATTAGAATAAGGCACATGTAAAACAAAAAAACAATGAAACAGTCTGTGTGTGTGTGTGTATATATATATGTGTGTATATATATATATATATATATGTGTGTGTGTCTGTGTATATATATATATACACACACACATGTATGTATATATATATGTGTGTGTGTGTCTGTGTGTGTGTGTCTGTGTGTGTGTGTGTGTGTGTGTGTGTATATATATATATATATATATATATATATATATATATATATATATATATATATATATATATATATATATATATATATATATATACTTGATGACTAGTTTTCTGTTGAGTGACTAAGGAATGGCCAGAGTTGCTGAGTGTTGTTTAGAAAGCTTTCTGCGTGAGCACTGTGGCCATGACCACAGTGTTTACAGTTGAAGCTGGTTGTATGGAACTTGCACAAGCTTCAGGGTAGCTATATTACTTGTGGAGCCAACATATAACACATTGGTGACGATATTCAGATTGTTACATTATTAGTACGTTACTCCTACATTGCTTATGACCACACAGTTCAACACCTCAAGTGCACCAAAGTTGTATTTAGACACAGGTTGTGTGATACAGATATCATATATGCCCCGAATTTTTGTTTTGGAGATGCAGCACACACGTCAGTAATGCCCTCACATCAAAAAGTGGCACTTTGGTTTGATGCAATACATCACAGACCGCTTTATAATGACATCACTGTGGAGAATTTTGGAGATTTGATGTAGTGAGGAGTTTGTCATCTCTTTATGCAATTTTGGGCTCTTGAAGTCCCAGACACTACAACCGAGTCGATTGAAATGCCTCAAACTAGTCTGTCAAGCCTACGGGGAACCAAACCTCCATGGATCTAGGTAGATACTGCAGGGAGATCAGTAGGCTGATAGATAGATATCACCTCACCTATTTCCTTCCTTCTTTAAATTTAAATTTCAGTTCCTTTCTTCGCTCTTTCCTCCCATTGCATCACATTACTCAACCTACATTCATAAATAAAGTCCTTGTTGTATCACAGTTCAAGCCATGAAGTCATGTCCAGCTGGATTCAAATCTTTTCATTATGGCAGTCGGTGAGTTCAACCAAACAAGGACCTCTATCGTCCCCAAAATGTACTTAAGTGCTTGTATGCTGATGAGGAAAGAAAAGGGCACCATCATATGCTGTCCTCTTAATACATCCACGGCCCCTCCTCCCTGATAGGGCTGACCCCCCATCATTCCAGCTGGTGATAGTCTGCTTGGAAGGATGGTTGTGAGGGATTTGCAACTCTATCATACACAGGGGTCAGACCTTACAGGTCAAGGGTCACTCCATTAGTTACATAAGAGCTTTAAGGGCTGTGCCAGTGACTTTTCCTTCCAGTGTCCTGTTCTTTTATGGTCTTTTCTGTGGCACACCACTCACTTCCACCAGATGTAGCTTTGCAATAACCTTAACTGCTGGGATGACCATACCCAATTGATTGCCATTTCAGTTGATATGATGGATTTTGCTACTGTGTGGGAAGGTAACAACAAGTGGGCCAGCGTGGACAGGAGGAATAATTACACTACTAATAGTTCTTAAAATACACAAAGGTTATGTGAGTGTTGTCTCTATCTATATATAATGTTCATCTGTTAAATTATGAATTTGGGAGCAGAAGCAGGGCTTAACATGTAAGAATACTTTAATTATTCTTATTTTCTTTATTAATTGTTTAAGACAAAATGGACAACATGAGATCACAATTACTTATTTATTTTTTGCCAAATACTCAAATACTTTGATCACCCCGATGGAGCACTGAAGTGCCATTACACCACAGCTGAGGTTGTTTGGTTGAGAGCCTGATCCTGTGCAATAATGATTATGCAACAGTGCATGGTATAGTAACTCACAACAGGTACTGCTCACAGCTGCTGCACACTCATTACCGTGGAGTCGTCATTCAGGAGCAGAAAGGGGATCAGGATCATACTCAATATTTTTAGAATATCAACATATTAAATGGCAGTGTGAAGACAATATGAGAGTGTGAACGGGGTCAGCTGAAGTGATAAACCTATAGAAAACGCTCAGCTGAACGCTCAGCTGTAGAGAGCTTTATAGTGAGCAGCATGCAGTCTTTTCAGAGAAAAACCTCAGCCCCAGACAGCAAATGGACAGCAGCTAGCAACTAGCTGTTAGACATAACGGGGCGTTTATCATCTAAAGAGCCAGATATGTACCTCAGGAGTGAGTAGCAACCAAAAACTGAGCAAAGAGAGAGTGAACATTGAATATTCAACAGGTGGTCAGAAACATGACTCAGAATAAATGGCATTGTTAATGTGTTTCTGCTGGATGTTCGAATAAGCAACTGTTTCCCAACAGGTTCTCCATATCAACTTAAAAGTAATATGTCACTGTTGACACTAATTTATTTACACTGCCCCCAAGTGGCCAATATAAAGTAAGATGGGGAATAAACATGGATTTGTGTTGCAGAAATATATCATTTCTGCTTTACTTCACTGTGTATCTTAATTTGTGACCCCTTCTACTGTTTGTGCCCTATGATACAGGAGCCTCATGAAGCATTAGTTGCACATTCATGCATTTACAGCTCATGCTCAAATAGATGTTTCTTTGGTGTATGGCAGATCCTTTCTGTCCATAATAGAAGAGCTGTGTGTGTCTATGTGTTGGGATGTGTGTGTTTGTGTGTGTCCGGGTTGGGGGGGGGCACTACAACCTGTTCTCTCACTTGCTCGCACTTGCTGTTTGTTTAGGGAAGAGGTGCACAGGTGAAGCGTTACCACGGCAGCCAGCTCCCTGGTTGCCATGCAGCACTTCCTGCTCCTCTCCAGAATGGGAGGGGCCAGGTATTTTAGGAAATGATGGTGTGAAGAGAGGGAGGAGGAGGCTGCAGAGAGAGGGAGGGTGAGAGAAAGAGAGAAATTTATATTTCTTGATGCTTTGGCAACATTGAAACTAGGGCTGGGCGATAAAACGATAACGATATGTATTGCGATAGACACGTACTCGATATCAATACAAAATGCGTTCGATAAAACATTTCGATGTGAGTGTTTTTTGTTTTTTTTAAGAAACCGGCGAAAGTTTAGCCAGAGCCCTCTCTGGTTTAGTTCCGCTTTGTTGCGAAGCAAGCTTAGTTGCATGAGCAAAGGCACTCGTCCTCTGGTGCCTAGCAACCTATGGAGAGACACCTGAGACACACGCTAATAGCCAATCATGTAACAGTATCGTGTTTGGTTGCGTCATCTCCTTGTCTCGTGGTCGTGTTTTTTTCCAGAAACAGCGTGGTGAAGAAAAGAAAAGATGAGTGCCGCCGCAACGAGCGAGGAAATTGTGGACAAAAAAGGAAAGGTCAGCTCGCCAGTATGGGAATTTTTTGGATTCTATAAGTCGGATCGTAGTCAGACAAATGTTGTCTGCAAAATATGCAACACCGTGGTCCCCACCAAGGGTGGTAATACCACCAATTTGTTTCACCATCTTAGCCGCGCTCACCCTTTGGAGCACAGCCACATCAAACAACCACAACCAGCACAGCAAAAAAAGCAGACCACCATGGAGAGGTACTCGACATTACAGCCTTATGACGAATCATCTAAACGCCATAAAGACATAACTCAGGCAGTGGCATATTACATAGCCAAGGACATGCTTCCTCTCAGTACAGTAGAGAAGCCCGGTTTTAAAAATCTACTCAACGTGCTCGACCCACGGTATGTACTTCCAGGGCAGAAGTACTTTTCCAAAACTGCCATCCCTAAACTTTACCTGATGTGCAAAGAATCTGTGCAACAGGAAATATTGTCAGCCAAGTACTTTGCCACAACCTCTGACCTGTGGTGACCTGACATGCACCAGGGCAGCTTTAAAACCAGAGAAGGTAAACCAGCTGGTGTTCCTAGCACAAAACCTTGAGTGAAAATATAGGCTAGTTGAATAGTTCAGATGTTACAGATGTAAAGCCTAAGTCTACCTCAGTTTTACTTTAATTTCTTCTATGTTTACAAAACACTCCATATTTTTATTTTACTAAACCTTGAGTGAAAATATACTTGAATAGTCCGGATGTAAAGCCTATGTCCACCTCAGTTTTACTATAATATTTTTTATGTTTATAAAACACTGCATATTTTTATTTATTTATTTAAAAAAATGTTATTCACCAGAAGGTGAACTTTTTTTTGCACTAAACTTGCAGTAAAAAATATATATGATAGTTCTTCTCAGATATCAGTTTTTGCTATGTTCACATTTAACACTTTGCACATGTTTTTATAACACTTTAGTTTTGTTAAGCACTTTATTATTGATAATTGTTCTTTTTTTTTGGTAATCATAACGTTGAACATGTGTGTTGACATTCCTTTTCTTTGAATGCTCATTGCCTGTCAGAGGAAGGTTAAGTTTAAAATAAAAATGTTTAAATTTAGTATTTTTCCCTCCTGGTCCTAATTTTATATAGGTCATACAATGTTTCAATAATTATCGATATCGACCGATATGAAACACTTATATCGTGATACAGATTTCAGCCATATCGCCCAGCCCTAATTGAAACACATGACTCAAGTGGAAGCTTGTTCTATTTTGGAATAGATCGAATAGCTTTCTTTCTTTTTTGTTTGCTTGTTTCTTTCTTTCTTTCTGCGTGTTGGCCTGCATTTCATTAGGCTAATGGAGCAGTTGGCCAGCAGGTTAGTCTGTCACCGCTAGTTAGCTCCATAACCTAAGTACACACACAGACACACACATGCAGGCTAACCCACAGCATTTCATCCCATTATGTAGTGGGCAGTGGACCAAGACTGTGTGTTTGCTTTAGATTTACAAAATAGCAATCCCCATTAAAGGAGTACCTGGGTTTCTAAAGTTGTGAACATTATTTTTTTTCTTAATCAGATTCTTTTTGTTGCCACTCAAAATTCTTGCACATTTTCCCAAACTAATTGTCTAAAGTTGTTCAATTTGCAGGCAAAGGATGCGGCCTACTATAGCAGCCGGACTAATCGTGCGCTAAGACACTGACGCAAGGGATGTGATAAATCAGATTTAGCTACACTGAATCCAGCTGTTTATAAGAACTGTGCACATGCCAGGAGCAACACTTTCCACTTAAAGCATCCAAGCGCTTGAATTGTGAAAGTAAGTATTACTGGAAGTTGCAACTATGCAACTTTATTGTGTACAGTATTTCGGTCAAATTTGTAGTGTAAAGACAGTGTTAACTAACTAGCTAGCACGTGCTAGCTAGCATATTTTATTGACTTGACTCTTGAGTAAAGAGCCAGAGAGAGAGAAATAATAAAAGATGCAGTGTACTAGTCAAGTAAGTTGCAATAACAGTTTATTGAGCATTTATTGGATGACTGCCACGATGCGTGCAACACAGAAGCAGAAGTTGTACTATCAATGTTATTCTTCCCTATCTTTTCTCTTATCTTATGTTATTAGCATCTTAGTATCTTTGCCAGCGTCTATGGTTAAAAGTAGCAGGTGTGTTAAAATACAGTGATTTGCTTCTGTGTGCGTCCAGTTGAGTAGGTCATCTGAGCTGAAATGGGATCAGCAGCTGGGGCCTTGTCCCCGGCTCTTATTATTCGATGTAGTTTTAATATTTCTGCACACTTAGTTTGACTCTTGGACTTAAGAAGAAATGTGAATGAGTGATGGCTTCAGTTATGCTGTGCTTCTCATCATCTCAGCATTCTCCACAGGAACATCTTGCACACGTGCCCCTCTGCTGTGAATCAGAATCAGGTGGGTGCAGATGCGGTGAGGCGATTTCTCAATAGATCACCTTTTTAATCCTTCAAATTGAGCTCTTTCACTGGACAAGGGTGCAAGAGTACAGCCAAGGTTTTGTATTGCTAATCTATGGAGAATGTAATAGAAAGCTTGTGCCCACCGGGTTACACACACAGTAAACTTTGTCTCAGTGTAATGTGTGAAATGCCATTGTGACTCTCTATTTTCCATTTTTTTCTCTACAGATTCAAAGTTCAAGATTCAAAGTTGAAGTTCAAGATTCGCGCTCACACTCCCATTCATCGCATGCTATGTACCATCCTTCTTTCAAAGTAAAAAATAAAAACTGCCTCCTTTCTTCTCTTCTGGGCTCCTTTTATCTTTGTAGTTAAATGTCTGTAGCACACCGTGTGACAGGCTATGTTATCTGGTTTAGCAGCAGGTTTCTGAGTTTCCAGGGTGAATCGTTTTAAGGCCTTTTCAGCTCAAAGACTATAGTTTCAAGTTCTTTCCAAAGAAACACTAAACTAATGTTTCCCATATTTATGTCCATAAATATGCTTTGATAGGTCCATTTGTCTCAACTACATTCATATAGCAGTCTATCTTGATGGGTATTATGGTAGTTATGCTCATCAGTGTGACAAACAATGGACTGAATTTCCCAAGCAATACAGTACAAATTAGTTGCTAAACCCAGACAGCATATATGGTCTTTAAAATCCTAAAATCTGAAATTTCATGACAAGCAAATACAGTAAAGCTTGTTAAGAGCAGATGATAAATGTTGAGTGTGAAATGTTGCATTTTGTGGTCTGTTTGCAGCGTGAATCTGTTTTTATGTCTGGGTGCATTGACAGTTAATTTATTAATGCTTTATTTATTAAAAACTGGGATTTTGGAATCAAGTCAGCAGCAGTGCTACTGGATGATAGCTGATACTTCATGCATGTTGGACAGGAAACAACAAATGTGCAAGAATTATGAGTGGCACCGAACTTTTTTCATTTGTTTAAACCTTTACAAGCTGGTAACAGAAAATTAGGTCCTCCCTGAATAGGAATCGTTTAAATACACAACATGTCTTGTTCCTATAGGCCCTGACACTAAGTCTGACAGGCCAACACAGCCATGCCCCCTTAGTGTGTAGCAGCCTCTTGAGGTCCAGAACATTACTGCATTTAAATAGAGACTGATTAGCCCACAAGCACCAGCTGTGCTGATCAGCTCACCTGGTATTGCTCTTATGAGTCATCTCCATACCTCTCCTCCTCCTGCAGCTGAACGCTGACCATGCTCAGAGTATGCGTTGGATTTGGAAATAAAATAGAGAGCATGTTTGCTCTCTATTTCATTTAATATTTCAGTGTCCTCATGACAAACACATGCCACGATAACAAACTGCCTGTTATTTTCTTATTAGAATGGCACTGTTGAAGTGGATTAGTTTGTATAGTGGTATCCACATCAGTTACAAAGACACCTTTTACTGTTGCCTGCATGCACGGTGCACTGTACGTGAGTGTATTTAACATGTAAAACAACACCTTAAACAACATACCTGTTAACCTGTTAGATATGCAAATTGCTGAAAGTACTCATTTTATTGGGCTTGTTAACCTGTCCAGTCCACCTGTTCACTAGTTCATACACCATAATTTCAGATCTGTTGTAATACAGTTTTACAGTCAGTTTTAAAAATCCAAACACACTGGGTTGAGGTGACATGAAGATGATGATGATGATGATGGTGATGATGGTGATGATGATGAAGAATCCATCCACAGTGAGATCCATCAGTAAGAACATTAAATGACTAGTATCTGTGTTTAGGCAGACCTCAGACAGACCTGCTGTTGCTGTTGCTGTTTTGTGTCTCGTGTCTCGTCTCGTGTTTTGTGTGCTGAGAGCAACACATGAGTGTGTGTGTGTAAAAACAGGGTGGGCTGATGGGAATCCTAGCTAAACATGTTCCTTTTAAATTACATTAAAACTAAGTAGCCTCAGCCTCACTTGTCACACATGTCCACACATGACATTCATTCAAGACAATTCTCCACACACACCCACACACGTATACACACTGTACTTGACCAGTAGGTGGTGCCAGAGGACCAGGGAGCCACGGGAAGCAACAGGGTGCATCTTGTTTCCTTAATGTGATGTAATTCCTGTTCAAATACAATGTTGGTTCCGGACACAGCACACTGAAGAGCAATTTACAAATGGAGACCAGTCAGACAGCAGCAAAAAGTAGATATAATTTTGTCAGAAGCAGGTTATGAAACCAAAGACAAAACATTAGATAAGAACATGTCAATTTTAAGAATTAAGACATAGTTAAATCTATAGTGTTATATAAAGTCTATAACTGTTATATACAATAAGGGGAAATGTGTGACTTCTGTAACCAATTCTCCAATGTGACGATTGACTGACTTCATCACTCAATCACTGCAAACCGTCAAACATTTGCAAGCTCATCTTGACACCAGGATACTGATAAAACTGGTGAAAACACCGATCCTGATTTGAATTTTACTGAAGTTCCATAATCAAGCGCACATCTCTTAGCCACTGTTGCACAAATGAAATTGACTGCCCACACACAAACACCTCAAGATAAGTCATGACCAGGATTAAAAATATGAAACTTAAGTTGAAGAGTTCATTTTGACAGCATTCATTCGACCTGATAAACACATTAGTAACAAAATAACAACACCATTACAGCATTTGCTGGGACAAGGTCCTCATGAATGTATTTAGTTTGTCTTTGATGTGTCAACCCTTGGTGAACCTGAAGGCCTTAATGATTCAGATTTGGAATATTTATTCAAAAAGCAAAACAGTAATGTGAGGTACAGTCTGGACAGGCCAAAAAGAGATGAGGAAGTTTGGATATAATCATCTGCGACCAAACCTTTACTCACCACAGGACTCCACAATACAGGGCTGTTCATTCATTAAGCATATTTCTTTCTCTATCCTTTCCTTGTACAACGGCAAAACAACAGTACACAGTGAGGAGATGCCACCGGGAAGCACAGTTTTGCGGAAACACATTGTGATTAACAGCAATACTCACACTTGATTTATATCCCATTAATCACATGTTTCCTCACAATAAAAAAGTCAAGCTCAGCTTCTTCACTGCATTTCACTTTGTTCTCCTGTGTCACATTTGTAGGTTGCATTGCGGTGGCAGATTCATGCCATGACCAGACAGTTGCTTTTCGTGTGAGGGTACAGCTAACAGTCGACTGCTGCAGGAGCGCAGACAAAACACACGTGAAGATCATGGTGCTGATGATCTTAATTTTCTGTTTTGCAGAAAAGCCAGCAGTGAAAAGAAAGTGTAATTCTTCCCTTCGCCCATCGTCCGTCCTCTGACCCATGGCCGACTCAGAGGATCCTCTATAACGCACATATAGGCATACAAAAAGGAGGAAGGATTGGGCGAACCAGTTCCAGGTTCAACCTTAATGAATTCGCCACACTCTGGTAAGTCTCTGTTAATCTGCCGTTCCATCTCGTAATGCTTGTAACACTGGTGTAACTGGAGTGATACTGGCTTATACTGTTGTAACAAATTGATGAATTGTTTGATTTGCTGCTGTTGACCAGCGTTGTGGTAGCAGCCACGAATTCTGTTACACAGTAATTCTTTTTCTTTATTGGAAAACCTGTTGAAAGAAATAATCAAGTCAAATAGTTCCTTTTGGGCATAATATGACTGTTAATAAAAGAGGCTAAAACGTTTGCCAGTAGAGAGACAGTTCTGAATGCTGGACAGACATTAAATAGTGGCACGTTTTCAGATTTGCTTTAGAGATGTAGTTTTCAGCCCTGGGTTGAACCAGTTTGCAAGTTTCATTCAATAATAGTATCAAAATATTTCATGACATCATGGTATATGTTGTTACAGAATTATCAGTATTTTAATTAACAGTTCCAGTGTCCCTCAAGGGAGTGAAAACAGAAGGATACATATATTTTTTTTTATATAGTTTGTAAACTTGGTAAAAGCAGTGTCCTTCAAAGTAGTTACCTTGTGCAATGGTACACCTGTCCTAGCGCTCTAGCCATGCCTTGAAATCTTCCAGGGGCACATGTCACTGCCTCTCTGGTGGAAGCTAGGCCCTGTTGACTGGCTGGTGACTGGACATTGTTGGTTGATTACATTTGGCGGCTATGCCACGTGCCTACTTCTGTCTGTTTCAGTTTAATTAGTTCTTGCTACTCTGTATATGCGAAAATTAACTGTTCTGCCTGATGGATGCGTTTTTATCCAATACCAATACAGGACACTGTTCTGGCGGAGTTTTGACCTCCCAGTTGAGTCCACATGAGCAATGCAAGCTTTGTCTTTTTTCACTGGGTTGCATTACTTCATTCATGCGCTCTGTTGTTACATTTGTCAGTTCAGTCAGTTATATTAAGGGGACTTATTGACTGGGGTAAACAGTGCGAGGGAGGACTGAAACATATAAAGCCTTGTGGAAGCACTTCCAGCTGATGCATGGCTTGCACTTTCTGAGGTCAGTAACAGAGTCAGTCACATCATGATGCTGCTTCTTAAGTGGATATCTGTGCCTGTTTATAACGATAATGATATGGTTGAATGTCACTAACGTCTGTGGCAAACTGCTCACTGGAAGTGCTCTGAACCCTGTACTATGTCATGTATATGCCTTTGCTTATATGGTGTATTATGTCCTTAGCAATGTCAGGGAATATAAGGTATCTTATATTTCAGCAGCATGTTCATAATTAGGGTGTGTATCCTTTTTCCATCATTTTGAATATATTAGACAAGCAGCAAAGTAACAGCAGCGATGTACTCTCAGCAATGTTAGCATGAATGGCTTGAGAGACAGCAGTGTTGGATGGTCGGCCCACTACTTTGGTGCAGACTGAAAATTATGGCATGGATTTCCATGATATTTGGTACAGCCATTTACGTCCCCCCAAGAATGATCTGTTATAACTTTGATGATGCTCTGTTTTATTCTTTAGCGCTATCATCCAGGTGAATTTCATTTTTATGAATACTTTGAGTTCAACCAAATATTTCAAAAATGATTCCCTTCACCCTCAGTTGTATTTTGTGTTTAGCGCTAATTAGCAAATGTTAGCACTAAAACATAGTGTTGAACATTATACACGTTGTACATGCTAAAGATTAGCATCAGCATTGACTGCCTTTATAACATCACGCCCTTATTCACTGATGCAAAATTGCAAAAATAATTAAAAAAACAACTTCCAATCTTAATTTATAAACTGCAAAGCATGGGCATAGTAGTGCTTTGTGCTTAATTCCAACATGGCATGTTAACAATGATGCTGAGATGAAGGTGAAGGTGTAATCTTTAGTATACTTAGCATCATAGTTTAACATTTGATGGTAACCGAGAATCAGACCTGATGATGGCGATAAAGAAAGTCCAATGATCAACAAAGTTATTACCACTCATCCTGAGCAAGTCTGTACAAGATGTTGGGCCAATCATCCAGCGGTTGATTAATGATGTGACAGCCCGACATCACCATCCTTAGAGCCGTGTCGCAATTACTACACGGTCAGTTCACCTGTACGGGGTCCTTGGGTGTTTTTGACACCTTTGTCTTGGACTGAGTGACTGGTTGACTGGCTGCAATTTGGTCATCACGGATAGTGCATAACTATAGTACATAACAGTCACACACACATGCATACACATGCACGCACAGACAGCAGTGTGACTCCAGGGGTTGATGTGCCTCAAATAGAAACGCAGAGATGAGTCATCCACTGAGCTACTGCAGTAGATACACACACACACACACACACACACACACACACACACACACACACCTTTAACAGATGTGTTTAGAATGTGAGACCAAGAAGATGTCAGACATGTTGCCTGGACAGTGGCTGCATCCCTCTCCGTCTCTTACTGCCAAAGTGATTTGAAATGGGGACGTGAAACAACAAGTCTTTAATAAATCATCATAAACACGGTACAGGATGAGAGAAGAGCATTGCAGCAGCTCAAGTCAATGTAAAACAATTCAGCACATCACAAATTAGTTGTCAGGATTTACATTTTCTCCTCTTTCTGTGTATATAGTCTCTGCTTGTGAGTCATACTGAGGCAGCCTTAAATATGCTCGAGGACACTTAGAGCTGTTTACACAGAGGGTGAGGATGATGAGGGTGATGAAGGTGATGAGAAGGAGGCGGGA
Source organism: Datnioides undecimradiatus (assembly GCA_008933995.1). Taxonomy (NCBI): domain Eukaryota; kingdom Metazoa; phylum Chordata; class Actinopteri; order Lobotiformes; family Datnioididae; genus Datnioides; species Datnioides undecimradiatus. The sequence goes on from WARS01000048.1 coordinate 2,628,600, forward strand.
TGAAGGTGAGGATAAAATGATTCAATGAAATATTATCATTCCTGGAAAGGAAGCCGTCATCACAGCAGCAGCGATCAGCCCAGAGATGAGAAGCTGATGAGTGCAGAGCATCATCTAGCTTGTTGAAATGACACTGTATCAGTTCATCGTACACTCTGCTGCGACCATTCACTCCTTTTTAAATATGGCAGCCGCAGCTGCATGAAGCCTGATCCTCTCTGAGCCTTCTGAGCCTGGTTTTTGTAATCCACGCTCTCCAGTAGTCAGTGATGTCCTGTTGCACTGTGCTAAAACACTGGAACCTATTCCTTTAAGCGCAGCTTCACTTAGGACTGAGCTGCTGAATGGAACAAACAAGTACTATAAATAGCAGCCAGCAGTTTCAATTAATAATATCCACACTGACAGCGAAGTGAGAAAAGTGAGCAGTGCAGCTTTTGCTTATAGACCGACATTTCTGCCGCTTTCCATGGCGTTTCCCAGCAGCAAACACGGCTAAAATGCTGCTTTTGGAAGAAAAGCAGTTTTTAAAAATAGAGTTTAGATTAAGTGTTCAAAGATCCAAAGTGTGGGAACAAAACATTGTGTTTTTACTGTGTTTACACTTGTCTTATTTCTTGGCCACACACAAAATCCCTCTAAGACATTTGTCATTGGATTAAACACCCAAGATATAAGTTCATTAGTGAGCATCAGAATTTGCTAGCAGGTGCATTTGGTTACCTTTAGACATAGGCAAGATAGCTGTGAGCCCCTGTTGTCAGTCTTAATGCTAACTGGCTGTTGGCTATAGCCTCATATCTACACACATTGAGTGCAGAGTGTGGACAGCTGACAGCTGAGAGCTGGGTTCTCATCCAACCCCCCGCCAGAAAGCAAATAAGCCTTTTTCCCAATGTCGACATATTCCTTGGGCCAGTTTTTTTAAATTATGTATCGATATTCGCTTTGCTTGACTTCAGTTCCCCTCCATGGGAAAACAAAATTGTAAATGCTATTTCAGGGTAGTATCCAGTTAGTGTACGTCGGTAGTGTTCACTTCTTGCCAGCTCAACGAAGAGATGAATGTCTGCTCTGCTTCTTTCAAGAAAAATGGTGTCTAGCGGGAACATAAGAAACGGAAACAGCCTAATCCTTGCATAAGGTTCATACATTTATGAATGCATTGAATTTTGAATACAACCTGTGCCGTGTGTATGGAAAATTGTTAGCGCTGCATTATATAATAACCTCAACCGTGACACAGTAAACGTTTGTATGCCAGGATCTCTGGTTGTAATAGGCCATTGCTGGCAGTGCTGCCACTTAATAACTAGTGACAGCTTTATGGAAATATTGGATCTACAGGGTTAGATAAGTCAAGTAATTAATCCATTGGCCTGATCAGAAACATATGTTTGCCATCAGATTTGTTATATTATTATGTTAGAAAGTTATACTTGATTAATTACAATCAAAACCTGGTTCCAATCGATCAAGTACATGTTCACAGATTCACTGTACAAGTCAGAACTGTCCTGCTGGTGGTGCTGATGACAAGCCAAAGGGTCAAAGGACCAAACCCATCCAAGAGATGATATTTTAGTCTGACCAATGTGGTTGACCCACAGAAGACAAACATTGCTGTCCCGAGTGTCACAAGTCTAATCCAGCGAATTAAACCGTCTCAACCATGTGGCTACAAGTTGCATGTTATATAATAAAGCAAACAGACAAGATAAGGTGGCTGTAGGAGCAGTCAGAGCCACCATGTTTATGAGGTGGACCATTTCCATTGACATGAAATTAGCGGAGGAGGAGATCAGAGTCAATCACCGCTTGATTGACAAGTGATTTCTGGGCAGCGCGCTGCAGAAACATGACAGTGCTGAACGCCTCCCCCTCCCCCCACCGTCCCCTCCACCCCACCCCAGAGCTGTAGGCTTACTGCTCTCTCTCCTTTTCTCTCTCTCTCTCTATGACTATTTTTATCTCTAGCTCCTCCTTCTCCCTGGCAGGCTATTTTCAGCTATAGTCCCTCCATCAACCCCCCATCTCCTGTGTTAGTAAATGCTTCTCTTCTCCTCTCGTCTCTCCCCTTCCTGTTCTTTAATTTTTAAGCCCAGCAACAGAAACATGCAGCAAAAATGAATGAATGAAAGCAAATTGAGAGATTGAGGTGCCCTCGCTCCTTCTTTCTCCTTCTGGCAGTGTTGTGACTGAAACGAAAGAAGCTGCTGTTGACTTTCTCTTCATTCGTCTAACTTCCTTTCCACCCAGTGATCTACTTTCAGCCTCTCTCTCCCGCTTACCCTCCTCCCTCTGTCTCCTTTCTCCCTCTCACTGCGTTCATTCAGCAGCTCGAAGAGCGTCACAGACACACTCCCACGTACGCACACGCGCGCACACACACGCATACACACACAAACCGACGACTCTCAGACAGTGAATATTAGCCATCTGACCAACAGCTGTTCCTGGTCGCTCTACAGAGCTCTGCAGTTTTCCAGCGAGGGATAAGAGGACAGCGTGTGATCTCTGGCTGTTCATTTTTTTTCTGGGAGAATTCTAACTGGCTGCTCGTCTTCTCCAGCCCAGCCTTCCCTCTCCTCGCATTTCCTTTTTTTTATCTCCTTCTCCCTCCTTCCTTCCATTTCCCTCTCTCTGTCATTCTCTCAGTGCTTCGTTCTAATTTTGGAAGCATGGAACCTCGGGGAGCGCTCTCCCAAAGCTATTTACATCCTCGCCTCTCCTCCTCTTCCTCCTCCTCTCCTCTGCCTCTCGTCATCCAGGAGGAGAGCAGCATGAGGATTCTTTGATGCAGCCGAGCAGGGGAATTTGGCTTCTCTTCGTCTCTGTTTTGTTGTGTTTTTAGCTGTGGGAAGTGGTGAAGAGGCTGCAGCACCACTCTCCAAACGTTCCTTTTCTACACCACTCAGCTTTTGGAAATGCACAGTTTTACAGACTTTACACAACGGAGAGATTTGATTGGTTCTTTTCTGCTCCTTCTTCCTTTTTTCATTTTGGTCAGTGAAGACTGAGGAACGGTTCAGTGCACTAGAGGAAACTTTTTTCTTCCATCTGCAGTGTACCGGACACTGTCACTATTTCAGGAGCCAGCAAAGTGTTCTGCCTGGATCAGGACTCTAAGTGATCAGCAAGTCACATAACAGGTCATTACAGAGCCTGTGTTTCCCGCATTTAACCTAAAGCTGTACATCAGCTGTTTTTAATTTGCTTTTTATCTTTGAGCCGAACAGAGGGGAGGATTTCTGGAGCCCGCAACCTGCCACAACATTAGCAAAGAGGATAAGTGTCAGCGACTGGTCATCTGAGCAAGCCGAGGAGCCGGAGGCAGCGCGAGCACCAACTGAAAGGCAGTGGCTACCTGCAAGAATCAAACCGAGACTGCATCCTGAGCAGTGCACCTTTGCTGGATTACATAATAAAAGCACAGAGGAGTTTTTGATGGAATTCATATGAATTTTTCAATCCGTTTCGCAATAGAAGCACAGAAAAAAAGGGAAGTTTTCAATTGCCTTTCATCCCAGAATGACTTTTCTATGATTCAGTATTTTTGAAACCATACTTTAATGTTCCTCCCCCTCCCCATTCTTGGCAACTTGAGTCCTGCACTAAGCCATGCCGGTATCTCAGAAGAGAAACTGACTGGTGTTTCCTGTGACAGAATAGAGCACTGCCTCTTGCCTTGGCATGCTGTTGCATCCTACGGTGTCAGGATTGTGCGCCATGTTGCAGACCATCTATGAGACTGAGTCCTGTTTTTCCTCCGCTAGTACAGACAGCCACCACCAGCCACTGGAGCTCCTGAGTGGCAACAGGGGCTCCAGCACAGCCATGCCCACTGCCGGTGAGTCATCCCTGGGAAAGTAGAGGTGGGAAGGGGGTTGTTGTGTACTGGTGGTATGATTCAGAGCCATCAATCTAAAGGTCCGGATCCAAATGTAATGTTTAGTGTTATACATAATTAACCATAATTAAATGATTACCAGTACGGTGGCTGATAAAGGGAATTTTTCAGCTGGAATAAAATAAAAAAAACATTTTCTGTGTTGCTTGCACAGTGATTTTACCCCAACATGAATATGCAAAGATCATGGGCTGCCCTCTTAAACACTTAACCGGATTCAAGTCTGTGCTTCAGTTACGTATTATTTCTAAAACTTTGTAGCGGCGCCAATATATGACCACAGACAATTTTCTGCATTTTATACTATATATATATAAAAAACAGTCAGCACATTTCAGGAATATAAGAATCGATACGATACCTGTGCCTGTGATAGACGACTAACATCAGTCAGGCTTGTGTATGTAATGGTGGCGTGGGTGGATAGTAGGTTTGGGTTATAGCTGAAAGCATAGCTCAAACTGTGACTGGCGCCTCCCAGGAGGGCACAGAGGGAAATACTCGAGGCAAAGATATTGTGCGAAGTGAAAGGGACGGGTGCATGCCGACGTTCTCAAAACAATGGCCAGTTGCTCGCTTGGATGAGCAGTTGTCCATCAAGGCAAGACATTGTCCACATATATTTATATTCAGTGTACCTTATTTTTGGCATTTATCATTATTTCCAATGTTAAACACAGTTAATTATACATTAATCTGCATAGAAATACTCTTTGGTACTGCAAAACTTACTCTGCAAACAGGAACTGCTAATAGCTTATTTGGCAAATTTTAACACAGCCAAATTACCAAATCTAAACCGATATGGGCCCAAACAAAACAGGGCTCAAGTTGTATCCCATATCCTCCTCACTGAATCCATTCAAACAATGTAGTTCCTGTTTACATCCCCCAAAGCTCCTGAATTATAGGAAATGTAACTACAAAGCTGAGAGAACAGCTATCCCCAAATAAAAGTAAGATGAAGTGGAGCAGTGTTACGTTTTTCACACTGCATCGTTTGTGTTTGTCATTAATAAGTCTCAGAATGTCCCATCAACATTCTTCGTATTGTCCTGGAACACTGAGTCTGTCTCACACACACACACACACACACACACACACACACACACACACACAGAAAAACTGTGGCCCTGCAGCCAAAAATGACAATATGATACAGTAAAAAGGCATTTTAAAGGAAAATCATCAGTCTTGACGCATTTTCCTCTTCATGTTTTCAGGAGATAAGTGCAAGAATGGCCCAGTTCCAAATATGACACTGTCTTATGATTTGGATCTACTGCTGTGCTGCTCCTGTTTCAGTCTAAACTGTATGAATAACCTTTGTTTGACACTTTGAGGAACATCTTTCAACACTGCGCTGCTTGACAGAGGCTTGTGTTCAGCCCTGGACATTTATCTCAACCTTTATGGTGTTCAACCTGTGGAGGTTCTGGTGCAGTAAAGTCTGCTGAGCAGTGCGGTCACTGAAGTGAGCTGAGGCAGGTTTGAAGCATGGCTTGATGCCACCTCTTGATACCAGCAGGTTGTTAATTGGTGCAAACAAGACGCACATTCACTCTAATCTTCTTTTCGGCCGCAATTACAGCGTTGGCTCACTGGTGAACCCAGGTCAGTGTATATTTGTTTTTGTGTGTGTTTCTGACCTAATGTGCTCACAGACGCTTCATATTCATTGTTTGCTCTTATTGAGCGTATGTTCTTTAAAACTGGTTATGGATTTCATGCGATGCTACTGTAGACTGCGTATTGGTGGAACTGCTCAGCATCGCTAAAGTGAGATGTAAGAACTCCAGACAGAGATTACAAAACTTTGGCTCAAACCAGATTCAAACCAGAAAAATGATTTTTGTATTTCATCTAAGAACCCGTTATCATTTCCTTCATTTTCTTACTTTTGACTTCACAAACTCCGGAGGGAAGGAGCTGGCTGCTAAATGCTTCCTTGTGTTCACCAACTAGCTAACTTCACCTGTCTTACTTTCGGTGCCGGCCAGGTAGCATATAATTGGTTTATCAGGGCTTTTGGTGCTGATAACAGCCGTGTTGCTGCTACCACGAGCCAGGTTGATGAGACGGAACCAGAACTGTTATCTTACAGACGCTAACATGCACCACAGTGCTGAAGTGATCTGCACAGTTGGTGATCACATGTTTGTAGCTTCATCACTGCGATTGACCTGCTTCATATTCATTTGAACCATTGTTGCTGGAGAGTCGTCGGTTAACGCAGCACGCTCACTGTGTAAACAGCTCAGCCAGATGTTGTCAAAGAACTAAAACTGGTGGAACACAACAGACAGCATCCACTGTGGATGACCTACAGTCTGCCATCCCATAATGCCTCTGACCCACCCTCGGTCTCTATAGTAACACCACACATGACTCCTCTCCCTCTCTCTCTCTAAGCTTCTAATTTGTCTAAAGTACACGCAGCCATTATACTATTTTTACCTCACTCTCTCACTTACTTTGTCTTTTCTTTCTCCCTCTCTGTCTCTCTCTCGTGGGTTTTTTTCGAGTGTTTCGCAGGGCTGATGTCATAGTACCTATTTTCTTTTAGAAACACAGAGTGAACAAGACAGGGAGAGAGAGAAAAGACGAATATTGGTTTCCAGAAATACCTCCCCAGCAGCAGCAGGAGCAGCAGCAGCAATATGAGACAGAAGCGACAGAAACTGGACTGCCAACTATACGTCTTTGTCTTTGTTTCATAATTAGCGGTGACAAATCTTGGTCGGTACACATTGTAGCATCTCTCTTTATGGGCAGACGACCGCTGAGAATGGTGAGAGATGTTAAATGTAATTAGCGGAAGCAGACAGAGGCGCAACGGGAAGGAGCCTCATCAGTCAGCGCAGGTCTTGTCAACTACTAGGCCAGTATTATTTCTGTCAGATCTCCATCTTGGTTACTTTTCAAGTTGGAGTGTTTTTAGATGGACTGCTCTCTGTTGTCTGCTCATGCCTGCGGATCAAGTCTTCTTCTTGTGTTTTTTCCCAACACATAAAATGTTTCCTGTGTGGCAGGAAGGAGACTTTAGTCACTGAGTGTGCAGAGCAGCCAACAGATAGCATTATACAGAAGACCAAAAATGAATCTTATCCTGCCTTATCCTTACAGTTAATCCAAAGATGAAATGAAAAATCCTTTTAGAACACTTTTAATCCAGTCATATCTTTTGCCTGTAGCACTATGTGCTGACATAAACTTAAACCAACCAGTTTTAACTGATAGTGTCATGACATCTACCCGTCAGCTGGTCTTCAACTGGAAGCAGGACAGAGCCAAGATTTATTGGTTATCCATCCAGCAACAGCGTGCTGCACTGAGTGGCAAAGTTTGAGGCCACAACTGAATGAAGACTAGCATCCAACTCTGAATTATTCCACGTAAACCATCAGTCAGTTGTGGGAACGTGAGTTAGCAACTATTCATAATCATATACTTATTAATTTTCAGTTAAAGATGTTTGTGAAGTGCAGGTGTCCAGATGGGAGTGTTGGGTATTGCTGTTTTATTCTCGCTGCCATAACTGCCTTCATCATCAGAGATTAATCCACTGACTGTTAAATTTATTGAATTTAAGAAGATGTGTCTCTGGAGCCAAACGTTAAAACCTGGCAAGCACCAAATGTTGCCATCAGTGCTCAGTCAGATTGTCTCATCCGTGCTTCCTCTGATCAGATATTATTCTGCATTAAAATCATTTTTCCACAGACTTAGCTTATATTTTGTTAGGGCAAACTCTGCTGCATTAGCGTAATGCACAGTGACTCATATTAGCACAGAGCGCTCATTTCTAGCAGGAGTTGCTGCCTGGACACACTTGTTGCAGAGATCTCTTAATCTTTTTGCTGCATCCGTCCTGGTGCATGAATTACTGTGTTTAACTCAGTGAGCTGCAGTCAGTTAGAGACTGATCTGATTGACTTAAATGTTGCCCCTATGTCAGACTGTACGCTAGTGCGTGTGTGTGCGCGTGCGGGCGTGTGTATGCGTCTGTGTGTGTGTGTGTGAGTGTGTTTACCAGACTATAAATGTCTTCAGTTTGACGTCAGATGCCGGCTGCTGTGGAATGCTGCTCTCTTGCCAAATGGACTGTTGTACACACACTCACAGACCAGTCTCTCACATACACACACACACAGGGACAGTGTGTGTGTTGTAGTGAAAGGGGAGACACGTGCGTCACAGTGAAACGCCAGAATATTTGTTTAGGTAATTTAGATGTGAGTGGCTGCACACACACACACACACACACACACACACGGCCTTATGTTTCCCCAGCTTTCAGGTTTTTGGGCTTTTTACCAACTTTTTCTCGCAGCGGCCACAGTGACTGAACTGACTGAGCAGTCACAGACCAGCAAACCGTAAAGTGGACTGCCTCGTTTGTGCGTGAAAAAGAAAAATAAGCTTTTAATTCCATCAGGTTTCCTTGGAAATAAAATCTAATCTCGTATGGAGCTGAGTAGTAGCAGTGGAGGTAAACCCTGTTCCTTGCTCCGTCAAAGGTCAGAGGTCAGGTTGTGACAGTAAAGCTCTGAAATGATGAAATCTTTCCTCTTCTAATTAGGCAGTCATCCAGGGCAGAGCTAATAGGCTTGGCCTCATTGTGGATGTTGCTGTTTGATGAGCTTAGTGCCCACGTAAAGCAAAAGCACAAAGGGTGTGCCAGAGAATGGGAGGTGACCAATCAGAACACCTTTGCACAGAATGGTCAAAGGTCAGACCACACAGTAGGTCAGTCCAGATTGAATTTCCTCTTTGGCCTGCAGACAGGTAGATAATATCCTGACGTCGCAGCATGCTGCAGCGTGTGGTTTTTTCCAGGAATTAGCCTGATCCAATAGCAGGGGTCAGCTGAGGCCAGGAGAGCATAGTCACCACAGACTTGCTGGAGGTCATGGTCAGTGCCCTGCTCAAGGGCACACTGGTACCTGCTAACGGCGATGGCTCTGAACCCCCCTACCTCTGTCCCCTTTCTGCATCTCTACCCATCAGGCAGCGTGTTAACATCGGCTCTGCACTTCCAAACGCCAACCTGAGGACATTCCAAATGGTGTCTTGCAGACTCACGCGTTCACTCTCTCTCTTTCTGTCTGCTTTTCTCGCTCTCTCTCTCACTCACACACACACACGAAAACACACACACGCTCAAGTGATCAGTGTAAGCTGATTGTAGCGGCTAAGCTGATAGGAACTTCCGATCGGAGTGCTGCTGATTCTTTGCATTGTAGCTATACATAAATGCTGTAAATGCTGAAATAACCACACGCAGACCACAAGAGTTTCTTCTGTCCGCCTGCGTGTGTGTGCATTGGCAATTTCTGTGAGCGCAAATGTTGGAAATTCTAAAAAAGAAAAATAAAAAGGATTTGACTCTTGTCTGAAGTGAAAAAGTTCAACAAAGTGCACTGGAGACCGACTTTGCCAGCAAATCATTCTGTACATGACTTCAGCTGAATAAGGAATGAGACTGAGACCTTCCTCAGACACGAATCAACCATAAATGCCATATTTGCATCATCCCACACACTTTGAAAGAGCTTCGACGAATGCACTTTTAACTCTGCCGTGTTGCTGCGTCCTCTTCCTCTGCAGTGGTTTAATGGGACCCAGCTAAAGGGCCACCAACTGTCAGCGCTTTCCCGATTCCAAATGTTTTCTTTCGCGTAATTTCTGGAACGCGGGATGGAAACTTGACTTCAGAGCGTTTGCATTGAAGTATAATCAGAAATGCAACCGCTTTTGTAAATATACCCAATACTTTGAAGGATCTATCCAAACACTACCACACTGTAGGAACTTTCTGTGTTATACTTTTAAGGGTTGAAACTTTATCGGCGTTTGCAAATTTGAAACAACGCTAGAATGAATTCTTGCCTTGATGAGTTGATGATACCGAAGAGTCAGCCAACACCACTCTGGTGCCCTGAAGCAGGAGATCAGTATTAATCTGTCACACTGATTAGGCCACAAATCCAGATCAGTGCAAGGCGGTGTGGTTCTTCACCTACTGAGCAGAGGGGAGGGAGACGTTTACACTTTTGACGTTGCTAATTGCACTAATCCTAATTCAACTGTACGCCAGCTGGTCCTGCAACATACTTAATAACAGCAACCATTAATAACAGCAGGCTGTGGATGATTTGCCTCTGAATATGTATGCTAAATGTTAACATATTCTTCAGCAATGCTAAATAAAGGCTAGGCTAATGCCAAGGTAACACTGGGGTAATTGTCAGTGCGGTGCAATGCTAGGCTAACGCAGCGCTTGGGGCTATTTTCAGATCACAGGATGTGGCATTTCTCACTTCTTCCAGCACCATCACAGCTCATCTGAATGAAATTGTGTGTTTGGGGGGGCAGTCACGCGATGAATGATGTAATAGTCTGACATTTTCAAGACTAATCAATCACTCTTTCTCTGTTTTCCCCCTGTCCTGCAGTGGTGGAGGTGAAGAGCAGCCTCCCGTCGGGCATGCAGAGCCCAGTAGGAGCAGCAAGTGAGCAGAGAGGAGGAGGTGGAGAGAGTGGTGAGTAGGCAGTCCTCAGAGAGTCCTTGAAAGTGGGGTGGGGGGTTTCCATGTCTCAGAGTGGTTTGACTTAGTGGGTGGGATGCCTCCTAAGTAAACCGAGAGATGTTGGTAGGGTCTAACGGTCTTTGAAGGAGTTGACAAATAGACATCTACACATGTGAAGTTGAAGTTGCATGAAGTCTGTTGTGGTTCTGCAGTAATCTGCGTCTGATATCTGACAGATTGCAGCGTAGTACTACAAATTCCCCTTGTCTCTAGTTGAGGGTAAAGGCTGCAGACTACTACTGTACCGACATATCAGACTGTTGTGTTGTTGGCAGGAAGAGCTGCATTGTGGGTAAAATAGGAGCCCGGTTTTGATGGGGAAGAGTTCTGTTGCATCAGTTGTCATCCTTTTTTTCCCCAGTCAGTGCAGTGAATCAAATCCCTCAAAGTCAAACAATAAGTCCACCAATGTATCTCAGATCTGTATTTAGCAGATGCAGGTGTCCTGAGCCAGTCTTGAATTACTGATACTGTGATACTGTGCATCCATGTTGGAGAGGTTTGGGTTTCTGAATTCAGGGTTGGATTCCACCCAATGATGGCACCCCTGCCTTTGAGGAAAGATTCTTTGAAAATGCTATTACCCCTACATTTTAACATGCAGTTCAAAAGTCAGTTGTGTAACATATGTAAAAAGACAGACTGACTGATACTGTGAGAGAGGATGGAAAAACATATGAACACTATCCACAATGTAATCAGGATGAGTAAAGTCAATCTCTCACCCGTTGCTGCTTCCAGGTGGGGGTCCAGGAGAAGGCCCAGGAGGAGGAGGAGGAGGCCCGGTAGACCTGCGGACAGAGCCCAGAGTTGGGTCTCTCTCTGGGGGAGCGGCAGGGGTGGACACGACCCTGAGAGAGCAGCAGCTCCAGCAGGAACTTGTTCTCCTTAAACAGCAGCAGGAGCTCCAGAAACAGCTGCTGTTTGCAGAGTTCCAGAAAAAACACGAAGTGCTCACGAGGCAACATGAAGTCCAGCTGCAAGAGCATCTAAAGGTACTGCCGAGCTGGCCGCTCCACAAGACACAAACCTTCCACACTGATGCTCATCCCTCACTCTGTCATGTTGTTGTGGTGGTGTTTCAGCCAGTCTGTGGGTTTATTTGTCACTTTATGAGGTGTTTGTATATATGTGTGTGTGTTTAAGCAACAACAGGAGCTGTTGGCAGCAAAGCGGCAGCAGGAGCTGGAGCAGAAGAGGAAACTAGAGCAACAAAGACACGAGGAGCAGGAGAAACATCGACTGGAGCAACAACTGCTGCTGCTGCGGAACAAGGAGAAAGGCAAAGAGAGTAGGTTCTGCCGCCGCCACTGCTTTCACTGCTGCGCTTCGCACATGCCCGCTCTGTGTCTACATGCTGCCAACAGAAAGGCGGTGACATGTCCTGATTGCTGTCTCTTTGACATGTTTTGGAAGGTGCCATTGCCAGTACAGAGGTGAAGCTCAAGCTACAGGAGTTCCTTCTCAGTAAGAAAGAGCCCGGCATTGGCGGACTGAACCATTCGACCTCCCCGAAGTGCTGGTGAGGACTGGAGGCAGCTCAACCCTGGACAGATCAGTCACATCACTGTAACGTTATATATGGTCTCAACCTGAAGTCTGCTACATTGTAAATATTACATGTTACATCTTCATTGCATCCTCTGTATCGTATGAGTGGTGAGGATGCAACCCAAGATATACAAGAGCTACAGTGGGCCCTCGGGTCACTGACTGCCAGTCAGCCCTCTAGCCATCAGTGGCAGGGGTGATTTGTTCAAACAACGCTGCAGACGTCATGTTTAGTTGCGTCCAATATCAGGCTTGAAGCAGAACTATTTCTCCGTGTGCCTGTGAAGCACTACTGCTACATTCACTATGAGAGAGTTGCCTTTAAACACAGCAAAACATGCCTGATCACTTACCAGAAATCCCTGCCATGTCACGGTAAACAAAACCCAAACCAAACCAGACACTGCGATCATCGCTCTCTACTCCTTTGTCAACAGCTCAAGTGGAACAGATTCGTTTGAACTAGCCTACAGTGATTGCTGTGGGAAGAAAATCAAATCCTTATCTGCTGCTTCATCTGCATTACGGCAAATTTGCATGAAGTTGAACTCTGCTCAACTTCATCATGTCACTCTTGGCGCTGGCGTCGCTCTTCTCGCTGCCACCGAGGCATCTAAAGCCCTCCTATGCCAGCTTTCAGCGAAGATGACTGACTGCCAGCTGCTTTTGTTGCTTGTGAATCCCTTGTTGTGGGTGCGCGGTTAAACAGGCAGCTTCAAAAACCTGCTGTGTGTGTGTTCATGTGGGCCTCTAAACCAGGGCCCAAGCGTCTTAGAGCCAATCCTAGCCACGATGCTCGACAGTTCTTCAGACTGAAAACACTCCTTCCTAAGAGAAGGATGTGAGCCTAATGGCGATGTCTCATGACGCGGCATTCAGGACGGACAAAGGACTGTCCCTCAGAGGTTGACGTCAGAGCTGTAAAGTTGAAATTATGATTACATATTAGAATCACCCATGGTTGTAATTATCTGACAGTAGCAGTTTTGAATATTAATCACTCATGCGGCTTGGGAATTCATCGGTATGCAAATATAAAATCCATTGCGTAGAGATGTGTACAGTACAGATATTAATGGTCTGCTTTGACTTGCTGTGTTGCCCTTATGTTGGTCATAACCTGTCAATCATACCCCCCATACATATTATTACCAACATTCTTCATATTGAATAAACACCTGAGTCCCTTTCAAATTAAAGTCACTACATCAGTATAATATTACATACTAATACTGAAACACCTCAAACAAGGCATGTGGCTCCTCTTATTCGAAATAATATTGTAAGACTTGTGTTTCTTTAACATAGACGGATGAATTTCACTGATGTGAAACATGACAGACTGAGGTCAGACTTCCCTACAAAGCTTTATCCTAAATGCATTTGGCACCATTGTTTAGCATCAGATGATGATTCAAGATGATTCAAACTCGCAGCAGCAGGACAAAACAGGGAAGACATTCTAGTAAATGTAGGAAAACACTGAATGAGGTACATTGAACAGGTTGACACCAAATGATCTTATTCAGTCATTCACTGCTTCATATTGTGACTGTTTTACCATCAAAGCTAAATCACTCTTCCTTGGTGCACGTGTGTGTGTGTGTGTGTGTGTGTGTGTGTGTGTGTGTCTGCAGGGGAGCACAGCACACCTCCTTGGAGCAAGGTTCTCCTCCGCAGAGTAACACCCCGGGAACTCCCCCCTCCTACAAACTGCCCCCGCTGCTGGGGAGCTACGAGGGCAAAGACGACTTTCCGCTCCGAAAGACAGGTGGGAGAGACGTACTGACACAGAGTGAGGGTGTGTGGGTGTGTGTGTTTGAGAGAGCGTGAGTTTGTTACCTGCCATGTAAAAGTAGTCAGATGAGGGACTTTGCAGAGGTGATGTGTTTATATATGGGCGTGTGTGTGTGTGTGTGTGTGTGTGTGTGAGTCAGTGAGAGTCTGACTCACCAGGGAAGAGGTAAGCCAAACTTAGAGATAACATGAACGCATGCACCATGGGGATAAAGAGGGTCACGGAGGACAAGGCGCACATAACGTTAGGCCTTTGATAACTACAAGCTAATCAAAGTTAATAGTTAATGAATGAATTAATGTTTTATTTGTTATAGCTGTACTTGAGTTGTTTCCTCTGCTTATGAACGTCCGAATGGGTAAAGTTGGGTTAAACAGTAATAGTGTAGTGTAAGTGTCGCACTTTAGATAAAAGTGTGTGTACGCTGTTGCAGCCATATGTATGTCTTAATTATGCTTTATTTATGTTTTTTTTTAAATGACAAGTGAAAAGGCTTTCAGGATGATGACTGGCAGATGCAAGTGGCGTTAACGTATTCAACAAGAACAGGGCAGATCTGCGGCCATTTGCCCTACTCTGATAGACACACGGTACACACAGAGGATATGCTAATCATTAGCACTGCCTTTTTAAAAGCAATCCATAAGCTCAGCCTATGTGTTTAGGTCTGGGCCTTGGAAGTTGAACCTAATTGCTAATGTTGCTAGTGAGTTAGTAAGCCGTATATGCTATTGGCATATGACCATAGACGTGAGTGATATGGACGCTTTCATCTGTTCTGTTTTATCTGATTAAAAGAAGCATCTAATCAAAGGATTTTGAGTTTTCCCAAAAGTCTCTGTCATGAAGTCCTTTGATCCCTGATCTTTCTGTTAAGCTGGCATTGGGCACAGACAGTACAGCCCTCCACATGTGTGTGTGCTTAAAGTTCTAAAAGTGTCTTCTTTTCAGCCAGTGTGCCACGTTTAGCCGCACAAATGATTTTCTTTCGCGTCCCACTGTGTCAGAGACATTGCTAACACATGTCAAAACAGCCCACCATCAGATTCTTTTCAGCGGCACTTATGCAAATCAAATGAACTGCCTCTGGGCTCATTTACATCTGTTGTTCAATAGTCTTAGTAATTACGTGCTTACATGCTTTTTATGCCTGCTCCACTGTGTCCTGGGATACTGCATCAAGGCCCCTGCAGCCTATGGAGACGATGAATGGACGCATAACATAAATTTAAAATGCTGTCATTTAAAACAGTTTCATGTCCCCGCACAGTCTGATCTGTCACTGGCTGCCGTGGTGGCACATAGTCAAACAGTAATCAATACCAAAACCTCATGTATTCCTACATCCACTACTGATGGACACAGTTCAGGGAGCTTCATCCTATAAACAATTAAACCTGGATCCTTTTTCCTCTTCCAGCTTCTTGCCCTCAACCTTGACTTTTAGACCAGCGCAACCTTAAAATACACCCACTGCAGCTGATCATCCGGCAACAAACTAGCCAGCCAGAATGTGCAGCCGGCCAAATTGTAATATAGGATTAGCAGACAGCCTGTGCCACTGTATCTGCCCTGATAGTCTCCTGTTGGCAAGTCGCCAGCCACCTTAAAATACCCCCGTGAAACACTCTGCCAAACAAAACACCACACTTTATGATGATACAAACGGCACATGAAACAGAAAATGCTAATCGCGACATATTAAATTGACAGCAATGCAAAAGGAAAATCAGCAACGCACCAAAGCAACAACACTGAGGTAAAAAGGTCCTTCTTTTGCATATAATCCAAACAGAGTGTAATATAAGGTAGAAAGGTCTCAGGTCAGCGCCGGTGACCGCTGATTGCCTCGTCTCTCTGGGTCTCATTCAGTCTCTGAGCCGAACCTGAAGGTGCGTTCGCGGTTGAAGCAGAAGGTGGCAGAGAGGCGGAGCTCTCCACTCCTTCGCAGGAAGGATGGAACTGTCATCAGCACCTTTAAGAAGAGAGCCATAGAGATATCAGGTAAACACACACTAACCAGACAAACCCAGCAGCAGCGCCTATGGTGTAGGTTGTGTGTGAACTCAAAGTAAACTGATTTAATAACATATTAAACATTTCATGGATTAACGTGAAGATGAATTCTTTTTTCCTCGTTTCTGTGTGTGTATGTCTCCGGATCAGTCTCCTCCCTCTGTAACAGTGCTCCAGGTTCAGGTCCCAGCAGTCCCAACAGCTCCAATACGGCTATCGCCAACGGCAACACGGGATCGGTCCCCAACATACAGACTGAGGTACGCACGCAAACGCACACAGGCAAACTTTATTTTAAGCTTTCAAGTATATAAAGTATATATAGCACTGGACTCAGGAAGCACACAGGTTTTTTTCATTTCCACTATTCATTTCTTGACCCACACACAACTCTGCCAGTCTGCCACCTGCAGGTCACGCGTGGTCAGTTTGTTTGCACATGAACTGACCAAAATACTTTGAAATAGAAATTTCAAATACATCAAAACACACAAACTTAAAACTCTTTCATAGTTTCATGAATAATAAAGGGGGTAAAGGCAAGTTAAAAAGGCAGATGGAATTTAAAAGTGATGACAGAAGGGTGTAGCGGATCCACAGAGTGTGGGGTGAAACAGAGTTGGTCTTCCTGCACTGGGTTGTTTGTCTGTCTGTTTTTGCAGCTGGTTTCTCTACGTGGCTGTGTTGTTAGCTCGCAGTGGCTTATGGTTAATGTATTTCATAAAGTTGCGCTGCACTGCACCGTACGCTGGACACTATTTTCGGCCTCGCAGTGTTTGACGTCCTCAAGGCAAAGAGCTTTAATATCAAACGTTTCCCTCTGGCTTTAAGAGGAAACACAGCTGCATGTTGTGGGTGTAGCGGTGATCTGATGTGTGTGTTATATTTGGTAAAATCAGATCCCAGCAGTAGCATATTTAATGAATAGTGAATAGGGCCTAAAATGGAACCTTGGGGCACACCACAGCCAAAAAATCATGTTTATTATGTATCAAATACTAGAAACTAATAAGTAGTTCCTTCAGAAGGCCACAGGGAAATGAATTATATTATAATTATTATTAATTACATTGACTTTGATTGATTTTTTTGAATTTATATTAACAAGATGTGTAAATTCCTTTATTGGAGTGTTTGGTGTTGCTCCAAACATGATTTTATGGGAAGTGGTCTGTGTATCAACAGGGATAATGAGGCCTGTGAATGCCTGCTGATGAGCATCGTCGTTTCTCCCAATATTTGCAGATCAGCTCTTATACGAGGATTGAACTCTGAAGTGGTGTGTAAACAGAACGTGTGATGAAACAGCTGGACAGTTTCGCTTATTGGTGGATGCGTTTGATCGGGGATAGTAGGCGGTTGTTAAATATGTGTATGAGCAGTCAGTTTTAAGGACTGCAGCTCTGGAAGGAAGGTTCAGAGTGAGTGTCTTGATCTGGAGGAGATGCTGTCAGTGCTTAATGATCAAACTCACCGATCACTAACATTTCACAGACCAGCACCCCTAAACTAACCAGTCCGCTTGTCTGTCTGTCTGCCTGCAGCTGAGATCTCTCCATCAGACGCTGGGGGCTGATGGGACATTGAGTCCCCTGAATCTCTACACTTCGCCCTCCTTGCCTAATATATCCCTGGGGCTCCCTGCCAACACACACATCACGGTGGGTCAGTTAGTTTTAGGTGGGGCCGAGGAAGTCACATGACCTGCAGTTACTGCTGCTCAGTCCAGAAACTGCCACACTAGCATTTAACTGTGGTGGTTATCTGTAATTACCTGTGCGGTAACCATGGTAATGTCCCCATTCTATAGCCTCCCCAGAAGCTGTCAACCCAGCAGGAGGCCGAGCGTCAAGCCATTCAGTCACTGCGAGGGGGCGGAGCTCTAACGGGGAAGTTTCTCTCCACATCTTCCCTACCTGCAGGTTAGCTTCACCATAGCTTATAATTAATAATTAGCTTATAATGAATCCATTTATCCATAAACACAGAAAATATGTAGTTAGTTTTAAAATGTGTTAGATTATACTGGAAATGTAATGATTTAATAATGTGTCTTTGCAGGAGTGGGCCACGATGTGGAGACCCCACCCCCCAGCTCTCATTCTGCCCATTCCTCATTATTGCAACATGTACTACTGCTGGAGCAGGCCAGGCAACAGACCGCTATGCTAGCTGGTACACACACACATTCACAAGTAAACTGAATTCAATGCTAACGTCCATGAAAGTGTCCGACCGCAGTATCCAACTCACTGCTTTTCTGCTATGCCCCTCCACGCGCACAGTCCCCATGTACAGCCAGTCGCCACTGGTTACGGCAGAGAGAGGCGTGTCCGGCGGCATGCGGGCAGTGAACAAGCTGCCCCGCCATCGGCCATTGGCCCGGACCCAGAGTGCACCTTTACCCCAGTCCCCCCAGGCCCTGCAGCAGCTGGTGGTCCAACAGCAACACCAGCACTTCCTGGAGAAACACTACAAGGTGCACATGTTCTCATACACATGTGCGCACACAAACACACACATTTACACACTAACGTTGAATTGTGTGTGTAGATGCTATCGAAGGGGGCAGAGCTTCCCAGGCCGCCGCCCACTCACCCAGAGGAGACCGAGGAGGAACTTACAGAGACCAATGACATGCAGGAAGACAATGGAGGGTCAAACCTCCACAGGTGTGACACCTCTGGCTACCACTAAATCAGTATGAGTAACTGGTTCATCTTCATCTGTACGCACTAAATGTTATATAATATTGTTTTAATGTCTACCCCGTTACTCTGACCGACCAGGCACCAGAAGGAGGGGTCTGACGACAGCGCACCTTCCTCCGAACGACTTGGCGTGCACGTGAAGGGTGAGGAGGAGCATGGGGCCGTGCACGTGAAAGGGGAGAGCACAGAGAGCGAGCTGGAGGAAGAGGAAGAGGAAGAGGACATCATCCAGCTGAGGGAGGGCGACGAAGAGGAGAGGGGGGGCTACACTCAGGTATGTGTCTGGATGCAATGGTTCCTCTCTGCAGAGACTGAATGTGCTGCAGTCTGCTGTTTTTAGATCAGAGAATCCCAGTGTACCTCAGCAGCGCCATACTCTTACATTCTAACATACTGACTCCCAACCAGGGCACTTGCACCCTGGGAGTACGTGAGAGATTGTGGAGTAAGTCAAGGAATAGATTGAAATATAAATTATGATTAAATGGATAAACAGTTGAAATGTCAGCTAAAAGTAAAGAATAAAGAATTATTTAAAATAATAAAACTAACGATCAATGTAGTACAAAGCCAATAGCATTTGGTTGAACAGTATTACGGGTTTAATGGTTTCATAGATACAGTGGCCCTATTCTGTCCTGCTCAGCAACTTTCTCACAATCACAGTCTGAAATAGCTCCACACTGCTGACGTGTTTTAGGTTAGTCAGCGTGCAATTACACAAAGTTAGCTGATGATGAGCTCACATGTTTTGTGTCACTGATTGGCGTTTTATTTAAGTGTCCTAGCCACATACATACAGTGAATGTCATCCATTTGTCATTGCAAGACAGCCAATCATGGTATGTGCTAACATCCAGCTAATCTGAGGTTTCTCCATCAAAATCTGTCCACATTAGCAGCTTTAGGATGTGATGGATGGGATTGAGCTTGTCTGGTACAAATGCGGTGGCAGGTCAGACACAAAAGATTTGCAGCTACTGATCCATGATCCAGGTCAGTGTTAAAGTCAGGACTTCTCGGTTATGCAGCATCATCCCACAGAGGGATGAATCACACAACTGCATCATCAGCCGACCCCCTGCTGCTCTCTGTCTCACCATGTTTGCTCTGTTACAGATGTTGCTTTGTCTTAAGCTATCTGACTCATCGCAGCTAACGGTTGGCCTGTTATTTCAGTCCAAACCTGAGAACCTGAGATGGCTTCAGGGCTTTTTCACCCTCGCATATTGTATGTATTTACACATACAAGTCCCGCGCAGCATTGACTATTCTGTTTTGGTCCTGGTTTGCAGAGAAACAACACACTTATTGCTATAAGTATGGAGTCTATCACTATGTTCATATTAATACTGAATGATGCGTGTGTAATGTGAAAGGGGTTACTTGTCATGACACACACAGACAATGTACATCACACTGCAGTTTCCCTTGTTTATTGTTTTAGTTTTATGGTCTGCAGCTCTCCTGTCGTAGCCTCATTCCCAGCTGCAGCAGGTGGCTGTTTGCACTGAAAATGCTTCAACAAACATACTGTACAGCACCTGCGCAGGACCAAACACGGGCAAGACAAAGTTAGCAACAAGCTGGTGAAGTTAGCGTAGCATTAAGTAGCTACAGGTTCTCTGAGGAGTTGTGAAGACCTGACGTGAGCTAGAAGGAGGATGTACCCAGGAGTTAGCCAGAGACCCAGCTAAATGCTAAAGCTGCTCTAAAGTGTTATGTCTAACAGCTTTATACAGTGGCATATGTGACGTAGCATGTGTTGTGTAAAGGATGACATGTGGACACCTGAATCTGTAGAGTCAATTGAATTGAGTTGCAGTGCATGGTGGGTAATGTAGGAAATAATAACCATCCCAGCATGAAAACACGAGAGCTTTGTCGCTGGGGTGTCCAGCTGAACTTGAGCGGAGAGACTGTCACACCCACAGACACACACAATTGTTGACGCTGCAGTGACATCACCAGCTGGTGACTCAACCACTGGACTCATCACTGTGTGTTGCTGGATGTCTGTAATATCTTCAAGTGGTGTGTGTGTGTGTGTGTGTGTGTGTGTGTGTTTTAGTGTCCACCCACATATGATGAGTCACTGAGTTCGCAGCAGGGAACACAACAACACCCCCTATATATAGACGCTACAGAATGTGTGTGTGTGTGTCTGCATTGCACAGACACACACACACACACACACATTGTGGATATTGGTGATCATTAAATTTCAGGACAGTCAGTCAAATGATACGGAAACTAAACAGTTGTTGTCGCCACTAAAACTGAAGTTGCAGCAATTGTTTTGTAGAAGTTGCAGTATTTATGTTGATCAATCAAATGTATGATATATCAAATAAGTTAGAATCATAGTAATGACAGCGTGTGCGGACAGGGAGAGAGGCAGGAGGGGGACTGTCATTGAGTGTTTTGTCATTTTTCAGACACACTCACGTACACACACTCCGCCATCATTGCAGTGAATGGACTGATTTCTGATTCATCCTTCTGCTATGAATCATAAGTTTCTCCCCCCCCCGTCCTCCTTCCCCTTCCCATCAGACCTTGCAGCAGCTGGGTGTGTTCCAGTCCTCGTTGCCCCACAGACCCCTGGGAAGAGCGCAGTCCTCCCCTGCGGCCACTGTCAATCCCATCAAACACCTCTTCACCACCGGTCAGATTCTCTTTTTTTTGTGTGTGTGTATGTGTATGTGTGCACATCTGGTTTGTAGCAGCGCCAGTCCGCCTACTGCAAGCCACCATGCTTGTTGCCTAGCAACAGGGAGCTGACTGTCTGTTGACTGTTGAGACGAACTAAGTGAACTGACTGAAACACCTTAAATCCTTAGGGAGGGTTTTGTCTATTACAGCTAATTTCCTGGTTCATGAGTGTGTTTATCATGTTCAGCTATGAGACCCGCTGTTCTGCTGCAGTTTGCTGTTGGTACAAATACAACACTTGCTTCATTAGCTACATATTGAAGTCTTCCAGCAGCTCTCAGGACAGAATTTTTACTTTTTATTGAACTTTCATCACAGAGTTTACAGGAGTATGGTTACTGATTTGCAGCTAAAATCTAATTTAGCTTGGCAAAGAAATTAAGATTAATGACTGATCTACGACGGCCCGGCAACTGCCACAGGACGCTTGTCGAGGGCGAGGAGACAAACACAGACAAAGACGAATGACTAATTAACTAAAGAAATGGAAACAAAACATCTACATGTATCATTAGATGCATCTTAGGGAAAGGAGGCAGTGATAGAAATACAGTTTCCCAGCTGTAGCTTTGTTTGTACTAAACTCCAGTCATTAGCAGTGACAACCGTCTAAAGGTGAGCTGTTGGAGAGGCCTTTACTCTGATTTAAGACATGTATTGCAGCGGCTGCAGTCACTGATTTAAGTAGGGTGGTGAGTGTCCACGACGAGTTTCATAAGTAAGCATGATGTGTGAATGAATATTACAAAGTCTGTGCAGAGAGGAGCATTTGACAGGAGAATGCAGAGGGCAGTGGTGTGTGGAGAGAGGGGGAGTGATGACATGAAACTGAACCTGGCACATTGCTATCACACGCTCAGGCTGTCTGGCTGTGAGATGTGGTCAGTCTCTGGTCACAAACATCAAACTACATGTGTTCCCCTCTCCATTATTTGCTCTTGAAACCATGTCTATTAGAAGTATTACTGTAAATCCACTGTCCCTGAGTGTCTTACACGTGTAACCCTGGCAGCTACTGACATCTTGTGGTGCACATTTGTTATTATAAACTTCATTTTGTTGACTGTTTACGCTCAGCTTTTCCTGCACTGAGGTGACTGGTAATGTTTGTGGATTAATGGAGACCATTATAGTTATATTTCTTTGCTTTATGTTTATTTATTTCTATTATTTGTGCCTTTTTATTTGTCAGCACAGGGTATTTGTTTATCTGTTGCTTTTTTGCTGATTTTGTCTTACACTCTCTCTCTCCTCCTTCTCTCAGGGCTTGTATATGACAGTCTGATGTTGAAGCATCAGTGCGTGTGCGGCAATGCTCACATCCACCCAGAGCATGCTGGGAGAGTGCAAAGCATCTGGTCCAGACTGCAGGAGACGGGCCTGCTGGGCCGCTGCGAGGTATACACAAGCCGTACAAACACACACTCACACGCACTTTGCAAACAGGACCTTTGTACTCGTAGAAAAGCCACGCCCATAGTGATGTAATGTCAGGGCTGCAGGCTATCCCAGCATGCTCTGCAATACACTCACCTCCCAGAGAAAGTGAGTGAAGTTTTTAGTAGTTTCTTGATATTAATAACTGCCGAGTGTCCATTCTATTATTTCTTTCTGATGTGCAAATTAAAAATGTGCAAACTCCTTACTCAGTCCCTCTCACCGTTTGTGTGTCTGAGCAGAGGATTCGTGGGCGTAAAGCGTCTCTGGATGAGATCCAGTCCGTCCATTCAGAGTTCCACACTCTGCTGTATGGAACCAGTCCGCTGAATCGACACAAACTGGATCACAAGAAGCTGCTGGGTACCTGTCTGTCTGTCTGTCTGACTGACCGTCTCATCTCTGCAGCTAAGACTGACTGTCCACTGTTGTTGTTGTGTGTTGTTTGTGTCGGGATAAAATAAGCGTGATTTGATTAATTTGACTGTGGAAAACTGAGAAAAACCTCAATTAAAATTTTTTTTCCACCCAATTAATTCATTAATATTCCAAAACAAAACATATCCTTGTATAATATGTTAATCTCATAAAACCATAGAGTGTATAAAACATAAAAACCCTTCAGGGTTTATGATAAATCTTCTCTGATCGGTTGTTTCAGGTCCAATCAGCCAAAAGATGTATGCTGTTCTTCCCTGTGGGGGAATAGGGGTGAGTGTATCTCTCTATGTCCCTGTCCATTGCTGTCATTCTGCCCGTTCAGCAGTTTTTCAGCTCTGTGCTGCCCCCTGCAGGTGGACAGTGACACTGTGTGGAACGAGATGCACTCGTCGGCGGCGGTCCGCATGGCGGTGGGCTCAGTCATTGAGTTGGCCTTCAGAGTGGCAGCGGGGGAGCTGAAGGTAATGCGATGATACACTCCCAGGTCTACACAGTTTTCTGATAATCACCCTAAAACATGCTGTCTTACCTGACGCTGCGTCATCTGGCCTCTTCACTACATGTCCGCCTTTGTTACAGAACGGCTTTGCAGTGGTGCGTCCACCCGGTCACCATGCTGAGGAATCCACTGCCATGTCAGTACACCAGAGATTATTGTCTCACGGCTACATGATTCCCTACATCACACTCTGGTGATGACTAACAGTTTGTACCACCTTCCTCTGTGTTTGAATGTGTGTGTCCTGTGTGTGTGTATGTGAGTACAGGGGGTTTTGTTTCTTCAATTCAGTAGCAATCACTGCCAAGCTGCTGCAACAGAAACTGGGAGTGGGCAAGATCCTCATTGTGGACTGGGTGAGTAGCACTGGTACATGCAAACTCACACATACACAAACAAAGAAACACACAGGCACACGCAGGTGGTCTGTCAGCGCTGACACCTCTCTCAGGGAAATACTTTAGCTTCTTTGTTTACTTCGTCAGCACGTAAGTGTTAATTATTCATCAAAATTCATAATTCTGTTTGATTTTAACATTGTTGGGTAAAATCATAAAAAATGAAATAGTTCCTTTAAGTTTTGTTTAAGACTGCTGCACCTACATTGATTCACACTGTCCATAGTGATATTAGAACAGAAGCTTATGTGACCCTCAGGCTAAACCCTCAGTACCTGCGTTAGCCATCAGGCTAACTCAACAGTAGCTCAGAAATCAATTGAAATTCTACATTTTCTAGTCAAAGCCAGATCTGTGCTGCGCCGTGTATCAGACTTCAGTTATGACAGCATGATTGGCGTGATCGGAGCCTGCCAGGCTGTTATATAAACTCGAACTGAGCTGTCCGACCTTAAACCAGGTGACTCTTTTATCAACTTCCTCTGAGCACAAAGATCCACACCACGCTCATTAAGATCCAAGAATGATTCATTTTTCACACGGCAGGTCCGAGACGTTCTCCTGGTTGTCTCGGTCTTCTGTCTCCCTGATGATTCCGGTGTCCAAATAGTGTTTTAAAGCTAACTTAATTCGAAAAATGAGTCGGTGTGTACTGTTAAGTGGAATTAACAGGCCATCTGATTCATGCTGTCCCCCACACTGCCTGTTTATACTGCTGTGAAAAAAAAAACCCCAAAAAACACCCAGCTGCCATGTTGATCCGTGGGCAAAGAAACATCCGCGCAGGTCACAGAGTAAAGTTGGTGTGGCTCACTGCACAGGGACCCGATTCAGCCCAGAGTGGCGAGCCACTTAGTATAAATACATGACAGTGATGAAATCCTATAGCCTGTAGTTAAAAAGTCCTGTAGCTTCCTGTTCTGCCCCCAGGGGGCCCACCCATGACGACTGGTCTGTAATACATCTGCATCTTGTTTGTACTAACCCTTTAACATTAAGTTCGCTTGAATTTCAGCTTTAATTAGACTTAAAACTGTTTAAAACAACTCATTCCAAACTTCCAGATATCTTATATGTCAGCGATGTCCATCTCCGTGTTAAGCTACATGCAATATTTGACATGTAGGAGTTATATTGGAAAGATCATTCCATCAAATCAAATTATTCTGAACATCTTGTGCATTGCTTTTCCCCCAAACCTAGCCTCGCTCATTTGATGTCATCTGAAGCCTAAATGAGTTCATAGTGACTGGCTGAATTAATAATTTTATGTGTTTGTGGCTCAGGCTGTTGTACCGCTGTTGCAATATCAGACCTCAGGTTAATCGACAGTTAGCCCGCCCAGGCTTTTCCGCAGTCACTGAGAACTAATGTGGATAAAACGTTGACCGCAGAGTGTTCAGAGTGTCTGTATTATAACACCCCACTGACCGTCCCTCTGATTCCACCGTGACCTGTCACTGCAGGACATTCACCATGGCAACGGCACCCAGCAGGCCTTTTACAGTGACCCCAACATCCTCTACATTTCCCTACATCGCTATGATGACGGAAACTTCTTTCCCGGCAGTGGAGCTCCGGAGGAGGTACAGGCACACACGCACGCACACACACACACACACACACACACACACACACACACACTAAACTCACTAACTCACTAAACATGCATAATGAACACAACTGTGTCACCACTCTGTCTCTCTCTGTCTGTCTGCAGGTGGGATCAGGTGCAGGCGTTGGTTTTAATGTGAACATAGCGTGGACTGGTGGGGTAGAGCCTCCTATGGGTGATGTGGAGTACCTCACTGCCTTTAGGTAAACATTATTATCACTGGATCTATATTTTTAAATTGGCATCATTCATACTGAGGTCAGTGAGCAGACACAAGTGAGATGTGAAGGAGCACCTGTCAGCTGTCGGCGCTGCAGACTGAGGTGCAGGCGCCTCTGCTTGAGTCCAAAATGTGTCAGCTTGCACAAAATAGTCTTTTTGTGTTTGGGAAGCCTCATGCTTTAAATTGTGTGTGTGTGTGTTTGTGTAGGAGTGTGGTGATGCCCATCGCCCAGCAGTTCAGTCCCGATGTGGTTTTGGTGTCAGCGGGCTTCGATGCAGTCGAGGGTCATCAGTCTCCTCTGGGAGGATACAATGTCTCCGCCAAGTGTGAGGACCACACTGGTTACCATAGTGACCAGACCATGACTTTTTTTTTTTTTTTTTCCAAACCTGACATGACCACCAAATAGATTTTAATGAACGTCTCTCGACTGGTGCCTGTGTTGGCAGGTTTCGGGCAGCTAACACAGCTGCTGATGGGTCTGGCGGGTGGGCGTGTTGTTATGGCGCTGGAGGGCGGTCATGACCTCACCGCCATCTGTGACGCATCAGAGGCCTGCGTCTCTGCGCTTTTGGGAGACCCGGTGAGAGAGAAGTTCAGAATGTCAGCAGTAATTATTCATGCTTTCATTTCAAAGATGAACCGTGACAGCTGTTTTGTAACTTGGAGGCGCTGGCCACCATCTAGGAATAATGGAAATATTACACAGCCAGTGTGTCAAGCACTACTGATGACCAGCTCATGTAACTGCTCAGTGCAACAGTGATGCTCATTTCAATGTTTAAGAGACTATTCCAGATTAGAGATGAGCTTTCTTTTTGAGGGATACATGAGAAGCTTGATCAGATCAGTAGTGATATCCATACAGTGTCCTCCAGCTCTGACTGTCCTTCACACTGTTGGTGTGAACAGGGCCGAGCTGGCTGTTTATCTGTTTCCAGTTGTAATGCTAAGCTAAGCTAAGCACATCATGACACCAGCACAGCGCTACACACACATTAGGTCTCGTTTCGGAGCTGACAGTGAATTGTATCACTTCAGACACAGCAGATCAACACATGAAGGTGAGACAGAAGGTAGAGGAGCCTCCAGTCAGAGCTTTTACAGCCCTCATTGTGTTTGCTGGATGTGCTACAGTCGATTTCATGTTCTTCTGTTAACACACGCATTCTCTCTCTCTCTCAGTGTGACTCTGTGTTTCAGTGGCCTCAGGAGAAGCCATGTCCAAAAGCGTGGTCCTCACTAGAGAGTGTAATAGAGATCCAGAGTAAGAAGCACCTGCACAAATACAAACTCACACAGACACACACACACAGTAAACACACCCTGTGATGAGAAGCTGCAGTGCGTCTTGATCCTCAGTGCCATGTGTATCTCTCTCTCTCTCTCTCTCTCTCTGTCTCTGCAGGTAAACACTGGCCTTGCCTCCAGAGTTTGTCTCAGACGAGTGGCCACTCGCTATTAGACGGCCCCCGGGGGGCTCAGGGCCAATCGGAGGATGAGGCAGAAACGGTCAGTGCGATGGCCTCTCTCAGCGTTGATGTTGAGCAGCCGAGCTCCATTCCTGACAACACGGAAACCAGCAGGTCAGCTCACACAGTTTGAGTCATGTATACCCATCAGAAAGCAACATGATGTAACTCTAAACAGTCTGTTTGCCATGTGTGCAATCAGCTTTTGTGAATTAACTGTGATGTATGCGCTCTTTAATGTAATGTCTGATGTTGAACTGTCTGCAGGTCCACAGAGGAGCCGATGGAAGAAGAGCCTGTATTGTAGGAAAGCTTCAAAAGAGAACCACACAAAAACTCCACATTCACCTCCTTATGGCACCTCCTCTTCCTCTTCCTTTTCCTCTTCCTCAGTGTGTAGGCGCACGCAGACCAGTGGAACTGTTTTGTTGTGGAGTACTTGAATTGGCTGAGAAGAGCAGTGCGGAGGCAATAGCTGGGGCCCCATGGGGAAACACGGAAAGGTCTCTTTTCTATTGGCTCATCAGCCCAAGGAGGAGCAGTCGACTTGTGGGAACATGAGGAGGGGATGGTCAGCAAAAGAGACATGTCTTGTGACCTGTATACTTATCCACCTGTGCAGAGCACCACCGAATATCCCACTCCCCCCACCCTCTTTCTTTCTGTTTGTCCCTGCTCCTCTGTTTCCACAACGGGGCGATGACTGTGGAAAACCTGAATTTGAACTCAAAAAGTCAGACGGCAAGACAGCCTGTCTTCATGCCTGTCTGTCTGTCTGTCTGTCTGTCAGGGAAACAGGCTGAGTGAACGTGGCGTTCGCCGGCAGAGGAGGAACAACCTGTTTTCTAATGAACAGAGGAGGAGGAGGAACTAGGTGCCTTTTTTTTGAAAAACAAACCGTCCAATCAGAAACCACAAAACACCACCGCCGCAGCACCTCAGCAAAGCAACCAGCCAATCAGGACTGAAGAAACACACTCACACAAACACACACACTACTGTTGATTCAGTGGGTCAGTTCATTTTTGAGTCTTTGTTTCTTCATCTGGATGCCTTAATTTGTTCTTATCTCACTATTTAGCGACCTTGAGAGAGACGACAGAGAGGGAATGAGGCGAGTGGACGTGCATATATATATATATTCAGGAATGTCTTTGAACTGCTAAGGACTGTGTTTTGTGTTATATCTTACAATAATCGTACCAGGTATTCCCTACAGACCGAAGAAATGCCTCTAAAGCCATCGTCACACACTAGACATCTGCAGTGCAAATCCATTGAATTAATCTCCATTGAATATTAATATGACGTTACAGCGTTCAGTCAGACTTTTCATGGGACTGGTGAGTGTCTCAGGATCAGGCCTGTTTCAGCAGTATTCACTGTGTAAAGTATGTACCTGACGAAACTGCGTCATTCAGACCGCCACTCCCCTCTCTCTCTTTTACTCATTTTGGTGGAGAGTCATGTGACCTGAGCCCCACCCCCTCTGCTCTAAAGGGGGGTTTTGGCATTGTGGCACGTTTTTGAAACACCACATTGACCCCACTGCTACACCCCCCTTCTTCTTCTTTCTTTTTTTTATTGTAATATTCCCCTGTTTGATGTAAATACTGTCTCCTGTCCTGTTGCCCACGGTCACAGCAGAATCAGTGTGGTCACTTTTCTATATCTGTACATACATATATGTATAAAAATACAAAATACTTTCTCTTTTTGTATAAAAAAGAAAAAATAATATTCTATATAAATATATATATGTAAACAGTGTTTTATCCAATCAAATTGGATTCATGAATATATTCTATTTGGAGATTTGATGTTTTAAAGGTTTGGGCTGTTTGACAGGGAAGTAAGCACACAGTCTGACGTCCTCAGACTGCTACCCGTTTGTTTGTTTGTTTACAGATGTCGAGGGTGGCTGGATATTGTTGTGGCAGTTGTTGGAGGTGAACAGCGAGCTCCATTTCCTCTGGCGGGACCAGGCGGGCAGTGCTGCCCTCCGCAGGCAAACAGCAGCAACAACAGAGAAGGAGATATTAAGGTCAAAGGCTGTGGCAGGGTAAACAGGCTGGTCCAGTGATGAGGGATCTCTGTAGTCCAGCTGGGAGTCACTGGCTCTGAATCACAAGCTCCTGTGACTTGGACATTTTACTTCCTGTCGGCCTCCATAGGTTTGCTACAGCAACAGGGCTTTAAAGGCAAACTAATACTGATCAGCTATCTTCTTAGCAACATAGGAAACGGGGGAAGGTGCTGGGAAGTTGTAAAGTAACACGAATATTTGACTTTCCCTGACCAAAACACATCGCTTCCATCTACTTCAATCCAAATCATATATCAAAGATGACACAGGAAGTCTCTCAGGGTTGAGAAGGTCACCCCTGGGCAATTTAAGAACGGGCAGGAGATGTCAGGGAAGGATACAAAACTAGCATTTGATCTTTTTAGCCCAGGTCAGCCATGACTCACTTTTTGCCACTTCCAATTCAACTACATACTCTGGCACTTGGAAAACAGCAGGTCAGAAAGCAGAGCAGCTACCACCACAGCTGGGGTGCTCAGCAAACAAATGAGTTTTGGCTGTTTCATCACTGTTGAGGAGTTAAATTTGGCTTAACTGACCTTGGATACGTGCACTGTTTGAAAAATTCAGTGTATGTTGCAAAGTAAAGACAAGGAAGTTGAGAATAAGAGAACATGACTTTGCACTAGATTTGCTGTATTGAAGTGGCTGTAGAAGATCTCTCATCATCTGGTGAGGTTAATGTTTTCATCTGTCCTGCTGCTGATAATTCATCCTCCTGGATCAGGGCTAAAGGACCATTTGGCGACTGCCCTGTCAATTCAGGACTGCATCACTGCAGTCAACACTCACACATCCCATTTCCTGTTTAAAGCCTGAGCTCAGACAGTAACAGTGTGTTCAGTGAGCTGCCAGCTAATCGCTTCTTTTTCTGTGCTTTTAAAGCCCCGAGCTCCTGTGTCATAGTTCACAAACTGACAAATCACATCAGATGATGCCCAGTGGATGCAGACCGTCAGAACTGGACCATCCTGTTACCCACATCTGTGGACACTCAACTCAGACACAATATTGAGTCACTACGCCGACTGTGCTGGACACAATCTTCAACCTCACTCAAGTCCATTTGCCCAGGTCCCTCTGTGTCGGAGCGAGTGTTGTAGCTCCCGCTGCCGCCCCTGGGTCTCATCTGTTCAAAGCAATATAACACTGATAGGTCAGCAGCGACTGGGGCAGAGAGAGAAGTTTCTACAATGTCCAGCTTTAGCATCGTCGTGGTAACGCAGCAGACAGCCTGACAGGAGCTCCCTGTGATCGAGTGCTGTTCGTTCGTGTTCGTGTGTCTGTCAGGTGGAATGGATGGATCGATGAGCAGATTGATTTATTGAGCTGTGTTTCCAGGCGGTTTCAGTGTAGTCTTTTTCTACTAATGTAAACACTAAGGCCATTTTGTCCATTATACCAGCAGTCAGTAACAGCAGTGCCTCTTGATGGGGAGGTGTGGAGCGGAGATAGGCGGATCAGTGTCCGAGCTCCATGTGGGCACAGAGGAACAGAGGGCGAGTCGGCGGCAGCAGCAACCACACCTGAGCAGCCGGTTGATTAAGAAATTTGAACCTCAATTCAAATAGCCTTAGTTTGTTGGTCTCTTGTTTTTTAAATTAACATTTACAAGAACAGAAGTTCCGCAAGAAGGACGTGCGTGAGGATGTAGTCGCTGTAGCTTTATGCAGACTGGAGCGGCGTCATTTTGTTGTTTCTGAACTTTTTGGCTTTTGGCCTTTTAAAGGGAGGCCAGTCTCACAGCTGTCAGTAGATTGGATAGGATTTTTCGAGCAGACAAACCAGAGTCAAGTTAGACTCATGTTTTTGTCGGGGTTCTTCACACAGTTATGATCTTTTTATCTTATCTTTTTATGTACACGAACATCACAAATTCTCTTTGGTATCGCTGTACGTGTTTCCAACCACTTATTTTACGTCTGCCTTTGGAAAAACACACGAGCGGAGACACCAGAAATGTCTTTAGGCTTAAGCGAGATAGAAAAACTGGTGCAT
Source organism: Datnioides undecimradiatus (assembly GCA_008933995.1). Taxonomy (NCBI): domain Eukaryota; kingdom Metazoa; phylum Chordata; class Actinopteri; order Lobotiformes; family Datnioididae; genus Datnioides; species Datnioides undecimradiatus. The sequence continues at coordinate 2,660,063 of WARS01000048.1, forward strand.
TGATTAAAAAGAAAGTGCATCAGTGGATTAGAAACATGAGGGCAATGAAATTATGATGTAAATGACTAAAATAGCAGATTTTAAATCGAAATCTTGGATGGAGCTTTTGACAACAGACCTTTTCAACCTGCTTTTTGTAGCACGGGTGGGACCAGGTGTACACGTCTCCATCTTTAAAAGAGGTTAGACAGCACATAGTGTGAACGGACTCATGTTATACATATCCTAACTAAACTCTTGAACTGCTGAACACTTGAACTCAGGTTGGTTGCTGCTCTGCCCTGCTCCACTGCTACGTGGCACCAATGAGCCCACGAGGAGATGCCGTGGCCGTCTGGGCTCACGTCCTAACGAGCAAGGAAGCAGTGGAGTGGCTCCCCCAGACGTTTAAAACTCTAAATGATACGAGTCCAACAGAACTGACAGCGTCAGGTGGTCCGAGTCGACCAAAACCTCCTCAGTCCAGAGGCTCACACAGCTCTACTGTTGCTACCACCCACGCAAACACGAAGGTGAAATGCGCACTTTCACACACACTCACAGACTATTTTGCTACATCAGTTAATACTGTATATTTCTTGATATGTTTGATACTGTGGTGTACATGTAGTGTCCTGCTTCGATGCGGTGTGGGGGTGGGGTATCTTTGGACTCTTGGGTGGCACAGAGGAGGTTCAGTATCAGTGTGACTGTCACCTTCTCTCTCTTGCTTTTTCCTTCTTGTGTTTTTGAGGGTGGGGGGGCGGGGGCGGGCCGTTCTCTCTGTTACCTTTCCCCTCGACCGGCACGCGACTGAAAAATCGGAAAAAGCGCCGTTTTGTTGGAACTGATCACAAGCACATTCCTGACTATTCTCTGTCTGTGCTGTCGTTTTAATCCAGATTCTTTCTTGTTGCGACGATACAACATGTGTCTAGTTCGTGCTGACTCACATGTATATAAAGTGCATATATGTGTACACATGTGCAATACACGCTATTCGAGCAATCTATTACTGTGACTATTATTGATGATGATACTTGTCCCTTTCTCAAGGTTTCAGCCCATTCTTTTCTTCTTGTCCTGATTTCCTGTTGATGACTTGTGTTGCAGGAGCTTAAAAAGGGAGAAGGTGACTTGTGAGTTTTCACACTCAGTTTCATTTCAGGGGTTTGTGGACATTTTAATGAAGCCCTTTTTTTTTATTACTCTCACTGTAATGTTGTGACGTTGATCCTGATTATCTGTTTCTTTGTTGTTTTTTTAAGTGGGCCTGTTGTTAAACTTGTCTGGAAACTCAATAAAGCAATTCACCAACTTCCTGTTGCATTCGCTAACTCATATAACCAGTCCCTTCCAGCGCCACTAAAGCCCCAGGCTATTTCCCCCCATTACCAGTCTTTATGCTAAGCTAAGCTAAGCTAGCTGGGTGCTGAAAATAGCTTCATATTCACCAAACAGACAAGAGTGGTATCAGTCTCCTCATCCAAACTTCATCACTGTAATCCACAGTATCCCAGGTGGGGGTGCAAACACATCAAATGCACACATTAGCTCTCAGTCATGTCTTAATACAGCGTTTTCATAGCATCAAATGACAAAATCTTTGGGAAACATCTGACATGTGCTTTGATTATTATTGTTTCTTAGTTTGTCTCATCTGCTAACGTGGAGCAGGCCAGGGTGATGACCCATGCAGCAGCCGGCCACCGGGGGGCCTTTAGACGGCTTGGCTTCACTTTTGGGGAGCTGTCGTCTATCTTTATATACACTGTATGGACACTTGGCCATGTTACAGTAGGTCGCAGCACTTTCGGTGAGTATCATTTGAAAGCTCATACGCACTTTTAAATTTGTCCTTCAGAAAAATGTAATCTCCATGGTAACCAGTGACGACCTGTTTCTTTTGATGCTCAGTAAATGGTGAATGAGTTGAGTGGAACTGCTGCATCAGTGGCTAGAGATGCTGAACGCAGGTTGCAGTCTGTATTGAAAACTACTGTCTCCATAGCAACGTTATGAAACAGCATCAGTCTGTTGAGGGGACCTATTTAATTTGGAGTATACTGTGGTGTAAACTCTGCTCAGAGCATCAGAAATACGAAGGTCATGAGTCCAAGACCCTCCCAGAGACATTTATACAGTTATTATTATTATTATTGAAGAGACAACTTTAATAATGAATTTATCATTTTTCAATGTGAAATTATCACTGAACAATGTATCAAACATTAAATACCTCAGAAAGATTAGCATCTGCAAATTAAAATGTGCTTATCCCAAAGAACAGACAGAGGCAGCAGCTGCTAAACACTCTGCTGCAATGTGAAATGTGCTAACTCGTGATATTCTGAGAGTTTGACTTATTTAAAATAAGGCCACTGATCTCTGAGAGAGTCCACAACTCGACTTTGTGGCGAGCTGCTGTGTGCTAGCTCTCCGGCGAGTAGATCTTGATTAGGTGCTGCAGCTCGCTGGGGTAGCCGCTGACTGGGCACCGCTGGTTAGCTTTCACATACGTGTAGATGCAGCGGTAACAGAAGACGAAGCCGGAGGTGGACAGCACTGTGGCGTTTGTGCGAAACTTCCGGCACAGAGGGCAGTTCCTGTTGTCAGAGTTTCCGTGCCGGGTTTCCTCGCCGCCCTGCTCCTGCTGCAGGTGGAGCGGTGGCGGGGGAGCCGGCAGGGAGGTGAGAGTTTTAACGGTGCTCTGGTTCTCTGAGGAGTACCACCACTCCAGGAACTGCAGGAAAAACACACCCAAGGAGAGGCAGGTGGAGAGGGACACGGCCACGCTCCTTGTCGCTTGTGACATCACCCACCACGCTCTCTGCGCCAGGCTGCAAACACAACAACGACCCATTGTTGATGGAGAACATTTCGCACTCTGAACCTGAACCTCAGCTGCATTTCTGCGGTTTCCTGTTCACCACACCTTAACTGCTCCAACACGGCCACCAGGAAGTCCTACACTGAGACCCTGAGGCAGCTGTAGGACAGAGAACTTTCCCACAACTAGCAACTATGGAAGTTTCCAAATTATCCCTATAAATTCATGAATTCTACATTAGGAAATTAATTTGGCAGTATCGTGTTTAAACTTGTAGTGTTGCGTCTGTAAGTCCGTAAGTCTGTCTGCGGGGGGCATCTCAGTTGACTTGCATATCGAAGCCTATCAAAGGACAAATAACTGTTTGTTTGTAATTACGACTCACCACTTCTCAGAGCAAACGGCTGATTTTGTAAACGCCTTTATGTGGCAGCCGCTGGTTTCAGCTATTTCAATTCAGCGTGAAAAACAAGCAGCAGTGTAGGGTGAAATCATTGTCAAAATCACCTTAAATGCACTGACTATGAGTCACAATACATAGAACAATTAGTAAACAAATAATTCAATCCACGATGACAGAAAAAATCCACATCATGATCTGCAAATGGAATCCAGCGACTTGCACTTGAAAATCATTTGCGTCAAACGTCTGAAGCTAAATCACCCTGCCTTTATTCAGTGCAATCCAGTTCAAGCAGAAGCCACTGAGTTCTATCTGTGGACCAGGATGCGTCTGTGGATTTTGAATCTATCTGATTGTGTTATGTGAATATATTTGTGACTCACAGTTTCTGCGTTTACAGTGATGCTGAGGTTGGTTCCTCGAGTTTTGAGAACTCAAACACTAACAACAGAAACACTTCAGGATGCGTTTGAGTTTGGACGTACCTCCCCTCAGCTGGGATGCTGGTTTTGCTGGTCCTCAGCTCCATGTGTCTGATGTCTTGAGCTGTAAGTCGTGCCAGTCTGACCTTTGCCAGCCACAGCAGGGGATTGTGGGTCCTGGTGACTCCAAAGACAAAGAGCAGTTGCTGGCAGAAGACCCAGGCCTGCCAGGCTGAGCTGACGTAGGGGTACACCGCCACAGCTGCTCTGTACAGCCTCTGGGTCCTGCTCTGTGCCAGCCGGATGGAGAAGTCCTCCTCATCCCTCTGCCGGGCCAGTGATGCCTCCAGCTTGGCCCGTAGGTACGGCACCAAGCACAGGAAAAGAAGAGAGCACCAGTGGGACTTCCTGTGCAGCCCAAAACGTACAGGAAGTCCCTGGCTTCCTGTAACTCTCTTCAGGCCGTAGAAGTTCTCGGAGAAGGATGCGCTGCAGTGAGACAGGAAGTGGTTCTGGAGGAGGAGGTCCAGCAGCAGGTAGAGCTCATCAAAGTGTTGCCACAGGAAGCCAAAACGTGACGGACTGGACTCCGCCAGAACCTGAGGAGGTGAACAGCACAGTGTATGACTCATCAAAATACAGTCTCAATTAGTCTGTACTCAGATCCCTGTGTGATCTCATGCTTTGCGGCTACAATCAGGTTTGCATTAGTGATGAGATCCTGTCAAGAGCCCTGATTCACTGCCTGAGGCTCACTTTTGCAGCGTGTCTCAGGGCCGGTCTGACTGCTTCCATCAGGGACTCATGAGCCAGGACCTCAAAGATAGACGGCTGCTCGTTCACAGCAGTGGAGGTCAGATGGGCTCCGGCCTCCGCCATGGCTGCTGCAGGAGCAACAACAGCACAGTCATAGAATTACATAAACAAGTAAAATCTCTGTCACTTCACATTATGCACAGATGTTCATCACAGCAGAACTGCACATTTAGGATCCAGCTGCAATGTCTTTAAGTACATTGTTTCACACAAATACAGAGCTCATTAAAGATATACACCCGCTCTCCTATTTGCTGGTTAAACTATGAAATGATCTAATAACGGATAGATTTCATAATGTTCACCATGTTTACATCTGTGTGCATGCAAGAGTATATTAAGATGCTATTTAAAACATGGGTCTTGTGCCGACTTGGCTGCACATCCGTCCCAGTGAGAGTGAATATGGTGTTGCACAGAGAGTAAATGACAAGCTTAACAAATCAGTGACAATTCCTGTGTAGAATCCAAATTATAGCATCGCTATGAAAGAAGCTTATTTTTATTATGACATCACACTGATGTAAGAGTGCAGCTTCCACTGCCTTGTGCATGCAGGTTTCCTAAAGCTCCATGTTAGCCTGCAACAGCCTGCCAGCACGAGACTATTCAGATACTCTGCAGACCATGCAAAATATAGTTACAGCCAATCACAGATGAAACCAACACTTATGATAGGCTCATGTTAGTTCAGTTTATCGTGTACACATAACGAGGGCAGGCTTCGTTGTTGCAGGTTATCTCTGCAGCCATGTGTTCGAACCTGGACTCCTAACGTCACCTTGCTTCCCGTTAGCCGCTAGCTGTTAGCAGGACTGCGTCGCTGATGTTTCCCGGCTTCGTGGACGCTCGTTTACAAGCGCTTCATGTTCCGCTGAGCATCACAACAAACACAGACAGGCCAGTCATCTGCCATGTCTCTCCCGCTATTGAGTACTCACCGTGCAGTCGCCACTTCCGCATTGGTACGCGTCATATATTTCGTTGACGTCACAACGCAATTTACGTCTTTCTCGATTGGGAATATAAATTAGATTCGTGCGGCACAGTTTATGCGGTTTCAGCCATAAAGTGATAGTATGTGAAAGAGCAACAAATTACTTAAGTATACATGCAGTGGAACTGATAGAGCAAATCAGCCCAGGCTGGTCTGCAGTGATGGCGCTTCTGCGTAACATGTCATAACAGACAGGATCTACTGATAATGAATCAAGCAAGTCATCACTGTTAAATCCATGGGGGTCCCAGCACATATGGGCATAGTGGGCAATGAAAGAGTGGATAAACTGACCAAACAAGCATTAAAGAAAAGGAAAACATAGATACTGCACTTTATCAAAGTCAGAGGGGGAAAGCAGAGTAAGGAACAGAATCGATGAGGAGTGGCAGCAGCTAATGCATCAAGACATTAAAGGAAGGCATCTGTACACGATCCAAAACAGAGTGGGCGACCACAGAAACGGAGGAGGCAACGGGAAAGAGCAGGTAACAATAAGCAGGATGGGAACTGGGCGCAGTAACTTAAACAGAACATTACACACAGGACTTATGGGAAAAGATATCAGGCCTGCACTGGAGTGTGGTGGAGGTGAAATGGGCAGGAAATCTAAGAACAGGGCTGCTTAAAAGAACGTGATGATGTAGGTGCTAAATGACTCCAGAAGATGGCAGTAATGTGACGCAGGGGATGCAAACTGCTGTTAAACCCCAGAAGAAGAAGAGTTTGTGGGGAATTATTAATTATTAACTGATAATGTCTGTTATTTCTAGTGATTGAAAAGAAGGAATTGTGTTTGTTTGCTTGCTTAACAAGACCATTGATCTAACACTTGAATTGATTTTATCAAAATAATTGAAAGTACTCTTGTTGGCTACGAAGGCTGTGATATACATTGTCCTGTTTTGTGTGAGTGTGTGAGAGAGGGAGAGATCTGTTGCAAACAGCTTGATGCATTTGTCCTTTTACAGGTAAATAAAGTTAAAAATGTAAAGATGTAAACAGTGTAAACTAATACTTGCAATCTTAACAGAGATATTTATGCAGCTCCTCCTCCTCCCAATTTCCCAACAGTATGAAGGTCCAGAGCATTTCCCCCACTTAGCTTTCATGGTAACCAAGCCTTGCGTTACAATTTGTTCATAAACGTTTCCAATATTACTTATATTTGTGACAGAGGTGGTGTCACCTTTGAGACACAAGTGCAGCATTTCACTGAACAGAGCTGAATTAGAACTGTGGGCCTTGTATGCGTGGACGGTCTGGCTGTATTCCCCCCTTCCTGTTTGCAACACAGCTTGGCCAATAATAAATAATGCATCAAGTAAACTGCAAGATATCAAATAAAACACATAGTGAATTTTATAAAACACCATCAGCCTTAACTGCTGGATGTCTTTGTTTGTTTCATTTCATGCACAAGACATCCGGGGCCTATTTCCACGAGCTGAGGTTCAGTTGAGGCTGAAATCTGGAACCTGTGCTGAAACATGTCTGTCCCAACATACAGGTGATACACAGTAAGGCTGGTGTTTTTAGACCTCCGGTAAGCGTACTCTTTGACTAGTTATGAATCCAAGCTTGTATGAGACCAGGACCGATTCTCACATGGTCATTTTGGTCAGTGAATCAGCTTTGGTTATGTTTATTTTTCTGTTTTGGTCTATCGCCTGTCTGCACAACTCGGCACAAGATGCTAACAGTCTTTATGTAATATTAAAGTCAGTGAAACAGACTGGTGAAAATGGAGGGAGGCCAAGGCTCCCTAGTGGTATTAGTAGGATACGAGAGGGAGGAGGACAGAGACCACGACATGATAAAAACATCAGATGAGCTGCCAGAGTTTAGTGGATGAGAGGAAACATTTGGTGATTGGAGAGGATTAAAGGATTACTGACACAGCTGACTGCGCCGCGAGTCTCCATCAGTATCATCACTCTGCCTTTGTTTCTCTCTCTGTCCATCGTCTGTTTTTGTGCCACTGTCATCTGACGAAGGCAGATCATGTAGACACTGACGACCCAGCATGGAGACTGTCATCAGCAGATGAGGTGAGTTAGGCACGTGGGAGAGGAAGGCTCAGACCTCACAGGTGAAATTTGTCTCGTGTGGATGTTGTTTTATTGTTTATTTCGCGAGGTTTTGATTTTTGTCGGCTTCTGTCTTAAAAATGTGAAAATACTGTTCCTCCAGTAAACTGCTGAGTCTGAAAAACGCGTCATCAGCTAAAAAACATGACTGTACGCTGTGTGTGCTTGTACATCAGACAGGCTGAATTTGATCCTTTCTGCCACTTTACTCATAATGACTGTGATTATGCAATTACATTTGCATGGGAAAGAGAGGATAAATCAGATGAAAGACCTGTGTGGAAACACTATGACATCTAAACTCAGTTTGTTATGTAACAGTGAAATTTTGGTTATGCCAGCGTTAAAGATGTTTTTAAATGCAGCCATTATAAAATGAGTGCATTGGCATTAAATGGGTGCGTTAAATGCTTTGGGTGCTCGTCTTGGGCTATTCCAGGCAAAGAGGTAACAAGTATGAGAAACTGTTGATATGTAAATGAAAAAAAGGTAGCTAGTAATAATGTCTCCTTTCCTGTCAAGTTGGGAATTGTCCAAATGTTCAGATAGACCTGTCGAATCAGCTCCCACTCAAAGTGGGTCCATGGTAAACAAACCGAGTAACGTTTACCTTGTTGGTTCTCACCAAAATGCATTGATCATTAAATACTTATTAGATCCACCAAACAAGTTCAATGTAACTGATTTAAATGTACAGTCATAACTCTGTGCTGTGCTTGCATTCTTATTTTCAGCTGGTTCTATTCTGTGAGGACGTTGAAGAGGATGGCAGAGTTTAACCACGAGGCTTCGTTCAACGTTCCACACTTGATCGACTTCTTTGAATAAGCTGCCCTCCCTCCTGCTGCTCTCCACAGAAATATGTGTTTCGTTTTCCTGGCCCCTCTCTTCTTCTTTTTTGGATTTTATTCCCCTCCGTCCTGTCTTTCATCCGTCGAGGGTTCACGGTTATGCCCACACCACTGTGTTTGTTACGAGCACACTGACCTTGTGGACTGCCGCAGCCGCGGGCTCCACCATGTTCCCAGGGGCCTCCCGCACGGCACATGGCTGCTGGAGCTGGGGGGGAACAATCTGAGCGCGGTTGGCACCAGAGCCTTCACTGGACTGTGGTCCCTGCGGGTGCTGGTGCTGACCAACAACCAGATACAAGAAATGCAGCCACAAGTAAGAACAAATCGATGGAGGGAGAATTGAACTGTCAGCTCCAGTGTGAACTATTGAAATGCTGGTTTAAGAATGAGATGAACTCTATGGAGGTGTCAGTTGAAATGGAAGTTTTGTTCACTAAAACAGTTACATTTCCAGTTGTGTAAACACTGAAAGCAGATGAAGTGTCAGTTCATGTGTAAGCAATGAGAGCAACTGCAATGTCAAGTTAAGGGCAAGAGTTGATTACCGCGGAGGTGTCGGTTTAAGTGCAAGACAAATTTGTCAATGTATGCTCTGAAAGGAGTTGAACTGAGGGAAAGGGAAAGAATTAAAACAACCAGGAACAGATGGAGTAAAAGAAAATGAGATGGGGTGGAGTGAAATGCAAAATAAGGGATTAAAAATGGGAGGGATTTAAAGGAAGGAAGGGGGAAGATGAAGAGAAGAACGTAGCAGTTACATTGATGCTCCTCTCTGTCTTCCTGGCCTTTCTCTCCACAGGCGTTTTTCTCCTTGTCTTTCCTGGAGAAGCTGGACCTCAGTTGGAACCAGTTAACTACTCTCCCTGTTGACTTCTCAACCAGTCTGTCAGCGCTTAGGGAGCTGCGGCTAGAGCACAACAACTTGCATCATATATCTGGATACAGGTAGCCGTATGTTTGTCGGTCCTCCAAGTCCATCTCTTCTCCACCATCAAAAATAATGTTCCTCTGTGTTGGTCAGATGTGTAAAGAAGCTAATAGGTACTGGGCTGTGTGTTACTCCAGACCCCATCCCTCAGTTGGGTTCATCAGAGCTAATTGGCCTTGCAAACATCTCCACAAGAAGAACAAACCACTGGTCTCACCCTTTAGTTGTTTCTCCGTCTTTCTCTCAGCTTGGAGTACCTGGACAACATGGAGAAGCTGGACCTCAGTTATAACCACCTGGTGTCGGTTGGCACCGGTGTCTTCAAGGGCCTCTCCAGGCTCAGACAGCTTTACCTGCACAACAACAGACTGGCTGTGGTGCAGCAGGGCAGTCTGGATATGCTGCCTGGACTAGAGGTGAATAAATACCTATTGAAATTAGAGTATGTGTCTGTGTAGGCTGAGATGCCTGTATGTCTGCCTGATTACCCATCTGTCTGTCCAGGTGCTCCAGCTGAGTAACAACAACATCTCGCAGATAGAGATCGACGCTCTGGCACCCCTCTACAGCCTGGCCATCCTCTCTCTGGAGGGAAACAATCTGCATCATCTCAAGTTCAAGACATTCATCAGCCTTCACACAACAGCTACACACATCCAGCTATCAGGTTTCCACATCACCCATGTTCATCTTGCGTTAACCTTATCACATCACATTATAATGGTTATTGAGATATTAATGGATGATTGGAAGGCCTGCATACGACTTGCAGCAGTAATGTTGGACCACTTTTTATCTTAATCCTTTTGGGAATATAATATTCAATTAAATATTCCATTCTCCTGGATGTGCAGCAATGTAGGTTAAAGAGATTAACACCAAAATATTTACTGTTGCATTATTATTATGTACCAAATCACAACATGGTTAGCTGGCTGAGTATGTTCATATATCAAGACATCGATCAAAGCCAAAAAGGCGTGGACAATGAACATGGTGGGTCGACGCATGGCAGGATGTTTTTATGTATTATTGCCTTGGTCTGCTTTCATCTTGTGTGGTGGCATGTGCAGCGTATGCGACCAAATGGCAGATAATGGCAGAATGAACATCTCCTACACACAAGACAACTGATTGTGAGCTTAAATGCACATTCAGTTCATGACCTCTCCATCAATGGTATTAAAGCCTAGCATCCCATCCCACCATTCCTGACCATGTACTCTATCTCTTTATAGTTATGTAGGATATTTATGTTTTAGTGCATGTAGCAGATATAATGAACCATCCAGTGTTGAGCAGCATACCACATATTTGCCACCACCTCTCGGATACTGTCCCTAGATCAGAGAACAATCATTGCTTTGATGTATCTAAGATGTATCATCTAAGATGTATCATCTTAGATCTTCAAAACATATTTGACCTCTACATTGTTTTAATCACTCTTAGCAAGTTCAGACAATGACATTCTCATTTTCAAAACAGGCAGTCATTTGTTCGAGCAACAAACCTACTTGTCATGTTAAACCAGAAAAAATTGTCGATTAATGTCGTAACTCTGCACTGAGACAGGTGGGTCTTTTGTTTTAGAAATAATTTGGCATATAGAGTAAAAATACAAATATTACTTTGAGGTCGCAGCAACAATTAAAATCATTTAAAAGTGATCTCCATGGTAACCCATCTTGTTGCTCCACCAGGCAACCCCTGGAGCTGTGACTGCGAGCTGCATCGCGTCTTCAGTAAGATCTTGCATGTTCGCCACCTCCACATCGACGACTACCGCAACGTGACGTGCCAGGACCCGCCGCAGCTTGCGGGAGCTTCTCTGGCTTGGGTCGACAGCCAGCTCTGCATTGCTGAAACGGCCACCGTGCTGGTCATTACTGTCACCGTGCTGGTCACTGTGGTGGCGGCTCTGGTGATGGCGGAGAGGAACAGGAAGAGGAACCCGGGGAAGAACTGGGACGCTGAGTCACAAACACAAACGTAGAGCCCTCCGTCCTGAGAGCCGACAGAATAAACAGTGAGTGGAAGAAGAGACCTGATGATACGTAGACTGTATGAGACTGATGTTGAACTCCCAGGCTGCTCTTGTGACAAGAGGTCACAAAGCATAAATGGTGGCTATCCAGACAGGTTTTGCTTTTTATTCTTATAATCTTCTCCCTGAAAAACAAATATCATCAAGGAAAAACAGCAAATATCTCTTCATGTACTTTATACAGGACAGCGATCAACAGGAATGAACAAAATAAGGAAATACAGGAAATGAGCAGAGGCCACAGTCATCCTCGGTACCCATTAGCTGGCTAGTGTTTCAGACCTACTGATGTAGCCAGCAGACATCCAGGCCTGCTATTCAACTAATACGTTCTGCCCCTGCGTTACTCCCCATGCGGAGTGCTTACCTGCATACACCCTGTGACACTCACATGTAATACCAAACTCCACACATCCACTTTCTAACGTGGCATCATCAGGACTAGTGAACTTGTGGCAAGCAAAGGGATCCTAGTGTGAGGCTCTACAAACAGGCCAAGGTTCCAGTGATGATGTACCCTGCCGTAATAATTACACGCATATTGATATTACATGTAGTATATCATGACAATTATCAATATTCTTTATATGATCATGGTTATTATTCCACACATGTTGCCCAACCCTGCAACAAACTGCTTCATTTAGCGTCATAAGTCAACAGGCACTTGAATACTGCGAGTAGACAGAGTTCAACAGATCGATTAAACATTGGTGCCAGATGTTATATTAGCAGATGTTATAGTTAGCATGTGTTTGTCATTTCAGACCCTTAATGTAACTTTCTGTACAGTATCTACTAAAACAATAACCGTTTACCATCAGCTTGTTTATGTTTTGGACACCTATAAAAGGCTTTGCTGACCTACACGTTCATTTTGTCTTTATGGTTGTCAGAGTTGATGAATCTAAAAACAAAGTGAGACGGAGACCAAAAGAAAAAGACGTCGTTCTCCTTTTTTATTTCCATGCTCATTTGTGTATAAAGAACCTGTAAAACTAAATATATGGGTACGCGGGTTACCAACTTTTTGAAATCAGATCAGAAACCAAATCTAATGACACTGTACAGTACAGGACTGGTTCATCTTTATGTCCCCAGTGATGAGAAAAGGCTAATATAACATGCACAGAGAAAACAACACACACACTGATGGCATGACATAATGACATAATCCTCCACTTCTAGTAATTTTTGGACTGTTCCTTACCATGGGGTTTGATTATGGAGAGACCGTTACACACCTCCAGTAGTAATATCTCGCCTAACTTCTTTGGCTTCACCGAGGTAAACCTGAAACAGCTGTGCTGCAGCAGCTCAGATCAGGGAAAAGGAAGGGATGCATGAACCTTCAGCTTTCCACTGTTTTATGGTTTTTACAATTTGCTTCATTGTCTTAAACAGACATGTTCACTTCCTTTCCTGGCAAATGTTCAATATGACACCTGTAATATTCCTGGAGATGGAAATACTAGTTAATTAAAATCTGTAGGTCTCACAAAGGGTTTTATCTGACCCAATACCTTTATCTAAACTCAATATCATGTTGATAGCATGCAATAAAATAAGGAAAAGGCTGAAAAGCATCCACTATCACAACAGCCCCGCCTGTCATTATCAAAAGCCCAAATTCATTTCAAGCATTCATCTTTACAGTCTGGCAGGCAGACAGAGTCTTTAGGCAGACCATATGTTTCTGGACACCACAGAGGATTATTGCTGGACTGATGGGGTGGGGAGAAAGAGAGAAAACAGTCCTATTGAGGTCAGGCCAGATGTCATGATGATTACTGCTGGACTGGAATACATTTATTAAACGTGTATGTGTGTGTGTGTTGGGGGGTATTAAAGAGGCAGTGACGGGGGCCAGACAGGCCAAACAGCAGCGAGCCATTCTTTTTGTTATCTTTGCCGTGCCGTGCCGTGAAATGTCACAATCCCACCAGAGAACACCAAACAACAAAAACTGCTGAGACTGGTGTTTTTCATGTTAAATGTAAACTCATTGAATTAAGCTGCTTGTTACACATTAGGCCTGCCCATGCTTTACTTAGCAGCAGGACAATTATTATTCAGCAAAACTTATCTAAAGGAACCTTAAAATAACTGCATGCTCTGTACTTAACACGCCTTTTGATAGAAAACATTGCAGTTTTCCCAAATTTGAGGATTTCACTAACTTTCTAACGTTGGCCTGCACACAGTTTTCCAGAAGTGGGAACACTTGTTGGCTAATTTTTGCAAGCCAGCGAAGAGCACACGACGTGAATGAGGCATTTTAGGAATTACCAGGAGTCACACGTTGACACGTCTCGGACCAGTCTGATAGACCAGACGGATATTAGCCCGCCGTCTTTGCAGCACTAACCAGACCCAGCTGGATTACCCCGACAGTGAACTGTGACTGACGTGCTGAAACCCTGAACCCAGACAGAAAATGCACCATTCTACATGCACGAGTCACCGAAAGCTGAGGAGACGGAGAATCCTCGCCGTGAAATGGAGAAGACTCTGACCTCTCTTTCCCTCTTTTAGGTAACAGGTTTTAGAGCTGAAACAAACAGACTGGAACAACAGGGATTAGAGGGAGATTTACTGCACAGTGACTGACTGACAGAACACCAAATAGTGGGGCATGAGGGGAAGCTGAAGGCGAAGGTGACTCTCACCTCCTGGCATATGATGCATATCTGCAAAACAAAGATACATCTTGTTTGCTCAACTCCTAAACTTATTTTGCTCACATAAGCTGGAAGCCATGTGGACTGCCTGATGATTGCTTATGTGATCCAGTGTGTCAGTAAGCTCAGAGGGGTTGTGTGTACTTCTTAGACCTTGTGTATTACTGTGTTTGATCCTGTGTAGAGATTTTATCCTCCTGGTGTTAACCCCTTGTGGTGTTTCACTCTGTTTGAGTGTCTCTCTATCCTCAGCTCAAAGCTGTCATGTTGTCATAAACTGGTAAGAAGAAGCGTTGAAGTCACTCAGTGGTGTAACTTGCAACGTGAAATTTAAACGTAGACTTTTGCTGGCTGTTGCTATGGTTACTACGGTCAGTACTTCTCAACTGTTCGTAAATTTTCATGCACAGCTACCAACGTCCTTTTAGATTCAGAACGTTTTCCCACGTTAATGCATTTGAAAGTATTAGTAAAATATGTTTTTACACATTTAGGTACTGTGAGAAAACAAATGCAATACTTTTTGACCCTACTTTGTTCCCATAGTTGGGCTTACAATCTGACAAACTAGGATCCCCAACACGGAGCAGCGGGATTGGACGAGGTGAGGCTCATCACACTAGATCGATGATTGTTTTTGTTTCATCAGGGGTCAAACTCCACTTTCCTCCAGCTTCTTCATGAATCTGACCTTAAAAGTGTCAATGCACTCTCTGCGAGAACGACGCCGCACAAACACCACACACCGTGCTTTTCAAAGGCTCAGGGTCAGCTTGTGTTTGTGTCTGTTATGTACTGCGATCCCTCAGTTTTACTTTGAAACTTCTATGTTTAGCATTTCAGTCACATGAAACGCATTCATTGCGCACGCACTCGCCTATTTGAATCCTTTGTGAATGTGTGTGTGTGATTTGTTGGAGTTCCTGGTTGTTTTTTAAAACCGAGGCATCACATACCATTTCATTTTTCTGCCATTTCTTAAAATAATATCATATATATGACAGTGTTGAATGTTTGTTAAGCCAGGTAGCTTTACAAATCACACATTAGCTCTTTTGATCATTACAGACTGTGTTGAGGGCGCGACGCGTCAGCAGTTTTTTGAGCTGTATTACAATGACACATCATTCTCCTGTGTTTTACTCTGACAACCAGTATGCTATTGTTCCCAGTCTCTGCTGCGGCGTTGATGCATATTTAGCTACAGTTTCACTGTAAAATATGGTGACATCGAGGTTTCATCTTCTATTTATTTGCATTTTATGTCATTTGGCACTGTTTCTGTGCCTTCCAAGACCACAAGACATCAGTATTACGACGTAACCGCACTATGGTTATCATCCATCCTCCCCAACCTTCCTCTCTTCTACAACAGAGCCTGACTTTTCCTCATCTGATGTCATGGTTCGACACCCGGGAGACTATTCCACTTCAGTGTGGACACATCGTTTTGAGCAATCTCCACACTGCACTCTTCTTGTGGCAGCTGCAGCCGAAACTAACGTTTAGTTAGTAAATGTTTCTTTTTAGAAGTGCATGTGTGTGTGTGTGTGTGGTTTGTGTGCATGTGTGTGTCCGGGTGGGCATGAGTTAGTCAAACAGATTTTGTAACAAAGCAGCTCTGGGCGGACTTTGCCCGCTGGGCACAGAGACACTTTACGAGAAGCCTGGTTGAGTGTGTCGTCACTGTGCAGCTCTCAGTGGGAAGATGAGCTCCAACAAGGTACCTGTCTGTCTGTCTGTGTAACTGTCTGTCTATTTGTTGTATCACTGCATTTGCTGCATGATCTTTGCTTAAAAACCTGATTTTCTTTTTTGTTGCAGATGTGCTCTGTTTTTGTTAACGTGCTGTTGTTGTGTGTTGTCGGTTTTGTTGCAGCAGGACCTGTGGAGCTGGTGAGTGACCTGACATTTGACCCTTGATCTTAAAATCAGTTCTACTACAGCTAACTCTGTCCCGACTCTCTCCACAGGTCCCCATTCATACAGCAGCCAAACAAAAGGGTAGGTTAGAGTCTATGTATGATATGTGTATATGTTTTTGCACATGTGAGAGTGTTTTGTACTTTGTCATTAAGCTTTCAGTTGAGACATGAATCTGTGTCCCAGGGGACGCTGTTCTTTTTTTTGTTGCCTACCAGGGTCAGCTGAGAGATATCGAGTTCAACCCAATCATCTTCAACCAGGTGCTGGTGAACCAGGGCTCCGGGTACGACAATGGCACAGGTGTGTTCACCGCACCGCTCGCAGGCATCTACCAGTTCGTGTTTGCTGCCCAGCTCTGCCGTGGAAACCACAACAACTTGTGGTCCTTCATGGTCAAGGAGACCCAGAAGATGTTATGCCATGCTCAGGTACACAAGAGTAGATAGCTAGTAGTAACTACCCTTAACTAAATTAAACAAGAAAAGACCACGCACAACACAAACAAAACAAAATTAGTCTGATAATCCAAATCAATAGGAACTAGAAGATGGTCTGTTATTGTCTGGTGGATAATACTAAACTCTAAGACTGTTAGAGAAGACACTTGATCCCTGTAGTGTAGAAAAACTAACCAAGCAACCTGACGTGATTGAATCGACTGAACTAGCGGGTCGTCTCTACTGAGAAGAAACAGATGATTTTGATGTTAGGTGGCAAAACTGGGTGAAAGAACAATGTGCCTCCCCAGGTATCTGGAGGTGACACAACCCTCAACACCTGCTACTTCATGACGGAGCTGAAAAAAGGCGACCGGGTGTCGATGAAGCAGGTCGAGGGGAGCTGCGCCTGGGCCAACACCGTCTCCACAACCATCACCTTCTCTGGTGTCCTGCTGGCAAGTGATGGTGCCTCCATGCTGGGGGGGAAGTATGACTCTGCCAGCTCCTGTCCGCTCCTGAACTTTGGTCACAAAAAGAACCTGATGTTGAACTCTGCATGCCGTGGTGCTGTTTTGTCTGGTGTGGCCATCTCCCTGTTGCTCTCTCTTACACTACTCTTTGAATAATCAAGGAAAGTCAGATGTCTTTATTACAAACATATAAACTTTTATTCTTGTGAAAATATACTTTAAAGGTTAAACGACATAAATAGAGAATGACCTAGTTAGCTGTGCTGATTGATTTCTGGTGACAGAGGGTAGAGGAACCTCAAAATATGCTGACAGACACACATCTGGAGTTCATGTGAATCTCGTGTCTGTGTTTTAAATCTGAATCAACTGACCACTAGGGGGCAGCACCAGATGCTGATAACACAGTGGCTTATTACCACTGGATGGCAAATCATAAGCTTTATCCTTTTTGAGGTTGTGGGGGTGCTGGAGCCTATCCCAGCATTCACTGGGTGGGAGGTAGAGGGTACATCCAGGACAGGTCGTCCCGTCTGTCGCTGGGCTTGGATGGTAAATGTCTTAGCTAAACCTAGACCCACATCCAGCAGACACAGACTGACATTAGAGTTCGAATATCTTGCTACTTAGCTGCTAAATGTAAGCTTGTCGCTAACCTTGTGTCTCTGCAGATTGGCGCTGGGTAGATGATGCAGAGTGGAGTCAGCTGGAAACAGGGTGTCAAGACAATAAGTTCATGAAGCTTGAAAGCTCAGAGGAAAACCAAAAGGATTAGTTTAACAGAGTTAAAAAGCACCCTGAGGTTTGTGCTTTCTGATTTTCACTCAGTATTCTTGTTACTACATATGAAGCCCATATATGCTATATTATTTCAGTCTTAGATTAAATAAAATATGTTTTACCTGCATTTATTGACATTTCAATGTATTGTGCATCAGAGCTCACCGTGGACCAACATCAGGGGTGCATCAGCACTGTCTGTCCAGCAGATGGAGACACCTTCACATCCTGAGACAGGACGTTGGAGGTCATGCAGGTGCTACATGTGTGCACCATTTATTTATCATGAAATATAATTATACACATCTTTTAAGACACACCAAAGCTTTTTTAATTAGAATATTAATGCTTGGTGCAATGCTCACTGGAACATAGGCTTTATCTAATATAGGTAGAAACATTCACAGATCACAGCTCTCACATCAGCTGTGAGAGAAACAGCCATCGTGTCTTACTTGTGCTGGTATACCCTGTTAGCTGGTGAAAAACAAAGGGTTTCCTGTGTCCCTGAGCAGTGCAAACACACCTTTTTTGCCCAGAAGCAAAGGTTTGTAATGAAGCATCTGACATTTTCACCTTTCAACCACTCAGTTAGCAGTGTTAGACATGGGCAACAGAGAAACTCTCTTTTACGGAACTTGTCTCCATTGAAACATGCATTTGATTTTATTTTAGAGACACAAACTGAGGACTTTGCACTTTAGGATTTTAACTCACTGTTTGATCAACTTGACTTGACCTGATTGAAACTTCTCTAGGATTTGCCTGAAATAAGAGGTTGCAGAGAAATGACTCTTAACACCTGTCTGGTTTGTAAGATCTTTTAGTTAAGTTTTATGAGTTTTACAAATAATGTGTATCTCCCACCCCCAAAAAGTCAAATGCTTTTCTCAAAAAGTTTTTTTATCAATAATTTTAAAAACAAACAAATATATATATTGCCTTGCCATGGAATACAAATATTCTGATAATAACCATTTGTTCATAATGTCAATCTGTTGTACATTTGTTCTAATCAGTGTAAAGGATATTTTGTAAGTGTTAAATAAAACAGTCAGTATTCATGTACTATTTGGTGTAATGACTCAGTAATACAAAATTCAGATGTTCTGGACTTTTTGACAGGTAGGTGGTGGTTTGTACTGTAGGAAAAGATATTAAATCACCCATCATACTGGTGCTGTTGTGATGTGGTTCCACAGGTTTTCCATCTTGCCCTCTTATGTTAAGAGACATTCAACAGAAAAGCATTTTATTACACTTTAATAGAGAAATATCATGCAAATCGTTCAGTGTTTTTGTTTTTTACCATAAAAAGCCAACTGTAGCATTTTGTATAGATCCATACTGTCATTAAAAATTGTCTATTGTGAAAAAGTAATTACATTTTCCAATTCATGGCCAAAGCAACTAAGAAAAGAAAAATGCTTTTTCTCATTTTTCTCTTTGTTCTTCTGACTCATTAAAAGAATATTGTCTCTCTCCATAACAGAGGCAGTCATGAGATGTGCACTCTTACTGACTTTCATTTTAACCACTGTAATACTCTTTACTTTCAGGCCTCTGCAGCAGATCCTGTTCGGCAGCTGCTGGGTCATCCTGTAGCATCAGTTGACCCAGAAGCAGCTGCTGGTTGCAGGCCAACGCAGCTCCGCTCTTGCTGCACGGATGCAGGTGTCGCTTGCAAAGGTTGCGGTGAAGCGAAGAGCAGCACAACTGCTGTTTCTCAGCACAGAGGAGCCGCTCTGTGACCACATCCTCTCCTCTGCTGTCGATCTCGACGCCACCGCTGGCCTCCATGTCCCGGTTTGTTCCTCACCAACAACAGCCTCGACCTGCTTCTGTACAGATATGAGAACAATTGTTTCCTGTTGTTATGGTCTGTGGTTTACTTCTTCACCCGAAGCCTTCAGGCTTTTACAAACAAAACATTATCTGGCTGCATAGCATATAGCATATAGTGTACAGTGTAGAAGGTAATCCAATCTACTTCAAATGAGCAGTTTAAAATATAAAAAATGAAATGCTAGATTCGATTCACTGATGCTTTTGCGTGTCAACACTGACTCATCTATCCACTTTAAGTGTTGCTAATCGGAAAATCTCATCATCAACAAACGACCCGGGGGCTTGGTGCCGTGAATGGAAACAAACGTCTGAACGAAAAGGTTGAATTGTCAGAAAAGCAACAGATAAACGAGCAGCTAAGAATACTTCCAGTGAGTCTGTTGAGCTGTGTAGGCTGAGATATGTGGGCAGTGAGTTCCCGTCTTCATGAGCGCCGTGGAAACTGACAGGAACTTGCGCTCTAATGTTCGACAACAAAACACTGTGTGATTGCATCTGGCAGGCGGGATAAATATATCCAGTGTTGGCTTGGTGTGCAGTAAGTCTTTCTGACCTTTGGCAAGCAGCGTTGGTTTAACATCATATTCACTTTTTAAAATAATCAGCGACAACACGCCGTAAATCACTTTCCAATATTTATTGAGAGCAAAATTTAGCATGAAGCAGTTCACAAACACTTACATCAACAGCGAGCAGCATGTAATCAACAGAGGTTAAATAACTATTCACATTTGAGACAACGGTAGCGCTATTAGCACAACAGGACGTTGTTCTAATTTGTGCAGGGTGTGATTAGCTGCGCCGAGCATTGAAAGAAATGCATTTCAGGACTCATTCTAACTGATTTACATCTACAGAAACCAGGAGAATCGGCTGGTTTGCGCGTCTCAGCTCTCAGTTGTCCCGTTTTCCAGACGAGCCCTGTGCAGGAAACAGAAAAGGACACAGTGTCAATGATTTACTATTACTTTTATGTTATTCATTTCAACACTTCCTTCTTCTTCACTTAAGCCCCTTTCAGAAATGCAGCCTGACACTGTGATGGCAGTTTTTGAATAAATCCTTGATTTGTTATCTTTAACTAAACATCCAAGCTAATTTCGGTGTTATACCCACAGCTTTGAGCTACTATAGCACTAATTGAATTGAACACCATAAGCAACTGCAGAAAAAGACATCATTTGTGCACATCAGCAATGTCGAAGAAACCACCAAACACTGTTATTAAACCATACAATACAGTTTTAACTTGCTGAGGAGCTTCCGCTCATTTCAGATCAATCGTTTTTTACCCCTCATAACACGGAAATGCTTGAATTAAGTTCATGACTTAAGTCTCTGTGTGAAGAAAGCCCCAGGTTACTGATCATATTTGATGCTTAACATCGGTTGTGACCTTTTCTGTATTCTGTCAGCTACGAGTGTTGCAAACTGAGAGTTTATTGTTGTGTTCAAGTGTCATGTCTTGAGACACAGCTCTTGTTCATCTAATATGCATGTAGTATGATCATATTTGCCAAACCTTAAGCCTCCACGCCAGAAACATCACAAAGACTCCGTATATGCAGCTCTTGATGATCAGAACAGCATAGGACAGTTGGGCCGTGTGCGTGATCCGCAGATATCTCCCTTCAGAAAAACATGGAAACGTTTCAGTGAGCGTTGTGACGCCTGCTGTACCGAAGCTTTGAGCCGTTCAGGTTCTCATGAAACTGGATTTACCTCTAATGACTCCAGCCCCCGGTCCTGACAGGAAAAAATAAAGTAGATATCATGAGTTTTTTGGAGTTTTACCTCATTTTGAGCATGGTCATGTTATCATTAGCTGCACATGGCCGTACCTTCAACACCTCTGACCCAATGAGATTGGTACTCAGTGTCACTCCCATTGAAGAAGCTGACAGTGCAGGTGAACCTCAGGCCTGGTGTGAACCATATTCTGAGTGGGACCCTCAGCCTGCTGGTGATTCTGTAATGTTCCCCGTCACACTGGGCAGCGCTGTCAGTCGCCACGTCGTCCGTGACATTTTCGTCTTCAATCTGCCAGGACACGCTCACATGGTCCGGGTAGAAACCAGAGGCCACACATAACAAGGTCTTCTTGTTTTTCTTGTTTTTTTTGTTTTGGCATTCCTTTTGGGACGGCTGGAACACTTTGACTTTCGGCGGGGTGATGGTATGTTTCGACTCTGCAGAGACAAAGGGAACAGATCGTCGACGTTTTGAAAAGCACACGTATTCTGATAGAACAGTCAATCGCATGTCTGTACAATAAATATGTACCAAGAGCCAGCAGCCAGCTAGGTTTTCTAAACACGTCTTAGCGAGTTTAGTACATATAAAAATCAACATCTAAACAACAACAACAATTATACACAGGATTATCAATTTAGCATGTTAATTAGCGTGCTTTAGAGATGCTGGTAGGTGGATTATCAGTCTTTATGCTAATATAAGATGAGCTAACTGGCGCTTGGCTGCAGCTGCATATACACAGAAAGGAGGGTTGTGCTGTCCGACTCTGTGAAGCTAGGTTGCCATACTCGCTTACATAGGGGCATTATCATTCGATTCATAGATCGACTGTCATCTTACTGAAAACTTAAAAAACCTGGTTCCTTCTCCAAAATAAGCCAGATAACTGCCGGAGCACAACTGAACACTCACATGCAAAAACCACAACAGCTGAAAAAGCACAAATCATACCACTGTGTGACTGATTAACCTCTCTCAGTTTACATAGTAAATATATAAACTGTAGTCTGAGCCGCTTTGTGTTTGCATTAATTAAGTGTTACGATGAGACAGACGATGTTAGTTTAAGGGGGTTTCCACAACAGCTCCACAGCACAGGATGTTAGACTGAGGCTCATCTCACTGCAAACTCCGAGACGTTTAACCTTTCAATAGATTCAGATTTCAGATTTCACAGAAACACAAACGCTCTTTGAAAATGTGACCTCAGAGAGCGATGTGGCGTGATGTTTTAGATATCCTTTATTTAGATATCCTTTATTAGTCCCACACCGGGGAAATTTCAGCACCACCACCGAAGCAAGAAAGGATGCAGTCGGTTGTAATGATGAATGGGATCATGGAAAAAACTATTCAGACCTTCTTCTTCACAGTAAAAAAGACAGAACCAGTGTCTGGAAGTGTCTCCACACTCAGTCTGCTGAAGAAACGAACATTGCTTCACAGTTTTATGAAATGTTGTAGAAGACAGGGTGAAACAACCACATATCATACCTTGTAGATAGATAGATTAATGCCAAACTAATATACTGTTATGACATTATATAATACAGCTGTCTCTGAAATTCTATATAGTTGTATATTTTTTATATATAATTTTTTCTTACCTCAGACTGAGTGTTAGCCTCCAGTCCCTGAGGAAGCCTCTAACTGTATAAAGCTGATAAGCACTCACACTGAGAGCAATGCACTGGGCACAGAGCCAATTCTTTTATAAATGCAGCACTTTGAAGGAAAGCCAGTGACTAGGTTAATGCTGAAACCAAACTAACATGTGCCATCATTTCTTTTACTCTTTAAAGCAGAACACCACATTTACTACCACCAAATCGCATCACCTAAAAGCCTGGAGGAATCCACGCGTCATCTGTTCACCTAATAATCAAGCCGGGATGTTCAGTTTGATTAGCTGTTGCGGGTTTTCTTACCTAAGACGGTCAGTTTGGTTCCAGCTCCAAAGTGAGCCTCGGCGAACGCACACAGAGCTCTCAGACTGCGGCAAAAACATGTACTGCTTGTTTCTTGCTTCTCCTCTTTGCCATTTATCCATGTTTCTCACACTTTGACTTTGGGAAACCTTCAGTGTGATGTGCTGTAGTTTTTATGATGATTGGCATCATTTCAATTGCAAATCGTTCACTAATCATTGGCATCATGTGTTTCTGAGTATCTTCATAGGGGATAAAGTCTCAACAAGACCAGGGTTTAATATATTTGAATGAACTTGATGTGGATTGCTCACCTGGAGCAGTTAATCTGGTCCCTCAACCAAAGTCAGCCTCAGAAGCAGCACTTGCACGCTGCACTTTAACACTGTTCAAATTAGCCTGAGATGCAGTTTGTAATATGTATTTTGCCTTTAATCCTTCCATTATACAGTTCGACCACACTGTTTGATTAACTCCTTAAAGCAACACAGCTGCACTACAGCCTGTTTGTTCAGTTGAGAAGCAAATTTGTTCCCTTAACAACACCTGAATGAACTGTGAAGCTCTTATAAAGTAGATTTAGCTCCACTGGTGAACCCATGAGCGGAAAACTGGATGTCTTACTCACCGAGAACAGTCACTTTGGTGCCTCGGCCGAAATAGGCTTCATAATTGGCACAGCGCAATCGCTTGATATCAAAAATCACTGAGCTGAGACTATAACTGCAAAGGACAACTAAGGAGGGGCTCTTTGAAGAACCAGAGGCTATTTCAATGATTCAATCCTCTCTGACTCACCTAAAACAGTCAGTTTTGTTCCAGCTCCAAAGTACGCTTCGTTGATATTGTCACAGTAAAGAAATATTGAGCAAGAAACTCTTTCGTCGTTCCTTGAGAAGGGAACAAACAAAAGCAACATTCTTTGTGATTTAATTGTAATTGTGAGATCTCCGACTCACCTAGGACAGTTACTTTAGTTCCTTTTCCAAAGTAAGCTTCAGAGGCAGTGTCACAATGATGGCATCCTTGACTAAAAAGTGACAAAACTGCCCGTAACTGCCACTTGGAAAGATGCTCGGGATCTAAGGCATTACTGTAGCTTCACAGCATCCAGGTTTGCTGTTTTTCAGAGGAATAGATAGAACCCGGTTGCTGGGAACAGTTGTTTTACTTTATTTTATTCCAAACGAGCGTCCCCACTGAACTTTCAGGCAAAATTTCATGCAAGGTTTTTGTGCAGCGGCTCTATTGGATTGTATCACCGTGCCCCCCCTGTCCCCACAGTGAAAAAGCCTCACACAAAAACCTGCCTTCTGTCTGCCTGCCTTCTCCCCACCAGGGTTTTCCATATCTCAGCCTGCATCTCTACGTGACTGTCTGCGGGAGCAGCTGCGCAGGTCGGGCTGACTGACGGCTGAGGTGAGCTCCATTCAGCCCCACTGCTGCTATTTCTGTGCCAGCTAAGAAAAGAAGCAAAGAGGTTAGTCAGTCACTAGCTGCACGGAGGAAGTGACATCTTAACTTACTGGTCACGCCTCTTCATCCCACCCAGTTATGGTTACAACCTTCTCTAAAGATGAGGCAGACATGTAGAATCCTCAAATTCTTTATAACGTCAAAGTCAGTGTTTCAAAGTTTGTGTCCCAACACCAGAGTAATATTGACATCTATTGCCAGAATTTGAATTTAGTGTGGTCATCTCTTCCCAGGTGATAATCATTAGTGAATTTCACAAGTCACTTACTTTCAGAATACCAAATTTAACCTGCACAAAGGTTAAACTGATTTTCATAGTCCCCAAAAGAAGACTCAGAATGCCAACTACAGTAACTCTACGTCTATGCGAGCAGCTCTGTGAGACTTTACCTGACGTTAATATCAACATGAAATCCTTGAAAAGGCCGTGGCTGATCAGTTATGTGATCACCTGCAGAGGAGCAGTTTATTTGAAACATTTCAGTCAGGATTTAGAATAAACCACAGCACAGAAACTGCACTGGTTAAGGTTAGCAATGACCTCCTAATAGCATCTGACAATGGCCTCATCTCTTTACTTGTCCTGCTAGACCTCAGTGCTGCATTTGACACCATCGATCACAATATCCTACTACAGAGACTAGAACATATCATTGGCATTAAAGGAACAGCACTAAGCTGGTTTAAATCTTATCTATCTGACAGATTCCAGTTTGCCCATGTTAATAACAACTTGTTCCACAGGGCTCTGTGCTTGGACCATTGTTGTTCTCCCTATACATGCTTCTTCTCCTAGGCAATATTACTAGGAAGCACAACGTA
Organism: Datnioides undecimradiatus; assembly: GCA_008933995.1. Classification (NCBI taxonomy): domain Eukaryota; kingdom Metazoa; phylum Chordata; class Actinopteri; order Lobotiformes; family Datnioididae; genus Datnioides; species Datnioides undecimradiatus. The sequence goes on from WARS01000048.1 coordinate 2,685,555, forward strand.
AATTTCCACTGCTACGCGGACGATACACAGCTATATTTATCTATGAAGTCGGAAGAAACAGATCAATTAGTCAGACTTCAGACATGTCTGACAGACATTAAGGCCTGGATGACTTATAATTTTTTGCTTCTAAATACAGACAAAACTGAGGTGATTTTGTTTGGGCCTAAACACCTCAGAGACAGGTTATCTGACCTCGCAGTCACTTTGGATGGTGTTACCCTGGCCTCCAGTTCTACCGTGAGGAACCTGGGAGTCATATTTGACCAGGATATGTCCTATCAGTCCCATATTAGGCAGGTCACTAGGACTGCCTTCTTTCACTTGTGCAACATAGCTAAGATTACGAGTATCCTGTCCAAAAGTGACACCCAAAAGCTAGTCCATGCATTTGTTACCTCAAGGCTGGACTATTGTAATTCCTTGTTGTCGGGTTGTCCGACTAGCTCACTGTGAGGCCTCCAGCTCATCCAAAATGCTGCTGCAAGGGTTCTGATGGGAATTAGCAAGAGAGATCATATTTCTCCAGTTTTAGCTTCTCTTCATTGGCTCCCCGTAATGTCCAGAATAGATTTTAAAGTCCTTCTCCTTACCTACAAGGCCCTTAATGGCCAAGCTCCATTGTACTTCAATGAGATACTAAGTCATTATTACCCCAACAGATCACTTTGCTCCCAGAGTGCAGGTTTGCTTGTGTTTCCCAGAATCTCCAAAAGTAGAATGGGAGGCCGAGCCTTTAGCTATCAGGCTCCTTTCCTGTGGAACCAGCTGCCAGTCTGGGTCCGAGAGGCAGACACCCTCTCTACTTTTAAAGTAAAGCTTAAAACCTTCTTGTTCGACAAAGCTTACAGCTAGCTCTAGTTACCATGTGAACTACACCCATAGTCTAAACTACCCCTCCATGCCATCCCTTAGTTATGCTGCTGTAGGCCGAGGCTGCTGGGGGATATCTCCAGACTCCTCCTCTCCCCTCTCTCTCCTCAAACTCATTTTAACCATCACAGATTAACCATTAACTCTGTGTCCTCTTTCCCCTAGTGCTGTGCTTGTTTCTCTCTGGTCTCTCTCTCTGTACCTCTCTACAGATACCTGTGGCTTCAGAGCTGAACATCTGATCTGTGGCTCCACCGACCTGCCCCATGTCCTCTGCTGCCATTTGTTGTCATTATTCTATATTGTACTGTAAATAGTTCCCATAGTTAGGACTCTGTTGTCCTACCATTCTGCCAGTTGTCGTCTACAGTTATGTACTCCTGTATCTCTGTCTGTCTTCGACAAGATGTATTTTCTCTCTCTCTCCCCCTCCTCCCTCCAGTCTCTCTCGCGCTCTCTTTCCCCCCGACTGATTAAGGCAGATGGCCGTCCACCTAGAGCCAGGATCTGCCCAAGGTTTCTGCCTGTTAAAAGGAGGTTTTTCCTTGCCACTGTTGCCAAGTGCTTGCTCATGGTGGAACTGTTGGGTGTAAGTAATAGTAATGAGTGTGGTCTAGACCCGCTCTGTTTGTAAAGTGCCCTGAGATGACTTTTGTTGTGAATTGGCGCTAAATAATAATAATAAATAAATAAATAAAATTGAATTAAATAACATGCTCAAAATTATGTTAATGTTTGCTAATTAGCAATAAACATAAAGCACAGCTTAGGCTGACTGGAATGTCATTAATGTTGCAGGTATTTGGCCATAAACCAAAGAATGATTAGACTGCAGAATTATCACTGAATGGGGAAAGAAGCAGTTTGGGACTTACTGGCTGTTTCATATGTTGTCATGCAGACTGCATCAAAATGAAAAGATTAACCATAATCTGCAGGTTAATTCAAATAAAATCTTAGAATTATATGATGTGGATGCAGTTACTTAAATCTTTTGACAAATATGTTCTTGGCTCTTGTGTAAAAATGCTTACAGTACATGCTAAAATCTCCAACAAAGCATTCTGGGAGGCTGCACTGATAAGATTTCCTCCAGGGGAAGGGGAAGTCAAGGTGGGGCAGGGGTCAGAGCGACTTGATTTACCCAAATTCGTTTTAATGCTTCTGCTCCACAGAGACACAGTGCAGTCACTGCAGGAAGAGTAAAACAGAGCAGAAATGAGTTTAAAGCTTTCTGGCAAACTGACAAACAGGTTGAAACCTACAATGCCAAAAAAAATGCTAAAAGTGCACAATGCTGCAGTTGTTGCCACTGCTGTTGCTGTGTGCAGAAGACCAGTTTCCACTTCGAGCCATGCCATGGATAATTTACCCACAGTTTAATTCTGCAGTTATGTTAGTTGGCCGTACTCCTACCTTTATTGTGCTACCTCTACCTCTCCATACCTTCAGTGTTGTACTTTCATCTTCTTCACGCTCTTTGTTACTTACCTTTTTATGGTTAACATTACCTTTACTTTTAATTCTCCTCTTTTGCATGCGGATAAAATTAATTTCATTTCATCCCAGGCTCTGTGCTGTGAGCAGAATTTACACCCACCTCCTCACCTCAAGTCCTTATCTTAAAGGGGACATATTATGAAAAACACGTTTCTTCTTGCCTATACATATTTAAACTAGTCCCCCCTCAGCCTACCAACTCAGACAATGAGGTAGGCAGACAAGTCCTGCATCGTCTCTACAGCCCACCCACTGGTAAAATGGGGCTCCTACAAGCCGTTCAGATCCAGCTCCTGTCATTACGTAACCACAGGAGTGATTTACAGAGGCCGTCCTTTTCTGAGTGAAACCACTGAAAGGGGGCGTTCATCCCACTAGGTGAAGTTCGCTGTTTTCAGCGGTAAGCTAGCGGTGTGTTGCGATGTCGTCGGTCAGAGCCAGACATGCAGGTTGCTCTGCTGTTGGTTGTAAAAACCAACACAATGCCTATATTCTGTCCCAGCCCCAGAAGACCAGAGGAGACCGTGGCTGCGTTTTGTTTTTTTATTCTTTTCAACTGTTTCCTCCGCTGTTCGCCGTCAGATTCTGGGTCATAGCTATAGCGTACAGCTGCAGGCTGTTCGTTGGGAACGGAAGCCATGTTGGATACTGGTCCTGCACTGCTCTGCACCCTCCCCCTCCATACGTCATTCAGCATTCAGGCAGCTAATCAGCGCAGCGCCTCATTATCATAGCCTCCCCGCCCACTCAGAACTCCGCATAGATAATAAAGGTAGAGAGTGGGAGACTGCAGACCCTCCTCAGAGGCTGAACTTCAGAGTTTTTTGCAAAAGATTTCACAAGCTTGACATCCAGGACAGCTTTAAAACAGCTTTCAGCTGCCATAATATGTCCCCTGTGAGGAGCTTGTTCTACTCTATCACTCCTCTAGATCATCCATTAGAATGGGATGCGTTGCCTTCAGCTACCAAGCTCCTCTCCTCTGGAAACAGTTCCCAGTCTGGGTTAGGGGGCCAACACCCTTTCTATGTCTTCGAAGCTCGCGGTTTGATAAAGCTTATAGTCATGGCTGGATTAGGTAAGGTCTATGCTGCTGTAGGCCTATAGTCTGCTGCATCTTCCCATGATGCACTAAGCTCCTCTCTCTCTCCAACTGTACTCATCCTCATCCCATTCATGTGTGCAACCAACCTGACTCTTCCTCTTTCCTGTAGTTTTGTGCTTTCCCCTGTGTCTTTGTCTCTTCCTGTCACTTTGGGCAGGTATACTTGCTCATGGTTGGGTGTAAATGAATATAAGAGTTTGCTCTAGACCTGCTCTATACATATATGCCATGAAACAACTAAGATAACTAAGATATGGCATGGCACAATGATCCATGTTCCTGTCTGTGTTGTCACTGTAACTGTTGTTTCTGGGACTGAAAACAGCAGGAACATGAGACAGGGTTTTTGTAAGTCAGTGAGATGAAAGCACATCACAGTGTAAATTAAAGAAGAGATTTTTTTATTTTTATTTTTATTTTTCAAATTTAGGATCTTATTTGGAAACCAGAGGAAGAGGATACCGAAAGCGAACACGAAAGGAGACATTGCCATGAACTTCTGCATGACTTCTGCTGAGTGAATGAGTGCATGCACTTTTGTCTTGAGGAGGTGCTCATTCATCACCAAGAGCCTGTTACAAAACCTCTGTGCCATGTGCTCTACCTCCATCTATTGGCTGAATCTAATGTTTGGTGAATCATTTCCAGTCTTTCTGATAATTAGTAAACTATCTGACATGAGATCATTCGTATTGGGCAGAGCGTGAAGGCGACAGGATCGAGCAGAGGTTGCGTGAATGCCCTAAATCTTTCATTCTACCTGTACGTCACCAACTCACACATGCTCAACTTCTGGTTTCATATCAAATCATCTGTCAATTAGCACCTTTACATAAGCACTCTCTTGGATTACCTGTTGCTGGTCTATCACCTTGCCTTTGCCCCACTGTACCAAACAGCAATTGGTTGAGGGAAGCCAGTTCCTGAGGCCAAACTGCCATCCGTTATTGTAAATAATACTTTATTTATTTATTTATAAGATGGCATTAAATGAGTTTAATATCGATTTGCCTGTGCAGGTACACCTCAAGGTACATCTTTAGACCTTCTTTTAACCTAACCCCAGCAACCTTTTACCCTAACCTTAACCCTAACACTGAAGTTTTGGGTCAAACTTTCTAATTCCCAGCAGCAAACATTAGAGGCTGCAGTCACTCAGGAGAAGATGTGTCATCCACCAGTGGGGAAAATGATGGTTCCTTCACCAGCTTCTCATTGAAGTGTCCCTGGGTGAGATACTGAGCCCAGAATCCCTCCCAAAGGATGTGCTATGAACACATTCACACACATTCATGCAGTCCATCAATGTATGAATGTGTGTGTAAATGCTGACATGCAGTGCATAAATGCTTCCATTGATCAGAAGACTGGATAAGCAGTCTAGATAGAATGGTTGGGGTCTTAAATGTTAAAAAGCCATGAATGAAGGATTCTACACGAATTCTTCAAGTAATTATATAAGAATATAATAAGTTCTTAATAAATAGCTGACAGAACTAGTTCTTGAACCCAATTGCACGACTCAGACACCAAACAGGTTCAAAAGATTTATTTTCAAAGTAAACAACACAAAATCACTCACAAAGAGGAAAAAGTAATCAAGTAACAAATTATTTCCGGGAGCAAAACTACAACGGAAAAAGCCCAAGGGAAAAAGAAAACAGAAAATCTCTTAACGAGGCAAAAAGGCAAAACCAAAAGCCGCAAGGGCAGATAACTAAAAATCACTCGTAGCGAGGCAAAAACTTTAACCGGCAAAAACAAAGTTCAACAGAGACTAGCAAACAACTACAAGGCTAGACAGGACAGGAATACTTAAGCAGATCAGGGCGCTGGTTCTCGGCTCAAAAGGACACGACGAACTGGCACGAGACAGGGGGAGACACAGACCTTTATACACAAGAGGAAATAGGGAACAGGTGAAAACAATCAGGGCTGGGAAGACAATCAGACAAGGGAAACCACGAGAGGAAGGGCAAGCCACCTGAAACGAGAGGGAAGTTAGATCTTTCAAAATAAAACAGGAAGTCACAAGACACGACAGAAAACAAAACACAAACTTGACTAATAAATTAATCCGTGACAATAGCCTATATACCCTTAGTTATAGTGACATCTTACGATCAGTATCAAAGTACCAAACCAAATCTTCACTATGATTCCCTCACATGCATGTAGAGAGGAGTTACATAGAAGGCTTTTAACTTTAAAGGACAAAGCGGCTTTGTGAATACCTTTAATCTGTATGATGATGAGCTGTTGAACTGGGTTTAAAGATCAAGCCACCGTCTCCCAAAAACGACTAAAGCCCTGCCAACTGTCTCACTGTTTCTCTAACATTTCCTCTTCAGCTCCCCCAATTGTTTAGTTGCCTCAACAGATGCGCCTGTTGATGTGGTTTTTGCTCCACGTGCTGACAAAAGGGGTTTTTGTGTGGCTTTCCTACTGCGGTGTGAATATATGCTGCGCAGAAATAATGCCCACTGTCTTCATTGTGCCTCGATTTGAGCAGATGAAGGAATGCCTCCTTCCCACTGTCTCCACTCACATTGAAACTGCCCTGAAAAGGTTTTTCAACCATTTGTGTTGTTTTGTAACGTGTAAATCCCACTAGCTTTAAAGAGGAGTCTCCTTGTGAGCGCTGGTACCACAGAATAGTATCATAGTTGGTGATCGTGTGTTTGCAGGTCAGTGTGACTTTATCGTTTTTCTCGCTGATGAGCAGATCGGCCGGAGTCTGATGAACATCTTTGCTTTGGTTTGATGATATTCCTGCAGGATGGAAGGGAAATGATTAATGCTGATTTAAAAAAAAAAGGCATATGATCAAGCTTAACGTACAGCGATGAAGCAGAAATGAGAAACTTAATGTACCTTTGATCCAGAGGAGTGGGATAATGATAGTAATTAAAGCACGGTGCATGCTGAGAGCTCTTCACTGGTTGTGTGTGCAGCAGGAAATGAAAGTGATGCCATGCAAATGGAATCACATGAAGAAGAAGATGAAATATGTCAAAGGCTGTGTGTTGCTCTTGATGTGATGTGTTCGCATGCATCACTCAAGTCTGTGAGGATACACACAAACACACTCACACAAATAAAGCATGAGAAAAAAACTCACTAATGGCCCCAACAGGCTGTAGTCATAATTACACCCAATAATACAACATTGCTGGATTGATTCCTGTTGGTGGTCTGTAGCAATTTCAAAGGTGGCACTAGTGGAAGATCCAAAGCGTTTGTCGCTCTTGGACCAATGACAGAACATGTAGTATTGCAGTTAGACCTATGCAGTCCGAGATGCTCTCACATCCAGCGAACCATTAGGTTAATTCAGAGGAATTGGTTACAACTTTTTAGGATTTAAGGACTTGAAATGAAATGGAGCAGTGTAATGCTCTGTAGATCTTGTAGTTAATGTGTTGGTGGACTGGGATTCACTGGAGCTGTTTAAGGACAGGTGTTATGTGTTCAGTGGATCAGGTTCTGGATATGATGCAGGCGGCTGAATTCTGGACCAGCTGGAGTTTATGGAGGGATTTGTGAGATAGACGGTTAGGAAGGGAGTTGCAGTAAGTGTATATATACATTAAAAGGATGCAACAACGAAAATGAGGTTGAAAGTACCTCTGTGTGTGTGTGTGTTTAATTATATTAGGTGTCTGAGATGAAATGGTGGGATGTGTGTGTGACATTTGAAGGCAGTGACTGAGCAGCATTTCTTGTGTGGCCGGAGCTCATCTCTGCAGATTTGGACGTGCAGTTCCAGCTAATTTGCTCATGGTAGCAAATGTTGGGCTTACCCAACATGCTAAAATATATGTTGCAATGAAAGTTTCATTTTAAATCCTGTGACTATCAAATATTATTAATGCAGCACACATGTAAAAGTGTGAGGGAAACACTTACCCAAATTGGATGAAAGCATCAAGACTGTGTGATCAGCTGTGTGATATCAAATACTGTCAGTGTTTGTTGCTCATGTGGTTTCAGCAGGTGACTGTTGTGATTGTGTTGGAGGGTTTTTGTTAAAGACAGAAGCTTGGTGCAGCAGCGTGTATCACTGGCAGCACAGAAATACACCACACTGTCCTCTGCTCCACTCACTGTCACAGTATGAAGAGATGATAGACTTCTCCCATCTCCGCTCACGTTATAGGTCTCTTTAAATGGGCCCTCAACACTCACAGACTCATCTTGTGCATACCCAATGAGAGTCATTTGTCTGCTCCATGCAGTCTGTTTGTACCATAGTATCACATATAAATCACTATGTGAGTGGCTGCAGTTAATCAGGACCTTTTCTCCGGGATATTTGAACATGGCAGGTGGATCCTGATGAACTGTTTTTGTCGAGAGCCCTGCAGAAACACAGGCAAAACATTCAGTGTTTCAGCAGAGAAACACAATATGATCCTCAGGATTTCTATGAATAATGCAACATTACCTGCTCCACAGAGAACAAGAGCGGATAATGGTATGAGCAGCCGGATCATCTTCTGAAGAGTGCAAAGTGAACTGAGTTGTCGAGACAGAAGAACTGTGGTTTGTTACTGTTGAAAGCAGAGGCTGGGCCAGAGGGGTGGTTAGGAAGCCCTCCAGGAGTGTGATTGGCTACCATCCCCTGTCATACAATGGTTAATGACAGTCACTACCAAATGAGGTAGTAATAAAGCAACATGTGACAATGTGTTTAAATGAGGGTGAATGGCAATAGTCTAACAGAGACCAGTCAGTATGAATTGTGGACTGGAGTCCACCATCTGGGCACTGCTGAGATACCCTTGAGCAAAGCAGCAAACCCCCAACTGCTTGGGGTAGCTGACAATGTGCCATTCCCCTCGCTCTGACATCTTTCCATACATGAATGCAAAATGAATGCCAAATCTTCATGACCAAATGTTGGAACAAGTGATAAATACATTCCCTTCTCTGTAATTTGATGAAGTGATCCTTCAAGTGCTTTAAAAAGTCCCCCTTCATGTACACAGACCGTTTCCTTTTCGATCTGCCTTTACCTGGCCTTACCTCATCAGGATCCTTCTGATGTTTACCCAAAGCGTAAAGTCAACTGCTGAGTCCCACTTGCCTGCAGAGGGGTTTCTTTTCTGCAAACAGACCCTTCTGTGTGTCTGAAACTGGAGAGGTCAGCATTCCTCTGCCAAGGTCTCAAATAATACTACTACTAATAATAATACCTTTTATTTATAGGTGCCTTTCAGATCCCTAAAGGTCACCTTACATTAATAACACAGACCATAGAGAATGGAGTTGCAGTAATCGAGGCAAGAGTGTATATATACATTAAGAGGATGGAACAGCGAAAATGAAGTTGAAATTGTCTGTATCTGTACCTGTGTGTGTGTGTGTGTGTTTGTGTGTATTCGGTATCTATGTGTTTAACTATAGTAGGTGTCTGAGATGAAATGGTGAGATGTGTGTGTGACATTTGAGGACAGTGACTGAGCAGCATTTCTTGTGTGGCCGGAGCTCATCTCTGCAGATTTGGATGTGCAGTTCCAGCTAATTTGCTCATGGTAGCAAATGTTGGGCTTACCCAACATGCTAAAATATATGTTGCAATGAAAGTTTCATTTTAAATCCTGTGACTATCAAATATTATTAATGCAGCACACATGTAAAAGTGTGAGGGAAACACTTACCCAAATTGGATGAAAGCATCAAGACTGTGTGATCAGCTGTGTGATATCAAATACTGTCAGTGTTTGTTGCTCATGTGGTTTCAGCAGGTGACTGTTGTGATTGTGTTGGAGGGTTTTTGTTAAAGACAGAAGCTTGGTGCAGCAGCGTGTATCACTGGCAGCACAGAAATACACCACACTGTCCTCTGCTCCACTCACTGTCACAGTATGAAGAGATGATAGACTTCTCCCATCTCCGCTCACGTTATAGGTCTCTTTAAATGGGTCCTCAACACTCACAGAGTCATAGTATGCATACCCAATGAGAGTCATTTCACCGCTCCGTGCAGTCTGTTTGTACCATAGTATCGTATATAAATTACTCTCCGAGTGGCTGCAGTTAATCAGGACCTTTTCCCTGGGATATTTGAACATGGCAGGTGGATCCTGATGAACTGTTTTTGTCGAGACCCCTGCAGAAACACAGGCAAAACATTCAGTGTTAGCAGAGAAACACAATGTGATCCTCAGGGTTTATATGAATAATGGAACATTACCTGCTCCACAGAGAACAAGAGCGACTAATGGTATGAGCAGCCTGATCATCTTCTGAAGAGTGCAAAGTGAACTGAGTTGTCGAGACAGAAGAACTGTGGGTTGTTACTGTTGTAAGGAGAGGCTGGGCCAGAGGGGTGGTTAGGAAGCCCTCCAGGAATGTGATTGGTTACCATCCCCTGTCATACAATGGTTAATGACAATCACTACCAACGAACTAGTAATAAAGCAACATGTGACAATGTGTTTAAATGAGGGTGAATGGCAATAGTCTAACAGAGACCAGTCAGTATGAATTGTGGACTGGCGTCCATCAGCTGGGCACTGCTGAGATACCCTTGAGCTTGGGGCAGCTGACTATGAACCAGTCCCTTCGCTCTGACATCTTTCCATACATGAATGCACAAATGCAAGTCCAATTAATGCAATCTCTGTATTTTGGGCCTGTGTGTGTAAGACAATGACAGGATGAATAAAATGTAATTTGGCAAGGCAAGAGATCGCCCAAATTGTTACAGTTTATTGTGAGGGGAACATGAATGTTATCCATTCCATGTAAAAATATCTATCAGAGAACATGAAGGCCAAATCTTCATGACCAAACGTTCAAACAAGTGATAAAATACATTCCCTTCTCTGTAATTTGATGAAGTGATCCTTTAAGTGCCTTAAAAAGTCCACCTTCAAGTACACAGACCGTTTCCTTTTTGATCTGTCTTTACCAGGCCTTACCTCATCAGGATCTGATGTTTACCCAAAGCGTAAAGTCAGCTGCTGAGTCCCACTTGCCTGCAGAGGGGTTTCCTTTCTGCAAACAGACCCTTCTGTGTGTCTGAAACTGGAGAGGTCAGCATTCCTCTACCCAGGCCTCAAATAAAGATCCAAATTCTTGCAGGAATAATCCAGATTCCCACTGGGAGTGCAAACCTATCCGCTGTTCCTAGGTAGCTGCCTCCCTCAAGGTGGACAATCAGTGTCTTTGTGAAGCCAAGCTCATGCCAACAAGCGGAGCCAAGAGCAGGTCCTCTCTGCAGCCCCTCAGTCCTTCTGCCTGAGTGTGCAGATGTACTGCCTTGCTGGATTATTTGGGACAAATATCACCATCAGTGCTGGATTTTCAGAGTCAGATATGCTTTCTCTTCTTGTTGGAATATGAATGTTGATCTTCATTTTCAAGTTGGATATAATGGCCTGGGTGAAACAACACCAGCTTGCTTGGGATTGCATGACAACAACAAGGAGTCTCCACCGACTGAAAGGTAGTTATTCCTCTCTTCTCACTCAGATACAGTGCATGCTGCCCAGTTACGAGCCATGTTTATTCTGATGCTTATACTATAAGGCTACATTTTCAGACCACAGCTTTCAGCGAGATTGCACAGAACGATAACACAGAGGACTGATCATGCCACATATCAATGATATTTGTCAAGACAAGTAACAGAAAAACAAAGTATCACAGTGCTGCTTCAAAATGTTCCAAATTTAATCTGAGCTTTTAAACAAACAAGGACCACCAGAACTAAAACCAAAGTTCAGAATCTGCTCAGGTTTACTCTGGGATGCTCAGTTTACTTTCTTTTCACACACTCACACTCCACATATCAAGACTGAACAAGAGACAAGTGTCTTTAATCCTGTTTCCTCAATCAGCCACTGTACAAAATGGGTAAAAATCTGCTTTGAATCAAGTGCTGGGGGGTAGTCAGCGAGTCAGTCAGGGAATTAGGCAGGATTCAATGTTAGACCACTTAACATGCTTTATTTCAGCATTCAAAATAATTAAAAACATCTCAATTTATTATACATATACAAAATAGGTACAGATCCTTGTGGTGTTTTCCCCCATGGGTGTGTTTGTCTGCTTTCTCTCACAAACTCTTTGCTGATGGCCCTCTTTCTGTGCATTTTAAAAATCTGTTTGATTGCAATGTTTTTAAAAAGAAAAATCACTTTTTGCACAAGAGAACAAGAAAGAAACTACAACAAATACGTGGAAGACAGGGTGGAGAGGAATTTGGATGACAGAAGTGTGGTAGGGAGAGACAGACCATAAAACCAAAAAATGTGATGAGGAGAAGAGATGCAGATGCACTTTTCACTTGAGCTCAGGAACAGAGCTATAGTTTGACTGACAGCACTACCAAGGCTGGAAATGGAAGAAATCTGTCTCAATCTGGACACCAAGAAAAAAAGTGTGGTTTCATTTTAGCACCAAGAGGATCCTGCCATGCCATGCGTGACCTTAACACTACAGAACCATACAGCCATACTGCATGGCCAGGAGACCTCAAAGAAACAATAGCACCTTAATGTTTAGCTGTTCCCGCTTCTGCTAAAGAGTCAATAACCCTTGACTACCCCAACAACCGCCAAAACTACTGCAGACTTCACTTCAAAAACTCACACTTTTTGCTTTTCTGAGGTAGCCATAGGATTTTTTTTTTCTTTCAAAAAAGAGGTTTAAACCCATGTTTCTCTGCTGGTGGATTTAATGTGACTTTTCTTTAAAAAGGGTTAAAACGGAAAGGAATAAGAAAGCGACCACAACAACAAACAAATCACAACAGCTACAACATTAGCAGATGAGGATGAGGTCAATATTGTCTGGGGCAAGTGGAGTGGAGAGGTGGGAGGGGCAGAACAACAGAGACAAACATGGCTGTCAGTTTCACCGTTTATTCATCAACACCTGAAACGTGGTACAAAGCAATTGGGTTCTGTCTGTTGGGACTGTCCTTTCATTCCTCTCACCGCAGTGGTGTATAAAAAAACAAAAGTCACCTGTGTGTTTCTGTCAGTTTGTAAACTCCAGAGAAGCCTGGTTTGGCTGGATGAAGAGGGCAAGTAAATTTTTACACTTTACAGAAGCATATATTATTTTCTTGTTGCCAGTGAAACAAAATGTCTTCTCTACAGGATCCTTGGTGTTGGTGATGGTAAAAAAACAAACCAAAAAAAAATCAAGAGTCAGAAATAAAAAAAAAGTAGTGGTCCCAAACACAACGATGCAGACTCCGCCACATCGCCGCCATCTTGTTGAAGTGCAGGTTTTAGGCAAAGTGGACCATCGGAACAACAGCCGAATGGGCACTCGTAGAATCACGAGCAAGGGTTTGGACTTTTTCAGAAAAATGGCATTAGAGAAATGTTTTGGTGGGGTATTTTTTAGAGAGAGATGACTGCTAGAAAAAATAAAACACACTCACACACACAACAATTTCAAGTCCAGATTTCTCTTTTTACAAGAAACAGACAGGTCCAACTTCAAGGCCGAACTCTTGGTCTGGAGCACCAACATCCATAGGAGCGATATCAATGATGGGCAGGCGAGATGTTTTCGATGTCTTGTAGTCGATGACTGTCTTGCCCCATGTACCGGTGTGTGACTGGAGATAGGGAAGAAGAAATGGGAATTAGGGTCAACATTCTAAATAGCTGCTGCATAATAAACACTGTTACTTTTGAAAGTTTCTCCAAATTTTCTTGAATTTGTGATTAAAGTAACCCCAATACTAGCCACAGTAGCCAGTGGTAGAAAGTGTACTGATTGATGTATCTTTTCATGTCTTTGAAATCTGACTTAAAACCAGGGGCTGCGTAAGACTGCTGAACTGTAATTTGACCCTAGGAGGTGAAGCATGTTCATCTGACAGTATGATTAGGGTGAGTGTATTGACTAAGGTTTCCTCACCGTGCATCCATCCTCCAGGACGCTGTAGGTGAAGCGGCTGTTGCCCTCGGCTCTGATCTCAATCTCGTTGGAGCCCTGGAGGAGCAGGGCCTTCTTAAGGTTGCCAGCAGTGGCATCCATGTAGGCGACGCTGTTCTTGCAGTGGTAGGTGATATTCTGGGATGCCTCAGTGGACATGAGACGCAGGAAGGTCAGCTGGATGTTGACATCCTCTGGCAGGGAACCCTCGCTGCCATACTCGAACTATGTGGGAAAGAGGAAAGGGGAGAAAGACACAGTTTTTAAATAATTAAGAAAATTTGGCAAAGAAAAGAGAGCCAATGGAACTGTACAGAAAGGAGACCAGAAGGAGGGGAGGTTAAATGGAAGCAGACGAAACCGAGTGGAGATGGGACCAAGAAGTGAGGAAGTGCTTTGTGTGGCAGGTTTACCTGGAAGCCGTCAGTCATAGCCTCTCCAAACCAGACGTGCTTCTTCTCCTTGATGTTCTTGCTTGTGTACCAGTTCTTCTTGGCAACTTCAGTCTGAGTTGGGGATATGCAGGTCTCTCCAGTCTCCATGTTACAGTAGACCTTGATGGCATCCTGAGTGCAGCCCTGGTCGGGGTCAATCCAGTACTCGCCTGGAGAACAAGTGGTTCAGAGAGCAAAGTCAGAACTCCAGCATACTATGTGTCCTTTAACCAGATTCTCCCATCTTGAATCCTGCAAGTGCTTTAATGCTTTCCTAGTGATGCTTTCTACGTTATCCACCTCATCTAAAGTCCTTTACTCACCGCTCTTCCAGTCAGGGTGGCACATCTTAAGGTCACGGCAGGTTCTGGCGGGGTTCTTGCGAGTTCCATCAGGGCTGCGGATCTGCTCAATCTGCTGGCTCAGGCTCTTCAGGGTGCTATCCACCTCAAGATCACGGTCACGGAGAACATTAGCGTCATCAGCACGGAACATACGGAAAGGATCAGGGGCCTTCTCCTGAGGCTGGGCGATGAAGCCCAGGTCGAATCCACCACCAGGGGCACCAGGTGCACCAGGAGGTCCGGGAGGTCCAGGAGGACCCTAAGAGAGAAAAGGGGAACCCAAGATAGGTTATTTAATTTCTGATGATCACTACCTCAATATGATGAAGGAATGAGGAGACAGAAGACAGATGGATGAATTGGAGAGTTGGACAGGTTGACTTACAGCGGGTCCCATCTCTCCAGAACGTCCACGAGGTCCAGGAGGTCCAGTGGGTCCAGGCAGGCCTGACATACCATCCTTACCAGGAGATCCAGCAGATCCAGAAGGGCCCTGAAAACAGCAATAAGAGACATCTTAAAGTTGCTGAATGTCAAAGTCACTACAAACTCTCTGAGACATGTCAAACTGCAAATATTAAAATGCTTAACACTTAAAACTGCTTCATGTACTTCAAGAGTAACTCACTCTAGGACCAGCGGGTCCAGCAGCACCAGCAGGTCCCTGCTCTCCAGAAGGTCCCTATGGGTCACAGACAAAAACAGGAGTCAGAGGTGTTCCATATATTGTTTCTATATGTGTAGGTGTTAGTATAAGATGACATACAGCAGGTCCAGGTGGTCCCTGCATGCCAGTGAATCCTCTGTGTCCCTTCATGCCTCTTTCTCCAGCCTCTCCAGTCTCTCCCTTGTCTCCACGGAGTCCAGCAGCTCCCTGTTAGAGAGAAGGAGAGGACAAAGAGTGTTGTTAAACATTCATCTACATGCTGTTACATCTGCTGCGGTAATCTATTAATGATGCTGATGCTGTTACTTACAGCAGGGCCACGAGGTC
Source organism: Datnioides undecimradiatus (assembly GCA_008933995.1). Taxonomy (NCBI): domain Eukaryota; kingdom Metazoa; phylum Chordata; class Actinopteri; order Lobotiformes; family Datnioididae; genus Datnioides; species Datnioides undecimradiatus. The sequence goes on from WARS01000048.1 coordinate 2,700,714, forward strand.
CAGCAGGGCCAGCAGGGCCAGCGGGGCCAGCAGGTCCCTGAAACATACAAAAATCATTTTAAAGTAGAGGCAGGTCTACAGCAGATCTTTTGGCTAATTTTCACTCTGACAGTCACTCACAGTCTCTCCACGGTCACCGTTCTTTCCAGCAGGTCCGACAGGTCCAGGGGCACCAGGGGGTCCAGGGGCGCCAGGGGCTCCAGCAGGGCCACTCTCTCCACGGTCTCCCTAAAACACAAACACAAAATCATATTTTATTTTGCCAGCTTTAATATCTGTACCATTGTTTGTCCAATCCGATGCTTACGGAATTCAAAGAGCTATTGTGATAAAAAAAAAGTGCTCAGAAAAAAAACAAATAACTGTGCTACATGATCTTGCACATCTTTAATCACATTTTATCACATCATATAGATGTTATAATGATTAGATATGAGATTTGGTGAAACTGGTCACAGTTTCCCTACACAAATCGCCATTTACTGGTGGTAAAATGCTGCTCTTTGGCATAGCTTTGACAACAACAGATATTAAAAATATCTCTATAAATCTCTACACATTTTTTACAGAAAATGTTCTAAGTTGTGGTTCTGTGACATGAGACGCTTTTCTGTTAACTCACAGAAGATGCTCTACTAAGCATCACTGTCTCTTGCACAGGCAACTATAATTAGCATGTTGACCTTGCAGGTTTGTTTACCTAGTGCTTGGTTCAAGTCAACCTAGCTAACTCCTCAGTGCAGTAGTAAAGGCTAACAAAGTTTAATGTGTCAGTATAACCTTTAAATAAAACAAATCTGGTTTGGCTGTTAACTATTCACCTTGACTGAGAATGAGTTTACTTTGGTGCTGGTGGGTTAGCATTGATGTAATTCAAACTCACCTTGGGTCCAGTAGCTCCATCACGACCAGCTGCTCCCTCATTTCCAGGGGTTCCCTAAAATACAAATCACATTACCTGATTAGGAAAACGCCTACAGAATTGACTAATTTTTACAGATGCAAACAGATAGCCTTAGTTACTATTTCTTCATACCTCACGTCCAGGCTCGCCAGGGGCTCCAGCCAGTCCAGGGGGTCCCATGGGCCCAGGAGGTCCGCGCTCACCTCCGGGACCACTTGGTCCTTGCTTTCCAGCCTCTCCCTGTATGTGACACAGCCACAGGCAGCCCAGTCAATATAAGCACTTTATAATTTTCTAAGTCATTGAAGTTTTTGAATATAAATTTCTGCTTTAAAACATACTGGCTCTTTGAAGACGTTTCTGTAAACAAAAAGAACTTACAGAAGGTCCGGGCAGACCAGGGAAACCTCTCTCTCCTCTCTGTCCAGGCAGACCAACAATACCACGCTGTCCAGCAATACCCTGAGGTCCAGGCAGACCAGCGCTACCCTGGGTGAAAAAGAGAACAAGCATCAGACATCAAGGTATTGAGCTGCAGAAACAGCAATCAACCAGCATCTTGTTAGTGAAATTGTGGAGATTTGGTCGCAACTGTTAAAAGAAGATTTTCATTTGATCCTGTGATGGACTGAGATCGAAGGGGCTATTCCGTCAGCAATCTCTGATCTCTGAGTGTTAAGGTCAACTTACAGAAGCACCTTCGGCACCGGGGCTACCCTTCTCTCCTGGAGCTCCTGGGGGTCCAGCAGGACCCACTTCACCAGTGCGACCAGCAGGTCCAGTCTCACCACGGTTTCCTTTGGGTCCCTCCTTGCCAGCAGGTCCAGGTGGTCCAGCAGGTCCAGGGTTACCCTATAGGGGGAATACAACACTGCTGAAAACCATCCTGGGTGGGGATCCCTGTCAGTAGAAGTCAATGTGCTAGTCTACTAACATTGAAGAAACACTTACAGAGGGGCCAGGAGGTCCAACTCTGCCAGCAGCACCAGGGAAGCCAGTAGCACCCTAGAGAGACAGACAAAGGTCCATCAGCTGATTCTGCTTATGCTGAATGTAAATATAAATGTACGAGACAAGAGATGGACATAGTAGAAGAAGAACACCAACTTACAGGAGGTCCACTGGGTCCACGGGCTCCCTTAGCGCCAGTGTTACCAACGGGACCCTGCAAGTTACACCATAGTGTCAGTCATACATAGAAGAACCTGTAGCAGGCAATGGTATTTTTCTGTAAATTTTCATTCTATAAATGTGGTAGGAATGGACTAAGTTACAAACCTGGGGTCCAGGAGCACCAGTGGGTCCAGCAGCGCCAGGGGGACCTGCATCTCCCTTAGCACCATTTTCTCCAGCCTCTCCCTTAGCACCAGGCTGTCCATCAGCACCCTGTGGTGGTATGGTGATGGATGAAAAAAGAAAGAGACAAATGATTTCTCAGTAAGCAAAAGAAAAAGAGTAAGTCAAAGAAGAACGTTCATGAAGAAGTGACTCACAGGAGGTCCAGCAAATCCAGCGGGTCCAGGTGGTCCAGCCTCTCCACGCTCACCCTGAGGATGGATGAAAAGAATTTCAACATTTGGTTATCAATAAGCAAAAGAATTAAACATTTTATCTGCTGCTCCTAAAAAACAAATGTACAGGTACTCACAGGGGCTCCACGGGCACCAGCAGGTCCAACAGCTCCAGCGGGACCAGGCTCTCCCTTGTCTCCAGTGGCTCCAGCAGGTCCAGGAAGTCCAATTGGTCCAGTCAAACCACGGGGTCCATCTTTACCTGGAGTTCCATCAGCACCCTTGGCTCCTTGGTCACCCTGGGTTATTGGATTGACAGGTAGAGTGAGGTAAACAAGAGGTGATCATACAACAGATACTGTAATACTGGGAACATTTTGTAGGGGTGCCAAAGCTAGTCAGTAAAATAATGCAGAGTATTCCAGTGGTGTGGTGCTGATGATATTGATATTGATATTGGTGGTATTGATGATATTGATACTGGCCAGCCTTCCCATAGCTGAATATTTTTTGGCATTTGAGCATTACATCTCTGAGGGTTGTGGAAGTGTTCTTTGAGTCATCTGTGGTGACTAGTTTCAAATTCTTCTATATACTAGGAATATTGGGGGTACTGGGAATACTGTCACAGCGACTCACTCTGTCTCCTCTCAGTCCTGGAAGTCCAGCGGCACCACGCTCACCAGGCATTCCCTGCAAGCCAGGAGGACCCTGGGCACCAGGATTACCAGGAGCACCAGCATCTCCCTGAAGAAGAGGTGGAGGAGAAGAGAACAAAGTCAAGATAAAGATATGGAGAAAGAAGTTCCAATCAAACAGTACAAAATTCTGATCGATTCTACCTGTTTGCCACGTGGCTGCAAACCGAATCAATAAGGACTTAAATGACTCCCAATGTTTACCTTAGCACCATCGTTTCCGGGAGCTCCAGGGGAACCACGGGCACCAGCGGGTCCAACAGGGCCAGGTGCACCACGCTCACCAGTGAATCCTCTGTCGCCCTGAATGGAAGGGATAGCAGAGAGTTCGGTAAGTTGAAGCGGAAATCAAACAGCGAAAGAAATCACACGGCTCTATGTGACTCGCTGCTTATGTATACGGTTCATGACTTTCAACAAAAATGGAGATGCTCATGCTAAAACACTATACTGTTTTTTTCTGCGTGAGAAATACTTTTAAAACACAAATTTTTAAACTCACTCAGTGTATCTAGTAAGGGAGATTCTCAGTTTTTCCTTTTTCCTTCACTGAGAAGGCCATTTTGCCTTTGCTCTAAGGCAATGTAAAAAAAAACAAAAACTGGTGCAATCTAATAGTGCCCCAACATCCCCTTAGTGTTTCCCTGATAGCATTAGTATTAGAATGTTGCCTCAAGGAACCTACTGGCTACTCAGTAAATGAACGGTTGATTTACACTGACTGAGCAAACTCTTTTTGGTGTGTGTTTTGGACTGGCAGTTCACTGTGACAAGCAGTTCACTGTGTCACTGTTACCTATATTTGAATCTCAAAATACCTTTACAGATAACTATATCTGCAAAGATTACTGAATCAATTTTTAGTGACTACATTACTTTTTTAAACTGCTTGTAGTGTGGTTATGCATACTGTTTAAGTGTACAGTGCTCCTTCGAGTGTGAAAATGATGATGTTGATGAGTTACTTACTCTAGATCCAGCAGGACCTGGGGCTCCAGCCTCACCGGGCAGACCCTAGGTAAATAGAGAGGCAATTGGTGGATTAATCTACTGAAACATTTCAATTTGATCAGTTATCCAAGCAAATCAAATCTTAGTCAGTACCTGCTCTCCAGGCTTGCCAGTCTCACCAACCGCACCCTGAGGTCCTGGAAGTCCCTGGAATCCAGGAGCTCCAGCAGCTCCCTGCTCTCCTCTCTCACCAGCGGGGCCCTGGGGATGAGCAAGAGAAGGACTGTTAGAACTAATGAAAAATGAGCAAAAGTAAGATGTCATTTGGGTGGGACTTGTTGTTTGTAGCTGCCTGGCAGGTTGAAGTATTTTGCAAAGAGAAACTATTAGGGCTCATAAAGGGTACGGCCACTGATCGTTGTGGCAATGTAGGGGTGTGTGTAGATGTGCGTATTTGACTTACAGCAGGTCCAGCGGGGCCTGGAGCACCGACGTCACCATCCTTTCCAGGGGCACCCTAGGTGGAGAGATGGCATGCATTGAGATACACAGGTTCTTGCTTTTATGAAACAATATAGTGCAGTGGATACAAAGGGCAGCATAGTGTGGACAACTTACTGTAGGGCCAGTGGGTCCCATTACTCCTCTCTCGCCAGGCTTTCCAGCCTCACCCTACAGACAGGCATAGAAAAAGCATTACTACTTATTGTGAGACCATTTTTTGTATCTAACTGATTAAATCAAATACCAAAGATACTACTGCAGCAGGGCTAACTTACAGCAGCTCCCTTGGGTCCGGGGAATCCCATGACTCCAGGCTGGCCTCTAGCTCCAACAGAGCCAGGGGGTCCGGGGCGGCCATCTTGTCCAGGAGCTCCCTGGTAAGGAGAAATAATTATGCAATTAAGGTTTTATCATTAGGCATTTTTTACTGTCTATATTTGATGAGGATGAGATTTGGAATACTGAACATAAACTTACAGCAGGTCCTGTCTTGCCATCAGGTCCAGGGCTGCCTGGGCTGCCAGTCATACCCTACAGGCAGAGGCTGAGGTCAGAGGAGGCCTTGAATAATTGAAGTTGCTGACTATAATGTGATAGATAGTTAGCAGGGAATCCCACCTTAGCTCCGGGCAAACCAGGCTCACCACTGCGGCCAGGCTCACCAGTGGCACCTTTAGGTCCAACAACACCAGGGGGTCCACGCTCACCATTGGCACCCTATCATGAGAAAAAAGACAGAAAAGATGCAGCGAGGCAAATATTACATAAAGTTATCTGAAGTATCCAAAAGCTTGCAACTAAAATGGATAGACAAATCAAATCTGTGTGCGCGTTTGTTTTACTCACTTTGGGTCCAGCAGGGCCGTCAGAGCCAGCGAAACCACGACCACCAGGGGCACCCTGTAGAGAGAATTAAGCGTGTCTTGTTTAACTCTGTGACAGGTTTTACGATGAGTCTACCACATCTTGTCCTATGCCTTTAAAGTCAGTCGATGTCAGCACTGTGAGATGTAAGATATGCAAGACAGCCAAAAATTCTCTGAGGCATGATGCATTGTGGGCCAGATCCAGGCGCAACACAGTATGCATCAGTAATAGTGTTTCCAAATATAATGAAATGACTGCGCCTGCATTTAGTGTTCTACTTTTTATGTCCTGCAGGGGGCACTACAGAGTTTGCTTATATATGATCATGATCCTGATAAGCCCGCTGTTAACTTGGTGGCTCCACAGAAACAGGAATAATTTACTTAAACTGATTCAGTTAAAAAGAGTCAATATGGTGATTCAAGCAGATATTTAAAAAATATGAATAGATATTATTCTATATAGAGATCAAGGCTGTTTTTCTCTACACCACCAGGTGACAGCTCCTCCTCCTCATCATTACACTTCATTTTAAAGAATACTGTAGTGTAATATTTTGAAAATTAGGTAAGATGCATACGCGCTCTCCAGGGGCACCACGGGCTCCTCCAGCACCAGGCTCTCCTCTTGCTCCTCTCTTGCCCTCCTCACCAGAGGGTCCTGGGGGTCCTTGAACTCCTGGGGCACCCTGGTGAAAACCCACATGACAGGAGAGATTGAATATTCATTCATGTGTGTGTGTATATATATATGCAATGCTCTATTCTGAATGTGGTGAACCTGAACTTACAGCCTCTCCCTTGGCACCGGCTTCTCCCTTGGCTCCTGGGGCACCAACCTCACCCTGAGAGACACAACCAAATAAACAAACATAAACAAAAAACAAACAAAAAAAATAATCGACAACAACTAATGTCAGTCATCTAACAAATACGTGGCTGACATGATAAATGAGCAAAGACTGGGGCACATCTCAACAAGTAATAAATAAAAAAACAAAGCAGAGAAAAATGAACAAAACAAAAGCAAACAGATCAATAACAGACAAAAACAAAACGCATGTTGGAAACTGAAGAAAAACATTTAGTTTACTTTTGATTTAGAAGGTTAACTTTTATTACAGTATGTTTGAATTTTTAATCATATCCATGACAAGGGACAGGATTAAGAAAAACAATTTTTTTTTTTGGCTTTGATTAGGTCTGAGGGACTTATACCCACAGTGTTTCCCTTTGGTCCTGGGGCACCAGCAGCACCCTGAGGTCCGGGGGGTCCACGGGGTCCGGGAAATCCAGGGGCTCCAGCAACTCCAGCAGCACCCTGCAGGGGGCAGCACACAGCAACAACACATTTTCATCAGCCCGTACTGCCACTGATAAGTGTCTGTTGCTATGGTAACTGTAACACATCAATCCTATCTACATTGTCAGTGTTATTAAGCCAGAGTGGGATTCAAACCCTCAACCTTAGCCAGTATAATGCTAATAAAGTAGATGTGGTGAGAGAGATACTCACAGGGGATCCCTTAGCTCCAGGGGCTCCATCAGCTCCGGGGTTTCCCTGGGAGGAGAAAGATGGAAAGAGATTTTGATGGACTGTTAGAAGGCCTGAGGGCTCATGATGATGCTGGCACCATTAGTATTATCAGAGCAGCCAATAAGATAGTTCTGTTTTCTATTCTAATTATTTTTGTCTTAACTAAGAAAGTCTACGCCTGTCTTGTCTAGGACCAAAACAGTCAATTGGTTGTACTCACAGAAGGTCCTGCTGGACCAGCAGGTCCGGGGTTACCAGGCTCACCACGGGCTCCAGAGGGGCCCTCGGGTCCACGTGCACCCTGAGGTCCGGCGTCACCCTGGGGTAGAGGGGAAGCAAAGGGCAGGAGTCAGTCGGATAGTCATGTCCAAATGAAGACATGATTAACATGCAGTATGACAGAAAAAAGGAAAAACTGTAGAGAGAGAATGTGAGAGAGGGCATCGGTGTATTGTTGATGTTGATTTCAGTATGAAATAGCCACAGATTTACCAAAATTAGAACTGTGTCACAATCCCACTGTGCATGGTAATATCATAAAGTGTTATTATATACTAGTCTTCATACACAGTTTTTGCCGTTGATATACAGGAAATTTTAAAAAAACGCTAGTTTATTATCCATAATGTAATTCTGTACATACATTTCCCACACTTCTTTATACCCTAAACTTGCTTAAACCTGGTATGCACTATGAACATGGCACATAGACCCTGTGCAGCTTGGATGACCTTGTATGACCCCCACCCCATGTGACCCCTTTTGGGTCAAAGATCTAACTGAAAGTCACCTGCCTACACATGTATTAAGAGAAATGTAAGAATGGAGTGTGTTGACATGGATTATGTTGGGTGTAGTAGTACCTTGGCTCCAGGGCCACCAGGGAATCCAGGGGGTCCAGCGGGGCCAGTGGGACCCTGAGAGGTAACAATAAGACAAAGATTTAGACAAACACAGCATGCATGTGTCTAAACACAGGAACACTATATGGCTTTACAGAACCTGGAATTTCAGAAATGAATAATAAGAGAGAATTAAAGACTTACGGGAGGTCCAGCAGCACCAGCAGCTCCATCGTTACCACGGGCTCCCTGCAGAACATAGACAAACATGATTGGTTGATCTGTTCACTGACCGAGCGATTCCAGTAGTTGTATGTGTATGTGTGTGTGCGCGCATGAGCGAGAACTCACAGCAGCTCCATTAGCACCAGTGCGGCCTCTCTCGCCAGGCAGACCACGAGGTCCCTGAGACAGAGAGAGATACAGTCGGTCAGGTAAACTCTTTTACTGGAGGGGAAAGAAAACCCGACATGGCGACAACATGGCTGAGATGAAGGGGGTGCTTGTTTTACTTACCATAGCACCAGGGATTCCGTTCTCACCAGGGGCTCCAGCCTCTCCCTAAACAACATTAGCACACAGTCAGGTGAGGTGTGAGAATAACAACACTTTGAGTTTTATTGGTCAATATCAGTTTAAACAGCCAACATGGCTTCTTATGCTGCCTCCACTGGTAACACTGGCAATCGTCCACTACTGTGCGCACACACATCTGATTGCTTGAGTGAATCTAAAAAGTTTGCTAGTCATATGAAGTACTAGTCATCTAGGCTTGGGCTTAAGGTTTACATAAAATATGCCATTGTTTGCATTATGGGAAATGCAGGACCCAGTTTTTGATAATTTAAGGGACTGTTATATACATTTACAATTCTACCCACTGTGATACCACACTGGTACTATGACCAGGACTTCTACTAGAAGTTCTAGCACTGCTACTATTGTCACCATTGCTATTATCCGTCTATTATAACAACCAATGTTAATGGTCTTACCTTTATAAATACCAGTGCTCATTGTACCATTAGTACCTCTACTACTGCTACTTTAACACCTACTCCTGCTCTAATATTACTACTGATAACAAAACAGGGACAGTCACCTTGGGACCAGCAGGGCCAGTGTCTCCCTTAGCACCATCCAGACCGCTGAATCCCTACAGAGAAAGAGACAAATATGGTTAGTCCACAGTTAAAAGATGCCGTCTTTCTTTTTTTGTTGAACGTTGAAGACATAGGCTGCGACTCACTCTGTGTCCCTTGATGCCGGGCAGACCGGGGGTTCCTGGGAAACCACGAGCTCCCTGAGGGAAAGATAAGAGACAGAAAATACAGTTTACAATCACAGCTCTGTTGTTTCGCTTTTTTGCACTACATCGCTAAGGATTCTACTGTCATGGCAACTTACCTGTGGGCCAGAGGGTCCACGCTCACCAGGGCGACCAGGCTTGCCAGACTCACCCTTAAAGAAACAGTGATAATGATGATGAGCAGATGGATTATTAATGTTTACTCTAGACTCAAACACATACAGAGGCAGAACATGAACATATCCAGTCAACTCACATCCTCTCCGTTCTTTCCAGGGGGACCAGCGGGGCCACGGGGACCCATGGGACCCTGAAGAGAAAGTCACACATAAGATGAGAATGAAGACAGGTCCCCAAGGTGCGATGCAGGTGTGTATTTGTTTCTGTCTTCTATATACTTACAGAAGCTCCAGCCTCTCCAGGCTCACCAGGGGGGCCAGTGAATCCCTGAGGTCCCTGTAGGCACACATAAACACCATCACTACTACACCACTCACCGATACTGGGGATAGGACTACCTACAAACTATCTCCCCATACATATGACAGGATACTCTCCCAGTGACTCGTTATGTAAATCTCATTCACACATCTGCCCTGTCCCACTCCGCTCATCACTGATTTTCTATTTTAGCCAGAAGCATGCGGAGTAATGCAAGCAAGGTGGTGTCAAAGTAGCTTTTTGCTGGTATTTTGGGTGGAACTAAAACCTGTGCACCTATCGGATACGGATATGACAGCTGTGTTTATTTAACAGCCATTGTACCAACAGCTCAGATGTTAGCTCTTAGCTAGTTAACATGGTTGTGATTTGGGTTCAGCTCGGCCTCCAGCTGAACTCAGAATTCACTGCCAACTGCAGTTCTTTCTTTCCTTTTGTAATGATTTTCGATTTTCCTCTAGTCTCTTGTATGTGCTTGAAGCTGTTTCATAAACCTGATGTCACAGTGATGTCATAATAAGTTACAAATGCTTTCACTGCTTTGGATACTTTGGAACGTCTTGAGTCAAGGAAGGAGGAAGTGGTGTACTTACGCTGGGTCCAGGAGCTCCAGGGGGTCCACGGGGTCCCATTGGACCCTGTCAGGGAAACAGAGGCGAGGTCAAACAGTGCATCACAATGACTGACACTGAAGTGAAATGAATGTGTGTGTGTGTGTGTGTGTGTGTGTGTGTGTGTGCATGTTTTACCATTGGTCCAGGCACAGGCATGGCAGGAGATTTGTCATCGTAGCCACCAGACATCTGAGGGGAGAAGTTCTGGAAAAAGCAAAATTTCAAAAATGTCACCAAGGTTTCAACTTTCCATGACATGGATTAAAAGCTTTTAAAAAGTTTTTATGTGTTATTATATGCCAGATACACGTGAAACTATCCACTTTTCTCTACAAGCGCATGCACCCAGGGGCTCAGATCCAGTCTCATAGTATACACTGCTCCGCTCAAGTTGGTCTCTGAGCAGCAGTTAGGATGGTCAGGATTAAGTCAGTTTTAAATAGTCATTTACATGCTAATTAGCATAGCATACTTAATTAAATTCTAAAATGTCGTCAATACATTTACTACTGTAAAGCAGTCATAACTTCTACTCAGATGTGCCAAATCAGACAGGGATACAGTTTAGCTTAGCTAATGTTAACATATGCTAATTTGGTGGAGGTCAATAGCGACATGACTAAATAGATTGATGGAGGCAATTAACATGTGAGGCATGGGAAATTAAGCTGGGATGTAATGCCTTGTTATCTTAGCTTTGCAAATTAGCATGTACGGATGTAAAATCAGCCTGGGAATGTTAGCATAGCATCCTAAACTTCATTCTGAACATGGCTAATCTATTCATTCTACAACAAACTAATCAACCAATGGATCAGACAAGCATCCATGACATCTCTGCTTCCTGTCTCTGAACATCTAACCCAATGAACTTCTGACCTTCTGACCCCAGACTGAATGCCAGACTCTGAATCTGAGTCAGTGCTTTCAAGCCCACGCTGGATTCTGTGAGAGAATCAAGCTTAAAAAGAATTTCAGTCATGAAACTAAAGTTCTGTTTTCCCAGTTCTTCCTGTCCTTACTGAGGCCATGTGAAGACCCAGCGTTCTTAATTCACAAAAACAAAACAAGCAAGGATAGTGCAACAGTGCTGTTCAACAAAAGGAATTATGGGTAATGAAATATGAGTGCTGGAAACAAAACTGTGGGACTGCTGCTTGTTTATAGCTTGTTTTGCTGTGTGTCCTTGATTTGTCTGACCACAGCAGAAGACAGTGTGACATTATATTGTTATGTTAGCAGGCCAATATGCTACAGTTCGGCTCAACAAATGAGCTTTTTACATGAGTCATGTGACTTTTGTTTCCAGCCATGGTTGACATAGAACTGGTCAATTTAGACTAGACTAAGTCAGGGAACACTGAAGACAAAACATAACTTACTCCACCAAGGCCAGGAGGTCCAGGGGGGCCAGGAGGTCCAGGGGGTCCAGGCTGGCCAGGGATACCATCGTTACCAGGGGGACCAGGAAGACCCTGCAATGTGGAATGAAAAAGGCAGAAGGAAGGTGTCAGGCTTGAGAGTTAGAATCACCTGAATGCGGGGCACTAATGCAAACACAATTGTAAACAAACTGTAAACACATCCACCCCAGTCAAATGACAAGCTACACTCCTGTTACATCATCAGGGTATTGTATAGAATATTGATTTTCATATGTGTGTCTTGACAGGCTCACTGGCTCCCTATAGTGATGAAAGCAGCATTACACCTGGAGGAGATGCAGCTCATGCCCCTAATATGACCATTTGACCAACCAGGAACTATTAGTGGTCATATGACGTGTGACGCCAGGATGCAAGAAGTGGGTAAGAACAGTCATGTAAAATATATATACATATATAGTGAAATGATCACTGTATGTGTGTGAGCGTGTTTGTGTATTAATATATATACTTATTATTATTTATTATATAATGATGATCAATATAAAGACAATTTTACATGATTAGAGGTACCATCCCTTCCCCAGCTCAGCTGACTGCCTAACAACCAAAGTCATTTGAGAGTAAAAATGTAAATGTATGACAGATGAATGAAAAATGAATTAATCAATTAATCAAAACCACATGAATACCCTCATTTTAATTTGAGAGTCCATCATTTTAGAAGAAAGGGGCATCAATACTGCAAAAGCAAACCTAAACCCAGCTGTAGATGTCCCCATATTTCACCTAAATCCTTATTTAAAATGTACTTTTTGACATAAGACTGCAGTTCTCTGCCTGCTTTATTAAAAAAGAGAAAGAAATATCCTGCTCATAGTTTCCAACTTTCCTCCAACCAAGCAAAATTTCGATTTTCTGTCCTGCTCCAAGCAGCTTGACCCTCAGTCTGCATGTTTCAACCTGACCGCAGCATGTTCTCACTTACTGAGCACCTCACACATCACACAGTAAAGGATGAACCCTGCTAAAGCAAACGTCTTGCTATAATACACTCTGTTGCCTTATACTGGTCTCTGGAACCAAAAGAAGAGACTTCATTCAGAACTGAAAGTACAAGCGGTGCCAACTATACAACAAATTTACCTTTGTATCTTTATTTCATGGAGATTCTTCATTATACTTGATGTGTTTTGTTACTTTGCAGGAAAACATGTCTAGATGTTTAAATGCAAAAACTATCATTACATATAATTATATAAAGTATAATGAAATGTCAGTAAGAAGTTAGACCTGATGTCATTTGGACCAGCTGCAGTTTACCCAGCAGTCTGTCTGTCTCTGTGCTTTGACATGAACACTTATTTTCTTTAATTTAAGTAAAAGGATGTCAGACCTGTTTCCACCTGTGCCTGAGCTAAAACACATCCAAACACAACAGGCTTTTGCCAGTATGGCTGCTTCAACTCATCATCAGATCTACTCAGAGTAGCCGCCTGTGATTGTGCCGTGTGGCCCCTCAGCTGACCAGAGATCAAAACACTGATGAGTGAATCACACGAGGAAGAGAGCGTGAACTTACCCTGTCTCCCTTGGGTCCACGCTCTCCCTTGGGTCCCTGCGAGCAAAGAAAACAAGAGGTGGTGTGTCAGTTTATGAAAAACTAAACAATGCCATTTATAATCCAGAAATGTATTCACATGATTAGAGATGGATTTGATCAGTGACGCGATCATAAATCAGCGATCAATCATCAATATTACAGTCATGGTGTTGCTTTGTCTTATTGAATTTTATTGTTTGTGTGATGATGATCGTGACATATGAAGAGGACAAATAATCATTTGAATGATGATCAAAGACCAATGAAATATGCAATATTTACCTCAACCTGAGGCTCCTGGAAGCCTGCAGAGAGAGGAGACAGTGATAGAAACATGATTATGAAAGAGAAGCCACACCAAAATATACAGTTTTACAAAAGTATTTCCTTATAAATATAAAATATAAAGTATGAAATCATCACAAGAGATTCTGAAATGATTTTGCAATTTTGCAGAAGAGGCAGAAGAGGCAGGCTTTCTTACAGTGGGGTGTGTGTGTGTGTGTTTGTAGGGGGGGTTGTGGGCAGACAATACGTTTAGTCATGCTGGAGCAGCTAGATATGAAACAAATGAGGTAAGATGTGAGCGATTAGAGCGGAAAGACTGTCAGAGTTTGAATGTTTGGCCGTTTTTTAAAGAGCAAACGAAGGAAAGGAAATTAAAAAGAGGCAATAAAACAAGAATTTCAATGCAGATGATGTCGGCCAATTAAAAAAATGGGGGAAATAATGAAGCAAATACTGAAATGTGATTTTAAAAGTACCGTCATCGGGGCAGATGGGACAGCACTCATCGTGGGGGATGACGGGGTTGGGGCAGTCTGTTGTGTCCTCGCAGATGACCTCATCGCACATCACTGTGCCGCTGTCGCACACACAGATCTGGCATGGCTCCGGTTTCCACACATCCCGGTCCGCAAACACCTGGCCGTCCAGGGTGCAGCTCCCGCCCGTGCCTGAGGGGGGCGACACGCAGACCAACCAGGTGAGACAGCTTAGCACTCACGCGCAGGTAGAGAAGTGCAGGTGGGAGCGAATCGACACAGATATGTTTTTATGTGTAAAACGAAAAGTAAAGAAACTGTTTTAAATGCATTAATAAGCATTTAAACGCTCAAATATATAGCTCAGCTGTCATTTAATGGTGTGACAATAGAAACATCTCCTTAAAATTCAATCACAATGTCAAAATAATAATATTAATAATGTATAATTTCATAAATAACAGTTGTAATCTGGACAGGCCTGTGTTGTTGTTTGGAATAACACTCTTAGCATTAAGTGGACGTTTTAACGTGCTTTAGAAAATATGTCAAAAGTTGATATATAATATATACAAATGATAACCAGGTGCAGAGGAAATGAAGGCAACAACATGGAAAACACAAAGTTAGAGAAATGAATGATGAGAAAGATTTGGGCAGAAAGTAGTGCCATCAGAATCGGACCGGAAACAGGACAAGCTGAGGTGACGGAGAGGTCACTGACGGGGTTGCGTCTGGATGCAGGTCACATCACCGTTACGCACGGAAAGACGCTGGTTATGCGCGGAGCAAAAGCACCTCCGGGTGACTTAGCTCCCTTCAGCAGCAATAGAAGCTGACGTGCTCCAACTCAAAGTCACACTTTCCGATCTGAGCCACAACACCACTGCTGCTGTGGACTTCTCTGCAAACCTAAACCCGACGCTGAGGCTCCTTTAGGGCTTGTAAATGTCCCAGCGTGCCAAAGCGCTGAGCTCAGAGGGAAAAGCAGCGAAAAGCAGCGCTGCAGACTGCCGGCTTGGCAGCAGCTGCTGGAAACCCGGTCCGCATGTGTTTGTAATTAGGGGAAACAAAAAAAGAGTGGAAAGAAGAAGAAGAGGAGGAGGAGGAGGGAAAAGGGAGGTGGTGCGGGGGACGTGGCGGCCAGATGTGTCTGCCGGTTTGAGAGAACCCTCTGGGTGGCGCTGTGAGACCGTTTAGAGGGTCAAACCACATCTGCAGACAGACAGACAGGCAGGCATACAGCTGAGTTCTTTCCAGACAAGGAAGGAACATCTGGAAAAGTGATATTCACCCCTGTGGTTCTTGATTCCAGAGTTGATTTTCCTCTTAGACTACAAAAATGTTTGCATCTTAACACCAACAGGGGTCTTTGTTCCTCTGAGCCTGAGCTCCGTAATCTCTCTCCAAATACATCTGAGCTCCTCTCAGTTCTGATAGAAAGCATAAAGTGGAAGGTTACTCAGGCTGTAGAGGTCAAATGTTTCCAGTAGACAAGACTGTGCCTGCCACTTGGCTTGAGGCAGTGAATTACTCTGCCAGATCAATCAGGTCTGTGAAAAGCTTTCCCTATCTGCCTCGTGTCTGCTGGATGTGGGGAATCTTCGCTGCTGATGGCGTGCAAGGGCCATTTTTTCCTCCTCCAGTCTTACATCCAAAAGAGCAGAGTTTTCCACCTTTTCAGGGTGAGATCAACCTTCAGGGGGGTCAGTGTCAAACTGACAAATTGCCGCTGGAGGACCAGGCTTTCCCTGCCAGAGGCTGATGTTATTGGCTCTTTTTCTGAGAGTAGTCCAGCTTTTTTTTTTTTTTTGGAGGGGGGGAGTTCAAATGTGATAACGCGTACATTTCTGCTAGTCTCCATTAGAAAAAAACCTTGCCTGGAGGAAAGCGCAGGAAAACCTGCAGCAACTCGCTCTGCATGCATGGGGGAGGTGGGGGTAGAGAGACATAGACAAACATAAGAAGAAGGAGAGAGAGAGAGGCCTTCTTGAGATGCCCAGTGCATTACGCACACCCATACAGTTTAAACTGCAAGCTACATAGGGTTACCTATCTATCTATCTATCTATCTATCTATCTATCTATCTATCTATCTATCTATCTATCTATCTATCTATCTGGGAGCAGCATACATCAAAGTTCCTATTTCTAATTCAGTTTTTTTTTTCCTTTTTTCTCTTCTCTGTCTAAGATCTCAGCAGCTGTCCACCCACGTAGAGAAAATCCACTTTAAAAAACCAGAAAAAAAGGCTTGGAAAGCTCCAGTAAACAGTGATGAAACTTACGGTCGTCCTCGCCCTGCGCTCTGACCAGGAGCACTGCTGCGCTGAGCAGCAGCGCAAGCCGCAAATCCACAAAGCTGAACATGTCTAGATGCCACTAGACATGTAGACTCTTTGAGGCAAGAGAGGAAAAAAGTTGGGGGTGTTTTCTTTTTCTGCTACACTCCACTCATACACGGGTGTTTGGGGCAGGGTCCGCTCGTCTGTTCACAGTCCTCCTGACCCCAGCAGAAAACTCCCTACTGCCTACACTCACTTTCCACCAGGGTTTTTATATGGGAGCCTGAAGAACTGGGAGGTGCTGGGGACTGGACCGATTAGGGACGCACCCTCATTACCCAGCTGCTGCCGCTCACGTTTAGGGAAGACAAGAATGGACCCCTCCTTCAAAGGCAGAAAAAAACAGAAGAAAATAGAGGAAAGAAGGAGAAAAATCAGCAGGTCCCTCCTTCCATAATTCCACAGCTGAAGGGTTAGAGTTTCGAAAGGGGGGGCTGAGCCGGAGGAAACCTGATCCTGAAGAGCATCGGAGGGTCGGAGGAGGATCTTCTCCTCCAGCAGCCCTGGGTTTAATCCAGATTTTATTTCTGGTTCTGGTCTACTTCCTGACTCACTTTGATTTTGGTTGATTGTAGACTGCTTCTGGTAGCCTGGCTGCAGTTTTAGGTTTTCAGAGCAGTTCCAGCTAAAGTTTAGTTCACCAGCTACTGTCTCAGACCTTTGCAGTGTCAGCTTTTATGAGTTAATGAGTTGTTATATTTTCATAATTGTTTCAGCTTCCTAAGGTATTTTAGTGGTTTTAGCTGTTAACATGTCCTGAACACGTCTGCAGGCTCAGAAGCGTTTGGTTTGGTTTGTAGGTTTGGCTTAACTTTTGTTGTTCTTTTACTAATTCAGCTCTGATCAGTGTAGAAGTCTGACGTCAGGCTAGGAACGCCTCACTGTTTGCATTGATCACATGACTTGAAATGAATCTGGTGCATGGTTACGATTGTGATCAGCTACTTTCAAAACCTAAAACTACACATTGTTTCAATGAAGTTCAACTTTGTACGGTTTCAGTTTTAGATTTCCTCCCAGACAGACAAATGGACACTACATCAACAAAATAAACTGCATTTTGATAATCTTTATTGAATTACTGTATGGCCTAAACTGTGTTTGATTTAATACCTTCATCATATTTGCAGAGCAGCACTGGATCAGCTTTAATTTCTAATTGTAATTACCAGTTTGGCACAAGGAGTTTGAAAGAAGTAGGCATTGCCAGGCAGGGAGGGTGTATTGTCAAGATGCTATTGACTTGCATTATGGGAACTGTAGTAAAAACATCATTTTTGGAGCTTTGACCACAGGAATTAAAAGTCAGAATGTCTCAGCCTCTGCTGTTTTAACCATGTGTTGACCGGTGTGTCAGGAGATGTGTAATACGGATAGACTTCAGACACTACTCAGATCTTAATCAGTGACTCATCACCAGTGAGTGTCTGAGAGGGAACTGCACCGTTTTGCTTAATTGAGTTCTTCTGTTTCAGGCCTCAGATCCATACTAGCACATGAACTGTCCACTTGGTCAGGTGACCGTACCCAGTGTGGGCTTGCAGTTCTGGCTTGGGAGCCAAGTTCAGATGATAATTGTGGCACTGAGTGGAGCCGTCCTCTATTCAAGTTCTCCACCAGAAAATTGCATTGCCGGGAATGCAATCCATGTAGTCTCAAACAGACATCATGAGCAAACTACACAGGTGTTGTTAACTCATTTCTGTCTTAATCCACAACAATAGGTTAGTTTCATTTTCAACCAACCTTCAACCTTAACCCAACTCGAGACTCAACAGACTTTGCACAGCTCCCTCTGGAGCCACTAAAAGCTTCATACAGCCGTTTCACATATGCAGTGCTAAGTCTTTAAACACACTTTCATGTGTTCAACCAAGCCACAAATTCAAGTGAAGCCTAAAAATATTTATAAGTGCAGCAGTATGAATTGTGTGGATGAAAGTGAATTGGACATGTTGCTATCCTAAGCGCTTTGGTGGTAAAAATGATGTAGTGATGTACAGTTTGAATGATACTGCTAAAGGAAGAGCCATTTAGTCATTAACACCTATTTAGTTATTTCTCTCAGCAAATATACTGAGTTGCAGTTCAATTGATTTTAATATTTTTGTGTACAATTAGACATTTTGGCCTGATGTTACAGTAGGGAACACAAAAAAAACAGTGAGATTCATCCTCTGGGAACCATGAACATCCACAGGAACACTGCAAGTAAAGCCATTTTTATTCATGTATCATCAGGTTAACTTGTCATAGATGACAGTTAATAATCTGTAGTATCTAAAAAAAGACAGGGTGTATCATCTGAGGAGCAAGAACAAGGCAATGATAAAAACTCTGGATAATAGCTGACAGTTTGATCTGTGGAGTATAATGAGATTAATGTATTCGCAAAGACAGAAAAGAGTGCATTCAGTCAAAACTGTGAGCACCTGAAATGCAGTTAGTGAAGATTCGCCATCATTGTATTTAGGTGGAGGTGGAAAAAAAAATCTGATTCAAGTCATTAAATCTATGATGTGCCATAAAACCTGCAGCCACTTTGTACTCTACAGTTCTGAATGAAACTGTCCTAAAAAGACTTACTTGCCACTTAATATAATAAACTTCAATTGGTACTTCACACGTCAACAAAGCACCAATGCATAAACCCAAAGTTTGAGAATCACTTCTCCACTTGTTGCTCTTGGAAAGAATGATGCGTCAGCTCTCTGAGCTATATTCTGATGCTCAGGAGCAGAATATTTGGCCTTCAGGTGAGCGTAAGCTTGCACTGAAGGTATTTCAGTTGTGGCAAAGGCTTTATTTCAGATTTCCAACACCATCAGAACTGTTCTCCTGGTTTAATATGTTTGATCGAGGTATACAAGACAATAACTTTAAGATAGATAGATAGATAGATTAGGCTCAGTGAAGCAGTTGATTGTAAAAAAAAGCCTCACAGTGTCTTATGAGTGAAACAGATGTTTGCATTTTTCAGGGCGAGTAGCTGCAGTCAGCTGAAACTGCCTTTGTTTTGAAATGCCTGCACAATTGCGGGGTTTGCAGACATTATGATTGTTATTGGCTCTAAATAATAAAAGCCCTTTTTTAGCGGCTGCGTGGTCCAAATAAAGGTTTATATGTGCGATTCTCTTGCTCCCCACCCCGCGCGGAGGGCTTGTGTGCAGCGCCGGCCAGGCTGCAGGTGAGCTGTAATTAAGCAGAAAGCAGACATTATGGAGCAGAGGAGCTGCAGGGAGACACAGAGCAGAAGCTTTCTGCCATCTGATCCACCAGCAGCAGACACGTTGCACAGTCTCAAGCTGGCCAAGCAAGCCTCTAATTCACTCCTCCTCTCTCCCTCGCTCTCTCTCTCTCTCTCTCTCTCTCTCTCTCTCACACACACACACACACACACACACACACATATGCACACACTGTAGATACCTTCACATTATCCATGTGTCTGCCTGTTCCTTTTTTTTTTTTTACAGAGAAGAGGATGGAATGCAATCTGTCTTTCAGGAGGAAAGAGACGTAGAAGAGAAGAAGAAAGGGAGGAGAGCGCCACCTCATCATTCCCCCGGTTCAACCCCCTGCTCTGATCAGATCCTCCGAGCGTCACAAGCCAACACACACACACACACATACAGATGCACATCCACACACACAGTTAACATTTGTTCCAATGTGTCTCTGATGAAAAAAACATATCACTGTCATTTCACTCTTTCGACTACTGTTCAGAAGTATTTTCACTATGTGGCATTTTCGAGTCAGCCATTCAGCAAACTGTGTGTAATCTGCCGCACGCCGGCTGTGAGAAGCCAGTCTCCCTTTGTACATCATAATGACTTCAGTTAAAATGCAGGGCTGAGTTTGAGGAATGTAAAAAATGAGTTTAGGCGATGCAAACAGCAGTGTAGTGTTGACCTGAGCGCAACCCTTAATACACACTGTACACTCTTGTAGTAGTTGTTAGACCATACTTTAAAAGAGGCGCTTGTGTATAAGGCCTGACTGTTAAACAAATAAACAAACAAACAAACAAAAATGATAAAATGTTATATTGGCTTTTTGTAATGCACGCACCAATGCAAATTTTACTATTTGGCTTCAGTCTGATCGCTCTGCTCCCACTCTCCTGTGGGTTTATGCTGCTGCATCTCTTCAATCTCAAAATGAGTTTTTAAACATAAGCAGTTCTGGACTGCAGAGAACTGAGCGCACGCAACATTGACCTTCTACTGACTGATCCAAACATGAATTAAAGTCAAGATGGGACTGCATTTCAAGGGTACTACTACCTCTTCATTAAATTCATTAAATTCATGCATATGAAGCATGGGAGCAACCACCACAGCATCCAGTGTTTAAACACGGAACGTGACGGCTCTGACTGAATTGGAAATCTCCACTTTCTATGCTGTGTGAATGACCTTGAAAGGGATGATTTCAAAAGAGCTGTAATTGTAGTTCGTGTAGGTTAAAACAGTCAGGCATGAAGCAGATGCTAAAAAAGAATGAGGGGAGTTCTCGTTTATCAGTTTCTCTACACATACTCGGATGGATGCAAAGTTGTGTTTTTCCTCCTGTGTCGCCTGAAGCGAACATGTTGTGTGCGTGGACGTGATGATTGAGCCTTTTTTCAGCCTAAAAAATAATGAGACCCAAATTAAAGAGTAGAGAATCGTGTACATTCTCTCTTAAGCTGTAAAGCTTTGATTCCTAAAAAGTCCCTCATAGCAGACATTGCATGCGCTAAGTTGTCAGTGAGTAGTTGGGAGTTGATTGGCAGGTTCGGGATTTCAAGGGGTTTATCTTTAGGATGTTGGAAGGTCACGTCAGTTCTTACGGAACTGTATGTTTTACTGCAGAGACCAAACTGCTCCCGCACAGAGGTGCAGGGGCAGAGTCCATATGCATGAGTCCAAAGTAATTAAAGCAGTTGCAAAGCCATATAGCAATAAATTCTGAGTGATCACCAGAGCAAAAAAAAAAAAAAAAAAAAAATCAAACTCTGTAATTTCCAATGTTTCCTTGGCAGAGTGGAGTTGGAGAAGAACTATGGAAATGTTTGGGATTCCTGCACAGGAGCAAGGAGAGAGGAGACGATGAGAGACGAGAGAAATGATATTAATTATCCCTAAAGGATAGATAGGAGGCAGAGAGATGCTTAGGTTCCAGTATCATTAAGAAAGAAAGTAAAAAAGGATCCTCTTAGTGGAACTGTTACTTATTATCATCCACAATCACAGTTTTAACTTTCTGGCCATTGAGATTGAAACTCTGGGCCAATGAAAGCGTCTTTCAGGTGGCTTCTGAAGTTACCCTGGAAGTGAATGATGGAAAATCCAGTTCCAGTCCCAGATTCAACTGACCCAAGGAGACCTTTGCAATATTGTGTGTGGTTATAAAAGCAGACCAAACTGCGTATTCAGATGTAGATGAATTGCCTCATGTGGAAAATGCACAATGAATAGATACATTTATTTGGATATGCAATTATTTTAGACATCCAAGATTGATTATAGAAATACAATAAACAGTTTCTTTACGATGTGTTTTCTGCTGACATCTGACTATTCTATTTATTATGCATTTGTTATGCACAGCTGCAGCCAATTAGCTCTCTTTCAAATATGATTTTATTTTTTAATATAACCTTTTTAACTTCTAATGATTTAAACTTAATATGCAAAGTAAAAACCTGGGCGACAGGTTGCAGATATGATCGATTATACAGCTGAGTGTATGAGTGACGACAGTTTTGGAGGTGGATGAATGGATATTCTGATCTGCTGGTCAGGGGATCAGCAAAATGATTACGATTCGTAAAAACAATAATGTCAACGACATTCATACGTGATCTTGGACCCACTTTATCCAATAGTTGCAGAGACGTTTGAATATGGACCAAGATGGTGGATTTACCAATTGACCAAACGTCAGGTCAGCATTGCCATCCCTAGAGTCATGCTCCTAGCATGATGGCAATAAGGGCTGTAGGTCTGACTGTATGTTTAGTACAATTTCAGTCTTTAATCAGCTGTAAAAAGGTAATAAAATCACGAAAACGCCATGATAAAGACTCTCATTCATGGCTGTCTGCGGTGAAAAGATGAGTTTATAATGGAGGAATCGTCCACAGGTTGTGCATTGGCACAAAGTGAGGGGAGGAGAGGGAATTGTTGGCTGAGTGTCTCTGAAAAGACAAGAGAGTCAAATTCTTCTTCACGGAAAATCTTCGAGGAGGCAGCAGCACATTTTAAAACCATTCTCTCCACAACCACTGAAGCACAAAGGAGAACGTAACCTGATTGACAAATAATTACAAATGAATGTATGACATTGTTAAGGAAATACTATTCTCCTAAACCAGCAGCATTGTTGTGTGATGTTACACTGTTTACGCTGCAGCATTTAGACACCTTTATAGTGATGCTAATATCCTCTGCCACAGACAAATGGATGCACTCAAGGGAACCTGCAAGGAGAGAGGAAGGCAAGCATGTCCACATAGCTTAAATGAATTAGTTATTTTTATTAATTTCATTTGTAGGTTAGTGAACAAATGGATCTAATTGAAAATAATGACATAAGGTGGGGTGTTGGGTGAAAATTAAAGCAGATTGTGACATTATACATAGGGTTAAAGTGAGATAGATAATGTATGTGGCTTGGATTTCTTGTTAATATTAAGTGTTATGGTGTTAACCATTAAATACACGATTTTCTCTATCAAGACATCACTGCAGTGTGTATTGTATGATGAGATATATGTTTTTTCAATCTGAAACTCACACAATGCAAAATAATATCAGCAGGTCCAACCCATAACTACAGATCTAGGCCGGATTAGCTGAACTCTGAGCAGCTCTGAGCAGAGTTTCTAAGTGACTGCGAAAGCTAGCTCTCTATTAGTCCCGATCTAACGTCACAAACGCGCAAACACACACACACAAGCGCTGTCTGCAGAGGAGGTGAGAAATAGGCAGAGACAACTGTTAACAAGCCGTGAAGGTCTTTCACTTTTACCTGTGAGATCGTTTGACACCTCATTGTCAACACACACATACACACACACAAACAATCACACAGCTAAGCCATCTCAGTATCCTCACAGGCCTTCAACGGAGGAGCTAGAGTTTTGTCGTATAGAAGCTGTTTGACCACTATAACTACTTCAATAGGTTCCTAGGACTTTAATTAAACTCTTGCACACTTAAGCAGAAGCAACAGTTTTCATGTCAAGCTTTAATCTTTATGTTTTAATATTTGTATTTTTTAAAATCCCATCAGTCCTTTAAATGTAAGAATTTGAAGATTAAACATTTCTTTTTTGTTTGTACCACATTGATAGTGTGGACTTTACACAGTATTGCACTGATCAATATTACATTACACAAATTTTGCATAATTTATTAAGTTAACACATGCAACATATGAATAACACTACTAATATAGTCTATGTCACAAGGGAGGTTATATCAGAAATATGCAGTTTAGCAAGATGGTTTCATAGCTACACTTGGGCACATGTTAGTCGAGGCACAAGGGCACGATGCTCTGTAATGCAGGCACCGGAATGTCGTGCTCCAGTAGCTTTTCCATCTGCGTGATATGATATTACACAGTCAAGATGACACCGTAGCATTCCATACACATTCCAACAGTTCGCAAACTTAGCTACATTAGCTAACTTTACTGATGGATTGTTAGCAATGATGCCCGGCAAACAACAGAGCTAGGCCGTGCATGGGGAGCTAGCGGCTGTGCAGTGACCACATCAAAGGTGTTTTAAATGTGTTTTGAGTGTAACTTGCCAGTGCAGAGATGCCATAAACACCAGCGCATGTGTCAGAAAATGTCACTGAATGTGAAGTTTGTTCGCCCCACAGCTGGTACCCATGCAATGCCACTTTGTTAATCCGGTTAACCTAAACTTAGCTGTTTTACTTTCAAGCTGGAAAACTGGAAAGTTGCACTCCATTAACAAACTTTTTATGGCAATCAATACTACAGCAAGTGTTCACCATTTCACTGATGAGAAACACCACTGCATCGTCTGCCTCCGCTACAACTCCCATAGTGTCCGTGTCTTAGTGTACCACAGTGGCATGTGCTGCTCCCTTCTGATCATGTTCCCGATCTCTATTGAGTTTGTATGTTTGTGTGCTTGTCAAGGTACGGTGATTGTAGTTTCCTGTAAATGTTGGCTACATTCCTCTGTCTTTCCCTTCGTTGACAGAGAAGCGGAAAATCCAGATCAACCCTTCACTACACAAGCGCTCAACCACGAGGAGCTGCAATGTCTTCTGGGAAGTGGGTATATGTCATTTTTCTCCGTACGCCATGCCACATTATCGCCACAATGCAAAGAGAAAAAGGCCTGTTAATGGGCTTGGACATGAATTTAAAGCTAACACGATGAAGGCTTGTCCTTCACTTACCGCGGAGTGACACTGAACATTGACCTTTGACTCCCATCCTTGAACATCCTGTACCTGTTGCTTATGTTAGTGCGTTTGGATTACAGTCAATAGTCGTGAGATGCTTTGAATATTTTCTCATGCTACCGCGGCATTGCTCTTCAAATGAACAGCTGACATGCTTCCAGCTTTCGCAAAACCTGCAAGTTAAAAGTGTGTCTTTGTGCTTAGCCTCATATTAGTTGAGACATTGTTTCTGTCATTACTGGTACTTGTTTCTGCTGGTAATGCTACCCTCACTGGTGACAGACAGATAAGTGGCTGTGGCTGGGTGCCAAAGTGCTGCAGCAGTGTTGAATACTACTTATGTTTGGCTTCTCACAAGACAATATCCTCAATGGGGTGTTAGGAAAAAGGTTCAACAGCCAAAACAACAGATCTCTTTTACTTAAAACCCATGAAAATATGGAACAGAAGCAGAAAGGTGTGGTAGTGCGGTAGATGTGGTCACTGCTGGTAATTGAGTGCATTTGATATTTTGTTGTTACCCCAGAAACAGGTTCAATACTTTACTATAGTATATCATAAAGTCTTTTTGGTGCACTGCTTTCAAAACTTTATTAACATGGCCTTAGACCCTTGTTAGGTTCATCAGGTGCTACCTGAAGTGTTGGTGAGTGTGCAGCATTTTTTGGGTCTTTCATCTTTCTGTGGATCGTTAGCTAAAGCAGATAGTGCAAAGCTAAGAAGGTTCAATCTGAGGAACATGTCAGCTGCTTTGCCAGAGCTCAGAGCCCAACACACAAACACTGTTGTTGCAAATGTAAAGTAGGGGTAAACTTGAAATGCTCTGGTTGTAGCATAAGCTATTACATGGCCTAAATGCAGCTTAAATACAGTTTATGATTAAAAGAGAGAAACTGAAAAATGTCTGCCATTAAACAGTTGGTTACATTAAGTGAAAGATCAGCGACAACTGATAACATTAAATGCATGTCTCTGAAAGAATGTATGTCAGACTTCCTTACCTTTGTTTTTGGTACAACTGTTATACTTTCAGTGTTTGCATTGCTGAGTTTCACTCTTCATAAGAGGAAAGTTCATGACACACATCTCATTGTAAAAGTTCAGTATAAGTAGAGATGGAAGTGGAATTAAAGTGTAAGCACAATCCTTATCAGTAATTTTTTATGCAACTTTCAAAATACTCACTAATTTACCAGAAAAATGGACTTAAAATACTTCAAAATTCCAGAAATGCTGAACTTTTGGAAAATGGAGGGTTTTTGTTGAAGAGCAGAGACTAATAACAGTAATAGTGCTACTCGTCCTAATAATACTGATCAGGACTTAACAAGTCTGAAAATGCCACGCCGCCATCTGAGGTGGGGGTTTATGTCACAAGGTGGTTTGTATGTTCAACAGCGGTGTTAGTGATCCCTCTGTGGTTACCCTCAGCTCCTGGGAGGTCAGCTTCACTTATTACAGACTGTAGTGCCAGATATCAAATTCAAGGCAGCAGTGTGAAGTTTGTGCTGGTCTGTTTGAACAACAGCACTCAGATCTGTAGAGAAATTGCAACATGGAAATCAGAACATCTACCCAGGTGTTTCCATCACTTCCGATCAGAGATGGAGCTGATAAGCATCCATGAATGTGTTGAATGTTGATTGTACCAGTTGATACTGAAGATGAAAGCTGGATGTTAGAAGTTATCATTGGGTTTTTGTGCAGTGTGAAAAGGGCTCAACACATCTGAATGCCCCCTTGGTGGCTGGCTGCGCTGTAGGTCACATAAAAACTATAAAAAAGATGCATTCTGTCATTTTAAAGTAGATCTTACCACACTGGGGTAGGTTGAGGTGTTCATTTCTCTGATATGTTTGGTTTGTTGCAGTGTCATCACATCAAGATTGGCTGGTCGTACATGCTCATGACTGGATCTGGTGGGTGTATGGGTTGGAGCTTGATATTGTAGCTTTGATCACTGCTGTACGGACTCCGACTTCTGACTTTGTACAGGCGGAGATGGAGATGTGTGGTCCATCTTGATTACAGTCAATGGCTGGATGTGTATAGAGGTCATATTTGCCAAGATGATAGCGATTATGATACGTCAAGGATGTGTTAGCTTTTGGCATAGCTGTGTTATGAATGCGGGTAAATCTGCCTAATTAGCATCTTACCACCACTAACTCTTGAAACCACGCATACACACACTTAAGTAATGGGATGGCTGCCAGTCCAGGTGTTCGTTCAGTTTGGTCTCTTCTGCTCATCTTTCAGCAAAACCAGGTGAAGGGTGGGATGAAAGGGGGAGGTGGGGAGAGTGATGAGGCACCATAGACCTTCATCTTGCGTTCCACCCATCTCTTCCTCCCCCGGGAGCGAGGCTCTTCTCTTCTTAATACCTGACTGTGTCGTTAAAAAACAGATCGTGCAGAGTAGAGGAGGCGGGTGGAAGAATGTGAGAAGGAGGGATGGAGGGATGACAGCAGGATGCAGAGAGGAGGACTGGAAGAAGGAGAAGAAGAGCAGGGTGAAAGAACTATTCAATTGTTCTCAATAAATCACAGTTGCAGATGTTTGAACAGGAAGCAGCTAGCTATGTATTTGAGGTAATACTAGGAAGTCAGTGCCCCACTTTCATCAATCTGATTGGCTGGCTAACATTACCTGTTGAGTAACTCATACATGCACTTTGTTCAATTTTTCAAGAAGATGGGATGAAAGGTGAGGCAGGTGAGGTGTAATACAACAATATTACAGTTTACTATAACAGGCCACAATTATATTGTAGTGTAGCATGGCTGAAGAACCAAGAGTACCTCAAAATCCCTGCAAATCCCAAAACAACACAATTAACACTCTCAAATTAGTTTCCATTTGGCTCAAGGTCCTCATTGGCTCTGGCTTGAGAAGAAGTCGTACCGACACTGCCCTCCTTCAAACGTTTAAAATTCCTCACAAATATATTTTTATCCCTGTAGTTTGGATCCTAGACTTTGAGAATAATGAGGCGCATGGATGGAGAACCACACTGGTACATGTGTGTGTGTGTGGGTGTGTGTTGTGGGTAATGGAAGGTTTGGGCCCATGAACATAATGCTGCCTTTGCATACTGTACGTCCTATCCAACTTGGATTTAATTTTCTTTTTTCTATTTGTGTTACATCTCTTACATTTCACCTCCCTCTCTGGAACAAGTACATTTAAGGTCAATTTCCACATCAAAACAATTAGAGTTTTGTTATGTGCACTCGTCCTTTGTACTATTTTACATTCAATCCAATAATATCTAGCATAAATCTAGACATATATACCCATTTGCATAACACAGTAAGGTTCAAGGGTCCTTTATTCCAAGCTTAGAGAGTGTCCATCAGAAAACCCAACACCAGTTAAAAGTATTAAAGGAAAAATCCTACAAAAGATCATAAAACATCTAGAAATATGTTCAGTCCTGATAAAAAATAATATAAAATAATTATAATTTTAATGCAAGCATCAATGTATTATTCAAGAGCTCACCATGTGCAAATAACATGAACCATATAAGACGAGGTGCATCTCAGATACTACATGCAAGCTCAGTCCCACTTTGTATTTAGAGATTCTTATGTAGAGCAATGTAGAGAAGATTGCACCCTTACATACTTAAAATAATAATAGTAATTTTTAAAAAAATGCAAATTGCGAATTGGACCTTCATTTTTGGTCCTCTTATTTGCATTTTTGGTGGAGTCAAATTAAAAAAGTGCTTGGCAGATCATAATTTCTCACAAAATAGCGAGAAATGCTCTTATGCTCTAGAGTTCCCACCTGGGGCAGCTGGGGTCAGGAGTTTCGGTTGAGCTCAGTGTCTGCAAGGTTCACTGAGTCTGAGAGTTTTGATGTGCAAGCAGGAAAACATTCGACCCCAATATTAATTGTAATATTGCCATTGTCAAATTGTGTCCAAAACATTACTAACATGCTAATAACACAAGAGTAATCAATAAATTACTTAGAAAGAAGTAAAAAAAGTCAGGCTGTCACGAGGAGGAGAAGGGAGGAGGTGCTGGAGGATGTCGGAGGATGTCGGAGGATGACAAAGAGATGGAAAGGGTTAAGAGAACAAAGTGGAAGGTGGAGAAGAGAGCACAACAAGATTTAGAGAAGACAAACAGAGAAAAGAATACGATTCAAAGCAAGATGGAGGAAGAAAAGGGCGTGTGTGTTCTTGGCTGGAGGGCAGCGTGTTGTCCAAACACACTGAAATAGAAACAGTTATTACTCCCCGTGTTGCTCTGACTGTGTGAATGTCTGACTGCTTCTCGCTTACTGACTGTCAGGCTTTCTGACCTGTATTCGTAATGTGCCGTGGTCTGTTAGCAGACGCACACAGACGTGATTCCTGTTGGCAGCTCCAGTCACAGTGCAGCCAGGACGCATCAGTGCAACAAAAGCAAGGCAGGTCTGAGTCTAAACCCCCAACCTTCCTGTCTGAAGGGGCAGCTTTGCTTCATCGGGTCTACTTGCACAATCTGTTATTATCCAGTGCAACAGCTCTGCCATGAATTCAGCCTTTGCCAGCGTAATGATGCTCCATGTTGGAGAGGTATTCATTTCAATGCTGTCTTTAGTTTAGAGGTTGTAGTCTGCAGTGGTGTCGAGCCTACAGAAGTGGCAAGTTATCTCATTTAAAGGTTAATCTGCTGATTGAGAGAACAGTGATAATTGCTCACAACAGGGGTCAGGAGATGCAAAACATGCTAACATTAGCATGTTTTGCTTGCCCTTTTAATGTGGCTTTGGACTGTACCAATGATGGATGTTTTTAAATGGTCAGCTGTAGATCCTGCTAATAGTTAAATCATAGTGTCTAGTTGAATAGGGTTCGCATTGAATTCGAACACTTCCCTCAGAGTTTTAAAGTAAATCTGACAGATCTCAGATGAGCTTCACAGTAAGGTCTGACTCAACTGAGTGTCAGAGGATTGAATTAAACTGTACTTAACTGCACAGTAGCAGCTGCTTTGATGTTGCTCGACTGTCGACTTTGCACTTCCTCCCAGGTTGTAAAACCTGAATACACAGCTGTCTGTTATCACATCACAGCAAGACAGCTTGTGTGTGTGTGTGTGTGTGTGTGAGAAAGAGAGAGGGGAGAAAGAGAGAGAGAGAGAAAGAGGGAGGATGAAAAGGTTAGCCTACCTGCTGCTTTCTCATTACTGCCTTTGAGAGCTGTAATGGTTAAAGATGCGTGTGTGTTTGTGTCTGTAGGTATTTGTGTGTGTGTGTGTGTGTGTAGTGGGCTCTTTATGAACGGAAGCTATTGGTTGTTTGAAGTTTACACTACTTGCAAAGACGGGAGGGGAGAGGAGTTAAGGGTCTTATGCAGAGTGTGTGTGTGTGTATAACCCATGCTAATAATAATTTATTGCAAGTGTGGGTACGGTACGAGGTGTGGAGGTGCAGGTTTCCACATGATAATAATGGGTTTCACCCGGGTTTGTGAGTGTGTGTGCTTGTCTCCAGTGCTCGACAGGAACTGACCATTTTCTAATTGGCCGTTCCGGCTCTGCTGCGTCCTCCAACACAGATGCAATGCACAGAATCCTCACTATTAAACAGTAATGGGGGATTCCACTGACTTC
This sequence comes from Datnioides undecimradiatus, assembly GCA_008933995.1. Taxonomy (NCBI): domain Eukaryota; kingdom Metazoa; phylum Chordata; class Actinopteri; order Lobotiformes; family Datnioididae; genus Datnioides; species Datnioides undecimradiatus. Next base: position 2,731,041 of record WARS01000048.1, read on the forward strand.
CACAACGTACACATAAAGGAGTATGAAAAAAGCGTTCCTAGAATTCCTTGCAGTGCTGAGAAGCTAGATAAAGTGAGGGCCAGGTTGTGTAGAGGCGGACTGTGCTGTGCTCCAGCCTGTGCTAACCATAGAAAGTTAGTTAGGATGAGGAGGATATTCTGCAGAACAATACAATCTAGTCCCAGCAGCTGGTTAGCTTAGCACAAAGACTCAGTAGTCTATCAAAAAGTGAAAGGATGTACCTACAAGGATGACGGAAGCTCAACCATGCTATATCCATGTTATAGTGGGCAGTGTGGATTAGACATTGCAGCTACTGCACCTGCCTTAGAAATATCCGGGCAAGTATAGATGAAACAAACATGATTTTGTTAGCTTTAGACAGAGCAGACCAGCTGTTTCCTTATTTTAAGCCTTTTATGCTGTTGCTTAACTGACTTCCAGCTGGCTGTAATGGTAATATTAACCGCGTGCAGACACAGTAATCGCCTTATCCAATGCTCAGCTATCACAAAATATGCAGTTGCAGAAGTGTCATTTATATTGGAGTATTCGTGAAATGACGCTATAAATGCTGACAGCCGTCACACATTACCTTTGGCGCATGTGAAGCCAGAAAATGCATGCTCAACTCGGAGCGTGTGAATTTAAACAAAAGTTTTGCAGCTGTGGAAATACTTTGGGCATGTGTAGCAAAGTTTGCTCGCACATGATCTGCAATACATGCGGAAAAGTGTTTTTGTGGCTGGAGCATGTTGCATGTGGGTTATTGAAATATGAGCAGGAGTTTCATTAATATTGAGGTTTCACTCTAAGTTTGAGAGACTGAAACACAACTTTCATATTTGTGACGCGACACTGAGGTTGCTAGTTACAAGCTGAGAGTCACCAGCACGAGTTTTAACCCTGTTTTTACATACTAGTTGTATTAGAGGTAGAGAATTTGATTAATTTGCTGTTTATCCAAATGCTAACTGCAGTTATTTGAGTTAGCCGTGCAGCTAGCGGTCTTATTAGGCTGCTTTGCTTGGAGTTGGTGAAAGCAGCTGCACTGGGACCAAACACAGCCTCCAAGACCCAACAAAGAACAGTGACAATGTGGCATCCCACCCACCCTCATCCCCTATGTCTCTCCTGTACCTGCCTGAACCCACTTTATTGTTGGAAACATGCATGATGAGATATTTTTATGTTTCCATATCCAATAAAGATGAATCTGATGCGCTTAATGTTTTTAGCTTCTACTCCCACGGTGTAGTTTAATCCAAAACTCTTACTGTCAGGCCTTCCTGCAAAACATCTGCAAGAAATATGGCCCACAGCAGCAGCAGAAGACATTATTGTATTTTTATTTTTAAATCAACACACATCAAAGGCCTCATATGCAAGTAAGTTCAACATAAAGACAGAACAGGGACGGATGAAGTCCTGCTGCACGTGGTTCACGGAATTACGTTTGTAGAAATGCAGACATATCTGTTCCCTGAGATGGTCGGGGGACGGGTATCATAGCCGCCACAGAGACACTTCAAATTGCCTCAGAGGATGTAATAAGTTAATTCAGTGGGTATGTACGTAAAGTGCGGGCCCGTGGGCTAGACTGACTACACTCTGCTGCCACCTGTTATTAAAATCACCTACTGGAATTACAGCTGAGGGAGAGAGAGGAGAGAGAGAGAGAGAGAGAGAGAGAGAGAGAGAGAGAGAGGGGAATGAGTTTAATCTCAAAGAACACATCAGGAATTTCCTGGGGGTGAGAGAGAGCCAGAGACAGTGGAGACCGAGAGAAGGAGGAGAGAGAGAGAGAGAGAAGGAGGCGGGTGATGATGGAGATGAAGGGTCTTCCTTAGTCCACAGTCTCTTTTTGTGTTTGCCAAAAAAACAGATAATTGAAGGCCTCGCTCTGGTTTGGGAAGCAAGAGGAGGGACGGACGAAGAAAGAGACGCAGGGATTGAGAGCAAATACTGGAGAAAGAGAGAGAGAGAGACAGGGGAAAGCCACGTCCACATGTATGACTCACTCTCCTTCCCTCCCCCTGCTCTATAACTCTTCCTCTATGTCACTCTCTCTCTCACTCTCTCTCTATCTTTCTCTGTCAACGAGGTCAAACTGAACTCAGAGCTGCGCTGAGTTTCCTCAAAAATACTACAACTGCTACTATTTCATCACTGAAGCACTGAAGTGAACTTTGGCTGTTGTGAGGGCAGAGGTGCCCCTGAGCAAGGCACTGATTCCCCCGGTGCAGTCAGTGAACACACACACACACACACACACACACACACACACACACACACACACACACACACACACACACATATATACACGGGCTTGCCAAGGTAAACTCAGACAGACTTGAGGAGAGTGTCTGGCATCTAAATACACAGTATGTGTGTGTGTGTGTGTGTGTGTATCTCAAACTGCTACATGCTCATTTGGTGACCACTGGAAACAACTGCAATAGACTGAAAACAGAAAACAACAAAACTGAAACTGGTCAAAATCACACATGCACGCATTAAATGAACGAAAGTGAGCCAAAAGTGCGTCGGATTGCTGAAGTGATGCGCAGACCTTGAGATCGGCAATCAGACACAGCAACAGCAACCTCAGGAGAACTTAAGCAACCACAGTGTTGTGTAGTATTGTTTTTGTTTGTTATAATCCCCATCATTCCCAGCACATTGCTGCAGGGATGCAGGGCTGGATGGGATGCACAGCAGTTACGCAGCTCTTTTATGCTCTAAAACAGTTTGCTGGGTGCACCTTGTTTCTATTCATGTTGTTCATTTAACCAAGTTGTGTTAGTGCTGTCTGCCTTTGCTGAGTTGTGTAGATGAATACCTGCTGCACGTGTCACAGTGCCCTTTTTGACATTGTCTGTTAGCCCTCTGTGCCCAGCTATAAAAGGTGAAGTAGCAGGTTTGTAGGTAGAACGAGTGCGCTCCACTCTCTGCCATTACTCCTCAGACCCTTTTCTTTTTATTTCCTTTATTCCTGAATATGAGTCACTAAACATTGGGAAAAAGCACGAGCAGATTCCTTATTTTCTCCCACCCAGAGCAAACAGAACGTTGAGTTCTCTTCATACTCAGCAACATTAGCGAGGAGGCTCTAGCAATGGCAGTGTCGCCCTGTTTGCTAGTGAACCACTATGATCCAGACTGAAATATCTCAGTTTAACTAGTGGATTGTCCTGAAATATTTACTATGGTTCCAGAGGCCTAATGACAATGCCCTAACTTTTCCTAGGGTGCAACCAGAACTTAGTGACCTGTATCTTCATCGGCAGCTAACACCTTACTACATTTGTTTAGTGGTGGTGACATTACCAATCTGTTTTTTACATTTATAAGCTGTGAAGCTTAACTAAACGCAGTATCACTGTGCTTTCTTTTCTCTTGAAGCTGCAGCCAACAGTCGGTTCTTCATCAAGTAGTTGGATGGGGTTTTTTGATGGCATGGAGTAGAGAGAAAAATGGGAACCAGCAGCTGCCACTGGCTCTTTTGGGGCAGATGACCTGTCTCTGGGGTACACACCTGGCAGTAAATGTTAAAGAAACTGTATTTCTTGTCCCACAGTTAAACAGGTTATGAATCATTCCAATCTAAGGGCTAAATTATTCCTTTTTATGCCCTCATCAAGTCAAAATTGCCCAGTTCCTGCCATCCTACCATCCCTTTCGGCTTCAGTTCTACTATTTGAGTTTTGTTAATTAGCAGATGTCGACATATTAAACCTGCAAAACATCAGCATATCAGAGCTGTTACTGTGTTAGCATGGTGGCCACGTAGCTCTAAATCTCACTGTGTCTAAGTGCAGCATTATAGAGCTACTAGCATAACTATTTTACAGCTATTAGCCATGTGTTAAACGCTACATGGAGCAAATTCATTCTCTGTAATATAATAATTTCAAAGTTAAAAACCTTTATCAGTCTCTCTGAGGCCTGATGCACTTCATGTTTTACAAACCTACGCTGAACTGGAAGTGATTCTGTTGTGTTTGGTGCCTCTCAAACAGCAAACCACAGACAGACAGACAGATGGGGAAGTGTCTTCCTCCTGGACTCTACGTCAGCAGAGGGAGACCCTCCGGTCACAGTGCAACATCCTGAGAACATCTGAATGACATCACCCATCAGCAGCCAATCACATCCTCCCAATAAAAGCTTAAAGTGTTTTTACATTTGCAGGGTAAGTTTTCTCAGCTGTGAAGTGTGATGCTGAGGGTCGAACAGTGATGTGGCAGCCGTCCAAATGAAAAGTTGCCTTGTGCAGAGGAAAAGGAGCATGAGCAGAGTTAAAGGAGGAGTGAAAGATAGAGACTGGAATGGAGCAGGAAAGTCCAGAACAAAGGATGGGATGGATTATAGAGAGGAGAGAAGGGGGGGACTAAGCGTGAACAAATGGAAAAGCAGACTGGTAAAGCCAGAGAGAGAGAGAGAGAGAGAGGAGGGGGATGTTTACACTTTATGTCTCTCTGCTGCTCTTACCTTCTCTGTTTCCTAACATGCAAAGAATATCAAACCCATCCCCCCCTCTCCTCCTGACACACACACACACACACACACATGCAAAAATACACAAATGGAGCAGACGGGCTGAGGATGGAAACTATGAGCACTGCTCTGCTGCCAGACAGCCGAGAGAGAAGTGATCCACAGAGGGAAAATATCCAGTAATGCTCTGACTCAAGCAATTTTTATTCTCCTCTATGTTACTTGTTTCGAGAGAGCGGCTGATGTTGAACCAAAGGCAGAAAGTTGTGGGGGTTCGAGGAGATGATAATGACTCGATGTTATGAGGAGTTTAGGTACATTATGACAAGATTTGAATGAGATTTGGGTGGGATTATGGTTATCCCATCTTTAAAAAATAAGTAAAATGTTAAAGGAAGTTTGACATTTTAATGGGAAATGGAGAAATCAGCAAGTCCATCTCTGTCTGAAGGTGTAGAACTTACAACACTTAACCACCAAAAAACTGCTATTTCACTCTTTAATGTTTGTACAAAACCAATAAAATATAACTCAGCTCATTTGTGAGCTAAAGAAGTGCTAACCTCTGGCCTCTGCGCTAAGATAAGCTAACTAGATGCTAGCGCTAAATGACCTCACAGCCGTTAGTGTTTAATCATGGTTCTCCTGTAACCACTGGGAAAGAAGCAAATAAGCCTGAATTGGAAGCGTCTCGGAGTTAAGTCAGATTGGCTGAACCTGTGTGACTCTCTGTATGACTGAAGCTCACAGACTTCATAGAAAACCCCAGCCGCAGGCCCAACACGCACCCAGACAAACATGCCCACGTTCGCGCTGCACCCCCTGGGGGCACAGACCGCAATCAGGCACAAAAAGCTATGATGATAATGATACGGTGGTGTTTATTGGTGTAAAATACTAGCGTAGGACGTCTCCCCATCCAGTGAGAAGCTCTGCTGGTGTCAGACAGCTAAGCTCCTGTCTTTCAGTAGCATGTACACTCAGACACCCGCGGGTAGCAGTTACCATTGTATGCTTTCTCCACTGATGACGCAGTTTATTGTGAAATACTCCAATAAATACCTTCATCCTCGCATGTACATTATTGCACAGCTGTAGCATGGCAGCATATACTTTGTTGTTGTCTCTATAGTGACAAAATAGCTTCCACCGTCCGTGTTATGAGAGATCTAGGTGCATATGAAGAACATGCAGATAGAGTGAGGGAGCTAATCTCGAGTCAGTTGGGTGTTTTTTTCAATATTTCTTAGCTGTGTTTACCCATCTGATTGGACCATAATCTAAACATGACAAAACATCTTAGCTTGGATCAAACACGAGAGGCAGATGTAACATCAGTCGCTCTGAACCAAGTAATCTAATTTCAACATTGACAACTCCTCCTGAATCCTCTAGATAAAGGAGGATAAACGACGGATAAAGGACAGTGACTTGTTCTTCTGATTACGCGAAACATATTGCAGGGCCAGCAAGGAGGCAAATGTAATTGAATTCCTTGGATGGTCCGAAAGGCTGGACTATCCCAGAAATGGCAGTATAAAGGGGTGAGGCTTCAGGGCTTTGGTGCATAGCGACGAAAGTTATCCAAGATCCGAGGACTGAACATGTGTCACGGAGAGGTGGCGTCTAGGATCCTTCACAAATCCCTGTATCACTCCTGCCACTGTATTAACACTGTACAGGTGTGTCAGGGAGAAAGAGCAAATTAGGTGTGTGTGTGCGTTTGTGTGTGTGTGTTAATGATGTGTCATAACGTCCTGCTGTCCACCATTTCCTGTGCAGTAAATCCACAGCCTCCAGCCTCCTGTCACACCTGTGTGTGTGTGTGTGTGTATGTGTTTGTGTGTGTGTGTTTGTGTGTGTATGTTTGTGTCTGGGTCTTCACCTCATGGTGCGCACAGGCACCGTTTGCATGCATTTTAAAAGGCAATCCTGCTGTTTGCTGAGTAGAGAGGTGAAGTCAAGAGGCTGATTAAGCTGGGCTAACCAGGCATGCAGACCAAACACAGCACCCCCACACAACAACAACACAGAGGACTGTGTCGGTTTGGAAACGAATACAAGTGAGACTTAAAGCAATATGAAACATGACTGTACAACTTCTGAAAGCGATCGACAACAGCTACAGTAACTTTGTCCTCCACTCTAATCATGATTAAGAGTAACAACACATTAGCTACTCTAGCTAGGATATCCTAGCTAATATGCTGAGTGTTTTCTTTATCTTGATTCACATTATGATCTGAGTCCTGTGCACAAATTAGGTGGGTGGACTCTCCAACAAACATCTCAGGTCAGCTGAAGAGGTGCAGGGTACATGTTAAAGAAGAAACCTTTGTTTATACTCTAAGAAAGTGATCGGACTTAGTAGCTGAGATGTCTTGCCAGTTCACCTGCCCCCATTGGTCACATGTTGTACTTTCCCCAGGGGAAAGTCTTCTGTAGCTTCTCTGAGAAGCAGCTTTACCCAGACCCATGTGAGGGTGAGAGTAGACCCCAGCTTTCTGGTCTTTTGGCTGGATGGACATCATGAAAGCTCTCTAAGCCTGTGGCTTCCGGGACAGCAACAAGATCCAGAGGAGGTATCAGAGCAGCAGACAGGAGAGAGGAATACAGCTGATGTGATAACACAGCCATTCCATATGGGGCTGGAGCGTATTGTATCATCACTTACTGTGCTGTTTAAAAGAGCATGAGAAGCCAAGCAAGAGTGGGTGGTGCTAAATGTTCAGGTCCAATCACAGCATCACCGTCGGAGGCCAGCATGCAGAGCCTCAGCTCTGCAGCGCCCCGCAGCTCCCTTTGGCTAATGTCTTTTCCCCTGGCTGCAAACCAAACCCACAGCCCAGGAAGAGGAAGAGACACAACACACACGCACAGCAACCTTTATCTCCAATGCCTCTGTGGTTACACACCTACTGTACCTGTTCAAACAAACACACAATTTATCTGATGTTTGCTGCACTTGAGTCAGTGTTTTGGATTCTGCATTACACCCTCGAAAGAAGGAGCTTTATCTGAGGTTGTATCTACTTTAAAACAAACACTGATCCCAGATCATTTCCTGCGCCCTCCCTGGGTGTATTCTGTGCTTCATTAGCTAACGTTCTTTAGCCAGCGCAACACAACAGCATTTGTTCATTTTTTTTTCTGCTCAAAGATTGTGTTTGTGGAACATCTGGAACCGTTCAGCTGTATGTTGCCACGGTTACGACCAGGCGATGGACAAACGGGGCGGCGTACAGTAAATCTGCCCTTGACTCTGTCGCCGGGACAAGAAAGGAACATCGGGAAACCTCAGAGCAGTCCAGGCTGGGGGGGCCTGGCTGGGAAAGCTAAATGGGCAAAAGGATGTCATGACTGAGGAAGGATTGTGTGTGTCTGAGTGTGTATGTGTGTGTCTACAAACTTCCACATGAGAGCAGAGGTCACTCTCTGAGACACCACTGATCATCCCCTGGCAGAGGTCAAAGATCAGGGATGGTAAAGTGTTGGTGGGGATGGAACAGTTGCTCAGTGTGACATGGTAAAAGCTTTCCCAGCTGCCTTTGCTCCAGGCACCGGACGCCTCCATTAATTCTTTGACGTTTGTTTTATCACCCCTAAAGCACCAGACGGGCGGAGCCAGGCTTCACAAGGTAGTGCACATGGCGTCAGGTGAGCTGTGGCCATTTGTGGTGATCTGTGGTGACAAGTACAGGATTTTTCATTATGAGTTTGACTTGTTCTTCATCATATCTGAAGTTTCTCTTCATCCAGGTCATGATATGTTTAGATGCCGTCTTCAACCAAACCTGAAACCTTGCAAAACCAACCAACCCACTCTTTTTGATACTACAAAATCAAAAGAAATGGATCACCCTGGGGCTTGGATGTGAGGCTCTGTGTTTCAGTCTGGGACCACGGAACGTAAATCCTGCCTCCTGTCCTACATGTGTTTTCTCCATCTGCGCCGAACACTGAACCTCATTGGCTAAGAGGTCAGTGACCCCACCAGCCTGTGAAAACACACAGTAAAATCAAGGTGTAGAGCCAGTGCAATGCTGACCGATAGAACTACATTTCCCAGAAGTCCTTTCACAGACGTGCATTATTAGACCGCGAAGATGACAGCGACCGTAGAAAATATGAATCGGTGTGTCTGAGAAGGTTTGAGGTCATAAAGTGTTTGGAATTGCAACAAATACATTGTTGTCATAACCTGTTGTTCCAAATACCCAACATAAGTTTTTAATAAAACCAAGTTTTATATTTTTAATTCAATTTTATTTGTGAAATCATAACAGCAGTCATCTTCTAGCACTTTTCAGGAGAAGAGTCTAGAGGACCTTGGAGGGTTAAAGTCAGAGAATGTATGTTTATTTTGTGAGCACTCAACCAAAAAACAAGCCTCAACCTAAATTTTAGCAGCTCAATCTATTGCATAAACCTGATGACAGGATGTTTATTATTTATTGATTAACTGGGACTTTAATGTGACACCACCACTCATGAGTCACCAGTGACGTTAACAACCATTATAACCATGTTAGCACAACAGCTAACAAGCACAGACACATATCCAGTTATTTTCACATAAACTGGTATCTGGCAAAAAATGTAGTTTATATCAAAGATGGAGTTTGTTGGGGGGGCAGGGAGCGAAGAGTTCTTTTGTATTTATAACTCACTCTTCATTAGTTTTAGCCCTCCTGCCTTATGGGGGATGGCGATGTGGTCAGGAATGCGATCCGTGTTTTCACAGCCACATCAGCACCAAGATTTTTGTTTTGAGCAAAAGAAAAGAAAATCAGAGTCAGCTGTTTTGGCCAGGTATGAGGGCGCATTGCTTTCAATGTGCCTACACAGAAATAGACACAACAAACAAGGACAAGGACAGAAGCAAACTGCCATGGGCACAAGTATTTGGAAAAGTAGGTGCACCAATGACCAACAACATAAATTAAAATATATACAAATGAAGTGTGAATGAGTGTAAGTATGGGAGAGATATGCATGCAGTGGAAGAGCATGCACAGTATATGCATGTATACATGTTTATATACTACATCATGCACAAGCTTAATACGACAATGGCAGTGCAGGATGTTATGTTAAAAATCAAAATGATGTATAACAGAAGTAGGTGGACATTTTCAGATGTTTCACTGCAGAGAGCGACACTAATCCGTTTTATGGTGAATATTTGCACCCAGATTGCTCGCAGGTTGCTGACTTTGCCACTTCACAGAGTTGTTGTGAGGTGATGAGGACCTAAAGGAGGCCTTATTGCCTGCCCTGCCCATGCTGCTCTCAGAATAAACTCCTCTCTCTGTCTATTTTCAGCCCTCTGTCTTTCTTCTCTTTGGGCGTTTGTGTCAGCGAGCTTTACATTTTCTCTTTCCTCCCTCCCTGCCCTGTCTGTCTTTGTCTCTCACTTATCTGCCTCTTGGAGACTGAAGTGAACATATGCTGTTGAGGTTTGTTTTAATGTTTAGAATAATAACACGCCTGCCTCAGGTCCCTGTGATGTTTGACATGCAAAGGAATGTTTCCTCCATACTTTCTCATTTCAGTTGCTTCTCCCTCTGTCGTGGCCTCGCTGAGAAACAGCCCTCATCTCGTCTCACTCTGTTTCATTACCTCTCCTGACCTCTATCTTGTGTGTATGAGAGGGAGAGAGAGAGAGAGAGAGAGGGAAAGAGGCAGACTGCCCGTCCTCGACGTGGCAGGGTGACGTTGCAAAACCTGAAGACAAACCCTGAGGCTGACTGAACGTCAACCACACAAAAAGACGCAGTAAGAGACAGAGGACGAGGAGGAGGAGGCACCTTTATTGTAACTGTTTATTTAGACAGCGGCCATTAAACACTGATGCCTATAAAGCTTTTTTTTAAAAACAATGTTACGAAGAGTGAAAGAACGAAGAGTTTCCCATGTTGCCCACTTACTCTGTGATGCTCTTTTGTAGTCACGGTGTGTGTTTGAGCTAAATCTCTTATTCTTTGTCACTCACACAGACACAATGTGCTTAAAAGGTAAAAGCATCATTCACCTCCATAGTTTAAAAATATTGGAATATGAATAAAGAGAAATAGTTTTAGGTGAGCGCGATTTTTATATTAGGCAAATCATTGGCTCTCGGGGTTAACAGCGGTGATTGCTTAAGACAGGAAATCCTAATTTGTGGGAAGGGGTGGCACCTGTGTGGCACTGAGGAGAGATGAGCAACTTGCAGCTGTGACTGGCTGTAATAGGCTGAGACGCCTGTCAATCATGCAAACACCCTATCCCCAAACGTACCCCTCTGCATCTCTTCATATGCACTGTAATAATCAATACAATCACGCTTAATGACATGACCAAGAGTCCACTGCTAACTGCTATGCTTGGCCGAGCAGTTCATTTGGCTAATTGTTAACATGCTAACATACATTGCTAACTGATGTTTAGTGTAACTTAATATGATCATTAGCATTAAGACCTAATGAGTACTGAGCACGGGGCTGAGGGTGAGGGGGGTTGTGATTTGTTTGCAGACATTTGATGATAAACAACAAACTGTTTATCGTCAAATTAATATGAATATAATGATATAATAATATGACTATAACATCAACATCTCCATTCATAAGGATGCTTGAGTGTACAGGTTTAATTCAGCTCCCAGTGTGCATTTAGGTGCAAATCGTCCAATCACCAAGCTTATAATCAATTAATTAATAATAATTGATTTTACAACAGCTCAAAATCAATGTAGTTTGAAATTCTGGGTCAATTTTGTACGAATTCAGCAAAATATTTTGCTCTTTGCTGCGACGACTCGAAGTGTCACACCTCCTACTTAGTGGCCCAAGTGGGGCTCTGACTTACGCCCACATACACGGGAACAGCATTAGCCTACACACCACTTTTAAGAGTATTTCAAGTATTTCAACAATAAAAAGTACAATAAAGTACTTTCTTGCAGCGGTGTATTTAAAATAGTAGAAGCTGTACGGACTGACAACAACAACACCTGATCGCGTGTTGTGTTGATGGCATGTGGTGAAACCATATAAGCAAACTCCGTAGCGTCCGTCGCTCCAACATGACACCTGATTCATTCCACTCAACACCATTTAGCATCTGTAGTGCTTAATGAGAACTGCTTTGAGATTATTGCTATTGGACTATACTGCTCATATTCTCACAGTGGAAAGAGTCACATTTGATTGAATGCGACGCTCAGATAAACGTATTTACTGACTGCAAACTCAAACATCGCTCACATCTTTACCGCCTAAGACATTCACAAAATTTTAACTCAGTTGGTAGTTTGAAACCAGCTGGTATTCATGGAGTACAGAGTTAAGTCCCTCACACACTTGCTCTCTTACAGATTTAGGAGATTAATGTGTATTTGGGCTTTAATTGAAGTGCTGTAACTGTACAAAGTGTTTGTTATTCATGATAATTCAGCATTCGGAGCTGAGCGGAGAAAGAAAAAGGAGAGAAGCGCGAGGGATGACAGGAAAAACAGTGCGAGAGAGTCTGGGGCAAATGTGGGAAAATATTCTCTCTCTCTTCCTCTCTCCCTTTCTCTCTCTCTCTCTCTCTTGCTCTTTCTCTCTCCGTGGCAGTTTAATCTAACCAATATGTGTGTGTCTGACACATGAGGGGAGGAGACGGAGAAGGAGAGAGAGGGGTTTGCATTCTTTTCCATTGAGGTCAATGTTTTACAGAGCCTTTGACCACTGCCTGCAGAGTCTGTGTGTGTGTGTGTGTGTGTGTGTGTGAGAGAGAGAGAGAGAGAGAAAGAGGGAGAGAGACATGACCACAGAAGGAGGAGTTCACGTGCAGTTTGGACGGACGGGATGCCAGCCACTCGTCCGTCACCACTGATCGGACTGCGACGTCTTTTCACCTCTCAAAACGGTTCCACTCTCACTGCTCAGTTCTCCAAGTGACGTGTCAGCATTGTCCCACAGTTATGACATCATAGCCAGATGTTTAGAGCTTTCTGGTGCATGGAGAAGCTGATGCATTTCACCTTGGCAGCTGAAACCTTTGCTTTTGAGTCAGCTCCTGCAATATCAGTCACTTTTGATGATCATTCACATGTATTAACTCAAATTTAACCTGCATTTTAATTATATTTTCATGAATTTCACGAGTGTTTTTTAAAAATTTTAATGATTGCTTTGAACTTCCTTCACTGTGTCTGTCTCCTCCTTCCATTTCCTCCTCTCAGTGTTCCTCCACCTTTCATCTGCTCCTCCCTGTCTTTACTCTCCTCCTCTAATGTCCGATTTTATTCAGCTCCAAGTTTTTGTGTTTTACAGAACCCCTCTCCCTCTGTATCCACACATTCTTTATTATCTTTTCCTCACTTTTTTCCCTTTTCTTCCTTCTGTCCTTCCTTCCTTTTTTCTATCGCTGTCATTTTGCCTTTTTGTCTGCAACATCAGTCTTTCCATTTTCTCTCTCCGCCCTCTCGGCCATCCCTCAGCGTCCATCCCTCAGTGTCCATTCCCATCCATTTCTTTTCTCCCTTTGCTGTATTTCAGTTCTCAACTTTCCACTCCCTCTTTCCTCCAACTTCACTGTCGAACGCACTCTCCTCATCTCTCCTCTCTGTGCCTCAGACAGGAACAAAAAAAATCAGATGGAAGAGAAAATAACACTAGAAAAAAGGAATTTGCAATCTCCAGCTTTGCCACAAAACAACCAAAAAGCGTGTGATCGGAAACGTTTGTTGAAAACAGTGATGAAAAATATTAGTTTATCACCTTTTTCTAGAAAAAATAGTCTGAAATTACAAAAAAAATACTTTTAATAATAAATAATCTGATTAAAAATATAATATAATAGTGCTTTACACAGTCACAACACAGTCTCATTCAATGACCTGCATGCTGTCTGGAAAATCCAATACTGTAGCCCACTGTAAAATGTCCACTGCTGCAGTACCTGTTGCTCAAAAGCTGATTTACATGCTCGACTTGTTGCATTAATAATTAAAATTACATTTACAACTCTGCTGTTATGTTGGCTAATCTCTTTAGAGCTATTCAACCACAGTACTGTGGAAAAACACAGAAAGCAGCGAGGACAGACCACAGAAACACGCAGGCCATGAGGCAGACAATGAAAAAGGTACACAGATGTTAATGTATGCTTATGAAGAGCCATAAACGGAGCCTTTTACATGTTTCTATGTGGAATGAGCTCAGTGGAGTGAGTTCAGGATGAATTTAAAGCTAAATGAAACCAAACCTCTTCCTGGACGTTTGCCGAGGCAGCTCCACTAACCTCTCAAAAGCCAAACAAAGATGGCGACAGCCGCTGCCTCACAGCGTTTGTGATGTGTTATACTTCAACGTGGATGACAGGAGTGAGACCTCCATTGTGTTTCTTTAAACTAAAACTAGAGCTCAAAATGAGTAGAGATGTGAGGATGTATCAATCATGCACACACACATAGACACACACACGCAGGCACGCGCTATATATATATTGGGAACCCTGTAATTTCACTGCATGTGGTCAGTGCGGATGGAACTTGAAGAGTTAAACTCTCGGTAAACGACTCCTTTCTGCTCTGGTTTCTCTCACACTCTCACCACTCCCTAACATGAGTTACAGTCCACTGCAGCACTGTGTGTGTGTGTGTGTGTGTGTGTGTGTGTTAGACTCCGGTCCTTCCTCCCAGCTGGATTTGGAGACTTGCTGGAATCAGCTGTGGTGCATTTGTTTCATTGTCGGAGGTGGACGGAGATTCAGACTGCAGTAAATGTTCAAATAAATGTTTGTCCCACTCTGCTTTCACGAGGCAGAGATCATTCCGTAGTTGTGTTGGTAGCTTGCTGACGTTGTCCCTCTTTAGCTCCATCTGCCTTTTTCCTTTCTCTCCCTCCCTGTCAGCTTCTGGCTTGAGTTTCTTTTTTCCCTTTGTCTCCTGTTGCTGCAGTCTGCCTCTTCGCTGTGTTCCCTCTCTCTTTTTCTCTTTCCTACACTCCACAGTCTTTCTCCCACTTCACCTATTTCCTCTTTTCCTTCTCTGTCTTCTTCCCTCCATCGTCTGCTTTGCCTTCAATCCTGAAGTCCCATTCTGTCCCCTCTCTCTCTATTTGGTGGTGGACATGAAAACAACTCTTACCACTTTAACATCATTCATTAAAAAGGCCAATTAGCACCAGTGTAATGTTCTTTAAAAGTCATCTTTCTGGGTGCTGGGTTTGGAATCGGGGATGTGAACCGCATTAGCCCGATGAGACGCTGAATGATCCTGGGCCTAACGTGACTCAGCTTCACTGTCTGTGGTATTTAAGCGTTATGTTTGTTTAGCCCAGCTATGTCAGCTAGGCTAGCTGTTTACCCCTGTTTGCAGCTTTTGTGCTAAGCTAAACTAGCCACCTGTAGCCTCCTTCTTCCTGCACGGTCATGAGTGTGCATCTAACTCTTGACAAGAAATGCTGTAGGTGTCACAGTGTATATGCGTATATGAATTGAATTAACAATCCTTTCTGTTTAGGATGCAGGCGTTGCTGTTAGTCTGGGTTAATTGGGTTTTATGCATTAAATGTTAATGTAAGTGCATTTATATAATCATATATTGGTATTCTGCAATGGGTCAACGCAGATGCTGTGTTGCTTTGCTCATGCAGAGATTAGTAAAAGGACTGTAAAACTGCAGACTGTCCAACCATGTGATATACTCCGCTGTCCATTTAGCATGCACCTCACCGTGGCAACAGCTTTGTTCTATATAGAAGTCGTAAGGATGCAGCTGTCATCAAATGCTAAAACATGGCTCAGAGGAAGATCGGGTCGTCTACCTGTCAGAGGATCGGTTTGATCCCCGGCTCCTCTGGGCTGCACACAGAAGTGCTCTTTTTCGAGACATTGAACCCCAAAGTGCTCCCGATGGCTGTTCCATCGATGTGTAATTACTTGTTGTGTAAAGACTTTATCCAAGTACAGTCCATTTACCTCTTTGAAATGATATATTCATCTACATGCTCTCAGCCGCAGCAGGCTGACCATCAGGACGATCAGCTGGAAGCTTTTTATTCTTTTATAAAAATAATTATACTCCTTTAAACACATTCCTCAACCAGGCCTCACCTGTACTGTTAAAGCACCTCAAATTACATGTTGCTCCACATCCACTAAAGACCCCCTCTCTGTCTAAACCCCCCCTCTCCCAACCCAGTCTCTCTCACAGTACCACCTGTATGCTCTGAAGCAGGTGTTTCCCATGATGCCATTTGGCCTGTAATATGTGACATTATGGAAGCAGAAGGGAAATATGCAAGGGTTTATGATCACCCTGACACCCCTGTTATTTTCTTATGATTAGAGGTTCAACTACTGGCAACGGAGGGTGTGTGTTTGTGTGTGTGTGTGTGTGTGTGTGTGTGTGGTGTGTGCGTCTACGAGGATGATGAGGCGAAGCATCATGGACCAGCCTTCGAGGTTTTTTTATCCATCTTTGTCCATCTTGGACATGCTTATCTGAAGCATTAAAGATGTCAGAAAAGTCAACCTCAGCGCACACACACACACACACACACACACACATCCACAACCAGGCTAAACAGTTATGCCCTGTGATCATGCATCGTCTGAGTCTGAGTGATTAAAGGACAGCTGAAGCAGGAAGAGAGAGAGAGAGAGAGAAAGGACAATTACACCATCTCAACAGCTGAGCTGCAGTAAGGTTGTCCTCTTTTTCAGGGTGGACTTTAGAAAATCACACACACACCGAGAAACACAAGGTAGCTGACGTCCATGGGACTTTCAGAATTAAGTTAGAGCTGAAGCAAACTGCCCATTGTTCTCTCCTCACTCTGAGACATGAAGGAAATGGTGATGTCTTGGTCTTGAATCCTCTGAAAAGACTGAAACCAACAATGAATTATTAACCAGCAGTGTGTTCACATTCTGTTAGATCTTTGATGTCCAACTCAATAGGTAGATCTTTGGCTGACTGCTGTGGACTATCCACCTTTGGATAGGTACCTTTTATGTGCTGCGGTGCACTTCTGGTACCACTGCATATGTGAGAAAGTCCGTGGAGTCCGACTGAGGTCCACACTGGATGTCATGTGACCCAGCGTGAACTAGGTTTGAAGACTGGACACCAAAGGCTGCATTAGCTGGCATCTTACACCTGAACCTCTGACTTATCTGTCTGCAGTTGAGGGGGATTGTGGGTAATGTAGGCACACAGAAGAAGAATGCATGGTATGAAAAAGCAGTGACAATCAAACAAACACAGCCAATGTGGGTTAAGCAATGAGATCCTTTGCATTTGTTGCTGCAACACTGTGCATGTGTGCCTATAACCCTATATGATCACGAGGTGACAGTATACTGAGAAATGACAGTTTCCTCTTCCAGGGTAAACCACACACACACACACACACACACACACACACACACACACACACACACACACACACACACACGGCAAACACGCACTCAAACTTCCCCCACTTTTTCTCTCCTCATGCTGGGGTGAACACTCGAGTGTGACAGCATGTGTGTGTGTGCGCGCGCGTGTGTGTATGCCGGCTGCCTGATTGAAAAACCTGCTGCTGTTTTTCCAACAGAACACTGGAGCTGATGAGTGTGGGTGGACCTGCGCTGATCTGTGCGCCTGTGCGGGCTGGTTTGTGCGCATGCATGTGAATCTGTGGATGCAAAGATGAAAACAAAACATATAAAGCACTTTGTACTTTGGTCACGCTAGTTCATTTGACTTGAAATGCTCCAAATAATGGATTTTGTCAAGCTGAAGCTTTGTGAGATTAGTGCCACTGACCAAGAGCACCCATCTCCCCATAGACCCCCATGTGAAAATGCCCAACTTTACAATAGTTTTGGTCTCTATAGCTAGTTTCCCCATCATGACAACTGTATGAGTAAATTCATGTACTTACTCCTTTAAATTATATTAAGACATAACGTTCTGTATAATTGAGGGCGTGGCTTCTTTGATTGACAGCTATCCACTGGCTTAGTGTGTTTCAGCAACTGTTCATCATTTGGTACCCGCCTCCCACGTGCCACCTCTTTGCCCATACTTGGATTAGCCTTAAGTTAGGTGAAGTCAAACACTGGCAAGATGGCGACGTCCTAAACTGCCACACACAGGGCTTGACAATAGGTCCTCAGAAACTTCTGGGTGACCTCACAGTGGTTATATTCTTTTTTTTTCATACGATCTGTGGTCTTGACAGAACTGACCTTTAAAGAGACAGAGAGTTGAAGAAATGTAGAAAGCTATTGTAGCTCATTAGCTGTGTTGCGCCACTCACTTTTATTTAACCTGTGTGGCGTAATCTAAGTTCTACACTTATGAGACTGGGGTTGATGGATATAGAGACTGGTACTTTCTGGTGTGTGCTGACCTTTAAAGTGAAGGCGGAGAAAGAAAGATCCTGCAGTCATTTGAAGAGAGAAGGTGATGGACACAAAGGAGCAGGAGTCTATTGCAGAAATTCTTTCTGTCACTGGTGCACCAATAAGGACACACACACACACACACACACACACACACACACACACACACACAGGCATTTAGCAAGATGAAAAGGGACATCATTTTACTGAAGATCATAGCTGAAGGTGAAGCTCCGTGTGTGTGTGTGTGTGCATGTGCAGGCTTTTTTTGATGATTTCAACACATGGAAGAAATTCATCACAACTGTGAATTCTTGTATTGTAGGTCTACTGTCCCCACTGGAAACCATCTCTTTCCTCTCCTGCTTTAAGGACAGGCCAGGTGTTTCAATGCATAAATATGTCTACACACACACACACACACACACACACACACACACACACACACACACACACTTTGATCCACACTGCAGGAGTAATTTAACTAGAGAGCCATCTGGTGTACTCTTTTTAACTCCACTGTGTAAGATAGCATTGTTCTTCTCATTCACTGTCACATAAACACCTTCTTTATCCTCTTAGCTGCCTGCCACACTCCACTCTACCATCTGAAGCAGCCACCAACCAGCACCTTTCCCCCAAACCCCCATCCACCTGAATTCCTCCTTAATTTGGAACAATGTGATGAGCAGCTCAACCAAATTTAGGAACTGCAGTAGGAATAAAAGGCCTGATAACTACTGTTGTTGCATTTCCATTGAATCTGAAGAACTGTGAGGACTAGCCCTGACCGCTACTCCACCGGCTCATTCAGCCTCTAGCTCCAGCAGACTCACTGACAGTAGATGGAAAACAGGCAAGAATCTTTTAAAGGGATAGTTCAGACTTTTTGAAGTGTGATTGTATGAGGTCAGTCAGTGCATTGCCCACAGCAGATGGCAATGAAAACATCTCTTTCTTGAAAGCGATGCAAATCAAACTGAGACTAAGCCCTTATGTCACTCCGTCGAAAGCCACCAGACTCCTTTTGCAAAAGCAATAATTTGACTTTGCAGCTGATTAATATTTTGTGTTACTGTGTGACTTTGTTGAACTAACCCTTTAAGACACAGCAAATCAAAGCCCAGGAGATCATCTTAAGGTTCTATCTCCCTCTAGAAAGTCCCTGCACCCTTATTGAATATGTAGGTATTTGAAAACAGGTCTCACACACACTTTCTTGGTCATGATTAAACTCGCAGGTTATATCACTTCAGTGAGTGAGCTTGAAATGCTTGTAGGCAAATCTTGCTTCTGTTGAATAGTGAAGAGCTAACTGTTTTACCCATGTTTCCAGGTTTAATTTCACAAATCCTAGAGAGAGTTTATGGTTCTTTGGAAAGCGGCCTGTGGTGGACACACCTTTACATGTTGAGCTCTGACTCTTCTTTTAGCTTTTGTAAATGTTGTGATAGTCACGTTCCTATCTACAGCTCCTACTGCACCTCCAGCCGCTGCTCCTTATGTTAACTATTGCTGGTGTTGCTCATCTGCCTGCTTTACCATCTGTTTCGATTCTTTGCTCCTGGCCTTTCAGAATAAAAGCTCCAGCAGATTTGGTGTGCAAGTAACAGGAAGGGAGGGAGAGCTGGAAATAGTAGTGTGTAATCACATCTCTGCATTTTCCTCCATCCACCGTGGCGTCCAGGCCACTCAGACTGCTATAAATACACATTAAATTAGAGACTCTTTTCGTGCGTGTGTGGGAGCTAATGGTCCCTGGGCTGAGAGAATGTTAGCTGTCGTGTACTTGCTCATGTGCGTGTGTAGGTTACAGCGTCTTGCATTTCCAGACTGACCACAGGTCTCCTTCTCTCATTCACAATCCAAATTAATGTGCAGTACATTGACAGTATAGATGTTTTTCCTCTGGAATATTAAAAAAAGGAATGTCAGAGATGTTAAATCTGTGAGTTTCCTTTCCTTTCTGGAACAACGTGGCTGCCCTGTTGCCCTCTATTGAGAAACAATAGTCAAAGTGTCCATCAATCACATAGCTTCCTTCTCCTCCACACCACCTCTGCTCTGCTCTTAACATACTTTGTGTTTGGCTGCAGGTGTGATGAGGCCTTTAAAAGCCTGCAACCTTTTCATTTAGTTGCGTGGTGAGTAGAGAAGGGACGATCCGTGTGTTTAAGCAGCCGTTCACCATGCTGCTATTAACATTACAACCACTGGTCCTCCTCTATTAAAGGAAAACTTCACTAAAACACAGTAACTGGGTTCAAAACAGGTGTCGGATATGTTCTTATCATTCCTGGCTGCATTTTGTAGCTCAGTGTATGTTTCTGCAGCCAGTGGGGAAGTGGCCCGTCATATATTACATGACATCATTGTATCCAGATATTTCCAGCAGCACCAGTGGAGTCTGTGAACAGAGAATGTTAAACATCGTGCATCAAATGAATCGGACAGCTGCAAGTGAACACCAACATTCACTTTTAGCACTCTCGGCAAAGCACCAACAGCTTCCATCTTTGCAGAAATGTTACTGGTCACCTGTGAAATATATGAACAGAGCAGCCTATCTCTCAGTCTCAGTCATATTTATGTAGATGCATTTTAAATAAACGATATCTTTGGGTTTCCTGCGAATACTCCACAATGAAAGCAAACCAGTTCTCACTAGCTGGGGCTGAAAGTAGGAAATGTTTGGTGTGCATGAGCAGTAGCATCACAAAGCTCTAACACGGCAGTAGTAGAGCAAACAGTCAAGAGTTTGGCTGATATCAAGTTTGATGTTGTAAGTTTCTTGTTCTGATGTAGGCAGTTTGAGTCCATTACAGAAAAGGTTAAGTTCATACATATAAAGGTGCACGGAGTTCAGATATTATTATTATTTTTAAAATCGACCAAACACACGGTCATAGGATATGTTTCGATTTATTAACACCTTAAACTAGAGCGAGTCATCCACCCATTCCTGGCTTCTCTGGGCTCCATGCCGAAGTCTCTTTGGGCGAGATGCTGAACCTAGAAGTGCTCCCGACTGCTGTTCCGTTGGAGTTTGAATGACAAACGGGTGCATTAGTTTCATTAGTTTCTTCCCTTACTGCAGCAGCCATGTGTTACTGGATGAGACTGGGTGAAGGCACGCGTGTATTGTAAGAGTGCTTAGAGTTGTCGGAAGACTAGAAGGGTGCTCTATGAGTACCATCCATATACATATCATTTTGAATTAAGTGCTGATTGTGCAGTAAATGGCAGACGTATAATGGCACTATGTACATTAAGACTGGTTCATTCATAAAATTTGCTTTAGTGCCAATCACAGACAATCCTGCCTGCTGGGATGGTATGATATCGCAGGAAAGTGTCCTCCTCCACGCCTCCATTATAGACTGAATGAATGAATGAAATCACACCTTGTCTCTTTATTTTGTTTACCTGCCACTCCACCCAAACACAACTGCTGTAGGGGCTCGTTTGCATGAAGCAATATTCAAATTCTGCTTTTTCACTCCATGTTCTTTTTTCTCTCTCATTTACAAAGCGGTGCTGATGGTTTCGCCAGGCAAATTTGGAAAGTGCAGCGTATCTTGAGTTCTGAGGGAGAGTGGAATATGAAACAGCTCTCTGCACAGCTTGTTGATGCAAAGCATTCTGCAAAAGTACTATACGAAGGTAAAAGTCTCCTTTACATCACTGCCACCAATGCCATTCTGTTAATGTTAGCGCTAACCACCTATTAAAATCCATTGGAGCTGATTTTATTGCAGCTGTGTGCCTGTGTGTGCGCACTCTCACTGTGCCTGGCGGCAACAGGTTTTTACATGTTAAAAGATCAAGGAGGAGAAGCGGTGAGCATGGTGGGATACCTGGTGTGTTTACTGCTTCCTTAGAAACCAGAAGCTCTTATTGTGCCATTACTGTGTGTTTGTGCAAGGTTAGCGACAGAGAGAGAGAGAAAGAGAGAGAGAGAGCATCAAATAAGCTCGCCAAAATGTGGTTCTCACTACTATGATGAACCGTTGTGTCTTCCTTCCATCCTCGCCTCTGCCTCCTCCTGTCTTCTCCCCATCTGATGCCCATCTTGGCCATGACCATGATTACAGAACATCAAGAATGTACTAAAAAGAAGTGATCTACCATACTTCAGCAGTTTCTTGCCTTTCAGAGTTGATGATGTTGTATCAATGTTGTTGTGTTCCCCTTTCCTCATCAAACCCCACAGCTAAAGCTCTGAAAATAATGACCTAACTTGTAATTAATAACATATATTATACATTGACAAAAGATCAAATGACTGTGTCAAATGTGAAAGGCGCTGCTTGCGACGGCCCACATTATCTGCATTATCTCAGCTGTGGTGTGTGTGTGGTGGTCTGTTAGCATCTTTTAGCTCATTGCTTGGATTTTACTTTAATTGTTCTGTGCGGTTCAGACTCAAAGCTCTCATCAGCAATATTTCCAGCTGGAGGGCAGATATAAGGGAAAGTTAGTGACTGGCTAATGAACATCAAGGAGCATTTAGCAGCTACAGGGCCAGAAGATTCCCTCAGGAGGTGGTGTTGACCAAAACAGAGCTACAAACACACTGAAAATCAGAAGTAATATCGTCAGGAGATGAGAAATACTAGTTTTGTTCATAATGGATGTGTAAATATGTTTTTTCCCCTCCAAGTGCTTGACAAGTGTATAAAGAGTTGAACCTCAAATTTGCTACAACACCACTGACGTAGAGCAGAAAGAAAGACAGAGATAAAGGTTCAGAAAGGCCAGTGTTGGTGTCAGACCCCAGTTTAGCTTTGTCCGTTAAATAACATCTCTAACCTCTGCAGTTTTACATGTCATGCCAACGTCAACTCATGCCAAAAGACCTGAAGGCGGCCATCTTTGATTGCTGCTCAGGAGTAAATGGGCAAACACATCCAGACACACACACACACACACACACACACACATCAAGCTGAAAGATCAGCAGCTACCTGGCTGCCACGCTGGCACCCCCAAAACTCCTAAATTTCTTTATAGAGTGGTTTTAAAATGCCCCCCCTCTGGCGGTTTCCAGTATGACATCGGGGGGCCACAGGTCACCTCTTCCTCCCCTTTCTTCTCCTCTTTTCATGTCCCTCTTTCTCTCCCTCTCAGCAATTTTTAAACAGTCCTTCTTTCCATATTAGCTGCTCTGAAAGCCTATTAACTAACCCCCCACTCCTGCACACCTCTAAACCCACTGCTGTTTTCTGTTAGCACTTAGCCACGTTAGCAGGGGGGGTTATGGATAAAGAGGCTGTATCTCCACGCGGGGACGAAGAGGAGGAGTGACTGCTTGGATCGGACCTGCACGTTTTTGAAGTTTTATGGTGGTGTTTTAAATGGGATTTCTGGGGCTTTACGTTACAAAATGGGTAGTTTATAGGTGCTCCTTTCTGCCTTGTCCGTGGTGGGGCACCTTATTTTTTACCTTGTCAGGAAGCTCTCTTTTCCACTCCAGCCAGAGTCCCAGGGTTCAAAACCCAACCCTGCTGGAGACTCTGAGCTCCATGTTCTTTATAGTTTGGCTTGGAGAAGTCATCATTCAACAACCAAAGGGCTTCACAAATCATCAGCATGGATCCATCTGTGTTCATCCAATATTAATATACAGCTGCAGTGATTCATCATGCAATACCTATGAAAGTTTTATCATCAGTAGTGCCCACTTTGCTGTCTACCTGAGTGTGGGGGTCAGAGGTCACAATCAGGGGACACCCAACTGGACTTCGATCAGTCCGAGCAGGGAAAATGAGTGGCTGATCTGCTCTGCATTCACAGTCCATGTGAACAGTAAGGCAACATGAAGAATTCCCTCAGGTAGATGAGCTGAAGTCTCAAGGGACAACGCATGAGGGCCACTGTTCTGTTCCCAGCATTGACAGAGACCAAGGACCCAGAACAGCAGTTATTGATGCACCTTAGACTGGGGCAGCTCTACCATACACTAACTCATTTTTCTCTCAGTATGACATTCGAACTCGGGATTCCATTTAGCAAACAAAATATTCAGCAGCTGGCATGGAAATCCAGCTTTTCCAGAAATCCCCAAACCTTCTTTAACTATCTGTAGTTCCATTTGCTACCATGTTCATGTTTCCTGAAGAGTATATGCTGAAATGGTAAGTGAAAGGTGCTCTCCCGCTAGTCTATTTACTTTTGCACATTGTGGTCAACAAAAATTATTATAATTAAAAAATATATAAATAGTTTAGGTTTGCAGTGGAAACAGCTGAAAGAGTTTTGCTTAGAGAGAAAACCATCAGCCTCCGAGTTGCTCATAGCCTGCCCCTGCAGCCGCTGGTGGGTGGAGCTAAGAGAAATCACCCAAACTGACTGATTGGTTAATACCTCTTTAGGTCACATACTATTGGCTGCTGTGGCTCTGAGACATTGGAGCTCCTGGAATCTGAGTTGGCTGATGAGATCTGCAGAGGACCAACGCACACATACACACATACAGCCAGTGCATTACTCATCACTGCCTACACTGTAACACTTATGTGGCCTGGTTTCCTCTCAGTCTCTCGCTTGCTCTGTGCTTATCTGTGTCCGTCCCTCTAATCGTCACTGTTTATTCTTCCCTGTCAGAGACTTTCCTTCCGACACAGATTGCTCTGTCACCCTTTGGTCTCAAACTAAAGCTCATTGTTGTCAAATGTACAGTTCTAACCCAATTTATGACACTGCAGTCATCTCTGACGAGCACTCTCCCATCAGTTTATTCCAGGGTTTGTTCTCTTCTTTTTACTTTTTTCCATATTGGATGATATTTATGTTCACCACTGCAGTGTACAGTTTACACAGCATGATGTGAAGGTCAGGGTGGTGAAAGGGTGTCTGAGGTTTTACTTTTGACTGAACTTTATTTAAGCTGAGCTGTGGTTGATGGGTACAGAAAAATAAGGCATATGGTACTAGCAGCATCAGATAATATGATGTACTGCTGTTGCTCCAAATGTTGTCCGATATCAATATTAGAGTTATGTCTGATGTGTCGATTGGATGTTTGATTTTTATGAATCAACAGGGACAAGTTAGATCATAAAGTAACAGTTTGTTTTCTTCCCCAGCACCCATGAGAGGGTCATGTCTCGTTAGCTTAGCACAAAGACTGGAAAGAGGGAAAAATAGTTAGCCTGGCTGTGTGCAAAGCTCCTTTCAAGCTTGCAAAGTATCATATAATATATTCTTTAATACTTAAAAAAAATCATAAGGTATTATGTTCTTTAGTGTGTGCTAAGCTAGGCTAACCAGCAGAGATAAGTACATTTCTCAAAAATACTGAACTACAACTGCCCCCTTATAAAAGCTTGCTAACCTCGAGAGTCCAAGTGATGGTTTCCTTTATAAACAGGTCTTCTTTGTTTGTGTTATGACTGATTTAAGTAGGCGGGCCTTAAAGATGCCAATTTTTAGTCAAATCAAACAGCAGTCAGTGTTTTTTGGGGGTTGACGTCAATAAAACTGATCATAGAACACCTCTACAGTGCTGATAAAGCTCATTTGTTGAGTATTACTAGCTATGCAAACAAAGCTTTGCATCCACACTTGTTGTTCTGGCACAGGAAGATAACGTCCCTGTTCTTAATCCCACCTACAACGTTCCGATTGGCTCTGTAGTTTTGTTGAACCTCTGTCAGTAAGCAAAGCAGCAGGCATATCTGGATCGCAGAAAAAAATGATGAGGACAAAGATGTGGGAAGAGATTCAGAGGTCTGGAACCAATCTGTGAAATGCTGCTTTTCTTCCATTTGAAACACAAACTGCAGTCACACTGTAAAACTTGTAGCTGTTTTTTCCTTTTTGGCTGCAAAAATTCCTGCAACTATACAGACGATATACAGCAACTGCAGTAGTAAATCAGCGGAGGCCTCAGTTCATCAGAACTGATATGTTCTCTGGATGATCTCCCCAAAATGAAAGTCCTAAGAGTTTCTTTCACCATCAGTTTCTGATTAAACCATATAAGCCATAACATGTGCATCCATGACTGTAGTGTGGGTATGCAGTAATAATGGCGGAGTCCTCCTATCAATATTGTCTGTAGTTTAACCAGTACCTTTAATCTTCATGGCTCTACTTAGACAGACAGAATTGTCCTGGTGCCCACTGGTGGTCACTTTAGGCACCTGCACTCCCACAACCAGAACTCCCATTCACACACACAGACCCTGGGTCCCTGCAGCTCCTCTGAGCTGCTGCATAGGTACTAGTGCTGGTCCAAGTGGTGGACTAGTTTACTGTTGGTGGACTGGGAAGAAGAAACCAACTGGATCACCTGGTTAACATGAGCAATCACTTCATGTGGGAAAACACAACAGATTTGGGGTGTCAAGGGGGAGGGAGGGGCGGCTGAGGGTAGAACCGAGGACCAAACAAGGGCGTGGCTTATGACAGAAAGGGCGGGATCAAAGAGAAGGAAGGAGGTGTCCTTTTTCCTGATGGAAAGGCAAAAAGAAGCAGAACAAAACAGTCCAAGATGCTGTCTGTTACCCTCATGTGCCACAACTGTTGTAGCTCTCAGCATGCACACATAGTGTACATGTAACTTGGATGAACAAACACAATAAGTGTACTACGTCATACCTGTAGCATATGCAGAAGTCAAGATCAGTGGTTCTCAAAGTGCTGCTTAAAAAAGGAGCTTCAAGATTTCTTCGTTTCCATGTTTCTTTTCAAAAATGTCAATTGAAGAAATATATAAAAAAAAAGTAAAATATGCTGTTTGGCCACAGCTAAGATTGGTAATGTGGTCATTCGTGATCACCAGCTGTCACACTAATGCAACAGACTTTCTGGTCTAAGACTGTTGGGGGTGCAACACAAAGTAGATTCCATGGTTCGCAAAACTTGCGAACAATGAGTCCCAACGCATAATGGTGGCTGTGTTAGTCTTAAAATGAGGTGTTTGCAGACATCTTGGGTATGCAGAAAGCAATTTTGTTGATCATTGACCAACACCAAACTGGTCTAAACTCAATTGTGCAATATTTTGCCTGTTATTTAAAGAGTGTAGTATTAATATTGTAAGATGCACAACAGAGCTCCTCCTCGTCAGGTAAATATCGCTACAGTTGCTCGTATGCAGTCAAATGGAGACAATGGTTTAAGACAGGATTAATTTAGCGACAAAATACAACCCCTTCGCTTATTTTGTGCTGTGTGAATAGCAAAAGTGGAGTCATAAATGAGAGCCCTCAACAAGGCAAAGCCTCAAGATCGGATAAACATGCAATTACTGTCAACTAAAGGGATGTACTGAGCCCTTTCAGTTCATATTGTGAAGCTGAAGGTTTGAAATACACAAATATGCAATTAACCACATAACTGTGAACCTGTGGTCTTATTGGAGAAGCAGCTTAATAATACCTGCAATCACCAATAATGTAGGTTGCATGTAATTTTTGCATGTAATTACAATTTTCAATGTAATCAATGGAATCTTTGCACTTAGCAACGATTCTTCATGCAATGCACATGTTGCTTATGTGTTTGTTTTACTCAGGTGACAGAGGCTACATATTTTGTGTGTGTGCATGACTTTGACAAGGCTTCAAGCAGAGTTTGCTTTGCAGTTGGACAGAAACAACTAACTCCAAGACAGGCTATGTGTTTATTAGACTGACACAGGACTGTGACTGTGAAAATGTGTGTGCTGCTAGTCTGGACAATCCCCCAGCACTGAATTCAGCAGGGGCGGGGCCGCAGACTGAAGCGGGTTAGCTCTGACTAAAAAGGTTTCACTGATATTGATGTGGATCAGCGAGCAACATCAGCGGGCCAGATGTGTGTGTGTGTGTGTGTGTGTGTGTGTGTGTGTGTGTGTGCATGTGTAGATTTGGGCATAGTCGGGTCGAGCCAAAGGCAGGGGAGGTCGTCTGTGATTGGCTGTCGGTGGATGACGATGTGAGTCACTGACATGCACTCTGGGCAGAAGAAATATGTCTGTTGGATTTTTCTCTTTTCTTCTTTTTAGCACTCTCAGTCAGACAAGTATGCGTGCACGCACACGCACACACACACACACACACACACACACACACACACACACACATGCACACACTCAAGTTCGTGCAGTCTTGTCAGGGCTTTGCATTGGCTTCCATTTACTTTAACTATAACCTAGGAAATTATATTTGTTTGAATACTGACAGGGCTTTGGTCCCCATGAGGACTGCAGGTCCTGACAAGGTTGGGAAAGGTCCCCAAATGGTCATAAAAACATGTTGCTTACACGTACTCCCCCCTCTTTTTCAAGATGGAAAAAGCAGATTCACCATCAGGTCATAGGAACACAAGCTGGTTTTGGTTAGAAACCCTCCCAGCTGAGTGTTTCCTGAACGTCCACAGCGCAATTAAACTTTCTCACAAAGACATTTATCATCGCTGAGGGTGAATGGAGCGTGTTTAAATGGCAGAAATAAGCAGAAAGAGAGATAAAAACCCTTTTTAGCATAAGGAACTGAAACCTGCTGCTGCCTATAATAAACACCTCTGTATGATATGGTCTTATGATTTGCATTATCGTTTAATCCATAGTGATTTATCATTTCCATAGCCGCGAGATCAGACTTGCAGGAAGTCAAAACAATGCATCCGCAACGGTGTGCAAAGATTCCTTATTTAGGTAAATATGTCTGCCTGGAACACATGTTCACTTTCTAAATGAGAAACTAGACGAATTACCGAGTGCCCCCGATGCTCTTTGACAAAATGTGTTGAGCCCTAACATAACACGAACACACAAGGTTATCAGCTTAAAGTTTTCTGGTGAAGCGAGGAGCCGCCCACACATCCAGTAGACATCCTGCTCACCTGATGAATGAAGCTCAGTATTCTCTCTTCTGTAATGTAGCTCCTTTACCTGTCTTTATCTCTACAGACGCCCGATGGAACTATCTGGCTCTTAGGCTGCTAACAGCCCCACTGTGTTAAACAGCATGTTGCTAATTTTGATTTTGTTAATATTAAAATGTATTAGAACGTCTTTAAGTAGCTTTGATTTGCAAAAAACTGTGAATGACACCTTCTTGTTGCAGTGATTTCACACATAACCCAGCATGTGGGTAATGACCTCAAATGCAATTAATTCATATATGACAGCCTCAGAATCAGTGGTTAGTGGTTCCTTGCTCCATGTGTCAGAGGTTTATGTGTTTCCTTCTGCATAGTCAGATATAAAGACTATAATTAGAGACAGCTGATTTGAAAAGACAAACAGACAAAAAGACAGTATAGAAACACGTCATCGAGTTACCCCTCGCTCCTCCTCCTCCTCCTGCTCAGTTCAGATGAGGAAAAGGTTTCACTCAAAGCCCAAACCGAAGTGTCGGAGCGGAGGCTGCAGCCCGTGCACCTCCTCCTTGCCTCCTCCTGCAGGGTGTGTCTTTTCACCCCGAGCAAGAGAACTCCCCTGGAATGTGGGATGAAGAGAGACGGCCAAATGGCTTCACGAGCTTTTAATCCGTTTCTATCGGTGGGCACTCTCTTTGATTTGACTGTGTGTTTCCGTGTGCCATTCTCTCCTTCGTCACCCCATCGGATTCAACAATGCTGGCTCTAAGTAACCTTAACTCTAACAGATACATTTAAAACTGTTGCTCATTACAGTTACTAAGCGTATGTAAGTAATACTAGCAAAAAGGTGTGTGTCCAAAGCAAAACTATTAAAGTAGTGGAGCTAATTTGAATGACTTCATAAACTATAAGACTGTACTTTATTTCTATTATATGTCAAATTTGACTTATTAATGCAATTAGTTCAGAGGCAAAGGATATTTTGATGAAATACTGAATAATTTCACCTCTCTGAGCCTTTTAAATACCGTTTCTCATTTAAATTCAATTAACCACCTTAGACACAAATGGGAATAATATGTCTGGTGGAACCAACAAATCACAGGCTGAAAACTAAGAAAAAAATTATTTAATCTTCAAGAATGTTATATTTCATCATATGTTTAATTAATTGTTTTATTCCTGCCGAATCTTTATTTGAAAAATTATTATCAATGAATGTAGTTCAGTAAAATGTGTCTCCCCCTGAATTCAAGTGGAGCTGATGTATAAACTCTTTAAATGGGGAAACTTTAAGTACCAGTACTGGATATTTGCAAGACAGTGTTTTCTTTCTGGAAGTTATGTTTAAAAATATATTTAGTCCAGGCAATTACATGTTCACAGCATCTGATATTCTTATTAAATGGAGAGAAGTTACAGTGTCCCACTCTTGTTGCATTATGGGTTATTTGGAGCTGTAATGCTGCTAAGCTAGTGGGTGTCTCCGAGTATGTTTACCGTGCATCTTTGGACTTAGTCTGCCAAGAAAGCATTTCATTAGTCTAGTTTCACCTCCTGTGGATCAGCGAGGATCACACTCCACCATTAAGTTCGGGTCAGGGAGCTCAGAGGAATATGAGGTGGTTAGGAAGGAACCCAGATTGGTGAAGGACCCGCTCTGCCTCTGAATTACTTTCCTTTCTGCGATATTGCATTGTGTGGCATTTTGTCGCGATGTCCCTGCTCGTGCTGCACCGTTTAAGGCACAGGATGCTTTGTGTTTCAGTCGGCTGCAGATTCTTTCAGCTGTAGCTCGTTAGCTTTTCAAGCTAACAGCACCTACTTAAGTTGGCTTAAAATGCAATATAAAACGATATAGTCCCAGGAAATATGAGTTATGATTGAATCTGAAATTGGATTTGATTTTTAATTTGCATGCAGCACTAATCTCTACTTGCACTGATGCTTTTAATTGTTTTCAATCCTCACCTCTCTCTCTCTCTCTCTTGCTCTCTCTCTCTCTCTGGTGTTTCCTCTGTCTCTCTGCCTTTATCCGTCAGCCTGTCTGTGCCTGCCTCCAGCATACCTCAAGTTCCAGCCCACTTCTTCTAATAGCCTCTTTTCTCAACAATCCATCCCCTGGCTTCATTCAATTCAAAAGCAGGTGACAATATTCCTGAAACGCTGCAGCTTCTACAGCATTTGTGTTCACGTAAAGTTCCCATAAAGACTGATTGACCACCCAAGCTTTAAAGAAACACATTCGCACCTGTAGGCCCATACATTACACCGGTTTGACCTCTGCCTATACAAAGAGATAGAGACAAGCCTGGACAGGCGTGCCGCTGTGGATACAGGGTTACACACGTGTATGCGCTCATGCAGGGCATCTTGACACAGAACCTCATCCTCAGCATGTGGAGATCAGAGATGTAGTGGTAGGAGTGCATTGAAAAGGACTAGTTGAGTTGGATTGCACATCTGTTCATGAGTAATCACTATGTAGCTATACTGGGCACGCCGGTTAAATCTAACCCAGCTTGAACAGCGCTCTGGTGTCTGGCCTGCAGCCGACAAGAAGGACGCACACATGTCCAACACAGAGCTGCTAAAACTCGTGAACCGTACATATCACACTAGCAGTGACACAGTTCATTTCAAACAGGTGCCAGATTTTAATCTAAGCATCCTGGATTCAATTTAGGTGTGAAGATAGACCTGAATTATTTGTGGTTCAGATTATATTTGTTGAACCAAACTCGCTGACTGTGCAGCACAGTTGTAAGTCACGTTTGCGCATTGCTCTCAGATGTTCCGCGGTGAATGCATCGCGCTGTGACCTTCGTCATCGGAGTGCAGAAGAAATCTCATGTCGGCAGTTCGTTCAAAACTCTGCTTGGGATTTTAATAAAAGACAGACCAGCACTTTTCGCCATCTTTGCATCCACACACTGGTTTTAACACTTTGCCTTTAAGGCTTGAACTGGCCCTGGGGCAGTTTGTGTCACAGAGCTCCTGTCTCCTCACTCACTCCTGGCTTTAGGGAGGTGCAGTGCTAAATTGCTGGAGTGCCTCTTTAACAAAAAAAAAAGCTGAATTCTCTTTATGATTGGTTATTATTGTGCTGAATTCATGTTATAATTATGATTATTTTCCATTCTAGCATTTACTGATTTGGGTTCTTTACTTATATTATATTTTACATAAATATTGTTTAAAAATGCATGCAATATCCATATATTTTGTTGTAAGTACATTTCAAAAATAACAACTAAAGAATCACTGTAGACAAAAAGACATAAACAATCCCCATCATCCATCAACATTTATAATAATAACAATAATAATAATAATAAGAAGAAGAAGAATGTCTTAACTCTAGCTTGCATGAAGTCTGATCATTCATCATAAATTTACATATTAGCTTATTTTGTTAAAAGGTTATACTATGCAGGGATATCAGATCTCCTATGAGATATCCAATGTGTCTGATCTGAAACTCTCCACACCAGATCATCTGGAACTGCTCTGCTTCCTATTCCTGTGTGCAGCTCCCATCCATCCATATTTGTGGAGCAAATCAGCAGAGGAGCAGTTTTTCCAGGAGGTTGGAATTCTCTTTGTTCTTCTTGTGTCCTAATCTTGCTATTTCTATGGTTTTATATCTTATTTTTGCTCTGAATGTGCACTTTGAACTTGTCCCTCTTTGTGAACTGTGCTCTATAAATAAACTGAACGCCATACAGCATAATAACAAGCCATATGTTGTTTCATGCCTGTGTTTTCTATTGTCCCTCTGCAGTTGTTGGGACCTTAAAAGCCAGCATGTCTCTGGGTGGGCGTGTCTTAAAGGCTGGAGCGCACATCTGGACATTTTCTCATTGTAACGCTCCCTCTGGTGGACCGCTGCTTTTACCCAGTGGTGAAAGACATGCACTGTTTTCTCCAGTCGTGAAGCAGGGAGCAGCAGAGTTGGCAAACTAGCACCCTGGTCACCACAGAAAGGGAGAGACGTGCATTATGGGAGTTCTAAGCACGGCGTGGGCAATGCTCCGACCAATCAGGTCACTTGGCTGGAGCTCGACAATGTTTTAACTGGATGTGTTGTTGACCTCAGCCATCGAGACCCATCCAGCACCAGACCAGCGTCGTGTAATTCTATGTTGCAGTAATCACACACAGTGAAGTCTACTTTCAGTGTCGTGGTTTTTCCGCACATGACTGAGTTTTAACTCTTAACTCTGTCTTTCTAGCTTTATTCTCCATCCAAACCAAAGACAAATGCAATGACACACACAGATACAGACACGCACGCACACACACACACACACACACACACACACACACACAAACACACACACGGGCTGGGTGTTGTTTCTGAGTTTCCTTTTTTAGGATCGCATTTCAAAAGAGCGCTGAACATTGATGTTTCTCATTCAACCCGCTCTCTAAATAGATATCTAAGAGATACAGTTCACCTTTAATTTGGTTTAACAACAAATTGTCCTCTAAAACTCAGAATTACTAAAAAATAATGAAAATTTCAATTCAAATTGAAACTTTCTGAGAAACTAGAGTTTCCTGTTTTGAAGACAGAAAGTAGACTTCGATGCAATCTACCATCCATCCAGTGGTGGATTATAGTGATATCCTGAATGATCCGGCTGTTGCTGCTGCCCTTGCAACCGCTGTATGCCGTGCCATTTAATTCATTAGCCAAGATAGCTATTGCGAGCACTACTTTGAGTTATATTGAAAGGTTGGATTGCAATTTCCAGCACCATCAGACGTGTGCCTTCATTTACAAGGCATGGAAATCTAAGATGCTGAGATCTTGAACATCCTTAGTTGAAGTTAGAGACGGGACATCTTTGATAGTTCATATTTCTAAGAATATTTCTGATTGTTTTAATTAGCGTGGCCGTGAGTGCAATGGTTGTTATGAGTGAATGAAGAATGAATACTGTTACTCTGAAGCTTGAGATTTAAAAGATTTTGGATAATTAACTAATTAATTTTACTCAAAGTAATTGAGTAAAATGAATTAGTAATTGAGTAGAGATTTGGGAGAATAGTCCCCAGATTGTATATTCAAACAGACACAGGCAGAGGTGGAACAAGAGGGTGTGACCCTGAAATCTGATTGGCCACTCTCCAACTAGAGCAAGCATAAAGGTAACATGGCTGCATATGCAGCGACATTCCTTTTCAGAGAGTCAGTCAAATGATGACATAGAGATGCATAGCAACCACAATGAGACATAAAACGAGGGATACAAAATGACCACAAAGGGACTCAAAAGCTAGAGTTTGGGTACCTATACAGAAGGGGTGCCACCCCCTCCAAAGAGATATACACACTCTTTCTCTTCAGTCAATAACAGTGGTTGAAAGTTCTGTTCTGCAGCGACTTGAGTGGATTTTATTGATCCCCGCGGGCAAAAGAGAGAAGCTGCAGGTGATGACAGCTCCATGGGGCAGAGAGCAGTCTGCACCAGGACAGGTTTGTCTCATCCCACTGACGGAACATGTAGTGAAGAGCTTAGGTGCCCCCTGCTGGCCGTGTTGGCAAGTTAAACCCCAAATCCCAAACAATCATGTTCACAGTCAGCTTATGTTGGCATTCATTGTTAAATTGACAACAAACATTGGCTAACAATATGAACACAACAAAATCTAAATCTGTTCTTCTAGCACTATGTGCTGGGTGTCTCACTCTGTTTTAACAGAAATTAGATCAAGCCATACTTAAAGCCACTTATATTGGGTTTTTTTTTCATTTTGGGGAACAAGCTTAAAATCTTATCAGCATCCTCTGAAGTTATTACAGCTTACATGTGAGCACAGACTTGTAAAAACACACATCCAGCAGATACAGAACATTAGCAATAATTTGGAATTTCTGGCTGCCTATTTGCTCTCCTTTTTGCTCTGTTTTGGTCCCCACCAACTGTGTGAAAAGTATTGTTGTCTTTGGCAGCTACATGCTCCACTGTTAACAAGCCCATGGCTAACTAGTAGAAAGAAGTCGCTTTCGCCAAACCCACAGAGTAGGGCAGCTGAGGAGGGAAGACTGTGTTGGTGTAGCCAAACAAATGTGTTGGTTATCAATGGTGCAGTTGACAGTCTGAACCCGTGGAGCAAATTCACGGTGCACAACCTTACAAATGCTGAGGGAAACACTGTGCGTGCTAATAGTCGCACTCCTGACCTGACTTGCAGGCTCTTACAAAGCTAAGTCCGCTGTTTGGTCTCTTAGTCGTAGCTGTGAACTCCACACATTTATTTGCTCATTTTATTGACACAAGATTCACAAATATTCAGTCCTAAGGGGTTAATAGGTTAATTAAAAGACAGTTAAGAAACATTGCAACAGTTACACAACTGAACATGAACTAGGAAGGAAACAGTGGGATTTATATTGAAGCATGAGACTCATTAGAGACGCCTTTTGTAACAGAGGAAGTCCCTTTCCTGCATGCAGTTTCTTATATTGACAGTGCCGTCCTTCATCAGGATGCCACAGGTCTTCTGACTCGGGCAACCCTCAATATCCGTGTACTGCACTGCTTCTCCACCCGTCCACACCCACTGACCAGCGAGGTGACGCAGGCCCATCCACACCTATCAACAGTTAGCAGACAGATGTCAACACAGGTAGAGGTAAAGTTGCCGAGTAAGACAAAAACACTTTGCAGATACAACGGCCTACCTCTTGGTCAGAGTCTTGTGCCTTCTCTTTCGCAAAGACGTGGTCATCTTCAGAGAGCAAGGTGGCGAGGTCATAGTGGTGGTTCTGGAAGGCGGTGGGTGGCCTACTCGGATCCACCGCCTTTAGACTCCTGCAGTGATTTAATGCCTCCTCCCATGTCTTCTTCTCTTTCACCAGAACCAGCTTCTCATCGTAACACGTGAAAGTATGGTCGTCACTACACTTATCGCTATACCATAAATCATTGTCCCTGTACTTATATGCACAGTTGTGATCGTCGCGTGGAGCATCTGCAAGAAGTAGTCAAATCAAACCAAATTTATACACACACACGCATATATATACACACACATAAAAGGCCTGAAAGATGCTGTACAGACTGTAGAACATCTGAAACATTCCGATCAATCAAGAAAATCAATCAAGGATTTCAGTTCCCTATAATGAGTTAAATATTACATTACCATGAAAAGATTTGATGACAACTGTGACATTAGTCCATAAAGATATAGATATATTGAATACTCACTGACGAGTAATCAGTTATCAAGCTGTTATTAACTAATCATTGTCCATTGTGTAAATTTTGATTCACTCGTCACCTAAAGGTCAGCTAGCAGTTAGTTCCTCATTATACATTTAGATTAAGTGTCCATTTGACTTTTTTTTTTTTTTCTTTTTTTTTTAATAATATGGTATGGAAAGTGTTTACTTGCTAGCCTGGCTTACTTGGATCCCAGTTAGCAAAGTTGGCTATCTCATCCCCTCTGGACCATTTCCACGGCGACTGTAAATCATTTCGGTACAAACCGAGCCAGCCATGCAAAAATCTGTGGTTCTCTGTTTTGTTCCTGACGGTGACCAAGTCGGTGTGATGCAACCTGCAGTAGTCCTGTGCTTCTTTCCAGGTCATCATGTTAGAGAGATATATAAAGTTTTCAGCTCTCAGGTCTAAGACACTGGACACGGGAAGAAGGTGGAGCAGCAGGGGGACAAGAATGGAGATTTTCCTCATCATGGTGTCCACAGGAGAGTTTCCCTGTTATCTGCAGTCACATGCACATTTTTATTAAGTATTTGTTTAATTGAAATGTGCAACGATTTTTAAATGTTTAAAAACCACAGTACCTCTGTAATTTATGTTTTCCCCAAGGACAGATCATTTTTCAACACTTTGACTTTTAGCAGTGACTTTTCAGGTTCAACAGCAATTTACTTGTAAATGATAAGTTTCAAACTGTTGTTACGCCATGTAAATTGTAAATACTTCCTCTACAAATGATAAGCAAGAACAGTTTGACTATACCTGGTATGAAAATAGATGGACGCAGCTTATATTGATGTGACGTCTAGGAAAAAATTCCAGACTGCAGGTTGCACTTTTATACTGCCCTGAAGTGAAATGAGAACAGTTGCTGCCTGGAAGAAAAAGAACTGGTGCTTTGAAAAATGGTCAGCAGCAATTCAAAGCAAAGGAACAGTAGGATGCGTAAAATGACTCTGTAAAAAGCCTTTTTAAAAGATTTGCATCTGCCATCCGACAGAATCCGTGGGAACAGCCTTGTGTGTACAAAAGCACTCACCTCAGATGAGTGCAGCACAGGAGCCAGCTTTGAACCTCTCGGATTTCAGGTATTGATGTTTCTCTGTCAAGTTGGCGACTTGCAGAGTAATCCTACAGAGTAATTGCAAGGTCACAAGATACTCACCCACTTGGCGTTTCGTGGTAAATCCTTACACAGCAGCCATGCAAAGCAGAGCTTAGCATCGAGGTGTTTGGTCCTGTGTACGGTGGGTACAGAATGTTTCCATCTTAATGTCACCTTGTAACAAAGGATCTGAGGAACAAACAAAATCATTTTGATTTGAATAAAAAAAACCCATTCAGGTACAGTTATGCAGAGTTTGGTGATTGCCGCAAGGTTTTTGTTGTGAACATGTGATCTAAAGGGTTAGAATTGCATTTTTCAGTTTATTCCAACTTTAAATGCTTCCTTTATACAGGGAAGTGGTGTAATCTGGTGTATCCTGCTGACCACTTTAGGTCAGTCATCTATTTGGCAGGCACCTGTGTCAACTAGTGAGCTGAATAGGTGATCTCTATATCACAGACCAGAATCAAGTTAACTTGAATGAATCCCTGAGTAACCCCCACTTTGAATACTCGAAGATTAGACGTTCAGTGCTAGAGCCAGCTGTAACAAGATGTAAAGAAGTGAAGAAAAGTCAGGAAATCACAAATGTCATTAAAATTCGTGCTCTAATGTCTCAGAACATGTCTGTCTTCTGTTGACTCTTTCAATAGCTGGTGGCATATTTCAGTCTGAAGCTGAGTGGATGCCTAACGTACCAAGCCTTGAGCCCCAATGCTCTCACTAAAAGGTATGGCAATACATATCCTCAGTACTGGTTTTGGTATGGCCCCTCTAAAATGTGTTGAGCACATATCATCCTTGCTCTTTTTCAATCTCTTCCTTCGTTGAGTCACTGAAATCAGGTTTTTTCATACATCGGAGACATGCGTCTACTACACAGAATGTTCTCTTCTAACACACCCATGCATTCAAATACCTCCACGCCTCAGTGATAGACAAAACATTGTATTTTGACAAGCAAATGTGTATTTCCACTCGCTCACCTTGTGTTATTCTTTGACGCGATGCGTGTCTTTCTCTGCACGTGTGTGGCAACGTGGCTACCGAGGCAGAGAACGCAACGAATTTGCAGAACAGAGCGCAGAGTGCAGAAGATTTGCCGCTGCACTTGGATGAAGTTCACATGCGGCAAACGTTCTACCAAAGAGTCACTTTTTTACATGAGGAACAGTTGTAACAGTTAGAAAATAATAAAATAAATATATAAATAACTAAGGCCAGAGAAGAAACAATCTGTGGTGGGAATACCCCTG
Source organism: Datnioides undecimradiatus (assembly GCA_008933995.1). Lineage (NCBI taxonomy): Eukaryota > Metazoa > Chordata > Actinopteri > Lobotiformes > Datnioididae > Datnioides > Datnioides undecimradiatus. The sequence continues at coordinate 2,769,329 of WARS01000048.1, forward strand.
CAGTTGTGCTGAAGTTGCCCATGTTCCTTGAAGCCAACACACTCTGGCTGTTCCACGTCCCTGAGAGACATCTGGAACTAAAGAGTTGAATGCTGTGCAATGTCTAAGTGACCTCAGGGGGCAACAACATTCAGACCCCACAGGGAAGGTCCAGGCTCATCTCTGAACTATCCTCTGTCCTAACTTTGGTCCGAACGTGGTTAACTGTGATTTGTGCAAGTTCGATTTCCATGGAAATTCTAACAATATTCAATCACTCATTGGGCAGATCAGCTGGGATGGGAAAATGCACCTGCTGTTTTTCATGTTATTAATTTTTGTGAAACAAAGCCTCTGTTGCACACCTTACCATTTCCCTACATTTAATTTGTTTACATTTAGATTAATTACACTGATCCAATCCATTGGATCTTATGTTCACAGAAGAATTAAGGAGCTTTCAGTTTTTTGCAGCTTCTGCGTTCATAAATCACATCATACAGACTTTTTATCATGTCACTGATAAACACTTGGTGATGCTCTTGTTTTGGACAGTGCTATTTAAATAAATCTAACTATTACTAATGTGGTACAACTGGTATGGAAAACAGGCATATCCCTGAAACTAAAGCTCAGTGTAAGTTATTTATTCATCATTCATCCATCATTGGGAATTTATTCTCCATTTACTTGGAAATGTTTGTTTGGCTAATGTAAATTTATTTACACCAGGTTTCGCATTTACTAACTAACTTTACAGATGACATGACTTTTTCATTCAAACACCAATAAACCATTTCAACAATGGGTTTCATGTATTTCGAACAAGAAAAGAAAAAAGAAAAGTCTGTAATGTTTAAATATGAACTGCAGCGGCAGGTGTCTGAAGTCTGAGAAGCTCAGCAGACATCACGTCACCATACAGTCTGTGGAGGCCACACGTAACTCCCCTCCTCTGTGGTGGGAGAACAGTGAGTCCAGGACAGTTCGTGATCAGGAGTTGGCGCCAGTCCGCGGGCCTCTGATGATGTGGATCTTGGCTTCCTCGTCCAGCTCGTCCATGATTCTTTCCTGTCTGACGGACAGGATGGTGTAGCTGACTGGACAAGAACAGGTTAAAGGAAAATACAACTGAAGCCAGAAAACACAGACCTTAAAACAACAACAAAAACAAAGAAAGGACACCTAAAAGCAAAGCATGAAGATCCAGATCTTCTAAGCAACTGGGATGCTCGATTGTGTTGCCCGTTTACTTTTATTACTTTTTACTTGAAAATGGACCAAACTGTGCTCTGTTTCCCAAGTTTCCAGATTAAGGTCTGTTTTGGCCTGATGTCAATATGACGTGATGATAAAAAGATTGTTGTCACGTTGTCTTAGTCTGATTTTAAAGGAATGTCTGGTGTTTTAGTCACTGTCAACAAATCCCATGAAAAGACAAAAATCAAGTGACTACAGTGATTTTAATACATTTTCACTGGAGTCTGTATCTGTATTAATCTGCAGCAGAAAATCATAATGATGAACTCTAAATAATGTTACAAACTAAGTTTTTAACTAGACAGCGTTCACGAGTTTGACTTAACTCTCTGTCGAAAGATAGATCGTGTTGAAAGGCAAAAACGTGAAAATCTGGGTGAAATCCGACCACAGGTGGATCTTTATCCCTTGGGTTTTGTTTCTGTGATTAAAAAAAAAAAGGTTCTTCCTGAATATTAAAGTAGCAGACATCTTTATTTGCTTAGCATTAGCAATCTGCTGTGACTGATGTAAGAACAGGTAACAGTTTCTTCATGCTGGCGTACTGTTTAGAGGCTCCTACAACAACAGTATAATAAGAGCACAAGGGTTTTGTTCTCCACCTTGCAAACTCTTTGCTAAGTGCACCTGACACTTTAAGTTAAATGGAACAACCCTTCTCTTAATACCGGTACATGGAGGCTGTGGTTGAGTTTCAAAGTCTGCAGGAAACATAGTGAAGTTCCACAAACCAAAGACTAACTCTGACATTTCTATGTTAATGGGAACCAGCCGTCTCCCAGTCACTGCATAAAAAATGAATCTGAACATCTAAACATTGAACATGACAATATGCTTTAATATATTGTATCAAAGGACAATATCTCACTCTTTGCATATATTTTATAGTCACAGTGTCACAGTATAAGCACTTCAAAAAGAGTCCAAATGACTCTACAGTGTTTGCTGATGTTGCTCTGAATGAATTTCGAATTTAAAACATGCTTATTGTTTTTAAAAAACATTAATGTTATAAATATCAATGCATTTACGGTAAATAAACAACCTCCATCATAATAACAATGTCTGCTTTGCTGGTTAATGCACTTAATAGATCATGTTTTGTTTTGTTTTTGTCTCTTCTAGCCCCTGAATGACACACAAAGTTAATATATTTTACGTAATGACTGAGCAAGAGACCCTGTGAAGGATACACATGCCGACCACAAACGCTCCTATAGCGAGTCCGGTGAGCAGGTTCCTGCTGCGGAGCCGCGCTGCGTTTGCCTTCCAGTAGTCGAGCTCCTGTCGGCGGCGCAGCAGCTGCCTCTGTGTCGCTATCAGCGTCGGCTTCGCGGGTCCTTCTGCTCCTCTCTCAGCCATGTCCTGTTTAGGTAATCAGCTGCTGGAAAAAGATCCGCTCCGCTCCGCTCCGCTCCACGTGAACCGGAATAAGAGTCTCTTTTTTTTTGAAAGAAGGGCAGATTATACCGCCATCTGTTGTGTCGGAGTGTGTGCAGCCGTTGTGTAAAATGAGCTGAGCTGTCATTTAAATCGGGGTTTAACCCATTAATGTTCAAATAACTTCCTTTTGTTTTGTTATTTTAAATTGTCATATTTTTGATTTTTAATTGTCCTTTAATAATTAATATTTTAAATGTACATTACGTTTCACTGATTTCTGCCTTGAATACAATTTCTTTTTAAGAATAAGAATACCTTTATTTGTCCCACAAAGACAGCAGCAGGTAGCAGACAGGAGAGGCATAAAGAAGCAATAAATAGACTGAAAAGACAAGTGTACACAGAGAAGGTAAACAATCAATATAGATAATATAAATAATATATACAGGACAGTATGAAGTAGTGTGTATTGCACTGAGGGTAATTAAACTGTACATCTGATTGATGCAGTCAGTATGAATGAGAGCAATCTGCTGGGAGCAGTGCTGGTTGGAGAGTCTGACAGCAGCAGGAAGGAAGGACCTGTCGAACTGCTCCTTTACACACTTTGGGTGGAGGAGTCTGCTGCTGTAGGAGCTGCTTGACGCTGTCAGAGGGTCCCGCATGGGGTGAGATTTGTTTTTTCAACATGGATGATAGCCTGGCCACCTCCTCTCTCCTACCACCTGCACCAAGTCACGGGGGCATCCCAGGACAGAGCTGGCCTCCTTTATCAGTTTATCTTTTCATGTCGGCTGTCAAGACGACAGGGTTATTTATTTGCCAGGTGTAAAGCACTTTTGATTTGCCTTGTGTCTGAATGGTGCCTCATAAATAAACTTGCCTCGTCTTACCTAAAATTATGATTCTAAAATTCCATTTCACTCCTCCCGGCTAATTTGCACCTCAGCCTTTGGCTTTGTGTGGCTGTTTGAGTTGTCATAAGTTGTCTGTAACAGTGAAAGCCCTTCATATTACAGTAGGCTACAGCTGACTTTCGTTAAATACTGCCTTATACTATATACCGCCAAAGGGAATGGATGGTGTTGTTGAATCAGTTTAGATTAATCTGAATAAAAACAAGCAAATTTATGGTTACATACATGTCTGTGATATATGTTTATTATATATTGAGCTGGTTTGTTTGTGAATCAATGAAACATAGATTGTGAGGGATTTGTGCCCAGTAAAACCTAATTTGAATGAGCTGAAACTGATTAAAGATGTCAATTGTGGTGCCTGCTGAGTGCAGTCGGCATGACATTTCACAAGCTGAACCACAGTGATTTGCTGACATTGGCTTCATTTTTCTGTAAATCAAAGCAAAGTCCCTAAAGGAAGTCAGGGAAACACTGGGAATCACGACTGATGCACATGATACATTAACAATCTGGCAGGGAAAGCAGGGGTGGACAAGCAATGTGTACACACGAGATATACACACTCGGGAGGGAAGGCTGACAAGACGCATAAAACCAATGGACCACTTAAAACAGGCGACGATGAAACATGTGGGAGGCACACGTACACATGAGGCAAATAAAATAAAGGAAATAGCCAGAAACTCGAAACCATGACACAAAGTTCATCTTCTCTGCTCATGTAGCAGTTTCAGTTCCTTTCCTCACCTTTTCTATGAAAGCAGTTGCTGAGGTTGAGAACTAACCTGAGCTGTAAGACTCACAGTTGACTGGTAAACAAAACCTTTGGAGAGGCTTCTTGGATGTCTACTTTTAAGCTCATGTTTGAGTTTATATATACCTATATGAATGTATATTTCATATTTAGGCCTATAGTGTCATTATTACTGAAAAGCATAAACATGCTATTACTTCTCATCAGTCACATAACATGAGTCCATACTTACTCACACCATATATGTGGAAAACACTTCAAATTACTGCTAATAAAAGGTCTGATTGATGAAAATGAATGCATCAATCTTTTCAGCAAACATAAAGTGCGTAAATCATTAACTAAACGTTTTCCTACTGAGGCCAGGAGAGCACGCCTCTTTCAGCTACACTCAGTGTTGGAAGTCTACCAACACAGCAACATAGTTTAAACCAACAAATAGTTTCTACTGTTTCAACAACTGTTTGAGTAGTTTCAAATATTCGGTATATTCCTGATGATGCAATGTAGCGCAACACTTCCTGTTTGTTTGCTTAGGATTGCACTTTGTGCTCAGCTGCCGTGTGTTTTAATCTTTAGTGCATTGTTGGAAAGACCTGAGATACCATTACAGTAGATCAACCCACCTGAGATGAAGGCACTGAGGAGTTTCTCAGTTTTGTTACTTACCGGAGCAATGAACCATGCTTCCACTGTGTGAGAACCCTATGAGATGACCTTATGTCAATTGTACCAGGGAGGCCTAGCTATGGCTTGATTGCAAAATGCATGAAAAATAATTTGGTTTTTTTGTTTTTTTAACTTTGACCATGGTGTAGACAGAGGCAGTCGTTGGTCTTTACATCATCCATTGCCTCCTGATAAAAGACACCTTGTCAGGTTTTATCTCTCACTTGACAGTGAGCAAGAACTTTTTCACCCAGGTCAATGTGTAAATGCCAAATGTCAATATGTGACCTTGGTGTCCTTGAGTCTTTTATCCATACTGGACACACTTCAAATGGTTTTTGAAGAAGTGAAGTTGCAGTTTGAACTCCTCGTCACTCTTTGCAGGGTGTCTGAAGTGGGCATAGCGACTCTCTTCCATGCCATGGGCTGGTTTGGGCTGATGGTCAATGGACACATGGTCACAGCTGGCTACCAGCAAGGAACCCAGCCCATCCATGAAGAATTCTGGAGTCACAGACAAACAAAGACCAGGAAATAACCAGAAATAGCTTCCTTGTATAACTGCTTGTTTCAAAACCTGAAAGGGTGTGGACTTCAAACTCTATCTGGGACTGGACCTACCTGAGTGAGCTACTCTCTGGAGCTTAGGGTCAAATCCCACCCTCTGTACGGCATCTGTACGAGCTAGAAAGAAGTTGACAACCCCACTGGCAAGAGAGCATTGTGGGTATCCAGGGAGCGAGTGGAACTTTCCTTTAGACTTCCTGTATAAGCAGCCGCCATCGATTTCGTCTCCTTCCTCATAGAGAAGAGAGAAGTAGAACTGATTTCCATTTACTGTACCGCCAAGCTGTTAAGAAAAGAGAAGCCAAGTGGGTCACATAAAGCTTCCACTGAGTATATAACAGAAAAACCTAGGTGCCCAGCTGACTAGAGATATCACAGTACTCTTTATTGGCATTGTCAAGTTCTACTTGAAATAATCAATACGATTGCCTTAAATCATAATCCATTTCATTCTCACCACGTCTAGGTCAGGGATTGCTTCCATCACCTCCACCAGCTTCTCTATCTTCGTCTTCTCCGTAAAGACAAAGTCATCATCCACCCACAGGAAGTACTTGGTGGTTACCTGGGAGATGGCCAGATTCCTGCCAGCAAACCAGCCCTAAGGGAGGAAACATCAAGAAGCACTGACAGATAATATGATGTATATTGTCAGTAAAACCACAACAATTCGAACAGTGATCAGATGGAATCTGGCCAGGTGGTTTAACTGTATTTCACTATCACAGTGTATTAAAGTATCATCAAATATCAAGTGTGTATACCTGCGCTGGTGGCATGATGTAGTGCTGTATGTGTTCCCCAGTGATGTTCTGTGGTTCAAAGCTGTCGTCTGCAATGATGACTTCTATGTTGCCATAGAAACGCCGGATGCTGCTCAACAACACCTTGAGCTTTGTGTAGCGCAGGAACGTCTTTGTGGTGATGGTGACATGAGAGCTGATATCTGACGCAGCAGAAGATAAGACGTCAAGACACAGTGTAGCACATGTAGAGAAGTTAATTGTCCTGCATCAAATTAAGGATTTATGTGGTTTTTTCCCTTCTTTGAGAGTGGTGCGCCAACTTTGACATCTGCAAAGGTACATCACTACAGCACGAGGAGAGGAAGCTCTCCCCACCATGAATAACTGAGCATAGATTTGACGTTGACACCCAGCCCACCAGATTGAGATGCCTCCTACCTCTTCCCATGTCATACAGGACTGGCAGGTGAGGCTGTTTGATGGTAATGGGAAATGCAGCTTCATGGTTCTCAAACTGGAATGATACTAAGGGCAGAAAAGAAAAGACTTGAAATGTGTTTAACTAGTAATACAGCCAATCATTTAGTTAGTTAATGAACATTAAAGTTAATTACAACATTTAGGAAACACTGTGGACAAAAACAAAGCTGCCAATGAAACAAAGAAAACACATTTTCCACAGTTACTAATTTGACACAGTTTACACTGCATTAGTTGCATTAATTCTTTATGATTATCAGGACTCATGCAAGTCTTTTCTGCAACTGCATTTAGATTTTTCAGACTCATAGCTCAGTCCACATTTCTTAGACACATACCCAGGTCTCCAGTGTGTATATGGTAGATGGTGCTGGTGTAGGACACTTTAGCCAGCAAGTTGTTGAGGGTCACCAGGCTGCTAGACTGCAGGATCAACTTCGTCTCCCCGTGGCCTGTCATTTATAACCATACCATTTCACACCAGTCACACAACAGCTGTGGCATCATCAGTTTTCAACCACCCCCATGGTCATTTTTGATGTTACTTTCAAGATAAAGAATCTACTTGTTGTGCCGTACTTTGTGTTGGATTGCCACCTTCAAACTTTTCCTCTTGCACAACATCAACTATTGTCAACAACTGTTTGCTTTTCTACTTTATCAAAGCAGAATTAGAGCTACATATACAAGCTCCATGAAGTTGGTCCCGATACTGAAATCCCACCTTGGACTGTTGCTCCTTCAGCTGGAACCTCTGTGGTCAAGATCCCTTTGGACACATTCAAGGACACCTAGAAGAGACAGTCCTGAATAAACTATAGAGTGCTCAAATTGAACATACCTGCACCATTATTACAATACAGAACATGTTTAGAATTAATATGATTTATTATCATAGTTTAACTTTATATACATTCCATACTGTAAATTAAATACACTGTTATTTTCTGTTGTCAAAAAGAAAGAAAAGAACACTCATGTGGGATAAATGTTAACTCAGTATATGTGAAGATTGGAGGAATGATTATGCAATATACAGTCATAGAATAATCTTTGCGAAACTTTGCCAAAAGGCCATCGGGCTCCCTTTGATTTGTCTATTTGATTGTTATTATTATTACAGTAATTTTATTCATCATGCATGATTAAAGCAGGTCTTTCCCACAACCGCAGTAACAAAAACCGTATCAGAAAACCAGAGCAAGTGAGGACAGGCCCTGGCGTCTATGCAGGAAAGAGCGCTCTTCATGTGTGCAGGCACACAGGCAGCAAACAGGGTAAGCAGCAACATCACCCCCCCAACCATCAGATTTTACTGACTAATGGCTCGGTCACACCAGAAAGTGGCACGACTAAGTTCATCCATATGTCTTTTTGCAATATATGTAGTTCCTGAGCTTCAGGAGGTGATGCTTGCACGCCCACAGGAGCTGGTGAACAAACAGCTGACACAAAGTTTGTCAGAGTAGCAGATTTACTTCACCTCCTCCAGCAAATCCACTGAAATTCTATAAATATAAATAAGGAGTTTTTGAAAGCCAGTGCTGATTACAAAGTCCTGCACATAGTCATTTTCCGCCATGGCATCATCTGCCATGGTCATAACCAATTTTGCCTGACGATATGACAATAATATAGTTAATATAGTTGTTTTTTGTAAATTGAAAATGTATCAAAATCGGAATTATGAAAAATGGCTTTCAAAATCAAACACTTCTTTTGCAGTGGTTTCTGGGCCCGAACCAACATGGCTGCTGTACAGTGAACGTCAAAGAAGAGTGTGTTAGCAATATTAGCACAAAGCCAAGGTGTTATTCTTTTTGAAAACTAGTAGTTTCATTCATGTCATACATAAAGTCGTGTTGCTTTGTATGATTTCTCAATTCCTCTCAAAGGAGACAGAAGTTAGCATGACCCTTAGAATCCCAGGTGCCACCTTTATGGAAAATATACCAAGCTGATATATCATAGAATCATATCCAGCATTCTTATATGTAATACATCTAGCATACTGTATCATGAATTCGTTTGAATTTTCAAAACACACCCAGCAGCCATCTTGAATGAACCAGCCGAAGGCTACTATTCTACCAGGCTGATCTTGGTGAGATTGACCTGCTGATCTGTTGCATTCAGGGGATCAAACCAACCTTGTAGCTGTTTCTTTGTCCTGCATGCAGCGCTAAACCTGAAATCAAAATGCCTTCATGCTTTCATACTTTCCATTTATAGAAGAGCATACACTCAGTCTTTGTTGACTTTTACTGCTGATGCATTCTGTTACGCCAGTGGTCGGAGAAGAATGACACAGAATCAAGTTGCAGTTTGTATAATAGTTAGCTAATAGATCAAATGGGCCACAGTTAGAAGAAATAGACAAATTAGTACCTTAACATGTTCTGTGTGATTTAGCATACCTGGTATTAAAGTAGAGGTCAAAGGTCGTACTGTAAACCCCTGGATAGGATACTGCAAAGGAGAGTTAGGCAAAGCAAACAGCAGTCTGGATAATACAGATGTAGTCCTGTTGAGGAGACGGGGAAGGGTTAGGGAGGGGGTGTGGTTAGACCAAATAGGCAATTTGAAGGGTACACCATCCACCTTGTCAGCAAAATGACCAAAATGCCACTGCCTTGTGGACGTGTGATCCCTGTCCAAGCACCCTAAGGTCACAACAAAGGGTAGACTCTATTCCAGGACTCCAGCCTAGTCTGACCTATAACCAGTCATTTATTGACAAATATTCATTTTTGACTCCATCCATCCATCATGCTCTGCCAGTGCAGCGCCACCAGCATTTACTATTGGTTTAGGGGATCAGAAAAAAGAATTTAAGTCTTTTCATGTGATGATCCTCAGCCAATCAAATGCATGCATTCCTATGATGGAAAAATGAAAAAGTCATTTCGCACCTTGTGCTCTAAAAATAGAAATGCACAGTCGTCCCTGTTTAAAACCAAAATGTCTCATATCTGAAACCACTGCGATTATTAAAAGTGGCAATGTGAACAGAGTAAACATATCCACTTAAACCCAAACTGAGGGCACAGAAAAGGTATTTTCAAATGACAATGAGAATGACCTGTGTGTGAAAGATGACATTACTCAGCCATAGACATTATGAAGTTCTGGAACATTTGCACTGTCACTTTATTTTGGATCTATGATATTCTTGAGCTGCATGTGTTAAATAATCATAAAATCATAATTTAAAAAACCAACAGGCTAATCTATTAAGCCTTTGAACACAATGAACTGCATATTAGTATTCATAACATTGGGAGGACTATTAAAATACCAATATTACAATGACAACGAATTACTATTAGTAATAATCTATACATTTATTTATGCCCTACTGCCTGCTACTTCTTGATTGTATGTATTATATTACCATTGTTTTCACCTTGTGAGTCTGTGCGTGTGGTTTTGAGCATCTTGCCAGATGTCTATATGTCTGTGGACAAATCACAGGTCATGGCCGTGCAAGATGCAGTCACAAAACTCTACAGGCATGTAACTGGGATCAAACTGAAAGTTCAAAGGAGTGTGTGGTCAGACCCTCGAGAACTGAGTACTCGTGTAATAATGTGCTAACGACTACCGATCCGGCTTGCATGGATTGGAACATCAACATGTTGAATAGCGTCTTGGCTTATTCAGATTAAAATAAACATTATGTTAAAATCCATCCATCCATCTATCCATCCATTCATCACCTGGCTTTGTGCTGTTTGAGCTCCTTAGCCCGGCGTTGCACCAGCTCCTCATACTGATCCTTGGGGATGTGATCTTTGAGGAGCTCTGATCCATCATGACAGGTGCATGGACCAGGTGAGGGAGAATCACCAGACGGTGTCAACCTGGAAGGGTGGAGGTCACAGGGAGGTCTTGATGGGTCAAAATTCGGTTCTCTTCTTTGTCATATCAAAGAGCAACAATAGCTTGAGGATTTACCCAGAAATAATCAGACTTAACCCATTTATACTGTCATGCTCCCTTCACGCTTCTATCTCAGGAAACCAACGTAAAGAACTTTTGTCATGACATGTTAATGACGCTGTTGCGTGATACTACATATATTTTTTCCTTTTATAACAGTTGCAACAATTTGCTTTCCATGACGATCTGATCTCCATGTAGGAACTTGCACTGTGCTACTATCTCTTCCTCTCTCTCCCTATGTTTGAGTGCTGGCTTGTGGGAATTGTTGGGTCTGTGTAAATATGATTTTTAAGAAAGCGTTTAAACCTTTCCTATATGAAAAGTGTGTTCTATATAAATAAAATGGAATTGTAATGGGTTTTTTAACAGTCAAAGTGTATGTACGGAGTGTTTTGAAAAGTCAATTTTGGGATTTCAAGCTGAAATTTACAGGCAATTCAATGAGTATACCATGTAAATACAGTCAAATATCATTTAAGGTAGATAGACAGGAAGTAGTAAGCACACACAGGTACTCCCAGACAGAAAGTGGACTTTACCTCAGTTTTTGTGTGGTGGGAAACTCTTTGATTACCTCTCCAGGGCAGCAGTGGAATATTATAAAATAGGATGTCAGCAGGATGAGCACACATACAACTGCAGTTACTTTAACTTGGGGTCTGTTAAACATCACAGCCATCTGTAGAGACACAAACATGAAGCAATGACCAATATAACAAGTGATTAACTTGTAAACAAGTTTTGCTCCGTAACTCCTGGTCTAGGTTATCATATCCTTTGTTATGTTTTGCCTTTGTGTTTGACTCTGGCACAAAGGTGACACAGAACTATCCCAATACAAACACTGACGTTCAGCCGCAGACACCAAACACCGAAGCTTCCCTGGAAACCGCCCAACACTGAGCTTGGTGATCTGTTGGTAATATCAACTCTCACATTTCAGTGTCAAACCCAGCTGAACAGACAGGAGCCATCAGATTCTCCTGAATGAGTTTCACTCCAGGTGCTTTTCATGTTGCGATCTTGTGCGTGTTCATGACTTCAGGTTAGCTGATCTTCTATGTTGCGCTGACTGGCAACCCAGGTTAAAGGGTGAACTTTCAGTTGGGTTTACATTCAGTATGCAAAAAAAGGACCTCTAATTGTCAGGTTCTAAAAAACACAATAGTCATTCTGTGTTGTGGTGCGCTTGAGCAGGGAACAGGAAAAACAAGGGTGTGATCCAGAGGCAGACCTTGTAAACTGAGGTGGAGCCCGGCAAAGGATTTAATAACAAAAACTTACTGCTTTGATCACGAAGGCAATGGAGGCTCTAAAACAATGGCAGTCCACAAGGCAAACAGGTTCATAAATGGCAGGCAAGGCGCAGGAAAGCAAAGCCCAAACTCCAAAAATACAGGGAGACACAAAGATTAGAGCAGAATCGCTAAGCACCATATAAAACAACAGGCTAGCAGACAAAGCCGGAGGAGAAGGTCCGAATACACCGGGGAGGGAAGGCAGCATGAGACAGGTGGAACCTATTAACAAACAAGACACAGGTGACATAGAAAACAGCTGGGAACGAAGACAAAGATGAAACACTCAACTCACTCACTCAACAGTAAAGCAGGAAGTAGCGGCGCTAGAACTCTTCAAACGTCTTTTAACGTCATATATAATTCAGAATGTGGTAGTTTCATTTCCATTCCATTTGGAGATTTTGTCAGATGTTCCACCACTTTTCTTTGCATTTACCTTCAAACAAGAATTAAGCTTATTCTAATTTTTGATAATGATCACTTTCCATTGCAATTGTCTGACTTGTCAGTATGGTTTTGATTGCTACTTATGAATTACTCACTCACTAACGTATGCTCAGATAGACCTATGATACATACCTGACACTGCAGAAACTTTAATCTGAACTTTTAACTGAAATTCAAACTTTAAAATATTCCTTCAAAGAACAAAAAAAGAAGAAGTAAGGAAAGAGAAATGAGTTATAAACATCAGAGAGGAACCCGGGCTCCAGTCTCTGGACAATGTCTCGTCATCCCTCACATCCAGGGGCTCAGAATGTGACGTTTTCCTTCAGCAGAACAGCAACAGAGTCTGCCTCTGCTCATTTCAATTCAATTCAACATTAAAAGATAAAATCCAAAAGGGAAAAAATACCAGAAAAGCAGTCAGCTATACTGGCTGGTTCAGAAAACCAAAGCTATTTGCAGGTACATGCTAAACCACATGGAGCATTACTGGGATTTACAGATGATGAACACAGTATCATTATATGTTATGATAAAATTATAGAAATCCTGCACTTTACCTTTTGCTCCCAGCCTTGCTCTACTTGTGTTCAGCTCCTACAGAATACTGAACAGCCAGCCCTCCTACAAAGGGCAGCAGGTGGAGCAAGCAGCCGGTGAGAAGCAGACACGCCTGATTTTCAGTGAGTGACAAGGTAACAGATAGGTGGGAATATTTGGAATTGGAGTGGAGCAGCAATACTTTGGACCGAACAAGTGCAAATCTAATAGTTCAGCTGTACTGTCTGTTTAGTACTAATGGTCAGTGATTGTACAAAGTGACGATGGTGACCTGTATGATACAGGAAGGAGCGAACAGGTGACCAAGAGATTCTATTTTAGTCTTGTTGTTTTGCCCAAAGAGACAAAGTATGGATGCCAGCGGCTTGCAGACAGGCAAACATTATGCAAATTATCAACCCACATGCTTCTCCTGCCACTTACGTGACATTGTGCAGCTTATCAGCTGTTTGTGTGTGTGTGTAATCCTGGAGGCCGGGGACACAATAAAACTTTTTTTTGCTAGTTTTTCAGTACAAAACTTCTGGTCCTCTCTCCCAAAATGCCTTGCAAAGCGTGCTCGTGTTGGAAATGAACGGAGGGGAAAGTCAGTGCATATTCACAGCAACTCGGCCTCACGCAACACGCAACATTTCCAAAATGTTTAAATATTGTGACTACTGTGAAAGAAATATTTAATATCACCAAAGAAACTTTATCTGTGAATGCAGCAAATGATACCACAGTGATGTTGTTCATGAGCAAATATTATATAATGATATTGTCCACATATATATCTATATATATCTATATATTTGTATGTGTGTTGCACCACCTCATCATAGCAGTTGACCTTGAAGTACCATCAAGTTCATGGACCACATGAGGGAAAATGACTTTTGGGTGGCAACCACAGCGCCTGAGGCTCAGTGGTAGAGCAGCCACGAGTCAGAAGTTTGGTGGTTTGATTGCTCGGCTCCTCTGGCCTGCATGTCAAAGTGTCCTTGCGCAAGACACTGATGGATGCTCCTGATGGCTGTTCCATCATTACATGATCAGTGACTGTACAAATTGGTGTGAATGGGTAAATGCTGACATGTGGTATAAAGCACCTTAAATGGCAGTAAGGCTAGAGAGACGCTCTATAGGTATAGCCTACCTACTATTTACCGCTGTCACGTTCACATTATCACTTTAGCGCAATTACAATGTCCAATATTACACGATGGTCATAACAACTGTAACCTGCTTGTTTATGTTCTACTGATAAGCAGATGTACTGCAAACAATGAGCTTAATTATCTGACTGCACCATCCCTTAAGTTTCCCTCTACAGGCCAAAAACTGACAGTTCAGACTGACAGGTGTAGCCCTAAGGCAAAACATTCAATGATTCACCTAATTTTTGGTGACTCTGGATTAAAGAAAGCTTTAATAAAACAGTCAGTCAAGTTAATGTCAGTTACGAACAGCAAAACAGAGTCTCGCAAAAAGAATTAATCATAAAGGAGGGAAAGTGGATTGGTTCGCAAACAGAGGATTTCATCTCTCAAGCTGATTGTTGTATGAAAGATAAAAAATTTGAGAAAGCATCAAACACATTGTGAGCGCCACTCGTACTGCAACTCAATGTTCTGAAGTGTGCAGGTACAGTTTTTGTCATAGCGCTTCAAGCGTTTCTGAGTCTGGGTTCTCAGTTTTCACATTTCACACTTTGCCTACACGGTAAACCCACAACTGGAAGTCAAGGTCATCTTCTCTTCCTGTTCCAGAGTCCCAGATCAGCCCTGCTGATCCCCTTTACCATTGCTTAGTTTATTGATGCCTATTCTGAAAATGCTGTCATTATGAACGTTGTCATCGCCTGTGGAGACTGCCACGACCGCAATTTTAATAATTCTGTAGATTCTTCCCCAAAAACCTCTGATTTTAATGTCTACCTTTCTCTTTTTGGAGCATGCCATGTGAAATGACCTCTCTCTTACCCACTCACTTATTTCTCAGACTAAAGCAGGCAGCCTTTGAAACCAGACCAGTTTTCACCAAGAGACCTTTGCTGTGCTGGGAACTGCAGCTAGGGGATTCAGGTCTGGTGACGGAGTGAAGTCATGGAGATAATGACTGGTATTATGGCAGCAAATGGAAGCACAGACTGGGGACCCAGGTTGTGGTGAAGGAAACTGTGCAAGTACAGTGTTACTGTTGGCTCTGAGTGGCTTAAGTAGCATAAGAAGAGCTGCCTATACTGAATAATACATTACTCAATGAATTTATGAGTCATCCTGTATTTTTTTTAGTTTTAACACCAGGGCTACACCTTAGGTCTGCAAATAAAACATGATTCCAGCTGAGTCTTATTCAGTTGTCTTTTATTATCAAATACAACAAAACAGAAATAATTTCTCAGTGTGCAGCAGTGTGGAAGAAGGCATGATGAAGGGAATGCACTGCTGGAGAAGTAGTGCTTTCTGGATACAGGAGTGAGCGAGTACAGGCCTGGGACCAGCTAGCAAAAGCAGGACTGAAATTGGCTTTATTGACAGCGGACTGGTGGTTGCACGGGCAAACTGAGGAGGAGGCTACAAGTGACCAAGACCTCCTCAAAAATTTGGTCTATTGTACGAACACATGATACAGAGAACAGGGGAGACGTAGATGATTGGCGGGACAGGAGGATGGGCTGGGAAGATGGCCTGTCAGTGGCCTTTGACTGAGGACTCAAGTGTTACCTTAACAAGAACTATACATTTTATCCAGATGAAGGATCATCAGACGTCTGAATCTGAAGTTAACAGAGAACACAGTTTTAGGTGTTTCATCATGTTTTTATGTTTAAATTTGTTTGTCCGCCTAATCCTGTAATGAAAGTCTTACAAAAGCATGCTTGGTACTGTGCTCATTGCTGTATTATTGCGTACTGTTCCCCTACCTAAAATCATTTGGTTTGATTGTTGGAACCTCTCTTCTAATGCAAACCTGACATCTTTGAAGATCACCCTGTACTTGGTATCTTAATTATTCATTATCATTGAAGGATCATAAGAGATAATGGTGGTGATAGTCTCAGGATCCTGTGCTGGATGTCTGACAGATGTTGATCCCTCATCTACCTGACACAGAGACAGTGAGGAACCAAGCCTCAACCTTGTCAGCCCATTGTCAAACCTAATCTCAAAGCCAAACCCTAGGTAGAGGGGTTCAGTGAATCTGGAGTAGATGGTGTAGATGTGCGTCAGGGTGTCTACAGAGGAGACTTTGTAGAAGGATAGAGCGCCAGCAGGCCAGTCCAGGTACACTGCTACTTTGTTTGCCATTTTGTCTTTGATATGTACAGTTGTTTCTATGTTATTGTGAAAAATACTGTGGCCCAAATTATAGCAGTACAGACCCCAGGACCTGTCATTCCCCCCAAATTTGCAGTCATTACCCCCACCTCTCCTGCTGATTCCTCTGTAAGTCAGTGCTATACAGAAGCATCCCTTAGTCTCAATTTCCCAGTAACAGCGACCAGTCAGACCCTCTCTACACAGCAGCTGTTTGAAGAAATCAAATCTCTCTGGGTGATACCGATATGGCTGTTCCTCCTCCACATATTCCACTTTTCTGTTGTTCTCAGACATTCTAAGCATTCTGTGGGCTGTGTTTGGGTCCAGCGTGAGTTCACAGGCATCTAATGGAAAGCAGAACATACTTAAAGTTGGTATTTGGTTGTTTAATATGCTATATAACACATGTTTCAATCTTTAACTTCTCTTTCATGTCAGTCGTCACAAGTACTTGTGTTTACCACATGCAGTGTGTTGGAGCTTTACCAAACACAGAAGCAGACTGGGATAGAGGAAGTGAGTGAGTAATTTCAGGACACAGATGACATAAAGTTTGAAGTTGATTCATTGACTCTGTTAAGGAAAACATGGACAGCCACAGCAAACTGATCTCTAAACTTGGCAAGCATCTACTGAAGACCTCAGGAGCTAATTTAGAACATTATCATACATGGAAAGTTGGGTAAATCATCTAGTTTTTCAGATGTTTTCTTCTTTTTCATTTTATAGAATATTAAATATGTGATACAAAAAGAACTGCAATCATGTGCCCCAGTACACATTTATATTATAAGTACATGTGGACAAATATAACATGTTAGACACCATGGGAGCTGCTTTGTTCTCAATAATAAACAAAATGGTTTAACCCTGGGTTTTCAGGATGTGGTTCACTTCTTACATCTCTGTGCTTAACAGTGCTGCACTCTTAACCTTCACCCAGGCAGGTTATGTTCCAGGTAAGAGATAACATGCATCAAACACTGGCTAATCAATTTTCTTGAAAGTGAGCCAACCTACTTCTTTGAATTTTTTATGAATTTATTTATTGTTTATCATTTGATTTGAATATTTTATTAAACTAACTTCTTAGTACCCATTCTAAGCAACTGCAGTCAGACTAAGCAGTCAATTGCCCTAGAGTTTCCTCATGTAGTTAAGTTATAAGCCTGTTCAGATCAAAGGGGCGGGGTCTACACCAGATGTCCAATCAAAAATGCATGGACACACAATAGAATGTTCAACAAATATAAGGAATTTAAAGATATAATCCAGCCTAAAAGCAACACAGCTGCTGCAGCCAAAATGTGGAATACAACCCTTAATTCTATTGAATTAATGTGCTGCTTAGATGTACGTTTATGGTGTGCATGGAAACTTTCAACTTATTCTTTCAGCTGTAACCCCAGAGGGGTTACAAAGGTAAAAGCATAAGGTAAAAACTCCCTTGCAGACTGAGAAATTCAGTCTTGCTGCCTGTCTTCTGCCTACATCCTCTGCTCCTGTCAAACAATGAATTTAGGCTTCCAGCCCTCCATGAGCCATACTTTAGAGTGTCCAGGCTCCACTGTGGAGCCTCCAGTCCAGCGGAGAGCAGTGTCACTCCTGTGTTTCCTGGATGATTGTAGCTCTGGGTCCAGCTCTCTCAGATGGGAGGGGTTGGAGCTTAGAGCAGAGGTCAGAGAAGAACAGCCCTCCTCTGTGACCATACAGCCCGAGAGCCTATCAACAATGATGCATAGTCAATTTGTTGTTGAGTCCCTCTGAAAGGGATTAGAAGATTCTAATGAAAAATGCACTAATCCTTACTTGAGAGTTTCCAGGCTACATAGATGACTCTGAAGTCCAGCAGACAGAAACTTCGCTCCAGAATCCTGCAGGTCGTTGCTACTTAGGTCCAACTCTTTCAGAGGTCTAGAGGTCTGGGAGCTGAGAGTTGAGGCCAGAGCTTCACAGCTTCTCTCTGACAGCCTACAGTGACTCATCCCGGATAACCATCAACGATGATGACAACAAGACTCTTGGTAACTCAGAAAACACAACTATTTAAAACATTATTTCAAATTCTTAAAATAAATATATTACAATCGTTCATTCTACTGACCTGAGAATTTCCAGTGTACAGTGTGGACTTTGAAGTCCAACAGAAAGGAGATTTACTCCTGAATCCTCCAGGTTGTTGTTACTCAGGTCCAGCTCTCTAAGACTGGAGGTCTGGAGAGTGAGAACTGAGGCCAGAGATTCACAGCTTTTTCCAGAAAGGTCACAAGCACTCAGCCTGAAGAGGATGAATTATAAGCAAATGTCAAAAAATGTTCTTAGCTTTGTATCAAGCTGGAAATTAGCAAATCAGCCCTGACACACTGGAATTACTGATGAGGCATCTTCAAATTTATTCAATTTAAATTTAACTAATCACTAAATTGAAAGTATTTATATATGTTCATGTAGGAAACAAATTAATTTTAGGATAGGCTATGGTGGGCAAAAATGAAAAATAAAAAAGAAAGAACTCAGGAAAGAGAAATCAGTTTCACCCCACTGAAAAAGAAGCAAAATTAGCGAAATTGAATTCCTTAATGGACAACGGAAAAGGAGTGATTATTCATGCTTGTTTCTGCAAAAACAACATTCCACCTACAGTAAACACACTTACTGGAACCTGCAGGGAAACAGCTAAAGCTAAGCTTTATGACAACTTTATTTACACAATATAGAAACCATCTGACCTGAGAGTTTCAAGTCTACAATGTGGACTCTCCAGTCCAGCACTTAACACCTCTACTCCCTGGTCCTGTAGGTTGTTCATACTCAGGTCCAGCTGTATCAGCTGACTGGAGGACTGGGAGTAAAAGAAAAAGGCCACAGCGTCACAGCTTTTCCATGTGAGTCCACAGCTAATCAGCCTAAAAAGAGAATAAACAATAAATGCAAACATCATCTTTAAAAATGTTGTTGCTCTTTAAATTACAAATTTGGTGTCCCTGTCATAAGACCAACTGACCTGAGGGTTTTGAGTTTACAGTTAGAATTTTCCAATCCTGCAGAGAGCAGCTCCACTCCAGAGTCACTCAGGTTGTTAAAATTAAGGTCCAGCTCTCTAAGACTGGAGGACTGGCAACTGAGAGCTGAAGACAAAGCTTTACAGCTCATGGATGTCAGATTACAGCCACTCAGCCTGAAGAAGAAAAAATGATAAAGATGGTCAAATTAATGCTATCTGACAGAACAGTGATTCTTTCTCTTCAAAGTTGGAAGAATTATTGCTTTTTGTAGAATCTTTTGTTCCCTTTTATTACAGTTCTTGAGATTATTGTTATTGGGTGGTTGAACGTGTCCTTACTGTGAAAAGGCAAGAAAGAGTGAAAGAGCAGTATTTGCCCTTTTGTCCTTTGTCCTTGGGCAAGATCAGCGAGCTACATCCAGTCAAACACACTGGCTGACCTAACGACTACATGTTCATCAACACACACCACTGTGTTTTCATATGTGAGGCTGCACTTATATTTCTAGCCAAACTCAAAAAGTTACGTGCAATGGCTGATAACCCCATTGCCTCTTCAAGTCAGTTTACTTTGCAGGTAACAGTCAGAAACACACAACAATGCAAAAGGAAATCTCTATGACAAAGTCATGTAAAATTATCCTTAAATAAAGTAAACAGACCTGAGAATCTCCAATCTGCATTGTGGATCCTTCAAACCAACTGTGAGCTCCTCGACACCCGCATTTGTAACGCTGTTGTTACTCAAGTCCAGCTCCCTCATGTTAGATGACACAGAGCCAAGAGCTGATGCCAGAACTTCATAGCTTTTCCAAGACAGCTTACAGCCACTCAGCCTAAAGATGTCATCGCAAGAGAAAGAATTATCAAGAACATAAAAGTATAACATGTACAGTATTTAATATGTTAAGTGACTTGTACACCCACAGAGAGAGACTGGAGGCTTGGGCCACTGGCATCAGTCTCAGGAGAGCCTCCGCAGAAGCAGAGAATTTCTTCAGGTCAAACACGTCCCACTTACTCTGCGACGATAGTAAGATGAAGACCAGAGATGACCACTGAGCAGGAGACAGTTTTTTTGGGAAGAGTCTACCTGAACCTAGGTACTGTTGGATCTCCTCCAGTAAACAATGATTATTTAGCTCATTCAGACACTGAAACAGATTGATGCATCGCTCTGGGCAGGGATTCTCTCTGATCTTCTCTCTGATGTACTGTACTGTCTCCTGATTGCTATGTAAGCTATGTCGTGGTTGCTTCAATAGAGCTTGAAGGAGTGCTTGATTGTTCGGCAGTGAGAGGCCAAAGATGAAGCGGAGAACAGGCCTAGCTGTCCATTTGGAGTCTGTAAAGCCTTGTTGACTGCACTCTGGAAGAGTTGTTTTACTGCAGATTGCTCTGTGGCGAGCACAGACTGTTGAGAAGTTGATTGTTCTTCAGGCAAGAGGTTGACACCAGAGTTGATGAATGTCACAATGACATGAAGAGCTGCCAGGAACTGCTGAAAGCTAAAATGAACAAAGCTCAAAAGTCTGTCTTGATTCAACCCATGTTCCTCTTTTAAAATCTGTGAGAACACTCCTGAGTACACAGAAGTGGCTCTAATATCAATGCCACACTCTAGAAGGTCTGCTTCATAGAAGATTAGGTTGCCTTTCTGCAGCTGCTCAAAAGCCAATTTTCCTAGGGACAGAATAATGTTTCTGGTCTCAGTGTTCTTGAGTGGCTCTGCCTCAGTTTCTCCATGACATCTGATATTTGCCAATTTGGAGTGACCTACAAGAAAATGGATATACATCTCTGTAAAGGTCATGGGCAGGTCTCCTTGGTCATTGATTTTCAACACTTTCTCCAGAACAGCTGCAGTGATCCAACAAAAGACTGGGATGTGGCACATAACGTAGAGGCTTTGTGATGACTTAATATGGGTGATGATTTTGCTAGCCAGCTCCTTATTCTTGACTCTCTTCCTGAAGTACTCCTCCTTCATTGGATCAGTGAACCCTCTCAGCTCCGTCACCTTGCCAATATACCGTGAGGGGATTTGACACGCTGCCTCAGGTGTTGTGGTTACCCAGAGGCAAGCAGAAGGGAACAGTTTCCCCATGATCAGGTTTGTTAGTAGAACTCCTGTTGAAGCTGTGTCAGTAACATCAGTTAGGATCTCGTGGCTGTCAAAATCCAGAGAAAGCTGACACTCATCCAGACCATCAAGAATAAACACAATCTGAGGTTTATCAAAATTGCAGATTCCTGCTTCTTTGGTATCAGGAAAGAAGTGATGAAGAAGTTCCATCCAGCTGTATTGTTTCTCCTTTAGCAAATTCAACTCTCGGAAAGTAATTGGAAATATGAACTGTATATTGTTGTTGACTTTGTCTTCACTCCAGTCCAAGGCAAACTTCTGTGTCATGACTGTTTTTCCAATACCAGCTACACCTTTCATCATAAGCATTCTCACTGATCCATCTTGACCTGGTAAGACCTTAAAGAAATCTGCTATATTGACAGTCTGCTCCAAGTTTTCCTCTGTGACAGAGAGCTCAGTGTAGATCTTGTTCATCAACCGCTGTTCTCTAGGTTCAGTGGTTTGTGCAAACAAATGCTGAAACCTCCTCCTCAGGTTGGATTTGAGTTTACGCTGGCAATCAGTGAGAGCCTCTGAAAGAATAAAAAATGACTTTGACTTAAATGTCCTTGTATGTGGAGTAATGCAAACATTTCCAGATGAATGGAAACATACACTTTTTTTAATGATAGTTATTCAGCCTGAGTGGAGTAGCAGCCTGACAAAGGTTGTGAGACTCATTTCTCATCTTGTCTCAAAACAGACTTTTATTAAAAACTGTTTAATCCCTTATTCCCGCATTAACAGATTTTTGGGCCCCTTGGGGGCAGTGGAATCAAGGTGTAAACACAACACTGGCCGTATATTCATTGTGATATTGTCAGCAAGCAATTACACATTGAGCAGTCATGGAACAGTCTTAAAAAGTATATTGGAAATTTTGAAGAATAAAATTGTAAAATACCAAAAATGATTACAAACTATAATAAAGTTACTGTAATCCAATGTAATATATGACATATGGTGGGTCACACACTCAGATAGATCTGTCTGTTTCATCCTGCCGGAACACCAGCTAACACTGAACAGAAACTGATTTGGCCCTATCATTTCCTCTATTGCTGTAGGAACAACAATGCTCCCATTTCCTACTTTGTACATTTTATTCAGAGTAGTGAGGCAGAATAGTGAATAACATTTCCCCAAAATGAACTGGCAGTGTAAAAGGGCTGTAGAACACTTATTTGTGTGTTATTTTATAGCATGTGTAAGTAAAGTCTTCTTTGCCATGGTAACAGGTGATATCTCAACGTAAGGTACATACGCAACTCTACCACTACTTACCTTTGGATGTTGAGTTCATGTTTGATAGATGCTGTGCCAAGTCATTCTTTTTGATCATCTTCAAAACTTTAATGGTCACCTCCACTGCATTCTTGTTGTGGGTCTCTATGATCTCATCCACTGTGTTCAGCTTGTCTGCATTCTGTAACTGGCTCTTTGAGATTGCTGGGAAGCCTTCCAAGGCCTCAGCCTGCTGCAAGTACCATTTGAACTTTTTAAACTCTTCATCTGCCAGATCCTCTAATGTTGCCAGCAGCTCTACAGACGTTGCCATGGTTTCTTTTTCCCTACAAACAAAACAAAAATACCCCAATAAACTTTGGTAAATGTTTGTAATAAAGATTCAAAAATGAACATCTATAGCCCAAAGTATATTACGCAGTATTATACTGTATGTATATATGTTATATGGCAATTATCAAACAATCAAACACTTATTCATGTGGTAAACATTACTCAAAAAATACCATAAAGCAATGTTGTCTTTCATTAGAGAGCAAGTGATTCCAACTGGTTTCAAACGCTGCTTGAAAGTTCCAGTGATTATCAAAATTAGCTAAATGTGTCAAATCAGCAAAATTCTCCTTTAAATGCTGTGCACAATGGATTATGCACATGAGGGTAATCAGTTAAATAATGTCTAAAGGTCATTAATGGGATATTTTTCATGCTTGATATAAAATAACCATTGAAGTCCACTGAAAATCTATCTTTCGAATAAAGTATACTGACCAAATATCGTCCTGAATGGTGGGTCTGAAAAGTTTGGACCCTGCTTCGTTTTAGTAGATGGCAGGTGCAGTCAGCTTGGAATGACAGCAAGCAGAGTGAATCAAACACCAAGAGCATCAAATCAACAACCTATATAAAATCACTATAGTATCAAATATAAGACAGTGTCCGATATAGCGTATCAAACGATTCAATGACAATGTTGAGAAAGTAA
Organism: Datnioides undecimradiatus; assembly: GCA_008933995.1. Classification (NCBI taxonomy): domain Eukaryota; kingdom Metazoa; phylum Chordata; class Actinopteri; order Lobotiformes; family Datnioididae; genus Datnioides; species Datnioides undecimradiatus. The sequence continues at coordinate 2,793,008 of WARS01000048.1, forward strand.
AAGAGTGTCTGTCTGTATGGTGACCTGTAACTACAAAAATAAATATTTCAAGAAATAAAGACACTCATAACAAAAAACCAAAGTAGGTATTTAAGTTTTGAAAGGAAAATATAGTGTTAACTGTAAAATGTTGCATACAATACCTTTTCATGTTGAGAATAATCTGCTGTCACACTGATTGGAGGTCACTAAAGAGGGAGAGAAAGAGACATTACACTACCATTCATCACTGTGAGAGCAATAATTAATGCACAGTCTCAGATAAATTAAACTAGATGTAATAATTATAATAACAAACTTTATTTATGGAGCAGAGTTTTTTTTTAAATTGTTGCAAAGTGCTTCACAAAAATAGGACGAATCAGACAAAGCAGATATTTTAATGATGCCTTACTATTAAAAAACTTATAGACTGGGTGGGTATTTCACCTGGTGGGTAAGCCCCCCATGTGTTACTCTGTAAAGCAGTAAACGAAAACCTTACCTACAACCTTTCCTGACAGAGGTCTTTGTTCGAAACAGTTCCAGGGTGAGAGCTTGTGTGGTATAACAAGTCATGTCAAAGTGTCCAGGCAAAAGGAGAACAAATCTTAAATACGTCCTGTGGTCAGTTCCTCTAGCAAGAGAACCTGAACTTGTTCAAACGGACTGGAAAATTTCACAAGCACCATAAACTCTGTTTCCTCTTTATGGACTAGACTTTAGACAGGGCCATGCACCCACTTGATTCAAAATATACGTACATTACCTTTGATGCAATTTACTTAGTCCTAAGACACACACACATCACATTTATCACTGCAGTTCAGTTGAAGTTAAGTTTTATGGGGTGTTGTTATTATGGGGTGTGATTTTGGTTAATATTATTCTACAGCATTCAGACCACTATTACTTTATATTTACCACACTGTACACTGTTATCCACTACACATTGCTGTCTTGTTTTAGTGCCCCTTCTATTCACTTCATGCATAAATCATCCAAATGAGCATGAAATGACGTGTGCTCTATTCTGCTGATGACACTATCTTGTAATCCATCGGTATACAAGATAGGTACATCGGTACAAACAACTATAATCCATATATGTTAAAATTTTTTAGAATAAAAATGCCCCCAAAAAATCAACTTAGGTGTAAAAATGTTGCTAATTTACCAACTGATTTACTTTAATGCCAACAACCTGTAGGAGGAACCTGTAAGAGCGTCTCTCGAGTGATCCCAAGGTTACTCACCTGTATGACCAGAGCAGGGACAGCAAATCAGGCACAAAGATTCCCATGACACAGGACACCTTAGTCATCTTTACTCAACATACTTCAAGACTACAAAGGTCAACACCCATTTTGCATTTCTGAAGTCAGTGATGCTAGCATGTTACACTTGAAATATGCAGGATTCATGTTTGAGCTGAAACAACAAATTAGTAGACATTCATTGTCATTTTGACAATGTGAATGAGTTATACCCTGCAGCAATAATAGGCTGTTAGTTCATTTTTATCGCATGCTTGTCTCTTTCTATCTGAATATTATGTGGATGCTAAGCTGATAATCACACATGGGTGGATCAAAATCAGGTTTGATAGGAGGCATGCTGAATGCAATGCTGAAGATGTCAGACGACTTCCAGCTGAACTCAGTAAGAACACAGGTAACAATAAAATGTAAAACACTTGAACCCAGCACACATGAATATCCTGCATACAAACTTATCTTAGCTATCAACACATTACATCATTAACACACGCACACACACATTGTCATATCAGTTAGTTTAATAGATTATCTTGCTGTGAACAAGTAGCAGCACAGACACCTTTGCCACAGAACACGAAACTGTATAAGGAAGAGGACCTCTCACCTCTGGAGTCTCCCATCTGTTAAGGCTACGCCATTTAAGAGTTGTTAGTTTGTGTTGACACAGGCCATTGGAGCTTAGACAGCCAGGGATGAAGAATCAAAATCCAAAAGCTGTTCCGGTTGATGCATCCAGTTTTATTATTTGAATGTTTCTCCAAGCAGTCAGTTTAATTACACAGGAGCATACAAATCATATCTCCCACACTTCCTCTCCAACAAAGAACAACCAGCCTTGGGCCTGTTCATCAGCTCAGCACTGAAGTGCCTGAAGAACAGGTTTGCCAACAAATGGCTTTGGTTAGTAAAAGCAATTCAGAAAACGTTTGAGCTTATCATTACTCATCCATCAACAGCATTGTTAGCTCAACCAGACCTGTGTAAACAGTGCTGATCTAAGGGCTCAAAAACAACGCGGCACTGACCAGCGCATCATTTAAAATGCTGAATGAAAAGGGGTCAGTAGGAACAGAAGATGGTGTGAAGGGAAAAACCAGCAAATCCAGTGTTATCTGGCAAACATCTCAGAAGAAAAATACAATGTGTTGCTGCTGTTTAGCAAGAAAAAAAAAAACGGAAGCCATCTAAAATTAAAGTCAAGCACATAACAACACTGCTGCTTATACACGTGTCAGACCTGGGCCCACCTTCATCAAGCATCTCAGATTCACCCCTGGACAAGATGCTGAAAGTTAAATTAGGTCTGACAACATCCCACCCCGGAGAAGGACCTGGGTTTAGATTATGAAGCGCTATACACCACCTGGACTACTCCATGGGTGTGACGTCATTGTTTTATGACACTCAGAGCTGTAAAAATGTAATTATGAGAACATATTAGAGTTATCCATGGTTGCGCCTCCAATGTTGAACAGCTGCGATTTCATTTCACGACTTCTTTTGTGAGGACACGTCATGTGATCTACTCTTTTTTTCTTCAATATTTTAATAATATAATAAAATAATAAAAAATATTTGCATTATGCATTAACATGAAATTAAAAAGTATGTTTTGTTCCAACAACCCAAAGATTGCCAGTTTTCTATGATGTACAAAGAGAAAAGCAACACATCCCTACGCTGGAGGATCTGAAACCACAGAGTAAATTAGAGGAATTTCTGCATTCTCATTTGCTTTTTAGGTCACAGAAGAGCACAGCTTCACTGTGTAATGCGTATTGGTGATTTATTATTAAGCTACATTTATGTGTTTGTTTAAAGTGATATTCTCATATTAATGTGGCGCCCTTTCGTGTGTTTTGAGTTTGGCTATTAATATGAAAGGCAGCTTCACTTGATAGGAGTGTTTGGTCTGAAGTGTTTTATTTACAGTGTTATATTAAACACAAGCACTGTTGCCGTTGGCATTTAAGAAGTGTGTGAGAGTCAGGGCACATCTGACAAAACAAGTGGATTCTTAAATTAAACTGGCCACTCTCTCCGTTCTGCCAGCAACTCAACGGCATCTTTGACGACATCACGAACGCATCATCAGCAGCAGCTTCAAAAAGCTCCCCAAGGAGCCACAGAAAAGGCTGAGTGGGACTCTTTATGACAAGCTAGCTGAGGTTTTGTGAACAATCTGTGGAGTGCTCCTTTAATAACACCTGTACTGTGCACCTCCATGTACCTGCCTTCAAAATGAGAGATCACAACAAGATCTGGCGATTACGAAGGCGTACGATGCAGTGACCCTTTTTGAGAAAGCTCAGTTTTCCTGGTCCACTTTATATCATAAGACTCTAACCTTGAAACTCCTCCTCCGTAGAGAGCATGCTCATTCTGTCTGGATGGGGGGAAAAAGTGCAAAAACATGTAAACACTGCCTTTTCAAATCAAAGGAACCTTAGTGTCCAAATAGTGCGGAGTTGAAAAGCCTCTGACACCTTTCGTCCTCATCGCTACAAAACTTGGTGCTGACCCCAACTTTATGAACAGAGGATGATCTAGAGCTTGTCAGAATATGACAAGGTAAAGTAAGTACCCAAGAAATAGAACCCTGAACAGAGCAAGTCCAGTCAGAGGGGAAAATGAGAAAATAAGGTCCATAAACCTCAAAGCCTTTCATCTACAGCGCCAACAGTTCTGCAGAGTTAAAGAGCTTCGCAGGAGGACGCGGCTCAGGATCCTGCGGCAGGTGAGGGGATCTGCTCGGGGGCGGTAAGAGAGGATGCATGGAAGGAGTCAGGGAGGTTCTTGGCGTACTCCACCAGCTCGTAGGAATCTCTGATGTCGCTCAGGCCAAACCAGAAGACGGTCCACAGCCCGTTGACGAAACTGCCGTCGCAGTGTTTAAAGTACCTGGACAAACGGGCACGCAAAGAGATCACAGGTCACATTCTATCGTTTGTTTCGACGAGACTGAGCGCTGCATTTGAACAGAGCGACAGGTGGTGACTGTGTGGTACTTTGGGTCGTGAGTGGAAAGGAGCTGGTGTTGTTGACTGGGCTGATCACAGAACCACAGAGCTGCATGGCAACGGTTTTGTGGGTCTTCCCTGAACGGACATGGAGGTTCTTGTTGACGAACAGTAAAAGCTCCTTTGAGAGACGAGACTTTTTATTGTGGCTATGTTTTTTAATCAACTGAACTGAACTGGACACAAAGAGAGTCGCTTATTTACACCTCTGGATCCGTGCAGACTGATTCAAACTCATCTACTGGCAGGAGAGTGTTTAATTAAAGCATCTTCATTTAAATCTCTGTTTAAAAGTGCCTGCAGTCAGTGACGTCCATTCTCATTGGACCAAATTACCACTGTTACGCCCACAACTCTCTTTGTGCAGCCTCATTTGAATGAAGCTCTCAACTGTCTGCTCCTCTCCTCCGCCTGGGTTCACACAGACAAGCACAGCCCGTTTCAAGGTCGGAGCTGGAGACGGAACGACAACCTCGAGTTGGCCGGGCACATTGTGTTCCAAACAGGCTTGGAGGACTGCGTGTTCAGCAGTTAGCATGCAAGGGTTATGTGAACTGTTAGACGCAACACGCATGGTGCATTACACACATGCACAGGATTTGTTCATTGTGCTGCAGCCCTGTTCTACTGAATTCAAATCATTTTCAGTCATATACTAAATAGAAGTTATTTCTCTTGAATTTCTCTTTTTATTACTTTAATGTGACAATTTCTACAATATACAATACACAATATGCTGATTACCATTATGCCAAACTAGAACTTAATGCTGTTGCCCTACCAGCAACTCCAGACTGTTATGAATAAGCTCATTAATAGATTTGAAGGTGCTTCTGAACTTGTAGATGGTCAGAGTTCACGTTGAGTTATCCACAGTCTGAATGCCACACCACCACCCTGAGCATTGTGCCCTTCTGATCCTGGACATTTAGCCGTCCCCTCACTCACTGCTCATTGGTCAAGACTTTCACTGAAGTCGGGAGTGTGTGTGTGTGTGTGTGTGTGTCTCACCAGGGGTTTATCTTGTTGGTGGCTCTGGACCTCCAGAAAAGTTTGCCCAGGTCCTGTCTGATACACTCCCACAGGATGTGGCTGGTGCCCTGCCCCTGCTTACTGCTGCTCACCACAAACTTGTCGAGGTATGGGGTACCACTGTTCACCGGCTCCATGGTGATGATGGCCGCCGCACTGTAGCTGGAGGGACAGACAGGTGCATAATCCTCAGTAGGGAGCCTCGCTGGGTTTAAAGACATGAATCTGACATTCAAACACCCAAGTGTTGCTGTTTAGTAAAGACTGTATGCAGATTTTAATACTGATCTGGATTCATATGTGGCCTTCCTGGGATCGTTGCACTCACCCTTCAGAGAGGTAGATGGAGTGCAGTCGTCCCTCCAGAGATTTGATGTAGTCATGCCTCAGGGTTTTGTCAAAGGACTTGTTGATAAGAGCCAGCAGACGTTCTACGTCAATCTCATCCAGAGAGCCGTACCTGCACACACACGACAGCAGTTTACTCCAAAGGAGAGACATCAAACGCAGCATGTACTCTTAGACTTGTCGGGATGTAATTCAGGTTATGACTTGAATGTCCTTGAGGTTTTAGGTCAGATTACATGTGATCAGCACTTACCGGTGGATGGGGTCTCCATTTTTAAAGAGTGTCCCAGACCCTGATCCAGAGGTACACACAGAAAGGACAGGCAGTTATAGAAATGACCACAAACTCTGAATAAAGTCCCTGTTACGTAATCAAAGCCAGCTCTCCACACAGACACACACACACACACGTATGTGCCATACCAGTGCCCTCTTGGGTTACGCCTCAAAATAGACAGCTCTGTGTGTGTGTGTCAGCAGGCTCACCCTTGTGGCTGAACAGCTCGGTGAGGAGTGTGTCGGCAGAGGTGATCACTGCAGAGGACTCCGTCGGCAGCTGGTTCAGGAGCCTGGCTATGGTGGTCACCTTGCGGAGCTCTGCAGTGCTCAGCCACGCCCCCGTGGTCAGACCAGGCAGGTCGCTAGGCAACGACACTGTGCCCAGCACCTGTAACACAGATACAGGAGAGGTTGTAGAGTGTGTGTGTATTTATTCTGCAAGAAAAGCTGTCTGCAACTGTTTCTTTGGATCACATACGCAGGCTTACAGACTTGCAAACATGACAATGCATATCACACAACAGGAAATATATACAGCGGAACATGCCTTGCAGTCTTCGCTGTGGAGGCCTCCTGAGTTGTTCAGGAACATGACCTTTAGGGGTTGCAGGGCTCGGGCAATAGCTGCCGTCACCTCAGTCGAGTCCAACATTACTGAGCAACCTCGCCCATCCCTCCCTACTGGACAAACCAATGGGATCGTCCCGCAGTCCAGGCTCCACTGGAGGAGGCTGGTGTCCACGGTGACAGAGGGCGAGGCACTAAAAGGCAGAGAAGAAGGAAGAGGATGAAGGCTGTGTTTTGGCGGCGTTAACTGTATTTCATGCAAGCAGGCAATAAAAATTTGCAAATTTTACAACCTCTCTGGCTTATCCATTCAGTTCCAAACAAGGCTGAAAGAAGTGAACATTTAGGAGGAGCTGATGAAAACCACTATGGTGTTGCTGTTTGGGAAATTAAGGGTTCTGCATTTTGATTCTAAAAACAACTAGACTTTGTTGAGTTTGTGTATTTCCACAATTACAGATCTCTCCAAAAACGTTCCCCCCTAGCCGTTACATTTGGTCGCCCGTCAGTGGTGTCATTTACACATCACTGCCTCTGTAATTATTGTTTTATTGAGAGACCCATAGTGTCAAAAAATGGCATACTGTACATTCAGAATCTAGTTATCATTATGGATTTTCATGGCTTAAAGGATATACAAATAAAAGTACATTTGTATGAAAGTAATATAATAAACCCAAATAAATGTATTGTTTTTATTTTAAAGTCTACTCCCCACATATCCTGGCCCTGTGCATCACCTGCTTCCATGTGGAGCTTCATGCAGCAGGAGGAAGGACTCAGCGGAGAACAGAGGCAGAACGGTGGCCAAGTGCTGCTGCAGGGCCTCAGTGAGCTGCTGGCTGCGTCCCACCAGCCCCCGACTGAACCGAGACCCAGGCGTCGGCACCATGGGCCCTGTCTCCTCGCACTCAGACTGGCCCATCACGACCACAGGCTTCATATCCATCCTCTGCAGGAAGGAGAGCCCGAAGGCCAGGCTCTGAACCATTTCCCTGCTGTCGAACACAGAGCTGTCCACCTGGGAGAGACGGAACGGATAGATGCAAAGATGGGACGTTAGTGAGTGCTACCTGAAACCAAGCAGCTCTCTGGAAGACTGAATGAACCCCAAAACAGGTTGGACTGGGTCAGCACGCAGATCCATTTTCATTTACTTCCTTAACCTACTTACTTTTGGCAGTTTGGGACAACAACTCAGTTTAACACGCAGATATAAACTCGCTGCAGCTATCACAATAAGCAGTGTTAATTATGAAGTAAAATAATTATAAGGCTAAATGTGCTTATTAGGAGTCCATTTTTATCACTTTATTCATTTGGAAAATTAGAAATAAACTTACACAATTGTAAAAAAAAATAAATAAAAAAAATCTTATAAGTATTACTAGTAATAATGGAGATACACCTGCTGGCTTTGACTTCATTATGAAATAGCCCCCCTCCCCCACCCCCACCCCTATTTGGCGGGTAAAAGCGTCCATATCTATATCACTATAACAATGTAACAATTACTGGTATCAATAACTCGCACACTAACAGCTGGCTACGTTACTGGGCAAGAGTGTTGCATCATCTTCTGCCGAAGTTTCCCATAATGCCTCATCCTCACAGTCAACCTTGATGACTTACCTCCAGCACGGCGAATGCTGGAGACTGAGCCGAGGTCGCTTTCTGGAACTGGGTCAACCAGTACCGAGCTTCCCGTGGGTCTCCGCCGACTTCATTGAGAAACGCCTTCACGTCCCGGTAAATCAGATTCCGGTTGGCCTGCACGTGTCGGTCAGCGCCTGACAAATGCCCCAGTTGCTCCTGCTGGGCCAAAGCCGCGGGTTTTCCTCCCGTACCAGCCGCGTCAGAGCTCATCAAGCGGCGCTGCGTTCCGAACATCCTCCGCTGCCGTTGGCCGGAACTCCGGCACAACACCGGGGGAGATGGACTCGACAGGTACCTTCCCGCCATCACCACGGCACGACAACCGGAGGAACCGCTGTTCACTTTGGCCATGTTGTATGCTGACAACGCTCCCTCGGGCTGCCTGCTGAGGTCGTTGAGCGCCACATGAAGCCCTTGCCGGATGCTAGCTTCACACAGGCGCAACAGAGAGAGGCTCATTCAATACGCTGCTGCGTCGGCACTTCTCGACGTGGGGCAGGAACCCGGCTGTAAAAGTCAAACGGAAAAGAGGCATTTCAGTTTAACAGTGACGGTTTGAACAAGTCACACTAGTTATTTAAAATAACTATTTATTTATACCTATTTTTTTTTAATAATTACGTAAATAGTTATTTAAAATAATTAGGTATAGAAACAGTGGCTCGAGTTTGGTAGATAACACTTTTTTTTTCCCTTGCCCACCTGACAATATACTGAGTTTATCATTCAAAGTACAGGCTTTTCTCCCCCACGTTACATATGATGTATACTGACAAATCATATTTAAGTTATGGCAATATTGCTTATTTATTATCCTTTAATAAAAATAAACAGACCCATTAAGCAAATGATGCACTAGTTTGATTAATATCTTTAGCCTTTGATGAAACCCCCGGGTGGGGGGTTGATTAGCTTAGCTTTGACAAGCTATTGTTTACCTTTGTATGTAACTCCGAATAACGGTAATATATTGGTGTGGAATTACGCCCTGTGTTTAATAACAGAGGCGATGCACAATTTTAACAGAAGTTGAATTATAATTTGTGCAGTATATGTTTCTATTTTTTTTTTACATTTATTTTTTTTGCTTGTTTTTAAATAAAGTCCATTGTCCTGTTTCCAATTAATTTCAGGGTGGTGCGCTCTCTGTCTACCCCTAGCAGTGAGTAACGAGGACTGCAGCGCTCAGACCGAAGCTATTCCTTACAAAACAATGTTTAGTGCCTACTTGACAGTTTAATGTGGCTAATGTATATGTTATGATATTATATGACCCTCTGTTATAAATAAATAAAAAAATAGTAATTAAAAAATAAATATTCAGTACTTATGTAGCACTTGGTAACCTGACAACTGCAATTATAGAAAGTTTGACACCTTAAGAACAATTTTGTTTAGTTTTTATACACATGTATGTATATTTTTTATTCATAAAAGTTGAGTTGATATTACAAAATGTAGTTGCAAGCACTACTGCATACTATGTACACTGTAAACCCACACACTGGCCCAGAGGGAAGGATTGTAGATACATATGCCTGTGTCTGAGAATATAGACAGTGTGCACTGAGTTAATGCAGACATGAGTGCTTCTGACTTATCTACGTTTGTGTGTTGTCACAAAGCCTTGTCTATCAACTGTGACTGTCTAAAATCCCAGTGTTCCTGAGTAAGTGTAGTGTTACGGGCTGTTATACAAATTATTTCAAGAGGCCAACGTATTCCAGAAGCAGTCTCTTTGAGTGGTTTTTACCCACTTCCTTTTTTTTTTCTTTGTGGTAATTTTCCTTTGTCTGTGGTTGCTTTGGGTCATGCAGAGTCTCTTCAGACAGTGGTTCTGATCCAAGGCCCCAGTAATCCACCCATGATACTAGTACTGGCCCTTGGTGCGCACGGTGGTCCTGATCCATTTTAGATTTCCACCTATGACCTGCTGTGCTCCTTTTGACTTATAGGGCTGTAGTGCCAGCGTCAAACCATTGGGAAGTGCTCTCAGCTCACTGGAAACATGGGGTTGTGATAGTGAAACATCTAAGTTGCTGTTCCCACTGACTGGTGTTGGCTTAGTACCCTGCCTGAAGACACATGTCTCACCTATGTATGACTATTAGACCACAGTGGCTGCCTGGCATGGTTTATACTAGACTGTAATGGCACAATTTTCAGGGCAGATTGAACGTGATAATATGCATATAACAGAAATGTCTTCAGCAGAGACTGCAGACAAAGAATTGTTTCACTCTTTCTTTCTGAAGTCTTTTTCCCTTTTACTAGATTAGGGACTAAGAGTTTGTTTGCAACGTTCCTAGCTGTGTTTGAAGACTTGAAAATGTCTGCAGGGGATGGTATTTAGCCTGCCAGGCTCATGGGATAGCTTGATGTTGTAGACTAGTAAATCAAACTGTTTTGGTGATAGTGCACTAAAGCTGCTCTTTGGCAAAAACCAACCTATCACAACCCCTAAAAGACCTGTCCTTCTCAAACAGATTGGAATTAGGCTGGAGCACTTCAGAGTAGGATACTGACTCCCTAATACTAATTTGGACAATAAGCTTCTTCACAGTATCAAACAAAGATCATTTGGAGTTAGTCCAATCACGGGGAAAGCACCTTGTGCAGCAGGACCTTGGTAAACAAATGAAATAATAAGTACAGGAACAGTCAGTGACAGGGAATGGCATTTTTAGGGCATCATATGAAAACACATTTCCAGTATGTATTATAATAAAGACAGGGAAAAGCATGTAAGTTGTAAGTCAGAGTCTCTGTACTGGTGTAAGCAAACAGTGTTCCACTGTCAGAGGTGCCGATGAGCCTTTAAAGTTCACTGTACACGCTTGTGTTGAGGAGAATAAGGAGAAGCTATAGATCCAGGAACATAATGACCCATCTGAGTGTGACAGGACTCAGAGCAGTGCTGATCCTCCAAACCAAATGCTCCAGCATCTTCGGTTCAGCCTCTGCTTTTCCAGAGACGCCTTCACTGCCCCCAGAAACCATAATAACACCGAGACCTGCCAAAGCCGTGCTGACAACGAGTTCAATGACTTTACCAGCACTTCCATCTATTTATTTCTGCAGCGTAAAAGAAACGCGCTGACTCTTTTGGTCAGTTTATACGCTTCATGCACTTCAGCATGACGGCCAAACTTATTTATACTTCTTTTTTGGGTTGTCACTGTTTGATGACATCATGCCTCTGTCTCTGTTTCTTCCCTATCTCTGTCTGTCATCAGGCAAAGCACAAGAGGACCACATCTGCCCTGACCGCCCTCGGGCAAGCGCGCACGCTATTCTCGTACACGCGCAGGCACCCACACGCTCACATACACACACAAACGCACTCTCAGTTAGGGCAGTGCGAAGGTGCACGTACTGTATAATCTTCAGGAAGTGATTAGGGGGTGTGAGATCAAAGGTTTTGTGCGTCGGGAAAACATTCCTCCCTCTGTTGCCCCTCAGGGGATAGAAGGACAGACAGCTTCCTCATGTTTAACTCCAACTGCCTTGACTGACACTCAAGCAGCTTTAAGTTTACCAAAAAGCCCCGATTCAGTGCTGTCACGCCATAAAATGTCATGATAAATGCTTTCAATGGAAAATATTATATTCAGTCACAGGGGCTGTTTCCTGCACAAAAAGTAATTTTACTTTTAATCGTTCCAGTTTGTTTTCCTGACAATGCTTTTATTTAAAGGGGATTCCGCCAATTTTAAACATCAAAGTTTACTCACAGGTCTTACAACAGCTCCATATGTGACAAAGTTGCACAAAGCATTTTGCATGTCCCCAGTTAGCTGAGCGAAATCTGATAAATTGCCTCGAGTGCCATCATCAGTCTAACAATATTATAGCAGTGAAATGCTCAATATGTGGTAAACTCTTAACATTTGAATTGCAGTACCTTTACTGGGATATTGTTGTTGTGGTAATCTTACTTTTAGTTAAAACAGGGGATAAGAATAGCTGTTTCACCTCTTGCAACTGGAAGCAAGACTGAAAACGTTCAGCCATTGTGGGTCTTTGTAACCTTCTGTGTCGTGGTGCTTCATATCAGTCCCTCTATGTATCGTACTAATACGAGTGACGGAAGGCAGATGACAACCATGTGCAACCATCTGCTCTGCATTTGAGATGTCACCACATTAAGTCAGTCAACCTCCAAAGACATATAATCATTACTTGCCAACTGCAGGCATGCAGCTAATGCAGCATGCTCTGTGGAGCTTTGAGGAGGCCCGCTTGGAGAGCATCAGAACCTAATAAGGGTTTTTAAACTGATGCATTGAAATTTGTGGGTTTGCACCTTCAAAATACCAAGTTTACATGATGCAACATAATCCATGCACGTTCTAATACATTTATGAATATACAATATAATCCCATACTGATGACTCCATATGACAGTTCATTAGAACAAGTATTTTTCTGATGTGGAAGCTTAAAACAACAAGTTACCTACAGTTCAATGCAGTACTTCACTGTGATGAAAGACATTTGTGTTCACACTGTCATTGTGATCTGGTTTAAAATCAGCAGAGGGCAGTAGACACCACGGTGTGTGTGCATGTGCGTCTGTGTGTGTGTGTGTGTGCGTGTGTGCGTGCGTGCGCATCACTTCTGACTTCCCCCGGGATCTGACTCAGCCACCACTGGGCCGACAACAGTCGCGCACCAGGTTAAATATCAACACAAACAAACTGAAAACATGACAATATGACTCGGTGGCAGTTCAAGCTGAAACAGGTTTCGGTGCTTTGGAGCTGACATTAGCCCGAGATGCAGTTTCAGCTTTCATTATGAGACGTGACGTTTATTACACAGTAACTCACGCCAAAGTGTTTGTCACTGGCAATCTTGAAATAATTTTAAAGTCATTTTTTATGAACGGGCAGGAGTGCAGTTCATTTCTCCTGCGCAAAAATTTCAAATTGCTCGCGTTTTGTACAGTAGACAAATTACAAACTTATGACTTCAAGAGCAATTGAGCGCTCTGAGAGAAGCAGAGAGAACACATTTGTTCAAGTGGCCACAAATAAATATGTTTTTAATTTTTGGCAAAGCGTAGATTGAGTCTTACATGTTTGGGTTATTTGAGTATTACAGGCTTGAGGAAGGAGTCCCCCTCCGCTGTAAATATTACTCATCACTTCTAACGACACCACCAGCTAGCAATCATGCTGTCCTGTAGCGTTACCCCAGCCCTCGCGCAAACTTTGCTCAGATTGTTTTATGATTGTGATGCAATCTTTAAATGCGCCACAGCTGAATAGTTAAATGATCTCATTTGCTGTTACCTTGTGAGTTCAACGATTTCCACATCTTTAACTTGAATTACACTTGTAATTCACTTTATACTTGGACCATCACTGAAATCACCTGCCACTTAACGCCAGAACACAATAACATGATTTATAATAAGTTAATAATGAGTTCTGAATCTCTTGGTACCTCGATCCCTTATACCAAATAAAAACATGCTGTGGAAATGCTGAATTTACTGAATCTCTCACATAGACAGCCAACTCTAACAGGGAGCTATATAAAGCTAAAGCTTGCTGTCACATAGACATGGCTGACCTTTAGCCACGCTGAAGATGGATTTCTTTGACATAATTATAATTATAATAATTATAACTGCCATTTGCTGCCAATTGATTGATAACACAGTTTCATACAGTGTCTGTGGATGGACATGGTTATGTGCTTTAGTAGTGTTTCTACCTGAGTGAACGTTCCTCTGGGCTTTATGGATCTGTCTCATTAATGTACAGAGAGGGAGCACAATGGAGCCCTGTAAGAAAAGTGCATTGGGATGACTTCTGTTATAATGAAACTGAACTAAGTTGAATTAAACATTGGCTGTTCAGTGCGAATACATACAAACGGTACAGTGCTCAAATAAGGCAAAAATCCCTTTTACTCTCTGTGTGAAGAAACCTTAAGTGTAGTTTCACCTTGGACCATCACTCAGGTCACACCCCCTGCCAAACCAAGGCAAAACACAATAGCTGCATGTTTTGTCAAAGCCGAGTAAAGATCTGAATCCTCTGATATCTCCCCTTCCCCCGTGCTCTCTAGCCATCTAGTGCACCAGCCAGGTGAAAGCTAGCTGTTATGGTGTTTTCCTTAGCCTCAAGCTTTAAATGAAGATGTAAAGCAGTAGCTGTGGCTAAAGCAAGTATGGTGGAGAATAACTGCTGTGGTAAGCTGACGCTAAAGAAAATGAGCCTGGCAGACCTCAGTTTTTGATTAAACTGTGAATGTCAATTTATTAAATTAATTAAATATAAATATTCTTGGTACATGGGTAGACTTACACACTAATAAACTGATTTTATTTTATTACTGTTTATTAATGACCTTTTTTTAATAGTCGAGAATAAGGATGATACTAATGGCCATTAAGAATTTCATCAAACGTATGAAATGCAATCAAATAAATTGTCAAATATACACAAAGTGTGTTTCCTATTACTTTTACCAGACTAGAGATTAGTTTTGAGTGCCCTCTGCATGTGATCTCATTGAGTCATTGTAAAAGTGTTTAATACATCTAGGCCGCTGTGTTTTCATGTGTTTCAAAGACTGTGCAGTGCTGTCAGTTGAAATGCACTCTGCTGCCGTGGAAATGAAGCTCTAAATGAGTCAAACCAATACTTTTGGAATTGTTTGGTGAAAGAACAGTCACTGGTTTGTTTCTTAGTTATGATTTGTCGATTCGTTGATCGTTGATGTTCACCGAGATTGATTCTGAAAAGTGCAAATGCAACGGTTTGCAACCCAAGCAGGGTACCTTTATTTGTTTCCTATCTGTCTGCATGTCTGTCTGCCTGTCTGTGTGGGTGGTCATTTAATCACAGACTGTATGTGGTCCTCCATCCTTCTGAGGGCGAGAGGGCAGATTGAATTAGAGCTTCAGAGCATCTCTGATTACACAGGCAGCAGTTTGTGTGTGTACAAATCCATCAACAATGGGTGTTAAAGTGATATTTCTCTCTGGTGCAACAGTTTCATCTTTTTCAAAACACACGACAAGACTCCACTGGGCAGTAAACATGTGAGATTTGTTGGTGCATGACATATGGTTTCAATGCTGATGTGTTCTTTTCATACAGTTTTAGGTTGAAACAGGGCAAAGTGTGTTTGGAAAAGCCTGTCTGCACCTCCGCCGCAGCACAAACACACGGTAGAGGCACTCAAAGTCTTTGTATCGCTGCTGGAAATCTATGCATCTGTGTATTTTACTCTGTCACAGTATTAATGTGTGATAACTGCTAAAAAATAGGAGCTGAAAACCAGAAAAGCGGTGAAGCATGAACCGTAGTAAACTCCAGGAGTATAAATACGGAGCATGACACGACAAGTCGACTTGGAAAAGTTGGGAAATGACTGCTCAAATTACAGATTTATGTAGAAAACATAAGAAGATGGCAAGAGTCGATATATTTCAGCCACTATAATACACGGTGCAAACTGCTGTGAGTTATGAGGCTTTGTAATTCCCTGTATTTCAAAAGGTCAATTTGTCCAGATTACACACCACTGAGTTGAGATTTCTGCACCACTGAGATTATTACTGCGTGTCCTGAGCCGGAGATATCCCCCCCTGTGCCGTAGAGCTCCATCTTTGTCCAAAAAAACTATTAAAAACACATCAGCGAGTCGCACCGTTGCGCCGAGCAACGTGTTCCTTCATTACCATAAACATGGGCCCTGTGGTTTATTTTAAGTCAATCCCACAGTCCCCATCCTGATCCTTTAAACACTCACCGGAGAACCAAATGTGTATTAATCCATGGCTGAAAATAGTTCCCATCAAATGCGCCGCACACTCCTGTTCGCTAAATGCTACAGTGCCCAGCTGAGATTTTTTTTTAAAAAAGACAAACAACAACATTGTGATTTCGATTTTTTGTAGTATTCTACGACCATATATATATATATATATATATATATATATATATATATAAATATATATGTATGTGGCTATGAAATACAGGCAAAGGAACCTTCTCCCTTAACAACAGCCTAGACAATCCAACAGTTTCAGAAACTATTGGTTGTATGTGCTGTGAATTATCCAGAGTAACACTGTGACATTGTTGAATCTTTCAGAGCTGTTAGCAGCACAAGTCGCTTCTGTTGCGTTGGGCTGACAGCTGTGATCTCCAGGACAGAGATGACAAAGTACAGAGCTAGCAGAACTGTTCAACCTTTGAGCTTGTTTCATTTCAGACGTACTATATGTAGTTCTCTTCCACTAGGGGGCTCTCAATCAAAGCAATATCAAGAGGTGTAGTCTGGTGACACTGTGTAAGTAGCGTGGGATCATTGGAGCTGCTATCATCACCGACGTTGACATCATTGCGGTCATCAACGGTCAGGTTTTTACTCAGAGCTGAATTATCCACAAATACATATATATATATATATATATGTGTGTGTGTGTGTGTGTCAACGATCCAACTGTTCTCAGACATTAAAATGCAGAAACGTTAGATACTGTACAATTGAGTTGTCCTGCTGCCTGAAAGGAGTGTGTTAACTGAACTGATGTTGAACAACTAGTTCGCTAAACTTGGGAGAAACGTAAATGTGACATATAAAGATAAGTAGCATCTCTGAAAATGTTACAGCCATACATCTTCTCAGTACAATGTACATTTTGCTTCAGGTGCTGTTGGAACCAGAGTTCCAAAGCCAACATGTAAGTCCTTAAGTGTGGCTGCTACACTGTAAGTGTATGAGGGGATTTAATACTAACCTTAGTGTTTAGCTTTGGTTTTCATGGTTAAGAGGAGAAACATCAGCGACTTATCTCAGCATGTTTACCACGATACTGTGCATCAAGTGTTATGTATTATCTCTTTAAGCTATGAGACAGAAAGGATCTATGAGGTTTAACTCTCAAGGACGATTTGCTGGGAAGCCCGCAATTAATATTAATCGCGACTGAACTCACAAGCGCTCATTTGTCAAGGTTCTGAAAACAAAAATGTTAAACTGAAGTCGTTTTGTATTAATTAAACATATATTCATGTCTCAAGTTAAAGACAGAAGCTTGGCTGATTCCACTTAAAGTGTTTAGGATGTTTGACGGCGCAGTTGCCACCGTAGGAAGTTAGAATATACTGTATGTTTAAGTTAAGTACCTGAAATCTCAGCGGGGTTTGTTTGGTTTCAGGCCTGCCCTCCAAACAGCACCGTCTTCCTCCTCTTCCACCAAAGTACATCTTTGAGCACTTTCTTTGTTCTAAATACCGCCAAACAAAGAAGTAGTAATCAGCCTCCATGCCAGCAACACATGCATACCTCCCATTCGTGCTGGCACCGTCACAAACTCGAACGATAAAGGGTTAAAAAACAACTTCACAACGGTAATTCCCAAAGTGCTCAGTAGAAGTGACAGTGTGTAAAATGCAGCATTTTTCACCAAACAAAATGAGAGGCTGCTTTGAAGCCTAGCAGACAGCTTGTGGGCACATGCCCCCCTGGCAGCGTAGACACCCACAAATCCCCAGCGGTGCCACCCTGCCACCCTGCCACCCTGGTGCCACACAGAGACTTGAAACACTAAATTAGAGTCAGTTGGGATGGCGGATTTGGATGCAGAGTCAGGGTGGGCTCATTGGTGTGGCTGGATATGTTGGCGAAATGCGGTTACGTGTGGGTATAAAGTATTTATTTTGGTGATAGCAGTGTGTCTGTGTGTGTGTGTGTGTGTGTGTGTGTGTGTGTGGTCAGTGTCTGTGTGTGTGCGTTGAAACCAGGTCTAGTCTGCGCGTCCCACCATGTGATCTCCTGATTAAAATGTCACCGCACAGCAGATTGAGAACTAAACAGGCTGTCAGATCAGTCACAGTATGTTTTACTCCGCGGTAAACAAACACCCATATCTCCCCGCTCTGTATAACCTGTTGCACTTTGGTAAAACGCGGTGAAGCAAAGCGTCGCTTATTTGCATTTATTTATGCGTCCGTCAAACCTGTTCTGGTCTTTTTCAGGTCTCTCCATTCAAGTATTTCCAATCAGGAACTAAAAATCGCAGGTAAGACCCTCAGTTTGAGTCCTCTTGTGCATGGGCTGCTCTTGTTTTTAATGCAATCAAATATAAAACACTATCCATGGTCTATTTGGTAGGTTGAACCCCCCTCACACACACACACACCCATCTTAACTGTGACAGCTACTGCCGCTCCATGTATAAATGTAAGAGCACAAGCTAACCGTAGCCCCGGCTTGTGTCTGACACACAGACAGAGCTCCTGAGCGGTGGCAGAGAGATGAAAGCGTACGGCCACCAGATTTATTCCTCCGCAGTGACCCTAAACTCAGCGCCCGGACCCCTCGATATCTTCGTTTTATGCTGTTGCACAGGGCTGATGACTGTACGCAGACATTCCTGATTGGACACATATCCACCAAGAGCTTGCTGAAGCAGACGTGTCAAGAGATGGGTCAATAATGAATCTGCTGCTTCGTCAGGACGCAGAAAGTCTTACATTAGCTGCTCACATGTTACAGGTGAATTTTAAACATTCACTTGAAGCAATATATCAAAATACACCCCACTGGTGCAGTCAGATGCTGATGCTGAACATTTTCCATCCCCCAGGGTTCGTGAAGGCCTTTTATAAGTCGTTGGGTTGCTTTTAAAACCAACATCGCACCCTGTTTGAGATCATGGTTTGCTATATTTGATTTTATTTTGCAGTTTGATGCATTGGAATGAATAAATATCAAAATCAAATGCATATATAAGAACTAAATGTGTGCGTGTGGCCCAGTTAATCACACTGCAGGTGGACAATCATGGTAAGTGCAGCCGTTTAACGGTTCCTTTTTCTACTTCTGGTCCAGACTCTTCAGAATAATAATTGTGTGTGTGTGTGTCTTTATCAGGTCTATAACTGTCAGATTTTATCATTTCATCAGCCACGTCAAGAGTAATCCTCCTTCTCTCTTCACAAAATGGTCCTGAAAGCTGATCTCTGGGAAGCAAAGTACAGAAACAGCGCGGCAATGCTCGCTCATCACCAGCGCCGCTGTCAGAATAGAAGGAGACGTGGTGCTCATGGGGCTCCGCCGAGGCCCAAGCAATTGTTCATTAAAATCATTTGTTCTCAGCTGGAGCTGCGCGTCTTTTGGGAAGAGCGGCGATTGCTGTGAAAGAAATCGCTGCCCCATTTAATTCCCCTCACGACTTCGCTCTGGATCTCAGCGTAGCTATTAGAAAACACCTTTTACACACACACACACACACACACACACACACATGCACACACACACTATAAACAGTCATTGAAAAACGCCCTCCTTGTATTTC
This sequence comes from Datnioides undecimradiatus, assembly GCA_008933995.1. Taxonomy (NCBI): domain Eukaryota; kingdom Metazoa; phylum Chordata; class Actinopteri; order Lobotiformes; family Datnioididae; genus Datnioides; species Datnioides undecimradiatus. Next base: position 2,812,498 of record WARS01000048.1, read on the forward strand.
ATCCAAGTGTTTCTCTCTCTCTCTCTTTTTCTTTTTTTCTTTTTTCTAACACTCAGAACACCCGTCTCTTTTGTTTTTGCCCAAACTCTGGTGGAATTCCAACACGAGGCGAGCGGGGCAGGAGAAGGACGAAGGAAAAACATGTTGGAATTTTTTTCTCCTCTCAGATCTTCAGGGTTTCTCAGCAGCAATTACACAGAAGTGTTACCAGATGCTTCTCGCCATTGTCGGACCCAAAAACCACGTATCTGCACAAAGTCAGTCTGTCTTTCAGGAATGGGAAATGCTTTCTTTTCTTTTTTTTTATTTTTTAAATTTACATCCACGCAGTTTTGAAATATCAGAATTTCATAGAATACCTCCGGGTTGATGGGGCCTGCTCAGCGCACAAACCAACTGCTAAACCCTCACTGAGGAGGAAAAATACGGTTTGCAAAATTGCAGTTACATGGTTGTTTCCTGATGGCAGCGTTTGGTTTCTGCAATCTTATCTTATCCTTGAGCCTTGACTGCTAGCTCACTCCAATTACTTTCAGACAAACACACACACACACACACTCACACACCCATATGCATGCTCTTCACGCCAAGTTCTGCATGTGCATGGACACACACATGCAGCCTACATGCAATTGCTTAAGCACAAGTGGTACATTTCGAGTGCACACGCATGCATCAAGTGACACTGCAGCACGCACGCACACACTCTCACACACCATTGTGCTATGAGCGGTTAATCATTGGCGCTGTGTCATCCATAACACAGCTAAAACAATACTGAGAGCTGTTTTCCACCCGGGATCTTATCTCTGTCGCTATTTCACAGCGTAGACAATAAAACGCCTCACGCCATACGTGCGAGCAGCGACGGTGGAAGCAGCAAGGACCGTTAATTTCCCGAAAAAGACCAACACAGCGGTTTAAAAATACTCCACCACAAGTGAAAGTCGTGCATTCAAAATCTCACTTTGACACATTATCAGCAGAATGTACTGAAAATATCAAAGTATTCATTATGCTAAATGGCTTTCAGAGTGTTAATAAATATTATAGTATCATTATCACTGATGCGTGCAGGAGCTGATTTAACTGCTTCATAAAGAAGAGTTTAATCAGCAGAAAGCTCAGTCTTGTAAAGACATTTCTGTTTATAATCACAGGCCTCAGAGAGCCTGCTTCGCGGCGTGGTGAGAATATTTAAACGTGCTTTTAATTTGCGTCAGCTTTAAAGAAATTGTGGTAAAAGGGTGAATTATCAAACTGAAAGAAAAATGAACACAGCGGGTCACATGGCCGGAATTACGAATGAGTGCATTTAAAGATCTTAAAATTAGCTGATATGCACTGAAAACTGCTTGAGAAATGAATGTCATCATCATGCAAATAGGCACAAGTTCACTAAAGGCACTGACCTGCACACCTAGACTCCCCCAGCACACAGTACATTAACCCAAACAGTATACTTGCTTGCACTTTACTTGAATCTGTCCATTTAATTTAACTTTGGACCTGTCACACACACACACACACACACAGTCTGGTTACTGTCTCTTTTCAATTTAGCATATACAACTCATTAATATAAGAACAGGCTGATAAATGAGACACGCCGCTGTATAATGAACACCCCAGCAGTGAGTAAAGTAGTTTCAAACAGCCCCACCTTGGCTAGCTATGAAATTAAAAACACTACTCTAACATTTATGTATCTATAGTAATAACCCAATCACTGAAGCCATATAATGCCACATGCATTGTGCTAATAACATTTTAGATTTGTACTCTTTCTTAGTTTTTAAGTTGACTAACATATAGTTGTCAGCAGATGTGTGCAGGTGTTCGATGTGCCCATGCCAACGCTCTTGAATGTGAATAGCCAGAGCCAATGGCTGATCTCCTCTACTGGCAATTGAGCCATAATCCACCAATCACAGATCCTTTTTGGCCCAAAGGGTCTGCCCCACCTACTGTACAAGGCTAATGGTGCGATTATGACAAATCAAATATTTCTGACACTGGTCGAGGTCTCACTGGCTTAACCTCAGGGTGCATCAGCTTTCACTTTTCAAATAGCAGGAGCAGGGGGGACATTTGTAAAGGGGAAACTAAATACCTCATGTGGGCACAAGGAGGGATTATGGGTATTTTCAGTTGTGTGGGTAAGCTCAGTTTTCTGACATGGTCGCTTTGGGGTTTTGATTCAAGGCAGAAACGCATTTGATATGCACATACACACATACACACACACACACACAAAAACTCACACACAAATGCATACTTTAGCATAGCCTCCTGCAAGCATGCGCGCACCTCTCCCACCCACACACACCCACTCACTCTTACTCATTCATACACACACAGAGAAGCTGCCTATGCTCTCAGTTTCTCTCAGCGTCTCAGGGGAGAAGGTAATTGCTGCGGAAGCTGAGCTACTGAGCGCCAGCCGTCTGTTTGGTTGATAGGGATCAGTGGGCAAAGAAGTGTGGAGTCTACAGAGTTCAGAGCGGAACTCACAACATGTAGAACACAACACACAACAAGTTTTTCCTCTCAGATTCTGTCTCTTAGCTGAAACTCTTTGAGCCTCGATTAGCAAGAGTCCCCCCATCTTACTAGTTTTGTCTAAATCACCCCAAACAGCCAATGTACCATGTGTACCTTCAGTAGATGCACTGTGGGACACCAATCTCTGATTACGCTAGAAATGGTGGCTCCATCGGCGGCAAAGTGTTGATTAATCAAATGCCACCATGAAAAATCAACAAGCGCATCAGCCAACGAAATGAGCAATGAAAATGAATGATGCGGGACTACAACTCGCACGTACGCATGATGTAATGATGTGATGCATAATGGAGCTCAGAGGTTCTTCGTGTGTTACTGTACAGGGAAATTAAACAAGTTACGCAGTTGCTGCACAGATTCAGGGTGGACTGAGGCACAAGAGAAGAGAAAATAAATTGATCATTTCCATGTCTGCGTAACTTTAGGTAACCATTATTATTTGAACGTAACACTTAATAAAATTAGTTAATAAAAATTTTTACAATTATGAAAGAATGCAAAAGTGTCATGGTCCTTAGAGGATGAACTCTGTTGAAATTTGTGATCAACCGTGACTGTCCAATTAACAGCTCTTTTGCAAATAACCTCTTTTCCACACCTCGTGAAATGTTGCCGGATCTACCAGATGGACTGTATGCAGACATTCATGGTTCCCAGAGGATGATCCTTAGTGCCAAGTCTCTTCCGCAGGGCCTCCATGGTTTACATTTGTTCGCTGGATGAGGGCATTATGTTCTCGCAATTGCCAGTATCACACCACAACCTACAAAGACTACAGTGAGTTCACTATGCCACTGATGACAGGAATGGTGTCATGCAAAAGCCTCTGTGGACTTCATTTATTCTGCCTTTAATATTGCACTCTCAAGAACAGTGCTGACTATGAAAACCACACTGATTTACCCCCTGTGCATTGCTGACTGACAAGAGTTTCACCGCCTCCACCCAGGAGACACCTGCTAAGATTCAGCATCCTGCACGGGGAAATTTAGAGTACGAGCTCTCTGTCCAATTCAGTCAGAGTGGAATCACTTCGATGTGTTTCTATGATCAAAGTTCTGACACCAGAACCCATAGATACTTAAAATACCTCCTCTAAACTTTCAAAACCTGTCTTTCTGTGTCATTTCACTAGTCACTAGACTCAAGGGGCACTGAAGGGGACAGACCCAGGGAAATATAAATATTTGACTCCAAATACAGGACTAGACAAGACTTTAGTTAGTATTGCCCTGATTGTTAGAATTAAAATGTAATTTGAGTAAAAACTGGGTTCAGAAGCATGAATAAGAAAAAAGGTTACTTAAAAAATTGTTTTCTGAACTGCCCCTACGAACTTCTGTTGAACGGTATTGATTTGTGTTGTGGTATAACCACCTGCTGATTCATATCTAAAGCCAAAAGGGACAATTTTAACTCTGGGACTCATAACTAGCACTGGTAAAGAGTGAAACTGAGAAAATGAAACCAAAGGTAGGAAAACAACATCAAAAAAAGTCCTCGGATATGCAAGTGAAACTGCTGACTCATTTCATCATCCAACAGACCGGTATTCTAGGGAGTTTTGCGTAAGTGTATATGTGATCGCTGGGTATTTTCCGATGGTTTGTCTTTCGGCAAATAAAGGCTCAGTGTATGAACATTTTATTATAGTTAGGGATAGTTACATTACATTTCAACAAATATTAATTTTTGCAGGGAGCGTGAGTCAGGTGGAAAGCTATGAGAGGCAACCACCGTGGCTAGGTTGGATTGGATATTTGTTCATGTCTCTGAGGGTCTATCTGTAAGTGTAAAGTTGGTCAGACACTGTGCACCTTTAGTAAACTTGTATATTGTGTTAACTTATACTGCATGTGTTATACCGCCTTGATGTGCAACCAGAACCTGCAACTTTAGCCAACCATGACCAACCACGACTTGATCTTCACACTAAATGCAAGAGGGGAACCCTGGTCAGTTTTTTCCCATGACGATTCCAATAAAAATATTCAAGCAACATGATTGTGACCTTAATATTGCCAAAAAGTGTAGAAGATTTATGAGATACTTTATGAGATTCCAATGTGAATGTGAGGTAAAGAAGAACAAAGAAAACATACTGTCTGTACTGCAGTGTTCAACTGAAGTTCAGTTGTACAGCACTTTCAAGAGTACAGTCGCAGACCCAACAGGTAAATTACTACATGTCCTGTACAACACAACAATGGTGAGGGAAATCAAGTCATGGAACCGCTCAAGCTGTGAGACAGCTGACCAAAACTGATGATGTCAAACAAACTGTCAACTGGTTGATTGAACTTTAAAACCTGGTGAATGGGTTTCAAAACCAAAACAACATTCTTGCAAATATTCTTACAAATAAGACAGTAACAGTGTCCCATGCCCAATTATGTGCAGGCCAAAAGAAACATGTTCCAGCCTTACAGCTCAAACAAGGAAACTTAAACAGATATCCTTAGATCACATCAGTAAACAGTCTTGTGACTGTACATTCCACAGAGAGAAACATCAGCATTAGTATATAACCTGGAGTCATATTTCTGACAAACTGATGAATGGCATTTCACTATTGACTCTACTTTTAGCTCTGTTTTGGTCTCCTCCAACACTGGGCACTTTGGTTGCAGACCTTTAACAAGTTCCATCATCTAATTTCTAATTTTGTCCGTCTGCTGTTTCACACTGGGCTGCTCATGCTTTTGGGCATGCAGCAAGTTAGTCAGAGTTAATCACAGCTGGACAGCTGTTGAGGCCGGACATGGAGTTCATGAGAGTGCCATTAAAGCAAAGCAGTGAGCTGAAAGACTCCACAGAGCCCCACAGAGTATAATTCTGGCTGTTTGGCTTCTTTTGTATTGAATAATTTCATTATTATTATTTATAAGGTTTACCCCTGCAACTGCTACACTCATATATAAATACTATTTCAGTAAAGTTACATGATAATAAAACTCCACAAACATCCTTGATTTTGACTTCTTTTGAACTTTTTATAACCATCCAGTTCCTTTTGACCACTGAGTGGCTTACTGGGCTACGTCATGTCTTTCATGTGGTTGCGACGCTCCTCTGGTCACACTGGAGGACATTTGTCTTTCCTTCCACACTACCTTGCAGTAAGTAGCGTTGTAAGCGGTCATCCTCAGCGCAGCGTCTGGGTGGTTTAAAAGGGCGCGGCATAAACAATGTTTCAGAGGGATCCAGTTTGATTTGATTCTCTCCACGCTGGGAGGACGGCCGCACAAGGGTGGACAGCGTGTTTTGAGTTCCGAAGCCAAATTGAAGAGAGGGTTAGCCGAAGCCACACCAACAACAAAGCAACAGGGAGACACTAACATTTATGCAGAGAAACCACACACACATGGATGCACATGTACTGGGTTGCGTGGTTACATAAGAAAAATGGCTACATTTACGTAGCCAAGCCAGATACATGCATCCACAAGAACATACAAAGTGGTGTACATTCACAACAAAGCAAGGGAGAGATGCCAACATTTACATGGGGGAAAATGTATGCAAACACACACACGCACACAGACACACACGCACAGATGGTGGCAGTAGGGCAGACCCCCTAGTCTGTCCACATATGGCTGCAATTGACCAGTAGGGTGGGTGGATAAATGGCAGCCGACCAACCGGTGGTATAATTATCTGACCAGCCTCTTTATGTAGCCTTAAATAGCAGGCTTGTTTGCACTAAAAATAAACTGTCATTTCAGCCCACCGACATCTGACCCCCGACACCTGACCCTGGCCCAGAAAGGACAAAGGTGGGCCATCTTGGACTTGGCGCTAAAAATAGCAGGCGGACCTCTTTTCACCCTTGAACCTGAATCAAAAAACGTTCTTCTCTTTTTTTTCTTTACCATCTCCTACTGAAAACACAATGCAGCAACAGAGGCTGGAGGTAGCTTAATTCAAGTAAAATTGTATTAATGTAAGTGTTTTCATTCACTTTGCTCCATGCTAACTTTGCACCTGCTATTCCTATGCTAATTCTGGCAAAGCCATGATATGGGTCAAAAAAGGTTTCCGACTTCATTTAAACTTTACAACTATTTTAGAGCTTTATCTCTGAATCCATCCGAGAAATGCAAATTAGTCAAATGGAGCTAATGGCAGAGAACTACTTCCTGGACAGCTTGCGCACTGGTTGTATGTGTGAGACAGTGGGTCCATGTCATAGCATATGGACATTGTGAAGGAGAAGTTCACAGGCTATGGACTATCCCGCTAGATTAATGAACTCAGGATGCTGGTGCTTCGTGATCCTATGCTTCAAAACTGACAAGATCTTGGCTGCAAAGAGTAGGCTGCTCAGGTCCCTATAACATTACCTTGTAAAGCTAATCCATACTTCCGCATCTACTTTTGGTTAATCTCTGAGAAAACCATGTGAAATGATGTATATTTCATATATGTGCGAGTTGCATTTTCTGAATCCGTACAGTAAAAGTTGGCAAGTCCAACCAATCAGAATGCAATCCAAGAGTCAGTGTACCAGCGTGCAATCAATCTGTCATGCATCATTGATCCAACCAATCAGAACGCACTCAATTATGAAAATAAATTGGCTGAAATCACCAAACTTTCCTCCCTAAATTTTCAATCGTATGTTTCAGTCTGGAATTTTTGCTGTCGAGTACACTCTGGAGTGTTGTTGAGGAAGGAGAACTGTCCTAACTCTCTTTGTTAATGAAGCCATGTCTCTCAGGCAAAATGAGCTGGACTTTTTTTTGGAGACACTTTTTCTGCTCTCGCCTTCTGTCTTTGAACCACCACCTGTCCACCCTTAAAACACCCTCCATCTCTGAGCCTCCGCTCACAAACACAGAAAAAAGTTAATGACCCTGACCTGTGATTATGATCGCCTGTGGCGTTCACCTGCAGCTTCGCTCCAGACGCTGCGGAGACCCAGCAGACCCCTGACCTCTGCAGTAACACACGGGCCCAGATGTGGTGGCAAAACTCTCTCTCTCTCTCTCTCTCTCTCTCTCACACACACACACACACACACACACACACACACACACACACACACACACACAATGAATTAGACACATCCTGCATGTGAGTGTCCTTGATTTTCACACACAAGATGTCAGGTTATAATGCAGACCCACTGATGTGCTTTCACCCTGTGTTGGATCCATTCATGTGTCATGTCTACACTTCAGTCCATATTTGCACTCCATACACACATATCAAGGGTTGTATTGTAGATATAAATATTATAAATGAATACTGAATAAATGATTAAGCAGCTCTGATGATATCACACACCTTATTGTGCTTATTGTATTTGCTCGTAAGAGTCACTGTACAGTGGCAGTAAATGCAGTGTTCTACAGCTGACTGGACTGGTCTATCTCCAGGGGTCTGTCAGGCAGGGTGAAACTTCCTCTAAAACACTCAAAACATATAAATACTAATAATGGACTAATACATATGATAATAAAGAGAAAAAAACAAAGCAAATTTACAAATAATTGTGTACCATAGCCAGTAAAGAAAGGGGAATACACAATTGTTTTAACAGTTAGTTTAAATTCTTAATTTTAATGAATTAATGGTTATTATAATACTGCTAATAACTTACTGTCTGGACACAATCTGAAAAGCAAAATAAAACTATTCAGACTGGCAGTCTGAATAAGACCAAATATTCCCTCCCTTGTATCTCTGTTTTGGTCTCCACCATCACTGAGAAGGAATCTGAATCTTTAGCTGCTACATGCTCCACCATGTCCACCAGCTGCTTGCTACTTTACCCCCCTGCTGTTGGGTGTTGGTTAAGTTCTGTACAGTGGATTGGACTTTTCAATGAAAAGCAAACACTGTCTGCTGTGGTTTGCTTTAAGGGCCTGCAGGTTGCAGCCTGAAAACACAATACGATGAGTTAAAAGAGGAAAAAGGATAAAGACAATGTGATCTTCAGACTTGTGTGCTAACTTTCTATGGGTTTGTTATTACAACAAACACATGTACTTAAGTTAAAGTTTACTCTATCCATATCCATTTTATAAGGTGCTGTGTGTTCTGTGACTGCTTCTACAACAAGCAGAGATCATCCATGATTTAAACATGGCCACCACCCCCGTATAGATTAGTAACCTTGTGCAGCGATGCACCATCCACCACAATCCTGCTACCCTTCAAGTCCCACTATGGGACATAATGCTGTATAACTGAATAGAGCCTGCTGGTGATTATGTGACACAGCACTGCATCCCAACTGACAGCAGTAACAGCTTGCAGCTCCTACATGCGCTCTTCACAGAATCAGTCTTTAACCCCTTGTATGTATATTTAATAAACATACTGTGTGCTCAAAGTATAAATTGAAACGTCCAAAAAAATTTTGAAAACTTTGTCCAAAATGCAGAGCAAATGTAAGAGCATCAGAGGGCGTGCAGCAGTGCAGGGCTATTCTGTGGGTATACTGGATGTAGGGAGTTGCCAGGTTTTACTTGATATCCTCTGGGTATTAAATACAACACCATTTTTTCACAAGTACGGTCTTTACATTGACATGTTTGGCATGTGTCTAACCTGTTTGATTTTCTCTGGAGAAACCGTTACAGTGGACGTAAAGAAGCCCAGACACTGGAGAGGGGAGCGTGGGGTAAAGCACTCTTTCAACTGTGTCACATTTGATCAGATATGACGTGGAAATTGCTCTTTACAAAATCGCCGTCCAAGCAAAGAGTTCATTACAATACCACAACTCTGTTCTCAGGTTAAATATTTCTCTGCTCCCCTCTTCGCTCCTCTTCACAATCCCATCTCCTGTTTCACATAACCATACGCACTCACACACCCATACACAATTTATATCTCTGCTCCAAATTCCAGTTGCTATTCCCTTTCGTTCTCATAAACAATAAGTCCCAACATCTCTGTTTGCAAGGCGGAGATCAAGGCTAGCTACTGGCTTTTTTGGGATATCAATCACATCATGGTCCTCAAATACCCGAAATATCCTAAAAAGTGCTATGGAATAAAAACACAGCAGTCACTGTGGTTGCATTTTACCAGATCCAACTTTATGAACTCTGTCTGCTGATGAAAACCATGTAATATGGCTGACAGCTCTGGAAAAAGCTAGAAAATGGACCTTTCCAGCGCTATTTTAGAATTTCACCTCTAAAAGCGAAACATTTTAACCTTCTAGCTGATGTAACAGAAACTCATAATGACACTGCTGTGTATTCGAAAGCATCAGATTTGTTAACCTGGAAAAAATATTATCTGTTTCACGTCACAGACTGAAAATGCTTTGTAGGTTGGAAGATTGGACGTTATTCCTAACGCGCAGTAAGTGCAGCAGTTTTGATTGTTTGCTTAATACTGTGTACGGCCTGCAAGGCTCAGGTTAGGGCATATACAAAATAATGTGCATTTGTTGGCAATTTGGTCAATAAATCATGATTATTTGATTATTGAGAGCAAAATTTGTATCTATCTGACTGGTAAATGCTCATAATTACTCATTAGGTCAGTATGTATTATGTAATTTATAACTCATAACAGGTTTTTTAGTGTCAGTCTCCTGTTGGTCTGTTGGTCAGTCTATAACTTCCATAGTAGATGAGCTCTTCTGGTGTTGGATGGATTGCCATTATGACATTCATGGTCCCCAGAGGATGAATCCCTCTGACTTTCATCCCCTGGTTTTTCATATGGTGCCACCAGGTGGTTAAAAGTTTCATCTATCCTGTGAAATATCTCAGTTTAGCTACTTAGTATTGATGCTCACGATTCCCAGACGATGTCTCCCTTTGACTTTTCCTCTAGCGCCCCCACAAGGTTGACATCTGTGGTTTTTAGTAAAACGGGTTAACATTGAAATTCTGTCCAATAGTTATTTGTTATTCAAGAATTCGAAACGTTCCACAGACATTCACATTCCCCTCTGGATTGATTGTCACAGCTTCTCTTTTTCTTCCTTCGGTCCATCGCCTGTTGTTTCCATAATACAGGTCAAACTAATGATATTCCCATCAGCTGCAGCTACTGTTCGTGTTTACTGTAGTGCTAATTACACAGCTTTAACAACACGCTAAACTAGGATAGCGAACATGGTACAATTATGCACAACGTCGCACCCGTTAAACACCAGCATGTTAGCGTCTTCTTTGCAAGCGTGCTAGCAGGCTGATGTTAGCGTTAAGCTTAATGCACAGCTGCCGTTAAGCAGCGCCACATAAAAGCTGCTAGCATGGCCGTAGAATTGCACACGCTCACAGATACAGCAGGGATTGTGCGTCACTTTTGTGCTGCTTCGCTACATTTGGTCCTTATCTAAAAAGACGTCTGCACCCGCCACCTGCAACAAACCTCGGACATCTGACGGACTGATCTCCTGAACAATGGGGAGATTTATTTTATCGCATTTTGTGTTCTCTCGTCATCATTTACGGGGTCACCTCGAGGCTCCAATTCCCTGCAGGGTGCACAAAATCAGGTCGTTGAGCTTAGAGTTTGGGGATGCTGCTGTGAAACACTACTATATCTACACACACACAGAGACACACACAGACAGAGGAAGCCAAGAAACTAAAGGAAGCTATGGTGACAAACCATTTCCCCTGTTCAGCAATTACCAACCATTCAACTCTGCACTGAGGCTCATTACATCCAGGCCTGGAATGACATTTGGAAATAGTTGAGGGGGGCCCGTTCAGTGCTGCACTTTGTTGTTGTTATTATTATTGTCTGTGCTGAGAGAAGCCCATTAGCGCACACTCCGGTCCTCCTTCCGCCTTTCACCACCTGCACTTGTTAAAGAGGCACGCTGTTGTCCCGTATCGGGTGTTTGCTACAGATTGATTTGCTCCTCCACTGGAAATATCAGAGCCCAGCAGACACTGATAATATTCACTCTGCTGTTATTTGAATAGAAGAGAAATGACAGATGACAATTTGAGAAAAAGAAAACATTAGAAATATTTTTTTCTATTTTTACAAAATTGTAAAAGTTTTTCATTTTTCTAAATTCAGAAATTTTGTGTTGCTTTGCGTTTTTTAAATGCAATGTTTTCTTCTGATGTGGTACTCTACATTCCTACTAAAAAAAAAAACTGAAAAAAAACGGTGAACTCCAAAATGCAAATAAAATAAATTTAAGATCCATTAAAAACAGTATTTTATTTTTCTTGCTCTCTTGTCAAAAGTCAAAAGTCTTGTTAATTGTCCATTTTAGGAAATAGTAAATTTGCCACAAATTAAAAAAAAAACCCAAAACAACACTTCTACAGGGCTCATTTTTGTCTTAGTGATTAATATAATTATTGTAATAATATAAACAGAAGTGTAAGAGGAAAGATGAACGGCCACGGGGTCGAGCTTTGTGCCGTGCTGAGCTTAAGTCAGCGTGACTGCAGGCACAGTTCCATTCATTTAATGCAGCTTCTTAGCCCACTGAGAAACAAGAAGGTTTAATGGACTCCCTGTCACGGAAAGACTTTGCTGTACAACTCAGGCAAGACCAAAGACAAAGTCCATTTCATGTCGCATATATTAAGGGATTACACTTTTAGGAAGTGTCTTTCATTTCTGGTGAGTTCTTCTGTTTTTGTGGGTAATTTTATTTAATTTTTATTTCATTTCTATTCAGGCCTAATTCATCTGCAGTGTGATGTAGGAAACTGTGTACATGTCTGACAGTTTGACAAATACTGTTTTGTGTCTTATTATTCCATGCGTTCTGGGTAATTGTACATGAATGACACAAAAATAACATAGCTAACATGTTAAATATAGTCACCTCTCATTAATAATATACTATTTTACAGGTATATTCACCAAGCTTGAAAAAAGATGTTCCTCACATGGTTCATGAGAAACACTGAATCTTACAGTGTGACACATTTTGCCGTGGATGTTGTGAAACCAACATGAAGGATGCTTTTCATCTCTTTACCCCAGACTGCACTCCACAGCCCTGGCACACGAGATGACGCAGCTCTCTGGTGTGTGTTGGCCATGATGACTCAGACGACACAAAGCCACTATGATATTAATAAAAGTGAAGAAAAACAAGGCACTCTGTGTAATGTTTGTCCACCCTTAACCACTTTTTCTATTTGTGTGTATTTCTATATTTTGGATTTTTATGGGCAAGCGATGTGAGCAGGGGTCTGAATTTACTCATTTTAAAGCCGTGGTGGAAAAGTGGCAGTATTTCTTAAATGTACTCCATTACAAATGAAAGTCCTGCATTTAAATCGGTATTTGAGCACCAGCAGAAAATCACTAAAGTATTAGCAGTAAAATGTTTTAAAAGTAAAACTGCTCTTTCTGCAGAGCTGCTGCACAAACCTGGGCACTTTTCATGGACTTTTCTGTGATCTCTGCCTCTTATTTGAAAAATACTTGTGAGTAATTTAAAACGGACCGTCTAAAATTAAGAATAACTCGTTGGTGGTCACACACCACAAGAGGTTCTATCTTTAAATGTTTTGTATTTTAGAGGACGATCATGTTTTCTGGGCTGCAATCTATATAGATTTATCTGCTAATACAATTTTTTAACGCGCCATCATCAGCTTGCTTGTTTTCTCCATTTAAAACTGTAAAATATAGAGAGGACGTTCTCACGTGAAGAACAAGCACCTTAAAATTAGACTTCTGTGCAGTAGAAGAGTAAATATCCCGGTTTTACGAAGACAAATGACCCCAGCTCTGCTCTTATTGTTTGATAGTGTGTGTTTCTTTGGCTGGGGCGTACGTTCGCTGCAGACGTGCAGCTATGCAGACATGCAGCAGGATTATAGTGTGGTACAGACGCTCTGGCATGGCCTCTAATGACTTTCCCAAGTGTTGAACTATCGACTCCGTTGGCGATAATGGATTTGAACCGACAACCCCTCGTTGGCTCCGATGTGCGCGTTACAAAGAAGCAAACCCTGTTATTTGGTTTTACTTTAAAGCCGTGATTCGCCATTTACTATTTAGTGCTACAAACAATTTTAACAGCCTCAGCATTAACTTGGTCGGCGCACCGAACCTCAAAAAATGCATTTGAGAGAGAGAAGAGAACATTTTATTGCACATGCACAGTAGGGTACTGAACATTAAGCCTGCTCTGTCATCAGACTGGCCGTGTTTCAACAGGTGGTGCTGCATTGCAAACACAGAATACACCTTGAAAGCACCACCCGTTCCTCCCACTTCCTGTACGGGGCCAACTTGTTGCCAGTGTTGCAAATCCAAGTTCTGCGTGTTTCAGAGTGCTGACTGAGGAACTGAATAAAAAGACATAATAATCATAAAAACTACATTTCTGTTATTCATCATTTATTATATGTATATATTCGCATGTTCCGGCAGAATTGAAGCTTATTACTTTTTAGCTTTGTTGAGATCAAGATTGTATTTGCAAAACAGACCTGAGCAGTGGCATGAAAATACAGAAAAACAGCATCAGAAAATACTACATATTGCTAAAATATAATGAATTATAAGTTTAAACCATCAAGTGGTTGAAAGTTAAGTTTTAGGAACTAGTTTTGCAAAGAAATCAGATTACAGTCCATCTCTTTGGTGTTAGTTTCAGCTCAAAACTGCTTTTGCCATTAAGAGGAAATTAAGGTTTTACTTAATTAATGTTAATTATCTGCCAACAGTGTCTCCCTAACATGATGTCCATGCTTACTTTTGCTTCAGAGTAACATTTCACTGCTTTTAATCTGAGCGCTACATCAGCCAGCTGCAGCGCTGACGCTGTCAGCCTTTTCTTAGCCCCTCCTGTGATCTGTGATCTGACTTGAACACAGAGCTGAGGTTACAGGATGAGCTGCCGCTGTGAGTTTTGGCAGTCTGTTCATCTGCAGCCAACAAAACATTGAACTAAAGTAAAGCCGCAAAATGTTGGGTTCTTTTCCAGAAGCGGGGAAAACCACATTTAAAACGTTTCTAACATCGCTAATAACTCGAAACTGTAAAATTATTGCTTACTGAGTATTTGTGGAATTTATAGGCTTTGTAACGAACATCATTTCTGATAAGGCCCTGACCGTTGCAGGCTAAAAGTCTCCAACGAGATCACGGGTGAGTCGAGCGCTCGCAGCTATCAGGTCTGCACGGATACGACTGTAACAACAGCCATGGAGGTGTGTCAAAATTGACAGACAGACAAAATAAACATGTGTCACTGAGGGTTTTTTTTGGGACAAAGTTATGATGATGATGATGATGGTGATACTACCCGTGCTGCAGAGCTGATACAGTTTGACTTGTGGTGTATTTCTCAGAAAATAGTCCCTGTTTGCTTTGTTGCGGTCAGATTTTCTTTAATTACTAATGCATGATACATTTTCTAGCCGTCGCATATTAATCCGACAGACACCAGTGAACCAGGGACAAGACAAGCCTGGATGTGACATCACGACCGGACGATGACAGACATACGGCTAACACTTGCTAGGCATGTTCCTCGTGCACGAGCAATCAATGAAATGGTGTTGATAGCTTTTTGGAAAAATGACATCTAGCGGGAATCAGTGCCAGTGTCAGCCGGCTACGTTAGCTGGTGGAAGCTGGTGGAACCTGCTTCGCTGGCTCACACTTTCCAAGTGAAATACAGTCTTATCTGCACAGAGAGCATCTGTCCCCTTATAATGTTTGATCTGACCAAAGGGACAGATGTCTTAAATTGCAAACAGTAGGCTGTATAACCAAAAAAACTGAAAAAACTATATTTACACAGTACCAACAGTATCACTGTGGCTTATATCCTTCCACAAGAAGCATGGGGGAGTAGGAAAATGGTGCTTTTACAACTGTGAGGGATCCGTTTCAATCTGAACTTTCAACAAAAGAGATACTTATGATGAAATCAGGGTGTTGCTTATGGATTTTTTGAAACAAACTAATAAATTTCCGTTGGCAATAGAAGGCTCAGAGACCGATGTGTCAAAACCTGGGCAGATAGGACCTGCTGCATGGCCAGGATTCCAGGATTAAGTGAGAAAACGTGTTTTTTGTTATTTGGGTGAACCGACCCTTTATAAGACAGACAAACTCGGTCTAACCTCAGGAGGGAGGCAGAGGCTTTCCAGGTCTCACAGCCTCTGGTTTTTATGGGAGGAAAAGTGTCAAAATTTCCCCCCAGCTCTTTCCACTGCTCACACGCTGCATGGAGAACCACCACAGACACACACACACACACACACACACACACACACACACACACAAACACACATGCACACCCTCCTGTAGATGAACGATATCACAGACGCAGAAAAAGAAACAACAGTTGTTTGTGAAGACACAGAGGAGAGCGATGAAGAGGTCGGAGAATTCAATATGTCTATGTCTGCGTGTGTGTGCTGGGGGATGGTAGAGAGCGTGAAGCCATGGCAAGGTGTGGAGGCCTGTGTTTATGTCATGGTAATGTACAGAATGGCTCAGCTACTTTTGCTACTGCTGCGAGATAATGAGCCCATTCACTTTGACCCAGTTACTGTGGTAGCCTCCATCAACAAAGCCCGGCTGCTTCCCGTTCTGCTAATTATACTTCCTCACCTCTTCGCTCTCCCGTCCTCCATCCCCTGATCATGGGACGGCCATCATCGAAGATGTTCACATGACAGCAAAGATCCAGAGCGGAGGCGTTTGGAGGAGACGCTGTGATCCACTTCCTCCTGCGTAGATAGCAACACCCGTTAAACTTGAACCTGTTTCCTCAATGGTCAAAATAATATTACGTGATAAACACCTGTGTTACATGTGATCAGGTACCTGTGAAAACAGCAATGGCACCCTTAATTATTAAGAATTATTAAGAAGCCTTAAGAGCTTACGGACCGGTTGCATTTGCATTGCAACTGCTGTAAATCATCTGAGGCCAGGATCAGTGCATCCTGAAAAGGGTTAGAAATCAACAGAGGCAAACATAAATAAATAAATAAAGAAGAGTCATGAAAACGTTCTTTAGAGATTTTCCATGATCATTGTTAATTTTTGTCTTTTTGTTCTCCCTCTTTTCTTAATTTACTTAAATTCTTAATTCTTGATTTGACAAACTACAGCTACCACCAAATCAACCCAAACGGGACATGCAGCCTCATAAGTTTAAATAATTTAAAAATGAACCAAAACCAAAACAAATATACTGCAGCTGGAACATCCCATCCCCGCCGTGATGTGGCAGGAAGTTGGTGCCACTTCCTGTATTTAAACTGCAGCTACATCTCCGCAGGCTCATCGTTTGTGCTGGCCCTCCAGCAGCAGCACCCTCAGCGCTGGTCACGAGAGGTATACAACTTAGAGAGAGTTGACTTAAACTGAAATGCGGCTGAAAACTATACAAGATAACAATGTGCACATGTTATAGTAACAATGCACAGTTAAATTAGATGTAATAAAGTGGTAAATAAATAAGTTTGATGTATGAAAATAACATGCTCAGTGGGCTTTATGTAAATGATGTGAAAGGAAGCCTCCCTGTATGTGTTCTGGAGCATGCTGGGCAGTACGTCACTACCCTGGGCTCTGCTGATGTGGTAGCGTCCCTGTCTGACCGACACACCGAGGCCTGACTAGAACAAACTGGGTGAGAGAAAGCTCCAGGAAGTAACCGCACAGTACTTTTAAAAGCCTCCAACTGGACTTGAATCTCAGCATTTTGTGGAATATTCTCCTTCAGTACGGCACATACGCAGTCACTTCTCTCACTTCTTAAGATCGTGTATAGGAAGTACACACACAGAGCTTTAGGCGGCAAAATCTGTGCGCCACATCAGGAGTGCACACTCAGATCTGATCTCAGCTCTACAGTGAAGTTCTGGTCTGCTGACTTTATGGCAAAAGGGGAAATGTCTGTGTGTGTGTGTGTGTGTGTGTGTGTGTGTGTGGGTGTGTGTGCCTGTGTGTGTATGCGTGTGTGTGTGTTACTTCAGGGTGGTCAGCGAATACATTTAGCAGCACAGATGTAAACAACAACCAGCTAATGAGGCCCAGTGGCCATGAACTTGAAGTTTATTTGTCTCGTGATTCATCAAAAATGAAATCAGATGAATCAGCTGCAGAGCTGTATCATTATTATTATTTTTGGAAATTGCACAGCCTCTGCTGTAATTGGCTAGCCATGAAATTTGGTTTTTGGTCTGTAATCCAGAAGTTGTGGGTTGGAACTAAAGACGTGTTGCGAAAATTTGTTTACAGTATATCGCAATCTCCAATGTCCATTACTAATAAAACACCATAAGTCTGCTTTAGAAATGACGCATATTAAGAGATAATAAGAGAGAGACACAGTTATGACTGGACTCTCCTGAGCGTCATCACTCAGTTTCACTCAGTTTCCTGTCGTGGTTGTCTGTGCGTCCATGTGCGTCCACACTGAAACCTATTCCTACTTATTTGTCAGTCAGCACTGCATATACGCGCCTCTACAACCACCCTGATAGGCTGATATGCAGTCATGAGCTCCAAACAATATTTTTTTTTCTGCCTTTGTTGGTTGCTATGGGTCAATAAATCTTTTTGGTCACGTTTAGAGAGAGAGATTGGTTGGGGCAAGAACATTAAGCCAATCGATGGCAGAGTAGGGCGGGACATGCCTTTGCTTTGCCAAACTGGGAAAACGTATTGTTTCCACCTGCATGTTGGTCCACTGTGACACTGCCCGAAATATAAAACTTAATTTAGAGTGAATAATCCATATCACGGCTCATAGGGCATTTCATTCTAGTTTGAACCAAATGAGCAAGAGTAATGTTGCATGTCTCCGTTTTCCAGTATGCCCACTTCTTCTTGAGGCCCCGCCACACCACTGGTGGGCACAGCTGTCTCAGTTTTTGTCTGATGGGAGTAGTTTCGGTGATTAATTCATTTCAGTTCATCACTGAAATTAACTTCTACCCAAAATGCCGCACAGTTAAAAACTGCGTCTGGGCTTTAATTGGGATGCTGCAGTTGGAATCTGCTGTTGATTTGCTCCAGTGGCACCACAGTAAATACCTGAAAACCTGGGGGGGCTTAAAGCTGCCTGCACGGCCGGACGCCACAAGACAGAAGCGATGTCGCCTCCAGAGAACTGCTGTATGAGGATGACGGAACCCATCCTCCCCAATGTTCTCTGTTCTTAAGGTACAGCTGACCGGCTGAGTGCAAGCATATGATGATTGACGTTTATTTCCCACACCCACTGTCAGTGTGTGACCCAGAGGGGATGAAGTGAAAGGATCGAGCAAAGCAGAGCTTGAGGGGTTGTTTCCTCAACTCTCTCTCTCTCTCGCTCTCTCTGCATAAATTGTTAAATTAAGAGATTAGAGAAAGAGAGCTAAGATTACCGGAGAGACACTGAGGATTAAGGTGTTTCAAACACGACCATTAACCAAATGCGGGATTTCTCAAAGCATCACAGACGTCACGCTGCCAGCTGTGGAGAACCATCCCAGCTCTTTTGCAACACGCCGAAAAGGGAGAATTTGAAGATCCTGGCTCTGATGCAACTTTGAACTCAAATGCCAAATTCAAACTATCGCCACTTCCCAGACTTCAGCTGAGATATCACCTGTTCCCACCATCAGCTGGTCTCTTCTACCCAACAGCACATTGACACACATGCTGAATGTGACCCTCTCTGTCTTCTCTTAGTGTGTACAGGCTGCTGTTAGGCACCCCTCCACCTCCCCATCAACACCCAGGTTTTGCAGATTCACCCAGTCAGCACATCATGAGCCGTCAGTCTCAGCCCTGATCAGACACCACCAGTGTCTGGACTCTACAGGTGGATTTATCTGCTGCTGTTTATGGGCATTGGTCCACAATTATAAAGGTCTCCCTGTCAAAGACTGTTCATCTCTTCATCAAACATCATCTTTGCTTTGGTCGCTAAATGGACAGCACTACTATTAGCTGCACATGTAACAGGAGGTACATATATATCTGGTCCTTGTCAATGCATCAGCGTCATTTTCCTTACCAGACGGCGTTTACGTTTCCCTTTCCCTATGAATTGACGGCATATTTGAAGCTGCAGCACGATTATTCTCATGCGAAATTGTGTCTCGCACCACCAGTGCAAAGTGATCACTTTCAGCTCGGCGACAGGCTTTTCTGGATATGTTTTAGCCATTATTCAATTACTGACATTGTGTTCAAATGCATTTTATGACGGCGCACACAAATTTGAATTTAAAAACCCCCAAAAATAAAAACAACAAAATTCACTTTTCCCAGCGTCTTATGGATAGGACTGATAATAGCACACAGATGTTGTGGACATCAACTGTTTAAAAGAAAAGAAAACTTTAGCAGAGAGTAGTTTCCACAAAATAAAAGTGTTATTTATTATTTAAGCCCCTGTTATGTTACATATAATTGCAAATATGTGTTTTTAATAAGTCTGACAGTTAACTTTCCTAATAACCACCTGCTATGCCTGTATGTTCTCTGCAGGTTTATCATTGAAAACATCTCTCTTGCACTCTATCTTTTGATAGCGCTGAGAAGCAACAGCAGCAGCGTTTGATATTCTCTACATTCAGACTGACAAGAATAAAAAGCAGCTTGATCAGTGGCCATCCTGACTGCCAGCCGACAGGCAGGCTGAGTCTTGCCTTCTTCCATCTCCCCACCCTGTTACTGCGATTTAAAAAAAGGTGACTGCATTCATAAAATGTTCTCACGGACAAACTGAAACACCATTTAACCATCCACACACACACACGCAGAGGTAAAGGATGTGAACTCTATTCTGTGGCGTCCACGCGGTCCAACATTCATCCCCCCTGACCTCCACCCTCAGACTGAGGGAGGTACAAATACACTACAGTCCATTCCACAGAGGGCTTTCCCACTGAACACGCTAATCCCAGCATGAAAGACATAACTGGCAAAACAAATTAGCAGCTTATGAGCAATAATGTCGACCTGTAAGTGGCTGCATCGGGCTGGTTTTTATTAGGCCGTGTGCTGGTCAATCAGGCTGCATCCACAGGAGCGTGACAGGCAAATTAACAGTGAAACTATAATTATAATCACATTCATACATAGTTTAGATTGCTTCCATGACAGTGCACATCTAAAAGAACAGACAATGGAGGAAAAAGGTGTGTCTCATATGTCAAGGTGTCTGTAGCAGCAAAGGGGACACACACACACCCCACTTGCTGCACAATATGCAAATTTTAACCGCAGTGTTTTGTAACAGCCTCAGATGAGTTTCAAACACACATCCCTGTAATCACATCAGCCAAGCTGCATTTCAAAAAGACGCGATGACACACAGGGTTGGTCTAATGCCAACACGCCGCGGTGTGATTTCACTGATGGGAAGCTTTCTTCTCATCCACTGCGTATCACATCAGCAGTCCAGGCATTTATCCTTTAATACCTTATCCTTAATACCAGGGGGAAATAAAATAAGATAAAAACACTTGTTGCCCAATTATGGCTACACATTTTAGGACTATGTCAACAGTGTTCAACATACACATTACACGTTCCACCGGTTCATTTTAATTGCATTCAATTCAGTCGCCCAGTTTGTATTTTACAGCAACGCAGCTTGGCATGTTCAACCAGTCACCAGCTCTGTATCAGCTCTAACTCCCGCTCTGAAGATGACCTTTCAAGGTTCGCCTGAATTAATTAAGTGAATCTTTTTTTTTTATGTTTGAAATTTACTTTTAATATTTTTTTTTTTGGAGTGGGACAGGGTCTGGAAGACGTCGACTTGGAAGTGCTTTTTGAACTTTTCAACTTGACGGCAGTCTGTGAATGGGGTGTGAGCTAAGGTGAACTGAAATAATGACTGGTGAAAAATGGCTTAGTCAGTGCTGCTCTGTTTCTTTTATCATCATCATCATTATTGTTGGTTCATATCAGGAGTTACTGTGCATCATAATGTAAGTGCACCGCACAGGGGAAACTCATGCAGCATGGAAAATACTGGTTCGCTACACTCCGACAGTCCCTCCAAGAGCCCCCCAGTCTCCCTCCTACAGTCTCCCCCCTACAGTATGGGGGTCCGTCTGATGTGTATCTGATCCGAGAGCCTCGGAGTTCAACTCCAGACAGGCTGACAAATGACGGCAATTAAATCTTTCTCATTAATGTTGTTTTTAATTCAGTTCATCCACACAGGGTATTCATCATCCGGCTCGGTGCTGCGCGTACATGTGCACGGGTTTGTTTATGTGTGCAAGCGCACGTGTGCGGTGGAAAAACATAGAGCGGGGCAAAGCGAGGAGCGTGTGAGAGAGATGAAGAAGCGGAGAGAGGGACAGTCCAGCTCCTCAGTCTGTTTCTCTTGGCCCTGGTGCAGCCGTTGGTTGAGCGGAGTGGGAGAGAGGAAGTTAAGCGAGCGGGCGTATTACTCAATTTGAGCACACACACGCAACATCCATGACAACTGCACACACACTTGCTAATATCGAGAGCAGTGGTCAAAGAGTGGTGTAGAGGACTGCACCGGGCTGAGTCATGGAAAGTAACAGGTAAGTAATAGGTAAAGTAACTGATTACTTTTTCAGTGAATGTCTAAAACTGGTATTTTTCCAGTACCTTGCCAAAGATTGGTTGCTGCAGATGAAGAACATGATGGGTGTCCGTTTCCTGCTCAGGACATTATCAGATGGTGGTTTGAAGCACGGGAGCACCAGAGGTAATCGTGGTGTCATCGTGAAATATTTGGTACTCATGGAGATAATTAACATATTTCACTCATACAAGTGAGTGATGTGATCACAGCAGTTCCATTAATTTTGCTTTGCTTGTGTTGAGTGCTGGTGTGACCCTGACTATCTGTGCAGACCTGCTGCCGTCACTGCGGGAGAGTTACACCAAAAGAAATGAAACACAACACACGGCAGGAGTCTTCTTCTTGCACTGTTGTGGCTAAAGCTACCGGGTGAAAACTGAAGAAACAGCTCCTCTGATTGATGAACTCCCTCACAAATGACCATGTTTAGCTCAGCAACATTGTGAGCGAGTTCAGTTCCCAGTTTGTGTACGTATAAAGGTTTCCAGTCATGGGTGGAAATGGGCTGGAACTCCTGTTGTTGAAGCTGAGATTTTCGAAATCTCAGAGAAGGCTTTTATTGGAGAAAGCGGCTCGTGGGTGTGTGTGAAAAAGCATTTCAGCCAGTGTTCATTGAGCTGCAGTACACACATCACCCTGCTACTGCAAATGCAAGCATCACAACCACGGCCTCCAACCCAAGTGGAGTTGGAGACCTTGGTTGGGCCAAGGTGCCCAAGATGAAGTTGCTGGTGGGTGCAAAAAACACAATGATCCAGATAGTTTGGTGAAACAGTTTTTTAGAAAATACTCGTGGTTGATTGGATGAACCATCTGTCCATCACCGCCTACCGCAGGCTGACTTCTACCAATCCGATTAGCCGGCATCGTTGTTTTCAAGCGAACAGTCGCCTCTCACTGTCCTCGACGTCAAACCTTCACCTGAACTGCAAGTGGTCATTGCGTTAAAGCCACAGATGAAGTTCAGTCTTGTGGGTCCAGCTGCACCACACGGTGGACAGAAAATAGGGCAGCTCAAACAAAAAATTTTGGTGTCATCAAAAGAAAATTTTATGTTTTTTAGTAGGTATCTCTGAAGTTTGTAAAGTTAGCTTCTAATCCAACAGGTTCTTGGGAAAATGTTACCTGACTTTAACATTTAAGTGCAAAAACATCTTGATTTCCATCTATTTTCTGTGACTGTTTATCCCTTTCGGAGTCACAGGGATGCTGGTGCCTATCCCAGCAGTCATTGGGGGGGCATCCAGGACAAGTCACCAGTCTGTCGCTGGGCTGACATATTCAGTCGCACTCACGCTCCTACGGTCAATCAAAAGTTCCCAATTCAGCAACCATGCCTGTTTTGGGTGGTCACACTGCCCGGAGGGAACCCACACAGAGAGAACAGGCAAACTCAAACACAGAAAGGACCCCGTCTGAAACTGAACCTGGGATCTTCTTGCTGTGAGGCGAAGTGCCAGCCACCAAGCCACTGTCCCAAGATTTACCTGCTAGGTCACTATAAATAACGTACATGGCTTGTTCCTCGACAGAAACAGTAGAAGATCTAAGTGTCTGTAATTTGTCTGACATGTTGTCAACTGACATGTGGACGATAAACACCTGATGACAAGAAATGATGGATGCATTGATCAGTGAAGTAATTCCTGAACTGGGGGAACTGTAAATACTATACATTAAATGCATTAATGTTACATTTAGAATGAGACCGTCCATGTTAAGTGACAAATGTGCAAACTGATTTTTCCTTTTCTGTGCATATGTACAACATCCATAATGTTGTTCTGTACAGTATGTGCTTATTAACGCAAAGGGTTAACCCCATAACTGCATGTATTGTGTCTGTGTCTTTCACCATTTGAACACGCTGGGCTGTGGAATGTCTTATTCTCTGTGTATCTTCTCCTCAGACCAATTAACTAAATCTGCTCCTCAGAGTAGGCCCGCCCACCGCACCCCTGAGGCACCCAGCATAGTTCAGAGACTCAGACACACAAAAGCACACACAGGGGATCTGCAAAGAACCAGGAACCGACATCGACAAATACTCACAAGTTTGCAAACATGCGCCTGTTTGCATTGAAGCACACGCATTGACACACCTACAAAACATCAAAGCTAACACGCCCATAACCGCCGACCTGTGTGCACACACCTTGAAATGAATAGGGTGTGAAAATGAAATAATTATCAGAGATATGATGACATGCATACGCACAGGAAAAACAAGTACACACATTCCTGGGGATCAAACCTGACGGTCGCATCTGAGAAACTTTAAAGCCTCTGGTCATATTTCAAGTGACGTCCCGCCTCAAGAGATCAGTGTGTTTGAGTACATGTAGTACTGCGGACTGCATCTGGTGACAGTTGATACATTTATCATGATCTATGCCACGGGTGTCAGTGAGAACAAAAGATGCTCAATTTGCTGCCCCCCCGCCCTTGCCAAAGTCATTTAAGCCCAGGCCTGAGCTTGTGTGTCTTCCCTCCCTCTAACCCTAAAGGTCTGCTTCAAACTCTTGTTTACTAGTTGTCCGATCCGTTGTGCATTTGCGTCATGCTTTCCTCATCAATGTGCAGCTGTTTACCACCGTTGCCAGGAAACCGTTTTGACATACTGTAAAAACTGGAAAATTGAGAACAATCAACAGGCAGGTGGAGACAGAAAGGAGGGCAACCTGAAGGAAGTCAGAACTGAACAGCCCACTCCCACTCTCCCTGCTGAAAAACAAGATATTCAGTGGAGTCATATGAGCTTCACTGATGACACTAAATATCTGCATATAAATATGTAAATGTGGACCCAAAAATGTACTTTCCGTAGGAGCGACTGCACACACAAGTGTAGTGCAGTCTGAGTTGGACACCACATTGGAAACAGTGTTCATGTTGACACAGTTTTAGGTGAAACATGCTTAGATTTGGACCACAGTGCCCTCTGCACAGCTATTGGCAATTCCATTAAAGTGTACTCAAACAAGATGGCATCATCTACAACACTGAGAGGAAAAGGTAGCATTACAGAGTTGATTGTACAGTAAAAGGGAGGATATGAGGCCACAGTAAGCTGCTCTGCATTGAAGTCCAATTCTGTATAGCAACTGTCAAGACTACAGGCTTAGCAATGAAACATAAAATACTAGTTCAGTGATAGCACAACTTAATCTGAACAGTGTCTGCCCAGCTTTAACAAGTGAGGTACCATCAATGAACTAAATCATGTAAATTCTAGACATAAGATGCATTCAAACTGATCTTGGCAAATAACAACACTTACATATCCACAATGTCCCAATTCTGACCTGACAACAGAATAAAGCGGCCCTTCACCATTGGCCCTAAGTCTGAGCGTCAGCAAACATGCTGAAGTGTCCGTGAGCAAAACAATTAATACCTCGCAGCTCCGGGGGTTCTGTATGAGCAAAACAAAAGGATTTGGTTTTGGCCTTTTTCCCCGAACCACTTCAAAACAGTTTGACCACAATGGTGATAATGATAATTAGGAGGCATTTCATTGTTTTGAAGTGGTTCAGCAGAGTTTAACAGAGATTATTTACAGGCAACTTCTCCATGTAATCCATGGGACTATTCGAGGATTACCAGATTCCTTTTGTACACATGCTACAGATGAATGGAACATGCACAAACATGTCCATTGCTGCGCACGATGAGAAACATGTCCATCTTAAGTCTTTTGTCGAGCATTATGAGATGAATTCATACTCTCCATAAGCATAGGATTTTCTTTAAACAAACACTTCTCAAACCTTTAAGCAAATACCATTCAATCGAACCTGAATACCAAAGAGGAAGCATTAGCCGCAGTATGAAAAATGCACAACTCATCTGCCTGTTGATTTATGCATTTTGCTGCAGCCACGCCACCACTGCCGCAGCGGCACGTTGTACTGAGCATAATTCAACTGACTGTGGAGACACATTCTTGGATTGATAACAGTCTAAACTTCCACTCGCTAACTTATTTTTGTCTGGGGCCATAAAGGCTTTGATGCAAATATCCTGTTAAAACACAAATTTTGATGGATGTGAAAGCGCTGTTTATTTATTTTTCATGTCCTCACATTCCTTTTCGGTAGCTTCTGATAAATAATGAATAAACTTGCAATCCGTGATTTCTTATCTTTGCCGATGTAAGTGGCCTTAACTTTAGTTGTGGCTCCAAGGAAGCCAGTGTTGGACTGTGGGACAGTTGACAGCAAGCCATTGGGTTGACATCTATCTTCTACAGAGCGTTGACTTTTCAGGTAGCACCAATATCAGGTCAAGGTTTGAATATGCCTGTGCTTTTGATTTCCATCAGCCTCAGCTGTAGTTCTTGTTTCCTGCTAATTAATCAATGTTAGCATGCTAATGCGCTAAAATAAGAGGGTTAAGAATATTCCTGCTAATATAAAATAATATAATATAATATAATATAATATAATATAATATAATATAATATTGCAAGCACGCATCAACTCACCATTAAAGTACTAATGGCAACAAAGGTGGGCTCAACTCTCGAGTCAGGGACAAGAAATTGCACTTGAACACACCAGAAACCCTGCAGCTAACTGCCAGCTAACATTGGAGGAAATAACTCTTTATACCAGCAGGAGTTTGTAGCCTCATGGTCACACAAAAAAAAGCAAACAAAAAGTGACAATGCTAATGAAAAGAATTAGCTAAACATTGTCACACCACTCTTGCTCGCCATATGAGGTTTCAGTTACCTTTAATACAGATTATGAGTGATAAGAAGTTGCAAAGGGTGCTGGTGTTTTAAGCCCTTTAAGCCCCAGAGGTGAAAACTTAGGACCAACTGTACTAAATGGGTGAAACCAGGTTCAAGATGCTTCCCTGAACAGCAAAGACCAACAACCAATAAGGCTGATCTCTCATTGGTGGGGCTCTGATGATAACTAACCATGCAGGACAAACCACAAAAACTAGGCCCACAGACGCTCAAGGCCAGCCCAACATTGGTCGACCATCGACCTGGTGTGCCACAGGCTTTAAACAATGTCCTGTTAGTGCTGTTGCTAAATGCAGCCTCACAGAGCTGCTAGCATGGTTGTAGCCTCTTACTCAACAGGCAGGAGAACCTTGGAGATTGTGGTGGCTGTGCCAACAGCAACACCAGTGAAATATGGAAAATATGGTAATGTTCAACCAGTCTAACCACATTGTACATTGTGATTGGTTCATGACAGCGTACTCTCTCACACCACTGTCACCTCAGTTATTTTTCTTGCCAGTCATTTAAGACATCTCATACACCAATCCAGTTTGTTTGGTTTGTAATCCATTGATTTTGGACAATGCACTGTATTCTAAATGAGGCACTTACATTTGGTTTACATGAGTTTGTCATCAGTTTAGATAAGTTGAACAAACTGGTTTTCTTTGTCTTTGAGTTACCTGATGACAGATTCAGTCCTCCTTCCTTGTCAGGCCAAAAGAGGCGGCAAAGGGCGGAGTCTGGTTAAATGCAGAGGCCAAGATCTGGACGGGGTGGGGTTCTGTGCCTTTTTGGCTTTTACTGATTGGTCAAAAGGTGAACCAAAATGACAATTACTTGAGATTACTTGAGAGAAGATGTCGTGATGTCTTTTAAGTGTGCTGCAAAGTTGAAGTTTTTAAATTCTGAGGTTGGATATATGAACATGTAGTCATTTATACAGGATGCAGACATATTTATTGGCAAACCATGTACAACAGTGGTCAAAAATTGCCTTCCTGGATACAGCTGTAGTAATGGTGGCTTGGCTACACGGTTTGTCTTGTTGCTTTGTCTACATTGCACATTACATTTTTTAGTTTGAATCCAAGCCTAATGTTACTACAGCTATTTGGTTCCACATGCTGATGTTGTCAGATCATTCTTGCCCTCAGAGCTGCTCCATCTGAAGATAGGTTTGCAGAGATAAATGCCTAGGCAACCTTTTGAACATGTCAGTGAGCAGCGGTGGGGGGTGGGGGGGCTGTCAGTCATGACCAACTACAGTGTCACTGCATCTGGTCCCTCCGTCAGCTGTGTGAGGGGACAATTAGGAGTTGCTAAACTTTCCCAGAGACATGTTTTCAGTGTTGGCTGGCCAGTTTAAATGGGATGAGAAATGCTCTGGGGTCAGCTGGAGGATAAGGGCAAGATCTGAGAACACAGCTGCTGAAACCGCAATCGTCTGTTCTTTCATCTCACCGTCCTTTTTGCGTGCAGACGGGGTGAGTTCATGCAGTGGTCACACAAATTCTGATTAGTCTACCAATATAAATCCTATATATTGAGAGTTTAGTTTATGAATTTACTAAACCCATTTCCCCACTGGTTCCGCAACATGCCAAGAAGCAATTTTTACATATGGATAGTTGGTCATTTAACCTATTGTATGTCAAAACTGATTGGTCAAGTCATTGGATTCCTATGTAATTAAATTTTCACCCTCCAAAGTCAGAAATTGTTTGAATATTGAAATTCATTTCAGCAACTGAGCACCATCAGCTGGGAGCAAACATTTACAGACACTCTGGTATCAGCTATGCATCGTAAACCCACAGTAATAATATTTAATCCAGCATAAGTACTTCAGTCTGTATGATGTCATTCTGATGCTAACTGTGTCAGCCAAATTCAGAGGGCAGTGGCGGAAACATCAGCACTGATATAAAGTACGTTGACACTTTTCACTTAAGCAGATTTAAGACCATCGCGGCTTATATCACAACATATGGTTTGACGTGTTCACAGCCAACCATGGCACAAGCCACAGCGTCAGTCTTCTCCATGTGGTGGAGGAAGTACTCACATCCTTTGTTTGAGTAAATGTACCTATATAACAAGTAATAATTAATGCTAATTAGGTAGCACAGTGCAGATTTAGTGCTTATTCGGCCAAAACATTGCTTTTGCATTTAAACCTGCACCGATCACTTGGCTCGGGTCTGCAAAGACTTAGTTTTTTCCCTTCTTGCAATATTTTTAACATTTGCTGCTGATTAATATGCATCAAAATACAATTTTTTTAGTTAGACTGAGAAACTATTTTACAATAATATCGTCCACATACTGCATTTGTAAGCCCGTGACACAGAGTTTTCCAGAGATGTTCTGTTTGATGAGTAACTCTCTCACATCAGCTTGTAAAATATTGGAATTGATCTGCTTTTAATAATCAGATGTGAGGAGACATATTGGTTTCAAAATAGGAAGCGTGACCATGTCCAGCTCTGTTTTCACTTGACTGGCTGTGGAGGATCTCAGGAGAGGCCTTTGATCTGTGAGTTTTCTGGTATGCTAAACCAGTGTTGTAAAATCCATAAAAGCTGCACCGGTTAAAACAGTTTCAATAAGTTTTAGTTTAAATTTGAAAGTTATCGATAACGTCTTGGTCATAGGTTTTGGATCCAGGCCTATTAATGACCTTGGGGAGACGGAGGGATTACTACATCAGACCAGTTACTAAAAATGGGCTCAGAGATGCTCCTGGGTAGCGAAAACAAAAGCGTTTTGAGGTAAAAATTATTAAAAAGCAAAACCTAAAGAAAAACAACAATAGGCAGACACACATTGGCTCTCAGCCCTCTCCAAAATCCTGCTTTCATCACACAGACTGGTGCCATGCAACTTCCTTAAGCATACAAACATTCCAACACAACTGGGAATTGAACCAAACAGGTCAAGAGAGAAGCTTCAGGAAACTAAAGGTCACTCCTGCTTCAGACTTCCAGAAGATTCTAGATGTTGTGAATGTGGCTGCTTTAGAACTGGATATATGAAGATGAACATGACATCTGTAAACATCTTGTGAATCCTATTTGACTTGTTACCAAAAAATGCCTCGTTGAAGCTTCAGCCATGAGCCACCGTCGTTTTTATGCTATGTGGAGTAAAACCGGTGTGTTAATTGTTAATAAATGGCATAATCTGACCAATGAAATGCAGAGAATTCCCCCATTTAACACGATGATTGGCTCATTTTACAGACAAATGGATGAACTTAGGGCTTAGCCCAGCCCAGCAGTCTTTAGATTTCCACTCACTAATCCCACCATTTAGAATCTTATTCCAGAGTGAAATGAATCCAAGATCTGATGTGAGTCCAGATGCCGCAGGGGCTTAGAGACTTAGATCATCTAATGTTCTCTCATGGCCCGTCTACTGCCTTCACATCACAGTGAGTGCAGGCTAGCTGGACCAGCGCTTCTCACACCGTGTGCTGTTGCTGTTGGGAGCTGGCCAGGCTATCAGATGTATAAATGGTGTGTACACACAAAATCCTATGCATACGCCTTTTCCCTACACACAAACTGCTTTTCACAAAAGAGGAATATCCAGTGAGAATGTGCGAACTTCACGCAGACCTCAGAACACAATCATTTAAAGTGACAGTACTGAGCAGCAGAGAGGGCATAAGCATCGGTATGGTTAAGGGTATTTCTCCGTCAAATTATGGATAATTGGTGTGGAAAAGAAGCCCACTTCCACAGTGATTGAGATATAGCAAACAGAACGAGGCGTATGCAAAAGAATGAAGATGCATGTTTCTGGGTTTGTTTGGGTTTTTTTGGACTGATGGTGTGACTTGATAACACAGCTGAGCTAGACCAGCTAGCTGAGCTTGTAGCTGGGGCAGTGGCACTCTCGGGGCCTGACTCATCTGCTGCTCCAGCAGCAAGACATAACTTTTCCTCCACCTCCTCTTGCCCTGCCTACGCCTGGTTGCTTTCAACCTTTTATTTGCAGGCTCCAAGTCTCACCTTAATGAATTAGCCAGCTAGTTACGTGAACAACAAGGCCTGCATGCATTTATCAACAGTGTGTATTTGATGACGAATGACTCACAGAGGACAAAACACGCTCATGTTTTGGAGCA
Organism: Datnioides undecimradiatus; assembly: GCA_008933995.1. Taxonomy (NCBI): domain Eukaryota; kingdom Metazoa; phylum Chordata; class Actinopteri; order Lobotiformes; family Datnioididae; genus Datnioides; species Datnioides undecimradiatus. Next base: position 2,843,446 of record WARS01000048.1, read on the forward strand.
ATGTCAAATTATGTCTTTAATCGAGATGACAAATAAAGATCCAGGGCTGTTTGTTTTTTTTAATTATTCTCAAAACATCGTTTGCATAAAATATTCAGGACTGTCGCACTCAGACGTCCAGGTCTAACGGACGCCACCGGACGTGGACTCGTCCTCAAACCACCTCGCACACATGCACAACGTATGCAACGTATGAACACGCACACCCGTCACAGTCAAGAGTCGTTCTCTCTCTTTGTCTCACCCACACCCTCCATCCTCCCTCCCCTCTGTCTCTGCCACACATACACACACGCAAGGAGACACACGTGGGAGGATTGACGCCGCGCTGTCTGCAGTGTGTTGAGGAGTATTGTTATTAACTGCGGAGTGAATAGAGGCAGCAGTACATCCCCTGCTCTCCGGCTGCTGCAGGGCTGCAGGGCTCACCTTTGTTCTGCGCTTCATAATGGCACGCCATAATTACAGTCTTAGCAGAGGAGGCACACAGGCAGCATATACCTTACCCCTTGCCTCACCTCACCTCGCAGGGCAACGGAGGCACACACAGAGGCAAACACTTCTTTCATGTGCGTACTTTAGTTAAATATGTCAGGACGTTATGTGTGTCACTGTCACAGGAACAGGTTCCCATGTACTTGTTGTCCTTTGCATATTCAAAAGATTTTGGCCTGCTTCTCTTGCTCCGGGCAGTTCTTCTGTGCTCATGGCCATAAACAATATTCATCAGCTATTAGTTAACTCACACTTGGAGAACAGCAATGCTTTGGTGCCCCTTGATATTCATCTGATGATGACATCAGGGCAAATAAAGTAGGACAAACAAACTCTGCGTTGTCTCAGTTACGTTTCTTCTGTGGCGACGGATCCGAAATCTTAAATGTTTACAGCTCTGCATCTGAAAAGTGGAGATAGCAGTGAACACGTTCAGGGCATCTCCCTTCAAAGGCCTCCACAGTGTTGCTCTCATTTGCAGAGCTCAAAGTGTCCCGGTACCCATTGGTACACAGAACCGATCCTTCGATATCTTACTTTCTGGTGTACCGCGGCCTTTTCTCTCCATATCATATTCTCTTCATCCTTGCTCTAGATAATTTGCCATACTCTGTGAGCACTCACCCGTTCCCATTCTTGCCTGGCAGCTACTCTAGGTAGCATTTCACAGATTATTTTGGCCTTGTTCCAAAATAGCGCAGAAGGAGAACATAATTATTATAATAAATTATTGTTTTAATCTGATAATTGAAATGTTTGTCCCCTGGGTAAAATACGTTTATGTTGTTATCTTTGATTCACTGTAGAAATTCAGAGTGAAACCCCCACCCTGTCTGCAGGACGTCCCTCTGGTCTTGGAACAGCTTTTTTCTTGAGACAGATGAGCTTTGATTTATGACTTCTTCTCTTCTTCGGCTGCCAGTAGTCATCTCGGTTAAAGTGCTCCCTGTAGACGGGAGTGTGATCATGCATTTGTTGCACAACTAGCCACAGCTTCAGTGTGACTCTTTGCTGCCATAGTTCAGAACTGTTGCTTCTGACCTTCTAGAGAACACTAAGCTACGATTTCTGTAGCAACCAACTCTTCACACAACCAACTCTTCACAGGGCTCCTCTTTCCAACTCTCACTCATGTTTTCAGGTTTGTCTTCTCACAAATCTCTCGAATCTTCAGAATGTAACTTGACAAACTTAGCAACAATCTGAGTTGGTCAGTAGCAAGAACGAGCACTTTGACCAGAGAATGGCTAGGCTCAGCACTGGACCAGCTTCGACAGCTTTTGTCCTCAGTAGTCAATCAGGTACCGAAATATGGAAAATGAGAATTCAGGTGCAATAGTTTACAACGTCAGCTCTGAAAGCTTGGTTACTTCATTCACGGTGGTTGTACCTATTCACATCTGTTCCATTGCTTGGCCTTTGTTGAGTAAAACTCAAACACACTGCAATACATTCACATGTTGCAGGAATTCTGTTGCATCTGAGGAAGAGCCTGAGAATAATGAATCATTTAAACGTATCAGTGGGGGGATAAAATGGTTTTAGTTTGTCATGTAAATCTCTTCACTAACAGAGAGAACTCAAACACGAGAATCAAAAGCACACGCTGTGTTGGATTCTCCAGAAATGCATGAAGCCCTGAGGTATGGGATTATCAGCCGTCAGCTGTACAGGCCTGTGTGTCATTCAGTAGCTATGCTGTTGCTTTGCTATAGCAATTAGAGAGAAATACAGATATGGCTGTTAATATTACTGTTACAAATCCAAAAATAATATTCCCCAAATCCACTCTTCCCCTCAGCTCCACGGGCTGTTTTAGCACCTTTTAGCTCATTGTTTTGGTTTTACGAGTCACAGCGGTGCTCTTTCGGTTCACTCCCGTGGCTCTCGTGGATCTAATTAATGCAGTTTCAGTTCTGACCATATATTGTAGCAATTAGATTCATCAGTTCAGTCCTCTAACTCCTCTAACTCCTTCATCCATAACAAAAGATACCAGGAGAGACGTTTCATTGCATTCAATCACAGTTATGTGATTCAGCAAAAACTGAAGTTTGTGACATTCAATCCAGTCCAACGTGGGATGAGTGCAAGAAAAGAGGGTAATAGAAGAAGCATGGCGTTATTCAGGATTTAGACCAATCCAACAGTGTAATTTTGTCTTTGAGTATTTTCAGACTTCCTGACTTTCTGTGGTACTCAGCTCCGGGCCCGTTTGCTCCCAAAGATTAAAAAAGGCTCAATGATTCACAAAAAAATGCTTGGCACTCGAGTTTCTGTGCATTTAAAATGTGCAGTTTCACATGTGACGGAGGAACACATCAGCCAGAGCAATGGAGCTCTGTGGTTCAAAGAATTATGATATGAGGCTCGTGATCAAATTTTTTGTTTTCTTTTGCTTCTTTTGCTCAGTTTGTTGTTGTTACAGAGCAAAAGATTTACAACTTCTGCCCAAATTATATTGGGCAGTGATACTGCAGTGAAGTACAGTGGTTCTAGTTGTCTTCTCCTCCATCCCTCCCTCCTCCTCTGCTCCTTCCTCCCTGAAGGTGCAAACTGACCTGCTCTTGTTCCCACAAGCTGCTGTGTGTGAGCTCCGTATCATCGCTGTCGGACAGTAACTCATCTCCCCATGACACCGGATGACAAATTGCCTACCTGCAGGCCAACAAATCAGAGTGGTTGTTTGAAGTCATTAGCCTGTTACTCGCTGAATCAGAGAGGTTAACGATGTTCCTCAGCAGTAAATTCACCCAGATTCGCCTCTGATGGCGATGCTGCAGCCAAAGAGACGTCAAAACGGGCCAGCAACAATAGGAATCTAACCACATTTATGACAGGGGTGCAATTGTTTTAATTTCGTGCTGATTTAGGAACAGTTCCTCTGTTGGCTCCACCTTTTCCAGGTCAGATACTTCACTGGAGACAAAGACGGAAGTCAGCTTGGAATCCGTTGGACACTTGTAACTCCTTGGGCCTAAATGCCAAAGAGAACCTTCAATTTCAGGACTTGCACAATTGAGTTTTTAAAAGAGTGATAATTTGTTCCCATGTTGCACCTCTCTCCAACCCTGCCAGCTGACCGCGCCGCCTTTTCACTCCATGTGAGAAACAGAAAGGAAAAAATCTGACGACTTAGCAAGATTGTGCCACTAAATAACAGCATTGACACGGCGAGGAGGGTGCGCCCGGCGCTTACAGAGGAGAAGCCAGGGAGGGGAGGAATGTTGGCCGCAGATGAAAGCAGGAGTGCAGGCTGGGATGTGTAGTAACTCTCCACACATCAGCCTGTTGGTATAATAAGCCGGATCCTAGAGGCAGGAGAGGAGAAACGAGGGGCAAACATGCCAAAACATCTCTTGCTCTGCTCTGTGTGTGTGTGTCTGTGTGTGTGTGTGTGTGTGTGTGTGTGTGTGTGAGCACTCTCCTCCTCTCTTCTTTGTCTTACAGTACGTTCAAATTATTATTTTTTCCAGTTGGCATGACTGAAATTATGCTGTCAAAGCTACACAACTTCATCCTGATGGGAGCCGCTGACGTTCATTGATTCATTCATACTTCACTTTCAATTCAGTCAAGCCTCATAGGCACGTCTGCCTTTAGACGCAGCATTTTGCAAAAATGAAACGTTTTCTTTCTCTTTTTCTTTCGTGTGTGTGTGTCTCTGTGTGTGTGTGTGTAGGTGTGTGTGTGACAGCACAGCCCTTCAAAGGCTCCTGTCAGAGCTGAGATTAGTGACTAAAGAGAGACCCGCAGGCTTCAGGACCAGCCTGAAAACACTCGTGGAGCCTTCCTGTCACCTCTGGCCGGTAGACCGAAGCCTCCGGCAGCACCAGCAGTGATGGAGCAACTCTTCACATCCTTAGAGCAAAAGCAGCAACGCAACACAGCAGAAATACTTCATTTAAAAACACAGGCCTGCCTTCAAAACCCCTCATCGCTGATTTATTGGCTGATTTATTATTTTATAAGGCATAAGCAGACGTTAACGCTGTTGCATTAACGTGTGAGCAGCGTTTGTCTGTTGCAGCTGTTCATAATGGGGCATTATGTACAGATAGGTTAGCCCAGTGGTGCCCAACCTCAGGCTGAGGCCCCCTCTGAAGCTCACCAGATGAATGTGGGAGGATTGAGAGACGATGAAATATAAAATAATTTGTCTGCACAAGTTTTTATTTATTTTTGGAGGTTTTTGTTTGTTTTTCTCGTATTTTTGTTTACTTTTATTTTCCCTGAAATATTTAGTTGAGGTGAAAACAGCTCCTAGACATGCTCAGACACTGTTTTCAAACGGTCACATGACGCAAAAATTGGGAAACTACTGGTTAATCTTGAAAAACTGCCTGAGATGCATCCCGTATTTTTGAAAAGTACCGTCACTGTTTATCTGCGGGGTAGAAAGCGCAACATTCCCCTCTGAGATGTAATCGAGTAGAGGGGACACAAGACTAGAGAAACCTCCAAACTGCACCCGCAGCGCTCCAGTGCCTTCTGGGGGCTTTTCAGACTCGACTTGACGTCCAGAAGTCAGATTGCATCTACTGTTTTGTTGCAGCGTCGTGATAAATGTAATGACGCGTTCCAAATGCGTCCTCGGCTGCCTCACGTTCATGCGAGTCAAACTAAAAGGGGACCAAAGCGCAGTGGGAGGCACTCATCCACAATTATGCTCAGTAGCATCAGCCCTGTGCGCTGGAGTAAATCCGTTAATAAATCCTATCAATATCAATAACACGCTCTTTTTTTCTTTTTTCTTTTTTTTAGTTTCAAGTGAATCGCGTGGATCTGACAATTAATCCGAAAAGACTTGATCCTGCAGGATTCTGCGTTCATCTGGTAATGTTGAGGTTTTACAGTTTAATTTGAAAGCAGGACCACAGTCCGGGATTTCCACCGCAGATGAGCATAATGACCGTGAGCTGAGTGAAATTACAGTGTCCGAGCCTCTGCTCTGCCAAAATCACAAGTTTGGAGTTTCTCTAGAAGGGCGATGTTTGTTGTAATTGTCCCTCGTGTGGGACCACAGGCGGTGCCCTCAGTGTTACTATGTGTGTGTGTGTGTGTGTGTGTGTGTGTGTGTGTGTGTGTGTGTGTGTGTGTGCGTGTGTGTGGGGGGTTATTCCGAAACAAGTTGATCTCCGTTAGGTCCCCAGAAAGAGTCTTATCGCTTCAGCTCCATTTTCAGCGCTCTGATGTTTTGTTTTTTATGGAAACTGGATTCTTGGGGATCAGCACAAGTGCGTGTTTAATAAAAAAAAATTAAAAAAAGAATTTGGGTAATAAGGTCTGCGGCCTTTCAGCGGCAGATGATGAAGATAATTCGGTTTGATCCGCCTTGTTTTGCTTTTGGCAGGCGGGGAGAGTTTTATTGTGGACAGGCCGCTGCGTTTCACGAGCCAATCTGCCGAAATCACACGCGGCATTAATGAGTAGTCATTTATAAATATGTATCTATAGATTAAGTCTATCTGTGTATAACACACGGCTGCAAAAAATAACGTATATATATAGAGAGAGATATAGATAGGTTTAATTCTCTGTGAGATACGATCAGGCCTGTGGTCAGACAGTTTAACACAAAATGCATCTATAGACTCATTTATGATCATAATTCCTATTAATATTGGTATTATTTTATGGTGCAAATAATCAAGTGAATCAATGAGCACAAGATGTAAATGACCTCCCTATAGATCAGGTCAGAAGACTCGTAATATGTTGGGATTTCTCTAAATAATATATTACAAGCGCGTGGCCCTTTAATCGAAACACTGGTTTGTTTGTTTGTTATTATTATATTTTTTATTTATGATTGGTTTATTCTTCTCTTTATTTGTTTAGTAATTTAGGCAGACGATTAATTTGAATAAACGCTCGGCTTTGGACTGGATTTCGGCAGCCTGACTGCCCCCCTCACGATCAGAATCAGCGTGTTTCGATGTTACAGTGCGGACTTTCTCGCTCGTGGATCAGATCTGAACGGTTCCGCGGGCTCTTAGCTTCAGACGTCTCCGAAAAGTTGGCGTTAAGGCCTTTTGTCCGCCAAAAACCCGAGAGCAGCCGGTCCACCACCGCCGCCGCCGCTGATTGTGATTTGTGTGACACGGCGCAGCGCTGCAGCCAATGAGCGCGCCGCGTGTGCCAAGTGGAGGCAGAGAATGGTGCGTGCAGACGCACAGTGCGCCCTGAAGAGGAGGAACACACTCCACTCCTCTCTGCAGCCAAGCGCCTCTTCACAACACGGGAGCGAACACGCACCGGACTGCTTGTTTTGGACGACGAAAAGAAGGAGAATAACCCGGTTCGGAGGATATTAAATCCGTTTTTTTCGGGCTTTGCGCCGGGAGTTGCTGCGTTTTTTTCCCGTCGGGTGCCGTCGTGGCTGCGCGTTGGCCTGTCAATGGTTTTAAACACTGAGCGTCAAGTTTCTGGACCCCTCAGCTGGGATGTAGCGGAGGGCAAACCTTCCTAAACCAACTCGCCTTTGCATTGAGCGGGAGTACAGTGACATTCGGGCGCTTAAACTGCAGTTTAAACGGCTGATGGTGGTTTACAGAAAGTGAAACCCTTCCCTGAAAGTCTGCAGACGTTTTAACATTGATGGTGGGTTGTCTTATGATGACCCCCGCCCGGAGGTCATAGCTGACCCCTTCTTATTTCCCACCACATCACTGCCCCTCACCCCAATGATGACTATGAGCTCTATATCGGACACTTTAGTCCCGCCTGATCCGTCCAAATCGGCGTTTTTGGAGTTCGGCGGCCACGGCTACCCCGGACACCAGCAGCCGTCACCCGGCCTGTCCCACAACCACTACCCGGTCCACGGTCTGCACGCCGTCGGGCCCTCGCAGCACGACGGGCCCTTCTCCGCCGGTGCATCCTCGTACGGTCGCCCGCTGGGATACCCGTCCTATCACGGCCCCGTGAGCGCGCACCACCCCGGGGCCTACCTGCCCTATCAGCACGGGGGTCACGGCAGCGCGCTTGGACACACCAGACTGGAGGATGCGGGTAGGTTCACGCGGGGGAAGTGGATAATTCTTGTTTTCCTTTGCTTCCACAGTTTGTCCTCGACACCAGTGACACCTCACTCCCATAAACACTGACCATGTGGAATCAGCCCACGGGACCAGCAGTCACAGAGGATAAAGAGCAGCTCGGTAGTTTTAGTTTAATAGAGTGATGGCTTATTTGATTTTTACAGGGCCCACCGTGATAAAAAATATCAGCTTATTTATTAATGATTCTGCGTGTCGTTCTGAATAAAGGCCCAGCGTGACAGCAAGTTAAAATGATGCTGGTTGGACCGCTCCACAGGACATTAAACGCACCAATACGCACGAAATAATTAAAGGAAAATCTCGGGACAAATGTTATTCCTCACAGATGTCTGATTTAGGCCCATTAAAATACTTGAAGTGGGTTTATGCTGTAGAAAAAAAAAAACATAAAAATAACCCACAGTGGAGCGCAATAATTGGATCCACACACGGGCCGGCCACAGCCTCGTGTTCAGTGTACTTTGGGGTTGAACGGGAGATGAGCTGAAGGCCCGCAGAGGCTGGGAGAGTGTCCACAAGAGGCAGCCGACACAGGCCCTGTGGTGTCCCGCAGCGGCCCGCAGCGAGCTGCATGCTCTCCACACCCGAAGCCTCTAAACTCTGCCCATCATCTCCCAAATAACACCCACCATAAATAATAATAATAATATCAATAATAATAATAGCAGCAACAATAATATCAATAATAATAATAATAATAATATCAATAATAATATGTCCACTATCATTTTAAGACCTGAATAAAAATATATATTTTAATTTATTATTATGTGTATTATAATACATATAATATATAGTATAATACAATATAGAATAGAATAGAATAGAATAGAATAGTACTTTATTAATCCTTTGCAGGAAATATTATATTATATGAATTGCACCTAAATCTATTTCCTGTGTGTGTTCAGGTCTAAACCATATTTCAGTATTTTGACTCTGACCAGATCAATAACAAATATTACATAATGTAAGTTTATAAACATAAAGAATTTTTTGGTGCCATGCTGGTGAAATATTCAGCAGCGAGGGCCGCTGTGAGGAATTATTGATGGGTTATAACAAATTTACTAGAAAAAAAAAGAATATTATTGAAATTTAAATAAGTGATTGTTGCTCTCATGTTTGTTAGCTTATTATATGTACAATAAAATACAATTACAACAAGCAGGTCATAAATCTCCTGTATAGAAATACAAATTGTATTCAATCCCTGTGATTTTCACATTTTATTAGATCCTAAATAGTTATTTTTGATGAAATGGAACAATGTGCACACACAGCACTCAACAACAGGTCCAGGTTTGACAAACATCATGTATGTTACATGAATTATTAACACAGAGATTAACACATAGATGTAGATGATATAGAGTTGCATCTATGCTCAGTTTCAGAAATATTCATCCACAGGCAAACGCACCTCTGCTCTTTGGTCAAAATTGTTTGTTTGTTTCTTTCTTTCTTTCCTTATTTATTCATTTATTTTTCTACTCATACATGCTAGGACTATTTTCAGCAGAAAACTCAGCAATGAGCCTGACTTTTGTTTTGTCAATTTAACATGTATAAAGATGCATGGAAACCAGAATACAAGAAAAATACCTGTACAAAGTCTTAATGATAACCAATGAAAATATTATAATCTGAACATTCAGGTTTGTAAAATATATATTTTTATTACTTTATACACATAAAATGGGCAAATCCAACAGAAAAATATGAAAAATAGTAGAATTTTGTCCATTTACATGTGAGGGATTTTGTCCCAACTTGTTTTTCTTTAAATTTGCGTCCTTTCACTGAGCATGTTAATAATCCGAGGTTGAACTGAATTAAATTTCTGTCAGATTTTGCTTTTTTTAATGATGCGGGGGAAGATGCGAAAGCGCCACCTCAGCACTTTGAACTGGTTTTCTCCGCTTGTCTCTACAGGAAATGTAAATAAAGTTATTTTACCCCAAATAAAGCATCTCCAGTGTGCTCTCAGACAAACGGACTGACTCCAGAGACGCACCGTGAATCGCTTTATCACCACTGTATTGTCATCCTAATCTTCAAAAGATGAATCTTATGCATTGCTTAATAGGTTTATTAACATTCCTAATATTGAAGTTTTATGTAGTGATTAATAACGAGATTTCAGCCTCCATCACCCGACTGAGCACAAAAATAAGCCGGGTTTCATACTGTGCATTTGTTCGTGGGGGAATATATGACACAAGCAGTCCATGTATCATATTAAGTCAATGTTGTTATCATGCATTTTTCATATATTGCGTTTTTATCAGTATTTCCTTCTTCGGATGCACTAAGAGCCGATCATTATTTTTGTGTTTTCTGATTTTTATCAGATGCTCAGATTCAGTTTGAGGCGAAGTGAAGAGTAGTCTGTATTAGCCGTTTGTGATATTTGGCCTTGATAAAGTAAGGTAACTAAAAAAATTATTATTTATATAAATTATATTGATACAGGGTTACTGCTTCAAACTCAACCGTGCAATCACCTTTTCGCCTTTCTTTTGCCAACTCTCTGCAGAGCGCCCCTTTGTTCCCCCCCCTCGGCGGCGATGATGCACGCCGCTGTCCCTCTCCAGAGCTGCAGCTCAGTCACAGGGTCTGAACGTCTTGTGGGGCCTCGGCTTGTCTGCAGCTGTTCTCTCCTGCCACTGCAGGCTATAAGCTCATGTCATAACAGAGATCAGCGTGGGCGAACGTACACAATTGTATAGCTTTCTTTAAAAAAATAAAAGGAGAAGAAGAGGAAGAAGAAGAAAAACCCCTCTCAGCCGTTTTGCATGTAACCATTGTCATACGGAGGATATGCTCATTTGACAGCTTTCTCATAATTCTATATTTCATAATATTAAAATACACCCAGTGTTCTTATCCGAGCCTTTCATAAAGCACCATCATTTCAAATCTATGTTTTAATCCACTAATACAAAACGTCCTTTATTCCCATTTTGTGGTTTAATTCCAGGCAGTATCACATGTTTGGGCCGATATATGATCTCTGTCTACACTTTTTTTTATTAAATATATGTACAAATGTCCTGTGAAATGAGGCCGAATGTGTTTCTGTTTACCCCTAACAACTTCCATCACGCTCTAATAGAGGCCACGTGTATATTGGGTAAAAGCAGAGCTGCTCCCTGAGTTTCTGGGATTACTTTAAAATCTATGCTTACATCAGTGTGTAATAGGAAATGGTATCAGAGTGGGCTTTGAGGGAAATTGTGTAAAAAGATGAGACTGTGTTGGTTTTCTGGCATCTGCCGCAATGGTTCGAGGCATTTGATGACCTCAGTTTGCTCCTGGCGGACATTAGAGATGCGATCTGTAACTCCAAGCTCAAATCCAAGTGTTGATATTCCCTCTGCTCCTCTGCAGAGCACGAGAAGCCCACGGCGGTGATCGAGAACGGGGAGGTGAGGCTCAACGGGAAGGGGAAGAAGATCAGGAAGCCTCGGACCATTTACTCTAGCCTGCAGCTCCAGGCGCTGAACCAGCGCTTCCAGCAGACCCAGTACCTCGCCCTGCCCGAGCGGGCCGACCTGGCCGCCAAACTAGGCCTGACGCAGACCCAGGTATGGTGGTGTTGACGACACACACACACACACACACACACATAGAAAAAGGCACAAAATGAGCAAATGTGGGTCATATCCTTCAAAAGCAATGCACTCTCCAACCGTAGCTCATGTTTTCATTTCAGGATCGAGCAAAACAAATAAAAAAAATACATTTTGTTTTTAATATTATCACAAAAGGACAGAAAGTTATTGCATATTTAATACCAATATGAGGTTTTTTTTTAAAATCACTGCATATAATATAAATATAAATCTCTGTGATGACAGGAATCGGAAACATTTCAAATACAAATTGCGTGTTGGCTAATTTCTCTAATTGAGGGCGTTAATGTTGGTCACCTCACCCTAATTTCCAAAGTATCTGACACAATGTAAGGGAGGCGCCTACGAGCTATCACTGGAACGCATGACTGCTACATTGATATTGTTATTGATACAACACGTGGAGACCTTTTCATGGAAAATAAACACAGGAACGCCCAAAAAATCAGAATCAGATCAGTTAAAGGATCTGGGTCTGCGGCGCGTCTGATTGGTCGAGTCCTTGTTTTTACAGCGGAAAGCCGACAGGGCCAGTGCGAAAGCCCAAACAGGCACCGGTGCATTCTTTGCAGCTGTTGTCACGGCACGTTCCCCCGTGTGTCATTACAAACTGGCGTGATCTTAGATATGCCGACATGTCAGGTGAGGTGACATGTCGGGTGAAGTTTAGTCATCTGAAAAACAAAAGGGCATGAAACCGACGACAACGAAAACAAGATGAAACAAAGAGGCTGGAAATAAGAGTTTGAAATTCCAGTTGTCTTCTGTGAGTGTGTGTGTGTGTGTGTACAAGCATGTGAAAATGTGTGTGCACGTGAGAGAGGGTCATCCTTCCCTCCCACTTTTTATTTGTCTGTTTTCTTTCCCTTAAGACACACACACACACACAAACACACACACACGCATACATTTGCGTGCAGTCGCAGGCAAATAAAAGCCTAATGGCGGCCATTTTGTCTGTTACATGACGCAAGCCGACGTCGGATAGGTTCGCTTTTGAGCGTGGGATTTTGCTTTTTAGCCCCTTGTTTTGATGACCGTCTGATATTGTTGTTATTTCCGTGTGACGCTTTTGCGACGGAATAACAATCCCCATCCACATTTTCCGATAAATAAATCTCCATGTTGCCACACTCCATCAACGCTGACTCAGCTTTTATCCGCTCCAATGAAGTTTCGATATTTGCTGCTCTAAACACGGGTATTCTGGGAATAAGACTCCCCCCAATGAGCTGAACAGATACTAAGAGTCGCTTTTTAGTTATTCGTTTATTTATTTGGCTTCTGATCTGCAGATAATTTGGTGTGACAGCAACGAACCTAAAACGTGAGATGAACGAAAACTCTGAAGAGTCCTGTAATGCATCATAGAGATATACATTTCTTAAGAATTATTACTTATTATTATTACTATTCCCTTTGAAACAAACACAATGATTTTAAATAGCCCAAACTGTTATAACTTGGCTGCATCTCACCATGTATTTGACTCATGCAGTAGTCCGGGAGTGCTAAAGCTAAGGAGCTGTAAACAGAAAATCCTTGAAGCTGAGAATAAACGTTTGGATTTAACGGCAAAAAGCATCGCCGTGGAACACAACCACCCACCACCCACCCCCCATTCCCCCGGAAGTGTAGACGCCGCTCTCGAACTTTGCATCACCACAGGGAGAGACGCGGCATCTGCCAGCAACATCAGTGCCTTCAACTAAAACCTCACCAAATCCCGTGAATTCCACCAGAATCAAACGCCGAGATGGCAGCTACTGATTAGCGTGGGGGGTGTTGGGGGATGTGGGAGGGTGGGTGGGTTGATCCCTATCATGACCAGAGTAAGCTACTGCTTCGTTTAGAGAAATGGAATAAAAGCCTGAATTTACCAAGAGTCACTGAAATAGATCTTTTCCATTTTAACAGCAAAGGTAAAACGACACATGTTCACAGTTATTATACATTTATACATTTCTATGGGATAATGTATCTTTAAAACAGATGTTTAGAAGTGAGCAGTGTACTCGTAAGCACCTGGTCAGACACAGGAAATGGTAACGTTGCATTCTAAATGTCTACCCGTTCACCATCGTGGAATGCTCAGCCACTGTTATTTCCAGCTGTTATCATCCCGGCTGTGATTACAATCGTGGTTCTTCCTCGTGGAGGGACAGCAGGAAAGGAGAGGGCAGCACACGTAGCAGCAACTACTGTGTGCCAGGAAATAATGGGCTGTGCAACATGTGAGGGGTTATTCTGAAAAGTCCCACTGTGTCTCGTGTAGCATCAGAGATCGAAAAGGTGAAGAAGTCTCATCAGAAATACTAAATAGGATTGCTTTGGAATATCTAATTTGAAATACAGTACTTGTGTGTGTGTGTGTGTGTGTGTGTTGAGTATACACAAGCAGCAGCTGATGTCATCAGATGAACTGTCCTAATCCCGTTTGAATTAAGCACCACGGCTATGTTTACACTGGGAGTAAGAGATGATCTGTTCATTTGCCTTCGCCTTTTGTAGTGGCGAAGCTTTTTTTTTTTTAAATGTGGCCCGCTGAAAGTCACGCTCACACGCATAATTACCCAGCAGGCACTTGTTTTTAACCTTTCCCCGTCTGTATTCTTTGAGGTGTTCTGGACCGGGGGGAACTTGGGCATTGACTGATCGTACTGTAGTCTCTACGGTGCATCAGCACACAACTTGTACTGTAATGCAATTAAAGGATATCTCCAGCTGGAGTTTGAGGAATGCAGACACATTTTTGTGGGTTTCTAACAACTGTAGGTGCTGTTTTTAACCCGGGTGCGTGCCCTGTTTCTATTTCTCCTGCGTAGACAAGCCAGTTTCACGGTGAGGACTTTGCAGACGTGACAACACTAAAGAAGGATTTCCCATAGCCGTCTCGCTATGTTATGGTTCACTATCAAAACTTAGCTGTGGGCTGGTTTTTATGAGTTATTTAAAAGCATAAACTGTTTCCTTGGAGTCCCGTCATCACCATCACTGCAGAAATCTTTTATTTTTTTTATACCTTGGCTTTTGTGCGGATTAAACAAACAGGATATAACATGTTGATAAGTGAGCTTTAGAGGTGCTGGTGGATTGATTTACCTTTAGACAGGGCTAGGCTAGCTGTTTCTGCTTGTTCCCAGTCTTTATGCTAAACTGAGGCAGGCTAAACCAGCTGCTGACTTTAGCCCTTAATTTACTGCATCTTACCTAATCTAATTTACCTTGCATTACTGATTTTCAGATGAAATTATGTAAGAAACTGAATAAGCATGTTTCCCAAAGTGCCAAACTGTTCCTTTAATCAAGCATTTTACTTGTTTAACCAGAGCCTTACCCTAACCACACAATTTAACCATTGCTCCATTCATTGGTTGATATTACTGCACCAACCATTACTAGCTGCAATCTTAGCTTAGCCAGATAGGCCATGACTTTATCTAGAGGTTTACCCAAATTGAGTGCCACCACAATAAGGCTAAAGCTATTTTAGTTTGCAGCTAGTACAATCAATGTTGAGCCAGGAAGTGAAGCTGCTTTGCTTTGCTTCAAGTAAAACCAGAATGTGCGTTTCAAGATTTTCGATGAAAGTGAACTCTGATCATGGAAAGACTCATTTAGGGGTGTTTGTGGTGCTTAGACAAAAATGTTCATCTATATACAACCGTTCTGTTCCCCAATTAAATCTGAAAACTAACCTGGAGGTTAGATTTCAACCGGTCTGACTGTCTGTGTGTTGTTGTTAGCGATGTTGCTAACAATATTTTATCATTGCTAACAATATTTTATCACAATGATTCAGTCTGTAGGGTTGGTGATGGAAGCCTATAGAGTCTAACCTGTTATCTGATCATGATTAAGTTATTACATGAAGTTATTTAAATTATGAAACAACGTTGTGTTTTGCAATCTCGTCTTCTCTCTTCTGGCGGTGACATATTAAATCAAAGGAGACACGAAACGGCTTGTATTGAAACTCGCAGACGTGTTGGTCTCAGTCAGCTGTAATTAGCCTGGTGTGCATATGTAACTGTACAAGCACATAATGTGCAGATACACACATTCCTCACATGCATGGATGCCCTTTAGTCCGCACACACACTAACCCACGCGTGTGTTCGAACATACGTAGCCCGTGTGCATTTTCCTGCACATGTACAGATGGAAACATAAACACACACAGTTGAAGATAGTGATCATACACCACGACTCTGTCCTGCCTTCATGCCATTAGGCCAGCAGCCAACCTCTGACCGCTTTCCATCTGAATCGCTAATGTTCCCAGATGCAGCTGAGAAATGGCACGTAGCACAGTTCTAACATTTTTCCTTGAAATTCTCCCTCACGCACACACTCATACACACACACACACATTCACGCTGCCTGTACAGCTTTAACCACCCACCAAATGGAAGCCTTTTACTCCTGAAAGTTCTTACACCATGCCACCGGTCGACTCTTTTCACCCACTTTTCTAGAGCATGCACAGACTGAGTGCAAGCTTTGGTTTGAAATATCATGTTCGCGCACATACTGCGCGCGCTCATACGCACTTAGTGGCACCTGGCCTGCCTCTCAGCCACCCTCCTCCGCTAATGTCGGTGTCATTAGTCGCGCTCTCAGGGAAGCTGTCAGCTCCATGTTGCTGCTGGAATATGAAACCAATAATTACAGCAGAAATCCTCTCACTGAGGCTGCATTAACTTAACGTGCTGCTGATTGACTCCTGGGCTCATAAGCTACGCTCCACAGACTCACTTAAGGTTTTCATACGTGAGCTACCACTGCGGTGTACCACTGCAGGTAATTACCCATGCTGCATGTCATTTTTTTATTACACTAGCCTATAGATTAATGTAAGAGGAGTGGCTGTAACCACTATAAAGGCAAGTAAATTCCTCAAATGTCATGTATTATTATATCGCAATAGTAGAAGTAAGAGTTTAAAGTGCAACTACAAGTTAATTTCTGAATAACAGCATTATGTGCTGTAATCACAATGGCATTGCGGATTTATGAAGTGATAGTTTAATTTTATGCATTCGCCGGCATCCACATTAACTTTCTAACAGGCTGTGATTGACGTCAACAAATACAGTGGAACAATAGAGATCGAATTAAATGTCAAATTTCACTCTGCATGACTTCTTGGCTTTTAAAGCTGAGAGCTGGGTGTGAAAGCTGGGTGCTCCTTTGATTATTGGGTGAAGGGATAATTTTTTCCACATATTTAGAGTCAATTAGAGCAGTCTGAAAATAGATTTTTTTATAGAATCAAATATCTTCCATAAACCACTTCAACCATCTTCATAAATACCCATAAAATCCCAGGGTAATAATTCCCAGGACTGTCAGGAGGAGGAGGAGAAAACAATTCACGAGCCAAAAGTGTTTTCTCCTCTTTTCCCTTCTCTTTTATCCTCCTCTCCTCTGTTGCCGGCCAGAGTCTTTTCTCCTCACAGCACCAGTCCTTTGGGCGTTCGCTTCTCCTTTACGGCGCAGTTAAAACCTGTTTGAGACAAAAGTATCCTTCGCTGACTGTGTGTAATTATTTATGATTCATTTGTTCCCGCTAAGCTGACAGGTTGCCCGAGAGGCATATTCGTGTAATTTGATGCTCAATTTGAAAGCATGCTGGAAACGGAGAACATGGCAATTATATCAGCAACAACACAACTGAATCATCTCTAACCACAGAAAAATGATTGAGGGGATATTCAGTTCAATATTTACAGATATTTCTTTAATATTATGTCATATTCAAATACATACATTGTATGTTATAATGGGGTTGTCGCCTTTTATGTTCAAATGAATTTTTTTTATATATTAGCATCAGTGTTAGACTTATTGGATTCAATCCTGCAGATTTGACCTTTTATCTATTCATCCACTGCTTTAAATGTACGTTTCCCTTTATGTATGTAATTGCACCCTGTAACAAGCCTATAGGAGCTAACCATGTATCTGTAGGAACACAGAGTGTTACAGTAATTTTTGCTGAATACAGCTCAAAGCTCCTGTAAGATCAGTCTTAAATTCCTACAATACCGTGCGGCAGTGCATGTTATTGTAGGTACACCTATTACAATGCTTTTACCGGACTGATACAATGCTGTCGTCTTGTTTTGCTGTAATATTTTACAATCACTTGTACATCTCTACTCATCAGTGCCTAATTGCAGGCTACTTTATTGCATTGTTATCTCTGGTATTCCTAGCAGGTGTGTCTGTGGTTGGTGTGCAAGTGCAAGTGCGTGTGCGGTGTGACTTCATCATGATTTATTGTGCGTTTTCTTTTATCATTGTAATATTCATGAGGTTGGTTCACTGAAACTGTAGTGGTGGTAATTTGATATTCTAGGTTGTTGCGCGGAAGCCGGATTCACACACCTGTTGACCAAAATACTAAATATTACTGGGTAAAACATTAACAAAGCAATATACCTCAGACAAACATCTAGAGAAAGTTTAAGACCATTGACAGCTAATGTTAATGTACCACTGACAGCCTGTAAAACATAGCTATACATTAAGGTTAGCATAGCTACTTGTCTGCATATTTTCATAGGTTGTCATAGCTGTAGCTTCTTGTTGTGTAACTTTCAACTGCATTGTGAATGCTTTTCATTCATAAATCTTTTCCTTTTAAGCCAAACGTATGTTAGCTAACATCACCAGCATAGGCTTAGGAACCGGTAATGTTCGCTAACCTTGCTGGAAGAGACTAAGAACTACTAATGTTAGCTAGCTAATGTTAGCTCAAGGCTACTGGCATAAATGTGGAAATTTCACACAAGAGCTCCTCAGTATATTTTTGGGCTGCAAAAAGTATCATATACATGTAAATTACTACATTATAATTAACATGTTTATGCTCCAGTCTTTAACATTATTTGGTTATTCTTTGTTGACGATATGCTATTGTTTTCCTTTTTAATTTGTTTTAAGTCTTGGAAAATGGCAAATGGTTTTCAGCAGATAAATTTTATAATAAATCAGAATTAGCTGTTCAGTTATTCTTATACATTGCATTCACTGATTTACAACCTTTAAAACACTGCCAATATAAGGGACATCCTGGTGGTCTAGTGATTTCAAAATAGCTGACATATTGTTTATCTAAAAGACTTTATTTTGAGCATTTCTCCCCCCTCTGTGTGGGAAAAGACCTAATCAGATCCATTTATTGTAGATTAAACATCCCTAAAAAAAATCAGGCTGTGGTGTTGAGCAGTTTTTAATCTTAACTCTTTTCTTGTCCTTCAGGTGAAAATATGGTTCCAGAACAAGCGATCCAAATACAAGAAGATCATGAAGAACGGGCCCTGCGGACCTGAGGGAGACCACCTCGCCCCGCCACCACCGTCCTCCTCTTCTCCGTGCTCCCTATGGGACATCAGCATGGCTGCCAAAGGCGCGCCAGTGCACTCTGGAGGATACATGAACAATTTTGCTCACTGGTACCCGGGACACCAGCAGGACTCCATGCCCAGGACTCAGATGATGTGACAGACAGGTGCACGCAACACTCCCAGGACAAATAATGGATTTATACCAGCAAGCTGACTGGAGCTGTTAGGGACTTGGACATTGTTAAGAGTCTGAGCCACTCTGGAGGCAAAAATAACTGGCACAGATCAATTGCAGAACAGATATGTGGGCAAGGATCTAAAAACAAATTACAGTCAGCCACCATGATAATCACATTTACAAACTACGTCATCCGGACTGTAACCACCAAAATGTGGTAGACCTGGCTACATGATAGCACTATTGCAACCGCAGCTTTATAATATAACCTCTAATGAGCTTCCAACTAGCTGTCAGCTGATGTTAGATAAGGCCTCACAAAGATTTGATGTGATGTGGGGCACATGTTCATGAGATATTAACTAAATGGCTCAAATCTCATTGGCAGAGTGATTAGGTAGATATGAATAGTGCTAAATTGGTCAATGAATCAGCATTTTGTGCCATGGAAAGTGAAATACTCTGCATCAAATGAAAAAAAAAAATGCTTTCTAGACACGTGAATGTGCATAGCTAGCCTGGCGGACCCTCTGGACGCAACTAAGCCCTGCTCCTGTGGAACTGAAATCATGATTTTTATCCTTATTATTATTTATAATCTTTTTATTTCAGTGTATTTCACTGTTTTCAACACTTTTGCCAGCTAGATCATTTAAAATTGTGTATATTTGACTCCACCTATTGAGATTTTGAATGAGACTGCGTTGCTTTTGCTGGACACTATTCTTGGCTGTGCATCCAGTTATAGGATAATGGTAAATGCCAAAACACAGCCTTACAGACACAGTACATTAAAGTAAAGTAATAAAACAGACTTAGTAATGTCCTTTGCACAGCAATATCTAAAGTTTGTTGACTTTAGCTAATATTAGCCACCATCAGCTATTTGACATCCCTAATTATGTAAGGCTATAGTGTAGCAGAGCCTACTGAGTGTACAGAATGTGGCAAGGTTCACATTTCTAAAATATTTCATTTGTTAGAGGAAGATTGTCATTTTTCGTTTTTAAAAAGATGAACATAGTCTCATTTTATTGCGGCCAGTCGAGTTATTTCTGTCTCCAGATCAGCTCTGCCTGCCAAGACTTTCTTTTAATAAAGCTACAACTCAGATCTAATGTCAAACCCGTATCTCTGTTTATGGACATTTCAGGTTTTTGTCTTTTCAGTGGGCTACAGTGTAAAAAGATTGATTCTTCAGGGTTTCCTCATCGTTCTTCTTGAAACTGTATTGACTCTAAGGACCCTCTGGTTTGTTAACTTTCGAGAACAGATCAAATTAAAGAACTAAAGAAAAGAGGAGAAGTTTTTTTATAAATTCTGACAGGATGTAACACTATAATGCTTTTGTGTAGCGTATCTCTAAAGAGTCATTATGAAATAGCTGATTACAGGGCAGCCATTTTATGTAGCCTATGCATAATCCCTCTTTTTAAGTCTTTAAGTTAAGAGTGTATGGGAAATAGGCACTGAATGGACACGTTGTTTAATTGTCAAATTTTATATATATTTTTTCATAATAATAATAAAACAGAAAATAGTTAAAAGAGCAACCAAAACTAAGGTCAGTTGTGTGTAAAACATCATACCCAGCCATTCAAGACCCATGTTTGACTACCAAAATATGAAATAATTGTCATTTAAGATAATTAGTGTTCAGTGTTGTCCCCGGAAACTGGATTTCAGCCAGTTTAAAGTCTTTGGAGGTAAATAATCACATAACAGGGTTTAATGAATTGTGGTTCTACGCTTGTGATTGTGAACAACATTTCACTTTTATTGTCTTCTTATTCTCTGGTGGTGATTGCCGTCAGTTTCGATGTTTCACCCCGACACTTTGTTTCACCTGCTTCCCTCTTGAGACCATCTGAAACTCCTCATGACCTGCAGTTTATAGTCATATGTATATAAGCCGTGATGTGTTGACTGGAACTTATCCAACAACCTCTTTAAAATTAAAAAAGGAGTTAATACTTTGCCAATAAAACATTGGCTGTGGGTCAGGTTGCACTATGTTATTTGAAATAAATCAAACCCAGTGATCATCGCCATCCCATTTGATTTTTCTTTGTTTAACTTGCATCCGACAGTGCGAAGGATTTGTTTTTGCACATTTAACAGATAATATCATATTTAGTTCTGGAGTAATGTGTAAAATAACATATTCCTTTTTGCGGTGTAAGGTTTCTGCCTGCCCCAGTGGCCTGGAGCCATTTTCTCTAGAGTCATAAATCAGAAGGACCGGGTCGTGTCTTTTGCCCCGCACACATCTGGAAAAGCAAAAAGAGTCGTCAAACATCGTCAATGATTTTATAAAATGACCACGTCAATTATAGGTAATTTAGGACACAGCTTGTTAAATAAAGCTTTCACTCCGATGCTGTAATTATCTGTAATTGTCAGTCAAGGGAATATTCCTCTGCCTCGGGCCCTAAAGGGAAAAGGCTAGGAAGTAGTGGATTACACCAAACTGGATTACTGAGTTCTAATCCTTTCGCAACAAATTGATCTGTTGTGATGAATATGATACGTATGATAGTTATTAATTACCGCTGTGCTTCTTGTGGTTTGGTTCTTTTCCTGCCATGTCATTGTAATTGAGATTATGCAATAGATGGGGAATGTTTAATTCAGTTTCTTCTTTTTCTTTAAGAGCAGCAAAGGAAAGTAGTGAGAATTTATTCCATTACTGCGTTAGAGTAATCCAGAGGTCAGGTCAGTGCTTTTACTGGTCAGACAGAGTGAAAGGACAAAAGCAAACTAAAGCTAAATTACCTCAGGTGTTGCTTAATATGCGAACAAAGGCCATGGTTACATGTGCGTCTGAGGGAATTGGTGTATATTTGTGTTTTAAAAAGGTGATAAAATCATTTTTTCCTGGCGGGAGACATTGTCTCACTGCCACATTACTGGATGTTAAGTCAACTGCACCCATGACCGCGGCCAGAGGCGTGAAGACGCACAGCGCAGTCGCGTCCTGCTGTCCATCCCAGCACAGACATCGCTATCATCCCGGAATCACCTCGGGGCGCTTCGCGTTCCGACCAAAAGGTTTGTTTACAAAGTGAACACGCAATGATGGAATCGGTGCAGCTGGCAAAAAGAAGATGAAAAGATGAGGCTCATAAAAAATAATGAAGTGTGTAGGTGGTCTGTATGCTAGCCCATAGGCTCAGGCTGTCATGGCTAAATATGACTCTGCTTAAACTCAGTGAAATCTATTCCAGCTTTCAACACATGCTGGCATCACTGGGATATTTACTATGGTACTTATGTTTCTTAAAGTCAAAATACATATTCCATAGATGTGTTTTGCTGTTTAGTTTAATACTGCTGCTGTAATGTGCATGTAATATTTTAATGCTATATCTTTTTTCAACTGGCAACAAAAGCTGTCAGACAAATATAGTGATGTAAAAGGTGTGGCAGTCGTCGAAACAGTGAAGTAAAGGTATATATTTGCATAAAAGTACTTTTGCAAAACCCTCTTCATCTGTAGGATTAGCATCTGTTTGCAGCGATAGCATTAGCAATCCAGTAACAATCCATCATATGTCTGTGAAAGACAAATCCATTCCCCTCATGTACACCTGAATATCACTGCACCTGAGCAAATTGAGTATTTGATCTCATAAAAAAACTAAGTTTTTTCACATTATTCACAAAAATGATTTAATTTTTTTTAGAATTAAATGATTAAATGCAAGTGTAGGTTTACCTGATACGCTAGCACCTAGCACAAATACACAAATGAAATGCTAATATGGCTGCAAGTCCTCCAATAGCAGTCACATACTTTGTACTGTAGTGTTTTCTAGCTTTTATACATATAAGTATTTCTAATCATAATCATGTATAAGCATTGTATAAACAGTTAGCACATGGTTTAGTGACAGTACATTGTAGTTGTAACAGTGTGTAAAGGCATCAGTGTTCTTATCAATGACTATAACTCCTCTTTTAAGACATTCACAACTGCTGCATAAACAGTTAATAGACGTGTGCTGACGTAGCATGATGTAGTTCCAATGACATGTAATCACATGTCTTTCAATTCAAACTGTAATCAGTCATGTGTATCCATGTGTCTAGTCATCCTTCTGTTTTTAGAACAAACTCAAGTACTTTGCTGATTTGCCCACCTCCTGCAAGTATACATTACGTTCCAGGATTGTACTTTTAGACATTATTTATACAACAAAGTCAAAGTCAGTTTGTTTTTCTGCAGAGCGCGGCTGTGTTCTGTATATTTAGAAGCAGGAACCGCTCCAAGAAGCAGGTTCACTGAGTCATCTGGAGAACGTTGCTGTGTAAAACCTAAAATGTCTATGAAGGCCTGCCCAGCCCAGTTAACCAGATGACTGGTTGATGCTCTAATAAAAACCTAATACTATTGTCTTGACTGTTAATTCCACTGGAAAGGACTATTTAATTAATGGGTGCACTATGGACACATTATTAATGATTGGTGTGGAATATTAACAATAATTTACAAGTGTGAGTGTGTGACGCGTAGCTGGAGTTTGTACTGGCTGAGCAGGAGTGTGAAACCCCAGTGATTAATTCTCATTTGTAATGTAAATGATACTGACTGAATACCAGTGAGTGATCAGATAGTTCTATCAGTAGGTAGTGTAAAATTAAATAATATGACTGTGGATGTGCCACTGACACATAATATTTAATTTAATAATGACAGAGTATAACTGACAAAATCATATCCTGACTGGACACATTACAATAGGTTCATCAATACATGTGTTTAAAACTGCTGAAAACATATAGAATATATAGTTGTAATAAAATATATAAAATGCTTATAGACCAGTTGTGAGTGTTCCAACACCAACTGGAGCCAAAGCGTCACCATGATATCATGACAGCACTTCCCTGTTACATGGCGAAGCGGTCATCTGTGCCGAAACACGCAGCGGCTGCGGTGTTGGGAAGAGATCTGGGCGTAGCAGTGTCTCTTCCTCTTCCTCTTAAATCGTGTGGAGACAGTTGACTGCAGTCTTTTTAAAGGGGAAACACATGTTGGGGAACCTGCGCATTTTGCAGCCATATCGTCTCCAAATCATCTCACTTATTTACATCGCTGGCAAAGGTTGATTGGCTTTAGGAGAAATTGATCGCTGTGTTTAGCAAATCACAGTTGGAGGAAATTTGATTTTTGTCGTCTTGGACACTCTGCTCCTGCCCCTCTTCATTTAGATTTTACATCTTCTCTGATTTTCTCTTCTGCCGAGGATCAGACGGCTGCTTCAAAAAGCCAGACACTGGAATTTTCAGAAGGCCGCAACTTATTTAATCCGCTTCTCTGAGCTGCATCCTGTTGCCCCCGGCGGAGTTCACACCGTAGAGTTTTATGGAATGCTTTGCTTCACAGACTTCAGACACGTCGTATTGTCCTTAATGAACTGATGGAAACCCGTCGGGGGCGGGAGGAACACGGCAATGCAAGAGGACAAAAGAGGAAGAGCATAAGGGCCTCACATACACACACTGCCCACAGAGGACTGCAGATTTTTACATTATGGACTGCCAGATGTAAGATATCTCCGACTTTATTAAAATTGTCAGTGTGTGCATGCAGGAAGTTTAACATCTCCACATCACACTTGTAAGTCGCACACTGGACCAATAGGACAATAATAAATATTCTTATCCGGCTCTCCTGCTTTGTCTCTGTGGTGGGAGTTATGGTCATGGTTGCAAAATAAGGTTAAAACGCACCAAAAAATAATCAAACTCGAGCAGTGACAGTGGATTACAGGAGCTCAAGCTTCGTTAAATCAGCCTCACCTCCGTCCAACTGGGAATACTGCTGTCCGATAACCAGAAACAGCCATAAACTCCCTGATTCCCTCTGCACACTGTTCAGTAATTTGCTCCAATCCTAATTTCAGCGGCTCTGTTCTCCAAGCCATTTTAACTCAGTTTTAGTCTAATAAACACCTGGGGATTAAACGGAATTATGAAAAAGCCTAGAATAACAAAAACATGACGATTTAATAATATCCGTTCAACTATTTCCGGCTAGTTTTCTTTTATTTCCTCTCTCGGTGCTTGTCAATAAACTCCATGGACACAGGTTCAAGCCTTTTCCACTTTGCTGCCTGATCTTTTACTCCCCAGCTGTATGGACTGGATTGGGATCTGTTTGTGTGTGTGTTTGTTTGTCCAAATACTGGCCTGGGGCACATCCTGGTAAAAGCTTGACCTCACCCATCCTCACTGCATGCATCTCTGTGGGGAACGTTTATGGCAGCGCCTGCCTTTGCCTTCATTGCAGCGTTAAAAGCAAACACACCGCATGTCTTTGCTCTTGACAATATAGAAATTAATTTAAAAATGTAATAATATAATTAAAGGTCACTTGGTGCTCTTTAAACATTCTTTTATTGTTTTTATTTTCTTTTTTACAGAACTTAATTATCATGATCTTGATGAAACTGATCGTGTGTGGAATCCAAAGTAGCTGCCCTGATTGCCTGTATTTGTGCACATATCAAGCATTAAACGTTAAACCCTCACTTGTTTTCTGATCAGTACTGTTAGCCCACAGTGCTGTCCCAAACTGGTGTTATTCATTTGTTACAGTGACCTTTGATAAAGACCACAGATTTAGTTTGGTTTTTAATGATACGGACACATCACGTAAAGAGCAGCAGTGTGTCATGCAGGATTCACTCGCTGTTTTGCTGTTGTTTTTGTTTGTTTGTTTTCGCACCACTGCATCTGAGCGTGTGACGTTTAGGAGAGGAGATGAATCGATAAAAAGTTTAGATGTTGCGTGTGTTACGCGGGAAACAGGGAAGATCTGAAGGATGGACCCAGACGCAGAACTCAGAGTAGGCAGTTTAAAAGGTTTTTACGCAAAACACACACAAAGCTCTGAGGCTGAAACAAAGAGGATCCAACTAAAAAAGAAACCAAAGGAACGTGAATCCAAAACTGCAGGGAACTCAAGGAACCACTGGAGGACATGAAGCATATGGAGGTTCAGTGCTCTCACAAAGAACAAAGGGAATGACGAGCTATATATAGACACACGCACACATCAGGACACACTAATGAGACACAGGTGAAGCAGAACAACTAAGGTGACACAGGTGACAATGACGCAAGCAGGAGCAGGAAACAAGTGCAGAGACACATGATCTACAAAAGAAAACAGGAAATAACAGAATTCAAACTCAAACCAGGGCATTAAAGGTGAGCAGCATCTCCCGATGTCCTGTAATTGGGTACAAAATCACTGCATATCTAACATTAATGTCGACGGCAAGCAAGAGGAGAAGGTTTTTTAGACCCGCACATGCCATCAGCAGACTTTAATGTAACAACATATCAGAGATATGAGCGTTTATTATAAGCAGTTATTCCCCCATGCTTCTAATGTGGTAGCCTCAATTATCAAGGCGAGAGAGCAGTTCGAGCGCATGCCGTGGATGCAGAGCAGCGCTGCCTGTGTCCAAAAGTAAACACAAAGCATCGAGAAGAAGAATGGGACACTGAGGAGCAAAAACCAAGGAGCTCGCGTGAGGACAAAAATGTAGAAACTATAAAACTGAAGACTTCACAACTTGCTACTGGGCAGATGACAGCATGTGACCCCCTACAGAGTAGAAAGCAGAGCGAGGGGGCGAGAGAGAGGGAGAGAGTCATAGAATGAGACGTATTTAGTGAGAGAGACATGGGAAAAAAACACATTAATTAAAACAAGTCGTAAACAGTGGGGGTCACTTTATATTTGCTTGTTAAACTTGACCCACGCTGCGCGAAAACACATACACGCTTAGTTGCAACTGAGATACTGCAGAGCCTTGCTTGTGTGTGTGTGTGCGCGCGCGCGTGCGTGCATGCATACGTGGGGGTTGGTGTAATACACTGCGCACCAGCTAGACCGATACATTTGGCTGATATTGGTCGCATTGTTGTCGGTGCTTTGCATGCGACTGCAAGGCGATCGCTTCGCTTGGCACCAGTTAGCTTATGTTAGCACATAGATAGCTAGCCTGGCTGTGTCTCACCTGCTAGCATGCCATGTCTCACTTATTTAAGAGAGAGCAGTCGCCGGGCAACCAAAGCCACAATGGCCAATTGGATGTTTAAAACAAGATGTAACATTCCACTTTCTGAGCTTTCTGATTGGCTGACAGAGCCAGGCTAATTTTTTTTTTCAGTTTTTATGCTAGGCTAAGCTAACTGACTGCATGGCATGTTTACCGTGTCAACATAAGAGTCAACCGTATTCGTTTTTGAGGTGGAGGAACATCGATTCTGATTATTAGGCGAGATCTACGTTAAAAATCTCATTTCTGAGCATGTTTAATGTTGTTTTCACATACGTTATCAGCGGAAAAAGTAAGTTGTTAAGCGTTTTTAAGACAGAGTGGTGTGAGATTTCATTCAAATTGCATCAACTGTGGTTTCTGAATGCCAACTAAATAATGAACAAACAAGCTGCTTTTGATGATTTCTCAAAATGTGACGTGCCATACAGGCACCGAACATCCCCTGCAGGCGTTGCTCTGCGAAAGAAAAAATAAAAGAATTAAATGCAGGTGTGAGCTTTAGTATCGGCTTTCAAAAACACACATCAGTCCAAGCGCATTGTGCAGATCATGGCTGGAGGCAGGGAAAGGAAAGTAACGTCAGCTCCAAATCTTTCATGATACTATTATAAACTTTCCTTCCGCCGCCGAGTTTTCCTCTCCGCTCAGCTCGCAGCGGCTGATGTCATCGCCTCGTCTCACCCTCCTTGGCCTGCCTGCGAATGCCAAACAGCATAGGTGTAAAACTGTCGCCTCAGCTCACCTTCCAAACGCTTTGGCCGACCTTTTCGGGGATATTTGAGTGATCAGATATTTGTTTTCTCCACATGCTGAGGAAGAAAGTGAAAAAAAAACCCTCCGGACAGGTCAAACAATTCACAGACTTCGTGAAAATCAGATTCACAAATTCGCCCTGCATGTTTGTCCGAGTATATAAGATACTAGTTGTTTGTTAAAACCCTGATCTATTAACCAGAAATCGACAATAAGTTTGGTGAAAACCGTTTTCCCCGTGGAGCGCCAGTCACAGGTTGCTACAAGTCCTTGTTCGCCCTCTCTGTCTGTCTCCCTGACGTGTTCACATACATTCCTCTCTGACACCTGGAAGCTGAGGGCTCAGCACAGGAAGGCAAGAGCCTAAACAAACATGGAAGGTGTCCTAGTGGATCTGTGGTTTAGGGCCCACACCCTGGGCACTGGTGAGTTCAGGTGAACATGATATGATAATGTGGATGCCTGTTGGCCTTTCCACTCACATTTGTTCTGCTTTACGCTCTTAAGCTGCCATTTTTACAGTTGGTATCGATCTACAGTCCTGTTTGTGGAGAGGAGGCGCAGGTTTGCATGCACATTGCATGAATTCATATTAATTTGAAAGAATTACATGCGCGTCCATGTTCAGTCAATCTGTTATCTCACCTGTTAGCTCCTGGGCTAACAGCAAAAGCTAACGTTGACTTGTTATGGATGACAGGCATGAAAGCGTTTGTTTGCACAGATCTGTGGATTTGAGCTGAAATTTTAAATATGTACACTCCTAAATCTCAGAGTCAGCTACAGCTCTAAAATAATGAACAAGAAGCAGGAAGTTAAATGTTTACCTGTGAAATCTCATTTTCCAAAAGCCAACAGTAAAGCCAGATTTACTGATGTTCCCATTAACATGTGTCCATGCACGCGGCTGGGTGCTGAACTGGTCCGTTGTGTTTACGTTAATCTCCTCCTTTTTTGTTTTTTTCTATTTTCCGAACAGGTTGGCGGGCGCTGTGGAATATGTTTTTTCTGTCACAAAAAATTAAATATTGCCAATAATTAATGGAATCCTAATACAAAGCATGATAAACGTGCATGCGAACTCGTACAGTGCCAACAGGAGAAGCAACCGGAGTGTCTCAGCGTGGCGCGATGAAGTTGGATGAAGCCTCATGAAGTCTCATTTGTTAATATCAAGTTTATAGGTGTTGAGCTGAATTGCTGTGGACTCAGGACTCGGAGGATCAGGTGCAAGTACAGTTCATGCTTTATCATTACTATTCAAATGGAGATGGAGATCAGAGTGGAGAGCGAATGTCAGGTTCTCTTGCTCTCACACGGTTCTTTAGTGAAGGAGATGAAGGATCAGCAGGTGGTACACTGAAGCTTTCACAACAGTATGCAGGGACCGATGCAGGGATTGTTGTTCTTATAAATTGTTTTTCTTCAGTTTGTGACTCTCCTTTAAAATGAAACAGTACATTGTCGCTTCTGTAAACTGTCTTCATGCTCCTCATGCTCTCCTCTCCTGCAACCTCATGTTTTGGCTTTACAGCAGAAGGAGTTCACCCGCTCTCTTTCTTTTTCCTTCCTTCCCTTGTGCTGGCTGACATTCCTCTTCCTGCTTCTTTTACTCCTCCTCTGGGTCATCCACTTGGCCCTGCCATGTCCTCAGGAATGGGGGCAATTAGGACAGGCGGGGTGGTGGAAAGCCTCTGCCCCAACACCTCATCCATGAGGACAAACCACAGCCAAGCTGCAGCAGTGAGTTTCCCACTCACACCCTCTCTTGACCCCGAGCACTTCCAGCACTGAAGCAGAGGAACTCACTCACGGCAATCGCACACGCAATTCAGCAAACGTGCGATTAGTGATTTGCATCTTTAAAATAAATATTGTTTATATGCACTTTCCGCAGCAGGCCATATTTCTACACACTAGTCCTGGTCGCAAGAGAAAATAAGAGAAAACGGCAACACTTATCAGTCCTGTTGACGGGGAAATGCAAATGTAGGAAGACTGGAAAATGTGAAAAGCAGCACAAACACAAAACCCCATGCCTTGTAATGGGCTTTATATGAGATGTCACAATGGGTTTGTATAGGATAAAGGCTACTTCAACTTTAACTTTTAAATGCAAGGTGATCAGCTGGAGATGTCACAATAAACTACTGCCTCTAAACTTGATCACCCTGCCCACTTACGTATGTGATATGAAGTGTAGAAATGTGAAATCAACACAACCTTAGCAAGACGTAAGTCAGTGTACGAGGTTACGAGGTGGTGCAGCAGCTCCAGCAAAGGTTAGCAATCTTGTTAGAAACGCTAATGTTATCATATTAGCTGCGGGCTAATAATAGTTTCCGTCTATTTCCAGCTTTTATGCTAAACCGAACTAACCGGCCGCAGGCTCTATCTTCACGGAGCGCTATCAATGTTCTAAGCTAACTCCTGGCAAGAGCACAGAGTATTTCCCAATATGCTGAACCAGTCATTTAAATGGCCAAACATGTCATACAGTGTCTGTAGAGTATTCTAAGGTCCCAGTATTTGGGGCTGTAACATTGTTTCAAACTGTGCTTTTCTTCCTCGTCACACCCTCTTTTTGTTGGCTAACCTGTGGGTTTGGTTGGTTGAGAGAGTGGAGAGCATTTTGCATTTTGTTTGTCACACACACACACACACACACACACACACACACACACACACACGCATGCACGCACACATGCACACATCTCTCCTCCCCCTTCCAACTGTGTGCCACATGAAAGCGGTGTACACCCGTCTCTCTCTGTGTCAGCGGTGTGTTATTAGTATCCAGAGACTCCAGAGTGTCTGCTGCACTGTCACCTCCCACAGCCTTCTTTACACGCACTGTGTGTGTATGTGTGTGCGTGTGTGTATAATATATAGATGGGTGCAACCTGTATCTGTTGTCTGACTCACTCTGACAGGCACACCAGGAAAGCACCGTCAGCACACTTTCAGCGCCTTTGTGTGTGTGTGCGCGTGCTGTATTCACTCACATGAAATAATAGACTAGCAACGGATTCAAATATAGACATTTTATTTTTTTTCTCAGTTTCTGACAATAAAAATGCTCCTAAGGCACAGACCGCTGTGCCACTTTTGATCTACAGTTGACACTATAAATAAAACCTGAGTACAGCAAATGTGTTAATAGAATATGTACAACTTCTCTCTGAAACGTTTTAGCACCAATTCTTGATCGCTCTGTGTGTTTGCAAGGAGGAACTAAAGGGCTCCTCCAGCTATTTTTACTCACGTGGCTCGATTTACTTGTTAAAATTCACTCCGCCAGTGGAAACTATTGTTTACGTATCACTGGAGGGTGTGGAGGAGCTTCGTCGAGTTTGACAAAGTGACCCCGATGATGTCACTGTGATGTCGTCCTTTTGGTTTAAAGTCAGAGATTTGAAATTTATAACAGAAAGCTGGCGTTTTAAAGACAACACAGAGTTTGAAAGAATGACCGTTTGACATGCAAGGAGGATCTAATGAAAAACGATACTGCATTCCATTATGGGAGTTGCAGGATGCAGATTTTTCAGGAGCTTGACTGACACTTGGGGAATTCCTATAAGAGCCCTTTAATAGCACAAAACAATCCAACAAATACAAGTTCCTTAAGTAACCCTTAGTGAACAAACTGTGATCGCACACATATCACTTACATTTCTGCTATCGCTACACGACACGCTAGGCTAGCTGCTCCTCGTATCTGACGCTTTTATGGTTGTTCGATGTGATATTTGAGGTTGTAACTCATGTTAAGATAACATTTATTGTATATCACAGTTTGTGCACGTGCTTCTCTCTGGTTGTAAAATCGTAGCCTAAACTTTTTCCAAAATCATCAGCAGAAAAAACAACAAGCTCCCCGTGGTGCTTCCTTTCAATCACTGCGCTGTTGTCAAAACTGGCTCAGCCGCTACTGCGGATGCCAACATTATAATGATATTTTGACATGCTGTCACAGCAACGCTGACAAATGATAAGTCTACAAACGTAGAAATCGGTTAGAGTTACATGTTTTGGAATCTAATTTTGTAGCAGACGCTCAAATGGTCCAACTTTAAAATATGACTGCATGAAGCTTTTATCACGCCGATTACAAGGCACGCAGGGGTGTGACACCTCGGGCGTGTGGAACTAGTGTTGAAGACCCTTGAAAGAGTGCGTCACTCAAGCATCAAACATGATGATATTTTATTCCATGTGTTAGTCCTTCTTGTCATAAACCTGCCGCCTACATTATCCACAATGCAACTTGGCTGTCAACGCTTCAGTAGGAGATTCAGGTGCGCTACGCTAGTGGCAGTGAATGTAGCCTGGAGCTTCTAGCTCCAAGCAGAGGCACCTCTCCGCAAGACATTTCAGACTCGCACATGCAAACCTGACCGATTAACAATCCAAAATCACCAGAGGTACTTTGTCAGACCTCACACAGCTCCCTCTGGAGGCATAAAATGCTTCATACAGCGGGACATTGCAGCCCGTTACCATGTGTCAATCTCTCATCACCAAGAGCGCAAGCCTGAGTTTTACGTCTGGGGTGCGTTTTATAGGAAATAAAACCCCATAAACAAAAAAAACCAAAAACATAGACGCAAACATTGTTCGGCGTTTTGCCCAACAGCAGATAAAATGAACCGGCACTACAGAAGTGGATCCTCCCTTGAATCTACATCATGTCTGTGATGTATTCCAGGTGGAAAATGAGTTTAAGTTGTGTTCCTTAGTTGTCCTATATATTAAAAATACACCCTGTCAGGGATCATGTCAGTGTCTCTCCACAGTGTGTCTCCTGCTTTTCTTTCATATTGATGTTTTATTTTAAAAGGTTATCAGCCTTTCAGTGTTGTTCACCTTTAACCCGGTGGATGACCGCAGTTACATCACAATAGTCCTGTTTTCTGTACACAAAGCCTTTGCGTATGTTACATTTCGCCAGCGCCAGTGTAGTGGGCTTTAATTTGTGGCAAGGTCAGGAAGAATTTCAGTAGTATTCGGTTTGAGAGGGAGAAGGCGGTGTCAGAGGCCACTGGCAGGAGAATATTCGAAGGGAAAGACTGAATCCATGCAGCTTTTAGTATAAATATGGTCACACTTAAAATATTAAATATACAAAACATCATCCGGCTTCAGCGATTCCAAATAACAATGTCAGTATCAGTCACAGCACAGGACAAAACCCACACTGATCAGCCAGA
Organism: Datnioides undecimradiatus; assembly: GCA_008933995.1. NCBI lineage: Eukaryota > Metazoa > Chordata > Actinopteri > Lobotiformes > Datnioididae > Datnioides > Datnioides undecimradiatus. Next base: position 2,876,223 of record WARS01000048.1, read on the forward strand.
TCTCCACTAGAACCTCTACAATAGGAGTTCATGATCTTGAGGGCTGAAGTCTTGAGAGTGAGGCCGGCACCTTTTAAAAAATAAAATAAAATCCATATTTACTGTAGAAAAGCCTGTTTTACGACATGCGTGTCAGGTGTTACAGTCATGACTCTTGTTTGATGATCGCTGTCAGGCGTTTCCACTCACAACAGCAATCTGAAAAATACCCCAGGTGCTGAAGCACAGGGCTCCAGTCAAACCGCCTGGCAGAGTGCACTAACGTCAGTAGACGGCTCCCATGCTCTGTGTGGCCGACGGCGTTGCTGATGGCGCATGATGCGTCGGGCCCGACTGTGGCAGACCTAAATGCGGGCCCTGCTGCTGGTACCAGTTCTGGTGCACGTAATCTCCCATGCAGGCAGGCGAGGAATCGACTGGGGGCTGATAGGGACCCTGGCCCCTGCTTGTAGGATCGATCATTGCATTACTCTTCATGCTGCCGTTTGTGTTGCTGTTGCTGCTGCTGTTGTTGTTGTTGTTGTTGTTGTTGTTGTTGCTGTTGCTGTTGTTGTTTTCCCACACTGCTGGGGATGGAGGGGAGTTGCAGGCCATGGAGTCGCTGGCGTCTGGACTGTGCTCAAGAGGAATATCCCCGAGGGGAAACTCCCCGTTCTTGTAGAGCTTCTTAAACTTTGAGCGACGGTTCTGGAACCAGATTTTGACCTAGAAGGGAAAACATCAAATGTTGAAGCAACTTCAAGCAATATTAGTTCAAGTTCTGATATTTCTATGATCTGTCTTCACAAACTCCTTTTAGAATTACTTTGGGTGTTTTGAGGTGTGGTCACATGAGGTGCTCATCTATAATCGGTCTCAAACAAACGTCAGAACTCTCTTTGGCCCTTTGGCTTTTGGCTTTTTGAGTTATTGTGGGTCTTTTTCCCACCGTAAACAGCTGGAAATTAGTCTATTAGTTAGATTATCAAAAGAGAGACGGGGAACCAGGGAACCAAAAAAGCAAAGTTGCCATAAAACCAAAACAAGGAGCTGAAAGATGCTAAAACAGGCGAGTTCTCACTGTTTTGAAAGCTGCAAAGTCACTTGAAAGAAAATGTTTTTACCATCTTACTTTTCTTTGTATCTTCCATTAGCCCAATGTTTCTTTGCAGTAAACCTTTAACTTTTAACAACAGTTCTTTTATCAGCAGCGCACAACTACATGTTTTCAGTTAAGAAGTCCTGCTAGATCCACTGCAAACTACCTGGCGGAGACGAAAAGAGCAGAGAGCAAAAGTCTGCAGCTATCTGGTGAACGCCATGGGGGATTTAGCAGCTAAATGGCTAGTTATGAATCTGGGAAAGGGGTGGAGACCGAAACAAGGGCTAAAAGACAGGAAAGATTGAATTTTCGTCAGCTGGACAGAAACACAGCTCCAAGCGTACGTTAATGTCATTGTATGATTTCTGCTGGATTTCTTTATGAACTTAACATTGATTACCAGGTGTAATACTTGTCTATATACTTTGTTGTTCCACATTTCATTTCAGTTCTCTGACTTAATCCAATTGTTAAATGCACCTGCTAAGTAATAATTATTTTTAAAAATGAATGAATAAAGCAAAAGTGTGCTGTAGTATTTTTACCAGGAGTAAATCAGCAACTATTGGGTATTATATAACTTCCTTATACCACATGACACTATTCAAGACCAGTTACTGGCCGGCTGAGGTAATGCAATAGATCATTTACAATATTACATGTCTCATTGTGATTCCATGACAGCCATTGTATTGCTGTTATTTGTATAAACATCGCTGAATCCACAAGGGCATGACAACCACACATTTCAAGCTGCGGTGCATCGGGCTCATGCCTTTTGTTTTCTCAAATGCTTGCGCACGTAAACCAAGCATAATATTGAACAATGATTTACAGCTGCCGTGATAAAACAACCCGTGCCACAAGTGTTGCCTTTTATCACTCAAGCGAAGATAATTCATATTGTAGTAAATCATTAGGGCAGAAAGGGTATGACTGCATAAACCAGACTGACATGACAGTAAGAGCTCACAGGGTTGCCTTGGATCACTGTCTGCAATTCCGTATTTCTATTTTATTGCATTTCTTTATATTGTGCTATACACTCTTCTATTATATTCATTTCTTTGCCTTTCCTTAGTGATCTGTTATGGTATTCTGCACTCTTGTATATTTGAAATATATATAATTAATCAACACAGATCTTTAAAATGACTCTTTATCCTAACCTGGTGCCTTCAGATACTGTATTGCTCATGAGGTCACCACCTCCTCCTCACAACTTCTAGAAGTTGAAGAGGAGACACTTCATTCAACCTCTGTTTCCAGGTATCGTCAGGACCTGACACGACAGCACAGCAGGCGACATCACAAACCGACTTCAGCCGTTTACGCTGAACGCACTACATCTTCAGCCCCTGCACATCAACTGACACTTCAACTGCTTTTAACTTCCTAACTGTCGGCCAACATGCTCCAACTACCGACTTCCTTCTATAGTAGAGGACGCTTCAGCTATGACTGGCATTTCAGTATCACCTGAAAGCGTAATTTCTCTCAGTTCTCTCTTATTCTTTTATATTTAACACTTCAAAAAGCAGTTGCTCTAAATTCTATAATTCTTCTAAATGCTTGACGCAGCTTGCAGTTTCCATTCATTGTCACATTAGGGGCTGTTTCACCTGTTTACAGTGTTTGCAGCTGCGGGTTTCAAGACCGCACTTTCACCAATTCTATTTTTTAATGCTCTATGTTTTAACCATCATAATGCTCAACCGCTGCTCACCGTAGCCTCACCTGTGTCTGAGTGAGGCCCAGCTGTGCGGCCAGCTCGGCACGCTCCGGCAGGGCCAGGTACTGCGCCGACTGGAACCTCCTCTGCAGGACTGCTAGCTGGTAGCTGGAGTAGATGGTCCGGGGCTTGCGCACCTTCTTCGGCTTCCCGTTGACCATCCGAACCTCCACGTCTGGTTCCTCTTTCACTGCGGGAATACACAGTAAACAGCCATGTGACATTTCTGTGGGGACCGTTTGAGTGCTTGTGGAACCCCACAGCCCAGTCTTAGTCCTGTTAACTTCTCCTTTTTTCATCTTGTTGAACACAACAGAACCTGGATCAGAGTATTTTATTATTCTTATCCTGCAAACACTGCAATGAACTTGCAGCAGGTCTCTACAGGGCAGTTCATGCAGAGAAGTTGTTGCACAAAAATAGCCGTGGCTGCTACAACCCCGAAATTTCAAAGAAATTCCGCCAGCACTCTGAACTTATAATTTTGGTCTGAGTGTCTCCCACAGCCAGGGAGGGAGACAGAGATTTATAGGTGCGTTTCATGTAGCCTTGAGGCCCGCTTGTATACATCGCTCCCCGTTTTTGTGCTGTTATTCTTGTATTCCCATTTCTTCTGCTGCCTTCTTTTGGATAAATAACCAAACTTACCAACACACACTTATTCAACACATATATTACCTTTTACCTAAGGGTGGGGAATAAAACACTACCAAAAAGATGTATAAACACAAGGTTTATGCACAAGTTCATACATGAAAAATCCTCAAATATTCTAAAATGTCATATATTATCATTATTATTGTGTGACATACACTCACATGTAAATATTAGCATCTATTTAATGCTTAATGAAATATATTTTTAAATCCTCCATTTTATTCGACGTTAAAATTGCATAATATATTTAATTACTAATGAAAATATATTTATTTCAATAGAGACTCTGTTGTAAAGGTGCCATGTGCTTTCACTGCATTAGTCCACGTTGCCATTGAGGACACTGGTGTAGTGCACTCTCTCTCTCTCACTCACTCTCAATTTAAACAACAGACAGTTAACACAATTTAAAAGCTACACGTGGTGGGTGCTTTAAAGGATCATTCCACCGATTTTTGTTTTTTGCTTTTTTTTTTTTTTTACATATTTAAATAGAACTACTTTTGGACCAAAAGGAAAAAAGGAATCCATATCCAGAAATTTAGTTTGGAAGCAGGCTTTGAAAGAGCGTTTTTGACCTACATGTTGCCTGTTAAGAGATTATAATAATTAGAATAATTGATTTCATAAATAAAATATTATAAATCAATAAATGATTGCAAGATTACAGTCCAACTGTTGACCTTCTACAAATGACCTCTGGCCTCTACATCTCAGGGTTACTTGGTCCTTTAGTTGTTGTTGTTTATTATATTTAGTTAGTGTTTGCACATTTGATTTATTATCCTCACTTATGCATCAGTGTTTATCTATGAATTTATTTTGTCGCCTGTTTATTTATTTGTTTATTAGTTTGGGCGTGGCCATGGGCTTCGCATGATAAGGAGCCGTCCTCACTGGATGATTCAAAGGCCAAGGCTGACTGACATGTCGTGACACCTGATGTGCGTGGCTATGGGCCAAAGTCCCCCAGGGCCATTTCCAGGAGTCAACTCCCAACTGGAATGTCAAAAACAGTACACCAGTCTGTCGAGTTTGTTTTCCCTCTGTAGTTTGCACAGAGACACCATCCAAGCTTGGAGAAAAGAGCCAAAAGAGAGCGTTTTTAAACACAGTCTGGCTGCAGGGGAACTTAAATTAAAGTCAATGACCTTAAAATGATGTCTGCTGCTCCAAATGTTTTCTTAAACGCTCTCGTAATATCACTGTAGTTTTACAGTGACCGTGCGGCATCACTCTGATATTATGAATAAATAAAAACTCTCTTTTTTTATCAATATTATCAACCTACACCCTACCCATCGGTCAACATTTGGACTTTGTTACACACAGGGCACTGTACATTTAGTTCGTCTATGTTAGCAGGGATTGTTTAGGTTACCCGTTTAGTGCACATAAACCAACTGCGTGTTAATAAATTAGTTCTTCATTCCTGAGAAGTCGCAGGCTAGAACGAGGATGTGGCTTCCATCCAAAGACTTTCAGGCTCATCTCGAGGTTGGTGGATGGTGAACAGGTGAGATTTCAATTCCAATGAAAAAGAAAAAAAACAACCAGAAACTATAATCAAAGATCTCTTCCTCCAAACTCGCTTTTTTCTCCAGACTGAACCTTTATCTCGCCTGAAATGGTCTCTTGTTTCCTCTTCCCCCATGGGACCCCCCCCCCCCCGTCCTACACCCCTCTCTGCTGTGAGCCACCAAGTTAGAACCTCTGGAAACTTGTGGCATTGAATGGCAAAGCTGAAGAACGCTTGCACAGAATCCAGCTGGAACTGCCAAAAATCTGACTCCGGTCTTGGACGCTCCGGCATGTAAAACCAGAAGCAGCTCCACTGACAGTAAATGTCAGACTGAGTTTAGCTGCGAGCTCTTCTTTTTCTTCTTCTTCCAGCCACAAAGAATCAAGATTCTGCTTTTGAGCCATTCGTAGGAGCAAAAATCCTTCACCTTGATACTGTCACTCCTGACTGTTTTTACCTTTATGGTTAATAAAATTACAAATATTAATATTAACATACACTGCACATGTACAGACACTGTGAGGGGATATGTTTAAATGAGGTATGAAGGAATGAGTGTCTCAGTTTCCTCTACTTTAAAGGGCACTCTTATACCAACTCCAGACCTATTATCTTCAAATGATGGAGATTTAGAAGTTCAGGGTTAGGAGAGCAGGCGCTGAATGATCCAAAATATAATGAAAAACAGGGAAAAGGGCAGAAAAACAAATTATAACTTCCTTTCCTCTGTGCGTAAAACTAAATGCGCAATTACTGGTATTCTTTGGCTAGACGTGAGCACTTGCCATACATCAGCCTCTGGTGGTCAGTGCGGCTTTTCTTGTTCTCGGAGTAAAGGTGGGAGAGGGTGTTTAACAGATCTGTGTCTGAGGGAGCGCGGCTGCTCCGGGTGTTTGACTTTACTCAGTTCATCGTTAAACCGGTTCAGATTGCCTTGTCGCGGGTCCGCTGCTGACAGTTAGAGGCTCCAACTTACCACCGTCCTGCAGCGTCGACTGCACTTCCCTGCCGAACGCGCCGTGGTCTCTGTACGCTGCGTGGGGATACGGGTACTCTGCCTTGCCAACCGGGTAGGCGCCGCTTGGACCCATCCCGTTCAAGTTATAGTGGTGGTACGCGTACGGGTTCATGTGTTGAGCGGAGTACGGCTGCTGCGCCTGATAGAAATCCTGCGAGCCGTGGAGCGCGCTCTGGCCGCTGTAGAAGCCCATGTCTGTGGATGAGGACTCCGGCAGGGTCGGGGAATCCTTGGTGGTCGAGATGGAGCTCCCGGGCACGGGGAGGGAAGGTTTCTTCTCCTCGAAAACAGGTGAGGATTGCCCGTTCATTCTCAGGCCTTTGCGGTGTTTGCTCTAAACTGTGAAGTGTTCAGGAGTCCTCGCAGTCTGGAGCTGGCGTTCCCAAACTCCCTTGACGCAGCAGCCGGGCTGTCCACCGTGGCGGCGCCCAACCCAACTAGAGCTCGTAATTACAGGGCGCGCCGAGCTGAGCCAAGCCGGGCAGGACAGAGGGGAGTGGATGTCTCCTTCTCATTGGCTCGCCTGCTCGCTCCCTGCCTCTGCCCTGGGGCCAAGACAGCGCTGACTGTCGCCTGTCTGGCTCCCCTCTTCTCCCCGCAGAAACCTCCAGTAAGCCTCTCCTCGGGCCTGCACCAGAGCGCATAAACAGTTGGCAAGCCCGTAAACTCCTCTAACTAACATTTACCTCGACATATCCTGAAGACCTAACGACATGCAAGATCCTCAGCAGAGCAGATAAAGATTCGGAGACCAAACCGCGCATAATGGTGTTGTGATAAGGACCGTTTACGCACCAGGTTTACGGCGCTGCCTCCTATTCAAATGCAGATGCTGGAGCCAGGCGCTGTTGTCGACCCATGTTGGGAGTTGTTTACAGTTAAGCAAGGCTTATTTTTATTCTTTTTTTCCCCCCCAAAAAGGCTTTTCCTGCTTTACATGTGTTGATTCTGGGCCCCGGGCTTCTCCCAGGCCCCGGGGGAAGAGAAGCAGCCACCGTAAACTGGCATTCCTGGAGGATACGGCGATGGGACACCACAAGGAGCAACTGCCATCATCCAGTCACACACTCAACACGATAAAAAGTCTAAATCTCCAAAAACAAAAAACAAGTTATTTGTAATTTACCAAAGTCAAAGTCATCAGACTGCACCTGCATTAACCGTGTTCTGCAGTTTTTTAATCTAGTTTCAGTTTAAATACTATATAACTGCGATGAAATGTGGATTTTACACACGCCAAAGGAGTGAGTGGAATTCCCATGTCACTGGTGGATTCACGTGTGTGACGCGATCGCACCAGCAGATGTCACCATTTAGACTCGGAGGCTTTACACGCAGACGTTTAGGGGGATTTTCAGGAAATCCTGGCAAAACAAAGAGATTTCAGGTTAGCGGGGAGGGGGGCGGGCATCGGGATCACACTTTTAAAGCCCACTCTGACAATCTACGATGTCAAGAGGGAGATAAGTCGGTGTTAACCTCTGATCGACACACAGCAAGAGCTGAATGTAGGTCAGCTGCTCACTGTTCTCCAAAGCAGCGGTGGATCGCAACCTTTGAGCCTCCACAGGGCCCACGGGATCAAGTAAAGGACACCTGCGCGAACACCACCCGGCATGTCACACGCGTGTACAGGAGGCCGTTGTATCAAAGCAAGTGTTTTATCCGTATTTTCATGTTGAATGTTGAGGTTAGTTAAGTCAACACAGGTGCTGCTTGGAGAGGCGGAAGCTGGGCGGGAGCATGAATCCACGTTTACCATTCATCCGTCACTTTAAATCACTCCAACCATTCCCCTTGATCTAGCTGCTGACAATTAGCCACTTGCTCATAACTTTAGGTACTATTCGAAGCATTTAAAGTAATCACTTTAACCCAACTACTCATACGCCTTAGCTAACTTATGTTTTGAAGCATTGATTCATGACTGTAGGTGTTACATGCTGCCTAGATTTCATGCAGCATCAGTTGTAAAGGTGCTGCTGAGCTGCTCTGCAATGTCTCTAGACCCTGAAATCACTGGTCGTAAGATGCACCTGAATACAAGAGAGCAGGCTCTAACGATCCATGTAGCCTCATATGAGAAGAGGAAGGCAGAGATGATCGAAGAGGCAAAAAGACAAAACCCCAGAACACGCTTTTGTTGTAAAGATCCTAAAGATCACACAGCTTACAGGTTTAATTCTTTTTTTTTATTAGCATTTGTCTTTCTCTATGTCATATATGTTAAACCCTCAAGTCCTTGCAAAATTAAGTTCCCAGAAATGTACAGCTTGATTTTCTTGAGCGAGGCTCGCCGCTTTCAGCGCATTAAAGCCATCGCATCTCAGGACGTAGAGTTCCCTCTCCAGTCACGGGTCGCGCGTCAAAAGCACTTCGTGTGACTGACCAAGCTCTCGGTTGGCGAGATTTATTCTGTTCTTATGCGTTATAAAAAAGGGGGGGGGGGGACAGTGTGAATACATCAGGCCTTGGATGAACGGAGGCGCTTGGCAATGGTATATACAAACAGGTAGTAGGAGTGCAAGGGGGGGAGGGGTGGGGGCATGGGAGACCCCACTGTGGTGGTAAATGTCCTCCTCTCCTTGTGGCATGGTCCCGAGTGGACAAGAGCAAAGTCCCTGTGTGGTCCACGAATCCCGGAATGCCTTGTGTGTGAGCGAAGACCACTCGCAGCGACGAATCAGGTGAGAGGGGCAACAGTGGTGGTATGGACGTGAAGGGGGGGAGGGCAGGGTTGTTCTGACGGCCTTCGTCTTCAACTAACTGCGGGCTGATTCTTCGAGACGGCGGAAGGTCGGGAGGAATCCAGACATTCAGTTTCGTGGCTGGTTGGCAAGTTGAACAGAACAGGTAGAATCCGGTGGGTGACAGAGAACCAACCAACCCACATTTACCCCTGGTTACACTCTGAGAACAGACCGAGCTGTGTTTTTATATATAATACATGTATGTATAAGTACTGTATATGTATTTTTTTATTGTTATATTACAAGATTCCCTGATGGCCAGTGCAGAGAGAAACAGTGGGGGGGTGGAGGAAAGGAGGAAAGAGAGGCTCGTCCAATTTTACATACAGTAGAAACCAGTGGTGGGAGAAGAGAAGAGGGGCACAGTGCCTGGATTTGTCCATAGGGAGGAGCACGTTGTGTCAGATCAACCCCAGTCAGACAGGAAGGAGGAGACAGGAGGGAGAGCAGAGGGCTGACGGAGAACAGGAGGAGCAGTGTGTCCACCCGCTCAGTTTGTTGCGCTGTCACGTTGTCTTCAGATGGTCAGCTGGTTTGTTTGCTTGCTGGATTGTTGAGTGTTTGTTTAATTCCTCGTCCTCCCTCCCTCGTCCCTCCCGGGTTGAAGTGATCGATCAACGGAGGTCTGACTGGCCCACGTTGCTCCAGGCGGGAGGACTGATGGTTTCGCTCTCTCTGAGGTTGGAGGAGGGGGGGACAAAGACAAGTTGAAGTGAATCAGTGCTGAGAGTTAAAGTTAAAGCTCCTGGCAGACAGATACAACTGGATCAATCCACAATTGGTCATTTAATTGGTAGATTCCCCAATATTGTTTATTAAACCAGTCATCAAAGCTAATCCATCACCATGGATGAGCTTTTAATACTTTCTGAGCAATGGAGCTCTGCGGCACAGTACCAGCTTTAGCCCTTGGATGCTTTGCATTTAATTAAAACCTCACTGCACACAGATTCGCAGATCATAAGTTCTGCCGGGCTGACCTTATGTTAGCTTCTTGGCTTTGTTGTAGAGCGAGTCGACCACTTTGCTCATGTTCTGAATGGTCTCCAGTGCTGCCTCATATGTCTTGTCCACCACAGGCTCGTCGAAGACAATCAGCACACCTTCGCCTTGGTCCAAGATACCTGTTTGGAGGGTGTGGGGGTGGGGAGACATGCACACCTACTTTTTAGGTTCAGTTCACCCAGTAAATAAAGAAAAACTCAGCAAACTGAAGCTGAATTCATCTGCAGGGAACATCCACAAAACACTCATGTTTAACCAGAGAAGAGCTGCAGAGTCATACCGTGAAACTTTTTGTCCAGGATCATCTGTGATAATTTCCTCTCCACGTCTCCCTGAAAGGTACAAACGGTTACACTGTAGGTGTTTCACTGTGAAGACCGGAGGAACTCCTTAAAATAAGCAACTCATTTAGAAGAAAAGGGAGCTCAGTCTTACCTTGGGGAGTTTGATGAGGGAGGAAATGTGTGCTATCTGTTAAAGAAGGACAAGAATGATGAAAACATAAGAATACTGGAAGAACATCAGTGAATATACGCTTTCTTAGTGGTCTTAATGGGCCACTGTAGCATCTGACACAGTGACTACTCCTTTCACTTCCTGACTTTTCCCAGTTATACAGTCAAGGCACTGGGCAAAGTCTCCACATCCTGGACCAGCTGTCGGGACTAAGTGGGGACAGATGCGGGTAGATGTCCATAAGATTACCTGGACCCTGGAGAAAGGTTCGATGACCCTGATGAGATTCTGCTCCAGCAGGTTGTCATACAGCTTGGTCAGGTGAGTGCTTATGATGGGGTCATCCCTCAGCTCAGCTTTGTACTCTGTTAATGCCTTTGGGGGAGGGGGAGACAAGACACTTGGATCACTAATGAGGAGAGAGGCCACGACGTCAACGAATCAAACTGAAAAACCATTAACAGTGAGGGCAACGTGCTGCGTCAGACCATAACCACGAACCTTTTCGAAGTCTGCGAGCGACCGGTTCTTGCTGGCTTGTGCCACACACTTCAGTGAGTCTGTCTGTGGAAAATGAATAGAAACAGGAGGTAAGGGGTGACGAGGTGCATGCTGGTTGCTCCAGCACACGAGCCGACGCAGCCTTGCAACTGCCGCTTTTAAAAGCCCCCCCCGCCCCCGTGAAACGCGCTCACTTTCAGCAGCTCCGTGCACACCTGGAGAGAAGTGCAGAGCTTAACAGGCTGGCGATGCATAGTTCTGGTTACAAAGCTGTGATTGGGCAACAGATGTTCAGGGGAGGGGTTTAGCGATCATCAGTTAAATTTAAATTGTATGAAGAGTGATACCTGTCTGCCAGCGTACCGCAGCGCCAGCTTGCCACTGATGAGCGCCTGGACGTCCTCTGGCCTGGAACAGAAACACTATGCCTCAGACACAGCAGGACTGTCATGATGAGTCTTAATGGCCTTCAGCAGAGCCGCACGTCTAACCTTAAGTGTTATAGCATTATTATAGAGTATTATAGCACTTACGCGTTGAGCATGATTTTGCAGAGCAGCATGTATTTGAGGGCTGTGATGGCTCGGGGGCTGTCGATGGAGTCGTAGCCCTCAAAGGCCTCATAGAAGTAGGAGTAGGCCGTCTTCCAGTCTTTCTCCTCTGCTGCGTGGATGATCCCTGGAAACACGACAATCGCACACACAGAAACATCTCATTAACTGAAACAGAGACTCCTCTATTCTTCACCCAGCACTCTGGTTTATGTCAGCAGTAAGTTCAGTAAGTGTGTGTCCTGTTGGTACCTGACTGCATGTCTAAAGCTGCTTGTAGTTTAGGGGGGCAGTAGATGGCGTTGGCGGTTGTCCTGGCCGATGTGAGGGCGGCGCGGGCCTTGGGCAGGTTGCTGAGCGCGTGGTACGTCTTACTCTCCAGCAGCTGGACCTCCACCAGCAGGGCCTTGTCGTCCATCTTCTTCAGCTCCTGCAGCAACTGGGAGCCTCGAGTGGGAGGGAAGTTTATAGTCAGTGCAACTCTTTAGGTATATTCACTATGTTTGACGCAACTATAACGAGACATCCCATTTGTTAAGCATGCTCCTGCAATGGGGATGAGAACTTAAATGCATTGGTAGAGAAGTCTGAAACATCCAGCGCTCAAGGATCAAGTTTGACTGCCATGAAAGTCTGTCCTGTTATTTTTAAGCATTAGAAGCAAAATAAGTAAATTATGTCAACTCAACCTCAAGATCTGTGAACTTAGCTCATACTTCTACTGATGCTTATTGCTACTGTGCAATTTCCTTGCCGCTGTAACACTACTATTGATTTGACAATAAAAATATATTTATATTTATTTAAGGTTTAACATGTGTACAGCAAGTTATATATATGCAAGAGCTGTGTAGTTTGCATTGGAGTGCATTCACCAAGAATTGGCAAAGAATACTTGAAATGTGTAAGACAGCAATCCAGAGTGTGTGTCAGACGCTACAGACTTGATGCTGGCGTAGACACTTACCGAGTTGTAGGGCCTCCTGGTAGCACTTTGTGTCGAAATACAGTGAGATGAGACGAGCCTGGGGACAGAAGAGAACAACAACCGTGTCAGAGTCCTGGTCTACGGCCTGTGTGTGCAAGGATCTGTATCAGGGACGTGACCTGTTGATGTAAAATCTGGTGTTTTGGGGAATAACTGCAGCATCACAAATCATAGTGCGATACTCAGGATAAGAGGAAGGTGTTTCGAGTTATTCAGCTGCTGTCATCAACGCCCCTTTTTACAAATCAATCCTAATCTTGAGGCGTGCTGTCTGTTTGTGTCGCAGGACAAATAACACTTGCAACACATCACAGACCCACAATTCCAGGTGTGTTAGTGCAGTTCTCTGGTGCCACTTGAGTACGCCTGGCCTGTTCCTTCTCACCAAAACGAACCTGACAAGGCACCCCAGAGGCAAAACAACAACAACGCTCACCTCTAGCGCCTGTCTGAGGAAGGTCCTCTTCTCGGCCTTGGCCCACTCTATGCACTCCAGGCAGAGCTCCACCTCCTGACCCGTGGCTGCCTCCATGTCCAGGAAGAGGTCCAGCAGGGAGCGGACCAGCCGGGCTGCCTTGGCCTTGGAGATGGAGTTGAGGAAGGGGCGAACATACTTGAGCAGACCACCAAGCTCTGAGAAGAGGGCGGGGAGGAGGAGAGCAGTGAGAATGTCTAAACAGAAAACAGCTGAGAGTGAGTCAGTCGGTCAGTCATATGACTGCTACATGGTAAATATGTTATCTGAGTGCTCCATATGATGAATTAGACCACACCACAACAGTCCTGTTCTCCTGTTTTGATAAACCACAGCTCTTCCACTCTTCATACTAACATGACTGCATGCTGGCTTGACAGAATTACATCTAAACCTTGACTAGTAAAGAAAGAGTAGTCCTTAGTCCTGGTTAACATTCTTGTTGCTGCAGTATGTTAACTCCTTTCCATGCATTGCAGCATTTTGCAACAAATCCAAAACACCAGCTGCAGCATGCTTGACTGCTTGAACAACAGAGCAACAAATGTTTGTGTTTCACTGCATGTTCATCAAGGCAGCCACACGATGCAAAATAACAGAAAAGTCTTAGAAGCAGAGTAAGGTTGAAGGTCAGCATTGTAGTCTTTGCAAAAGTAGTGAATGACTCAAAGCTCCCTCACAATAAGGCTTGGTAAGGTGGGACATGATTTCTCTGCTCCATGCAAACAAATGGCAGCTAGCCCATTCAGCAATTTGACAAATGTATCAGATCGGGTGACAATACACATGAATCTTTATGAAGTTTGAGCAGGTGTTGCAAAAATAAAAAAAATAGTATAACAGCTTAGATCTTCAGCAATGTGGACATCATGTCAGGGCTCATGTAATGGATTGAATGGAAGCCTTTAGTGAATTATTTAAAAAAAATAAGTTTAATCACTATGACATGAAGCATTGCGTGTGTGTGTCTAAAACAATACATACAAGTGCGAACATCATGTTCTGTTACCTGCAGCCTGTCCTGTCTTGGCCAGCAGCCCACCCAGCTCCAGGATGCTCTGCTCCTTGACACGCACCGCCTCCTCATCACTCTCCTGTATGTCCCGCTTCACTACAACACACACGCACGTACGTATATAATGATGTCACCTGATCCGTACCGACATTAGTCACCGCGATATACAAACAGTAAAAATGCTGATGTTGCACTCTTTTCTTCTCTCTCTAGAGGCTAACATTAAATCGAGTTATATCCGGGAAAGGTTGGGTTGGATGGCAAACAGCCAGCTGTCTAACGAAATACCGGAGCTGTCAAATTAAACAATAAACGGCAATGACAGCTACAAATCTACGCTTTCATAATCAATATTAAGCCTCATATGGTACACGCGCATAAACTCATGGATGTGACAAAGGTGACGTTAGGAGACTCAGCTCGGTTTCACATTAATTTCCTCGTCGGCCTGACATTTGACAAGACGAGCCATAGCTGCTAACAACGCTGGCTTCATGCTAACGTTAACTAGCCAGCTGTCAGCCAAGTTCCTGCTAAATGAATGAGCCGGGGTAGTGAGCGTTAGCTTGTCTGATGAGCTAGCCGGTGCGCTGCTAACCGGCTAGCCCGCTGCTGCTGACTCACTGTGCAAGCTAGGAGAAAAAAGAGACGGCCAGCACTGGGCTAGCTAACTTAGCTTAGCTGCTAACAAGCTAACAGCAAATAAGGCTAACTCTACCGGTCCACGTTTCATAGAGGAGTGTATAGCTTCAGTGTCTGAGCGTCAAATGACTGTCTTTCTAGTGTCATACTGCGGGGTTTATATTTACCTATTGAATGTAAGATATCGATAGAGGCATTCCGGTCTGTTCCAAGAAGAGACTGTGCTCTCTGAAACTCAGCCACTGCCGCGGCTGCCATCTTTCCTCTGCCTGCAGGCTCCGCTCCGCTCTGCCTGGCTGTTTTCCGGTCAGGTCGTTCACATGGTCAGAACAATGCTGCCCCCTGCTGGTGATGTCCACCACTGACCGCTGAGAATGGCACACTATTTAAAAGCTAACACTAGTTTAACACGTCTCGCGTGTTTAACGAGGAGCTAATATTCGCTGTCTGGTTATTGGTGATTGATGATTTTTGATCTGAGCTCACGATCATTAGGAGTGATAAATTTTTCATTGACATTAGCCTAAGATCTGCAGGTGTATCTTGCTGGTTAAGACTAAGTAGCCATAAAAGATGCTGGCATCACAATTGATTAGACAAACTGTTGATGCATTATCACCTGATTTTATAGCCGCATTAAAAAGGATCCATATCGTTTGTATGGGAACAGCCCAAGAGATCACACTTCAAAAACTGAAGAACAAAAAAACTAAACATGGAATTTCTGGAGAAAAACTTTAAAGAACAGAAATAAACATGTTTGATTTCAATGGGTGCTACAGCTCTGCATGATGGAGGTGGGAGGTTTGCAGTTTCATCTAGGTGGTCACTGTGAATCTGTGACGAGCTGAAAATGTCCTTTAACAGAAAAAAAAAAAAAAAAAAAAAATCACACTGTGCATTACCATTAAATAACAATGAGATGCAGTCTCATCTACTTCTGCTCAGTATGTCAGTATAGCAGTCAGGGTTTACTTAGATGAACTGAATGTCCTGGTAGCTCCAGTAATGTATTCTCTTACGGTAGAATGACCCATTCACAATTGTATTATAGTTTCATTAAGGTAAGCTGTGGACTGGTATTGTGTGTGGTAGTGATATGTGGAGTAATAAAGAACATAATAAAGAAAAAATACCCTTTATTTTTAAAAAATATACACAAAAACTTTAAATAAAAACTCTCACAAGACAGTCATGACAACCATGTCTGCTCTCACAGGACAATGGACAGATAGTCACACACCTGAAAGCAGAGACAACACACGGATTACTTTTCCTGCGGGGAAACTGGGTCAGCCAAAAGTCAGATAAAGTTATTTATCCTGAATCAACTTCCTAAAACTTGGCAGGGACTGTGCTGTACCTTGCAGCTTATCATCAGGTTAGGGGAGCTGTCTGTATTGGCAGCCACGGAGAAAACAGGGTTGTGGAGACAGTCCTCCATGTGCTCCGACACCCTGGACTCCAGAAGGTGCTGCAGGACATCAGGGGTGATGTTCTGCTTCTGAAGACAACGTGTACAGAGAAACCAAAACATGTCTGCGTATGTTTACAGGTGTTCAGCACAGGACAAATATCAGTATATGTATGGAGAGATGAGCGTCAGTGTTTCACCAATACACAGCCATGTTAATTTGACTCACTAGTGTGCATTCCTCCTGTTCAGCTAAGTAAAACACAGTCACTCTCAGGGAAAGTTATATGAGGAGCAACTGTTTTCTATGACAGACACACTCCTAGAAGTTTCTGCATAATGGGCGTGGCTGAATTATGACTGAGAAGAGGAAGTGAGATTTTTAATGCAAATTGCAGCCATGGAGTGCAAAAATGTAAACACAACCTCTTCACAACTTTGGGTGAGGTAATGGTTTTTGGGGTTTTTTTCTAAGTGTGCTGTTATGTAAACCCACGTGGTCTCATGTGTTCCTCGTTGTTAACGGGACAGACTTTAAACAAACCTTAGTGTTAATGTACAGTCCGCAGGGGCAGGAGACGAAAAGGTTGTTGATGGTCAAGTTGTTCCTGAGAGACAACAGAGGCATGCTTATGTTAAAGTTTAGATGAGTGGTGTAAAAATAGCTGGTAGAATATAGAAAAACGCCAGAGGATCTTATGCAAGTGCACTGACTCACATGTGACACACAGGGCAAATAACACCCACGTCTTCCATCCTTTCCACAACAGACGATATGTACTGCTGCTCAAACTGCAGGTTCCTCTCATACTCTTCAATAATAGACATCTCTGTGGGACATAGTCAAGAATACACAACACCTGCTGATGTTACCAGGTTCTATGATCATTTGAATATATGCAGTATGTGTTTTACAGGACATTCACAGTCTGGATGCTTTTTTTTTTTTTTTTTTTTTTTTTTTTTTACCTTGAGACATGAGCTCCTGTTGGATTTCTTCCAGTACTGCCAGTTCATCATACTCCTTCATGGCACTGAACATCTGATACAAAGCAGACCTCAACTTGTTTACAGATCCCAAACTGACAGTGATAGTGTGAGTGAAACAAGTTGTTATATTAAGATCTAGTGCATTCTGTGGGTAAAGGTGGATCATACATCTGACAGAACTAACAGTAACACAGACCCAGGATCAGGGTCAGGCAGACCGACCTCCGTCATGCCCTCTGACCCCCACAGCGAGGGCAGTCTTCGGTCTTCTGACTGCAGGGCGCTCCACTCCTCCTCCATCACCTCCTGGACGATGGTGGAGGCCCCGGAGCTGCTGCCCTGCTTGCTTTCACCCATCTGGCGATACCTCTCCAGCAGCCTCGACCTGCTGTTTTTGAGTCTGTCCACACATCGCTACAAAAGACACACGGACACAACCGCACAGTGTTAAACTTTCGCAAAGGCTAACGTTAGCGGCTCTCCCACACGCTAGCTAGCTAACGTTAGCTGGCGGGGTTTGGTTCCTTACCTTGCGGTACGTTTCTTTCCATGGCGGAGTCGTCCCTTTATAAAGTGAACGGTGTCGCTGAAAGGCGTCCATCTTTAATGCTCCCAGCGAGTGCAGAGTTACGCACATGCCATAACTTGTTCACACTGATTGACTACATTTGGGGAACACGTTAAAAACAAAACATTTCAGCTTTTAACCCCGTGTCCCGGAAGTTGATGTGTTCTGCCGCGGGTTGCATGATGGGTTATGTAGTTCAGTGCTGCCAAAAATGGTTCGAATGACCGCAGTCTCGTAATGAGTTTGATTTATAGACGGTGTCAAAGTCATAGTGGGCTAAATGCTGTTTCAAAGGCAGAAATACACATTTTGTTGTATAAATATTTATAATTCATAAATAACTCATTTTAGAATGGCTTTAAAGTGGCTACATCAGCATATGAAGCCTAAACATGTTTTAGAAAACAAAAATTAAAAGCACATTCCAAGTGAATTTCTAGCATATCTGAATACAGTTGAACCATCGGTTATTAAGATTAAGTCAAAGTCCAAACTCACTAGAATGAACTGAATCCCTGATGCATATCCAACACTAGTTCCACGTGATTTGTTAAATTTACTACAAAAAACCCTTTGAACATCTTCTGACTGTTTTCTGAGTCACGGTGTTGTTTACACCAGCTCATTCCTCCCACTGGACAAGTAACACAAGCTGAAACCTGAAAATGTTGCAGTATAAATGAATTATACATTATGCCTCAGCCTCCAGTCTAAGGGGGATATTCATTTTTCCACTATGCTGTTTTGTTTTGTTGACTGCATCCTTCTGGAAATTGTGAAATATGTATATTCAATACATCCATCACACTGAACATTTTGTCAGTTTTAATGATACATTCTGTATTACTGGCTCTATATACTGTAACTGTGTTTTTACAATGCTACCTGACTCACTGTATACATCATAGCTTAGACATCAGCTCGTCATATCTCCTCAGCATTCAGATGCAGCACCCTCTTTAAAGGGCTTTGCACATTTCCTCATCTCTTCCAACTCAGGTGTCTCCTATGCCCATGGTTGAGAGCCACTCAAATAAATGGACTTTCTGGCTTACAGCCTCCTTACTGGCTTTATGGAGACTTGGTTATGGCACGTGGTGCTCTGGATGACAGAAGACTTTCAGAATGACACCTGCTAATGTTCCACTTTCGGTTTGGGTGTCTGATGTGGGATGTCATGTGTCGGGGGATCCTGAGGGAGGAAGGTATCTGACAATCACAACAAACCTTAACTCACAGTTCAACATACGAGTAACTCCCGTAGCATCCCAGATGAGAATTCCATTGTTAAGTTTATTATAGATAGTATAATAGTTAAAGAATGGTGCAACCTCTACAGCTCAGTCAAAAGCAATTCGCAACTTCTCCAAGGCAGTCTTCCTGTCTGAAACAGATGATGACATCAGAACATGCCCTGTTGTGTAGTCGGACAGATGTCACATTCATTTTCCTCAAAGCTGCTTTTGTGACTGGTAGCTGAGGTAGGAAAACCTGCAATCAAAGCCTGTACTCACAGACACTGACACTGCATGTGACCCTGACAATAATGCTAGTTAGGCATTATTCAATTTAAACTTCTCGTGGGCCCAGAACCACTGATTTGAATCCAAAGCTGCGTTTGTCTGTCTGAATAAAAACCGGCACAATCCCTCTCTTTTCTCTCCAGTCCAAGAAGAAGTCATCATGAAGCAAAAGACTGCCAATTCAGCTAATCAGACACTGACCTTCAGTAGCCTCAAAGTGGCGCTCTACCAAATTTACACAGAAGGATCAATTTACTAATCATCATCTGAGGTGCCTGAAAAGAGCTTTACAAAGTCTGAAAAATGACTCTAATGATGTTGTTCCATCATTCCAAACTATTTGTTTGTAGAAGCTTCAGATGGAGTGACTATACTGCGCTTAAAAAGTCAGAACATCCCTCTGAAATAGCAGGTTTTTGAAATGTAAAGACAGAAATCACAGCAATGTCAATATTTGCCTTATTTTATCTTTAATGTGATCTGTTAACACATAAACATTAGAGGAAAAAATAAAAAATGTTAATTATTTGAAAAAGATAAGCCTCTATTAACTTTGCACATCTACACTTTGGACTTTTAGCCCAGTCCTCTTTGCAAACAGTTCTGTCAAATAACAAAAGAAGTTCCGGTGTGCAGCTCTCTTCATTCCACACGTTTCCAGTTGAATGAGGTCTTACCATTGTCATCAGTTTTCTGATGAGCAGCAATTTATTTTTTCCAAGATATCTTGAGCTTTGAAGCTACTCCTTATCCCTTTAATCTCAACAAGAGCCCTGAACAAGCTGAAGGGAAGCAGCACTAAAGTCTGATGCCGCCACCATAATTCAAACAGGGTTGATTCAGAGTACACGTCAACGGCTGACCACCACCTGACAGAAAGTCCCGTAGTTCCCTCAGTGTTGCTGTTAGCCTTTTGGTAACTTCCCCAACAAGTTTTCACCTCATCATTTTATCAATCTTGGAGGCTCATCCTGATCTTTGCAGCGTCTCTGTGCTGCCATGTTTTCTCCACTGACCACAGCATGAGAGCAAATCCATTAACTGTTGACTGTTGTGATTGGAATCAATGCAGGCAGGGAAAGCTTTCCGTTGGGTTGTATTACAAGAGCTGTAGGATGGATTCAGCATATTGAAGCTTGATTCATATTCCTAACTAAAATAGGATTTCTCTGCTTCTGCTGCACCAATGTTGATTCTTCTTTTTTAAACCAGTCTCTTGTCAGTATCAAACTTTATGAAAGTACTGAACTGAACACTGAAGGACTGTTTAAAAGCAACACCACGAAGAGAACGCTTGGTAGGACTTACATGGTAGAAAGCAAAAAGATAGTTTAGTATTACAACAATATGAAATACAAATGTAACTGTTAAAAACATTTAAAAAACATTCAAAATAATGATATTTCTGATAGATTTGTAATGGCTTAATTAGTTAAAGTTTCCTCTGTTCATATGTAATTTGGTGCTAATGATTACACAGATATTTTGTTGTCTAAGCAGTTTTTTTGTGTTACAGCACAAAAAGATTGTGTTAATTTTAGTTTTATATACAGTTTTGATGTTTAGTCCAGTCTTTCCAAACCTAAGAGTTGGACTCCTCCATATACTTGTAAAATGAACTTCAGGGATCATGAGGTGGTTGAGAAAGACCAAATACAAACACAAGCCTGTTCTCGTTTTATTTTTTCATCACATAGAAGCAACTTGTTCAGTGTCATAAGTGCATCATACAGTGGCACTAAAAAGTGTACACACTCTTATGGAACTGCAGGTGTTTGAGATGGAATGATGAAAACAACAATGTAAATATCAGCCTTGTCCCATCTTTAATATGTTCTCATAACAAACAAAAACGCAGAGGAAAAAACAATCATTAGAAATTATTTAAATACAAATGGTAGTATGTGCAGACTCATGCAAACAGGGTATAGTCATTTAACTGTTCCTAATAATTAATATTTTGTAATATTTAGTTTTTGATTTTTACAAATTTCAAAAACATGCAGCTTCATAAAAAGATGTTTTAAAGTAGCACAAAATGAAAAGTGCTCAGATTAAGCCCAAGTACCTCAACGCAGTTTCATTTCAACTGGCTAATTTCTAGTAAATAATGACCAGTAGGTGAGTAATAATGAGAGGAGTGTCGCCCATTAAGCACATAAGCTCATCCTGTCACAGCAGCTCATGAGCCTGTTTGTCTGCGGGCGGATTTAATGCTCTAGCAGTGCTGTTTTGGGGGCTCGGTCTTCTTGAGCTGATTCATAAAACCCTGCGCGCTCATCCTCAGCAGCCAACCTCCTCCGCCTCAGCGGCAGCAAAACAGACACATCTGGTCGGTCGAATTCAGCACCTCGGACAGCGAACTCTCCGATAGGCTGGAACCCGTCGGCGGCCAATGGCCTTGGTGGCGGGGCTGCGACAGCGACGTACGCAGCAGCGGCAGCAGCATCCCGTCAGCAGCCAATGAGAAGGTGCCGTTCCTCTCCCACATCCAACCCGAATAACTGCAGATGCCCGCATCAAAGCAACGGGTCTCTCTCTCTCTCTCTCCTCTTGCCCTCTCTCTCTCTCTCTCTGGCAGGTTCGAGGGTATAAGCTGCTGTCTATTTTTGGAATTCATAGTGGCCATTTTTTTCTCTCTCTCTCGCTCCGGTATTCTCCGCCTTTGTTTTGATTTATCTCCTCGGACCGATATGTGCCGTTTTATTTATGTCTGAGGGAGGTTTCTCCAAGCCGTGAGCATCGTGCGGGACGTTAATAGCCGTGACCGTATAGATTTTCTTTGCGGCTCTCAATGGAAGACATCTTCCTACTCGCTGCGAGCGAAAGAGTGAAGCACGTTTTGCATCTGCTTCGCATCTGCATTCCCATCGACGAGCGAGGGACTTCTTATAAATGAAGCTTTGAGAAAGGCAGCAGCCCACCGGGAGACGAACCTGTCGGCCTGCGACGCTGGGGGTTAGGCCAGATATTACCGGGGACCGAGCCGCTTTCACGCCCCGGACCCTGGACAGCCTGTGTTGGTGCTGGTGTGGAAAGCGGGTTTTTTTTTTCACATTTTGACTGCATTTGCCCAGCAGCAAGGGAGTCAAGGTGTGATATATGGATGTCACAAGAAGAGACGATTAATTAGAAGGTAGGAAAACACGGATGATTGTTTTATTATCATGATTTATTATCATTATTAACATATTCATCTCCGAAAATGATCAAATATCCTAACGGAGGGGCCTAAATCAGGCTCAAAAGCCAACAACATAGACAGTCACTCAATAGACAGGTGTGTGGCCGCTCCATTCTTCATATTCAGATCGCTTATGTTGCTGAAAATGGATCATCTAAACATTAAACACAGCAGCGTGATGTTTGTTATGTTTGTGCCGTCGGTGTGTGAGAGCGCAGGGCCATCAGCTGATGTTCCTGAAGCTGCCTTGTGTTGCGGGGGGGTGTTTTCAAGGCTTCCATTTTGAAGCTAAGATGGATGCTTGCGCACATTTCTTCCTCATGCCTCTGTGGCCTTATCTCGGTTCTTATATAATACCGATGAACACTGGAGCGGCGGCAGGCCCGTGTTATGCCGACGTGAGGGACGAGGCATATCAGCAACAGCAACCAGGCTTTAAAGGCTGGATTGGAGATTAAAGCCGAAAGGAAATGAGATTCATTGGTTGCTGAGGTACCTTCTACCAAAGCACCGAGGCGTTTGGCATTTTCTGTGATAAAATAAATAGCAGAATCCTTTATGTTGGTTTATTACCGAGGTGCTGTGGTCTGTACATTACTACTGCGATGGAATGCCATCAAATCATTTAGCTACTGAATATAAAATAAGGTTTTTACATCAGCTGAGATGTGAAGGATAAAACCATTTACATCAAAAGTAAAAACAGTGGTTGGACAAAAACCTGCTCAAGGTCCACCTACTATTTTTCGTGCTTACCATATTTCATGGGCTTCTTTAACAAGTGGTGTTTGTGCAGATGACGTGGTCGCTGAGGTGCAGCGACATCACAATTAAAAAATCTCTTTGGCCAGTTGGATGCGTAAACTGAGCAAACTCCATGAGCTGAGGAGGAATGTGGTATCTGGCTGAAAGATGTAGAACGTGGATTAAGTAAAAATGGGAGTGTGAGAAATATTTTTGACCTTGGAAGGAGTAGTTTGACCAAAACTATGTTTACTCAGGATGAAAAGTGTTTTTAAAGCGCCAGAAAAAAAAGTGGACCTTCAGTGGTTTCCTCTTCAGTCACTCGCTCAGAGACGGTTCTGTCTTGACTTAGAGTAACTTCACAGGCAGCCAGAAAAAAACAAAAAAACAAAAACAATCTCAAACTTAACATTAAAATCAACTTAGAATCTCTTTTCCAGAGCTTTTAACTCCAGCTCACTGTAGTCCACAGTCTGCTCAATTGTCATAGTGGCTGGGCCACAGCAACACTATCTTTGAGGAAGCAATCTAGGGAGCTATCACCATCAAAACTGACTGAGCTCACTGAAAATCCTTGTAAATGGACTTTGAATTAAGATTTTTGTGTCAAATTGAAAATACATCCTTAACTAAATTAGCTTTAACACTTTGTTTTTAATTATTATTTTGTTTTCCGCTGATGGCTTAATAGTGGATTGTTGACCACATTTAATGCAAGTAATGGAGAACATTCCAATTCTTCCTGTTCTTTGCTTACAGGTTGAACCTCCTGCAGAAGTGAGACACGTTGGTTCCCTCGAGGCTCTTTATATAGACCAATCAAAGAGCTTTCCCCCAACTACTCCCAACCCCACTGTTCCTCCATCCCAGTGCTGACTCTCACACAGGCATCATGGGCACGGTGCTGTCACTATCTCCCAGCTACCGGAAGGCAGTACTGTTTGAGGACGGCCCAGCAACAGTTGGCCACTATACAGCCGTCCAGAACAGCAAGAATGCCAAGGACGCTGCCGCAGCAGCCGCAAAGTCCCTCAAACGGCCCTCTATCATCAATGTGTTGCCATGGAAACGCATCGTGGCTGTATCGGCAAAGAGGAAGGGCTCCAAGAAGCTGCAGTCAGATGGCGGGGATGGTGGGAAAGGGAGCTCTCCGGATGGCCACGCCACTGCCATGGCCAACTCAGCCACCAATAGCCTGAAGCTGAAGAAGTCTCAGTCCTGCGCTAACCTTTCATCTTACACATCAGGCCAGGACACCTCAGCCACTACCACCACTACCTCCTCCCACCTGCCAACCTCTAAGACCCTGGCAAATGTAGTTACTGTCGCAGGCAAAAAAAATTCCCTCACAGGCTCTGGCATCCAACCATCTACTACAGCTGGCACACCAAAACGTGTCATCGTCCAGGTAACCCTAATGCTAACTGTTTCTTCTTTGGATACATTCTGTCATCTTTCTCTACTTAAAATGATAGTTATCTCTTGTCACAAAGCCTTCTCACAGTTCTCTTTCTTACCCTCCCTCCTCTGTTTTGCTGTCTCTCTCCAACCAAGGCCTCCACGAGCGAACTAATGCGCAGTCTGGGTGAGTTCCTGTGCCGGCGGTGTTACCGACTGAAGCGTCTATCCCCGACAGATCCGGTGCTGTGGCTGCGCAGTGTGGACCGCTCCCTCCTTCTACAGGGCTGGCAGGATCAGGGCTTTATCACACCGGCCAATGTAGTCTTCCTCTACATGCTGTGCCGCGATGTGGTCTCATCTGAGGTGGCCTCGGAGCGTGAGCTGCAGGCCTCACTGCTCACCTGCCTCTACCTGTCCTACTCCTACATGGGCAATGAGATCTCCTACCCACTGAAGCCCTTCCTGGTTGAAGCGGAGAAGGAAGCCTTCTGGGACCGCTGCCTGGAGATCATCAACCGCATGAGCGGCAAGATGCTCCAGATCAACACCGACCCACACTTCTTCACCCAGGTGTTTGCTGACCTGAAGAACGAGAGCAAGAAAGAGGAGGAGAAAACCAAACTCCTCATAGGCCTTGATCGATAAGAAGAAACTGGGAGGGGGGAAGGAAAGGAGGGTGGCTAGAAAGATTAATAGAGTTAATAGGTTGAGGACAGGGCGACTAATGTAATGCAGCGTAGCGATACCTTGGAGCAGTACTGTTGTCTGGTACCTCTATCGGTCAATCATCAATCAGATTTCCTGTTCCTAACCCAGAACAAAGATCTCCTGTGATTAAATCCTTTGACTTGGATAATGAGCCACCTAAACACTAACAGGCTTTCAGACAGAGGAGGCAACTGAACTGCAGGTAGCAATTGGCCACACAGGGTACTTTTGCCACAACAAATCAGATAAAACTGGGGTTACTGTGGTGCTGGGCACACCATCAGATACATTACTTGACATGATTGGATAAGGTTAGATTCTCAAGATGACGGGCTACTTGTTGATGTCCAACACCTGTGTAACTTAACTCAGGATGGAAAAATGAAACGCTTTAAGGCAGAGATATGATCATTTGTTCTTTCAAGAACAGTCTAACTGACAAACGCAGACAGGTTTGCCAGAAAATTCCTGCAGGGTTTGTGATGTGACATTAACACGCTGTGAGAGAGTGATAGCCATCATTTGTACATGCCGCCTCAGGCCCAGAGTCTGACATCATCAGATCAGCCTGACCTGTACCTTGTTTCACTACGATAATGCACGAAATCTGATTGATCTGAAGGATTAGTCCATCTTTTGATCCAAATCAATGGGTGTAGAAATGCCAGACAACACAGATTTACTAATCAAGGGTGAATATATAAATATAAAGATACAGGATAGTGATACAATGATACTGTGTAAGAGCATCTAGGCATTTTCGCTATAGAGAAATGTCAGATGTCAATGCATGAGGTCACTACATATGTCCTTGCACATGACCACCTGCTTATTGCCAACTCCACTTTACCTTATTCCCATTGTCCAGCCCAAGCTTATTGCACTCACCAACACTGGTTGCCAGGCCCACTGTTGAGATAAATGAGATAGAATCAACCACAACATCACTAGTCTGCAAGCTCATCAGACTGTGAAGTATGAGTTGCTATTTGTCATAATTGTACTTAGTGTATTAATTCATTCATATCTTATGTAAAGTACTGTACTTTCAAGGGAAAATTTGGTTTATCCAGTCCAATCTGCTATGAATTGGGGGATCAGTTATTTATATTTAAGAATGTGAAATGCTAAAATCCTTGGGTGCAGATAAATAATAATTAAACAATAATTAAACAAGCCCTTATATAAGCTGTTTACATTTACAAAAACATGGGAAAATGCAATACTGTCCCCTCCAGGGCATATTTGACACAGGGAATCTTTTTATTCCTTTCCATTCCCCAGCACTTTCTCCTGCAGTCCAGATAGGTTCTGTCCTGAACCAGTCCTGACCACAGGAAAATGAAAGAAAGAAAGAAAGAAAGAAAGAAAGAAAGAAGATTTCTTTTTCAACACACTGCACTCACATTGTGTGCTTCATACTGTATGAACGATTAGTGATGCTGGGTCATAGCGGACAGTTGAGAGAGCCGATCATGTGATCTGTCTCGACCAATGCTTGCACACGTCAGAATGAAAGAAAGCGTTATTAAATTCCTGGTGTGCGTGGGAGGGGGCAGATGCTATAAGTGTCGATGTGACTTTTCTTCCAAAACAACGCTTTGATGTTGCTGTCGCCACCTGGCTCGAGGGACCTCCTCTGCTGTTTGAAGTGTCACCCCCCCCCCCCCCCTGTTTCCTCCACTCATTACTCTCCATAGCAACAAACTAAATCGAACCAGATTCTCTCTCTGTCCATCTGCTCCTGTCTGGCCTGAACTGGTCCTGTCTGGTGCAGTCCAGTCCAATCCAGTTGTCACATATTTAAAGACTCTCTGGTCTGCTGACCCGATGGCATACTTATTCACCAAGTTGTTTGACATGCATGTGTGCTTCTATAGGTTTCCTAGCATGCTGCTTTGTGTTGGGCACACCGCACCACATGTTAAAGAAGAGACTGAGTGGTTGCCACGGTGAACTTCTGAAAGTTAGGCTCAGTGATGTGACATCCCAGCGACTCAGCACAAGGACTCTCTGATGAAGGAAATGTGTTAAAGGCTAGTTGTATCCTTGCCTATGCTGCATATACATGGATAAAGTCAAGTCAATTGCTATAACGGTTCAATAACATCAGGTGATTCACATAAGATGTATTTTTAAAAGAGTTGAATTGAAGTAGCAGATGCCAAGATATCCTGATTGCAAATATACAGGCTCCTCACTCCTCCCTTTCCCATAATGCAAATGGGAAGCATCTACATGCCCTATTCAGTCAAACCCTACACTTTCCAGTTTGTAACAGGTTTTTGATCATCCTCAAGTCCAACCAGAGATGACCTCAATGAAATAATCTAGATTTGTCAAACATTTGGTAGCTCCCTCCAGAACCACAGACCTTTTACAACTTTATGTAAAAACTCAACAGCGTGCCTCAAGAGATTCCTTGCCTTGATGGTGTCACATCACTAAGTCTAACCATAGCCAATAAACTGTCTACAGTTTTAGAAAACTCTGCTTTCTCAAACAGGGTGGAGATCTTGTGCCATATCGTTCTAAAGACTCTTTATTTCATACAAAAAACCAACAAAACACAAAGAAACATGAGCCAACTTCGGGTCTCTGACTGCTGATCAAGAAAGACTATAAAGGAATCATGAATGAGCCTTTGCATCACGTCAGAAATGTGGATTATAAAAAGAGGGACTTCATCCAGGTGGGAAGGACGTGGTGTCAAAATGAAAAGCTTGTGATTTTCATACAAAGTTTTATGTGTCACTCTGCACACGTACGCCAAAATTGGAGCAATCCAAAGCTGGAGCCTTCAGTATTCTGTTATAAATTCTGAAAAATAATATTTGGACTCTCCTCTTACACTTAAAAAAGAAAATAACCGTTTCTTATTTACTTTAAAGACATGGGGAATGGGATTTTAGAAACTTGTTAACGTAACAGAATACTATGCCAGTTTCCAGACTGGGCGTCTCTACAAAGCAGGTGATGTTTTAACACTGGCTGTGTTTTGTGTTCATTAACCGATCGGGCTGCAGTGGGTACCATGCTGTAAAAATAATGTAGCCTTGATGCAGAGTCAAACCTCATGAGACAAATATGCACATGAAGAATGAATCCATGGCAAACAAGCTTGTTTACACACCCTTCTTCCTTGCTGTTTCTGATGGGTTGAGCAGTCTACAAGTAGCATTTTTCTGAATGGCATTCCCAAGTTCCCAGCTGCTGTATGATCATTTCTTAAAGTTGTTGTAAAGATCCAATC
The DNA here is from genome assembly GCA_008933995.1 of Datnioides undecimradiatus. Classification (NCBI taxonomy): domain Eukaryota; kingdom Metazoa; phylum Chordata; class Actinopteri; order Lobotiformes; family Datnioididae; genus Datnioides; species Datnioides undecimradiatus. The sequence goes on from WARS01000048.1 coordinate 2,904,401, forward strand.
TGCAAGTGGTTGGGTTGGGTTGGTGGTGATTATATCATAGCAGGTTCAAAAGTGGCAAGCCTGCCTTTCCATGACAAGACATTTGTTGAACTGAAAGATAAATATAAATTTGTGTTTCTGTACAATGATCTGACTGTCATCCAGATTTAGTGAGGCATTGATGATTTTTTAATGTTTTGAAATCAAGATCTATTACCAGATGTGGATTCTTTGTGGTAAATCTTAAGGTTTGATTGACTGTTTGCTAAACCCCACAACCTTTAAGTCCCTTTGCCCCTTCGCCTGTCAAGCCCTCTATATGCATACAGCACAGACATATGCAGCTTAAACTGACATCACTGAGACACATCAGTGTCATTTTCTTGTGTTTGCCTACCAGCAGGTTTTTATCAACTGCAGTTAGCTAAGGAAGCTAATGTTAGCTCAGTGAGCTCTCTCCAGCTGACTAATCATTTAAAAGACCTCTTAAATATGCACTGGACAGCTACACATGATATCTTTCTTAAGCTAACAGGTCCATCACCAGTTGATTTTCCATATCAAGGACAGTGAAATAGAAACTGCATTGTTCTAGCTTTGGAGTGTTGAGCTAGTAAGTCGTAATATTAATGAGAAAAATGTAAACTCAGACCTTTTGTTTTACTTTTAATGTTAATATTAAGAGTAAAGCGTTTGGTGTAACATTAACAGGGTTAACATAGGCTTAAGCTGTAAGTCTTGTGGTTTTAAACTGATCCAGATCCAATAAAGAGCAGGACAGAGCTGCTAATTTTGTAACTTAAACTCTGATGGCAGCCGTGATCTGCAGTATACTAGCCATAGCCTGGTTACTGCCCTGGCTAGTAATCTAGTTAGTCACTTGTGCTAATGATTGCAGCTTAGCTAAAAACATGGACCCACTCCTTAATCCATTCCTTACACAGGAATGGCAGGTTTACATTGGAGCGTGCATCACTTCAGTCTGTAGAGAAATCCAAGGTTTGACAGGCCAACTGTGCCAGTCTGGTTAAACAAAAAGTGTTTGATGGAGGGATTTAGCAAACTGTCAATTCTACTCCTTTCTACTTCATTTCAGTTTGATTCCCTGTCCTAGTTAGGAAATACACACAGAGTATTATATGTCAATTATTACATGTGGTTGTCAGATGACAGCTTTTGGCAGATGGGGGGGGGGATAATGCATTTCTCTGTGAAACAGAGGAGCTGATGAGCAAATATCTCACTCAATCCCGCAGATATCTCGCTATTTTTGCTTCCACCTTCTCCAGTCCTTCCAGCTGTGCAGGGACAAAAAAAGAAAAGAGTCGAGGAAGCAAGGACAGGAAAGTTGTCCTCTGAATGAACCTTTTTCTAGAATTAGAGAGACATGTATGGGTTTGACTACACCCCCTCCTATACATGCTCTCATCATCGATCAACTCATAACTATGTGCCATATTTTATCTTGCAACATGTACGAGACAAAAACTATTGTGTATAATATGAAGCTTATTATAATGACGATTAAGTTATGTTTTCCTTCCTTTTCATTTGTGAATCACATTGTGTAAACAAGAATCTTTGTTGAACAAAAGTCAAGGCTACTAGTGTTACTAGAGTGCTGATGCTGCAGTCTGTTACTATGTGGATGTATGAATATGTATGTGAGAAATAAGAATAATTTGATCAACTGTTACAGGTACTTTATATAAAAATCTTTACAAGCATGGTCTTTGTTTATTTTTTTGGCTCATACACGGATAGATGGTGGGGCCCTTTAGAGACAGTTCTGAGTGTGACCACAGCATGGCAGCACTGAGTTGTTGAAGTGATCCCGAGCACCTGCAGATGAGGCTGCTGAAGAGCACATTTAGTTACAGGATGAAGTGGCATTTGGGGAGTTTTGAGAGCTCCTATCCAGGAAAAAGTCCCATAATAGGCAACGCAATTATCACTTGCGAACTCTTTAGAGCCTAAGTGGGTGAAGTGTTGACAGATGTTGTGACACACCGGGAGAGACATCTAAGATGGGTCAAATTCTTGCTGAGGTGGTGAAATTTTAATATCAAGTGCTGCAAAGAGATGTCAGCCTGTAGTAATTTAAGGAAAAGCACAACCTATGCCAACTTTGCTGTATAGATACTGGAATGATTTGGGAAGAATACAAGTTTAATGAGGTTAAAACAGCGGTAACACACTGTATAAGTGGAGACAATTCAAAGAAATAAAGCAACCAGCAGCCAAGTCTTTTTGAGTGTACCCAACTTTAGGGTCAGTTCAATCAACTCAGTTTAATACCACATCTTTAAATAGAGTGAATTATACTGATCATATACCATAGTAAGTACTGCAAAGTGATACTGAGAGTGCTAACAGGAAACGTGCAATAAAGGTCTTGCAGGTCATTGCAGGACATCATCTTAAATTCTAACCAACAAGGGATTCCCACATCATTACATCATCACTGATTGACTAGATAGCCTCCTGAAGCAGAGCTCCCCTCACTGGTGATGTAGAGCATTGTCATCAACCCAACCATGATAAATTACAATGTGTTACTGCCAAAAGACAGCAAAAGGTGGGTTTTGTAAACCTTCTTTTCTATTTCTTATCAATTATTTATATACATGATCTATGTAGATTGGTAAGAATAAATGTAAGTAAGTGTAAAAAAACTACTTGTGTGTTGGCTTGGTCACTCTGTTGCTGTCCAGGGTACTCAAAGAGCATTTATGTCATTGTGGTTTGTGCTGTCTGTGGTGCTGGAGGAGCAGTGGTTAATGCTGTGCTCAGGCTGTTATAGCTCACAGGTCTAGTTAGCCAGTATTTTTTAAATATTTGTATGACTGAAGCATTTCAGCTTCACCAGTCAGCTACATTAAAATTATACAGCAACTATATGCAACTATTTTGCACAGCACATAAGACAAGAATGAGCTTAAAGTTTTCTTCTTCCATCAAGGACTGGTTTATATCATGTACAGGAGTTGGATGCTAAATAGATTTGTACCTTAGCGTCTTATCTAAGTGGCATATCTGAGATATATAGTCTTAATTAAATATATGCCATATTAAAATTTTCATATTAAACATTTTCAAACATATTCTTTTATGTTTCATACACCCATTTCATGTACATACTGTATGTATGTATATATGTATTAGTGCGCATTTTCTTGATTTTCTATTTCTTTATATATGTTGGGGTGTCATGGCTGCTAAATATATGGATGAAATGCTCTGGTGACGCTGGACGGTTCATCATTGATTGGGTTTGACTTAGAATATGACGTCACACCTGCAATCCGGATATGAAAAGTTACAAAACATCACAATTTAGAAACTATAGAAACCGGACGTGTACAGACTACACCGAAGACGGAGTTTAAAAGTGGCATGACAATACACGAAAAGGCACAGACAACTGCACCGGATTACAGTGTTGCTGTCCGGGGTGCTGGTTTCGCTTCAAGGTCTTTAAAGTCAGGCGGGGCGGGCGGGGCTGCGGTTTGATTGTTGTTGTGTTCAGAAGTCTATTGACATTTTAATCCGTGTACATCATGTTTGTTCCATTGGCTACTCATTTTCCACCCGGGTGCTTTAAGTGTTTTTCCTTGTCTCAGCAGGATTTTATTACTGCGGTGTGTCAGTACAAAGCCGCCCAGATGGCGAGACAGGTGCTGTCCGCGGTGCTGAAGCAGAGAGCTGAGGCCTAATGCATGATATTAATATTCTGAAAAAACATTTTTGGTTCCAGTTCTGGAATTCATAACAGTTCCAATGCACTGTTATCATCATTTACATTCTAACATTGATATTCAGTAAAAACTAGGCCAGTCAGGTGCGTGCACACGTGCGACTTTCCCTAATAAGCAGCATTAAAATATTTCAGGCACAATCATGCCACGGTGAGCCACATGTCGACTGTGTTTTGCCCGCTTTTGTGAATCGGCCACGTGAGTGTTTCCGCACGGCAGAGAGTCAGGGGAGAGTCGCGAAGACGAGTGATCCTCCTCAACCGCACGCGAGCTAATCGACACGCTTCCGCTTGAATCAGCCAATCGCAGCAAGGTGCGCTGCAGCTTATAAACCCATCTGCTGCCGAGCCTTTCCGCTCACTGTCCCCGCTGTCTTATCATTGATTGACCCGAGCTGCATCCCTGATCTACCGCGACCGTGAAGATGGCGGCCCGGGTAAGATTATTATATGTATTTTGTACAAATATTAAATATCCTCGTGTTTATTTCTGGGAACCAATAGAAAACACAGACGAGGGGAAAAATGTCGGACGAGCCTTGTTTTCCTTCAAAATGCAAGCGGTGCAGGTTCCTTCAGCGCCTGAATGTCACCACCACAGCTCAATATGGTGTTTATTTCACACGATCATGCTGCCCCACAACCCTGGCGTGTGTCAGGGGGAATCATTTCCGCCAGGACTGCATTTTAGTTCCCACATCAGACCTCCGCCAGCCCGATGACCGCTGCCTTCTCTGCGAGTATCTCTGGTTAATCCTGGGCTCCTGCTTGCCCTTGAGCCGACGCGGCTGCGTAAAAAGCTGCTACTGAGCAGCCCTTTACGAGCTGCGCGTGCAAAACACGGACTGGACGCGTTGTGTGCAGACCACAGGGTGGTCAGAACAGCGCGCCACATCGTGTGCAACCAGCATGTCAGCATGCAATTGATGGTGTTGGTCAAAACGATGATGCGCGTCGCTACTTTAGCCTCCAGTCTGCAGCCTGTTTGAGCCGGTGAGCGCCGTTTGCGGTGTGGAGCAGCGCATGGCTGGCTGGTGGATTGCGTGGATATCATGTCGACGTATAGGGAGGATGAAGTCAGGCAGCCTGTGTCAACCTGCCCTGACTGCTGTCTCTCTCATCACAGGCCGTGCTGTACAGGGACGCACGTGTGGTTTCGTTTTGCAGATTTGCTGCATCCAGCGACTACAAGTAAAGCAAAAGCTGTGATGGCTAAGAGTGACAAGTGCATTTGCTTCAGCATGTCCATTTATATTCTTGATAGAAGCAGGTGTGCAGTGAAATGGAGATACTTTGCTCTTTCAAAGTAATGATCTTGTCTTTCCATCTTGTTATTAAATGTGGACGGTGGTGCATTTTGATTCTGTCCTTGCCCGGAATAGGTTCTATGTTCTTAGAAATCATCGTCCCAATACCGTTTGGCCTCAGGAATCCTCAAAGGAATAATTCAGCAATTTCCTGGCAGAGAGGAAGATTGGTACCAGCAACTGTTTATCTTAGCTTAGCATAAAGGCTGGAAATAGGTGGAAACAATTAGCCTGGCTCTGTCCAACGATACCAGTACCGCAAATTAAATTACAATGACCAATAAAAATATTATGTCATGATGGGTTTTTTTTATCCATGCACGCACTCAACCATTAAAACCACTCTCGGACCATTAATGTATTATGTCTTGGCCTATTTCTTGGCTGAATACAGTAACTTCTTGAAGTCCCAGCTGGTTGCCTGGCAACTGTTTAAAGACACATAACCCCTTATAAAATGGTGAATCGTCGCTTTGGCACTTCTGTTTCCAGTCTTTGTGCTGTGGCTGCAGCTTCATGTTTCCCGTAGAGACGTGAGAATAGTGTCATCTCATCCAATTCTCCACACGAAGGTGAACGAGTCAATGATCAATTCTGAACGACGTGGCCTTATAATACTTCATACTTCAGTGAGTCATGAACAGTATCACCACAAAGGGATTTTTAGATTCTGTCATTTGACTTAATTTGAGGCAAAACCAGCAAATTGAAACAGAAAAAAGACAAAATTAACGAAAAAAAAATCATATTATTTTGTTTTTTGTTCAGTCCATTCTCTCACAACCCTTTGTATTTATCTTGTGGTCGCAACCCCCAGACTGGAAACCCTTATTCTAAATAGCAGTTTTACTCTTAAGAGCACGTGCTGTAGCTTAAATCCAGTGCTGCACAGCTACCTAGCTCATTTTTTGTTACCTCAGTCACAATAGTGCAGAGTCATGATGCAGGGTGCTAATAGCTGGAGCATTACGCAGCAGTATTGTCTCACTGTGCTCATGTTACACTACAGAGAGAGTGAATGTATATGACGCACAGTTATGCATTAGTGTGTATCATTATGCTGGGACATTCAGTGCACACTTTGACAGGTCTTTAGTAGTTTCACTCATTCACAATGTGACATGGCACCTACAGAGGAAACACTACCTCTGTCTTTGCTAATAGCGCCAGTAATAAACTGTTTTCTCTTTTCTGTTATGCACAAAGCTGGAGGAAGCGCTGACCTGATGGTGTGGACAGTGTGCTAAGTCTGCAGAGCCCAGACAGACCACAGCAGCAGCATTTTGTTTAACTGTCTATCTGCTGCTGTGTCTGGAAAAACCTGAGCACTGGTTGGTGCAACACCTCAGAAAGCTCAGTCAATACAGAGTTGAGATTAAACATTTAGGGTATTAGAGTGGAATTTGGAATCATTAATCTGGACATACTGAATTTTATAAAAGCATAACACAATGCGATCATTGTGCCACACTGAGACTGATATCGAACCATTGCTCAGTGCATTAAATATTACAGCAAACATTGTGTTATATACATTGTTGTGCACTCTATATTCTGTCTTCTCTCATCTGATTAGACTCACAAATGCAGGATCGAGCAGAAGAACGTTTTCTATAAATAAATACAAAACCTTCCATGTTGCTACTTCGCCACCCGTGTCTACTGGTCATGCATGACAAGGCCCATCCAGATTCAGTCGATATAGAGCGACAGGAATAATACGGCGCACCTGTTTTGCATTTTGATGTGGGTGTACAAGGACGTAAATTCAGACCATAGATTCAAGAGTCTGCATTATTAGATAGAAGATGTGTTTCAGTGTAGATAAATAATGCATTTGTTTGTGTGTGTGTGTGTGTGTGTGTGTGTGTGTGTGTGTGTGTGTGTGTGTGTGCATGAAAAGAGATGGTTCTCTCGGTCATCCAGTGTGAGTCAAACATATCCACTGGCAAGCTGACTGAGTCTCTATCTCACACACACACACGCGCGCACACACACACACACACACACACAGGAACACACACAAACACACACAGACACACACACTCCTCATCCCCACTTGCCCAAGTCCATGTACTGTTGCTGGGCATACTGCAGCTTGTCAGAGGGATTCAGGACAAAATAAGCATCTCCACAGACTGACACCATGATGGACTTAACATCAGTTTCAAAAGAGAACATTTGCCATAAAAGGTAAAAATGGAATACAGTATGTGAAACGAATGATTTAAAGATTACAGCTATATCTTATTTCCTATATTGTTCATTTGTCCAGTTGTTTTGCAAATAGTCCCTCTCCAGTTCTCACCTCCAAAGCAGGGGATGTCCTTTCAACGATCTGCTGGTTTGTCAAATATATGCATCAATATTTAATTGCTCTCACGATTATACTGCGGGAAAGCTTTCAGTGGGGAAATGAGATGTGTGTAGTCGGCGTGTTCATAGGCAGCGTGATGAATCCCCTGATGAGTGGGAGGGCAAGAAGAGAATCCATCAGTGATTTTAGCAAAAAAGCTGCCGACTGTCCACAAAGTATGGGACGACACAGAGATGCAGTGTACGTGCGCTGCTTGTGACTGTGCATCTGATCAAAAAGAGTGTCTAAAGTCAATGATTTTGCATCTCAGGATAAATTAGTCCTTTGTCAAAAGAAATATCGATTATAACCTTGCAAACTTGAACCATTTTCCACTTGCATAGAGCAGTTTGTTTGGCCTTTTTGAGGACATTACCGGTTTTATGAAATGATGCTACTACTGAACAGCGTAAAAGTATAAAAACGGACGGTAGCTAGCACACCAAAAAAAGACGACATCTAATTGTGCAGCTGACTGTAGCTGGTCTGAGTTCAGCAAACAAAAGTCAGCTGGCAACCAAGTTAACGTATTTACACCAGTTAACTGAACATAAAAGCAGAAACTCGGTATTTGACACCAATGAAAATGAGATTTGCTCAGAGGCTAACATCAGCTTAATGTTAGCTGGGACTTTTCAGCACATTACAATAGCAAATTAAGCTAATTTGCAATATTGGACAATGGAAAATGGCAAAAGCTAATAAAAAAAAGACCATCTCTGGACACATCTTGATACAGATAGGTGCAGTGCTGCAAACACAATATATCTTATATTGATTCTTGTAAGGTCTGCTATGCTAAGTCATGACTGCTCAGCAATGAGTGGGCTAGTGGGTGGCTAATGAGCAGGTCTATTAATGAAAACTGAAAATGTAATTACTTCCTGCAGCGGGTATGTAGGAAAAAGTCTTAGATGCATGTGTGTGCGTGTGTGATCAGTATGTACATCAGGAATGGGGGTTTGTGCGGTTCAGCAGGATGTTAATGGATTATTGATTTCCCATCTGGTCAATTAACTTGAGGAGTCAGACAGGGATTTTCTGTCTTTGCATTGTTCCCTTAAGTAATCCCAGGCAGCAGTCCACGGTTTAAGGTCACAGAGACACGAAAAATGGTCAGCAAGACACTTGGACACACTCTGGCTATGGTGGAGACTGAACTGACGACCTTTTGACTGCTAGTCAAATGGCTCATCCCATACTTAGACAATCTTTACCATACTTTATACTGTTAATACCCTGATGTAGAGCAATCCTGCTGATTGTATTGGTTTTGGTCACTTCATAACCTTCCTGCTTCCTTATTTGCTGGTAGACAGTTTGATCTTTTTGTCATAACCAGTGAAAAACAGTTGCATTAACTGCATATACTTCATGTTCTGGATGTGAAACAGCAGAACAATTGTAAAAAATCTAGATTGCAAGATTTTATTTGAAGTTATTTTCAGCCCAAAGCTGAAACGTCAAACTTCATCCAACCTCTGCCAGATGCTCACAGGTCTGAATTGAAATTCTCCTCACTGCTGTCAACATTTATTTACTCTCTCAACAGTGCACAATAGGCGTTTTTTTAGTGTTTCAAGGACAACCCGATTGATCTAATCGTGTCAGAATCAATAGACTGGAGCTGGAGTGCTTTTAATCTGACAGTCAGAGATGGAACAGAGAAGACACAGATGTGTTCTTGTGTGAAGGAAGAAGCGAGTGGGCTACAACAAAAAATGGCAGCTCTCCCAATGTGCGTCTCTCCTCCTCCGTGGAGTCTTTCTCTGTCTTCTTTAATGAAGAGAGCAGTTTGTTTTCTGTCATGATTTCCCTGCAGTTCCACCATCCATTGCTCAGCAACTCCTCGTTTCTCTGCTCTTGCCTCTGTTTCGGAACCCACACCCAATCTGAGGGATGGCAGACAACGGCATTGTTTAGATCTCCGCTGTGTTCTGTGTTTGAGCAACACATCCTTCAATCAGAACAGCCTAAATGTTTGCAGCTTTTTGTTTTTACACTTCTGATCAATGAAGTGCATCATGCCAGTCTGGACCTGCAACCTATTTCACCCACAGCAGCTGCCGCACCACCACATGCATGTTCTCTGCCTCTTCTCCTTGCAGACACATGTACAAACCTCCTCCTTTTGACTTTTCCTTATAGAAAATCAAAGATAACTTATCACAGTGTGGATGCTAACACATTGGTTACCTGCTGAGTTTACTGTCAGCAGCTTGTAAGTGATCCTATTCAGCACTTCACACTGTCTGACAGCTTCCAGAGATATAGAACATGTGAACTCAGGTGAGTTCATGTACAGTACTGAGATGGTGTCCAGCTGTTTCAGGAGAGCTAGCCAGCTAACACCTGTATCCTACAGACCCCAGCAAAGGTCAGTACTGATCTGCACTGCAAGAAACGTTGTTTTAACGTAGTTAACCAGCCAACATGTGTTCAAACACACCTCTACTATCCCTGCAAACTATCAAACCACAGACATAACATGGCTAACGCTGGGAGTTACAAGAGCTTTTTACTTTTTACACCTTTAAAACTGCTTGTGAATGGATTTTGTTTCTATTATTTATTAGTTCATGCAGTATTTTTTTGATTTCAAACATTTTGATGAATGTTATACTCAGTCAATAATCAAGTACTGTCCAATTACTAAATTACTACTACATTCTTCTGGTTTAATGAATGAAATACCTTCTAACTTAATATATCTATTTATGGAGTCATCGATCAAAATGAATATTACTTTATTTAGTAAAATAATTATAAGTAATACATTGAATTACATTTTTTATTAATGAGCTTTTAGTCATATTTTATATTTTAACATCTATTAATTAAAAACATAGTTATGTAATGTATCAGTTTAATTCATTTGTGAAATATTTGTTAGTCACTTCAGTGACGAGCTAACATGGCTAAAATCCAAAATGCTGTCGTCCTCAGTTTGGGTCACTGGTGTTAAGATGTTTTAGAATTTGTGGTGGCTTCAGAGCTGCTCTGATTTTTGTTTAGTGCTTTTACCAAGACGGTTAAGTGTGAATATGCCAACAAACACTGAACATGTGTAACAGCAGCAGCTTCTGTAGTGCTTTTCTTCCAGGAGGTTTGGATATATATGGGCATGATCCATCCATAGGAGAATGATATGCACAAGTATATTACATACATGCATACAGTACGTTTGTGTGTATCCAGTTCCTGCATGCTTAGTATGAGAGAGGACGTCTAGGAATGTCTGTGTGTGTGTGTGTGTGTGTGTGTAGGTGTGTGAGAGAGGGAGAGCAACGGTTAAACCCCAGCTGGCTGTCTCGGTGCCGGGCCTTCCTCTGTGAGCTCTGAGCCGTGGCTATTTTTGGAGAGCCACTCTCTGCTGTTGGGGCGGCCAACGCAACAACACAACAGCAAATACACAGATGCACACACACATGCTGTATACACCGCTTCTGAGTTTGTGTGTGTATTTTCCGTGGACGGGAGCAGCCTTCAGAGCGGGTGTTGTCATGTTTGTGTTTGCTTTGTCGCTCAGATCTAGCTTCCCTTCGGTGCGATGGTGCAGCTCTGATAAGTCCAGCTGAAGAAGTTTTTTTTTTTTAATTATTTTTTTTTTACCAATACATTAGAATAAGGACATGGCAAAGTACAATTAGCTATGTTGTAATGTTATGAATTCAGTGAATAATGTAAGATTTTAAGTGCAATTTGTGTAGGAAATGCTTTAATTTGCTCTCTTGCCAAGCGTTCGATTAGAAGATTGTCATGATTCTCTTGTCTGTGTGTTCAGTGTAAGGCTAAAAACAGCAGCCACTTAGCTTAATTAATAGGTGCTGACAGGGGGATTGACACATCCTCAGATGTAGCCATTAAAGCTGTTTTCCAACCTTTTCTGATAGAGCTAAGTTACCTGGCTGTTGGTTTTATTAATATTTACTGTATAGGCCTGACAGGGCTATTGATCACATTAAAATTTGACTGGTGATTCCATTAATGCAGTCCCTACATCCACTGAAAGTCAAGTTATGGCTCTATCACAACTCGTATAGGCCAAAATACCTGCCCAGAGACATTTCCAATATGGTCGCCAAGTGGCGAGACTGCGCTGACCACAGCCCCTGGCCTGGACAGCCGAACGATCCCGTGTTGCCAGTCCAGTATTAAAAGTGAAAATGAAACATCAAGTCACAGCTGCACTCACGCAAAGCTGTGGACCTTCAGCTTCCCGGCCTGACATCAGCGCAGCCCTGCTAATTGCTGCTTTGCTGTGATTGCTGGAACAGAGTTAAAGTTATTAGTTCCAGCTCTGCGTCGACTTATTGGAGCAAACAATAATGCAACATGTTCATATGAGTGTGTTACGATAAAACATAAAGTCACTGTAATATCGTTCATCCTGTGCGTGTAATTTTCAGCTGGAAAGCGTCGGCTAAGACAGCACCACACCTTTGTGGATTGCAGTTGGATTCCCCCCAGAGTCGCGTTGGCCGGTTGCTGCTTAGTTTTCTAGCAGGAGAAGCCACCGATTGCTGCGTGCTCAGGCAGCAGGTGTCGTTTCCTGTGTCGGTTCTGAGATGACGTGGGAGCACTTGTCTGAACGCTGGTCTGAAGAGCACTCGCCGATGACCTCGAACTGCCGCCCTCTTGTCTAGCTGCTTCAGCTCACACATCGATGGAAGTGAAAGTCAGGAGATTCTCTGCAGCGGATGAATAATCAGCTACTCGCCCTAAAAACAGCTCCTAAGATAAACACTGATATAACAGAAAACAGAAACACTGCTCAATTTTCTGCATCAATGCTTTTTTGGGATAAAGAGCCCCAGATGACAGCCACTTAGTTATAAAATGGTAAGTCTGAAAGTGAAGAGCTCCCTGTTAAAGATGGCGGCACCCTTGCTCTGATACCTTCTTGATTTAATACTGTCTTTAGCAGAAGACTGCCAAAGAATTACTTAGTGTGATTTATTTCAGTGGGAAAGTGAGTTGGCTCTCATACCGTAGGCAGCTTATTAATTTCATAATGTGCTCTGTGAAGGCTGGTATTGAATTGTCTGCTGGCTTTCAGCGCCAAGCAAGAACTAATCAAGGGCTTCAGAATTGATTTGGGGTGTCTCCTGGAGCTTATTGTAATTTTTTTTAATGATTTATATTTTTTAAAAAAGAGCACTGGTGAATATCAGTGTCAACGTTTGTTGGCTTTTAAACCCTGTTTGTGCTGCAAGCATCGCGTTTATTGCATGAATTCCAAAACTTGAAACTTGCACGAGGATCTGATACAATTAGCTGCTGGGCCTTGACTCATATTTCATGCGCTTGGGAGGAAATGTCAGACAACAGTGGATTCAAATTCAATTGCAGTTCAGAAATGTGTTTGACATTGATTTTTCCTGAGATTCTGGGGCAAGATCTCAAAGCCAGATGAAGGCTAGAGCCTGAGAGGCAGCAGCGTAATTGATTAAGATTGAAGGATTAAAGAAGTAGACTGGGATTTTTATCTGAGTGGCTTCAAGATGTTGGTGCTGCTTTGGCAAGAAAAAGCAATTCTGCCATTCATAATCCTGAAAACATCTCTTAGTATAATGCAGCATAGGTTGACAGCACCAATCCAACAGTTGGATGAGCACATCTTTTGCAGGTCTGTGGGATCGGACTGCATTAGTTTTAGCTAGGTGCCCCAACTCCGTTAGCATCTGAATGTATACTATAATTGCATACTATAATTTAATTTTTCCAGAAAAAAGGCAAGCTTTATTGTATTTTTCTGGAAAATTCCAAATGGAAAAACAACTAAATGCAGAAATTTGTACTATGTTCTTAGGTTGTACCTGCAGTTTCTGCTGATTTCATATTAAAAAGTTCATTTTATAGCCTTTTTCAGTTTACATAGCTAACATGTTAGCAAACAGTGCAGCAAATTAAGCTAAATATTCACTCTCCTTCTAGAAAACTGGGTCAGCACCAGCTCCTGGGGGAAATGTGTGGCTCCTTGCCTGCTGAGCCCTCCACTACGTTCACCGGCTAGTTGCTAACTGTCAGTCTTAATGTCTGCTGCAGCCAGATGCTGGGTCGATGAGAGCGGTGAGACTGACCCAAACAATAAAGTCAATGGTCGTAAAACCCAAACAGTGAACTGCTCGAGCCTCTCGCAGCTGGTGAATACTGCAGGGTTGGCTTTACTTCTCTGCACATTCATCCCTGCGGGCAGAAATGTGTTCAGAGAATCTGCTGACAGGCGTTATAATGGCGGGTATATTTAGAGCACTGGTAACGTGGACTACCAGGCAAAAGCTGAAGATGTTTTCAGGATTCATTCTGGAGCTCAGCTCAGCAGGAAACAACAGATATGATGCTATCCATTGCATTGATATCATAAACCCTCGACTGTGATGTAGCAGCGGTTTTGTTACCCATCGATTGCCGGTGCAGACATCTGACTGGATACACTCCCTGAGGCACAGCAGGATGAATTATTTAACAGGAGGCTTTGGGATGAGAGGAATATTTATAGGGAGCGAGGGGAGATTCAGGGAGTGACGGTTCCGTTGTCCGGCCACTCCCGAACACACACGTGCTACAAAAGAGACGAGACACTTTGACACACATAGAGTGAGGAGAGAAAATTGATTGGGGTTTTTAAAATGATTCATTTTTTCTAGAGATAATGACGTTTGCTGAAATTACCCAAGACTAATTAGACGAGGGAGACGCAGTAAACTGGAATCATTTCGCAGAACCGTCCGGGGACAGGTTATTTTCTGCCCACAGGAGGGGGAGGAAGCATTTGGGCGACGGACGAAACGGAGAGAGAGATGATTTTTTAGATTGAACACACATTACTTTAACTTTCTGTAACTTCAGAGAGGCTTCCTCTGAGGAGCAGGCTTGAAAGGAGTAAAAGAAACACCAGAGGCAGCAGCAACCCAAAGGAAATCCTTGGTCAACAGATGTTCTCATATCAGCGGTCCCGACAAAACAGAGACAGCGGCTGAAGCTGTATTCTCTTCACAGAGTAAATCAAACACTAGCACAGCTGAAGCCTTTTATCGTCTCAGTCACAGCGCGCTGTTTCAAAGGCAAGAGCTGCAAATATTAAACAGAGGAGGCAAGGAAGGAAAATAGATGTAGGACTGTAAAGAAAGATCCTGGAAACATTTATTCTTCATTTCTATGTGACTGTTTTCTACGTCTCTCTTCACGCAACATGTCCCCAGCCTGTGAGTCAGGGCCTCCCACAGTCGAGGCTGGTATTAGCAGAGCAGCAGGGGTTGGACCCAACTTCAGCTGACAGAGGCAGACAGGATGATTTTAATGATTTAATGATCATGCAGTTTACAGGAAGGCAGGCCGACAGAGAGGGAACAGGCCCACGTGAAGGAAATTTAAATGCAAAAAAGCAGCAAACTGGTTTGTGCAGAATGGGCTGGTTAAGTACCTGCAGGGCTGACTGGAGAATGAGATGCAGGTGTGGAGGTGGGCAGGGAAACACAGGTGAATGGGATCAGGTGACTGCAGGGCGAATGGTGCGTGGGAGGAGTGAGATGACTGGGACGAGATGAGATGAATGTGCGAGAGGGGCCAAGAGGCAGATTGTAATACCCAAGGGGTCTCCGGGGAGTTGCATGATGGTTATGATCTAATCATTAATTATTATAGTGAATTACTCACAAGTTTGAAGTCTTCTGGCCTCTGAAATCTACGCTGTGTGGTTTCATTCCACGAATTCTCAATCCACAGATGCTTAGAGTTACTATAAAAAGGTGCATTTCCAGTCTTTCTTGCTCTTACAATGATCTCCTCCATGAAGTTGTAATTCTCTGCTCTTTCGCATGAGTCTATGGAGCTGTCAGATGCAGCTCTGTTCAGGAACTAAAACAGGAAGTCAAACAGGGAATTCATACCAGACAGCTGATGTCAACATAACCACCTGTTACAGACTTGTTCATGTACTTTCTTCTGATATTGTTCCACTTACCTGTGATGTTTTGTCTGTTTGAGCATGCCAGCTAATGCTAAACTGATCCCAGTCCTTAACAGTCACAATCAACACAGCACTAAAGCAAACACAAAGCGCTAACAGGACTAGTACTGGTGTGGATCACTGCCCTTACTACATCATTGTGGAGTTAAATTCCGTTTTTACAAATGATGGATCTTCAAACGTTTTGACTGGTTTATTGATTGACTGAAATGTGAAATCAGATCACCATAAGGGCATATCATCACAGTAAAGGTTCCCGTTCCAAGTATGACCAGAATGATGATGTTTCCCCTTTCATCCATTGATGATAAACATTCAGCCCCGTCACAGAAGAAAACCATTTCTCTTTTATCCACATCTCTTACCACAGTAAGACTGTTTGCACCTTGTCTCTAGTGTGGGGAAGAGATACAGCTTCATGTCTGGCATGGCACTCATCATATCGCTACCAGGTTTGGGGTGTAATGTGCAATGGAAAATATGCAAATTTGGCAGAAAGGCATGTTTTCTGCTTTAAAAATGGTTTTGGATCCAATCCCAACAAACCCCAAATCTGGCCTGCATGCACTTGACACCATCTCCCTCTGAGTGTGTGAGTGTGGCCTGCATGAGGGACTCCACACCTGTGAATGCAAAACTGGAATGCACCTGTCTTCAGCAACCATAGCTTCGCACCTCAGCCTCAGCAGCCTGAGCCTAAGTCCCCCCCGCTGTCTCAAATACTGTCTTCTGTCCTTCCTCTCTGCTTGCCTACGCTGGCGCCCACAAGGTCGTAATATTTTTCAAGGTATGTATGGATACACACCTGTTCAACTTTGAAAACGAGCTGCCATCTTCCTCGTCATGTGGAATAATGTTTGCTCACCCGATAGCGTGCTGACTGTCTGTGGCTCTCTGATTGGAGGTGGTTGTATAGAGGACATACATCACCGCTTCCAGCTCCCCTGCTGCAGGTTGGATAGCTGGCTAGCACCTCAGGAGACAGGCAACCGTACACATAGCAGCAACCCTAGAATGTCTGGCACCATTGCAACCAGTGACTGAGCTGCAATGTCAAGCTGGTGTCACTTGCTGACTGAATGGAAACGCTAACTCATTAGCATCCATTAATCACCTCCCCTGTCACACTGCAACTCAGAAAGCTTAGCCTCTGAAGCCCAGAACAAAATGGATTTGTTCCATTAGGAGCCGGCCATTTTGATTCAGGAAGCAGATAGTCGGAAAAAAGATCAAACCCAGCGAGGTAGATCGATATTGTAGCAAATCTGAGATCTGAAATGTGAAGTGCTAATTGATATTTGGAAATGTTAAGTTATTTAAACTGATGCTCCAATCAAAATTCATTCTGTGGGTATGAAACCCTTGCTGTATGTAAACGTTTGCTCCGTCACAGATGGACACTGTAGCCAGCATGATGTCAAGGCAGTTACAGCAGGCGATGGCCAGTTTTGATGGTAAAAACAATTTCACAACTGCCATATAAACATCTCATCTCACTTCATCTGATGCAGCAAGCCCAATGTATCACCCACACTTTGACTTTCAGTGACTGAACTTCACCGAAATCTTCAGCTTCATTGAGCAGCTCCATTTCGGTTTCGACATCACTCAACGTCTACTTAAAATGACATTTAAGAACTTACGACTGCCACTTCAGCTCCATAAGTATTTGAAAATTTCAGCAGCAAGACCATCACATATCCCTTCACCAGAAGAAAATGTGGACAAATGCGCTGCTCATTTGTTTCATCCTCTATTACCTAGAAGAGTAGGTCCATGCATCTGTTTTGGCAGGTTGTAGCACATGGCGTGAAGAATTTAAGAGCTATATCTTTCTGCATTACCAGCTTCTGCCTTCAGAGTGACCAGGAGGCACAAAGGTCAATCGGTAAACTGTACTTTTGATCAAGATGAATATCTCTGAGATTAGTGAAGAAATGGCCAAGTATTGAAATGGTCTGACAGCATATGGTGGACAATTCCGTGGAGGTGGATTTTGTTGACACCTAGATTGGAGGACTGCACATCTTACAGTTTGCAGTCCCTAATGGGGCGTGGGGCGTCGATAATGGGGTGGCAAACAAGGATGTGTGAGCTGTAAGGGACATGCGATTGTTCTAAAAACAACGTTAAGCTTAGTTGGTTGCAGTTGGACCAGTAGAATTATAATTAATTAGTAATTGTAACACATAGCTCATAGGGGCAATTAAGGTATCCTCAAACCCTTTGTGGAATCAAACATATCTTTACATGTAGTGTAACTTCAAACAGTTTAAACATCAAGGTAAAACATCAAGGTAAAGGGCTCGCTCTATAATGATGTTGAAAAATGAGTTCTAATAGTGGGTTTGGGATACTTTATAGTGGTAATTTGCTGAATTTGTTTGGGGGCGTGTCTTTATTAGAATCTATTGTAACCTATACAATTCCAAGCTGAGGTTCTTTATACATTAGCATTAGCTTGTTATCATTTTGTGCTAAGATACCAGCAACAAAATCAGTCAACAAGAGTTGGTGAGTCCTTGGGACCATGAAATATTGAAGACTATATCTATAATATAAGCATGGGGGATCATTATTTACACTGGGGATCTTGCTTAGTAAAGCTATCTAACTGAAATGTTTTGACTGGCTCTCATGGTCTTCATTTACTGACAGTGACACTGGCTCAGCTGTCATGACCTATATGACACGTGGAACTTCAGTCAATCACCTGAGACCAGATCACATAAAAGCATTGGCAGCAACATGTAGGTGTGGGGTTGAAAGGACCGTAAACTATTAGAATCGGAGATTAAAACCCTGTATTCCTGAATAAACATATACTGTTGGATTCTAACTAGATCATTTCAGTTGATATTGCTGTTATCTGGGTTTTGAATAACCATATTAAGACACTTGATTTCTGGGTTACCCAGATGCTTTCTGGGGTAGCCCAGATGGGATACAGTTTGCAGATAAACATGGCAATCTTGTTTTTCCATTTCATGATGCATTTGCTCTTCCCTGCCCCCTCTTTCATCCATATTGATCTTTTTACCACTTTGCTGAAAGCATTTTTTCCCATCTCCATTACCACAAAATGTTTTTCATTGAGTATCACGTTTGCAATCTTTTTCATTGGGGGAATAGTTTTTCATTTCAGAGTTTATGGCACTCCCTTTTCTGCAGACACTTTATCTTGATTGTAATACTGTTAGAGATTAAAATATTTGCCATGAGCCAAAATTCACTCTGAACATTTAGGATGTAATAAGATATATTATCTAATATAAAATATTATATGATCTCTATTTTGATCTATGGACATCAAAAATCCAGAGAAAATAGACAAATAGTAAATTCAGTCAACAGACTGCGAGTGCTGCTTAGTTTTGCAGAGCACGGAGTTGTCTCAGCTGTTTTTAGCATAGATAAACCGATACATTACTTATTGGTGTTCCACCTGCCCAGCGCCAAATAACAGCGCTAAAAGGAGAGTGAGCATTGGACTTAACAATCATCAGT
The DNA here is from genome assembly GCA_008933995.1 of Datnioides undecimradiatus. Lineage (NCBI taxonomy): Eukaryota > Metazoa > Chordata > Actinopteri > Lobotiformes > Datnioididae > Datnioides > Datnioides undecimradiatus. The sequence continues at coordinate 2,923,279 of WARS01000048.1, forward strand.
TTCCCAGAAAGAAAACAGCCTAACGATGCTCTGAGATCATTTGTTTGTTTGTTCATTCATATGGGACAGTGCACATTAATCAGGATCAGTGTAAATACGTCCAGAGACAGGTAATGTGTTCACAACAATGCCAGGTGATAATTACTCTAAAGGCCTGTTTTAAAGTTTCAGAAATGGCTTTTAATAAGAATAGTATGTTTAATAAAGTTATTATTATATGATTCTGTTTCATGAAAATTAAAACTCGATGTACTAATGACGGGAAAATAAATTCGACCAACAAAAATAAAGGGAAAGACTGGGATTTTTTTTGAGTGAGTTCCCTTTAAGGCCTTTTTTTAGACACACTGGCTCGGCTTCACCTCTGTCTGGACAGACTACAGGGGAGCAGGTAATGTGGGCACAATGCCAGCACTACAGTGTTTTCCACCAGTTTGTACTTGTTCTTCCAGTTCCTCTCTGCATTTACTGTCTTCTCACTGTCTCATAAATACAGTTAGGATACAGAATAATTGAGAATGTTTCTGTCATTGTCACTGCATCTATGCCCTTGTATCTTTATCTAAATTAAAAACCTGTGCAATCACTGGTCATTTGATCTTAGTCTCTTTAAAGTGATAATTGATGAGAAGTTGTCATCAACAGGTGGTTTGCATAGTAGGCTGAAGTAATGATGGAGAAAATTAAAAGATCCTTCAACTCTCACTTCAGTTTTGGCAGTTTATCTCATTTTGCAATATTAGATATATATTATAATATGTTCCAGTAGCGTTAAAAGGATTGGAAAACAGCATGAACTTTAAGGATTATGAATGGTCACTAGATTTAGCCATTGATCCGGATCTGGAATTGCGCCCATTAAACAGTATTTGGTTGCTATCCATATCTGCTCCCTTAATATGAAAGCCAAACCATTCAACTGCTAAAAGCCACTGCATTTATGTGCTATTTTGGCAGCAGATCAAAGGACATGAATGCTAATCTTAAATAGCTGCAGAGGGTGCAGCTTTGAATGCAGCAGAACGAATTGACAGTGGTGGATGTTTGTTTATGTGCCAGCTGATTTCAGATAAACACGTAGCCCACTGTACAGCACAGTGAAGTCAAGTACAGTTGATACCCATGCAGTGAGATTACATGAATTGGTGTTTCACTTGCATCTACTATGCAGACAAATGGTTGGAATAAATTCAAATGGGTATAATGCATGCATTCATAATAACAATGTATCAAGTGACAATGTGAAAACAATATCACAAAGGGAGAAAACAAAGGGAGCATAGTGATTAACCAATGGTTCTTTAGCCTTAGATAGCTTTATAAAGGGATGCAGTTCATGTTTTATCTGGGCCAACCTAAGAAGACACAGTTAGGGACTTCCTGGTGAACATGGTGAAGCATTAAGCACCTAAAGAGACATTTCCCTCAGGAGCTGGTAGAGACCGAAATAAGAGTAACGAGTGAGTATTGGGCTGTAGTTCTAAATAGTGAAAATCAATACCACAACCTGTGTGTATTTAGAAAGCCAGTGGCGGTTCCTTTGTAGGGAATCTGGTGCTTTCTCACGACAGAGAAACAGAGAAAAATACCTGTTATCCTGTTATTTTCACATCCAAAGCATCTAAATCAACACCAAGACCTATGGGCACAGAAAGTCATTTCAACATTTACAGTCACTTTATTGCACTTTCAGTTGATTCAGGTCCTACTTTGCCATTTTTAACAGAACACCTGAATTCAATTTCCTTCTTCCAGAGTAAATCCAGTCAGGTGTGTTTTATTGCATTCTTCAGTCGGTAAACAGGGCGCATTAAAGTTAACCTGGGGGCTGAGTTGCCCTTAAAGCTCCTCAGGCAAGCTGTAATATCGCGTTAGCTTTAAACGGAACACCAGGGCTGGAGCGAAACATCGATCAAACAGGAAACACTGAGCAGGTAACGATGCATCCACAGTGAGCGCAGGTCTGATGTATTTGCTGCAAAGCCCCGCTGGAACAAATGACTTAAAACAATTTGTGGCAGGGTAACCCCCGCCACCTCTCCTAACCTGCCATAAATCAGACGGCAGTAAAGCCTCATCTATTGTCAGAGGCTCAGCCTGATCGCTTAATGCAGTTACCATGGTTACCATTCCTGCAGTGATGTGCATTGGAATTTCTCTAGCTGCTGAAAGCTCACGGCTCATTCTTGTACCTTTCCTCTGTGCCGCAGAGACGGCCGCACTCAATCTGTGTGGAAGATGAGGATGTGGCGGTGTGGCACTGGTAGAAATGTAACCTAACCAGAAACATAACCTGTTCTAACCATACCTGTGAAATAGAGTGAGCTTCCTGAAAGAGAAAGAACTACAAGCTGCAAGGACATTGTTGAATTGTGTAAAGGAAAGTCAGGGTAAAACACACTGAACATATAGGAAGCATTGGCCTTGATGCACGAGTGGTTTCTGCTTGATCTCCAGTGGGATTTGGACAAAACTGAAGAAACTAGATCCCAAATATCATCTGTCCATCTCTGACCATCGGAATATAACAGTACCTATCGAATCTCTGCTCGATTGCCTTGTCTGGTGACGCCAAACTTGCTTTGAGAGAAATAGAAACATCTGACACAGTGATGAATTTTCTCTGCAGGCATTGCTGGTTCTGTTTCTCCTGAGGCTGCTTGTTGCTGCAGATGCCAGAACAAGCTGTAACACTAACCAGATTATTGTCCTAATCCCAGTGTGGAAAGTAATGGAAGTACTGTACTTTTTACTCAGCTACAATTATTCGATTATTAATACAAACTATAAATGATTATTTGTTATTAAGGGTTAAATGGCCCAGCAGAATACTGTATTAATTAAAAATAGCTTCAACGCATTACTGCAATGCTTTCTAATGTCCTTTGCTATAATCATTAGTAAAAATCATTACTATTGATGTATAAGTACCTGTGCCGCTGAGACTTCGTTTGTTAAACAATGTTTCTACAGAAACAGAAAAATCCTTTTCGACAGAAAAGGACGTGTCATAATTTCAAGGGCATCATTTGGAATTTAGTCATCGTCTTGGAATATTAAAAATGATTTTGCTGTGTTATCTCAGTGATCTCATGTCAGACAGCACATAACCTGACTTCTCACTGTGTCCACACACAGGCTATGAATAATTTTTAATTTTTCAAATTGCAAATTTGCAAATTTTGTCGGAATACAAGTGTGAACCCACGGTAGGATACGGATTTAAAATGGATTTCACTTAAAATATAAAAGAAATATATTTTCAAGTCATTTTGTCCCCCTGATCTTAAGTTCAGTCAGGCTGAACGTCCTAAACACTGCTCCTTTTTCTCTGTCTTTCTCTCTCTTCACAGACCATGCAAGCGGCGCGATGCCCAACAGATGAGCTGTCGCTGACTAACTGCGCCGTGGTGAGCGAGAAGGATCTGCAGTCAGGACAGTGAGTCGTCGTTATCGCCTGTTCCTCGTTACATTTGTCAATACAGGCACACGACCGGGCATCTCTCCAATCGTTTTCTCATCCATCCACCCACCATGTCACCCATCCTTCCATTCAGAAGGTCACAGTCGATAATCTGACTCGAGGCTGCACAACTTGCAGCGTCTCATTATCATGATTATATCAGTGAACAACAATGAAATAGTGATTATTAGGGCTGCAAGAGCTGAGCGTAGAAATGTTCCATCTTTTCTGCTTGGCTTACTCAATCACAGGTATAATATTATGGTTTTGAGGATAAAGGTTTTGGTTTAAGCTCTAAGTCTTGAATTCTCTCTCTGCTCCCAGGAAAAAAAGAAGTCTAAGTCTATCAAATCCAAACAAAAAATAATAAGTTCCCAACCAGAAACAAGAGGAATAGAATAGAATAGAATAGAATAACAGAATTCATTGACATGGCCCTAAGAACAATAAGACAACAGATAAAAACAAAAATACATGTTCCAGTGTTTCATTTGGTAAAAGTTAAATATAAGCATTTATTACCTTTTATTTCAAATATTTACAGCTGAGGGAAAAAAGTTTTGTTTGCGTGTGTTAAAAGTAGCAACAGTTAATGCCGAAATACGTGCATGCATGCTCTTTTGCATATCCCTTAATTTGAACATAAAAAATACATTGTAGATGGGCTATTGCAAAAAGAAATCCATTATTAGTAAAAAAAAATGTCAGTTTATATCATGAAAGTCTTAAAAAATACATCATTAAATCTGTTTTGTGTGAGGTCTTTATCCCGGTATATGTTTACTGTGATGAAATGTTTATGTTTATGTCATATGAGCCTTTAAAAAGCAAGAAACGTGGCTGTGGGTGTCCATGTTACCTCAACTCCTCAGATCAAACGCTGCCTTTTTTTAGACTGGCATTATCACAGCTGACCCCTGAAATGAGGGCCTGCTGCTTTTATCTCTTTGTGTGTTGAAGCACACAATGATGCTAATACAGAAACAATAGCTTCACTGAGCTGCTGACAAACAGTAGAGGGCTTTCAGGAAAGGTGGCACATTCTGATTGCAGCAAATCAGATTGCAAATGTACATGTAATTATTTAGAAGTACTGCTGAAGTGCTGTTGCTGCTGTTATGGTGTTTCACGCACCCAGCTCCTACTGTGTTTCCACAAAACTACCCTGTTATCAATTCCAGATCAGGTAAAGCATTGAATATTCAAAACAATAGAAACACAGACTAAACTTGTTTCACTTGTTTTAATGTGGAATCGACATGACAGACCTTAAAATACTTGTGAAATCTGAGTCGGTCCTGTGTTTTTGCTGCCATGGCAACTGCAGCCTCGTTTTTATCATGGAGTGCCACCAAGCAGTAACGTTGGTGCTGCTGATGATATGCTGTGCATGCTCTTTTCAGCAAGGAAGACGTCAATAAGGGCGGTTTAGCTGATGCTGATGCTTTTAATATTTTCCAGTAATTAGTATTAGCAGCAGTGCATAGGAAAGGTATTGTATTTTTAAGTTTTGCCTTAAAGAATCCTCTACAGTAATCCATCAGCACAGTCACATGAAACTTTAAAATGAAGGTGTCAAATGCCTTCTGGAGTAAAGTTATGCAATCCCATAAATCAACATTAATGTGTTTTTATTCAATCTATGTTTTTACCTTAGGGCAGACTTAAGATAAACTCTGCTGATGAGCTTTGTTTTAACGTATGTTAGAAGAAAGTACTAGTATCCTAGTAACAGCAGGGCAGCAACCAATCACAACTCTTTAATTGCTCTTGTGTGTAATTGGCCAATTAAACCGCATTGCAGGTCCCCAAACACACTGATGTTTGACGTACGCCACTGATTTTTCCCTTTACCTCCTCCCGAGATGTGGCCTGGGAGTACTGAAAAAACCATCAGTGGCACACTTGAATGAATGAACCAGAGCTGCACAAACCAGTAGCACCGTACCTCTACAGAACATCTCACTCTGTTTTGGATAATTGCCTTGAATTTCTCTGCAGGCAGCGACAAACCTGCACGACACCAAGCAGCAGACAGACAAAAATAGCATCTAGCTGCTGAACATAACTTAGCATTTAGAATCTAAAGAGGCAGCAATGTCTCTTAAGAGTTTATGGAGACCAAATCAGGGCATTAAATATTGAGCTTCTGTTTCATTTTTTTTCTACAGTTTAGGTTCTGTCAGGTTTGCTGACATGAGGTTTTTGAAATGTCGGTAGTCACACGTGGGCCTAGAAGGGTGCAGATCTCCAGCAGGTGTGTCCGAGGGCGTGTAACAGGTTGTGTATCCAGCATGAGAGTGCCACCAAGCAGTAATGTTGGTGCAGCCGTAGCGGAGATGTTTTCAAGGTGTAACAGAGTGGTTACACCAGAGTGGACAGATTATATGAAGACAAACCTCAACAACAGAATCCATTAAGACTTAGGATCGTTAATGTTGACCCCAGCATGAACTAAAGTCAAAACTGAAGCAGCTGTCGATCACTTGCGACTAAACATGCAACAATAATATATACTGTCGAACTGTCTCCTCCCTCTGCAGACATGTGACTGTGAAGACCACACCCAATCACAAGTTTGTGTTTACAGTCAAGACCCACCACACTGTGGCACCTGGAAGCATCGCCTTCAGCCTGCCGCAGGTACATGCACACACACACGCACCTGCACACACATTTTTGATTCCTGGTTGTCGGCTCCATGCGCAGTCTTACCTTGTCTTTCTTTTGCTTCTCTCTCTTATAGAGGAAATGGGCTGGTCTCTCCATTGGCCAGGAGGTTGAAGGTATAACATACTCAATTTGACCGCTGCAAATGATAATGAACTATTCAAGCTAAACATTGCAACATCAAATTAACATCCTTAGATACTGTTGATACTCTTAAACAATGTGTCAATGATTTCAGACCAAGGTAAACAAAAGCAGGAAGTAGTTTATCAGCTGTAGCTAATTAAGCTAATGTTAACGCCATGAGTTGGTCAAAAAACAGAAATAAAGAAACAGTATTTCTTGTATTTCACTGTAGGTACACATATTTTAAGAATATTTACTATGTTTGTTTGTCAAATAAGAGTTGTATTTTGGATTATAATCCTGTTTCCTGTAGTTTACATGTTTGTTTGTGCATCTGCACGTATATTGTTGTGAAAAAATAGCTTTTAGGAGGACTGACCCATATGTTCTGTGACCATTAAACAGCTAATACCCCTGTACATTCAGACCAGCTAGAAGCTTTTTTTAATCTATAGCACTACAAACTAGTATAGTTACTGTAGATAGAGATATACTAATAAGGTTAATACTCTTAGCCAGATACACTAACGAAATTGAGCACTTTTAACTCAGCAAGGCTTTTAACTAAAACCAAGATTTCTAATCATATCACAGCTGTTTCAGCATCTGTATGTTGGCTCCTTTTTGTGTTTCGGGATTAGTTTTGAGATATTATTGATTATCTACATTTGCTTTTTTTATTATTTTAATACATTTTACAATTTTTGATCCCTTATGAAACCTTATGTAGTTTGAGATCCCCAAAATCACCTCTACAACCTTACTTTTGTTGGAAAGGATGATTTTGTTTGAGCTTAATTTAATTACTTTTTTGTAGACTAGTCTAAGATTTGGCATTTAGTTACTTTATATTCTGTTCATTTGCCACATGCTGCAGTTGTAACCAATGCTTTGGGGCCACCCGATGAAGCTTGAACTGCTAGCATCAGTTTGCCCCTGTCTTTTCTCCCAGTGTCCAACTACAACTTTGACAAGTCCAAGCAGTGCATTGGTGCCATGACAATCGAAATTGACTTCCTGCAAAAGAAGAGTACCGACTCCTCCCCCTACGACTCGGACAAGATGGCCGCCGAGTTTATCCAACAGTTCAACAACCAGGCCTTCTCTGTTACCCAGCAGGTTCAGTTTCTTGAAATATCTCAGCTCACACACACGCACACACATTAATGCATGCATACATTTGCCCTTGTTTTTTGTCTTTGATGTTGCTCTGAAAGTGTTTTTGATCAACCTCCGGCTTCTCTCAGCTCGTGTTTAGCTTCTGTGACAAGCTGTTCGGCTTGGTGGTGAAGGACATTGAGGCCATGGATGCTAGCATCCTCAAAGGAGAACCAGCCTCTGGGAAGAAACAGAAGGTACTTGTGTGCATGCGTGGCTCCTTGTGCTCTCAGTAATCAGTAAAACCAAAAGTCAAGACCATCTATGTGTTGCCCTGTTCAAGTAGTCAGTTTGTCTTTTTCAATGACACAGCACCTTTACTCCACTTCCTCTCAATTTATAAGCCTTATATTTGTCAGAAAAGCAGAGTTACTTATAAATTGGACTATTGTATAGTCATCCCTCTTTATATACATAATTCATACTAAATAGGGAATCAGCTGAAATGTAATAGTCTGAATGTCGTCTGGATTTCTGGTGCAGTCAGGCTTTGCTCACAGTAATTCAGTCAGATGAAAGCATTACAGTGGCATATGTTGTTATGTGATATTCCATATTTTAACCATATACTGCTGCTGCTTAATGGCATCTAGTGAATAATTAATTTTTGCATTTAAGAATCATCTTAATCCTCATATACATCCTACTTAAATTATTATTATCTGATATCCAATGCCACTGCATTCAACCCCTCAGTGTACTACATGGTCATTATTGCTAATTACTTATTCATGCACTTTAATATGGTGGTCCTTAAGGACAAAACGTGTTCACTAAGTAATGTGTAAACATTGAAGGGAGTACACTTCAGAGCTATACATGCAACAGAGTTGTAAAGCACCTGCAAGAGTAAAACATGCAGACATTGATAGAAATTTTCTGAAAATACCCCAACACCAGTGCAGAAATGTGACGCATGCATGTAAAAACAGAGCCGTGGAAAGAAATGTGCTGCACCTTCAGAAAGTCATTAACCTATAAAAATCTGTATATTTGAATAAACCAAAATGTACACTTAAGTCAAACTAAAAGCATCAAGGCAATGCTGCAAAAATATAATCATGGACATGTTTTTATATTTTGGATTTTTGCTGCATTTCCCCTTTCATTGTGTATTTCCTCGCTGATAATACGTTTGTGTCTTATCTGTAGGTCCCACACTGCATTATTATTCTCCATGTAAATGAAAGACCACTCCAAGCTAAGGTTTCAGTCAGGAGAAGCAGGGAAACATCCTGATGAGCTGATGAAGTGTTTATTCGTAGCACATCTGTGGGCCATGGAGGAGTTGCGGTCATCAGTAATGACCACAAATATGGAAATAAATAGATAAAAAGACACATTTTGCCTTTAACCATAAAGGTTATCTAGTGTTTGATGACGCAATGGCCTGCTAAATAATGGCTCCTAATAAATAGAGTACACACTGATCTGAATGGAGCACAGACTGACTCTAACTTGTTTTCTCTGGCAGATCGACATCGGGCTGATGGTTGGGAACAGCCAGGTGATCTTTGAGAAGGCAGAGAGCTCATCCCTCACACTTGTTGGTATGTTACCTAATCTTCATACAGCTAGCTGGTATGTCCATCTTTATTGAGTTTGTATGGTTAAGAGCAGTAAAATACATCACCAAGGGTAGTTGGAGAGCGCAGACCTACACCGAGGCCAATAGTCCTCTCTTCTAAGTGATGCAGATCTGCAGGCACAGCCACCATACAGTATATATCTGGATTTAATTCCAAAACTATTAAAATTACGTCACATTGTGTTTGTGTCTAGCTGAAGCCTCATCATCTCGGCTAGGCTACTTCTAAATGGGAAAGATTTCACATATTTGTAAGAAGCAACAGAAAACACTTTGTTCATGCTCAAATAAAACAACATCGTGAACATGATTAGCAGCTATTAGCTGTTATTAAAATCATCTGCCACAAAAACACAAGGAAGGAAATGACTTGTTGCTTGTGATTGCTTGTTGTAGTGAAGCGTAACATTTGTATATTTTTCTTTGATTTGTGTGGTGGAGTTTATTACAGAGAGTTCACATTTGGATCTGAGTTAGAGTATAATTGGTTCCATGCTATTGGCGTTTCCATGGACCAACCTCAGATGGGGAGAAATTGCTGTTAACAACTGGGGTGATGGTACAGTTGTACCGTTTTCCCCAAGAGACCACTGTCCCCGAGTGCTCCGTAACCACTGCTTTGCGTATGAAGTTGGAGCAACTACATGTGTAGGCTTCACCCTGAAGATACCTGGCACACATGAACATTGATCTTCTGATCCTGACGAATAAGCCAGTAGATGGAAAACATCACCTCATATTTGGATATCATACAGAAGATGCATATGGTCAGAAGTTCTCTTACTCAGTTGTTCTCTGCCTGATTTTATAAATGTAACATAAAGAAAGTTTTTAAAAGCTGAGGTGTTTCAGTGTTGTAGCACTACTGCAGCAGGGCCATGGAGGCATCATGGAGCAGTTCCTTATCTGTTTCCTCCACAGGATGGCAGTAAGAACACATTATTTCACTGCTCCACTCCCTGCCTACTATAGGAAAGGCCAAGAAAGACCTACAGACCCAACATGGCTTTTATTTTGTGGATTTAATTCATTATCAAACACCTTATTCTCCAACCTCCTGAGACATGAAACTTCTTTTTTTAACAAACACCTCCCTCTATCTTCATATGGTCACTTGTTTGACATGTAGAACTGTGATTTTATGGTCAAGCGGTTCTTTTATGTGCTTCAACAGGTAAGGCAAAAACTAAGGAGGCACGGCAGACAATCATCAACCCAGACTGGAACTTTGAGAAGATGGGAATTGGAGGTCTGGACAAAGAATTCTCCGACATTTTCCGCCGTGCCTTTGCTTCCCGAGTCTTCCCTCCAGACATTGTGGAGCAGATGGGTGAGAAACCTTTGCTATGGTCACTATTTTTTATCAATTATTCTATTTTTACCCTGATGGGGTGCTTTTTTTGTGTGCCATCCTTTTACTGGCCGATTACTTTGTCATCAGGTCTTTGATTTTCTCTGTATTTATAAGATGTGAAGATTCTCTGCTCTCGGGTACATGTTATGCAGTTGCTGTCATTACATTTCATTGTATTTTCAACCAACTAGCGAACATAATTTTTATAAAAAGAGAGTGTATTGTACATTATGGACCAAACAGTTGGTTTTGACAAGCAAGCCTAGTTTTGTAATTGTGTATGCAGCTTATTCCCTGAGGTAGTAGAATGTGTTATATGGAAATACAGTGAAGGAAACAGGATTATTCACAACAGCAGCTTTCGTTTTTGTCAAACACATACACGCAGAGAGAGACAATAACATAAAGTGTATTCATAGGATTTATGATTCATTTTATTAACTTGGTTTCTTCACCCTCTGGCTTTGAACACATAAACCTGTTTTATGACACGCATACATCTTTTCTGCCCTGACATCACTCTCCATTCTCAATCTTCTTACACTCTTCATTTCACTCATCCTTTTTTCTTTTTTCCTTCCTCTTTCTCCTTTCTTTCCTTGTCCCAGGGTGTAAGCACGTGAAGGGCATCTTGCTGTTTGGACCTCCAGGCTGTGGTAAAACCCTGATGGCCCGGCAGATTGGCAAGATGCTCAACGCCCGCGAACCAAAGATTGTCAACGGCCCAGAGATCCTTAACAAGTACGTAGGAGAGTCTGAGGCCAACATCCGCAAGCTGTTTGCTGAGGCAGAGGAAGAGCAGAAGAGGGTGAGGGACGCTCACGGCACTTTTCTATATATTTTTAAAGAAACAAAACTTCTTAAAAAAATTTCTAAACTTCAAATTCAACCTGTCTGCAGCTGGGAGCCAACAGCGGCCTCCATATCATCATCTTCGACGAGTTGGATGCCATCTGCAAGCAGAGAGGCACGGGTGCCAGCAGCACCGGCGTGCACGACACCGTGGTCAACCAGCTGCTGTCTAAGATTGACGGTGTGGAGCAACTGAACAACATCCTGGTCATTGGTCAGTACCATCACAGGGAGCTCACTGACTACATTTGCCGTCCATATGAGCTGAAAGATACGTTATACTGACTAGAGAGCAGAGGCACGTTTCACACACATTTCAGTAATCCAGTTAAACAGCTTACCTGCGACCCTACCTGAGCACGCCACAGCCCCGTAGGACTTTGGCAAATTATTTGTGAAACGCTGCTAAATCATGTCGTGAAACGGGGCCCAGATTGTGAATCTCCCAGTGGTTTTTATCATCCATGCTCATCCTCTGTATCGAGTGACCACGTGCCATGACATTTTATGTTCTGTGGTGATTGAAAGGCTGTTTCAGAGCGCCATGTCAGGCAGCGCTCACCAACCATCATCAAAACAGCCAATAAGGAAACTCCATTTCCTCAGATATTGTAGAAGCTATACACAGACAGCATCATAGCTGCCCTGGACGCTCTTGGTAGCGTCACACCTCACTAAGTCACTTTATATTAGCTTTTCTTTTCATTTGTATTTAGATATAAAACCTCACAATACTAAATTTATCAGCTTTGAAAGAAAAACAGCGTCGAAATTTGTTTTTTAATCTCTCTTGCATTTTTTCTTCCGTGACTTTGTTTGTACAAGTTCTGTAAGTGTAATAATTAACTGCACGACTTACTGTAAATTGCTCAGTTCAGTTTCGTGAGAGGAATCTGTTCGTGAGGAGGTGTGCACTGTGAGATCTGACCTTTAGCCTAATCATTGTGCTCTTTTCCATTTGTAATTTGTAATTTGCAAAAAGGTGACAATAAGGGGGTTGATGTTGACACGATGTTAGAAACAGAGCTGAACCGCAACTCAAGTTCTTAAATCAAACAGGATGACAGGAACGGACGAACAGGATGTCACTTTTATGTCGAACAGGTTTATGTTGGTTTACAGAAGAACGTGTGCGCAACTTCAGAGCGAGTTTCCTCCCAACAACTGGTTCATTGTTGGCTTCAAAGAGACACTTTTGATCAGTTTTGCTCAATGTTGATTTTGTAATTGCAGTGACACTTTGTCTCCAAATCATATGATTAATAATAGTATGATATAACCCTGCGATCAGAACAGGAACAGGGCCTGAACTCAATGGCGTTTACTATTCCTTCTTATGAAGGAATAGTAAACGCCATCAGTATTTAGTCAACTCTGCCTCCCCTCCTTCCTGCAGTCCCCTCAGTGTTGTCTTCTCCTCCCCTCCAGGTATGACCAACAGGCCTGACCTGATAGATGATGCCCTGATGAGGCCTGGCAGGTTTGAGGTCAAAATGGAAATTGGTGAGTGTTTCCTTTAGAAACAACTCAGCTTGACACTGTGGTTAAGTTAAGTTCCGCTCATCCTCATGCAAGACCTCACCATGCTGAAATACCTTGTTAGTTTCTCATAGAGCCTCCTGAAATGTGCAGGTGAGAAGCTTCATGCATTGTTTTTTTGTTTTCAAATACGACCGTATGATAAAAATGAACCATTTTACCATTTAAATGGGTCACAGAAACATGACAGTTTAGACGTTTGGGGTTTTTATTTTATATAGATATATGAAATAATTGCTTTTTTTTTTTTATTTTACTGTCATTGTGTCCTGGCACACGTTCAACCATTCCCTTTTTTAAATGCTTATATGATAAAGAGAGGGGCATGTCCATGTACTTTAACAGCATTAAGTGGTCCAGGGTTTGTTATTGCTTGTGAGTGAAACAGCTGAGAGGACTCTTTGGCTGTCACCAGTGAAATGATGGTACATCAGCTAAACACACACTTTCTTTAAACGCGTGACTCTGGTTTAATCAGGGGCTGCAAGTGATCTGTCACACTGCTTGTTCTTCCTCCCCCCTTGCTCCCTTGACTCCATCCAGCATCTTAATACTAATGCCTTACCCACTGAGAGCATCTTTTCAATCCATTCCTTCCTCCTCTGACCTTCGCTGTCTCACCGTCTAACCTCCAGGTCTGCCTGATGAGAAGGGCCGCGTCCAGATCCTGACCATCCACACCAACAAGATGCGCAGCTTCAACCTCCTTGCTGCTGACGTCAACATCCCGGAACTGGCGTCCGAGACTAAGAACTACAGCGGTGCAGAGCTGGAGGGGTTGGTCAGGGCCGCTCAGTCCACCGCCATGAACCGACACATCAAGGTCACTTGGCACTTTTAAATATGCAAAGCTTGCATTCTCATTTTCCTGTGTGTCTCTGATATTTCAAGGGTGTCCTCTATCACCCTCCACCCTAGTTATCCTGGTAAACTTCCATAATTTGCATGGCCATCAGTCTTTGAATGATTATTGAATTATTGGAATGTGTCTACTGTTGAAATTTACAGTCAGTGTGGACTGTCACTGAGGAAATGTTGACATAACAGCTCACAGCAGATATAGCAGTCAGGAGAAAGTAAACATGCTAGCAGTCTTAGCTGCAGTAGTGCCATCTCGGCTAGGTCAAGTTGTCTGCCAGTGTGCTCACAGCCAACTGACTGACTCAGTAGGTATCAGTATGTTCATCATTTACATCACCCCCTCAGAGGATGATGGGTACCAGGTTGGGTTATAAAATATGTTATTTCTGCAAAACGACTGATGTGATGTGTTAGCTTGAAAGTCCAGCTTTCAGTGTCCACAGAGTTCCTACATGTGACCTAGGCATCTAATGGCTCGGAGCATCAACATGACGACAGACATCGCAATTAGAGCGATCCCATTTAAATGACAGATGGACTGCTTTTATAATGGTCTTCCAACCACTCAGAGTGCTCCACACTACATGTTCACACCTATTCATACACCGATGACACGGATGCTAACTGCGCATCAGAAGAGAAACATTCAGACATATTAGTTCAGACATTCAAGGCAGCACTGACTCAACAGTGATTTTCACATCTATACAGGGTAATTGTGGTATTTTAAGGAGAAAGTTGTGTGCATGTCGCTATTCTTTGTGTTCTATTGTGTACATTTTGCATGTATACAGTGGATAAAGTTACACACTCACAACTCAGGCACTCAAATAAAATGCTGGCCAGGAAATATCAAATCAAAAACACAGATTCCTACTTTTGCAATGCAACTATTCCTTTTATTAACCCCTTCGGCCTCACAAGTGCTTCGTTGATTCAACTGTACGTGTATTTTCCTTTACAGGCTACATCCACAGTGGAAGTGGACATGGAGAGGGCAGAGAAGCTGCAGGTCACCAGAGCTGACTTCATGGGATCTCTCAACAACGACATCAAACCTGTATGTACCAGTTCTTTTTAGCTATTCCTGACTGCGGGCTGCAGGATAATCACGCCATCTGAAGCGTTAAAACACGTTTCCTTACCCTTCCTCACGTTGTTACCCAGGCCTTTGGTACAAACCAGGAGGACTACTCCAGTTACATCATGAACGGGATCATCAAATGGGGTGACCCAGTCACTCATGTCCTGGACGATGGAGAGCTGCTGGTACAGCAGACCAAGAACAGCGACCGCACACCACTGGTGGCTGTGTTACTGGAGGGTGAGAAACACACAAATATACAGTAAATTCCCCAACATACACTAAAACATTTAGTAGAACACGGAATGCTCTCCACAGCCTCACATACTGTATGTGAAGAAAGAAGTTTGGCAGCAGGGCAGCTCCTTTCTGTGTTTACCTTTGGCTGCACTACGTGCATGTGAGACTATTCACATGCTGCTGTAAGAATGTCACCATGTTTCACTGCAGAGATAAACACCAACATACAAAGCACACATTGCACTTCATATCATTACTGTTGCATACCACTGAGTAGAAACTGTTGAGTTGAACTCAGTTGTGGTCTGTTAAGGTCGTAGAGGTGCCTGTGGTGAAGAACCTGAACGGGCAGTTCACCATCAAGCGTATTCGTGTTGAAATGAAAAGCTCAGCACAAAGGGCACACGCCTTGTTGTGAAAAGTCAGCGGTACACGTCCGAGCAGATGTGACAATTTGTGAAGCCTTTGTACTCAACGCGAACATACTTTTTGGCCTGAGCACCCCTGCACTGCCGATACAGCACTGAGTGTGAACCCTAGATATAGGAGGCTCCTGTGGCTCACCCATATTCATGTTGCTCTGAGCTCACATCTTCCCAAATCTCTACAACCGAGGTGGCGCTGCAAAGGTAGCACGGCCCACAGGAACACAATGACCTCACTTATGAGAAGTACACCAGGAATAAAATAAACCATCCTTGAGTAAAACGCATTCAAATGGTTAAATTGGGCTAATCTGCAGTAAATGACTCAAAAGACACCACAGCCCGCTGAATAGCTTCACAAATACAAACAGATGCAGGCAATAAATTGCACCCCTCCTCTCCTCTCAACGCTCACACAACCCAGGTCCCCCTCACAGCGGAAAGACGGCCTTGGCAGCTAAGATTGCAGAGGACTCGCAGTTCCCCTTCATTAAGATTTGCTCTCCAGACAAGATGATTGGACACTCAGAGATCTCCAAGTGCCAGGCAATCAAAAAGGTACGTGCTGCAGTGGGTTTAACCCTTACAGTGTGTCAGCAAACAATGAAGCATTTGCATTTAAACAATGGCTTATGGAACTATTCAATCTGTTTAATTACTCCCTCCCTTCACCACTGACTCCTCCCTTTGTTTTTGTCCATACATTAATTCCTGTCTGCATTCTCCCTGCCTGTCTTTCCTTTGTCCACCCCCCCCCCCCTCTCTGTTTCAGGTCTTTGATGATGCGTATAAGTCACAGCTCAGCTGTGTTGTGGTGGATGACATTGAGCGTCTGCTGGACTACGTCCCCATTGGCCCTCGCTTCTCCAACCTGGTACTTCAGGCTCTGCTGGTGCTGCTGAAGAAAGCTCCGCCCAAGGTCTGAGTGCATCTGCACCTTGTATACAGTGCACATATCAAGAGCCTGATTTATCTCATTCCTGACTCAGCTCAACAACCGTTCCCAACCTGGGGCTCGTGACAGATGTGAGCTTACCAGACCCTGTAGTTTGCTTGCTGCAGGTGCATTATGGATGAACTGAAGACTTCACTGAAGACTGAAAAGAAAAACCATGCAACAGAATATCTATACATTTAAACCTTGCTGATTAGTTTTAATCACCAAAAGCTCTATTTCACTTTAAAACCCACAGCAAAGGGTTTGTTGACTTTGCAGCAGCTTTCTCATTGGCTGTGTCCTTAAATCATTAGGGTGGACATAGACGCATCAAAAACACAGCCACAAGGTAAAACATTTAGCAGATAGGGGAGCCTGAGGAGTGACACCACTGTTGAACAGAGATAACCTAGTGCCACCTAGCCAGGAGGAGAGCTGGCCAACCTTCCAAGACTAGTTTTAAAATAAGTCTAAACAGTTGGTCTTGTTGTTTCAGTGCCCAGTACTGAGAGTACTGAGAGATGGGTTGACATCTTGTTGGTTTTGGTCTTCTTATGGGATTTGTTGACAATAAGGAAGTTAAATAGGACCAGTATTTTCATCTAAAAGCAAGACTTTAGTATATTTGGAAATATGCTTTTTTTTTTAGAAATTTGTTTTCTTGCTAAGAGTTAGAGAAGAACATCAGCAGCACCTTCATACCTGCACAGGTATGATCAACAAAAGCTGGAACAGTTTGTTTATCTCAGAATTAATAAACAGTGACCCCAGATATTGTGCTTTAAATGGAAATCCATATTTTGCCTGTGGCTGCAGATGCCCTCGCGCATTTGTGATACATTTCTCAAACTTGTTAACTTGCGAACGGACAGTTAATCTCCACCCACCGCGGTTAATGCCCTGTGGTGTAATTAACAAAGAACCAAACGAGTGATACATTCCTCCTGCAGGGAAGGAAACTGCTCATCATCGGCACCACCAGCAGGAAGGACGTGCTGCAGGAGATGGAGATGCTGGATGCCTTCAGCACCACCATCCACATCCCCAACATCTCCACCGGGGAGCAGCTAGTTGACGCTTTAGAGGTAATAACACACACGCACATGCAATCACTGGTACTCTATTTAATGTTTTAAGTTAGGTTGCTACAAGGTACATGCTCATGACTGTGTTTTCATACAAGAGCAAGGGCGCACATCTGAATGTGTTGACTACATAACCATCCCCCATCTTTAAGAGCCTACATTCAGGCATGCACACAGCCTTGAAACATCCACCTCGGTAACCTTTTTGTATGTTGGGGAGGGGCACCACGTTCATTAAAGTCTCTGTAAAAATGGAAGTGGCTCACACATAATTGGAAGGCTGTTTTGTTGGAGCTTTTGAGGGCAGTATTGAAAAATCTCCACCTTCCTTTGTCATCCCTCGCAGCTGCTGGGCAGCTTCACAGATAAAGAGCGGGCCAGCATCGCGCAGCAGCTCAAAGGGAAGCAAGTCTGGATTGGCATCAAGAAACTCCTCGTGCTCATCGAGATGTCACTGCAGGTACGGTAGACCCACAGAGGCAGTTAACAGCTCGTAAACCACTAAGCACAAGCTTCTGCATTTTAGGACGATATAGCACATGCTATGGAGTCTTTTCTGTGGTTATGAGCTTATGAGCTCTTCCAGGCTTGGCTGGCTTACTTCCTGTTTGCCGCCTGTGCACACAAACTGCATGAATTGACTTTGGTACAGACTTTCTAAACCAGAATTTTAAATTGGGCTGACTTCTTCTTTTGAAAAGTCGTGAATTAAAGAGTGGTTTCAAGATTTTTCCAATGATTGTATATAGAAAAATATCTTTTTTGGCCAGTTTGCATCATTTTTCCTTGTGATCCTGTAACTGAATGCTCTCTCTACAAGCAAACACCTTGCAGCCTGGCAAAGATTGTCCAGCACTAAACCACCATTAAAGCCAAAATTTGTGACTTTTACACTTCTATACATGCGCCGAATGCAGGCGTTCAGCACCCCAGTTATTATTAATATCTTAAAACCATCTCCATCTGAGGGAGGCAGACAGTTCCTTGCCGTTATCTTGGATCACGTCTGCAGTCATGTCACTGGACAACAAAGGCACATTTAGCTGCTGTTTGTGCTCCAGCGGACCTCCACAATGGCACCAGCTGTGGTGGCCAGGAGATTTCTGACGTGACTGCGAGGCCCATATTGACTTTTGCTGATTATTTGTGTTGCTCTTTGTTTCTGCTGTCAACGGACTGCTCAATCTCTCGCTCTCAATCTCACGCTCCGCTTTCTTTCACTTTCTGTAGATGGACCAAGAATACAGAGTGACCAAGTTCCTGTCTCTGCTCAGAGACGAGGGCGCGTGAGTATAAAATGCCCTGCACCAATCAGACGTTGACTGTCAACAGGCTTCCATCAAGTTAAATCCTCTTATTTTATTCTCATCTTCAGCCATTTTTCCCATCTGTTCTTCCCTATTACTTTCCTTTGGACCATTATGTGTCAGAATGTTGTTATTTCCATAAATGTCAGAAACAGATCATAAATGGAGATTGGCTTGGTAACGTCACACAAGGATACATAGTTCTTTTGAAGACTCCATTCTTGTATTTGCACACGCAGACAAAATGCCCATTGTCCTAACAGTGCAGAAGAAAGGCTAACAATCAATCACCAACCACCTGACCTTAATGGCTTTATTTTGCAATCACCAGGTTGAATGAAGGCGATCAAATCCGAATTTAACCCGTCGGTTGCTCTCGCTGTGCACTGGTAAGGCCAACAGCAAAGCAGTGACACGTGCGTCTGAAGGTTAGGAGTACCAAAACCTCTAGCTAGCCTTTAAGCTATCAGGTTAGCATCTACACATCTGTTTTCCTGCTCCTCTAGGAGTTTGATTGCGGTTGCAGCTTCAAATTACTGTTAAATTGTGTTTTAGTGTGTACAGTACAACATCCACTGATGGTACAATTTTTTCATTTTGCCCTATTCATTTCAACTGAATTCATGCCTCACTCACTTGTAAGTTTAAAGCAAGACTAGGTAACTTAATGACGATACATGAATATTTAAGAGAGAATAGTCATCAAGTCAGCAAATTAACTAGTATCATTTCTACAGGAGAAGCTAACATTTGCTATCATATCCCACAGGTGACATATTAGGCAGGGAAACTGTGTCAGAAATCAAAAAGATTATTATTTCTTGTGAATTCAACTTGTGATTTTTGAGAAAAAGCGAGTTATTGAGTTAAATGGTCTTGCTTACAACCCGCCCTGGGCTCCTCCACCTTCCCTTCTCTCTAATCAGTGATATGGATTTTCATGTGGCGCTGTGAAAGGTGTAATCCCAGTGTATCTTACGTAGTAAACCCCAGTGCAGTTGGCATTGTCCGTCATTCTTCCAGCGGTTATTATGTAATTTGTGGAGCATCATGTTCCAAATGTAATGGAAGCAATGCATTTTTACTCCCCCTTCATCTTTACGGCACTGTGTTTACAGCTTTATGACTCACAGCGCTGCAGTTCTTTTGTATTCGTCTCTGTAGCTCAGAGCTGAGGTAATATTAGTTCCACTCTAGGAGTACAACAGCTAGACACAGGCTTCATGAGTCACAAAAGCTCTTTGGAAAGTATAAAATTAACGTAGTGAGTATTACCTGATTAAGTACTCATTAATTAGTGATTAACACTTAACTTAATTAAAATAGGTTGCACCTCAAAAACGTCACACAAGAACACATTTTATTACATGGAGATTAGTTGTTATTATTATTATTATTATTATTATTATATACTTACATTCAATACTTTCCAGGTGTAGTTTTGTCATTGCTAGCTAAATTAAAGTTTGCTATTATATGACCCATTTAAGAGTAAAAGAGGTAACACGAAATATGACACTTGATTGCAATCCTGCTTATTAATGGCATACTGTTGCAGGAGTTTTAATTTACAATTCTTACAAGCTATATTTAACAAAATTGTAAAGTTTACGTCAGTTTACAACACATGCTAACAGTCTAGCATTAGTTGGGTTAGCATGTTTAGATACTTCCCGCTCATTCTGTTCCCGCTACGACCTCTAAAATGCATATATTTCTCCATGTATAGTAGGCATATGAATGAATGCTATGCTTTATACCATAATTAAAGTGGTCTCCTGTTAACATACCTGATTAACTGGATGGTTCTACATATGTTTCTGATCAACAGATTTACATGTTAGCCTAGCTGTAGCTGACACATAGACATTAGTATGTAACATTAAAGCCAGCAACATCCAAGTCATGATTCCAGTTATGAAACTAGATATAACAGATATAATATATAATATACAATAGATATAAAATTGAGGTTTGCTGTGGTTTCATAGAAATAAAACAAATGTATTCAGCCACACATGATCAGAATTAGGAGTGCAGCAGTAACAAAAGGTCAGTGATGATTTTGACATCGTGGCTCTCCTCTTGTTTTATAGCCTGCTACTTCCTGCTCGTCATGTCGTGTCTTGCTGTAGACACTGCCCAGCATTGTGCTGTGTTGTTTATCGAGGGTTGCTTAAGAGGGCCCCTCTTAAACAGCAATTCTGCCGCTGTTGCGGTGGGGCAGTAACGCAACACAGCCCACAGGAAACTGAAACTGCTGTTTGCTGTTTTTTCTAGTCAGCGCAGCTTCTATGAGTAGAGTGGCCGCAGGAGTGGAAGCACCATCTCGCCATCAACAAGCCACCTGTGGGACAAAATGAGGAAGTGGGGCGAAAAGGACGAGATCTTCCTCTTATACATCCACCCAGTGATCCAACCATCCATCCGTCTGTCTGTCTACCCAAACACACAACTGGTCAAAGAGAGTAACACACAAGTCCTCCTTATCTCAGCATGTTTCCGTAGGCAATATCACACTGTCCTCCTACTCGTCATCACCGTCAACTACTACTGACATATGGCAGCGATCTCCTGGAAGTTGTACTGTTACAAATCTGTTATCTGTAAAGAAGCTGCAATAGAAGATTGTAAAAAAAAAAGTGATGTTTTGTGCATCGTGCGTGAAAACAACAACAAAAAAAAGCCATGTACGTTTTTCGCTATCGTATTTGTTGTATCTGTTGCGTATCTCTTGTCCTGCTGAAGATAGTTACTGTTAGTGCGATATGTAGCCTCACACACACAGGTCGTAGAAACAGAATACATCCCAGAAGTGACACGAACCCAGACGCCCACTGAGTATATTTAAGATGTGAACCTATGAGAGGCTTTTTAGTGAATGCGTAGTGGCTGTGTAAAAAAGAGGCTGTTACATGTGTAAATGTAAACCCTTTAATTATACAGTATGTAACTTGTTCATGTTCTGTACATAGTATATATAGACAAATATGCAGTATATCATGAAAATAATTGAAATGATCAGTCTCAAGTCTATTTGTACTATATCAGTATGACTCTGCTTCCCTATTGCTCCGGAGATGTTGACTTTACCGGGTTATTGTTATAGTGAAAGTAAATGTTGGGTTGTTGGCCTGTCTGTCCGTGTTGCGTACAGTACAGTTCAGTCTAGCTAGTGTAGCTCTGGCATCATCAGTGTTAAAGATTAAAATATACATATATATTCTGCACTTTTACCATCCACTCAAAATACCTTTAGTACTTATCTCGACTCAAGCTCGTATTCGCTCGTGTGCATGTGTGTGGGACTGAATGCCGCATGTGTGCTGTGTGTGTGAGAGTGTGCGTGTGTGAGTGCGCGGTGGCGGAACGTGCTTTTGAGGGTGAGCATGCGTGTGTTTTGGTGTGTGTGTGTGTGTGATCGGGTTTAAACAGTTGGTGGTTAATTTGTGTTTTTTTTCTTCTCTCATGTCATGTGTTTTGGTGCTTATTGTTCAGAACTCTTGTTTTGTTCTCACCATTGACGACGATTTGTGTGCGTATGTGCGTGTGTTTCTGCGCATCTGGCATGTGTGTACGTGCGTGTGCGTGTAAATATATATCAACATGCAGATGTATTATTGCAATAAAAAGCACTGATGCACAGGAAAAAGAAACTTCCAGCTGCTTGTCTGCTCTCATTTATTCATTCCACTCAATTTTTAGTATTTCTGTGTGTGAAATAGGAAAATAATCAACATTACACACACTTCAAGAGTCATATTCCACTTTTCTGTCTCCATATTGAGTAAAGAGTTTAGATCCTTGCTTAAGTAAAAGTAACAATAGATATATATATATATATATATAAACGCTCCATAGATGAAGTTTAGCATTTAATTCTGTATTTAAGTAAAAGTACTTTTAATGTACTTAAAGTATGAAAAGATACGACAAGACAGGGTCATTATTATTGATGCATGAACATGTAAAGACAATTTTAATGTAGTTGTAGGCAAAGGTGACTATTTCCATGTGCTGTCTAGTGGTTGAACAGACTGAATGAGCCTTTAGGTGCAAGTAATAGATGAGAGTAGTCTGGAGCTGTATTGAAAATCAGTTTTTAGATATAAAAAAATAGGTTCAGCTGAGATGTAGTCCAAAAGGTCTGGAATCAGACTAAGGAGGTTCATAACTAGAGACCTACAGTATATCTGTATCAGTGGCAGCTCTGCTCTTTGCTCTTCACCACTCTACCGACCACCAAGTCCATGCCATTCTGAACAAACAATACTAAGTGCTGGTAGGCTTTCACAGGAGGAAACAGGGTTTGCTTAAAGGGAAATCGGTTCCTCAGAAGGTAAACCCCACACTGCTTCATTGTGGCAATCAGTTTCCAAAGCATGGTCATTGGCAAACAAGGTCAAAAATAAATGTGGAAGTTGGAAATGTCTACTCATGTTGGAGAGAAACAAAACAACATCTGGTACAAGTCACGATGAAGACAATGCCCAGAAATGTTCTGCATGGGGTGCAGGCACAGTCGAGGTCCCAGATCCCAGGGTTCCAATCCAATTCAGCTCCCCTCCCTCCTCCATTGTGCCCCCAACTCTTTCCACATTTCACACAAAAAGATCTGATTCTTAATTCATCCAGGACTTATAAAAACGTCGGAATCTACAGCTCACTTGGAGCCAGTGGCCAGTGCTCAACAGTTACCTAATGGACCTTTCCTCTTCACCTTTCTTACCAAAACATATGGATTACAGATCATCTTTAACCTCATTACCTCATCGTTTCCAGATAGAGATCCACACAAGTGCACAGTGGGACATTAACTAGCACACTTTTCTGTTATTCAATGATTTAGATCCATATAAACATATCACTGCACTGTTTAGTGATTCTTCAGAAGGGAATGCTTTAAAATACACATGATGTTAACTTAAAGGTTCAAATATTAACACTGAAATGTTTTTTAATTTTCTCCACTTTGACCAACTTTATGAAATGCTACCTACGCTCTTAATGCAACAGGACTGGTAAGGATCAGTATTTTTGACAGTTTAAACAGTTTCAAGTATGATTTTGAGTTCAAGGCATTTTCCTGTAGTTAAATATTGCTTTATTCTTTATCCTTAGACTTTGATTCGAACTAATAGTATTTTCATATGTCTTTTTCATTTGTATTTTTAGTTCAATTTAAGAAGAAGTATTGTAACTGTTTAGTTAAGTAAAGGGAACAATAACACAGTGTAATAAGTATTCCATTACTAGTAAATAACCTAAATAAATACATAAATAATATTACCAAAATGTGTTTAAACTTAAAGTAACACATCTGCTTTCATTCGGAGCTGTGCTTCATGCAACCTGGTTAATTCAGAACTTATATTCAGTCTTCATCTACAGTACAGATTATACTGCAGCAGCCATCATATTGGATTATAATGGCTGCTGCATTCACGTGTAAGCAGGATTTTAATTTGTGGCACATGTGGAGCTAACGTTAATACTTAATATGGGTCTGTCAGATTGATTCATTTTTTTAAAAAAAAAATGTGGGGCTGTGTTTTGTACCAAATGGTGTCTGAAGTGTCAGGTAAATACAGTGCAGTGCGGTAAAAGTAATAATAATGTAAAAGTAAAATGAAAAGAATTACAGTAAAATGTAAGGTAAAATTGATCTTAAGTACGGGATTTAGTTGTTTTAACATGACTTCGCCTCGGAATGTCGGTGGGGAAGCGGATTCCCCTTTAATTCTCCAGGCTCTGGGGATTACGCAACCTTTCTCCCCGCTGCAGTGCTCCTCTCCGGCCGGTAGAGGGCGGCGCGGAGCCTGTTGATGAATCACCCCCGGCGGCAGCTCCACTTCTCCTGACCCGCATTCACCCGTACTGTACAGGCAGGGGGAGGACCGAGCACAGAAAGCAAATAAACGCTGTGGAGTTCTCCCGCAGTCCGTGGCCATGGCTTTGACAGTCCCTGGCAGACGCGGCGCCCACGTCTCCTCGCACCTGATAGCGGACTGAGAGGGGGAGGACACCGCCGGGAGAGCCATCAGCGACGCCGTTTGAGACGCTTAACCAGCCGGGTTTTGCTTGTGTTTCCACGTATTTGTTCGGCTTCCCCCCCTTTTTTTTCACGTGTTAATCCGGGGCTGTTCCTCGTCCACGGGCTTTATGTTGACGGCACAGGAGGCGGTTTTGTACCACAAGTCGAGCATTGGTGAGTGTGTCAGTTTTATGGCGTTTGAGCGAAATCCAGTGCGGGCTTTCCTTTATGGGGCGGCGGAGCGCTGTCCTCACGTCAACCCGGCCGCTGCGTCGGCCTGCTTACTGTACTGTACCGATAGGTTAATGCACAGAAAGCAGGCCGGTGTGCAGCGAGCCACTGTGAGCCATTTGAGAAAGTGACCTGCGTTCCTGCCATGTGCTTCCGTTACTGACGTCCTGACTGTGGGTCAGGTAGGGCTGAGTTCACGGCTGAGGTCGTTAGCACGCTCCCCCGCCGCTTCATCAGGTCCGATCCGATGTGAGCCAACACACCAGCCCTTTCACAGATCAACTCATATTTATTTACTTATTGTCGTTAATTATGATGCCGATCATTGAGGTCACAGCTGGTGGAGGTGCAGCGCTGCATCATATCTGCTCCTCATGTAAGTCAGTGGGTGGGCAGATCGCAGGAAGACCCCTCGTTAACAACCATAAACTTAATAATAAAGATCTGATGTTATTCATACCTCTGTGGCAGCATCACTCAGATGTTATTAGCACATCTATATGCATGTCAGGGCTGTTGTATGTATGTATAGATCACATCAGGCTGCAGGAGAGACTGTATACGATCATTGCAATAGGAAACTTGCTCTGCCCTAAATGGTCACTCAGTCTGGACGTGGGACGGAGATGGGTGCAGATACAGTATATATCTGTGTGATTTACTGCCCGGCCGCTTCTGTGACATTTCCAAGTAGGTCTGTGTGCTCAGAAGTGTGCCAACGTGTGCTCGAACCGCTCCCGGAGACTTGAGATGAATCATGCATGTGCTACAGTGAAATATGAAATGTGGTTCCCAGCCTATAGCTGCTCCTGCAGGCTGAGGCGTGGTGTCCATGCGTGATATCGTGTATTGAGTTACATGTAATCCAGGTATTCTTTGCATCCTGTGTGTGTGTGTGTGTATGTGTGGTTAGGTTAAAGGGGTTGTTCATTCTTATCCTCCTTGCAGGATGAAGGCAGCATCGTCTGCTCCATTTGTGGACCACTCAGACGGAGTTCGGACTCGCTTTGGGCCCAGAGCTGCAGGTCAGGACACCCAGGGTTAGGGTAGGTTAGCGCAAACACCAGAGCAAAGTGTGCAGGGGTCAAGGTTGCTCTGCCTCACAGCGCATTGTGCACGACCTCACCTTTCACAGGAGCCGCCGCTCCACGTTTTACTCACGAGGTTGCAATATCCCCCAGCTGCGAGGTGATCTGACATTTGTCCTTTTTTTCCCTAAAAGCTTCGAAACCCTGTCGAGAAATCTAACACCCGTGTCGTGTGATCAGCCGGAACGTTTCCAGGTAGAGTTGGGCACGGAGGAACGCTCCTGTGGAACCGCAACTCCAGGCAAAACAAGAATAAATGTGGATCCTAGAATGATATTTCCCTGCAGCGCAGCTGAAGATTCCACAGGAAGCACTCACACTCGCGATGTTTACCCCGGGTTTTATTAGTTTTTACCAACTTTCCGAAGATTTATTAGCCTTTATGAGTCCTTCCCTCTGTGATTCTTGGAAATGTGTCTAAGTGGGCATCGTTTGTTTTTAAAGCAGCTTTACAAGCAAGAGCGTAATACTTGATGAACCCTGTGAGGCTGACTGAGGCTAAAAAATGCACTTGACTTCAGTTTAGATAGAGAAATCACAGGCAGGGTACTGCCCCGATGAATCATGAGCCAAACGCTGCCTATGTGAACATGCCATGTATATATATTTACGTCCGTGCGTGCAGAGCCATAATCTCTGCCCGCAGCCAGACGTGACCTCCTTTGACGTCCGCTCCTAACACCTTCCTCCCCCCTCCCCTCCGTTCCCGTAGCGCTTCGCTGCAAGGCTGCATCCTGGTTTTCCGATGTTGAGGCTTAATGTATGGCGAGCCTGCCCCCTCCTCCTCCCTGCCTGGCTGCCTGCCTCAGTCTGAGAGAAAATCAGTTACATAACAGGCACTGTGGAGGCAGCCGCTGCCACAGTCCCCAAGGTCCCACGACCCGCTTACATCACAGAGGTGTAGACAGAAGGGGGAGGAGCTTATAGCCATCGATTCATCTAGGTTTGAAAAATACTGAGTGTCTGCATCGTACAGATTCTAACGGACAGCATGTAATAACAGTCTGCAGCAGTGTGGCTAATTAATTATTAATGATTATTTGCTCTGCTGACTCATTTGTTAGTCTGTAAAATCAAAAACAAGTGATTTCAGTTGTTCGCTCCATCAGAAGCTGGTCATAAATTCTTTTTTGAACATGGTTTTTGCGTTATCTTCCAGCGTTGCCGTGCCGCCTTGCCACATCATGCAGCTCTCTCATTGTTTCTTGAAATCGACAGAGCTCGCTGTCACACCGCGGTAATGAGCTGTTGCGTGGTTTTAACAGGAAACTTGTCTAGAAGCAAGAGAAAGTCTCTGTAGCGCGTTTCTTTCTGATTTATTGAAGATGGATGGGCCGATGGTCTTTGAGCCCCACCACAGTGATGTCTAATGGAGGAGGAAGTGAAAAGACACACAAACGTGTTGTTGCCCAGGTTTTTGTAGCAACGATGGAGGACATTTAAGAAGCCGTTTCTAAATCCCTGTCATCCACCGCCCCTGGGTGACTGTCTGTTGTTTCGCCGTTCACAAAGCGAGGTCCGCGCCCATCGCCGTCATCGCTGTTGGTAAATCTCCCGCTAAATTACAAACATATGGTGATGGGAGAGGATGGAAAACTGCTCAGTCAATCTGTTTTAGCGTGTCCGCATCGTCGCCAGCGAGCCAATTAACAGAAAACACCTGTCCACCTATCAGCTGTGGGGAAAACACCCCCAGACTTTAAAACGGGTCCTGACGCGAGACACCAAATAACCTTTACAGCTGTGACGTTAGAGATACAGACGGGAGACTTGGTCACATGGCGTGCTTCTTAACCAGCACGCCTCGACGAATATCCAGGTTAACAGTGTGGAGGACAGCAATCAGACCCCACCGAGCTGCTGACGTGCAGCTGACTTGTTGCGCTGTTGCGTTTTGGCATGAAACAGATGGACATTTAAATGGTTTGTACAGCGTCAAACTGAACCTCCGCGGGTCATTTGACTTGATTTGCCTAATTAGACCAACCAGCGTTACCGTTATTGTGCCACCTTAAACCTCGGCAGAGCTGCAGCCAGCCAGGAGCGCTGAGAACACCTGAGTGTGAGCGTGCCCTGCCTTGGCGCCAGTGACTTAGGAGAATGAGAGAACTGTGAACGTGAACTCTGCTTCTCATCCTCTCGCTCACACACACACACACACACACACACACACACTGCTCTAAAGGACAGCGGCAGAGATGACCCAGTGGAGTAACACCTCACTAGAGCACGTGAGCACGAAGTGCAACAAGTCTTTTGCACGTAAGAGGGGTAACGCGAGCCACCCGTTCAAAGATCAGGTGTAAATCAAACATTCAGCCAGCTTGCAGCTCGTCTCTCTTTGCCTCATCCGCTTCAAGTGCGTCATGCACGCTTGCAGCCCGGAGCCCTCGCAGGGTTAATTCAACCATCCAAACACAGGTCGATGATTAAACGTTGGCGTGTGCCAGCTTTGAAAATCCACTGTTAAAGTTTCAGAGCACGTAATAATTGTTTATACTACACTTACAATCTTTGCATTATAGTCTGCTGCGTCCAAACAATACTGCGGCAGCCGCAGCTTAAGAATGCTAATGTATGCACAGTGCGTTTGAGAGATGGCGAGCGGTGCTAGTTCTGCTCATTCGTTTTGTTGTTTTCAATTAAAAAGGGAGAAAGTGAACTAACAAGCGCAGCTCAGCAAACAGTGAGACCAGCAGCACTGTTAAAATCTTAATGTTACCCGTCCCTAGGAGGGCGTACATAGTGTACATACTGCTTGACTGAGTACAGTATGAAACAGGCTGTACAGCTCTTAAGTGCACGCACACACAAATACACTCGCACAGACACAGGGTATTGCAGAGCCTCGGGGCTCCTCCTCAGTGCTAGTTTCTTCGGAATGTTCTGTTCTTTTCTGTCAAGGCAGAAACATCTTTATGTAAGACAGCCTCTGTTCAATTAGTGCTAAACACCAGATCTAGACATGCATCTCCCGCACAGAAAATTAAATATCAATCAGTCAGCCACGGGCAATTCCCCCTCCATCCGACAGGAAATGACTTACAAAGATGGCCTCAGATTGGGCTTGAGAATCAGCAGAAGCCTCCTGACATGTTGTTGTTGTTTCACGAGGCGCTTCAGCTGAGTCTGAGGTCAAAGCTCAAAGAAACAGCCTCAAAACGTTTGGTTAAAATAGCAATGGCGCTCAGTTGTGGAAACACCTGAAGCGGTGCCGGAGCGGGGCGGAGTGAATCATATGGTCGAGCGTGACGCGAAAGCGCAGGTAAACCAAAACACGGAGCCACTGCGCGATGCGGGCGCTGCAGAGTCAGGTGATATCTCTCTGTGGGTTCATCACCACAGCCCTCCTCTGCACAACGCATGGTGTGTTAGCGCGCCGTTAATTAACACTGTAATGCAGCTTTAAGCATCTGTGTTTTGGTACAGTATTGAGAGCTGTCGAGTGGCGCTAGCGTGCATCAAATGTCACTCAGTATTCAGGTGGCTCAGCGCTGAATTTTCAGCATTTGGTGTCAGGTGTAAGGTGGCCGTCACTGGCGGGAGCTAAACAAGGCAGTGTTGGGTTTGTTGCATTATTGTTGCGCGGTACCTTCAGACGTCACAACAAAATGCAATTTGAGGAAACACTCAACACTGGGGGGTATGCTAAATTTTACAGCTGTGTGCCCACGTATCACGCTTCATATCTCGCACGCTCCTGATCAAATGAGCTCAAACCTCACGGAAGTGATCGGATCATGTCACGTGCAGCAGCACGGACAAAGGCACTGATCAGATCCTGATGATGCTAAACTCACTGGTTCGGAGGGATGACCTGAAAAAACGACAGGAGCAGTCTAAAACATGAGCAACAATGAAAAGAGGTCAGGCCCAACTTAACGAAGACATGCACAGATGGAATCATACGTACATAATGAATACCAAGAAACAAAACAACGTACGACCATTAATCAATTTAAACCAATTAATTAGACTGAATACGTCACTGTTGACCAAAGCAACAAAGGTCAATAGAGTAAACCAGGAAATGATGAGCAGTTAAGTGTAAACTAGAACCATCCCACAAACGACTCTGATTGGACGAGAGGCAGGTAGATTCACGCGCGACGGCCTGCTCGGTGCTCGGCGCCATGGCGGCGCCCGTTCTCTCTCCCTCTCCGTCTCTCCTCCCTCCATCTCTGGCCCCGGTTGCAGCGCAGTCTCTCTCCGTCAGCAGCGTCTCTCATGGGGCTTGTATTGTTTTAGGGGATGAGAGGAAAGACTCCAAAACAAAGATCTGCTTTGGTGGGATGAGAGGAAGACTTTATAACAAGCTCCCGCCCCTCTAGGGAGGACCTTTTTCGCACACATACACAAATGTTCTCCGAGAGTAAACAGAGATCCGTGTAATATGCAGTGCGCACACACACACAGACTCATTGCCCTATGGAGAAAGGAACAGAGACCGGTGTTAGGAGTGGCCACAACAGGAAGTGGTCCAGGGATTACATTAAAAGGACTGACTCCTCGCTCGGAATGAACCTCTGTGATGAGGTCGGGGCCTGCATCCCCCCCCCCTTCTTCTGGAAAGTATTGTCCTGGCATCCTGCTGCCCTCAACATCTGAGGCAGATGGGAGAGATGGGAGAGGAGAGAGAGAGAGAGCCAGTGCGCAGGGAGTGGAGGTCAGGACAGAAGGAGACTTTAATAAGGGGAGCTACTGTGCAATAAAAGGCTGCTCCAGTCGTGGATCCACTGCGTTGGAGGCTTCTGTGTTACCCCTCCTGCTACTGTGAGCCCCCCCACCGGGGAGGAATCACACTGAGCCTTGGTCTGATGGATTCTGCCAGTCGTGCATTAGCTCTGCTGTTGTTGCTTTCCATGTTTTTTTTCTTCTAACCTAACCTCCGAACATGACTTTACTCTGGTTTGTTACAGCTCTGATCCTTTTTCTCACAGGTTGGGCCAACAGTTCCATAGGTAACAGTGTGTAAAATATCAGAATTGAATTGCTTATGGTTCTAATTATCTTTTAATAGAAGCAGACAGTGAAACAAGTTATAAACAGTCTCCTGGATTGGACAGGACAGGGAGATGCGCAGATTATTCCCAGCATCACTGGTGATCCCAGCTCTAAAGGTTAAGCATACTGCGATGGATGAGGTGAATGACATGTATGTGGGCTTGGTAGTCATCGGCCAGACTTCATTGGAGATAAATGGAGTGGAAACAATGCCCAGTCTGATACTAAAGGTCAGCTTCAGGTCAACGTGACGATTGTTTAGTCATTTAGACTTTTTTTTTTTTTTTTTTTTTATAGTTTAGCGCAGGATTTGTCTCGGGCCAACGGGTTCACCCGGCACATACGCCACGTCATTAACACCCAGCGTTTCACTGGTCCGTAGATTAAGTGCCTTCTCAGTTTTCGTTAAGCTCGCCAGGTCAAAGCTGGCAGCCAATAGTCAAGTAGAGGACTCGGGGGAGAAAAGGTCTTAAGGTGGCTGTTTTGAGACAAGTTGGGGAATTCTTCCTGATACCAGAGTCATGTGATGCGACTTGAGGCAAGAGCTGACCCTCTCATTCCCTCCGCTCTTCATTTAAACAGAATCAACCTCGACAAAGACAGACACAAACACACGTAGCCGTGTCCTCTGAAGTCTTCCGCTCCACATGATTTAACACAAAATCATATAAAGTCCCCCCTGTGAGTTTACAGTGACGGTTGGGCAGGGTCATGAAGAGTTCATGTTTAAAAGGTTTGACCTCTGACCTTTAGCCTCTCAGTGCTGATGGAGCACACCTTCACTTTCCCATGTCCGTTTTTATTTTATCATGCAAAATGTATATTATGCAAATATATTTATATAATTTATATTATTCAAAGTTAGTGCAAAAGTAAAAAATATTTTTAAAAATATATTAAGTAACATTAGGTCAGTATTCATTTTGATTCACTGCACAAGGTCATTTCAAGGTCATATGCATATAACGCAGATAATATGATGCATGTAAATATCTGCTGTCGGCCATTCGCGCTCGTCAGTCCACAAGCTTACAAGCCAGCTTGCTGTTTGAACCTGACATGAGGTAACCACCTAAACCCAGACACTCTTCTGGAACAGCAAGAACAGCATAAAGACATTTGCAAACTGATTTCCTAATGAAATCCATCGCATGAATCAGGCAAATACACGCCGGTGAAATGAAAATGACAGACCTAAGGTTATTCTCCTCATCTTTTTCAGATTTTTCCAGACGGTCATAGGAGTCGATCATCTATTTCAATGAAGACGCCCTGCAATCTGATGTCCGTGTCCATGAGGAATGCTGGCCTCCATTTTTACAGCACCAGGTTGGTCCTCTTGAACCTCGTAGCTGACGGCGGGGAATGTGGCCTTGCGCGAGTCGCCTGCATTGCTGCACACATGGCTTCCTCAGATGAGAGCAGAGCAGTGTTTTTCTCACTGATTTTCAAATCTTACCAGGATTGTAAAAGCTAACTGAAGGTAGTCCTGAAGAAATGCTAACACCACGTTGCTGTGGGTGCATCAGCAGAATCTGTCCACAGTTCAGTCACAATAAGGAAAAGCTCATTAAAGAAAAAGAATCTAATTGAAAATGGCACCTGTATACAAATTAAAAGTCCCGTCAGCGTCATATGAAGCTGATTTCACGTCCCTCCTGCACATCTGTGACAGTCTGCTGTGATATTGGTTATTTCAGGCAGATATTGGGAGTGAAATCATTAGTCATTAGTCAGTAGGGTAACTGGATCTGAGCTGCAGGGCACAACAAGGCAGGAGAAGAACAAGAGGTGTTAGTCAGCAAACAGGAGGAGCCTCCAGGCCTTTTGCTTTCAGATCTTTTTAATTAGACACGGAGACGTGCTTTGACATGAGCTCAGCAGCCTTTTTCAGGGTTTGAAGAATCTGGCTTAATTCCTGCACTTTCTTTAGAAGAATAGATCCAATCCCTGGAATAAAGTCCCAAACATGTTTTCTTGGCAGATTGGTGACAAAGTTATGTTGAATATCCACGTCTGATGAACCCTGTTTCCTTTTACTTCCAAACAAGGCGCTCTTGTTTCTACAGCCAGTCATTCTGCAAGTCAGTCAGCAAACTGGCGTTTTAAAACCCACATGGCAACAGTGGTCAACAATCTCTCTGTATTAACAGCCGTCGAATGGATTGGTTCAGATGATAACTATTCCCAGAGGCTGAACCCCAAAGACTCAGATAATCCCTTTACTTGTCCTGCAGCGCCAGCACGAGGTTGACAAACCTGACACATCATCGGCCTCAGCTGTGCTTTAGTTTAGCGCCAAGTAGCAAATGTTGGAATGCTAACAACCAAAGATCAGATGACAAACACGACACATGCTTGGTCCAACTGCTAAATAAAGAGGCAGCAGTAATAGAAAATGGTAGATAACAGTGATGATATGATGAAGGATTTTTGGTAATCATCAAAATGTGTGTATAATGTCTGAGTGGTTGAAGACGAGTAGCAGAACGGTCTGGTTAGTTTGGAAAATGACGTCACTTTGCTGTAACGCAGCCATTAAAACCAGGGAAAGTGTCTGATGCCATATCACAGTAATACAAAGCCCAGAATGAACACACATACCTACACTCATATCTTGATATTAAAATGATTATTGCCCAGCCCTAATAAGAAACACATATTAATACAGCTGGCACCCAGAGACAGATATGAATCGTTTTGGATCCAAGCATTCCTTCCTTTCCATTCCTCTGCACTTGTTTTACATGAGCCGAGGGGTTTTACCATCACCCACTGTCTTTAAATTAACAATGCATTCCAAGAAGTGTGTGAGTGCATGTGTGTTGACTGTAAAGTGGAACCTCCCCCTGCTGTTAGCGAAATGCACAGACAATGGATAATGGTTGCATGGCCTTATTACCCCTGCTGAGCGAACGTGGGGAGAGCCGAGCGGCGAGATTAGCCGAGCAGCCAGAGCGATGTGACGTGACACAACGGTAACACGGCTCAATCCAACTTCGTCTTGCACACCTCGAATTATTTTCACACTCATGAGTTCCCATGATGCAAATGTGCAACACGTGTTCGCCGCCTCCTTAATGGCTGTTGCTTGGGCTATCTTAAATTTCCTCACATGCGACGTGGGTCTGCACCGGCGCGAGGGGCCACCGTGCAAGTGTGCCCACGTGATGCGCCACTTAGGATCTTTAAATCAGAATCAGCGTTGCCAGGATATGACATTACGAGTGTGATGGCGCAATAATGTCAAGGCCCATGGCGGCACAGCCATTAGCGGCTCGTGCCTTTTGTGCAGAAATTGAAGCATCGCAGTCATGCAGACCTCGAGTCGCTGACTGCACCCGCTGCCCCCCGTTAGATGCACCGGGACTGACTGAGCAAAGAGAAAGCGGAACAACTGACAGTGGCGGGGGTTACGCTACGGTCACATTAGCATTCAGTTCAACAAAACTGTCCTGGAGTCAGCGCTGAAAATGCATGTGATGTCCTGCTTCTGATGTGGGTAATACAGAAATATATATAATCTGTATCCCTGAGTGATGCTGCATTGAAACAAATGGTGAGGCTGTTGTGTCTTTTGGGAGTTTATCTATTGCAGGGCTGAACAGTACAGTAGATCTATTTAGATATGATAAGATATATGATATGATATGATATGATATGATATGAGCATGCACTGTAAGATGCAGACTCTTCGCTTAGATTAAATGACGGAGTCCTTTAAATGTTGTTTCAATAGATTTGGTTGTTAACCCGACACCAACATGAGCACCCGACACCAACATGAGCACCCGACACACCCCAAGGCACAAAACGCATTAACCGACATAAATGCTATTACAGATATCAATTAATTTGGCATTTGTACATTTAAAAATAGAACTAAAGCAATTATTAAATGACCAAAGTTGTTTGTTGATTAATTATCTCTCCACTGACATCAGAATAATGCTCCACGTCCACCCTGACTGTAAGAGCTCCGCAGGAATATTTGGGCTTTTGGGCGTTGACTCGTCGTGTGAAAGCCAAGGTTAGAGACTTAATGAGAAACAGGAAGAGAAACCTAAACAAGCACGTTAGCTCGTTCGGTGGGAGGTGAGACTGCTCGGTGTGACACATACTCTCAGAGGGATTTCATAACAGAAATGTGTTAAAGTGACTGGATGGCAGTTTCATATCAAGTAATCAACTAAAAATATCACGTTATTAATTCAGGAACTAAAATGAACGATTTTGATGCATCATGGAATTATATTATAAATGATCAGATTTTTCCTCCACATACTGGATTTATGAAGTTTATCGGCCATCTCAGCCAGCGTATATTCATAAACGCATTGTTATTCCTGCGCACGTTTCTGGATTTGAGTGTTTTGTGATAAGAGGGACAAGTTGTGTGTCTGTCCCCTCAATTGAGTCACGCAGCTAAATGTCTTTATAGGCCAGTGGGTGTTCAACCCTCTCAGAGCCACTGAACATGTACTGTAAGATGCCCCCCCCAGCTTAAATTATAGAGTCCTTGAAATATTGCATAAATAATTTTGGTTGCAGGTCCGACACGAACGCGAGCACACGGCAGACCCAGAGGCAGAAAGTGCATTAACCTACATAAAAGCTGGGGCACGTCATCAGAAGGCAGTTGGTTCAAATCCAGTTTTTATGTAATCTGTCCTTTCTTTAGTTTTCAGAAATGTGGAGGCAGACCACATCTATCTCTCGGGCACAGCAGCGTGCTGGATCTGAAAAGCTGTGAAGGGTTATGGAATCTGTTCTACAGCTGTTAAATATAAGCACTTGCTCTCTAAATGGCCGCGCTAATTACCGGGAACAGTTTGTCCAGCTCCAGACAGTTTGTTGACCTTTTTCACAGTCGGACTAGTCTTACTTGCGACCGCGTCTTGCGTCAGAAAGCTTGCCAGTCAGTCGCTTGGCTGCTAATCTGGCACTTTTCCGGTGAGATGAAGTGAGAAGCAGGGTGAGGGTGAACCTTTTTGCTGCAAAGGTTAAACGTTTTGTACTCGCTTCCATCAACTGATCGCACAAGTACGAAACGTTCCCATCGCCGGTTACCAACTCTAGAAACAACCGTAAAGAGAAAGAACCATAAGTTGCCTAAAGAGGCATGTGACCGCCACGTTGCAGACAATATTATTTCTGTTAAATATGTTTTGATCAATCAATTCAAATCTCTAAATTACAGCTGGAGAAGCTTAACGATGAAATCCAAAACATTTCTTTGTTCTTCAGCAGAATGAAAGAGGAAGACATCCTCGGCCTCAGTCATGCTCTAATAAATTTATAAAGCAAGCTATCTCTGCCGACTCTCTGTCCATCTGTATGTCCAATGCATTTCTGGAGAACCGTTATAAACAAGCAAACAGCGCTCTGTGCAGCAGAGGGGGTGGGGCTTCAGAGCAGGGAATTTCTGGCTCAACCACTGCAAACCCTTAAAGCTGCATCTCCACAGTTTTGCACTGAGAGCATCTACAGGAGCATTGAAGATGGGCTTGATCTGCCATAGGCTCCACCGTGCTAATAGTTATTGCAGGCCGCTCCTTAGCTACGGTCACTTCCCTCTTCAGCTCCGGCTCACCGATCCTTTGCAGCTTGACGTAACACACACTGGCACCCTTGCACCAGCAGGAGAATGTCACACCAGACACCAGGCTTAACAACTCTGTATACTGTGAAATACAGAGAGATTAATCTAGCCGTAATAGGCTTAATCAGCATTGTCGGAACTAGTTTGGCTGGAATAATACAGAGTTTGTCCTTACATTATAGTCCCAGACTATAACTAGAGAGGGTAGCCTTCAACATCTTCCAGACTCCTGCCTACAGAGTGGACAAGAGGTGATTGGCAATAATCACTTTCCCCATCTTTGTCAAACAGCATCATACACCTAGATCCAAACTTTTTTTTTTGCAGTTGCTGTTTTCATGTTCCTTTACTTTTTGATTTTATTTAATTTTTTTGTTTGTTAAAGCTCTACTTTAAATGTCAAAACTCAGTGCATTGTGGGTAATTCCCACAAAGTTCTCCAAAGTCTACAGAGAGATGAACTTATGGAAAGTGTGCATAAAGGTTCCAAATGTTTGACAGTGGGATAACCCAAAGACCTCATAGACTTGGTGGGAACACATCTCCAAGAGCCTGCAAGTTAATTTGTGTGGACATTGGTATTGGGTCACTCTCACCCACCCTCTCTCAGATAGACCACTGTCGCATGTGCCAATGCATAAATCTTATAACTTTTTCTAATTCCCAGTTATTGTGTGACCAGGCACACATACATCAGCATTGGCCTTTAAACCACTGTTTGCATACTAATACCACTGCCTGCTCAGCTACTCATTAGACCTGTCAATGAGAAGAAAAAGGTTCACCAACTGAGCAGCTATTATTACGCGCATCATCATGCACAGCTGTGGCTATTTATAACGCCCATAATGCTAATTCATCACCAGGTACCTGTAAATCGTCATTGCCGTCATGTCTCAATCATCATTATGTCAGAAATTGTCAGAAAGATGATCAATAATTAATCTATACACTTCTGATTGACACAGACTTTGCAGCTCAAGATCAGATGAAAGTAATGATGGCTTGAATGCAAATAACTGGAAGGATAGAATACATCACTCCATAAGTATTTCAGAATTATGGAACGAAATCACTTTACGTTACAACATTAGTAACATTAGGCAGATTACTGTGTAGGCTGCAGAATAAAAAAACGTGAAACTGGGCTAGCGTACTGGAGCGACTAGCTAAAACTGTTAAATTAGGCAAATGTGCTGAGCCTCACCTCACACAAAGAAGCGTCCAAAGTACTGTTCAGCCCTGCATGTAACGCTGGACCTAAAGGTGTTATTTGTTGTCATTCATGCTGCCTTTGACACGTCATTCCCAACAACTCCCACTAATGGCCTGCTAATGTAGGCACTTCCTGCTCAACCCATACCTCTACTCTGCTTCCTTAGATGCATCCTGGATCCACATTGTTGACTCTGAAGAATCTAGATTGCCTTGCATGTTGAACGCAGCTACTGCAAGGTTGTATACCAGTGTATCCGTCCATCCTATGAATCCATCCCACTCATGAACTTTTGAGTGCACATAAAATCACCAAAATAGTGGGCAGGTGTGTCCCTCTTCTGAAACCATCCACACACTGTCCACTTAACTGTCCTACTTATTGCACGCTTGCACTCATACACAGGGGAGTG
This sequence comes from Datnioides undecimradiatus, assembly GCA_008933995.1. Taxonomy (NCBI): domain Eukaryota; kingdom Metazoa; phylum Chordata; class Actinopteri; order Lobotiformes; family Datnioididae; genus Datnioides; species Datnioides undecimradiatus. Next base: position 2,961,555 of record WARS01000048.1, read on the forward strand.
GGAAAGATACACATAAGAATAAAGATTTTATTTCAGTTGATTCAGATTCTGTACAGATATATAAAACAGATTTTGTATATCAATAGTTGGGGATATAATATATTTGTTTTCACAGCTTTACTGATCATCCTAGCATGTTCAAGCATGTTAGAAAAAACAAAAACTCTTAATGTCTTAATGCACCTTGGGCTGTGCTAGCAATTTACTGGAAATACATTTCACAAGCACTTGCTTGCTTACTGCAAAATACTGTATTAAAGATAATTGAGCAGACCTGATCTTGTCAGAGCCATGAGTAGGAAGTGACTGACCTCACGTACTGCATAGCATTAGGTCAGCAGTTTCATCCAAAGTGCCTGATTTATTCAGGAAAATACCAGTTTCAGAATACCGTGTGTCTGCTTTCTGGTGTTTAGAATAAAAGTCAGAAGTATGCAGTAATAATTTTATTCTAAGGGAACTCCAGAGAGAACATCAGTGTTCTGATCTCTGAATAGAAACACCGTATTCCCATTTTTCCCCCCTTTTTTTTAATATGCTTTTTTGCCTGGAGGATTTTGGTTGAGTCAGTCACATGAGCTCCCGTCGTCTACAAAACAATCACAGCTATTTTCATTGCAGTCGTAAAAAAGAGAGGCAGTGGGAGAATAATGTGTACAAAGTGTTCGATTTATTTTCAGCCTTGTTCACACACAAGATCACAGCCACAGATGAAAGCTTCTGGGCCCAAGGGTTTCCAATGAGCAATATGATTAATGTTCAGCTCCAGCTGTGCCTCAGAACATCCAGTGTTAACACAGTGGGGACATGACTGGTTTCCCAGCATGCCTCAGATCAGGGCTGTCCAAACTTTTAATGCCAACACTTTGTTGTGTTCACTTAAATCTAGATTATCGCCACCACAGTAATCCAGTAAATATCAAGTGTTGCTGGACCTTGGACTGAAAAATGGCTGCCAGGTCAGATGTGAGACATCAGGTGCAGTTCAAGCTGCTGGTCTGAGTCAGAACCATTGCTGTATCAATAAATAAATCAATAAATGTGATCAATTAATCATTACATACAGCCCTTCTCAAACAAACACCAGTGCCACACCTCAAGGTGTCAGGCTGTAGTTCGGCCACTCTTACTTAAGTTAATCAAAACAGGAAATGAAACATTTCTAATTCTGACTAATTCTGCATAATTTTTAATGGTCCCAGTTTGCAAAAAACCTAAAGTTAACCCCTTATGGATTAACTGACTCCATGGCAACATTACACTTCATACCCCAAAGCCCTCTCAGACTGTAGCAGCTATAATTCCTGAATTCCTTCAAGAATCATGTAGAAATAAGACCAAAAAAAAAAGGTTTACAGTCACCACAAAGACACGCTTTGAAAACCAGTGGCCCATAAAACATCTGTCTGCAATTACCTTGCGGTGTGTGTCAAAAGACATGAAATATTGTGCAGGAATCTCTCTTTAATGATGTTTATTATTCGTGTTAACTTGTGGAAACGGGTTATTAAGCCTGTTAGGGGCACTGACACTGGCGCTAACAGCCTAATTATCCCGTCATGCCTGAATTAAACCAAAACGAACACTAAGGATACATTAAAAGCCCCCACAAATAAATCATCTAAAAACATTTGCTGCATATTCCGTGTCCAAGAAATGCCACACTAAGCTGCTACCTTTGCTAAGCTAAAATTAACCACTAATATCTAGTGATGTTTTTGAAACCCTGTAACGTGCACTTGTGCCAATTAAAATACAATAAAAGTGGAATTATTAACAGATAAGCCTTAAAAACCTTGGCCTTTAAGGCACTGACACTTCTGTGAATTGAATCCACGTCAAAAAGAAATATTTCTGTACATCACGATTTTAGGTGAAACTGGGATGATAAGAAATACAAGAATATGTGTGGGCACCATTGTAGCAGATCATTTCAAAAGTCTTTGCGGCGTGTACTTTGCCGACCAGATCAAAGGACAGTTGGATGTCATTGTAAACACAGACGTAGGTGGACATCTCTGCGTGTATCAGTGTCTTTTTATGTGTACACAAGTTTGTTTGTATGTGAAAGCCATTCTTTGTTTGCACTCGTCATATGTTTGCTCCGTTCTGACGAGGTAATGATCGGGCCGCCGAACGCTCCGACAGCACAGCAAACACTGCAGCTCGTTCCCAAAACAGCAGCCAGTAGAATGAAGCATTAATGAAGCAGCTCACAGCATCTATGAGCATTGTTTAGTCATCTGTTATTGTGTTCCAGGCCTCATTTACAAAACCATAAAGTGCTGCTGGGGTAGGTTTGAATAATCTGGCACGAGGCCCAGATAATACTGGTGGACCGTGAGACAAGGAAACCCCTGTTCCCCTCTAAGTATCCCCCCAAAACTACGACCGCTCGTATTGCCCTAATTCTTTTTTTTTTTTTTTAATCCATTTCCCTGGTTTGTTGATGCTGCCTGATTAATTTGAACGTCAGTACTCCGGCTGACAGCTGACCGTGAGATGAACTCATCATCAGGTTCGGGTCAAAGGTGCCATTGCCTTGGCGTTGCGACATCTGTGTGATGACCCAGTTTGTGTCGTCTGGGGTTGTTTTTCGGTCAGATGAAGTAGCAGTGACAGCGCGGGTGTAGTGTTTTGTGTAACTGTGGTTGTAATTTTCCCAAGCTGATCCTCAGGATTAGTGCCAATTAAGGCATTTCTATGGCTTGCTTTCAGCTGTTTAAAACCCAGTCAGTTTCCTGTTGTTGTTTATTGTGGCCTTTTGTGCACAGGATGGGGGAACACTGGAACTGGCCTGGCTATACAGTCACAATTTTTCAAAACAGAGTTGTGAATGTAACTTTCATTATGACTGGGCTGCAAGGTATTAAACGTCAGTCAGTTGAAGAAAAGACCATCTTCAGTTAAGTTAGCTTTCAAATAACTAACCAATTTAGCTTAAATTGTGTGAGCATACAATGTTTTTTTGTTTATTCTTTGAAATAATTTATATCATTTGCATTAAATCTGGATGAAACCTACCTGTTGTCTTACATAGTTGGGTAAATCTGCATCAATGTAATACTTGGGTCAACTGGAAACAGCACAACTTGGAACACAGTTGTCTATCATCAAAAACTGTCTTTCGTCGTCACTGGCTATTCCACAGCTTACTGCTTTAAATGGCTAGTCACTAACATGTATGGGCAGGCAGCGTACAGTAGGATCAGAGAGTTTAGTAAGACATTTGCCCCAGCAATGAGCCAAAAGATGGAAAACAACAACATGGAGCTGAGGGGAGCTGCGGAGTCAAGTAGTAATCCCTGTTCAGCACTTTGAGCTGTAATGTTTAATTTAGGGCAGTGTAGTGGAAATATCTATCACGACATCACGTTCCCAGGGTTGTGTTTGTCATGAACACAGACCTGGGAATGAGATGCTAGAATAGGTGGAATAACACTAAGCACCACTTTCCTATTGTTCCATGACACACCTCTGAGTGTGTGTGTGTGTGTGTGTGTGTGTGTGTGTGTGTGTGTAGTTCAAGCACACATATGTTTGACGACCGCAGGCCACAGTAACCCATATGTAAATTTAACCCATATGTTCTTTTTGTAGGGGAAGGACACCCTTGAAGTATCCTGACTTTCAAGTTCTAATTCACACACAACCCACGTCTTCAAGAATGAGTGCGTAATGTGGACGTGTAGAACGTAGACACATAAAAAAAAAGGCACTCGCCCATCTTTATCTAATTTACCTCAGTTTGTGGTGAATATCAACTTGGGTTTGGAAATCATTTTCCCGGCAAGGGAGTCCTTCACTTTTTGTTTTGCCTTGCTGGAAGCAGACTAGGTTTAGACACATGTCATGACTTATTGGGTGAGCGAGCCATAAAGCGTCTGAAGCGGCCAAGCTGTCTGTTCTCGCAGCTTACACTGGCAACAGAAGCAAATTTACCGTGGAAGCAACAGGTCCTTGGTTTTAGACGTGAACAAAATCAGACTTTTCATCTGCAGCAGTGTAGTTCTGGTAGAGCTGAGGTAACAACCATCACAGGTAGACTTAAATAAACTTTATTTATGCTAATGTTAGCTTGGTTAGTTGTTCAAGAACACGTTATGCAAATGATATATACAGTGTATCATTTGCATGGTCAGCATGCTGACTCTAACTAAGCTCATGGTTAATGTAGAAGACATGGAAATAATATCTAGTACAGCTACAGTAAGAGAAAATCCAAAATTAAACTTTTATTATTCTAGTTCTACTATAACTGCTCATACACATATAAACATATGATTAAGTATGCGCTGGCTGAGGATAAGAGCTGAACAATGTGTTTTCCAAATGTCACAGAAGATAAGGCAACACTGTCCCTATACTCGACTACCTTCCACACAGTTGGTAAATACTGAACAGTAAGGTGCAGCTGCTTAGGTTTGTTGAGCTACGATTGGACGTTTGAAGGAGGGGCTTCGCCAATGGTAAACAAGCTAAATTTAGCTGAAATACCTCAAACGTTTAGAATTGAATCAGTCCAAAGCGATTCAAACTCCCCAAAGCATTAACATGATTGTGTTGAGACAATCTAAATTATAGGCTGTGACTGACACCTTGACGTGTCGTAGCGTCACAGTTGCGAGGGATGGCTGTAACCCCAGCTGGAATGTAGCACTGTGTATAGATTGTGGGATAGGAGAGCTAATAAGTGTCTGCCCAGAAGACCGGGTACGGACTCGCTATGTGGGTCACTGGCCTCTCGAAAACACAGACAAAGGCTTGCATGTGATCTGTTGCCGAATAGGATTTTTCAGTGAGTGTCGGCGGGGTTGAAACAAAGTGGACACAAGTGGAGGGAGAGAAGGAGATGTGTGACCAGAGCTGCTTGATTTCAGCGGCAGGGAAAGTCTGGATGTGGAAAGGAAATGGCTTTAATGTTCGTTGGCATCTGTTGAACAGATATTCAAGATATATACAGTATCATTACCAGTGGAGTCAGCTGCTGAGAAGGACTGAACACATTTAGTTAGTCTTAATGTTGTGTCGAACAAGTGGGAACAACACAAAGGTGACATTTAAATGACAGGTGCCTCGCTGCTGATTGGCCCTCTGCTAAAGAGCCTGTTGAGCTATCAGGCGGCGTCAGGCAGCTGATCAGGATACAGCACTGGACTAATGACAGTGGTGCTATCTGTGCTGTTGCTGCAGCGTTAGAGCACATTTTAATGAACTGGTCATGAGACTAATGGCTGTGGCAGTTTGCCCCCAGCTCACTTTTTCAAAATGATAACAGGAGCTGCAAAGTGTCGACACATCATCTCCATTTCATTACACGTTGCTACCACGGCAACGGTTTTCCGTTTTTCGAGCTCTGCATAGACGCAAAGCACAAGAACAAATGCGAACATATGTAAAGGTTAGCGTTAGACTGCCTGCCATTAGCCGACAGCACAATTTGCACGTCCGTCAAACTTTCAGTAAAAGCCCTGCACAGGTTTACTGCCACAAATCACTGTCACCGATCACTTTCTGTCCTTTGGGTTTTCAGAGTTATTTTGATATTTCATTTCACTGTTGTTTTGCCTCGATTGTAATGTTCTCAGCGTACACCTCCAGCGCTTGTTGACTGGTCTGCGGCAAGCCTTCAAGTCAGTTCAGCAGCATCGAGAACACCGCCTGTAAAGGGTGCTCACAGTGTGTCTGAGGTAAAACAGGGTGAGACGGACACAACACAACAGCTCAACTTCTGTTTTTCTAGCTTAAAGTCAATGTGGGGATTTTTCTTCCAGCAAAGTGTAGAGGTGATCCATATTCTTCTGCCTTTAGGTCTGAACAAAGCGCAGTCAGCATCGACGTGGCTATGCGTCAGGAGATTTTGGGGTGGCTTTAAAAAGTCTGTACCCTCAAAGTTTGGGAATCGTGTGGGCAGGTCAAAGGAAAAGACATCATACCTTCATTATATAAAGTGAGAATTGTGATTGTTTATTGCCTATTTTCCCACAAGCCACCCAGCAAAAATTGGCCGAGAAGTGAATCCGTTGCTAGTTTTATCATAGAGAGAACCTTTTAATGTGGCGGTGTATCTCATCGTCAACATGACAATGCACATTTCTGTAGCTCAACACTTCCTGTTTACATTTCAAATTAAAAGCCTGGCGGCAGTTCGGTCGAGAGAGATCCATAAGCGGGCTTTTACTGTGGTGTCTGCAGGATCATAGTACAGCTGCGTGCTAACTCAGGGCAAATACCCCAGCAGAAGTAACTTAATGAAAACAAAGGATGGACAGTATTTGTATCTGGTTTACTTCCTCACGCATGGCATTTTATCTTCATTTGGCATGGCGAACTATTGCGTATCTAAAGAGGCCCAATCAGATTTAGATCATCCATTTGACTGCAGATGTGCGAAGTCTGATGATGGTGGGGTGGTTGGTTTTTGGCGAGGAGCCACCAACAGCATGAAGAAGCTGCTAGGTAAAACATCTCTGTGCGTGCGAGCCTGAAGCAGAACTGCTCTTTAATAATCAGCGTTCAGCTCTTTTCTCTCTCCACTTTTCTTTTTTAACTTCCCGCATCTTCCCCTCTGCTGTCGTCCTTTTCTCCATCTCTCATCGATTCATCTCCCCATCCCTTAATCTGTTTCTCCTGCGTCACTCCTTACCCACATTCCCTCTGCCTCTGAGAGCTATATGGGATTTGTGTGTGCGTAGGTTGATATATGGAAGTGTGTGTGTGTGTGTTGCACAAATGGGGGAGTTGTTCAGCCCCTGAGTGCCTGAAAAGCAGAGTGGTACTTTTTTTTTTTTTTTCCTTTTTGGCAGATTGCACAGGGTTCAGTTTTCATGACTTTCGCACAGTTGCTATGCAACCATAGAGAGATGTTTTGAGCTAATCCATATACATAGCTTTTCACACCTCCACTCTCTTCCTCCTCTTCCTTCTCTCCTTCCCTCTCCTTCTAATTCTTTATTCCCTCTCATCTTCCTCCTGCTCCGTTTCTCCCTCTCATCCCTCTCCATCTCCTTTTCATGCCTCCGCTCTGGTAACAGCTTTGGCTGGAGGCGTCATGTTTTCAGGTTGTCCGCCCCATTCTTGTGAGGGAAATCTCAGGAGCACTCCGAGGGAATGTCCTCAAATTTGGCAGGAAAAAAACATTTGCTTGGACAATAACTCAAATATTCATAAGATAATAATTACACACAAAAGTCCAATGAAGAAGGGATGACATTTTATAGCCAAAAGGTCAACAAACATCAATTTTGTGACATTACCATGACTCTACGGCCATTAGTAAACAACTCGAGGGCATAAGGGGACGCTTTCACCATGTTCCACTTCAGAAACTGTCTTGATGCCACTTATCTTGGCTGTCCACCTTGAGACGGTGCTGATTCTTCGGGTCGAAGATGTGTGTGAAGCCTCCACCTTGTAGAGTTTGCATCCTCTTTGCAGCATTATCCACACCTGAGGCATCACAGTCGAGCACAAGCTCACTGGTTCGGCCGGTATTGAGCTTTAGGTGATCGTTGTTGCAGTGTGAGATGGAATGCTCAGACCTCTGTGGTCCAGTCTCTGACTGAATACAGTTCCCTTTATTAAAACTGCATATTGCATGCATATTATGAGTCTGGACAAACTGCAGCTCGCCTACTGTGGGGGAAGTGTTTGTACTGAGTTCTCCATATTATCCATACACACTGTTCTGCCTCTCCTCCCCTGTCATATGTCTGCTGGGCTACTGCCCCCCCCCCCATCCTGGTCATGGCTCAGCTGCTGGTAAAGCTTATGGCATCCAAGGTCACCCACACTGTGACACGTGGGCATGTGTGTGCGAGTGTGATAGGAGAATTCCGACAGTAAACACCAAGCACACACGTAACCATACACAAATACAGGGAGCATATGTACCCTTGGAGGTGAATAATACCTTCTGTGCGTTGTGGCGATGTGGCTGACCTCATAGAGTACATGCCTCCATGTGTCCTCATGTGGCCCGCTTGTATAACCGTCCCCCTGAGGACATGCATATAGGAGATGTAGGAGGACATATAGGAGGAGATATAGGAGGCTCTCTGCTGTGTGAAAAAGACGGGACTAGTCATCCGTCTGTCTGCGCCTCACCTTTCTGTCACTCTAGCTGGCAAATGTGATACAGACTGCAAAGAGAGTTGAGTTATCACAGAGGGAAGGAAACAATTGGGTTGAAAGCTTAAGATACACATGATAGTGTCAGCGGCGTCAGAAAGCAGCGGGGTTCAGCAAGTCACACTAACAGCATTGTAATCAACCTTCAGCTCTCTATACGCACAAACCACATTGCATTACAGAAAACCTGAACATGGGTTGTGAATGTGTGTGAGTGTGAGGGTTATGAGTGCCTTGTTAGAAAATAAGGCACTCATAAAATCACATTTTCCAGGTGTTTGTGTTTTTAATTCCACTGACAGGTTAGCAGAATCACAGGTTAGCAGTCTGTATGTGTGTTTCTGTCGAGCCGTGAGGACCAACTGCTCCAGCGCTCTTTTGTTTTTTCAAACCAACCTGATTGAAACTTGCACACTGCTGCTCTCTTTTGCTTAAAGCCTCGCAGACATTCTCGTCCCTGTTGTCTGACAGGTACCCCCCCCCCCCGGGTCCCTCGTCTTTCACGCTGGGCAGGAAATGGAACTATGATGATTTCCATACTGTCTGTTTGCAGACACCTGGCTTCTGTGTGTGCAGCAGCTATGCCCAAAGGTGGTGTTGAAGCTTTCCCCTCAATCCGACGGTTCTCACGTGGCCACAAACACAGATTCAAATGCTCGTTTTGCGTCATGTCGACTGGATGTGAACAGTTTGCTAACATGCTAGCAGTACCATTTGTAAAACATCATCATTTTTGTGTTTTCGGTTCTGCAGTTTAAGCAGCATTTATTACTTTCAGGCTGCAACTTCATGATATTTGCTGTATTTTAATTAATTTTAATTTTAATTTTAATTTTAATTAACTAATATTTGCATATAATTAGCTGTTAGATGGAGGTGTCTGCCTTGTGAAACCAGTCTGCTGTTGTGGAATCAGTAGAGCCTGAGGGTAAAAGCAGCACGTGAAAATGAACGAAGTAAAAATTCATTTACAGCTATATTCATGTATACTTTAATATATTTTAAAATCTATTTTAATGCAATATGAATACACACAGTTTAAAAAGCGGGAGTGTAAATGTATATCAGGTCAGGGTCGGATTAATGGCTTTATTTTGAAACTTACATCCTACATTTTCGTGACATTCAAATTCTAAAGTCCCCACTCTGACGGGGCTGATAATCCATTACGCTGCTCTATTCGCAGTCCACACTAAGTGCACAAACTGTATTTTGGTATGTAAATTGCACTGAGTGGGTCTGAATCATCCACAGGTTACAGGGTGGTAGACGAATTCCACACGCGATGGGCCCGCTGTGAATGTAATAACTCACATACAATCGGCTAGATTAAAATATATTTATGATTCAGCATCTGCAGCTTTGTGAAGACTTGTGTGAATAGCTTTTAGCGTTATTTCCCTATTTTATTTTTTGAGATCTACTGTTTGACTATTCAGATGCGACAGGCCCAACCGGTGACCCCTCCTCTCGTTTCACCTTAGCGCAATCCTGAATAATGTGGAATTCAAATTTGGTCCGTCTACCAGGTGCTTCTGCCACTGATTAAAGTATTTATACATGTACTCTGCTGCAGTCAAGCCGCAGGTGTATCTTTTCCGCCGTGGTTCACACTAAGAGGGAGGATCAAAAGGAGCCAGATGTGCTTACTTGGTTTTAATGAGCAGTAGAAAAAGGATACAAGAACAGATTTTTTGAATAAGCCTGCATGAAAAAAAGGGCGTTTTATTCCCCGTCAATAACACACAGCCTTAATAGCCCACTTCCTTATTTGGGTTCCATTCTCCATCCGGGATGTTTTAGCGCTTTTACAGAAAGCCTACACTTTACTGTCTTTACAGCCCGCTGGCTCATTATGTTGGCTGGAAATGTGATTGATAAGTGCAGCATTTTAAAAGTTATTTTCCTGGCGAGGTTCACATAGCTTATCATTTCAAGCCCGGCATAATACCCAGACTCAGGAAATATATGATAGGGTTTAGTGACTTCACGGCGGCTCGCCAGTGACAATAGTTCTTTTCACGGTGAGCGTTCTCTTGCAAGCTGAAATGCGAGGATTCACACCGCCCACTGTTGGGTTTTTGACACAAAATCGTCTTTCTGTTGGTGAACTTGTGAACTTGCGATGTCATCATATTTTCCCCACATTGGTTTTGATTGATTAGAACAATCACGTGGCTGAGTCTCTCAAAAGACTGGCGTGTCTTTGAGACTGCTACCAATTAAACGCAGTTGCACGTGAACAACATGATACTGCAAAAGGGGTGAAGATGGCATTTGAAACCACGATATAGTCCAATTGAAAATGAATTGTAAAGCATCTCATTGTCTCAGGGCTACAGAAAAACCATGAGGATGATGAATTAATTGATGAACAGTTGATTGGCCAGCAGTAAAATCAGATATTCAGCACATGAATCTGAAATGTGAAATTCCAGAATACTTTAAACTTGTAGTTGAAACTCATCAGTTCCACAAAACAAATCGGACAATTTTTTGCATAATTAGTGTCACTGGTGCTTGGTAACGAACCAAACTACGTCTAAGGCAGGACAGCTCTTCTGTAAATGGACCTATAGATGTTAGACCTTTAATACTTTCATGCCAGCTGTTGAAACAAATCAAAGAATGATCTGTATTGTAGTCTATTGGTCAAAATGGCTCATAGAAAACCAGTAATTGGTGGCAAAGAACAGTATCGGGACATCACTAACAATCACTGATGACCCACCAAAAGCAAGCAATAGTTACCTGAGACTTGAAATCTAGGATATCCCTTCAGAATGTGGAGAGGGTTGGTTGATCGGTCGAGTCGCTATTTAAAACGCACGTGCCCTACAAAGGCCACAGGGTCAGGCGGCTTCTCTACCTTTGTACACCAAACATTTGCACAGGACTTGACACATGGCATCATCTCCCAGAAATATGTGAGCGGGAGCACCGTCCCAGCCCTCTGGAAGAGATCAATAGTCACAGCTGTGCTAAAACTTCTCGTCCAAAGGTGACATATTTTTAGAGCTGTTCCATTGACATCTGTTGTCATCAAGTATTTCCAGACGATCATGATGTTATATTTTTAGACCATTCCCATGTATTATTATTTCTTTTTAGTTCAGCCTTTAACATGCGACGATTCAGAAATTGCTACAGACTGAAGGTCTTTTATTTAAAATGGACTTCATACCTTTCAATCAATTGTACTTAGCTTTTTAGTGCCAACAATATCCTCTTCAACACCAAGAGACCCAAGTCAATCAGTTCCCTGTCCTTCAAGCTTCTTTCAGCTCCCTGGGCCCTTTCACTCTGCACACAAACGAGAATCTTAGCAAAGAACTCTATCAGTGAATTCTCAGCTGTTACAGCAATCCTTGGCCCAATGCACAGACGCAGCAGAACATCATCTTATCGCCTTAAAATGGAGAGGTTTGTGCAGTGGTGAGACACTGGCCATCTTGTGCTGGATGTGAAGCAGCCTGAGGAGAGGTTTTTTGACCTGACGGCAGCTTGTGAGCCCAGGCTGGTGATTATCTTCATGTGTAAGCCACTCAGTTACACATTGACAATAGTTCCACAGTCTTACGGCCTGTGGAACTGAGCAGAAGCTCATGTTACTATTTTGCCTCGCAGCATGTCAGAGTATTGTAAGATATGGTTTTCCAGCCAAGTATGGTAACTTGACAGTATGGATGAAGTCACAGCTCACTCATCTAGTACAAACTGCTATGACAATTATGGTCTTTAAGGAACTGTCACCCATCCAAACAATTTCTGAGAAGCCTATTATCAGACACACAGAAAACAGTGTGATCAGACTCAGGTTCTCCATCCAGAGTTCCAGCTCTGTCCTCTGGTAGAAGATTCAAGGATCCCCAGAGCAGGCTGAATTGTTCCAAACATTCATTACCGCCTATGTCTATCAAGTTTCTCCACACTAACATGTAATGCAGATGTTGGCCATGAGGTCAGTGCTATATGTTGCCACAGTCAGTACATGTCGTGTGTGTTTGCACATAGAAAAACTTGTATGTGTAGGCAATGTTCGTCGGTTATATGTCAGTTTGTGTCTGTGATCTTCAGGGTTGTGCAGTATGGCACCACAATACCATTAACATGTTGATGGTTTGTGTTCTTCCTATCTTTTCAAAGCAGTCTGATTGATTTTATCTGGAATTGCTGGCCAGAGTCCAGAACGAATTTCCCAATGGGAACATTTAAGTATATCTTATCTTGTCTCGTCTTGTGTTTCATTCAGGTACTGCTCCATTTTGCATTTCTTAGTATTTCTCACAATTCACTAATTGTATTCTAAGTTTGTGTAATTTGATTTGAGTGGAAAACAGATGATCTCATGGTCTGATCAACGTGATTAGATTAGCTTGCTGCGCTCATTGGAAATGCGGTCACTGACTTCCAGAGGGGTTTTCTTGAAAGAGCTGCTCAACGCAAATAAAATGTATCACTGATTTAATATTGGAAACTTAATTCACATGTCTTCAACTGTCACAGGATTTGAGTGTCAACTTTACACCAGCTTGTTTGATGTGTTTAATGAAACCCATTTGTGGAAGTTTACCGTTTGAAGACTGCATTTTATCAATAACTTATGACAAATTCCGTAGTTGTGTCCAGGAAATCTGCTTAGGAATTATTAGGAATGAATAAGGACTCTATTGAACCTGGAAAAAATAAAAGACTAAAGTGTCTTAAATATTTATATTGTCCAAATGACGTTAGCACCTCTGTTTGTGCTCTCACACGAGCACAACGCTGCAATGACTTCGGGGTTTGTAACACTTGCAACATAACTATCACTCAAGACTGTATTTATACCTGGTGAATTCCTCTTACTGTATTCTGATTATATCGTCTAGTAACTGCAGCCCAGCAGTGAGATTATAGTATTTTTCTCAAGTAGCATACTCTGGCAGATTATATTGCGGGGTCCTTGCCACCGCTGTGTCTCGATAGCCTTCAGATAAAGGGGAAGAGATTAGCTTGCAGGGTGGATGTCACATGAGGGAGCGCTCCGGTCGGGCTTCAACGCTGTCAGAGAAATATTCATTACACGCCCATATCAGAAACACCGCGCCCAAGCTGACATGAAAACAGAGCTGGGATGTTATCAGCCTTTGCGGCGTTTACAGACAGCAAACTATAGGTACAGTTGAACAGGCTGCACCAGTTTCATGGGATCACATGTCTCATTGTTTTGACCTATAGATTCACATGTAATGTGGAATAACTTGCAGACAGTGAGGGCAGTGCTTTGTCACTCTGCAGTGCCACACACCGACTAACAAGCACACCATCTGAATTTAACAGCTCAGCTACTTCTGAAATTGATAAATGCACATATGCAAGAGGGGTTTTACAGCAGGCAATTTATACTTTCATATTATAGTCTAATCATTGTTTGGCTTTTAGGAGCAAACTGTGCTTCATGTCTTCGTAAATTCAGGCTGGTGGGAACAGCATGCACAGTTAAGAATCAGAGCTGGCCTCCCACAAACACACTGTGTACCCACCGTTGCTCCTGCAGAGTGTGTGTAGGCGGGCGGGTGGGTGTTTTCCAGGTTTAAAAGGCCACATCCAAAATCCTGGGTGAAAAAGTCATGAAAAAAAAAAACCGTAGATACGAACACTGTGTGACCTCATCGCCGCCAGCTGCGAAATATTGAGACAGAGCTCCAGCCAAGAGTCTGTGCTCGCTACAAACACACACACACACACACACACACACACGTGTGTGCACACTGTTCCAGGTCAGTGTGCCAGTCTCTTAGTAGTAAAAGACAAGTCAGCAGGTTCAGCGCGATAGTTTACTGATGCCTGGAGGATAACTTCCCTTTTTGGTTTCCTGCCTCGTCCCTGATGTCACACTGAGGTCAGGGTCAGCCACAGAATGACGGGCAGTCAGCCTCTTCACTTGCCAACCTGCCCTAAAACCCCCACACTGTGAATCCAAGAAAACGCTTCATTATCCAGTCAGAATGTGTTTGAGTGCTCAATATAAAAGTGTTCTAGTGAAACAGCTCTGTCTTTTTAGTCAGGTGTGAAACTGTACTGTTTGATTTAATGCCGTGATTGGATCAGAGGAAGGAAAAAGGGAAACCAACAGTGTGGCGCTCCGCTCACAGCCCTTCATTTACTCCTTAGGACTTAAATCTTGAAAATTTTTATGGGATAAATACCAATTATTTGATTTTCAAAGTGATTGGTGAGTCATTTCCTGTCTGCTTATTAACTTTCTAATTGTTGTGAATTCTTAAAATAGCTGGGTGCTGTAGGTCACAGTAAATACTAGTCAGACAGGAGCACAGTGTTTGCATATTGTTTCCGTAGTAACGTTTGTGTGCCGTGTAAATCTTTAATCACTTCTTTGATTTATTGCATATTGAGCAGCTCTGGTGGTTTGAGCCAAACGCTAACATCAACATGCTCAAACTGACATTGCTAACATGCTAACGGTTGGCACGTGGAATCATCAACCATCATTGTTTAGCACATCAGCATGCTACAACACGCTTCTGTTGACACTAAGGGAAATGTCATTGATTTTGCAAGTATTTGGTTATAAACATAAGTGTTGGACAACTTGACATTTTGACCTGAGGCTAGATAAAACATAGGGAACCAGCACACATCACAGCATCTGTCTGGTCTATCTACAAATGCAGTTAAACTGTATTTCACACCATAATAGTTACATTTTGCAAACAATCCATGGTTAATTGCACTGAACTGCTTTCGTCCAGCTAAAGCTTTAAATATATGCTGTTAATATTTGCTCCAGAGCGTGAAAAACGGCACTAATGTTAGCTGTCCCCCAAATCCCCCATAGGTGCACCTTAATACAGCAGTGGGGCTCAGTAGCGAGTGCTTGGAAAGCAGCAGAGCTCTCTGCTGTGGACAAAGAGTGTCCGGCACAAAATGCCACGCAGACCAAACTTAGAAAATGTTGAGTGTCTTACATCAGAGACAGAGATGAAACTATTTGAAAAGAATCTGGAGTGACAGTCCCCAAAGGCCCTGAATTCGGGCCAATCAGCCAGTGAGCCACTAGGTCACCCCCACTCCTTCCTCGTTCTGTTTCCCATCTCTGTCTCTCTCCAGCAGCCAAATGCTTGTTAATTTTGACGACGGATGGTGGGTTTTGGGGTTTTTTTTTTTCCACATTCACAGTTAATTTGGCAGGCAACCAGCCATGCACTCACGGTTTCTTTTGCATTCTTACACTGTATTTTCTGGTGAACTACTGATAGCAGCCTGTACTGTACATCTGTCACTGTAGCTGGTGGGGGAGGGAAGCCGTCTTCCCTCCCCTGTTTACAGAATGATGCATATTGTACGAAATGGCTCTTTCCTCTCATCCGCGCTCTCTATCATGCCGTCCTCCTTCTGAAGATTAATCTTGATGTCTCTTTCATTTGGCGTTTCCTGCTGCCGCTTAATTAGACCCTCTGCTGAGGTCTCATTTGTTTGCCTGGGAGGCTCCCGTGTGTTAGGAAGAAGAGACTAGTAGTGCGTTTGCCTTCTCTTGTTGTTCTTGTCTCAAATAGAAGCAAAAAAGAGGGCACAGAGCACAGAGGACAGATTCACATGCAGGATCCCTGATGTACTGTACAGGGTCTGTACAGGTCTGTACACACCAGAAGGTTGAGCTTTTGAACAACTCTGTATGAAGTGTGTGTTCACATTTCTTGTTGGAAAGTCAGTCAGATAACCCCAAAGAGATGGAGAACTACGGTAAAGAGACGCAGAACGACCAGAAACGTGACTTGCACGCACTTTTCGGTTTTAATTGAATTCACGAGTGAGTTTTGTGAGCGCGGCACTTTGTGTATCTGCCTGTCCTTTTCACAGTTAATGTATCGATGAGTGGCGCCAGCAGTGTTAAGAGTGCTTGAGCCGTGTTTGTGCAAATAAAGGGTGCTGAGATAAAAAAGGTGGAGTGAGAGTCTTAAAAATGTGGATCTTCCACAGTAACAATGACACAGTGTGTGTGTGTGTGTGTGTGTGTGTGTGTGTGTGCGCGCGTGCGTGCTTGTGTGTGTCTTAAGCATGAATCTATCTTGTGTTTGTCTATATGAGACAGAGAGTCACACTATGAGATGCATGTGTATGTGTCAAAGACCCAACCCAAGAGCAGCTTGCACAGATGGAGGAAGATTAACAGGGACTGTGTGTGTGTGTGTGTGTGTGTGTGTGTGTGTGTGTGTGTGTGTTGTCTGCACATTGTGTGAATTCAAATGCGGGTTGCCAACAATAGATCTTCCCCCCAGTAACTATGCTTTGCATACTGAACAAGTGCTGTAGCTTTTGTTATTGCCGAACAAACTCGGCACATTTGTTTATTTTCTCCCAACAGCCCCTGCTGCAGGTCCATTATAACACGCGGAAACACACTGCAGCATCAGGCATGTTGGAAACATGTAAAGCACACCTTTCATCAGCATGCATGTAATTTCCACCAATTTGGAGCACTTTTTCCACGATTGACACAATAATTACTTCGCCACATCTAATGCACTGTAATCACAGTACAGTAGAAGCACTTTTTGGAAAACAACCAAATTACACAGGTGAAGAGCAAAACAAGCTCTCATGACTCAGAAAATGAGGAAGAAGACGGTGGAATTTCCTGCTTTCCCTCTGTCTAGTCCCTCCGCATACTTGTGCAGGGTTGCTTGGGGGGACTGGGTAGTGCATCACCAGGACCTCATTTTTCTATTTGCATGTACCAACATGTTATCACTGACTGTACGACTATCGGGAACTAGCAGCACACGCAGTACAATTCGCCAGGGAAGAGGGAGAACCACAGCCTCACCTTGGCGGCGATCCATCACAACACTGACAGACAAAAACAGCCCTATCTAAAGCTGTGTTTCTAAATCACATGATGTTTGACTTGCATTGTGCCTCTGAGTTGCTGTCTGGTTGCTGTTTTTAGGCGCAGCGTTGATATCAAAGACAAATATATTTTTAACTTGCATCTGCCTATATGATGTCACTTATCTGGGTCCAGTAGCAAATCCAGAACAGCTAAGTCAATGGAAACAGGACCTAGTTTTTATCTTTCGGGACATTTTTACACTCATCCAGAAGGTTACTTTGGTTCTGATTGACTGCTGGGGAGTCTAAGGCATTTACACCCTATTATTCTTAAAAACCATAATTGGTAATAATGTAGGCTCAGAATATATCCATGTTTTATCAGTATTGTGATAGGAGAATATGTCTTTGGGTATCATAAAATTGGGATATGGCAAAACTGTTTATTTTCCTGGTTTTAACCCTTTGACACCTGAGCCTGTCCTATAAGTGCTTTTGCCCATTTTTCCAGAATACCTGGAACTCAATGTACTGCATGTTAGAAGATTGGTGATGACAGCTGAAAAACACAAAAACGGAATTGGATTTTAGAGTTTTAGTGAATAAGCAGCACTGCAGTTATACATGAATATCAGATTTTGCATGTTATATTTGAAATTTGAAAAGTACAAAACTATTTCCAATCAAATTTGGAATGTCTGTGTATCATAATGTGCAAAAACAGGCCATAAAACGGGAACTTTCTCCACCGCTGTGTGTGTAGTGGGAATGAAGTGGCTGCTTTGCGGGCTTCTGGGACATTCTCAAGTGAAATTACTGCAATAACACCGTATTACCGTAGTAATACCATAATAAAGCGCAATGTCTGAGCTTTCAGAAACCGTATTTTTCCAGTAGCACAAACCACGATGTAATTACTGCAATCCAAAGTGCCCTTGCGCAAAAGTGTCGCCGGTGACACATTCAGAGTTATAGGATTAAGGGCAGCATTACATTACAGTAGAGTCATGTGACTTTCTGAACTTACCAGACTGTTCTAGCTGTTCTATAGCATTTCTTCCGTCACTTAATCATTCATCATATCTACATTACTGATGAATATTGATATTGATTTTATCCATATTGCCTGGTGTGGAGGACTAGATGAGACCTGAAGCCATCAAACCAATTCCCAGTTACCCAAATGACTCCGTACATATAAGTCACGAAGAGAATCTGTGCCATGGACACCCTATCGCTAAAGTAACATAATGTACTGTGGCGTAGTCTAACCAGTCCATGTGTTTTGTGTTTCATAGGTGGAGCCCCTGAAGAAACCAACCTGTGCATGTTTGGGAGCAGAGCCAAGCTTCGACTTCTTCAGATGGACATTGGGAAACCACCAGCATTCTTTTTCAAAAGATATAAGACAGAAGACTATACTGAAGCTTGATAAACACAGTTTTACCTCCCGCCGTCCTCTCCTCAAACCTCGTCTGCTTTCTACCTCCCAGAGAAATAGAAAAAGAAAAAAACAACAGCAATTTATTATCCGCGATCGGTTCCTCTTTTTCTTCTCTTCGTGAAACATTTCTCCATTTACCTCAGGGATTTTCTCCCACTGCCTACCTCCTCCACCGAATCAGCCAACCCAGTGACGGAAACACAGAGCAAAGATACACCTGTGACCTCTCACTGCCGTTACCGTGACAACCTGTATTGCCTCTCAAGCTCTCCTCACTGCAACCGTGACGACCAGCAATGACCTTGGACCTCTTACCACCTGCCAGCTCAGACCTGCTCACTGCCTAAATTGTACTGATCCACACTTGTAGCCCGGACCTCGGGCTAGTTATTACTGGAAGGAAAAGGATCATATTGCCAGAAAGGCAGCTACACACTCACAGTAGCCTCACACATCTATACAATATACCTGGCAGGCAACTATATACCTCAGTAGACACAGCTTCTAGATAGACACGCAGTCAACAGAAGGGAACCTTTCAGCAACAGCCTGGTGCTTCAATCTACCCAGTAGACGACTCACTTCAGCATCTTCCATTTGCCTTAGAGCCGGGAGTATAGCAACAGTAGCCAGGGAGGCCTCCAGAGAAGCAGGAAGAGAGACTCAGGAGTATTGCCTGGCAGGCAACTTCACTTCATTTGCTTCTCAGCTACATCACATCACACACAAGTTTCATGATCCAAGCGGTAGCATAGATCGGCAATTGCCCAAGAGGCCTTTGGAGATCACAAAAGAGACTCAGACGTTCTGCCTCGAGCGTCCTCTTTACCCCGTGAAGCCTCCAGAGTAGGAGTGCTGCCCAAGGAACAGGAGAAGTTCTTGGGAACGTCATTGACTTTTCTTACGTTTGAGGCAAGCCACAAAGAGTAAAGAACTTCCCGGCATATTTATCTCCATTGAAGAGCCGTATTCTAGGACAGTGAAGAGAAAAGGAGGGAAAATTAAAAGTGAAGAGAAGAATGCAGCGGTAAGTTCCTTTCTCTTATTTTCTGCTCTGGGTTATCTGCATACCTTCTACCCATTTTTCTTCTCCTCAGAAAGGAGAGGCTCAGTTTAATTGTATACCAGTGAATAAGAAGAAGGAAAATACATTTAGCTTTTCGTATTTTTCACTTCTTATCTTTTCATTTAGACGTATCGCTAAGTGACATTTAAATGGCATTTCTGCCTTATTAGATGATCCAGAGTGGAGACAGACAGGAGATTAAGAGAGATGGAAAAGGTGCTTTGCAGTAAAGGTCATTCAGTGAATTTGAACTCTCCTACAATAACATACATCTTGGCAGAGAAATCTCATACCAAATAGACTTTGCTTGAAATACAAACCTCTGGGAAGTTTGAAGTTTGAAGCGGCCTTTACTGAGCATGATGTGTGAACTTCTCGATCAATTTCTCTGATTTTCATGCCTTATTTGGTGCATATCAGTTCAAGCACTGTTTGGACTGACTGCTCTGCTGCGTCATGTTTACGTTCACAAGTACTGAGAATTCAATCAGCAAATAATACAGACATTCATGGTCCCCAGAGGAGATGACCTTTGATCCCCAGACCATTCATTGAGCACCATCATCTCGCCAAAACCTCTGCTTTTTTGTTTCAATATCTGCAGTAACAATGACATTCCCGTCAGTTTAAGTCTTTTGAGTGCATGCTAATTAGGAATTATTAGCACAGTATTGAGCTAAACTAAGCTGATAATCAGGATGTTAGCATTATTGCTAATGGCAGCATGTTAAAAACATATAAACATATTGACAACCCAACTAGCCATTTTAAAATATGCATTATGTAAAATAAAAGGGAAAGACCATCATGAAATTTTACTCAAATTTAACATCCATCCATTGTTGGAACAAGGTCTCCCAACATTTTTCAGTTAACCTATCAAACCAACATTGACAAGTGTTGCAACGCTGATGGTGTTGGACAGATGGCGTGACAGAGGCTGGACAAATTCATGGCTCAACAGTCTGTGAGCTGTTGTGCAAAAAAGGCCGAAGTGGTGAAGCAGAACGGTGGAAGATAGAGAACTGTGGTCTGGTGAGAGTGAGGAGAGAAGTCCTCTGAAGTCTGATGATCACATGGGTCACCAGCTACCAAGCTTAAATTGGTATTGTTTCCTGATTGGTCAGACTGTAATGTTGACGTGGTTCTGTAGCGGTTGGTGGTCTGCCCTCTGTTTATCATACTTCCCTAAATCTGATGTTTAATTCATTAGAAGCAGCTACTTGTATGCTTATATCAATTCACTACTCACAACCTTCAAGCCAGACAACCAGTCTGTTCATCCTGTACTGAATTATAATGTATCTGTATTTTTTAGGTTATTCGGCGTTTTCCCATCTAGTTGCCTCAATTTCCGTTGTCATATTGAACCCTCATACCTGCCTGACTTCACTTGCAGCTGCAATGGAAGGATCATATGAAAGAATATTCTGCTGCCAGTTATTTATGGAATCAGTTCAAACTTGACTGGATAAACCTGCGTTGTGCACCAAAAGAGGGCTGTTTGTTTTACAAAAGAAGAAGTGCACATTTCAGATGTCAGTCCAATAAAAACATCATGGCACCCCATGGGGGATCACCAGGAAGCAACATGGCCTAGATTTCCTAAATCATCTTACCGCTATGATCTGTGTTCAATTACTTTAAAAGTGCAGCAGCTTTACTTAGCCATACAACGATGAGATCCCAGCTTGGATATAATGCACAGCACAGCTGCTGCATATTAAATCTGAAATAGATTCAGTCGAGGACTTTGGTTCTTGTCTGACAAAGTGGGAAGATGAGTGCGAGGAAAAATAGAGTGAAGAGTATTAGAGAGGTAACAAAGAGAGACAAATTGGAAGTGTGAGGTAGAGAATGGAAAAGAGATAATGATGTGGGAGGGAAAGAGACAAAGATGGACGTGACACCACGAACAGAGATGTCCAAGATTCACCTCAGACACCCTCTGTCCTCTATCTCCCATCATCCCATCCCATTCATTCACAGCGCATCAGACATGCATTACTTTCCATCATTGATAGTCTCCTCACATCATTGCGCCATAAGTTGTTCCCGCCCTCTGCTTCGTGTTGCCACGGCAGCGTACACCCTTCCCCAGCCACCTGTGGCTCAGAGACGCAGTGATGTATAGAACACAGAGCCCTTGGCAGCCAATCAGATCGCAGACGTGTTTGTGTGCCAGTACGTGCATGTGCTTCCGTGCGTGGCTCTCTGGCCCAGTCATGTTTGGGAAGCACTGACCTAATTGGACCAATCAGACAGCTCGGTGAAGTGTGTGTAGGCGGTCACGTATATTGCTAAGTGGCCCAGTTGTTCTGCTGCAGCTTTAAAGGGCACATGAGGCTGAGAGAAGCTGGATGAGATCTCATTATCTTGTTGTATGTGTCGGTGTGTTTGTGTGCTCAGGTACATGAAATTGGAGCGTTGAATGAGTCATCAGCAGGCTCCCTGAGACTATTGCTGCAATCACGCTGAGAGTGTGCGTGTGTGAGTGAGAGAGAGCGAGAGAGTGGACATGTAGGTGTGTGTTGATGCCACCCTCTGCTCGCTGGGTTCACTGAGGACTTTTCCACCTGAAAAATCATAGTGATTTAAATCACAGGTCTGAAAATCGGTTTTCTGCAGACACATCTGTCAACTGGGGAGGATGAAAGGCTCTCTTGTGGCGGAAATCTTTTTTAGATTTATGAAACACGAATACCTGCAGGGCCCTTTCACGTTCGTAGCACCTTTGTGTCAGCTCTTGTGGTTTCAACATCCAGCCTGTCCATCTTCATCTTCGCTGCAGTTACAGAAATATGACAGTTTATGTATGGATCACGTTGGCTAATGTGAAAGTGGACATATACAGAGTCCTAATAATGTTACTGTCAACAGTTAATTAGAAAAATACGTTCAGATATCTCTGTCTCAGGTTTGTTCAGTGATCTCTCCGTATGTTGTTTTAATGGTATATTTTGCATTAAGGCAATAAATACAAAAAGCCAGCTCTTGGCATTTAAGTTCTGTGTAGAGATATGTACAATGTATATGTACATGTCTCTCAATAGAACATAAATGAATATATATAAATGGCAGTGACAGTAAAACAAGGCTTCCCCTCTGAATGATCTATCAGTAAAAGTGTGAAATGAAAACTAGACAGCAGCAGTGATGGAGGAAGTACACAGGTCCTTTCCTTTAAAAAGTCCTAAGCCTGATCAGGAAATTGTACTTAAACCATTAAATGTAAAAGTGCTTAATGCAGAAGAATGCAGCCTGGACTGTTAATAGTGCATCAACGACCCGACAGTGTTCGCCACATTTAGTTAAACCGCTGTTACAAATCTCGACGCCATTACAAATATCTAAGAAAGACTCAGGTTTGTGAAGCTTTACAAGACTTTGGCCTGCAAAGTTCACCAGCCATAAATACTCCATAAAGATCATTTTAAAGAAGGGAGGGTATTGGGAGGTTGTTACTAATCCTAGATTGTACAGAAAATATGAAACTGCTGCCGGAGGCCAGTTACATTAGCTGAGACTCCGGGAAATTACTGCTACAGCCCGGTAATATTCACCACGTAGGTCCTTGTAAAACCCACAGCACAATGTTTTGCACACTTTGTGAATAAGCAGTTTCCTCCTGATTTGTACTTGATCTCCTACTCATACCCTGCTTCATCACGCCGCCACTGCTGATGTTATTTTCATTTCCTTCTGCTGGATTCTATAATGATGCCAGCTTCATTAGCTATTTAATTGGTAGTTGCATACAGAGCACTTTGGAATCTTTTTTAATTAGCACTCCCTCTCTTGTTTCTCCACCCTCACTCTTATTTCTTGACCAGAACCTCCTTGTTAAAACATGCATGAAGTCACTTTGCTGAAAAATAGGTCAGACTCCATGTTTCTCTGCTAAATTAAAGTCAATGCGGGCTTTTTGCACTGACCGTCCAACTGCTTGACCACTGAACCGTCGCGGACATCTGTGTTTGTAAACATCTGCCTCAGTTTCTGCCTTAAAACATTAAAATGAATTATACATAATGCAATAAAGAACTAAGTGCGCTCAGTGAGGCGTTTTGTCAGGTCTTTGTCACGGCACTGGCTCTGCTCGGTCTAAAATACTGTCCTCTAACCATGAGCTGATTCACTTCATTCATGCAAGATGTTTGTGCTAGTTCCGTTTTCAAATCAGCATTAAAACGGATGATTTTACTCTAATATTATTTTTTTTCTCTTTTTAGACATCATTCTCCTGTTCCTTCCCAATCAATGTCCCATAAACCCATTATTTAAGTGTTGTTTCTGAATAGTGCTTGTGAATTAACCTTATATTTGTGTTCAGTTCAGTTTCAGACTACTAATAAAAACATTCTTTGACAGCTACAACACATTTTATTGTCATGCAACACTGAGTCAAAGTCTGCTGAACTGTTGAGCTAGCTTTTAACTTGCTAACAGCCACACTTGCACTTGACAGTCACTATATCTCCAATAGCTTCTATGCATTTTGTCTACTGTTCGCCTTACTTCCCTCACCATTTCGTTCAACATACAACATCACATTTTTCAATACGTTATTGAAGCCCTCAAAACAAACCGGTTTGCTAAATAGAGAGGTCAGTCAAAAGATGTATATATACCATCCACTGCTGTCTCGTAATGGCCTGCAAACCACGTCTCTGTTGTGTGGCAGGTCTTCCTCTAACAGAGCCATCAGACGTCAGCTTTGTAAAGGCCATTGGTCAGCAGCACTAACTCATCAATCTTAGTTCACCAAAGCTGGGCTCGGTGCACAACACTCATGCAGATTGACCTTCCCATCCTCTAGCAGGTACCCTCCTCATCACAGCTATTCCATTTATTCTAATTATTCCCTAAATGTACCAGAGAACAAGAAAACAAATGGTGAAGATGTTACTCTGTACATTCAGGTCCAGGACATTGTGAACACATTACCATTCACTGTGACAGTAATCCCAGCACTGATTAGTATGTCCATGCAAACTCCACATTAACTGATAAAAGGTTGACTGATAGAAGCCAGTCAATGCATTTGATAAATGTATTACTAAAGTTTGACTGTAAACTGCTTAAGTCAAATCTCTGAGTCTTCTAATAATGCCTGGATGGGGTGGCAGCACAAATTGCAGGAGCAATGATGAAGACCCTGTTGCAATACAAAGCCTGTAAAAAGACCTTACATACACAAAAGAATAATACAGTTTTGTTGCTTTGAAGCATTTAGCCTACCTTTGCTCAGCACACCTCAGGGTGGAGGTCATTGTCCTTAATCATAGTTGTGTCTACTGCCACCATTTTTCTCAAAAGAGCCATTATCTGCTGGGAGATAAGGTGAGACTGAATGGGATTTTTTCAGCTGTGAAAGTCATGGAATTACCTTCAAATATAGAAGAAAGAACTCCGGTTACAGAAATAATTCAGCCTATATCAATAGAGCGTTCTATTAGTGCTTCACAGCTGTTTGTGCCTAACTGGGAACATCAGCAGAGTAGAGAGTAAAAGATGTTTGTGTCATGGATGACAGAGTTTCCCTCAGAAAAAACGATTATTGAAACTGATGAACAGAACCCTGGATGATCTCATCCACTTGCACGGAAGACGGGATAATAAAACGGTCAGGAGCAGCTATAGGGAGCCGTTAGATGAGGAGCTGCAGGTGACGGGCTGCACAACAAGGTGTCCAACTCCTTTTACTGGAAAATGACCACTCAGCGAGCAGACTGAAGACACATGGCCAAAAACATGGCAGAAACCCAAACTCAAACTCAATAATAAAGAACAAGTACATCGATAATACTCTGCACTGTTGTGTGTTCCGTGTTCGGGTGACACAGTGGATCTCACGTGACCCAAAGTTCCCATCACTGAGGTGCAGAGCAGCTAGAATTTGGGGTTAATAAGTGGTAGTGATGTGCAGCACCAAGTGGAAATCAGTAAAAAAAAAACCCATCCAAGGTATAACAACTCTATTGAATCCACTGATTATACATGTGTGGGCGCCTTGTAGATGACCATCAAAGGACATTCAGCATGTCATCCAGGGTTATTAATACAGTATGACATGACTGAACTAGACCCAAGCTGCAAAAACCATTTTGATTTTTTTTATTCTGAACCTGTCCGTTGGGTATCCACACTGTGATTCTGAGTATGAATGAGACAGCTGATAGCAAGATAGTGAGTGTCAGCATGCAAAGAACCGGAACTCCTTGGGTTTTACCTCCTGCAGCCGCACTGCACCTAGATTCGACTGAATATCGTATCCAAACATCAGCTTTTCATTTGATCTGGAGATGTTTGCTGGCTAACCAAACCTGAACGTTGCAGCGATCTTCATGCTTGACATTTCTCTCTTGAAAGGTAAGAAAAGCTGTTAACATTGAATCAGAGCCTTTATTAAGTGACTGAAATACATGTATATATGTAACAAGGGTAGCCTTGGCCAGTTATTAGCTTTAGTCCAGACAGAGGTCCATCCATGTTCTGTGCATGCAGTAAACATATTCATTATTAGAACTGATATACTGTATTAGGGGTCGTTTGAGGGTATGGAATGTGTTGTTGACCTTTTCCCAGGCTGCTGCCTCCCCTGCGTCTGTGAAGTGTCAAGGACACTCAGTTCAAAGGACTAACAGCGTACAAACCCATGCACGAGTACATGGCACATGCTTATGTTGACCAATCTGTCCTGCTCCATCTATCACTGTTACTAAGTCTCTTCTTCTCACCTCACTTTCCTCCTCTGTCAGCTTCTCTTCTTTCTCTTTCTCTCACCTAGTATCATCCCTCAGCGTCTCCTTCATCCCCTCTTATCCCCTCGGTTTTTGAGCCATTCTTTCTTGCCTTCTTTGTACGTGCCAGTGGCCTGGCTGACAGGCATGTTGAGTGAAGCTTGGATGGACATGGAGTCCTTGGCAGGCTTGGTTCCAGTGTGTCAGCATGATCTGAGGACATGCTGTTAGCTGTCCTCCTATAGAGATACTCCTACACAGTAAACAGATCAAGACTATCAGCTGTGGTATGCAACCAGGACAGTCATACATAACCCGTCTTAAAATTTTGTTTGACATGGGAGGTGGGATCAAACCTGATACACAGGTTAGATTAGATTACAGCTGATTTGTGCAGTTTGCTGTGTACAAGATGTATGTGGGTCAAATTAAAATTGGGAATTGAAACCCTATCCACTGGTATTTCACTGGAATTCTCTCTGAAAACCCTTTTTGGCAATAAAAAAGAACAAGATGACCACAGAATTCAAAATCTGTAAATAAGAGCAGGTGGTTCATCATCCCCAAATTAGTAGGAAGATCATAAGCTTGATTCAGAACATTGCTGCCTCGCTTTAACCCAAGGAAACAACATGACTGTAGTCAGCAGTACAGATGGTCATTAGTTGGTTTTGATTGCACATTAAGCGGATTTTGATGATCTTCATATTAATATATCGTTTTTCCCTTGTTTCCCAGATTGTTTTTGTCAGAAATAAAAGGCAAAACTCAGTGAAACCTTTGGGAACTTTGGAGAGCTTGTCAGCCTCCAACAACAACACAAATTGTGGCTTTTCCTGCTGTCTGCTTGTCTACATTGCAAGTCTGCCAGTAGACTTCATTGGATGTGGTTCACCTTCCCCCTTCTGACCATGTGCCCCCATGTTCTCCTGTGGAGACGCTCCTGTTTACATTCAGTTATTCAGGGTTGATCAGTCAATATTCTGGCTGCTGATTCCTGTAGTGTCATATATCCCTGTCCTCCCCCTCGTCCCCTCACACATCTCAACCTGCTGCTCTCAATCAAAACAATGTAGGCATATGCAGATTTGTGTGCCAGATCTGTCATACACAGGCAGCACAGACTGAATCAACACACACTTCCCATACAGTGCTAAACATAGACCTAAAATGTCACATATGGTTATACCTTCAACACATATTTCACCCAGGACATACTGTGACAGTGTCCATTTCAATATCAAAAGCTCATGTGCAGGTTTACAATGCCATGTAACCTTTTGGCTTTTGGCATCCGTTCAGCAGGTCAACTATTGACATCCCAAAATCCAAAAATGTGGGGTAATAATAATACCATAAATAAAATACATTAAGCACTGCAGTTTGTTGGCTAGTTTTCTGGAAATGCTTTGTTTGCAGAAGCAAGCACATTTCAGTTCTTTCATTTTTGCTCTGGACAAAGACAAAAACCTTCAAACCAAACAGAGATTATCTCTCATACTACAGCCCCATGCAATACACCTCTATACATGGAGAGCACCAAAGCTTGACCTGCTGCTTGCTGATTGGACCGAGCAGCAATTTCTGGGGCTGGAATCAAAGCCGAAGTGGAAGTGTCAGAGACTGCAGTTCCTCAGATGGCCACTTGAGACTTCAAAAGTAAGTTAGTTCCCATAGACCCTAATGGTAAAATGCCCAAATTCACATGTTTACAGCCTTGTATGTGGATATGTTTTTATCTCTATAGCTGGATTCCTCATTATGACAACTTCACGGAGGGTGAGTTTATATATAACTCACAAGTTTGAATCATATTAAGATGGGAAGTTCTGCATACTTGAGGGCGTTGCTGCTTTCAGTGACCACTGTCTACCAGCTGTGTGGCATGTTTCAGCAACCAAGCGTCATTTGTCCCGCCTCAACACCACCCACGTTCTATCTTTTTGCTCATTTTTTTGGATTATCCAGATGGTAGCTGAAGTCACACACTGCTGAGATGGCAGCGTCCAGGTCCACCACATGCTGAGCTTCACAGTAACTCCTCAGAAACCTACTGGTGACCTCACGGTGGCCCTGTCCATTTTTTATAGAGTCTGTGGATTGGATGGTTGGGTCTAGTCAACGGTCTGTTCTTTTCATGGACTTGGTTGTGAATGTTAATCATGTTATTTGATGTTTTTATTAATCCATTTCAGTCCCCTGCATTTAAAAATGTACATTACAGTGAACCTCATCAATCATCAAATCACCAGCCCCCTATAGGCTTCTCTTTACATTAGCCTTAGTGTGTCTGCAAACACTCCACACACTCATGCTGACATTATCAGGGTTTGTTTTTCTCCCTTCACCAAAAGATGCTTTAATTTCCAGAGCTGCATAATCCATCACACTTAACATTAAGCCTTAATTTGGTGTTGTTGCAGTTGTTAGTTTTCATTTAACTGTGCAGACTTTTCATATCAGAAATTGAATCTCTTGGGAAATAACCGCTATAAAATACAGCATCTTGCAACTTGAGACCTTTCTAGACTGATTGCCGGGTAATTTCCAATTAAGTGTAATGCTGTGGCGTTTAGAGTTTAGAAACAATGTTTGAATGACACATTCATTACACATTTCAAAGTGTGTGAAATTCCAACTAGAAATGAACAAAGTTGGGCCGAATACACAAACTTACTGGTAGTGATGCATTGAGACAGTCTTCAACACTGCCCTTCTACATGTCCCTCCCTATTACATTAACAATTAGTGTTGTTTTGCAGAAAACCAAACAAAGCATTAAAAATGAAGAGACAACATATCAAAAAGTACTTGTTCTGTTGACTTCTGACAGATTTATTGGTTAACAGATGCTGGTAGTTTCCGATCTATAAATCCACAACTCAGTTCAAGACCACATATGCAGGGTGTGCAAATGCGATGTATAAATGTGTAGAAATGATTTACAATATTTGGCAACTATAGAAAAGAATATGTAGACTTGGACCATACAATTCCACACGCAATGAAACAAGAAGGCTGTTACAGCCCAGGACAGCAAACCCCCACGCATTTTGTGACTGTTCTCCTGTATACTTGAATGGGTAGCGTGAGTTATAGATATTGAGTTGGTTGCTAACCTGGAACCCAGCTGCTAGATGCCACTTAATTCTACACATGGGTCCTTTAAAGTAGCACAAAATAAATATTCAGGTAAAGTGCCGCAAAATTGGACTTCATTACTCTACTTGAGTAAATTCACTTCTGCAGAATCTACAGGATACCAAGTATAAGCAACTGAGTTTGTGAAAGCGTTGCAACCGATGTTTATATGCTGTTTTACATCTCATCTAATTTTTGAAAACATCTCCTCCTGAGTGTTTCTGGTGATGGTATTCACAGAGAAACAGCACATAATGTAAGTCAACAGCTGGGAGAGTAATGCCTCTGTTGGTACGCATGGCGATGGATGTTTATCTATACACTCCCATTCAATGCAGAGAGCCCTCCGCAGCTGCAACCGTGGCTTCACGCAGGGTGACCCTCTGCGGTGTGGGCTTGCAATCGGGGGATTGTGGACTGAGTTGCACAGGCAGTGGTTCCATCAAGCCTGTAGTGCTCTCTCCATTTCTTCACGCGACATCCACACATGCCAGCGTGTAATGTGTCGCTTTAGCCAGCGCTGTAGCAGAGGATGGCAAAAAGCTTTTTAGCTGTTTCTCCCCGAAACACTGCTTATTTGCCTGCGTATGTAAGGCCTGGTTGTGAAAACACAGATGTCGGCATGTACTTGAATATGACATCATAGAATCTTTTTTTTCTTTAAACACGCCTGTCTTATTTTTTTATTTATTTTTCCAGTCTTTCCAAGCCGGACTCACTGCTCACTGTTACAAAATGCTATAAAAGGACTGAAGCTTCCACTCAAGCAAGCATCCACTAGAAGATGAAAAGATTTTATTTATTTACAGCTGACATTCTTTCAGTCGTTCCTCCCGACAGCCTTGTAAACTATGAAACCCGACTGAAAGACACATTAACATTACACCCGCGCTTCAATCAGGTAGTCTCATAAGGACTGAGAACTCATTTTTAATGGGATGCCTGACAATAATAAACATTTGTGATGAGACAGCCACAGTCAACAAAGACAAAACTAAAACAATACTTCGACATCAGATAATGGAGCTTCAGAATCGCCAGTGGGATCGAAGGAATCCAGCTTTGCAGTTCACTGACAGTATACATGGAATATTTAAGGATAGCACTCAGTGGGACATGAGCTGTAACAGTAGAGCTTTACGGGTGAGTAGTGATTAGTGACTAGTCAGTAAAGAAGTCCATGCAAGCTTGTGAATACAGAGAGAAATGTTGAGCGAACAGAGTTGAGGTCCCTGAAGTAACCACAGGGCAGCAAGGCAGCACAGAACATCACCATTAAGTGCAGACATTGATGGAGATGAGAAAGAGGAAACGGGCAGCCTTTAATTTGATACCAAAGTTACTGACACTCAAATTACTGATATTTTACCATACTGTCAGCTGTGACGTAAAATATATTTTCAGTCTGAATGGTGTTTTATCTGTACGCTAAGGTGGCGTGAAAACTCAAACGTCTGAATAGTTGCGAGCAGATAAATACTGTGAGGAGGGCAGTAAGGAAGACTGAAAAGGAGAATCTCACCTGCATGGAGACAGTGGGAGTCTGGTTTGCTCTGGGTTTATTTTTCAATTCGAGCAGCTGTAGTCTTTTCAGAATGACTTAAACAGATACTATCAAATATTAGATTGGATGGGTGAGGAGCTGAGAGAGGAATTCCGGGTCATATATAAGGAAGGGATTAGAGGAGGAAGGGGAGGTCAAGGTGAGGGAGGCTGGACTAGGGGTTATTGAGTCTATCCAATAACAGAATAGTCACAGGTTTTAGCCCCTCCACCGCTGCTGCTGTGTTCTCCAGGTCACAGAACTGTTTATCCTCCACAGCAAAACCCTCCCTCAAGGAGATTCTATTAAAGATACAACAGAGACGTACGTAGTAAGATTTTTATATAACGGCTTGTTTGGTTTCACAGCTTCATAAAGATCAGATTATTTGCTACATTGCGACGCTCCCTTCAGGTGGTTTAGTTCATTCTGCGATTCATTTGGTGCTTCACCCTCTATGAAAGCGAGATTTAGATTTCTCTGACTTAAGTTTGACACATTTTAAGACCCTGATCCCCTATGAAAGGTTTCATTTAACAGTAAAAGCAGACCTTCGCTTTGATTTTGAAACTGCACTGTGTTGCACACAGATATGTTGTTGGAAGTCAGTGTTATTAACCACTAGCAAGCAGAAACATTGCAGCACTCATCGATACACTGTATTTTTAAACCTGCTGTGTTGCTTTATAGCACAAATACAGATTCACACACATATAAATACATGCAAACATATGTAATGCAAGCAAAAAGACCCCATTCTTTTTTTGTCTGACTGCGGAACACTAGATGTCTCCCACTGCTTCACTGTAAAGTCCACTCTGAGCGTATGTGTGCAGGAAGTTTCTAGATCACAATGCATATTAGACCATAATTGGCCTCCGGTCTATGTGTGATGTCATGAACTGTTCCGGTATGTCCACGTTTTTAAACCAGGATCCAAAGTGAGCGCAGAGATATTTCCCTACTGAAACAGATTACAATGAAACAGCTCTGTAGTATCAAACTCACATCATTATGCAGTGAGGCTCAACCATCCACACGATGGAACAATAAGCTAAATACTAGGGGTGGGACTTGATTAAAAAAATTAATCTAATTAATTAGAGGCTTTGTAATTAATTAATCTTGATTAATCGCTTTTTAATCGCATAATATTTGCCCCAAAAAGCATCATTTTTTTAATTTAAATGGATTTTAGTGGACGACTGAATCAAATAATAGACACAGACATGAATATTCAGACATGAATATAAAACTCAAGCTCTTTTAATGTCTGGAAAAATGCATTTAATTGCATTTCAATTCAAAACAGTAGAAAAAGAAATAGAAAATATAACTGGCCAAAACTGAACAGACCTAAAGTTAAAGTGCCATTTTAAGTACTTTAAGTACTTTTTCAGAACAGTATTGACTTTAAATGGTAAAAAACAAACAAACAAAAAAACACACAAAAAAAACACAAAAAAACACAAAACAAAACAACAGTTCAACATAAAGTGCAATTTCTACTTCTTTCTTCTTCTGGTAAAACAACTAGAAATATAAATGGTCATTTGACAGGCTTAAATCTCCTTTAAACTCCAAGTACCCTTTACAAATTATATTGTACATTAGGCTATAACACTTACTAATTTTGGTCCTGAAGCCAGTCATTTGATCGAGTTTGGGCTGCCGACACCTCTTGTTCGTACTCGGACCGGGACTGCTAGCGCTAACAGCTCTGGCGGTTTCTGTGCTCGCTGCAACATGCTCTGCATTTAGACGGTACCGTAGGATTGAAGTGCATCAGTCCTAGCAACGCGCTTTCATCCAATTCCTCCTTTTTGGTAGCCGTTAGCCAAGCTCTGACGTGTGCATCGGTGTACTCGGAAATCGTGCACTGACAAACATTCTGCATTGTTTGGAATGCATACTGCGATTAAATGCGTTAATTTTTTTAACGTTAAAGTCCCACCCCTACTAAACACATTTTTGAGTAGTATATAGCTAAGAACACCTTATCTTCACGTGAACTTGAAAGTTATGTTTGCTGTGAGCTGAGACTGAGTTGTGTAGCCTCGTGAAATGTCAAGGCAGCACTAAAATCTAGTTTTTGTTATCAAACAGACCACGGTACCTGTCTTTTATTAGAGTAATCACACATTGGGCCTGGTGCAAGAACATTTGTCTGTCCTTATCTTAAACTTCTCCTACATGTACGAGGCGTGCTCGTGTTTAAAGCCAGATTTCAGCAAATTACACACAAACCTATCAGCAAAAAGCTTGTTTGAGGACTGCCAGCTGTGAAGATGAGATGCATGTTTAAGAGATTCAGTCATTATTGATGCCCCAAAATATTGCATACAGCACCTTCCACTCAGTAGGCATGCTTAATGCAGAGAAATAGTTACCCAACTGTGAAACACTTCAAGTCCTGCTGCTGAAAATCAGGTGAAAAGATCCTAAATTTCACGATGACAGGACCAGCAGTGGCTAGAAATCATGAATCCTGCTGCCCACGTCTTGACAGCGGAGCTTCACTCTGACATGACTCAGAGGGACTGAGGTAAAGAGGGTGTCACACTCATGGAGATGGATGAGAGACTATTATACAGGAGGTGATGTCACACTGTCAGGCGCCGAAACAGGCAGACGGGTCTTGAATAAAGACCCTTGGGCAGGTGATGATGACTGAAATGAATATCTCTTGTCTTGCACTTGGTTTGCGTTTCCCTAGTTTGATTGAAACTCATAATTCATTTAGATCACGCGTGTGCCACTTAAGAATGAATCTGTCCTCAATTGTTGCCCCTTGTAATCAAAATATAGATAAAGTAGATGGGTGTTCTTTGTTAAGTAGTGTCTGTCTATTCATCTGCATACAGCCCCATCACACTCCAGCCATCACCAAACGCTGCAGCAGAGGCAGCCCTCGTGTGGCCTGAGAGGCAAAACCCAGGGCGAATATAGACCAACCCAGCACTCACCCTTGCTAATGAGGTTTCTTATTGCTGTGAATGCACTGTAACAGTTACAGAATGTGAACATTAGCATTTCAAATCAAAGCTTCTCATCTGGATTTTGATGGATGGATGTTTAAAGCAACACCCTTAAACACATTTTTGTTGAGTTAAACAAACCCGAACAGGAAATTTTGCAGCAAATGGTTAAAATGAGGAGAACGCAGCAACGCAAAGCAGGTGATTAGCGATTATCACAACGCCATAGTCAGCCCTGTTTATGTTCCTGCTTGGCCGACAAGACTGAGCATCGGATTATGATTATTCCTACGTGTTTCTCGCAGTCGGGTCAATTATGCAGCTGGAGCAGGGCCACAGCTTCTGCTGAATGAATAACAGCAACAGTGGACAGAGAGATGAGGGGGAGTGCGGTCGTTCTAACACATCCACATAAACAGAGAGGAGAGGCGAAAGGAAGGTCAACCATGGCAGACTTACATTCTTGGCAGCCCTCACACGGGCTGATCATTAGAGAGTGAGAGGACAGGGAGGATGGAAGGGAGGAGACAACGGAGAGGTGGAGGATGAGAGACAGCATGGATATAGAGGCAGAGGGGAGAGGAAGCTATAGAGCTTTGATTTCAGAAGGTCAGTCTTTGCTTTTATGTTGCCTCGGTGTGTGTGTCTGAGTTTCTTTGTGTCATGAAGTGAACGACTAATGGAAGGATGCTTTTTAATTTAAGCCGCAAAGGAACGTGTCTTTGTCTCTATATGGAAGTTTCTTTACTGTTTCCCTTCATGCAGATATGTTTGTTTGCCCTGACCTTATGTTCCAACACAGCCTTGTACTTTTGCGATTCAATATATTAGAGAAAAGGAGGCGTTTTGTCTGTGGTTTTGATCTTTTAAAAAGAAAACGTGGTCCGAGCCATGCCTCAGGTTGGATGTGCAGGAGTTCATATCTCTTTGCAGCTGAATTCAGTTTCTAGGTTAAAACCTGCAGCTGTGGATTATTTATTTTCCTACTCTATCAGAAGTTGATCTTTTTCCTATAAATTAAGAATACTATGAAAAAAAGATTCCATACTGTAAAGCTGAATTCACCATAATGATTTAATAAAGGTATTTAAGTGTTAAAAAGGTTTTCAAACTTAGAGACGCTTCTACCCAGGGGGGTGTTGGGGAAACAGGCAGGGGAAAAATACAAGGTAATGATAATGTGTGACATGAAAGCAGCAGCAGTAGGGGCTATGATGACAGTCTTGGCGGCGTGGAGCCAGTTCAGGTACCTAAAAACATCTGAGTCATAACTCAACTGTCAAATCTTTATCTCAGCTGTCAATCACAAAGGAACATAAACAAGTCGAGTCTTTAAAATGACATGGAAAGACTCTCCTTCAGCCTGGGAAACAGCAAGTTTTCCTCATGATCAGTATTACAGGGAATTACAGGGATACTCGTCTGGACATTGCAACCAGGAAGTACTAATAGCTAATTTCCCATCACTTTTAAAGGTTCACACAAACTTGCACATATAAACAGATCTGGGCTAAAAGGTGGGGCTCATGCCGTGACCTACATCTAGCTTACCGACTCCATGGTAACGTTGTACTTCTGTTTACATCCAGCGAAGCCTTTACACTCCACAAACTGTAGTTCTGACACTTACAGCAGGATTATCTCTTTGTCCGATGGGAGGAAATGCAAAATGCAAAATTGGTGAATAACAGTTTACAATAATATAAAACACAGATATGCACATTTGAGAAGCTGAAACCAGATATACCGAAATCTGATCAAGAAAACAAGACAATTAACCAAACATCAAATCCACTGCAGATTGATTTTCTGCCGTTCGGTCTGTTTAACCAGTTAATTATTATATTGTCTCAGCCGTATTTTGAACTTCATCAGATGCCACATCAAACCGAGCACACTGTGTGCTTTCACCGCTCTTTCAAACACATGATTATGCTACAGTGAATGAGCGCGGACCGCGGCCACTTCAGAAAGCAGACAAGTAAAAAGAAAAAAACCCCAATGACTTCTCGTCCCCCTCCACTCGTCTTTTCTTCTGCCTGAAAGAAGACCTCGGCAGCACCGCAGACTGATGGGAACAGTGAATGAATAGAAGCGCGGCCTTAAGAAGTAAAACAGAGTTGGAGTCAGTTGCCACCATCGTGTGTAGTGGTCTTTTCTTTCTGCTCGATGGCTCGATCATTTCATCAACACATCTTCAGACCTCTGAAATCGTTTACAGCCATTCTTCAAATGCACTAAGTGCACCAGATGAGTCCGGCATGAGAAACACTGGCAATGTGCGGAGTTCCAAAAGACCTATTAATGAGTAGGTACAACCCTAGAGCTCAAGCTGATTATTTGATCAACAGCTGTTATCACAAGATCCATTCTGTAGCTTTTCTGGAGCTTTCGATCAAATCACATGAGCTTCCTCAGCAGAAGGAGGTGCCAGTTGCCATGGATTCATAGATACTTGACTTCTCAGCCATGTGGGGTTAAAAAGCAAGGGAAAATGAATTCCTGATCTTGGAAACAGCCTTTGGAAAAAGTCACCTCAAGGATTTTGGGTCGATATTTTTGATTTATTGATCGATTGAAGTGAATCTGTCAAACAAATGGGACGAACACTGGCTCGATTCAGCTTCGCAAGTGCAGCCTTCGCTAACGTCCTCTGTTTTATATCAGTGTAAATTTGATAACCTGGTGGTTTGCAGACTCTTCCTGTGCAGAACTCTGTGCTCAAACCAGCTGAAGCTGGTGGAATAACTGCAGCATCATGTTGGATAATTCTTGGCATTTGTGTAATCCGTGGAGACGAGCAGATGGGTGAGGTTTACTGCAACCGCATCACTTAGATTAGACCCAGGACTGGCGTGTGTGTGCCCACGTGTGTTGGGTGTCCGGTCAAAGAGTGCCTCAGCACTAAATTAACTGACATACACCGACTGTGTCTGGAGGACAGAAAATGCAAACGAAGGCCGCTGTTCCATCCATCACTGTTATGCAAATATTAGTTTAACATTGACGTGCTGTGATCTACAAATGTTAATTTACGTGAGTTTCATGTTCGTCACCATTCGCTCACTTTGTCCGTTTGGGTGCGTTCGAGCTAAAACAGGCTTTTCAGTCACTCTTTAACTGTCACTTTACTCCCTGCTCTCATACAGATGGATATTGTGCAACATCAACATTCCCCAAATAATAACCCCCTTTGTTTTTAACTTTTACACACCGCCTTTACTTGCTCAGCTGTATCCACGTCTTCCCGTTTTTGCTTTTCGGTTGTTATTCACGCGGCCAATTTATTCCTTTCATTCGTCTCAGAGAAACACATTAAAATTGCGTTTTATTGTCCGCAGAACGTCAGAACAGTAGCTCCTCTGTGGTATCCGTCCATCACCCGTAACCCACACAGGTACTTTAAAATACTATTTGTCACAAGCCTCCAGAGACGAGGGGGTGAAAGTGTCAGTTTGACAGGAGAAAGACACAAAATGGACGTTAATGCACGAAGGAAGCGCAGAGACAAGATTTTATAGTGCCCTGGAGATAAACAGCAAGACAGTGCTCCCTCTCTCTCTCTCTCACACACACACACACACACACACACACACACACACACACACACACACACACGACAGTGTGTGTGTCTCTCATGCTCACTTTAGTCCACACATACGCGCGTGATACAGAGGGATATGCATGAATGCTAACTCATTAGTGTATACACAGTTGTGTGCAGGCAGACACCCACAGACACAGAGTCAGATAAATGCACACACAAATGCGCACATGCAAGTACCCACACACACTCGTGCGCGCACACACACACGCACACAACCCGCGCTGTCATCAGCCAGTAATTACAGTCGCTGGCAGAGGAACGGCAGCCATACATAGTCAATGAGAGCGGGGAAAACAATGAACACACAGAGCAGATGATTGCTGTAAATAAAAGAATGAAAGTGGAGCGAGGGAGGAACGGAGGAGGACACGATGCCGCTGGCACAGAGGGAAATGGGGATTGGAAAGAACAAGGGCGAAAATAAAGAGGGAAGAGATCGAGGAAGGGGAGAACAGAGGCTGAAATGAGGAGTGAAGGCATGGATATGAAATTAAGTTTACCCTTTTTCCATTTCTGTGTCAGCCTGAGATATTATTATATGGATGTTCACCGCATGCTCGGAGAGGTTTGGCAGAAGAAGGAGCAATCTTGTCTTTAAATAAAATGTCAGAGAGACTGTGGTAATTCCATCAGGTTGAGGGAGAGTGGTGGGAATTAAAGGTTGACGGCGGCAGTAACTCCAGAATGACATTCAGATCCTTCACTGTGATCCCCTCTGTCTGGGCCGTTTGGGTCGAGGCCCAGGTTTCCATTCTGTTGCTTCACAATGCTGAGAATTGTTACATACATCATATAGGTAGCTGTAAAATACTGTTATTATTGTATATGTGTTTACATATTTAGCTGATTCAGATCAACATTAGCGCTCCTTTAGCTGTCTTTGTATCTACCTGATGGTTGTACATCCAATATTCACTCTACTTATAGCTCTGACTCGGACCGCGCCACAGCTTTCTGTGTCTGTCTGCAGTTTGGTGCTGAGCAGCCAGCGTAAAGTGGCTTAAGAGGATGCTGATGAGATCATCCAAACACTTAAGTTTTGCCAAACCAAAACAATCAGCTAAAAGATGCTAAAATATAAAAATATAAAATAACATTTTACCACTGGAAATGACGTCTGTCACATTACACCTGGTCATTCAAGCCATTGTTAATGTTAAAGTATTAAAGTAGTAACCAAATATCCAAAATAATGTTATTAATAATGCGTACCTGGATCAGCGGAGTGCGGTATATTGCATTGTCATGTTCCTACAGTAGCCCAGAGCAGACAAACCAAACACTGGCTCTACAGGGGGCCGACACCACCCACTGACCCTTAAATTTGAACACGCTAGAGCGCTAATTCTCCAGGGAGATACCATTCATCCGTTATCACTGTCAGAGTCTGTCGCCATTGCACTCTTGATTTCATAAATAAACAAATTATTTCACCAAAGACAAGCATAACAATGATTTTGCGATATTTTATTTCGTCTGTTTGTCTCCGGCCACCAGCAGGTTTACTGTGGTTTTGATGTATATTGAGATTTCTATGATCCCAATAACTATAGTAACTTTTCAACTGGCAGCTTCATGAGGTTGGAATATTAATGTGCTGGATATTTTGGTTTATGACCAAACACCTGAAAAGCTACAGCAGTCCCATGAACCACGGCTGTGCTTTGTCTTTTCTGCTAATTAGCAAGTGTTAGCATTCTGCAACACTGAATTAAGATTGTAACCATGGCAAAAAGGGCACCTGCCTAGCATCAGGAAGTTAG
The DNA here is from genome assembly GCA_008933995.1 of Datnioides undecimradiatus. Classification (NCBI taxonomy): domain Eukaryota; kingdom Metazoa; phylum Chordata; class Actinopteri; order Lobotiformes; family Datnioididae; genus Datnioides; species Datnioides undecimradiatus. The sequence goes on from WARS01000048.1 coordinate 3,000,805, forward strand.
CAGCGTCAGTGTGAACATACTGTCGTCGCGGGTGGTTAGCATGTTAGAGTTAGCATTTAGCTTAAAGGACCAGTGCGCAGCCTCTCGGAGCTTTTAGCACAGCTGTACGCACTTGTCTTGTTTTTATCTGAGGCAAGTGGGAACTTGTAAAATTAGCCTGCTAACTACTCGACCTGAGCAGGTTAAAATAAACCACATCAAGGACCTCAATGCACTTAGTGACCCATGTCTCCATGGAGGCTGGCTGGGACTTCACAACAGTCATTAACTCGTTTGCACCGATAAATCACCTTAGCCCAGAACATCTTAATCGCTTTACCCTGGCTTGGACCAATAAGTCCTGCCCTCAGCCCATCGAAGCCCTCTGACCTGTCAGACTTCAGCTCCAGAGATCACGCAGCAGCTGATGCGGTCCTGCGTAACGTCAGCCAAGATACACAGTGGCTCATATAGGCCCTATGCAGTGCTCATAACTCCAGTCATATCATGGATCATCCGAGGCCACTCATGTTTAACGTGCACCCATTGAACTGTAAAGCATTCAAATGTCAGCTGTTACCGTCAGACACTGACAGACCCTGAATCAGTGTTTTCCTTCAGGAGCGGCAGCTGCGAGAGCAAACCGACCTTTTGTTGTTTTAGTGGGTTGTTATTTGAACGGTGGAGGTTGTCTCCATTTTTTTTCCAGTACATTGTGCCTTTCCAAGCACAAGACACATCCATCATATCTTGACAGAATGCAATATAAGGAGAACATATTGCAAAAGAAGCTAAGGTAATACCTCCTCCGCTATACTTTGGACAATAGACAATGCAGAGTTCGTTCTGAACTTGGAAGCAGCAGCAGACAAAACAGTCTCACCTTATAGGTCATGTAGTAGCTGTGCTGTGGCTTGTGGCCGTACTGTGTGAAACAAATCTGAACATCTTAATGTTCTGCACCTTCACAGTGCTCAGAAAAGTAGAAATCTGAAGCTTCCAGTGTCACGACAACTGGATATTGTGGATGGAGATGTTTAGTTTATTATTATTGTAAAAACATGTGCTTTCTGAAAATCTGAATTTCAGTACGACCCAGGAGCACGCACTGATTTTCCGCAGCCTCCTGGGAAAGCTGCGTTTGGATCGTTGGAAATGAAACACAATCAGTATTTTTCAGCTCTCCTTTTTGGCCACTCCACCTCTTTTTGTGCCTGCTGGCTATTTTTCTGCTGATTTCGCCCGAGTGATTAGAGAGAAAGGGCCGAGAGATGCAGTGGGAGAGAGTGGGTCATTTGGAGGAAGAGAGAGAAACGAAAGAGGGAGAGAAAACAGACAGTCATCTTTGATCACGCTGGGCTGCTTCTTCTCTCCACCTAATCGGCTTGGACACCATCCAAGGCCTCCATACTCTGAGACAGACTAGAGAGGTGTGTGTGTGTGCGCGGGTGCGGGCGGGCGTGCGTGCACATAGATTATACCCACGGCTTTGACTTTGTGAGTCGGAGAGAATATGTTCCACAGTGATTCGAATGTGTGTGCGCTCGTTTGATGGTTTGAATTGTCTTGTTTGTGTGTGTGTGTGTCTCTGTGGCAGTGAGTGTGTGCCTGTGTTTTGTAATACCCATATAAGATCTGTTAATTACGAAGTCCTGTTCCCAGACAGACTGGTACAGTATGTACAGTATGAATGTTTGGTACAGTAGAGTGTACATACTGATCTGTCTGCAGGTAATGCACGGAGCTCTGACTTAGACAAGGATACACAGTAAAATCGGCAAAACACAGACAAGGAGAGTAAAGCTCAAAACTTGGAAACTGCTTTTGTCCATTTAACTTAACTATGCAACACAGGTTGTGCCTCTGTAAGGGCTGAATATGGTTACGTGCAAATATTTAAAATGAAATAATATCATGTCTAATATAACAGACCCCGGGCAGGGCTGCAGAGAATGTCATCAGCGCCAACCTGCCCTGCGTTCAGGCCTTATACATGTACACAGACACGTGAACAGCTTCCTTCCCACAGACCATCACCCCGATGAACAGTCCAAGCAGCTGCACAGCGTCAGTAACAAACACCACAGCATCCACCAACTCCCATCATAGTTTTTATTCTCACAGTGCACCATGTTGTTTTTAACATATACGTATCTTCATGCACCATCATTATCAATATGAGTCATGTGCTCTGTAGAGAGTGTGTATAATCACCCATGTGTAAATATGCACATGTGCACATCAACACATTTTAGAAGGCAGTTTCATCCTGTTACCGCTCTGTTGAATTCAGCACACTTTCGTTCACTCACAACATCATCTTGCTGTTTCTCAGCCTCTGTAAATCAGAGCAGGGTGGGTTCCTTCCTCTTTCTAATTAACTTAAAGTAGGGGTTCTCAAAGAAAACCCTTTGGAACCACGGTTCCTTTCATTTAGGACTTTACGAGGCGTAAACCGCGGAGCCATGGAGTCTAGATGTTCAGAGTTTAGATGTCCTAGGTCCCAGTTCCTGTCACAGACAGCCACAGATCAGGTGAGCCCACCCCCACATCCAGCTCTGTCCAATCACACAAAGACAATGAGACTAAAGAAGTGACCAATCAGGCTCTTGTTCTCCTTAAGATATATCAGATATACTCTGTGTAGAACATGTGAGCATTGACACTACAGACACACTAACTGCTCTCTGTGACCTCAGCATCAGGACAATCCTTGAAGCACTGACTTCAGACCAGCAGCGGAGGCCCACTGCACTGTTACAGTATACATGTTATACAGTTATACATTTCCTCACCTTAACTAAAAGACCTAAACCGTCTGACTGCAGTTCAGAATTTACTGCAGTCCTGGGATTCATTTGCAAGAAGGACTCCAAACGTTACCCACGAAAAGAAAGACGCAAGTCCAAAAGTCCACCTGGGACCTGGGACATGAGCAGAAACATGTCAGCAGGTCCTGTTCCTCACAGGTTGAGGGTCTAATCACTCTGATGTACTTCATGACCCCACACGAATATTCATTTACTATTTGTTTTATATAGCACTGACCTGTGCCACAGTGGCCACGGTTTTCTGTCACTTTCTTATGTCACGCTTCTTCTGTCTGCTTCCGCTGCTCCTGGTCTGAAATCAGCTTGGAGAGATTAAAACTCCTGGAGGATACTCAAACCATGGCTGTCAGATATTTCTCTTGTTGGTGTTGTGTGTGTGTGTGTGCGTGCATGGCCTATCTGATCTCTCACACTCTGATGCCATCTACTGATGCATCTGGTGAAGTGGAGCTCAGGTGCTCCGCTCTTTATTTCGCACTGGGTGAAAACTCTTATCTTAACAAGCAGGAGAGGCTGAAGAGACAGGAGACTGACAGATGCTTTCTCATTATGGACAGGGCATTGTTACATTCTTCAGATCCTTTAATCCAGAGAGCAGGTTTACTTTTGCTTTTTCCACTAATGTTCTTAAATGTCCACATCATTACTCCTTATTACATCAATTTATTATTAAATATCTTTGCTTTAGATGTTTCAGTCATAAAAAGCAATTTGGACGTAGGGACGCTATGCTGCTTATTTTTAAACGCCATATTAATCTAAAGTGAAAATAATTATTATTTGTGACTCTGAGTGTTATTGGCGTTTATTACAGTGAATTAGAGCTGAGGTAATTAGGTAGCAGCTGATTTAATAATCAATGAATCATTAAAGGGTTTTTTTGTTTGTTTTTTTGTTGTCGTTTATGCAAAAACACTTCTCTGACTGAAACTCAAAAAACCCACTTTTTTATTTTTTATCATTGTAAATTAAGAGCTGTGGACAGTTTGTTTGATAAAACAGGATGTTTGAAGACTGCAGGAAGTTGTGATGCAACAATTCACTGACATTTTCTATGTGAAATGTTAAATAAGAAAATAATCAACAGGGTGATCTGTGAAGAAATCATCTTTATCAGCAGCGCTCCTGCACAATAACTAATGTCGCTGTTTCAAAGATAAACTCTGTCTGCAATACAGCAGCAGAAAATAATGAATAGAAAAGATGTAAATAAATAAATAAATAAGTAAATAAACAAATGTATAATTAATACTACCACATATATGTCAAATACACCATCCCAGCGAGCTGTCTGGTGCTCATTAAAACAGCATATTGACATTTCCGTTACAGTTCTGCCATAGTCATCACTTTTTACCTTAATTCTGAACCGTCGCAGTGTGACTAATACACAAACACAAACATGCATGCAAATTCTATAAGTGCTTATATTTAGATCAGTGTTTCAGATGTGTCAGTCAGGCAGATCCAAGGGAGTCAGACGCTCCTCATGAGCATCTACATTCCACCTTTTTACTGTTCACGCTAAATCGTGTGTGAACAGCCTGTGAAAGCCCAGCTCTGTGTGGGGAAGCAGGTCAGCTCAGGTCACACCTATATCCAGACCGTCAGTGTTGTGGTGACTCTGGTGCCCTCACCTGGCTCCCTGCGCTCCTTGCACGGTAACAGGCAGACAGTTGAAGTGGGGCAAAACATGATGGAACCATGGTTGTTACTCCTACACAAAGAGCGACTGGTCTTCGTTGTTAGTTCTAGTGCAACTTTATTGATAATAACAGCGACAGGGAGTGGCCGCATTGACGCGATTCTTCTTCTGAAACACATACAGCAGCTCTCCAGAAAGATCAGGAGTGGTGCCCCAAACTATGAATAGACAGTAATATTTTAATCTCTGGCATGTGTCCACAGTGTTAGCGGGATAATCCACTCTGAACCCTGTAGCCACAGAAACATGACACAGTTAATAATGATTAATAAGCAGAGTTCCATTATTTTTGATGACTTTGTCAAACTTTGGAAAAACTTCAGCGGGGGAAGCCCACCCGGTGGAGCCAAAACACTGAGCCTACCAGCAGAAGCTCAGACTGCTCCATCCTTTGAGTTACATTTAAACCAGAGATGAGACATCAGAGCATTGATCACAACCACCAGCCAATCAGAATCAAGTAATCCGTAGTTTGTTTGGGGACCCGTACTTCTGGTATGATTAAGTGCAAAGCATAGCAACTAAACCTGAATTGGAATTGAACTAAATGTACCCTGTGGTTGCGGTGCATCGACAAATATTAATCATTCAGTTAATGTCATTATGTTTTCAGAGATGTGGATTCCTCAGCTGCATCATAGCCCTCTGCAGAGCACGCAGCACACAGCATGAACAGGACAAGCCTGTAGGTGGCACCACGAGTAAGACTTTTAGCAAGGGTGCAGTTACACTTAAATCCCCAAACAGTGGCACTGGCATCACCACCAAAGTATAACCTGCGTCGATTTCCTGATCAATAATGCTGAGTCTCCCACTTTACATCCTCTTGGTACATTCACTGTTGCCTGTGGAGCCCTTGTTTCTGGGTGTGCAGTTTAGTCCCAGGCTCAATAAGGCGATTAAAGAATGCAAATGCCTTTAAAGGCCGTGTGGAGGGGTATAAGTTGACCTGGAAACACTCCAGCTCCAGGCTCCAGGTTTGACCATTTATACACTTTGACAATGTATGACAGTTAGACATGGATAATGAAGTCGGGGTTAACACATTTTTAACAATCCATCCAACATCTTGGTCATTTTAAGCGTCACGAAGAGAAAAGGTGCATTGGTTTCCATGGTTTTCCATGCGTCAAAGTGCCCTGCCTGGCGAGACAGAATTATGTTTTTATATATTTCATCTTTTTACATTTCACAAAGCCCCGACAGATGAAAATACATTGTTTTATCTGGGCTTCACATAATTTCTCCTATGGACTAGGGACTATGTTGGTCTGTTTACACATCTTTTGAGCGTGGCTGCAGAATTCCTGCAGAATCTGGTTTTTAGCCCACATTAAAAATGTGAGAAGCTTAAATACGCCTTTATTGTTCGCCTGCTGGGACAAAACGTGGCGGTGAACTTTAGCTGCCAGAGGGGGAGCACGAAGCTGACAAAACACCCACGAAAAACTGTGGTGCGCAGTGTACCCTAAATTCCTTTCAGAGGATTTGTAAGTAGCTTATAGTAAATTAGATTTGGCCAGAGTCTGTTTCCTCTAATAGACGCAGGATTGTAGTGGTGAATGGAGCACAGTGGACACAGAGGCCGTATTGTGGGAGCAGACGCCTGTGTCAAACGTCTGATGTGGAAATCAAAGAACGAATAGGGTCAGAGGCTCTGACCTCTGCGGCGTTGTACCTTTAATCTGAGCGTGATTTGATTTCTCCTAACTTCTGGAACTTCAGCCCTTTGTGTGTCCGAAATCATATCTTGCTCTGAACTGGAGACATGTCCCTGGAGCCGATCACTGTTAAGCAAAACCTAAAAATATATCCAGATGTCTTAATAAATGAACTCAAAAAGCACTTGTTTGTTCAATTTGCAGTGCTGTTCAGAAACTGAACTGAACCATCAAACACACTGGGCTTCTTTATCCTCCTCTTTAAATACTGGGTTAAGCCTGTTGGACTACTTTTGTTTGTGTTCCCACCGAGCTGGGCAGCTTTGTATAACTCTGGGCCATGAAAAATGACTTTATAAACAATTCTTCAATAAAGAAATACATATTGCGCAGGTGAAAGAAATACACCCAGTTTAAATGTGGCATTAAATTCCATAAGATAATATTTGTATACAGGATTTCTTATGCAATATGCAGTCAGGCTGGATATAAACACACGTGCTAGATAGGTGGATCATTGCAAAGTGACTTCAGTGCATCCCCTCAGGCTTAAGGCGGTTGTGACTGGCAGTTTTTGCTATTTTCTACACACCACAGTCCAAACAATTCATGATATTAAGTCCAACCTTGTGATTGCATAATCAGATGAGCAGGCAGTGAACTGGATGCAAACTATACGTCTTAAATACAGTGTGGAAGCACAAAAGCTTTAAAAACCAGACCTGTGTTGTTGGTTTCATGGTTCTATGATGAGTAAAGGAATATTAGCTGTAATGTTATTTAATGGAGTGTGTATATATAGTAATGTTTTACTGTACTGATGCTAATGTTCCTGTGTGTGTGTTTGTTTCTCACTCCCTCTCCTCTCTCTGCCTCACCAGCTTTCTTTGGCTTCCGCTGATGTCCCGCCCACCGTGCTCCTCCCAGCCAATCAGCGCCCAGATTCTCAGATGGCTGTCTGTTGAAGGGGCAGCCGGCGAATGCTGAGCAGGCTGGAGAGGTCAACGTCCGCCTCGTTGTCCTGTGATTGGCTGCTGGACGGGACTGTGGCTGCATGGAGCCAATGTCCAACAAGCAGGATAGCAACTCATCAGAGGGAGATGACAAAGGGTGAGACAGAGAGGATGTGTGTGTGTGTGTGTGTGTGTGTGTGTGTGTGTGTGTGTGTTGACTGAAATGTGATGGATTGCACATCTGCATGTGTGTGTCCATCTTTGATGTCAACATGAAAGGGAAGCAGAGATTAACGGTGGATTTAACAGATGAAAGAATAGCTGCGGGCTGGATGGATGGATGGATGGATTGATGGATGGATGGATTGATGGATGGAAATACACACTGATGCAGGGCTGCAACAACACAACCTAAAAGCACGTGAACCCTCAGAGCCAGTGCACAGGCAGCTCACATCACACCCCAGTTATACATTTTGCATAATGTAGCGAGGAGAAGTCAGTACAAGGCTGAACGGAGGTGTGATGCATTTCCCAGAGACTTGACGCTTTGATGGAAGGAAGAACTGAAAACAAACAAACAGATGAAGACGAGGACGATCTCAGGGATGGGAGCGCGAGAGGGAGGCAGTGTATTTTCTGCATTTTGGGGAGGGTTAAAAGGGAAGGCAGCACAATCCATCACGCTGCCATCTGGGCTCTCTCTCTCTCCGGCACGTGAGAGTCTCACACACGGACACACACACACACACACTCACACACGCTGCCCCGATCGCTTCATTAAATAAATTCACTCAGGCTGGCTCCAGCGCCGACAAAGAGCTGAGCACAAACACCGAACATCAATAAACTGTGTGAAATGTGCGGATGAAAAAATAATTTGAGGAATGATTGAAGAGATATTTCAGACTCAGCTCTTCATTATGAAACAACGGTTCAGAGCAGCTTTACATTTTGAATATGTTTAGTTTGATCACAGCACTTTTCCCTCAACTCGAAGTTTCGGGATCAAGTCGTTTTTCGTCTTGAAATAACACGTTTCGTAATAACGTCTCATTTCGGCACAGCGGTGTTGTCATGGCGCACAGCTTGGAGAAAAACGTCCGACTCAAAGCAGGCGGAGGTTCAGGCTCGAAAGGAAGGGTTTCGCACCTCAGTGTGAAGAAATCCCGAAGAGTGAGGGTGATGGGAAATATGAAATGACATAATGAGAAATAATACTTTTTGGAAAAACTTTTTATTCATTTTGGGCCCAGACCCTTCCTGAATAATTACTACAACTTCATGTGAAAATCTAGGAAACTGTGTAAAAGAATACAGCTATAAAGTGATGTGTGTGTGTGTGTGTGTATGTGTGTGTGTGTGTGTTTGTGCGTGCGTGCGTGTGTGTGTGTGCAGGGCTATTTTTAGAAATTAATGGGCGTCTTGTCTTTAATTAGTAAACCAGGACATGTTTCATGCTGTTGCTGTGTGTCTTCTCCAGCTCCGCCTCAGCTCTGACACCTGTTGTGCTCTCCTTCTAATATTCTGTAATAACCTCGTGTCTGCATGCTGAATTTCATTACCTTCGCCTCAAAAGCCAAAAGGCCACAGTGGCGGTGGAAATCACTGCCCCCGATCTGACTCCAGACAGAAAGTGACGCGTCGCTTCTGGTGACTTTTTAACCCGGCACTGCCATCAAGCCGGCCTTTGGGTCTCGTCCTGACTCATTATTCAGACGAAAACACCTGTGCTTTCCACAGAAAGATGGGTTTTCCGTACGTCCTTTAGTAGCCGTCGCCATGGTTACCCTTGTGTAGGCAGCATGCGGTGCAGCCGGCGCAATGTTAAAGTAGCATCTACCTGGGGAGGTAATTAGGCTTTGGCAGAGACCTCTCCAGTTTGAGTGTGTGTCATATGTATGCATGTGCACCCTCATGAGAGCAGATTGGTTTGTATTATTGATCGCGCAGGAGTGCGTGAAGGTGTATCATTCTTCCTCTGCCAGCAGATATAGATCTGTGTCTGTGCATGCATGTATAAGCAACTATAGGAGTGTGTGTGTGTGTGTGTGTGTGTGTGTGTGTGTGTGTGTGTGTGTGTGTGTGTGTGTGTGTGCATATGCAATGCGTGGTATGGATTAGTGGAGTGGACAGAGCGGGATTAGGAGCAGCGAGGGCAGATGGAGCCACAGAAAGTAAAGGGCAGCTCAGGACGCTTCGATATGTGACAACAACAGGGGATTGTCGCTTTGTGTTTGTGCGCATGTGCGTGTGTTTCTCGGTGTCATTGAGCACGCACGTGTTCTTGTGAGCGCTGCCTCATGCCCTGACCCCTCCCCTCTGTGATTTCTGAGTCACGGAGCATTCTGGATACCCACACACACACACACACAGATTCACGCACACAGCGATGTTGATGAAAAACTTTACATAGCCCGGAGGAGAGGATGCTGAAATAGAATTTGTGCGTGTGTGCGTGCATGTGTGTGTCAGAATTAACTGCAGTGTGAAGCCTCTGTATATCTGAGGAGACGTTTGCCTTTCAGCATTTCAATTCAATTAACATCTAAATAGAGGGATTTTAACTGAGTGTGCTTAATATAAGTATGTATGTGCCTGTCAGCGTGCTTTGAGGGGGTTTTATTTTATGTTGCAAATGAGTGGGTTGTATTTTTTGTGTTTGGAATATCCTTGTATATCTGTTAAGTGAAATCCTCTTAAATCCCTCACTTGAGTTTAGCTCTCAATATGCAAGTATGAAAACGAAAACGAGATAAACAGCAGGAGTTATTAAGGGACTCTGAAAAAACAGGTACTCCCTTCTTTTTTTCAAATACCTTGTTATTTATGGACTACCGGATATGATACCGGAAATGTTGTTGTTGTCCTTTTGTAACATTAACAACTTAGTTAAAGTCATGAGAGTCTGAGCGGGAGGTCCTGCCCGCTGACACTGACATGACATAATCAGCCCGATCATGACACGGCAGAACACTTGCGACTCTGCAGGATTTGAGTTCCCAGTTGAAAATCACACTCGGTTTTCCCCCATAGACATGTTTTTTCAGCTGACTCGTGCTTGGACCGCTTACGTACCTCACGTGCATAAGACTCATCAACAGTTGAATCATCAAAAGGTGAATGGCTTCGAAAAAACTCTGAAGTGCGAGCCTGTGGAAATGCAACGTGGGAAGTTTACTCCAGCTCCCGGGGTGAGTTTCACCAAGAATCATCCACTCGCCAAGCTTAATATTCTATTACATGCACCACTAACCCTGGTGGGAAACTGATTACAGAAAGTGCAGTTTAAATGAACTCACTTGCAGATTCTGGGTCAGCGTTGGATGCGTCCGGCAACCGCGGCACAGTGGAAGTGCAACAGCTGTTTTAAGCTCTAGACTTTAAACTGGTCCACGCCTCCGTCTGGATTCATCTCCACAGGAGTAGCAGTATTCATTCACTCAACCCAGCAGTGACTTCACCGAACTCGACAGCATGGAATGCGTTGGAGATCATAGCCTAGTCCTAATCGTGAGGAATATCACGCACTTTTTGGCACCGACAATTATGGTTGTATACAAATGGCTTTCCCAGCTCCACCATGAGGTTGACAACAGCTTGGACTGATTAGCAATTACAAATTTAGTTCAGTCATCACTGTCTTTCAGAATTAATCCCAGTCACCTCCGGTTTTCCTCAAACCATCATCAAGTCAAAATCTTATTTGTCCAGTTGCTCATGACCAAATTTGATGACATTCCCTTCAGCCCCAGCTATACTTTGTGTTTAGTCCAGCAAAGGTAATCATGCTAAAACACAAACATGGAGTTGTTAACATGGTAAACGCTACATATTAGCATGGTTGACACCAGCATTTATCTTAAAATACTGTCATGAAGGCTGGTGTGGTTCTGCTGATGTTCAGGACAGCTCAGCATTACAGGAGCCATTGACCCGTACATTGTCTTTGTCCTGGTTGTGAGTTACATCAACATTCGAAATGTATTTCTTATTCTCAAGACAGATGTGGATCCTAATGAGAACAAGGCATTGAACAAAGCCTCTACAAGGTGTGCTGTTCACTGTGACTTGACTGCTAAATAGGCAGTTTAGAATATAGCAGTTGAATTAAAGTCTTGCTGAAAGACTCGCTATGAATGCAGGCGCCTATATACAGCATGTTGTTTTGAGCATTTGTGATGCAAAGAGCTGTTGTGAGCTGATTTAATTGCCGTTAAAGAGCCAAAACATGTTATTCTCCTGGGCACTCTTGGCTCACAGGCAGTCAAACTCATAATAATTGTAAAGAACATTCCATGGGTGATATAATAGCGTTGGAAACATGTCATTAAATAATTCTTTTAAACTTGTTCTTATGCACCAGACCCAGCTATAAAAATGACTAATGTCAAAGTGTGTCTACACTGTTTTCTGAGAAACTGATGACTATACCAGTAACTATAGGCTTTATCGCTGCTCCACTCCTTTTCAAAGGGCCATTCTTTCTCTCCTAGCAATGCCTTGTCCCCAGGCAACCCCTCTGTAGTTGTACATTGAGCTTATTAGCTGAAGCAGTACAGGCAAACACAGCAACAGCTGTGTATTAATTCAGAAGCCACTTTGTTATTTGACCTGCTCAAATGTGTGACACAGGCAAGTAATGACTCCTGATGTTTACCGTGGAATAATTCAAGACAAAGGGTATTTGTGTTCATTGTGCCAGGTCATCAGGTCACCAGTTTTTTTGTGCTGTGGCTTAACAGAGGCAAGGCTGACCACACATTTGATCCCGATCAGACAGAGATGGATGTCTTTCACTACTTATGTGACCTATAGAGAAGATTATGCAAGAGATCGATGTCACTCTTCCACTGCCAATTGCTCGTTCAGTTCATCGCTTGTGGAGTTATTCTTGGAAGAGCAGTATTTGCCTCTATAGACTGATATCATGGAAGACGTTGCAGAGAAAAAGCCAAACAAATGAATCAGGACCCTTCACAACTTCATTATGCTGCATTGATTGTGCTCCAGTGAGACACACATTTGATCCCGACACCCCACTCAGTCAGGTTAGACCTAGGTTACTGTGGCGTGAGTCATTGTTTTCCCATAGAAGAGAAGAGGCACCAAACGTTACAGCGTGGCTACCTTGAACACGGCTCACCTTAAGAATTCAACAGCTTTCTTTTTCATTTTCAGCTTTTCTGTGAGAAGCAAATTAGACTGCAGCTGTGTTTGAAGGAACATGAATGTGAAAAATGTCATTGTCTGCGTTTAAAACAACACTCCACCAACTCCAATGGGAGATATTGTCCCTTTATTCCAAACATTCTTTTTCTTTATCAAGGTCTAGTGCTTATTCTCTTTGGCAGTTCAGTAAACATGCAAGCAGATTTTATTAATTTTCCAAACTTTGTTTCATTCCACTTCATTTTAATCTATGGATAGTAAACACATCCCAGCTACCTAGAAACTGATTACACTGGGGAACACAATTTTTGTTGAGTTAGGTCTGACAGCTGTTTTTAACTAATTTTTGGGTGCGGAATCCAAAACTGATCTCAGTTTTTCTCTATCATGTCACGTTTTTGAACTATAGGATCCCCGTTTTCTTAAAACATATGAAAAATACTGTACTTAACAGATATGTGCTTGTTTTATAAAAATTTTCAAATATTGACATACAATGAAATATGAAAGAAACAGGCATGACTGCAATGTTTAACAGTATTATGTTTTTACAAAGGATATGGCTACTGTAATTATAATTGTGTGCAAGTAGTAGCTCTTTCTGGAGTGTTCAACTTGAGGACTATCACGTTTGATGCTCCAACAATAGTCAGCCATCATATGTACACTACTACTACTACTACTACTACTACTACTACAGCTAATCAGTGGAGTTTTGCTTATCTGGAGGGTAAGCTGTGGAGAAAAAACTTGACATGCTAGAAAAAAACTGACTGCAATTTTGGAATCAGCATGCCAATTTTAGTTTTAATCAGCATAAAAATCTAACTCAACAGAAATTTTTTTTCAAATTGTTCCCCAGTGTTATCTATAGTGGGCCTCTGCTGACATGCAACAGCAGAACCTCATGTGTGACTGGCTAGCATCCCTACAAAAAACACTGCATCCGAGTTAAACCCCTTGGTTTGGTGTGACATAACACTGTCATGGTTGTAAGGCAGGGTTTCTCCTCAATCAAATTTAATGGCGGGATATCATTTAACTTTAGCATGACCGTCCATCACATGACATCTTGTGACCCCCTTAAGAAAATCAGCTAACTTTAAAAAGCAGCTACATAAAATCGATGCTTTTGTTCCTTCATGCACATGTTGTCCTCTGTGTGGACCCATGACTGCGAACAAAGACCACTCACACCTACAGCGTCATCCTGAAGCTTGTGAACAGCACAACAGTTGTTTGCTTGATCTCCAGCAGCAGCATGTCAGCCTGTGGAGCAGACATAACCTCTCCCTTAACATTATTAATACCAAGCAGGTGGTGGGGGATTACAGGCAAACATTCCTCTATTAACAGAGGAAGAAAGAGAAAGTCAGTTTAAGTTCCTCAGTCGAGAACAACACAGAGAACCTGTCATGGGATCTACACCCAGGAACTTTAGTTAAGAACCATGATTTTATTATCTAACCAAACTCTGGAAGTTGCTCAGGCCAGTCTCCATGGTTGTGCCATGGTTAACAACCCTTAGTGGCTTCATCAATACCTTTGGGTCAAAGCCTGAAACCATGATCCCTTTCAGAGGGCAGCTAGATTTCTTTTGCCCATAACACTCACAGCAGACATTGTATGACATCCTCATATAAGCCACTTTCTATTCTCTCTGAACCCAGTACGCAGAGGTTAGTGGAAAAATATTTCAGCTAACCTTAAAACAAACGGCCATCTTTATGTTTCTGCCAGCCAATAACCAACCATGTAAGGCTTCCTAATGATTTATAATGATGATCAACAAAACACAAGCATTTAGAAAACATCTGCATGATCATCTGTTCTTTCCAGAAGATTATTTCTCAGTGATACTCGTCAGTGACCTACCGCAAAAGCTACACTTTACCAAGTTACTCTTAAATCAAAGAGTGTTTTAAGTCAAAAGTCATCATATAAGACTGCCATGGAACACTTCTATGATCCAAGGAAGAGACATTTTGTAAATTAAACTTAAAATAAATATAATGAACTTTGAATGAAAGGATTGATCATATCTGTAAACAACTAGCCTGGCTTTGTCCTCTAAAGGTCACTAATTAACATGATTACTGTAACAGTTACATCATAGCTTTACACAAAACCAGAGTAGCTGGTTTCCAGGCTTTGTCCTATAGGTAGCACAAAGTTAGCTGACAAACAGTGATATCAATCCACCAGTTGTCAATGAAGCACATTAGCCATACTTTGCTTTATTATGCTGGCAGGTTATAGGTTATACATGTTGGAGATTATCATAATCCATGCTGTGTAGCAGTGTTTTTATCAGACAAACAAGACACCAGTGCTGTGCATGTGCAAACACTGATAATGACATAACACTGATCTGAAACCTTTCAGAATCACTGAGGTCAGACATAACTTATAGGCTGTTTTCAATGCTAATGATGCTGATGATTTAATGACACTCAGAGGCTTGCCACAGCCTCCGAGACTTTCTACGGTTTACACATGAAGAGGTGAATTAGTGTGTGACCTCGCTGTCATGGAACCAACCGGTTAGCAATATGTCAATTTACAGCCATTTGGTTTTTTGCAGGACTCAAAACCAGTACTTGGTCACTTTTAATAAGAACAACTGCTTAATAGCAGAGATTGTTTTCAATGCAGTTTCCAGCTTCTCACTCACTGAGGTATCTGACAGATAACTGACGCTATGGAAATTACCTTGAGGTGTTGCTAAAACTGTCAGTGCGTGGTTGATGCCTGACAAAAGGATGACATTGTCAGTAAAATGCAAGACATGTTTGCGGAAGTCAGGGGAGGGGAGGAAGTAAAGGAGTGGTATGAAAGGAGACAAAGAATAGAGAGAAGATTAATCCAAAATAAAATATTTATTGCTTAAATAAAAGTGACATGTTGTCTGACAGTCCATACAGAAAAAAATTAAATAACCTGGAGGTATTTGGAAAGAAGGATTGCACAGTATAGAAGACGAAATGTTGAGTTTTTTTTAGTCTAGTTTTTGTTTTGTTGAAAACTTTGTATCTACTGTTGGGTGAGTTATCAGGACATTTTGTACAGGCATTCATGGTTCCCTGAGGATAAAGTCTCCTAGACTGGTAGATGAAGTGTCTAAAGTGATGCTAATATTTACGGTTTTGAATGAAATGTCATTAAATACTGAATGTCATTCAACTTCTATCCATTCACATTCCCCTGAGGATAAACCGCAATATCTTTTGTGTCCACCTGACGCTATATATCCAGCACCACTATCCGGTGTTTATTCCATACATTTGTTATTGGCCAAATACTTTCAAACCTATCAACTGACTCTCCAGTAATACCTATTAGGCATTATTAGCATGCTAAAATGCTAATCTGACATGGTCAAGATGATAAACCTACTCCAATTCAGCATGTGAGCATTGTCATTGTGAGTATCTTAGACCACAGACTTTTATTTTTGTTTAAAACATCCATGTTTACCAGTTGGCTCAAACAGTTCAGGTTAATGTACATGTTCACAATACACCTCCAATCATTTTAACAATAGCCATGTCACATTCACTGCTCTCTTTCTCCCAGTTTCTATTTATAACAGCAATGCTCTTCCCTTTGCATTTGAATTCCAATCGTTTCTTCTCTGCCGTTTGTTAATAGCTGTTCACTTACTGTCAGTAAACTTCCACAGCTCTTCCTGCACAGGTGTTTCACATTAAATGCCTGCAGCCAGCAGCTGAGGTGGCATAGTCAAACACCAAAACAGGAGGTCTAACAGCATAACATTGACTAAATATTAATACCAAATAAAACCACTATATTTGTTCAAAAATGTAAAGTCAGGGTTACATGACGATGTTGATGTATGGATTGACCCTAGTAAATGTAGCTGCAACCCCCGTTGATGTTTGTCTCCAGCTTTTATTAGCAACCAGCCTTTTCATTTGTTCCAGCCACGCCTCTGACTATTATTGGAATGTTATTTAAGAATTTACAGGTTGCTTAGCATGCTGTGTAGCTATTATGACCAAAGATCATTCAGCTACCACTCCTCAAGGTAGTGTTGTGTCCAGCTGTCACTGTGGCCTTCACAATAACTGGTTATGATTACACTCAGAGCAAAATGTGATCATAGAGCAGTCTAATTCAATTGATGAGATATCAAGCATCTCCTTGTCCTTATAAGACTTAACTCAGCCGCACTGGGGAGACTGCATCAGCCTGCTGTTATGTAATCGAGTTAGCATTAAAGCTTAAGTGAGTTTGGATGTCGAGAGGCAACTTTTTTTTTTTTTTTTCGCCCGGGGGGAAATTAAAATGAATGAAAAGAGCAAAATAGAAACAAAGATGGCATGAAGGGAGAAACTGACAGGAGTAAAAATATAAAATTAACATGGCAGGAAACGGAGAGAGGGCAACAGAATACTTAAAGAAAGGGAAGAATAAAGCAGATCACGCGGATTGGAGTAGAAAGACCAAACAAATACAGAAATACAAGGACAGGAAGTTATAGAGAGAGCGAGGGGTTGTACAAGATAGTCTGGAGCATAACGGGGTTTATTGTGATGACAGAGAGCATGTCACCGGAGGAGGAACTACACATGCACACACACACACAGACAGACAGGGAGGGAGACAGGGAGGTGTTGGGGGAGGCTGGACGAGAACAACTAGGAGGGAGGGAGAGAATGAGGGAGGGAGAGGGAAATAAACAGAGTAGCCATTCCTCCCAGCAGCAAGTCTGAGGCAGAGAGCTACTACTGCCTCAGATATCTCAGCTGATAGCTGCTGCTCGAGGTTCTGCTCGACTCTACTGTACTTCACCAGGATCGACTTGAGCTTTCAGGTCACTGGGAGGTTGGTGGCAGGGGATTTAAGGACCTCCTCCTGTTACACGTTTATATATCAAGGAAAGCTGCCGGTAGCCACATTCAGACTTGAATAGTCCTGAAGAACCGGAACTTTCACAGCACTGATCAGCTGGAGAGACAACAGTCTGTTTTCATGTATAAAAAAGACTGAATTGGACACGTGCACTGACTACTGGGGAGCTGAAACAGCAGAAGGAACTGCTGGGTTACATTCTCTTCCTCTGATATCCCTGCAAAGAGAGCAACATGCATATATTACAACCGTACTGCATCAACAGGTTGGTGTGTTTGTGCAAACGTATTTGTCTATTTATGTGTGACAAAAGTGGGCGCGTGCCGCTGCAGACTTCCATCCCATACCGCATGTTTGTAGCAGATAAAGTAGAACGTGTGCTGGGTGCAGTTAAGGGGGGCTTGCCTCCTGTTGGCTCTTTGTATTGTTGTCTTCGCCTTTCTCGGGGGGCAGATTTCTAATCTTGAGTTCATAACAGTAGTCCACAAATTGGATTTTTCAAATGAGTGTCACAGTAAAATACTTTCATCTAATAGAATGTAGAATAGAATCTGCTTATCCACATGATCCCCGCTGTACTTTTCATGAACTAATTTGTTGCTATCATGCTTTTTGCTAAAGTAATTAGGGTAACTCCCTCAAAGCAGTACATTATGTTCAGTTGGTGCAGTTTCTGAAAATGAACACTGCCGTATCAGTTGAGCTGGAGGGTCTGTAGTCTGACGATCAGCTATTTTAAATGTGCTGGTTTTTATGTGAGCATTGTGGGGGACTTGATATCAGCTTTTAATGTATGTTAGTGATTCTGTAATCCACGCCAATAGCTCCCAACCAAACATAGTTAGCAGGTAGTTGGTGAAAGCTGTGAAACATTTAGCAGCCTAACAGTGAGATATTTCCTTTAGGAGTTGGTGGAGACCAAAACAGAGCTAAAAATGAGTGAATACTGGATTTAAAGATGTCAGGTCGGCATAAATGAAATTCCCCTAGGATATTGACATTTCTCTGTTTCATCTTCATGTCCAGCTGTTTGCAAAAAAGAAAAATCATTCACCATAAAAACGTTTTGTTTACAGCTTCTTCAGTGGCCAAAATCCTGATTAATAGTAGCTGATGAGTGCAGCTTTAAATTGCACAGACCACATAGCATTACAGTGGTGTTTGCACTTACTATATGTCCACTTTGATTCAGGGCTTACAGCCTAATAATTATTTCCATTGCATTTGCATCAATGGACACTTGAACTCCCCACCGCCATCCTATGAATCTGGGTAACTCCATGTAGGGAAACATAGGCTCGTCAACGCCATCACCGCTTCCACAAAATGATGTAATGCTTTTTGCTTTTTGAACAGATGCAGACATGAAAAATGCTAGCTCACATCACAGCGATCAGCAACCGGAGTAGACAGTTTCTCACCATGTTACTGCCTAGCCATGTGCAAAGCAATAAATTAATAAGTTTGCTCGGCCGTGAAGAGCAAAAGAACTGAGGAAAGACGTCAGAGGATTTTTTCTTTTTTTTTTTTCAGATGAGGAAAGTGGATTTGACAGCCAAAGAGAGTGAGAGAGGGAGGGAGAGAGGGGAACAAGGGAGAAGAGCGGTGTTACCTAATACTGCTGATGGAAGTTAAGAGAGGAGAGGAGAGAGAGGCTGGGTGGAGGAGAGGGGAAAATAGAAATAAGTGTGAGAAAAGAAGGAAAGTTGAGGAAGCAGATAGAAAGATATGCTAAGGAGTAGCTAAAGGTGGAGGGACAGAGGGAGGGAAAGCGATTTTATAGAGGGGAGAGGGAAAATGGGAATGGTAGCGGGTTGGAGCAAACAGTCAGACATGGGGATAGACAGAAAAAAGGGAGGGAGAGAGGACGGCATAATCCAAATCTGCCGCCAGGAGCAAATGCAGACTCCATCCTGTGAGAGTGAGACAAGAGGAAGGATAGAGAATTATAGAAAGCAGTGTGAGGTGGGGAAGAGATGAGTGAAGGAATTATCTATATCCTGGAGTGTGTGTGTGTGTGTTGACGATGCATACATAGTATGTACATGTGATTCATCGGTGTAGGTATGATTCGTTCCCTCATTCATCGATTCTTTCATGTATTTTTTTCCAAACAGCGGTGAAAGCATGTTTTCTGTTTGTCACCGCAGTAAATCACCTCTGTATGTTTGTAGAATTTGATGTTTGATTAAAAAAGTGAAAAAATATACACTATTTTTGGCAAAAGTATAGAGCGGAAATGAATTCACAAAGGAGACAAGAGCCGAGAGAAAAGATCATATGGAATGAGAAAACTGACTCAGACATCCCTCCGGCAGAGCTGTTAGGGGTGATTCATCTTCCGCCAAGCAAACTATAACCAGGCACCCATGCCACCAGCAAGTCCACAAGCCATCTGACACAAGTTAATTCATTTCCAGAAGAAGAAGATGTAATGTCTTTTGGTTGTTTGTAAGCATAGAGAAGTTTGCTGCAGCTGAACTTTGGACCAACACTGTCCATCACATGCTAGCCATTAATGGTTCCAGGACCCTGCGTGATTCCACATGTCCCAGCTGCATAGGATTCTGATGCGATGCTACGTGGCCGCCGTAGCACATTTCAAAGTGGCTCTCTGCTTTACCTCCACTTTAGATACGCAGCTAGTCTATTCCAGACTTCATAGAGCCTCTGAGAGGTACATTAAGGATGTGAAGTGACTGCTTTCATAACGAGCTAATTCAAATTTGGATGCCATCCAAAGTCAGAGTAGTCACCTTGTGCAGCAATAAAGCACTCCCAGCACTTGTGCCGCGCTTGAAGTGCGAGCTGGAAGTCCTGCTGTGTAACATTGTCCAGCTCTGTCAGTGATATCCTCTTGAGTTCTCTTCACTGTATCAAAGTGGTGACCCTTTGAATTTCAATTTGGTGAAGAAGAAGCAGTTCTGGGTGGTAAACTAATACACAACTGGTAAAGCTACCAACTGCTAGCATGCATTGTATCAGACTGTACTGTGATTAGGATCGAACGAGACCATCACGGAACATTTTGATTCCACATTGCATATGATGTTGCACCTGTGATGCAGTTTTGGTTCATCCCCTGTGAACCATGCATTTCAGAAGCAGACCACTTGCCTGCCAGATTTGGGGTTTTAATGTTGGATTTCATGTTTTGTTTTGGTTTTTTTATCTTTTTCACCTCATTGCAAATTAAATATCTTCAGGGGTTTTGTTTACCATCAGTCAGATGAACAAGCATTTTGAAGACCACCTTTGGTGGTACAAAATTTGTAGATGACACAATTAACCAAGTAACTTGAGTTTTCATTGTTTTCACATTGTAACATTGTTCTTTCTCCCCATCTTCCTCCTCTTCCAGGTGGCCACATGTGCCAAAGAGGAAGAGTAAGAACAGCCAATGTTCAGTGAAGAGCATGTCTGGTAAGGAGTGATCATCTCCACCATCGCCTCTTTGTTTTGTTGTCACATCCAAACAAGCAAGTGAACACAAAATTCAGAACAGGTTTCTTTTAAGATGCTCTGTCTTTTGATGTGCTGGTTGTTTGGTCAGTGTAGCCTATTATTCCATAGCTGGCTTCCCCCTGGGCTTTGAATGGTGTCCTAGGTGTCATCACTATGTTAATCTTCCCCTCATCATTTCATGTCAGGTTTTTCTTTAGCGGCTTTGTTCAGCACAAATTAGCTCACCTAGGTGACCAAAGCCTAGGCTCAAGAGATTTGTTTGAGTAGCGCTGTAGACAAGACTCTTAAGGTACACACCTACAGTGAAGGACATACAAAATTGGAAAAAGATTGGAAACAAATGTGATTTACACATAGCACTTTACATAGCACTTGTTTTACCCATCATTCATGACCAATCATTTCTCATTAAAACAACAATTTTAAAGTACAAATGTATTAATGTATTTTGTAATGATTATACTGGAGTAAATATAATCATGAGCTGGTTTTAAATAGGCCAATATACAGCCTCGATTCATTTCTATTTTTAACACACTGTGAAGTGCCTATTTTTGGAGAAAGTTCTAATAGCGTATATTGAAGCATTAGACATCAGTGATTTTGAAATTACTGCTCAAGATCCTAGAATTCTGACAATTATACTTGAGGATGCTTTGAGGAACAGGAATAGAGGAATAGAGAAAAAACAGTTTAAAAATGGATGTGAATGAAGAAATTGTATTATTTCTTTGAAATCCTGAAGGAAAGACAAATCAATGGTAAAATGAGAAGACACGTTAATAAAATAAAATAAAAACTTGAGCAGGTCAGTGATTGGGCTCCTGAAAGAGGTTGTGCATCACAGAAAATAGCTTCCAATAATATATTATACATAATAACAGTATATAACATATTTAGAATTTAGTACCAACTTATGGGAGATTTAATATATTGTAATTGAAAGAATTCACACAAATAAAACAGAATACAACACAATTCTATGCAAACCCTTGAATTAATACATTTTGATATAAAAAACTATGTGAAGGGTGTAACAGCAAGAGTGTGTGATAAAAAAGCAAGATTATGCTTAATTTATAAAATTAAGTTTTATGACTAGTTCCAAGCATTCTTCATGACCAAACTTTTATTTGACAACTAACTTTTAATTGATGGAATCCAGTCTTTTTAAAGTAATTTTGTAAATATCTTGCACTATTACGACTGTGTGGGTATAAAAGAAAATCTACTTTTATCTACTTTTTGCATCATCTTTCTTTTAATAGCCTGACAAGAAAGAGCTGCAAAAAAAAGAACATGAAATGAACAAATAAAGTTTTGCAGACAGGACTGTCAGGTGTTTAGCACGTCTAACTGTCTCTGCGGTTTTAGTAGAGAGTATGAGAAGAGCCACTCAATAAGTCCCATACACTGGAGTGCTCTTAGCGCTTTTACTTTGCTGAAGTCTCAATGCACGTGTGTGTGTGTGTGTGTGTGTGTGTGTGTGTGTGTGTGTGTGTTTGTGAAACTGCAAGCAGCTTTGATATGGTGGTTCTGTCGTGTGTGTCAAAGTGCGTTAAGAGGTGGAGGGAGGTGCTTTGGTTTTTCAGCGTGCGAAAGCATATCCGTGCTCTTCACAACCTCTGCAAGGGGCAGTACGTATGTGGAGAAAGCCCTGTCTGAGCATGCCCAGATGACTGTCAGTCTTTGTGCAGCACCATGACAGCGTGGAGGTTAGACTTCGAAAGAGAATACGATTACGCACACATTCTGTATGTAATCTCTGTGAGTGAAAGGCTCAAGGGGCAAAGGGAAACATTTCTCCACTCAAGAGAAAGGGAAAGTCAAGATGAAAAGCATATTTCGTGAATCCTGAGAATGTGACTGTAAACCTCATAATCCAGCATGATCAGGTCTGTGCATGGCGAGAAGACTGCCAGTCAGAGTATATATGCTCCATCCTGTATCACAGTCTCTTGGGGCCCTGTGCACAGGAGCTTCATTGAGGCCCCTGTGATAACACTCAGCCCCCTCCTTCCTCTCCTCCTCCTCTCCTCCGTCCCCTCATCTCCCCCCTTCCTCCTCATCACCACCGCTCTTCTTCCCCTCCTCTCTGGCACCTCCCTCATCACTCAAACTCATCCCCTTGCCTCCTCGTCCTCACTGTCCACCTTACCTCACCGCCCTCCCTCGTACTCATTGTTCACCCTTCTCTCATTTCATCCTGTCTCCCTCTTCAACCTCCTCCTCCTCTCCTATAGCTCTTAGTGTCTCTGTTCCAGGGTACATCCCCAGCTACCTGGAGAAGGATGAACCATGTGTGGTGTGTGGGGATAAGGCGACTGGCTACCACTATCGCTGCATCACCTGCGAGGGTTGCAAGGTACAGTAGAACATCTCCTTCTTATGAATGACCTGTGACATACATGAGCAATGAGTGTTCACTAAACCCCTCAGGCAAACAGTGGTTGGCCAATCATAGCTCCAAAGTGTGCATAGAAGGCCTGTCAATCCCTGCAGTCCTCCACATGTTGATGAAGTGTATATGGAGCTGCTGTGGGATTGGTATATCTGATCGGGGTGTCTTCTTTCAACCTCTCCTAAACCAAAAATACAAGAGCGATGGTTCCCAAATTGGATTAAACAGTATGGTTTTCTCCTTTAACGTAACCTGCAAATGTTAGCATGTCCAGCTAACTAGATGATCACTACTTATGGTAGTTACCACACAGCATTACTTTATTGGTCAAAGGCAATCACAACTACATTATTTTTTGGTGTTGCATTATATTTTCAACATTAATGACCAGGAACATCCACACGGAGGGCTAGCATTCACTCTAGACTGCTCTTTATTGTTTTTAGGGAAGTTAACAGTCTAGCAACCTCAGCCAAACTCTAGGATAGAGTAGGAACATATAGTTTTAGCCTCAGTCTTACCTTCTTTACACTAAAATTATCTGGTGCGTCACGTCCATCATTGTAGCTGTCATGACCGCACCTCACGGCAACAACATAAACACCCATGACTACCGCCGAGCAGAGGTTTATTATCCAGCGACGGGCGTCTCGTACAGTAGCCTGCACAAGGTCTTCAAAAATGGCTTCAGCTATTCACATATCGTCCTGCCGCACTCACGCAGGAAATTGTGCTCACTGAAATCCCCCCAAAAAACTTTGTTTCCTGTAGGGCATAGACAAACCCACACTTCCAACAGTCTATTCACTGCTGCTATCACAGCTACTCCCCAACTGTCTCGCACAAGAGAACATTCAATCAGCCATCATTCATTACTTAACCATTCTTGGCAAGCGAGATCCCATCATGCAATCATCAGCCTGCCATGTGACATGACCCATTTAATGCACTTGTTTTATGCTTATTAATACACAAGAACATTTAATTGGTGGGTTTCATTTTGAGGTTATGGAGCTGCATGTTTTCCCCATTTGCTGAATACAGCTTCTGTTTCAGTGTCTCTTGCCCATTCCTTCTTTTTATTTGCTTTCTTTTTACTTTACCGTTGTTCCCTTTTGTCTTTTCTCCTCATTCTGCTGCCTTTCCTCTCTACAGGGTTTCTTCCGCAGGACCATCCAGAAGAACCTCCATCCAGCTTACTCATGTAAATATGAAGGCTGCTGCATTATCGACAAGATCACCCGCAACCAGTGCCAGCTGTGCCGCTTTAAGAAGTGCATCTCTGTGGGCATGGCAATGGACTGTGAGTTACTGTGAACTCTGTGTTTTTATCATTCGTATTTATAATCCATCCTGCTAAGGCTGCTTCTGTCACCAAGCAAGTGTTTCAAACTTATTCAAAGCATAGATGGCTCAAGGATGGCAGTGTCATCCTGTCAGCCTGCTGGTCTGTGCACCCCTATGGTCTAGACATTCACGGTCTCTTTACCTTGAACCCCTCTTGAATTCTCGCATTATCATTGTCATTCTGAGCTTGCTAGCATCCTGATATTTGCATTTGACTCAAGTCACCATTGCCTGAGCAGCATGACCAGAGTCTGATGGATGCACTAGTATGGCTGTCGAATTTTAGACCCAATCTAAGTGTCACCCCTAAAGTCTTAAACCCTGAACACTCACAGATATAGTTGATGTGACCTGGTAAGTGCTGGAGTGCGAGAGGCTACAATGTCCAAAATGGCATAAATAGGAAAGGAACAGTAACAGGAACACCAAAACATAACTTTATATTTACAGTTGTGGGTTTGGTGCATTTTGTTTTACATTTTTACATGTCATCATTATCTCAGGTAGTTAAGGTACTAACAGACAGACTTCCTGAGTTGAACATCTTGCAGATTCTTGCCTCACAGAGTGACAGGAGGTAATTGTCAAATAATGAGTTTACTTGTTTTTGCCAAAACAGCACCATACGCTTACATGTAAACATTTTCCTTGTAATTGCTCCTGGGCTTCTCCTGTTAATCCTGTGTTTAACATCACAACGCAATGAACTGTGGGTTATTGTCACAGGCAAAGTCTGCAGAACTGCAGACTTAGAGAAAGTGTACATAAGGGACTCAAATTGTTGGCAAAAGAGCCCTCATTGAGTCAGTGGGATAGTCCTTACTGACTATTCAGGACCATTGTTCAAAGTATGTTTGTCCATGAGTGTGGACATTGGGATTGGATCTTCTTCTTGTTCACTCTCAGCCTTTGAGACTAACATTTAACCTGTAAAATAACTTCTGCAGTTGAATACAATGTATAAAAAAGCTTAATGTCAGATCGAGGTACACGTGATATACAGTATGTGTTAAATTTGTCTGTATTTTGTGTAGTCAGGCAGCTTCCAGGGCTGAAAATGAGGCCAAGCGTCAAAAGCTGCAGCTCCTCAGATGGCTACTTGAGGTTCCAAAAGCAAAAAGTGAATCCCCATAGACCCCAATGATAAAATGCCCAACACTACAACAGAAATAAACATATTTACAGTCTGGTACAAAAAACATTTTGGTCTCTATAGCTAGTACTCATGACAACTGTACAAAGGTGAATTTATATATAATTCGCTCATTTAAATGATATATTATTATTATATATATTATATATATAAAGACATAATGTTATGCAGATAATTGATAACTGTCTGGCAGCTTTCATCAACCATGCATCAGTCAGCCCATCTCACCACCGCCTACTTGCCACTTACCCTGTTTGGCATTAGCCAGAGGTTAGGCAAAGTCTCATGCTGCTGATATGGCAACATCCTGATCCTGCAGACACCAAGCTTCACAGTAACTTCTCAGAAACAACCTGTGGGGGTCGTCACAATGGCTCTGTCCAATTTTCAGTCCGTGGTATTCATAGTGTACACACACAGATTACAGAGGATACATATACACACACACTCATCATCATTTACGTTCACATAGGGGATGATATTAATTTAGCAGTGCAGCTGCTCCTGTTGATAAAGGAAATGGTTTCTGTTCCTCTGGATATTTTGATGAAAAATTCAGGACATCTGGACTTGATTTCCATCACACTGCACTTGAATTATGTTGCTTCAATTTCATTCACCGTAATTGTTACAGCAGTTGTCTGCCAATTAATAAACAGAAACAACCATACATATCTATAAAATACATGCACACAAACATTTGCATTCTGTCTAGGTTGCGAAAGCTTTTGAGTGACATCACCAACAAATCTCTTCTCCAGCATTACTGTAGCTATCACGGAGGGACGATGAAGAATGCACTGTGCACTAATAGGAACAAGATGTGATGTGGTTTAGGCTTCATTCAGTACTATAAGCACCACTGGGAGTTTGTGAAGCACAATATACACAACGTTGTGTTCATTGTGTTTTGGCTTTTAGAAATTACATGTTGTATTAAGCCATACTAAGCAGAAACCTTGGCTTGGATGACTGTGTTTTGTTCAGACTCCACCAACACATGCCATAGCTTTCTTTGCAATCAATGTTACGTCTGACATTTCATTCCCACTTGGTGTTAGTGATAGATGTTTTGAATTTCATTGAGCTTCCATCCGACACTGTTGAATATCTGGTAACACTTCTTTCAGATTAATTTGTTCATGTGTTTGTTATATCATGGTCATAATGTGCTGAGAGTCACACATCTAGTCCACTTTCCTGCAGAAAATGAGGTTCATCTGACTGATTTACTAGAGACATGCGCACAACAGCAGAAAGATGGCAATCAAATATTCAGATAGTAGAGCTCTGTAATTTTAAGTACTCACTCAAGCATGAGTCATCTAATCACAGTGCATAAATATCCAATATCCACCTCATTTAGGGTTTGTTACAATTGCTAAAATGTACAGTGAAACCACAGATGGCTGTCAACAAGATGAAAGTCAACAATATGACAAAGGCTTTATTTCATATAGGCTTCACTCCACAGGACTATTTTTAATGGGTTTATCCGTCACATGTCTGAGTTGCACTGAAAAAACTGTATCCCACACACCCCTGCAGTGTAGGTTATTAAACAGACTGTGATCGTTCTCACACCTTTGGCATCATTCACCTATTGCTTCCCTTCACCAAAGCAATAAATAGGATATGGTTTCATTTCTGCAGCTGAGCATTTGTGACCAGTATGGGACTTGTACTCTAGGAAAGTACAACACAGGAAAGTGGACTTGCATAGTAAGAGCAAGATGAATTGGCTTCCTCCATCCATGGATCTTCTCATCAGGCTCCCTTCTCCCAGAGGAGGAGCTGGAGTACACTCAGGGGACATTGGCGGTCCCTTTCTCCACCACAACAGTAGACCATCTTCTCAAGAAGGTTCCGTGGATAAAATGAGGGGGGATTACTGCTGATCCAGCTAGTTAGATGTGATCACATGTAGCCTCCTGCGATCACGAACTACCAGTAGAGGGTGGCAGCATGATGCACCTCCTCCCCCGGAGTGTCTACCTGCAAGCTTGTACCCACAGCTTGTTATTTGTAATGAAATGGAATTGAAGTTGTGACAGCTCTCTCTCTCATATAGTTGTTGGGTATGATGTCAGATAGTCAGATGGTGATTCCACTGGGCGTCCTCCCCATGAAAAGCTACATAGATAGTTTATTCGCCTGTGCATCAAACCTCTGCGTCAGTAAAGATGCATGTTTGTCTCCATTCCTTATGTCGCTTCCAATTTAGCTTACTAGAGAATTCCTGATGTCCTGTCAACGGCGGTGCCTCTGGGCAGCACGGCGTCACACATCCCGATGTTCACCAACACACTGGCGGTGGCCAACTTACATGTCTCTCCAAATAAGTACACTGGAAATGCTCACTGTGCAGAGAGTAATTCAGTATTCTTGCTGCAGAAACAACATGTGGTGATTCACACAGACAACAAGGCGATACAGACCATAGAGGACTGCATTCAGTGCAGCTTCATGATATAGCCAGACAACTGCTGTGCTCTTTCTGTTAGAGGAGTGTATTTTCCCAGTGAATTAAGGAGAAGTGGTCATTATGTAAGCTGGGGTCCTTGTACCGAAGCCTCCGAACCAAGCTGGTCATCCAGATTTGGGATAGGTTTGGTAGAGCAGAGGTGGATCTGTTTGTGTATATAAATACACTGCATTGTCTTTGGGCCGACAGGACAGTCATCTGGGCCTTGGATGCTCCTATCCACCAGTCCCATTGATTCCTAGCTTTGAAGAAGTAGTAGCAGAGTAGCTGATAGCCTGTTGTTATGCAGCTAACTGATGGAAGTCCTTTGGCGCACGGACACTCTCCCTGGTAGCCAAGCCGATCAGGAGTTGCCTGAATACAAGCCAGTCTTCAGTGGTTCTGGCTCCTGAAAGGGAATGCTTAAAGAGGCTGAACCTGGACTTCCAGTGGCGCCATGTGGTAGGAGGCAGCAGGAAAACGAGCTCTTGAAAAGACCAATTAAAAATAGCTCTTTAAGACTACTTTCGGAGCAAAAATCCAACTAAACTCATTAACATTTGATAAAGAAAGTAAATAGGGAGGGATGGACAAAAAAGGAAGGCTTAACAAAAAAGAACAAACAAATACTGGAGGTACCGTCAACACATCGGGAACTACACCGGGCAAGATGCAGGCCGCAGGTGAACAGGACTCGGTAATATTGGCGGAGCTACGCAGGCTGAGACAAGAGCACACAGAAGCAGCTAGTGACAACAAAAAGGCCTTGGCTAGGCTAGAGACTAACATGAAGGAACTTGTGGAAAGAACGACCTCGTTACAGCAACAGGTGGAACATGTCGAAGAGAGACTGGGAGACACGGAGGACAGGACGGTGCGGCTAGAAAGAATGGCCCCCTTCCTCCTTCATCAGGAGGCAAGGTTAGCTGCAAAATGTGAGGACTTGGAATCAAGATCGAGATGCAATAAAATACGGATACATGGCATTCTGGAGGGCTCTGAGAAAAACGACATGATAAGGTTCGTAACAGACTTTATTCACTCATCACTGCAGATCCCAGATGACACGGACATTCGAATTGAAAGAGCGCACCGCTCGTTAATTGCCAAACCGAAAGAAAGTGACGCTCCCCCGCAAGCAATCATTGTCCGCTTCTTGGACGCATGGGTGAAAGAGCAGGTAATACAGCAAGCATGGAGACAAAAGACCACATATGAGGGATGAATCATCTACTTCAATCAAGACTACATGACTGAGACACAAAGGAAGAGGAAACAGGTACGGGACGTCATAAAAAAACTTAAAGAGAAGAACGTGAAGGCACAGTCTCTGTATCCTGCACAGCTAAAAGTGTTTCTGGACTCTGGGATTAAGACATTTGCTACACTCATGGAGGCTGCACCTATGCTGAAGGACATGGGGATCAGCGTGGAGGAGGACGAGAGGGACAGACTACAGAGGATGATTATAAAAGACAGCTGGACCACAGCGACAGGACAGAGGAGGAAGAAGAGGCAGCCACACATCACAGAGCCAGACTTTCAAGCAATCATCCAGTGAATTAAAATGATAATTATGGTAAGGACCAAAAAAAGAATAGAAACACATAAATAGATACAAGGCCTAAAACAAATTGAAATATCTGCTTTATATAATGCACATTGAATATGTACAGAGCTAGTCAAAGGTATTACTACCTAGATAAATCAACATGAATTGGTTATAGAGAGCGAAATTACTGCTCAGTTAGCGCAAGAAGCAACTTTACTTAACACCTTGGAAGTTGCAGGTGCCCTTAGTGCTATTTCCCCAGAGACAAAACTGGTGTTGGGACAGTGGGAAGTCACACTTTTTTGTTTTTGTTATTGTAAAATAATAATAATGATAATTAATGTTGATCTTTTTCACTGTGTAATTTTGTGCACAGTTGTTTTGTTTTATGAGAGGTTGGAAGTTGATGGTTGTCTTAAACTGAAACTGATATGGACCGGCTGAAACTTGCATCTTATAATGTCCATGGTTTAAACCATCCCATCAAGAGGAGGAAGATATTGAGCCAACTAAAAAACTTACAATGTTTGATTGCTCTACTACAATAAACACATTTGGTGGAGGATGAATATAAAAAACTGAGAATGGGTAAATCAAGTATTTCATGCTTCATATGGCAAGAAAAGGGGCGTAGCCATATTAATTCATAAGTCCCTACCATTTTCAGTAGAGTCAGTGATAAAACACAATATGGGAAGATATGTAATGGTTGTTGGCTCCATAGGAGATATGGCTATATCAGTAGTCAACTTATATGCCCCAAATGAGGAAAATGAAGCAATCTTTAAAAATATAGCCAGTGTTATTTCAAGTAACGCAAAGGGGATGGTACTGATGGGAGGGGACTTCAGCACGGTACAGAATGGTAAATTAGACAGGCTACCACCAGAACAAGGGCTGACTTCAAGAAAATCCAGAGTATTGAATGATGTTATTAAAGAGTTAGGTCTTATTGATCCATGGAGAAACAATAATCCTAGAGAGAAGGATTTTACATTTTATTCAAACCCACACGGTAGTTATTCTAGGATAGATTTTTTTCTGTGTATCACAGCAACATATGCACAAAGTTGTGGAATGTGGTATAGAGACAATAACTATAAGTGATCACGCTCCCATTACTCTAACTGTAACATTGGATAAAGAATCTTTTTTTAAATACTGGAGACTAAATGTGTCAATCCTATCGGATAAGAAGGTAGTAAAGGAAATAAAAGAAAATCTAAAGGAATATTTGGAAATAAATGATAATGGCGAGGTATCACTAGCAACTCTTTGGGATGGGGGGAAAGTAGTGATAAGGGGGAAAATCATAGAAATAACCTCTAGGATAAAAAAGGATTGTCTAAAACAACAGAGGGCAAAATCAGAGATCTAGAATTAGAACATAAAAGGACACCAAATAACTCCATACTTCAAGGACTGAAAGAAAATAGACACCGATTAGATAATTTAGTAACATATAAGGCAGAAGGAGCTCTACACTTTACAAATCAAAGATATTATGAGATGGGGAATAGAGCAAGTCGACTTTTAGCATTCCAACTGAGAAAGGGTCAAACAAATAGGATCATTTCAAAAGTAAAACATCCCATTTCCAAACAACTTGTGGTAAAGCCAACAGAGATAGTGGAAGCTTTTGCAGAATATTATAAAGACTTGTATAACGACTCAAGCATTTCTTAAAAAATTAAATCTACCATCACTATCGGCAGAAGAAGCATCTGAAATGATACAGCCAATTACAGTACAGGAAATATCAGATACTATAAAAAATCTTAAAAACAATAAATCCCCTGGTATAGATGGGTTTCCGGGGGAATTTTATAAAGTTTTTGCAGGGGAGATTACACCAGTACTATGTAGAGTCTTTAATTGCGCTCTGGCATCAGGTGACTCGCCAAAGACTTGGTCAGAGGCCATCATTTTGGTCATACATAAGGAGGGCAAAGACCCAACTTCATGCAAGGGATATAGACCTGTCAGCTTGCTCTGCAATGATTTAAAAATATTAACAAATATAATGGCACAGAGAATGCAGAGGCATATAACTAAATTAATCAAACCAGTTCAGACAGGCTTCATTCCTGGAAGACAAGGCGCTAACAATATCAGGAGAACATTAAATCTTATCTCATGTGCCAATAACAAATCCCAGCCTGCCATGTTGCTCAGTTTAGATGCACAAAAAGCATTTGACCGGGTAAAATGGAGCTTCCTTTACCTAACATTGGCGAATTTTGGGTTTCATACAACCTTCATAGATTGGATAAAAATGGTATACAAAAACCCCAAATCACGGATTAGAGTCAATGGGTGTTGCTCAGAATTTTTCTCCCTTAAAAGAGGAGTCAGACAAGGAGACTGTCTGAGTCCTTTGTTATTTGCCGCAAGTATTGAACCACTGGCTGAGTCAATAATAAAAATAAGGATATAAAGGGAATGAGAGATGAAGGAGGGATAGAACATAAAATATCATTATCTGCAGATGATATATTAACTTATGTAAGTGAACCTTATACCTCGTTAATAGCCCTGGTGAATAACCTGAATGAATATGGGGAGATATCGGGATATCTGACCAATGAGGCTAAATCGGTAGCTATGATGATCTCAGGTCAATGTCCAGCAGATTTAAAAGTTCAAGTTCAAATGGACTACTACAGGGTTCAGATATCTGGGTATCATTATTACTTCTGTCACATCACAGCTATTTGAAGCGAACTATGGGAAGTTGATAACGGAAATTTAAAAAGATGTGGCTAGGTGGGAAATTTTACCTTTGACTTTGATAGGGAGGATAGAAACTGTAAGAATGAATGTATTACCAAGGTTGTTGTTTTTGTTCCAGTCATTGTCGATTGTGGTCTCTAATTCTATCTTTAAAATGTTAGACAAGATTATATCTAAATTTATTTGGAAAAAGAAGAAGGCTAGAATTAAATATTGCCCAAAAGAGAAGGGAGGATTGAATTTACCTAATTTAAAAAACTACTACTGGGCTGCTCAACTCAGGGCTTTATTATTATAATTATGTGGATTACAAAAGATACAGATGCATTGTGGGTGGGAATGGAACAAAATTTTTGCAAAAATGTACCTATAGAGTCGCTTCCATTTTTGAGTGACGTAACACTAAAGAGGTTGAAGGTGGGCAATGTTTGGATCAGGGGGACAATGAGAGTATGGTCAATGGTACGTAAGACATTAAAACTGTCAAATTCCATATGTAGAGCCACCAGAATTTCAACAAACCCTGATTTTTTGCCATCTATGTTGGATGCAGGATATAATAGATGGACACACCAAGGGTTAAAATATATTGCACAAGTGTTCAGTGGACAAACCTTGAAGTCATTCCAACAGTTAGCACAAGAATTTAATTTACCATCCCATGATTTGTACAAGTTCCTGCAACTAAGACATTACCTTCAGACACATAAGGAGTGGGAGAATATTTGTAAAATCCCATCGAAACTAGAAGAATTATTAATGGCATATACAGAGGGAGAGACAAAGAAAGGGGTTATATCAAAATTGTATGAGGTACTACAACAGGAATCTAACAACAACAATTTGGATGTCAAGGAAAAATTAGAATTGGAAGCAAATATTATAATAACAGATGAACAATGGGAAGAAACATTCAAAGCAGGACATAAGGTAACTAGTAGCCTGACATGGAGGGAGTTTGATTGGAAGATCTAAATGAGGTATTTTATCACTCCATCTATCACCTCAAGGTACAGTAATACTTCTGAGATGTGTTGGAGGGGTTGTGGGTTGGTGGGGGACTTTACTCATATTTTGGGATTGCCCAAAGATTTTAGATTTTTGGAAGAATATTCAAAAGGAAATAAAACATGTTTTGGGTATCGATTTTACTCTGGAACTAGCATTGTACATATTGGGTATAGTCCCAGATAATGTCATAGATGAGAACTTGACCTCCCTGCTGAGAATTCTGCTGTTAATAGCGAAGAAAACAATTACAGCTTCTTGGCTGAAGTCACAACCCCCCAATATAACGAAATGGAGAGAAAGAGTAAAAAATGTGTTCATCATGGAGAAAATCACAGCAAGGTTACAGCTCAAGTCAGACAGGTTTGAACAAAGATGGTTACCAGTAATATAGACAATGTCAGAACTTTAATCACCTCTAATTTTTTTTATTTTTTTTTAGTGGTATTTTTACACTTAATGCAGTACAAGTGGCAGTAAATGTATGTACTCACTGATATATGTTGCTCAGGTTACCTCCTTTTAAGAAGGAGGAAGAAATATTTGAAGATAGCATGTGAGGGCATGATTATATGCTGAAACTGTAATAGCATCTCCCAAGTGTGTTCCTAATGTATGTGTTGTGTGTATGTATGTTTGATCATGTAAAATAAAAAAAAAAGTTCCAAAAAAAAAAAGAGGCTGAACCTTCGTCAGGATGATGTACGTACACAGCCATAGTTATGAGGGGCTACTTAGCCCCTCAAAGGGATTTAGTGTGATCGTATATGCGCTGGCTAAAGCCTCTTTTGATCTCTGAATCAGGTTGTGCTAAAGTTTATGTTAGCCCTAATGGATCTGCTTGTGGACATGACATATGAAAAAAGAGCAATTTGTCTGTGCTGTCTCCAAGGAAATGGTTGCCCGGCAATTATGAACCCTAACCCAGCTTTTATTGTTCAAATGTCAGCCAATTGTAATGACCTTAGTTATTTTTCGTAGTGTTCAACCACACCAGTATACCTCCAGTACAGATGCTCTCTATGGTAGCTTGGTAGAATTATTTGTTTGTGCACTACAGAGAGCAAGCAGGGGCTTCCTCTGTCTGCACATTACCTTTCAGACCGCCTGTATGAGTCTGTTTCACAAATATATGTCTGCTCTGTGAGTCCCTGGAGGGTGTCAGTTCACTTTACACCAGAGGAATTTTATCTTCCATGGCTTTGCTTGGGGGAGGTGAAAAAGCAAAAAGCGATGACCAACAACCAAGACAAGAAACACAAAATGATCAACACAAACTAAGCAAACAGCCAATAAAAAAGAAAGAAAGTTGTTGTTGTTGTTTTATAGAAGACCAGTTAACCTTCACTGTGTGCTCACTGCCTCATCCTTAATGTTCATCAGTGGTGCTGGATGAGTCAAAGCGCGTGGCCAAGCGGCGTCTGATTGAGGAGAATCGACAGAGAAGGAAGAGGGAGGAGATGGTGCGGACGCTGCAGACGAGGCCGGAGCCGAACACAGCGGAGTGGGAGCTGATCAGGATGGCCACCGAGGCCCATCGGCACACCAACGCCCAGGGCTCCAGCTGGAAACAGAAGCGCAAGTTCCTGGTAAGCTTGAAGTTTTCGAGAAGACAGCGCTGTTGCTGGAAAGAACAGAGATGATTTCATGATGATTTCACACCACTGGGACAAAAACACAAGCTTTTTTAACCTCACGGCACCTGATTGCCACTCATTTTTCATAGTCAAACTTAGCCAAATCTGAAAATATGGACATGATACACATAATTTTACATTCATTGTAACCTACTCCATCTCATTCCTGTCATCATGTATTGTTGTCCATCACAAATAAACCCAAATCCACCTAGAAATTTAAAAAAAGCCATTACTTGTAGCTTTTCCAGACATTCATGGGTACATAAGCTAAGGTAAGGTAAGTTCATTGCAAACAGGAAATGCAGTTTGTGAATTTGGCCTTTTTACAACAGTGTAATCAAACCTGACCAGTTAACAGTAGCTAAGGTTGGATACCACGTAGTATAGACAGTAGAGCATGATTATCCCCCAAAATCCAATACTTCCTTCTTTCCAAGTTTCATGTTCACTGGTTGTTGTTTTTTTTTGGGGGGGGGGGTCAGGCTGCTTTTTTGAACCAGTTACAGCAGGCTTGATCTTGAGCTCTTGCATGATGGCCATGTCCATGAAAATATAAGAGACCCTATGTTATGTTACATTTTCATTGATACACATCTAAATCATGGTATTTTTTAGGATTAGAGCACGTAAGCCTGAATCTGTCAGTCTAACTTTTATTAATTACTCGCAGTATCCACGCAGTAGTTCATTCCTTCTTTTATGTGGCTCATTATTCCAAAATGTTCCGCAAGCTGCATGTTGAAAGTTGTTTCCACTTCAAAACTCAAGCTAACACATGAAAGACGGCGACTTCGTCTCATTTTCAAAAGGAGCCGTTTTGACAGCCCTCCTTTTCATCAGCAACTCTCTCTGTGCCATCCCATGTGATGTGCCACGTGCGGATGCATGTGTCTGCGCCACCAATGCTTACCTTAAGGCAAAGGTCAGATGACAGTTACCAAGCAACCATTCCATAAAGGCGAAGACAGGTTTACAGTGGAATACAGTTTTTGAAAGCCTTCTGAAAATTTGCTCAGGGTGGTTCAGCCAGTCCAAGGTGAACAAAGACGAGAAGGACGCCCAGGAGAAAAGAACAGATTCCATATTTGGGAGAAAGTGACACAGCAGGCGAGGCCGGTCAGAGTACAAATGCTTTCTGTTGTTACAGCAGCTTCACTGCTTTATACTTTAAATTTGTGATCTGCTGAGACCAAACTTTGTGTGGTTACATCACTGCTCACATTACAAAGGAGTGCAAATTTAAACCCGTAGCACAAAACACAGCAGCCAGCATAGACAACACTTTTCTCCACTGAGCCTTGGCGTCGTAGATTAAGCTGTAAGATGCATTCCCAAGAATGCATCAGAAAAGTATATAGACCCATCAGCATGTGTGTTATATGCCTACATTCATATGGATATTCATATCATATACTGCTACAACCATCCAAACGGACTATATCTGTCCACACTTTAGTACAGCATTGCTTGTCTGATCATCTTTACATTGCCTGTTAAACTCACATGAGGTCTTCCTGAAACACAGGCAAGAGCTGTAACCTGTAATTTACTCTCCTGTCTGCTGCCCGTACTGTCTTTTATAGACCAGTGGTATTTAAATTGGTTCCATGTGAGTCTCGACATGGCAACAGTCTATATTTTGTGTTTTTTCACAAGTCTGTAGACCTTTCAGTAGTCCCACTAGTGGTTAACGCTTCAGTCTGCACTCATTAGAAAACTGGGAAATGTAAAGAGACTTTAATCTCAAAGGCTGCTCAGAATATATATCTGCTGCAAATGGTTCCGTCATTCGCTGTGATGTCTTGTTTCCAGTCGGATGATATTGGTCAGGGTCCGATGGTGCCGACATCCGATGGAGATAAGGTGGACCTGGAAGCCTTCAGTGAGTTCACCAAGATCATGACTCCCGCCATTACGCGCGTTGTCGACTTTGCCAAGAAATTGCCCATGTTCTCAGAGGTAGGTTCAGTGGGTGGTGTGTGTGTGTGTGTGTGTGTGTGTGTGTGTGTGTGTGTGTTTAAATGGGGTTTAACACTCAAACATGGTTGTGGTTTCCAGTCTATCATCAGCTTCTCTATATTTTAGAAAAAAAACCTTTCATCCAGAGTTCCGCAACGTATCAGTAGTTACATTTTTGGTATGGGTGGTCTCTGTGGACACTCAGTCCTAAAGCTGGAACTGCACCATAGCCATTTATTCAGGAACGATCTATTAATATGACAAGTTAATGAACTGACACAGCCCTGACATGATCATCCAATCGTAGCTCAGTAACAGTCCAGCACCGTCAAACTTTGCATTCCTTCACGTCTCATCTGCTCTAACGTCAGCAGCATGTCTGGCTAAATAGTTTACCGCTGTAACCTAGCATTACCTCCAGGCCAAAAGGCGCGTCTGTAACTACATTTTGTGGGTTAAGAGGTTAGGTTAAGATATAAAAGCCCTGTTAATTAGTAGCACGTTCACCGTGTAATATTTCCTGAGCCTGTGGATCAGAGTGTAGGGTAACGCTAACAGCTCCTCAGTAGATTGGAGTTTATGGTCCAGTTGCCCAAAATAAACCTCTGTGATGTCCAAAGAATATGTATGCTAAGCAGCTAAATGGGATTATGGGTAATTGAAAAAGGTGTCATACCTCATATTACACCTCAACTGTAGCTTCAGTGTGTTTTCAGACATGAGGTGCATACATAATGTGATTATTTTAAAATGAGTCAGCTGGAAACATCAAGAATTCTGCTGAAGATTACATTTTCAGCCACTGGTGAATTGTAAAAGAGTTCATTCATTCATCAGGAATAGTGCGTAGCTAAAGAAATATTTTCACTCTGACCCAACTGTAGAAGTGTAACGTGCAGAATAAGTGCGTTAGGTTTTATTTTGGGGTGAAGTCAATGAACTTTTCAGGCCTTTTTGAATCAAAGTTTGTCCGGTGATTCTGTTCCTGCAAGTGCTTTGCAGCAAACTGACATATGCTTTCGTTTGGCACCATCACTGACTGACTGATTAGTACACTTCTCTATCAATGGCATTTTTAAAGGTACTGATTAGTTAGACGAAAGACTCCTCTCGTTAGCTCCAGACTTGTCGCACGAACACAGTCAACCAACTAACGAGCTTGTTGACCTAAAGGAGGTCTGTCGATTGGAAGCTTTCTTCTCCTGTGGCCTTTGTCACGCTGCTTGTCAGCTGTTATCACACCAAACAATAATGAACCTCTTTCCCCATCCTCCCATCCCTCTCTCCCTCTCTCTCTCTCCCTTTCTCTGTCTGGCGGATGTGATGACTCACCACTCACAGTTATTGCTGTGCACTCTACACACTACAGAGCTGATCTGTGTGAAAGTGTGTGCCCTTGCCTGTGTTCCACCTTACTGAGTGCAGTCATCATGTATATTGTAGGGGCTTCCCGGTTACATAAACATGCAGCAGGGGAATTGTTGTGAATAGAAAATAGTAGCCCTTTCTCGGCAAGGAAGAATTCCAATATAATTATGTAGGGAGTGGAGGAAAAGCTCTGATACCACACCTTGCAGTACAATGCAAAGGTTGAATGTTGTTCGGTTTTGTCTTTGGCTTAAAGGAATTTCTACAGCCTATCAGTAAAAATAAACAGACTGAAACACTTTCCTCAGATATCAGTCTCCATCACACTACCAAGCTGCTGCATCTGCATTTGCAGCTGGCATTCATTCATTCATTCGTACTGCAGAAACTTTGGTTGTATAAGTTAAAGCCACATTCATAGATTTATTTGTATTATTTGGCCAGCAGGGGGCAGTGCAGCAAGCTGTAAGTGCAACATTAGCATGTTGCGCTATATATGACGATGATGACATCACGTATTGTTGCAGCTGCCTTGCGAAGATCAGATCATCTTGCTGAAGGGCTGCTGCATGGAGATCATGTCGCTGCGCGCTGCTGTACGCTACGATCCGGAGAGCGAGACGCTGACACTGAGCGGCGAGATGGCTGTGAAACGAGAGCAGCTGAAGAACGGTGGGTTGGGCGTGGTGTCGGACGCCATTTTCGATCTGGGCAAAAGCCTGGCTCAGTTTAACCTGGACGACTCGGAGGTGGCTCTGATGCAGGCCGTGCTGCTTATGAGCTCAGGTGAGGAACGCCTAATTATCAAATCCTGCACGTTCAGACGGATGAGGTCTGTTGCTCTGTTCTCACCTGAGCAGAGTTTTCCTCTAACTTCAAATAAAAGATACTGGCAAAAACAGAATAAAATATTCAATAACTGACACATAAATAATACAGCAAGTGAAGGCTTTGCTGCTTATGAGCTCAGAACTGGTTGGCGGAGTTCACTTTTTACTGTTTCACATAAACAGCATTTTTTATACACTCTCTTAGAACAAGCGCGTGTGTTGTTCCATCAAGGGAGAACTTCATCAGTTTTACACATCCACATCCTTTTACTCATAATGTTGAGCACTTCTGCTTCTGTTACCAAGGCTGTACATAGTTTGAGCAGACATTAGCCAGTTCTCATTTTTCAAAATGAAGCGTTTTATTGATCATTACTGCAACTTTAAAATATTCCTATTTTAACTCTGCATATAAATCATTTTAATTAAGCTTTTTCAGCTTTTTAAATTATTGATTAATAAATTACAAATATATTTCATTCATGGGATTAAAGCATTCACTTTATTAATCTGACCAAACAGAACACAGACCGTGGCAAATATTAAAGTGAAACAATAAACAGATTCATCCAGACGCTTGTATTAATAGTATATCTAGTATGGAATCAGCAAGGTATAAAATAATACAAACATCAAGAATCTGTCCTCAAGAGTGGCTTTGATAAATTCGCTATCTTCTAAACCATCTGAATGAGAATAATCTTGACTAATCTGTTTTAATCCCATCACAGCACAGCACAGATACCTAGAGAGTCCCTGTGTCTGGAACATGGCCACAAAGACATGCTGGTTTGGTGGAGAACAGGAGCAATGAGTCTGATATGTCCTGAATACTAAATATTCAAGATCTAAAGTATGCTGACCCACAACAACAACAAATAACTTCACAGCATATTTACATCAATGTCTGTTTTAATTCTCTTTCTCGCCAGTTGAAATGGTGCAGTCAGTTTGTTTGGGCTCAACCGGGGAAGTCCCAGGTCCTGTTCACTGGCTAACACAAGAACTTGATACTGGGGAATATACCAGATAAGGGAAAGACATGCACAGCATTCCCCATAAGTGACATGACCAAAGTCATTCGATGTTTGGCTTGGTCCGCTTTATTATCGGTGTTATCAGGGTTGGTTCCCTGACCAAAAGGATCAGAGTAAACTTCAACTTCATTTCAGTTCAGGCCAGTGTTTTTGACCAGTTCAGGATAGAGTGCTGTGCTTGTTTCTCTCTGGTCTCTCTCTCTGTACCTCTCTACAGATACCTGTGGCTCCAGAGCTGAACATCTGATCTGTGGCTCCACCGATGCTGCCATTTGCTGTCATTTGCTGTCATCATTCTATATTGTACTTCTCTCTCTCTCTCTCTCTCTTTCCCCCCAACCGGTCAAGGCAGATGGCCGTCCACCTAGAGCCAGGATCTGCCCAAGGTTTCTGCCTGTTAAAAGGAAGTTTTTCCTTGCCGCTGTTGCCAAGTGCTTGCTCATGGTGGAACTGTTGGGTGTAATTAATAGTAATGAGTGTGGTCTAGTGCCCTGCGATGACTTTTGTTGTGAATTGGCGCTGTATAAATAAAATTGAATTGAATTGAATTGAATCAAAGCTGAATCAGAATTGGGATTAAATTAGTTTGGCCGTTTTTCGTCACACTGGTCTCAGCAAACTAATGAAACAGCACTACACTTGTACGCTCAACCAAATCCAGGCATTCAGTATCTCCAAAAAAGCCCCAAAAAACAATTTCATCCTCTTTGGATGAGGATGAGACTAAAACTTGGTGTTTTGCCGTTTGGTAACCTCACTTCCTGCTTCAAGATTCTAAAAAAGTAACTTGTAGTTCTTTCTGCCTCCTTCGTCACCTCAGACCGTTCGGGGCTGACCAGTGTGGAGAAGATCGAGCAGTGCCAAGAGGCCTACCTGCTGGCGTTCGAGCACTATATCAACTACCGCAAGCACAACATTCCCCACTTCTGGCCCAAGCTGCTGATGAAGGTGACGGACCTGCGCATGATCGGCGCTTGCCACGCCAGCCGCTTCCTCCACATGAAGGTGGAGTGTCCCAACGAACTCTTTCCCCCGCTCTTCTTGGAGGTCTTCGAGGACCAGGAAGTGTGACTTACAGAGCCTTGAGTCCCCCCCCCAAAAACAGAAAACCCTGGACATGATTGGGTGATTCTTGGCAGAAGAGGAAGTGTGGGGGAAGGACAAAAGCAGAAGAAAACCTGGATTTTTTTCCTTTTAGTCCGAGCGTTCCCTGTAAACTTATTTTGTTTTCCTGCACCCACAAGACCCACCTGCCACCAGCAAACACACATTAACACCACCTGAGAGAAACACAGAGTACGTTTTAAACGATATTCACAGGTTTAAATTCCAAACACACTGCTGTGAACGTACAGTAGTAGTTTATATATGCAAATGTCAGCAATTAACTCCTCCTGCACTTGTATGGACGAACGGCTGTACTCTGCTCCGACACTAATGCAAACCTACACTAATTCATCACTCACCTCGAAAAAGTGTATATTTTTCCTCTCTGGGACCTGAACATCAGCTGCTCAGAGAACACCCCCCCCCCCCCCAAACACCAAACACACACTCGTCTCCCATGCATCTCTTTAACTGCAGTTGCGTCCTCCATCTGCGGGTGCAGCCTTCCCCTCAGTCCGCCGAGGCCCTGTGAGTGTTCGTCAACCTACCTCCCTCACGTACTGACCTCTCTATCTCGCTCTGTCTCACACACACACACACACACACACACATCCATTATGTACGTGCACAATACACACCCCTACACTCTTACCTCATACCTTGTAAAATGTATTTCCTCATTTGTTGTGTGGGTGGTGGTAGGATATTGAGAAAACATGGAGCCATG
Source organism: Datnioides undecimradiatus (assembly GCA_008933995.1). Taxonomy (NCBI): domain Eukaryota; kingdom Metazoa; phylum Chordata; class Actinopteri; order Lobotiformes; family Datnioididae; genus Datnioides; species Datnioides undecimradiatus. The sequence continues at coordinate 3,042,772 of WARS01000048.1, forward strand.
CAGTCCTCAGCTACCCAGGCTCTGTCCAGAACATAAACACTAATCATTGTGCTCTCTCTCTGGACGACCTTTCAACAGAGCCAGGCTCGCTGTTGGTGTTCTACCAAATAATAACCTAACAAACTGTTGAAACCGGGAGGGCGGGCACACATATTATCTGTCTATCACCATCCGTCACAGGTTAAGTTCAACCAATTAGATCAGCTGACGTTGTTGTTTTCAAAGGAGACGCGCCTAAACCTTGCCAGTAGCTGTCAATAGATTCTCATAGGATGATGTATGGCCAAGGCAAGATGGATTCCTGGTTCACATCAGATGTGATCTCACGAATCCATCCAAGGTGATGATCTTCAACAACAACTGTCACTAAAGTTCCCATGAAGTCCAACCTGTTGTTACAGTGTTTTTATCACATATGGCACCCATACGCCAGCAGTGTTGACAGTGGTTTGTCTAATTTTAGTCTTTGTCAGGAGGGAAAGGGTTAGTCGCAAGACAACAATTCCATTTCTCAAATCAGTATGTTTACAGAAAGCTGCTTTATGAATAACACCAAATATGTTTAATACAAAATTGGTAAAGTTTTAAACAAGTATTTGTAAATTGTAGCTATGGGCTACATAGAAAGTGTACCCACTACTTTTATAGTGCAGTGTCACTTAGTGTTAAAAAACTCATTTCAAAATGACAATACATGTAGGTGCAATATGACCACATTACTCATTCACACTGACAAGTAATCGATAGTACTCGAGTACACACAGTATATGAAAAAATATATAAATTGCTAGAATACCTCTCTGCCACATACCTCCTGTTTTCATTACCTCACACACACACACACACACACACACACACCTATATATATTACACAAACCCAGTCAGTTTTGTTTTTTATTTGATGTATTACCTCAGTTCTGTGCCGTTGCTCATCTCCTCCCCCTAAACAACTACCGGGCTGCACCACACTTCCTGGTTCTGTGTGTGTGTGTTTGTGTGTGTCACAGTGCATCTTCTCATCGGAGCCCCGCCCTGTTAATCACACCGCATCCCCCGCCTCCTCGCTTCCCCAACCCCCGCTGTTTTGTGATAGATTTGGCACTGGCGGACAGTGCTGGTGGTGGGAGGGGATGTTGTCACTTACCTCTGCAGGCCTCCCCCTGTCACCCGTACCTGTTTCAAGTCCAGCCTGAAACTGACAGATTCTACCTCACCTCTCATCTCAGTGCAGCTGCCCCTCTGTCTGCACACACTGCAACAAACTGACATACATGCACAGGCACATATATAAATACAAGTATATATATATATACAATATACACACGTACAGTGCACAAATTAGTTGCCAACATGGACCCGTTGAGTGTGCTGTTCCACTGACAGAGTACAGCAGGTCGGGCTGTGGATCAACACTGACAGCTAACATGGCAGACTTCGTTATCTTCCCCCCCGTTTTTCATTTTTATCACACACCGCGTGGGACCAACACTCACTTCGGATCCGGTTTTCATTTAGGAAGCTGAAATTACAACGAGGGCAGGGGTGAGTTTGTGACATAACAGTGTGCCGATCGAACTCAAAGGAAACTGTCAGGGGACAACGACTGCTGGAAGCTGGGACTCCAGTGGAAGCCATTTTGGCCTGATTGGGTCAGGCCAACGGACTATTGTGGGTGGTGACTGGGTGGTAAATGAGCAGCAAGTGAGTCAGCAGTATTCGCCTGTGGATATGGTCTCATCCCAGCCAAGGGGAGGGAAATGGCGAGTGGGGGAACTGTACAGGTAGCGACGTGACTCAGACCGAGCCAATAGCAGACCGCCACGCAACAATGGACCCTTGTTCTCGCACCTACAGGTCATCTCCAGACCCTTCCCTCGCCGTCGCAGCAGAAACGGACGCCAAGCCATTTGAAAGACATTCTGAGCGACTGTCCTATCCCAGAAACGTACAATATGAATTAAACACTGCTGAAATAAGCTCCACCAACCATATCCCAAAATTGCCATCCACTACAAGTAACTATCAGGTTTTTTCTGTTGCACTAAAACCACAATGTCTGTATCCCTTATTAGCCCTGACCCCCTCCTTTTACCCCCCCCCACCACCACCACATCTTTCCTGTTCCTGCCTGTCTTTAGCAGTCTTAACAATATTCTCTAAAATATGTCACATAAAACACACAGTCTGTTATCTCATCTCTTGATTACCTGTTGAAACCAACAAGGACTGTGACATGGCCTTCAGGCGCCGCCACTCTCAGTGTTACTAATCTATGTTGCAGGGTATTAAAATAGAACCGCAAGCGCTGATTATACAGGGATACACACACACACACGAGCAGCAGCAGCACCACACACACAGCAATAGGATGATCAAGCAGTACAGTTTCACACCCGCCATTCCAGGCCTTGTGTGTTTGTACCGTACTTTGCTCACTATCACTGTGAATGAAAGCCATGCTGCAACCGGGTCATGGCTCAGACAGGGAAACGCTGGCTTAGTAATTCAGACATGTTAATGTGCCTCACAGAGGTCGGTAATACAAATATACATTATACACTATACAGAAGCATATACTTAAGGATATATATATATATATACACATATACATATATATAAATGTTACAGTTATTGTATGTGGCATTAGAGCTATTAGTGGCTGAATATATCCTGCCAGCTCAAACCAGACCATGAATCTGTCTGCCCATTCATGTAGCAGAGGTTATCACACCTCAGTTAACCCAACTGTATCAGTATCTGTGAACTAATATTTATGCATTGTTTGCAGTTGACTTATTGCATTATGATGCGTGTTTGCCTTGTGGTGATCACTGATCAACCTTCATGGTTTACCCGCCATACCTCTGAAAGACTTCACACAGCACAGGAAGTACCTTAAGCAGAGACACGTCTCGTTTTACTTTCCTGTTACTCTACTGCAAAGACGAGAACGGGTCTGGTCCACATAGCTTGGTGAATTCAGGTTTAGATTTGAGCTGGCAGCACAGCCACTCTCTCTCTCTTTCTCTCTCTCTGTCTCCTTTGCTCTCTCTCTCTGTCTCACAGCCAAATGATCATTGGAGAAATCCTCCCCGTCCTCTTAAAAGAAATCACACCAGCACCACAGAGCACACTGCCTTCAGCCATGATCAGTTGCACCAGCATAGCAGAGACACAGCCCAATAGTCATTGACCATCCTCCTCACCCAAAAGCCATTTTACCTGGTCATCACCACTTGCTACGACAACACGCAGCATGCAAATTCAGTTATTCTTCGGTAATCTGAGCTGTGAATCGTGTCATTTTTAATTGACTGGACTAAATTTGGGTTTGGACAGTAAATTCATTTGCTGTCTATCTGACCTTGATTGTCATAGCGACAAAACAACCAGGCACACAGTGATGAGGAACACGTTTTCCGCATGACCAACAACTCGAGATGCTGCAACAAACCAATGACACGGAGGGCTTATTCCAACTTGTATGGCTTCATTAGCTCCTCGCAGTGCATTCATGGAAGAAGCCATGAAGCTTATGAAAGTTCAGTCTTCAAAGTAGAAAAATGGATTCGCGCTGCATGTCCATGGCCAGGGTGGTAGTACACGAGGCAACTTCTGCGGGAAGAGCTAAATGAAAGTGCCTCGCTTTATGAGAGCCACACAGTCTAACACGTTTCCTTGTGAGGGTAAAGCATTGCTCGACAGAGGCAGCAATCTCGAGGCCCATGAGAATGGCCTCAAAAGCTGCACTCTCTAATACTACCTGCGCATCCTTTATTACTTCCCAAACTTCCAAGTCAACCTGCAAAATAAAACAGACAACTCTCCATCTTTTCCGCACAGTGACCACAGAATTGTGTTTTCTCTCTCTCTCTTTGTCTCTTAGATTAAAGTTAGGGTAAAGTTTTAATGTTTGTTTACAATATAAACTAAAATGTGAACCTGATGTAAAAGCTTTGTCGCTGCAGCACGGCACAAAACCATCACAACCCCTCGAAGCAGTTCAACTTTCATGCAACTTTTCCACAAGTATACTACTACTTTTCTTACCTACCCAGGGAAAACATATGTAAGTCAATAACATGCTCTCTCTTTTCCTAACATCTCTCGTCTTCCCATCCTTCCATTTCCATTCACCAAAGTTCCCTCTCTAGCTTCTGTTTTTTAAACCCTCTCCTGAATTGATATCCTCATCCCTGTCCCCTTTCTGTATTTATTTCACTCTGTCCTCCTTCCCTTCCACATGACACACTCACAGAAACCTACCCCAACTCATAAGAGCACTCTTTGGTGGAGAAAGACGACAATCCCTGCAGGAATATGTCCACATGTGGAATGTAAAATACTGAAATTGTACAATTAAAGACACGGTGTGAAGTCCCACACTCATGTTGTTTTTGATGTTGTTGATGTTGCTTTTTTTGTGCACCAAGTGTTCGTTGTTATGCTTATTCTAGGGTGGATGAGTTTGCTGGTGGGGTTAAAACCTTGATTGCTTGACAGACTGCTACTGATAAGTCCTTTTTTTAAATATAGTATGTTTATAAAAGACTGGTGGTGTGGGGACTGAAAACCCTGAGTGATGAAAAGCAAGAGATGAAGTGACTTTATTTTGGATAGAGAAAAAAAAGCTGTTTTTTATGATTATTCTTTTATGTTGTTATAACTTTGCATTTGATTTTCTTGGTAAGTGAATGTCTGTCTATCTGTGTTGATGCTTTACTGTGAGAAAATGGCTGTATATGCACTTTCAGACCATCGTTGGTGCAGTGGTAGCTAGTGCTCAAACGTCACCCAAGGGCCAGGGTTCAAATCACTTTCAGTTTAGCTGATTGAGAAATAACACCCTCTGTTCGATATCTGTTTATATGCCTTATTCCTGTGTTATAGTCTGCATTGAAATGATTTACACATTCAGAATAATGATGTGAAACATATTTTTAAGAATAGTTCCCTTGGTCCCATTAAATTACATTAAAGAGAGTTTTGGCTAGCTTTGCAGTGTGTACACTAGTAATTTAATATCAACCTTACTATTAAAGGTAAAATGTTACTCAAAGTAACCTTTTAGAAACACAATTTGGATTTATATTGTAGATTTTTCAGAAATTATTTAAAACTAATACAAGTGGGTTTTCCCGCCTTTTTTGTCAGTTCCCTCCACTGCTTTCTGTGGGAGGTGGAGATACTGGAAACGTACCTTTGTAAATACTTCCCTAAGCCTTGAAATGCCATTAATGGAGCAGTGGTACTAGTTTTTCGTAGAGACAAAATAATTTGAGAAATTTAAGAAAAAATAATTTTCTCAAATGTGGCTTCTGTCAGCCATTAGAGGAGCCACTGCTAACTGCTAACGGGCTAACTAGGTGCTGGAATATAAAATGGATCAAACACATTAATTGTTTGATCCATCCAACAAGTCAATTTTATATGGACTTTGATGTCAGCGTCAGAGAGTGTTGCTTCTGTTTTATGGCTATTAGTTGTTATTAAATTGGGAACTAATTAGGAACTGAATGTTTTCTGTTCCCACATTCAAGTAATTCGCATGTTTTGGGGCTAAAAGACAATGTCTTGTGTCTTGCCAATTAACAACTAGCCACATGGCCTGTTCAGTGCCTCATGCTAACACTCTTAGCATAATGCTAGTCACCCGAACAATATGTGAACATGTTGTCTCCCAAACCGGTAGCATGCACATTGCTTAGCTTTAAAACCTGTCTGATGACTGTTCCTACTCTCATATTGGGTAAGGTGGACCAAAGGGCCAAAGCCTCTCCAAAGGAGGTTTATTACACACAAGTTATTGTGTTACACACAATAACTGTACACTTAATACCTGTGTTTTTCTTAAATATAGTATGAAAATTCTTATTCTTACAGATGATCATATTATTCTAAAATTATTTCATTTGTCTGGCATGGGTAGGGGAGTTGAACCATATGTTTCATTTTTTAAAAGTACAGGACTGTCCACAGCGGTATTGACAAATTGCAGTACCCTCCCCCAATATTTCAAAATTAATGATAATGTACGGGTACGACTTGATTCTCATTAATAAGTGAGTGGGATATAGAATTTAAGATGGTGAACCATAATAAACATTTATAATACAAATCTAATTTCCCATTACCCTCCCTTCAGTAAAAAAAAAAAAACCTTCTCCTTAATTATGTTTATACAGTCCATTGCAGCAAATTGTGGTTGCATACAGTATTTTTTCTACTGATAACATAATAAGTTACTATTTTGGTGATGTTTTAAATTTGTTTTAATGTAAGATTATGTCAAACCCATTATCCAATTAGCTGAACTGAAAGTGAATGAACCTGAATCCTGCTTTTCACAGTTGCTTGAGCTGGGCTAAGCTGGGCATTTGCTCCTATTCCTGATCTGGGTCAATGATAAAAACAACACTCTCATCCTGATCTTAGCCTTTAGATTGCTCTTAATCAATTTGACCTTAGACCAGGGCTCATCTTGCAATGTATAAATCTGCCATATAATAATCTAAGTGTCGTGACAATAATATTGCATTTGATGGAAGAAAAAAAAGCCTCGCAATACAAAAGGAGTAAATAAACAAAAAAAAATCACAAAATACAAACCAAAAAAAGAGAGATTTATACAACTATTCATACCTCATTGTACTGCTATGTGCCAGAGTAAAGGAGGGGGAGTGATCAGTCTCAAGCAAGGAGAATTACAAGTGGTTGTCAGAATATGGAACAAGATCCAACAGTGGTCTCAGTAAGATTAAAATGTGGCCCCAAATTTTTGATAAAAACAAAAAAAATTTGGTGGCTTAAATCGTTGGTACAGTTTAGTTCTGAGCTCCTGGCCACACCCCTGAAATGTCTAAAGATGTGGCAAAAGAAGGGGGAATTTGGTTACAAGATTGGTTGTAAGATACATCATTGTGACAATGTTGTGACTCTAGAAAAAAAAGCAGTTTGAAATTTACTGCACTTACTTTGTTATGTCCATAAGAAACTGATAGCATGAACTATGAAGCCATGCTTTGAGTATTTATCATCAGCTGGCAGATATTTATTCCTTCTCTGTGTGTTTTCTGCCCTGACAAACCAAGAGAGGACTAACGTTTCATCAGGACATGAGTAGGGGTGCATTGAGTAGTTTGGCCATATTTTTAAATGCAGATTTCAGTTTTAAATATGTTTGGCAATGGTTAAGAAATCCAGTGTTGTGCTCCCACTCGAAAAAAAGCTTTAAAGAGCAAATCTTCTCACGTGCAAATATGCAATTACACACTTCTCTTTGTGTGCAGTGTACTTTAACACAGGCCAGTAAATTGTGCCTTGAATAAGAAAGGTTTAGAACCCCAAGTCCCAGACTACTATTCCCATGATGACAATGTCCTCTCTTGTTTTTGTTGGTTGCTCCCTGCAGCTCCCCTTCACAGTGACTTTATGCAGTAGCACACAACCCAGCCCTAATTAGTGTATCTGAGAGACATCATGTGAGGCCCTGCACAAGCAGCCAGCTATTTCCTGTTAGCGAAGCAGCCATAATTTTAGGCACAGCACAGTGTTGAATGTAAAGCTGAATGAGACGTGGGTTGGAAGCACCCCAGACGAGAGTTTGACGGTGTATTTTATAATGCTGGCTGTGGGTTTGTAATGGGCACATTGGTTGTTTGTCTTGTTTTCTGTGACAACTCATTCATGGCACAATCGGAGAATGGCATCTCAATAGCTCAAAGCTGTTTGTGTTTGTGGCTATGTGACATTCATTTTCAACATTAAAAATTATTTGATATCAGATTGCACTCTTGGTTTTTTTGTAACTGCAAGATTTTTTTATTTTGATGTTGCAGCCTTAATCATTTTTGATAGCACCTGAGACAGATGGATATACGCACACTGAAGCCAGTAGATATATTGTGTTGATAGGAGATAAGTTGTTTTCCCCTAAATGAACAGTGTTACAAGCTCAGTCTAATGTTACTTTCCTCTATCAGCTTTCAGCATTGATTCCATTAAATGGACTACAGGCTTTGGATTTGGATGACATCATAGGTGCAACAGCATCACTACTTCATTAGGCGGATAAAATAAATCAGTGATTAGGTAAAACAGGAAAGTTGGTTAAAGGTTGTTTTTTTATTTGTTTGATACAAATATAATTGATGTATATATTTTAATTTAATCCAGACACAGGAGGCTACATGTAGCCTTCCAACACAAATTAAATTTGAATTTTAAGTGTTGGAACTCAAACACTACATTAAATTTTAACATTATTGACGTTTTTGAAATTCTGCGTGTTTGGCGTTGTGGTTCCTATTTCCCTTTATGTTTTGTTTGTTTTTTTTCAATCATAGTTTTTGATCTGAACCACTGTGAGCACCAAACTTAAATGTGATTTAAATGTGCTTTTCTGACACTTTCTGACTTTCCACAAGATTCCTGAACCTGGCTGCGCGGAGCTTCACAGTGACATCCAACTATATCTATATATATTTCAAGGAAGCATTAAAAAGACAAAAAACCCAATGAAAACAGACAAGTAAAAATAAAAAATATATAAATGAATTAATGACCACACAACAATTTATAACAACATATAATAGTACATTATAAAAGAAGATTCTTAAGGTGATGTCTGAGAGCTTCCTGAAGAAGTTCCAGGGCAGAAACAGAAAAACCCAGTCCCCTCTAGGGTCACCGAGATTTTGGAACCATTGGTGGGGCCCCACTGGAAGATCTCAAGCAGTGATCCTGCTCTAAGAAGGAGTTAGCAAATCACATCAAAAGACATCAAAAATAAGTACAATGCACAAAACCTATTGTACAATAGTCCAGTAGTTTACCCATATAGAATTCTTAGACCAGTGTGTCCACTCTCACTGAACCCCAGCAGACTTTTCCCACATGACTGAGGCTTGACAACAGCTGTATAATGGACAAAACTGCCTTGGGGCCCCAGAGGTCAAAGATCCCAATGTCAGTTGACTTTGGTATGATTGATTCCAGGAAATGCCACAATTATACACCAATAAAGGGCAGGTCATGCATTGTTACCTAATTTGCAGGGCAACCTTGTGACAATGTAGTTTAAGATCCTGTATTATTACAGTTCTGTGAGGCTGTGAGGCAGAAACTTTAAACACAGTAATGCAAACATCCAAAAAAATAGTCTTATTTCTGTAATGCTCCCTGTAATCATACTGTATGTGAACAATCTAAATGGGTTACCTACGGTGCACTTCTGCTAAATTTGGAAACAGACTACTAAATTATTACCAACTCTGAGACTCATGAAAGCCAGTCGATGTCAAATTTGTTTTAGGGTTGTTGTGGAGGAGATGATGTAACAATGAGCAGCTTTGCTCTCCACCAATCCAAAGTCCTTCACATCACATCCACACCCACCCAGCTCCCCCAGCCCGCCTCACCCTCCCTGCAAAAAAACACAGAAGGGCACAGCTGGTATGGAGCAGGCATTCCACAGATTGGCATGGATAGAGTGTGTGTGTGTGTGTGTGTGTGTGTGTGTGTGTGTGTGTGTATCTGTGTGTGTGTGTGTGTGTGTGTGTGTGTGTGTGTGTGTGTGTGTGTGTGTGCGTGTGTGCATGTGTGTGTGTCTGTGTCTGTGTCTGTGTGTCTTACACACAGACACAGACTGGCAGACCGGGACATCCATTACAGATTTTTCCTCTCAACTAAAGGAAAAGTGCTTCCAGCAAGGTTCTAAAAATAGAACAGTGTATTTTGATGATGATGTTGATGATGATGATGCTCATATTCACTGACACTGCATATAATTTTGATGCAAGTTCTGCAACTTCTAAGAAAAGCACTCGGTCACTTACACACACACGCTTGCACCGGATTCATAAACACATGTTGCTGATTATAATACATATATTTTGATTACATAACATATTTTTGTATCAGTTTCAGATTTGGTCAAAAACATAAATTCATCATTGCAATTAATATTTTCTGAAGTCAGATCCATACTGGGAAAAAACAACTACCAACCAACATCTACTGAAATGCTATTTAATTATGTGTTGTTGTTTCTTTAACAACTAAACCTCCAGATTCCACCTGGTTTTGCTCTAAAGCAAGACTTAGATGACGGACTGATGCCACCGTCATGTCTGTGCAGTGAGATAACTCAGGACACGGAACCAGGGAAAAGAGCTAGCCAACCCACAAAATCTGCCTACTAGCAGTTCTGAACCTCACTAATTGAATTTAAGTCTCTGCTGGTTGGCTGGCAACCCCACGAGTGACTTAACTGCAGGAAGTTGATGCATTCATATAATGTACAACAGTGCTTACTGAAGGTACAATTACAGACTTACAGTATGATGTACAATAACAAAGGTCAGGTTGTGACACGTTATATTTTAATGGTGTGTTTATGGGCTCTGTCTGGCTTTACAAATGTACAGTATAAGTGAAACTGAGATGGACAAGAAGCTACAGATGTGTCCGTGTGTGTTCTGTTTAGTGCTAATTAGCTCATGTTAGCATGCGAGATGGTGAATATGGCATTAATATATGTGGCAGGACATTTCTTGCTAAATATCAGTTTGTTAGTATGTTAGCATTCACACTTTCTGACACTCGTACAGAGAATATTCAGTATCAGCTGGTTCCAGGACAAAAAGATGCAGAACCTCATTGCTTTCAGTAGTGAAGACAGTGCCTGACGTGGCAGCTCTCTGCCACCAGCTGCACAATTGCATCAAAAGTAAATATTCAGCATGTTTTCTGCATCATTTTGTGCATTTTGAAAAAAAAAAAACCCCCACACAACTCTGCATGTTAGGTAAGTTTGTAAATTTGGGATCTACAAAAAGAATATTAAACGAATTGCTGTCAGTTTGAATAATGTTTGGCTGCACAGCAAGAGTAGCCCTCTTCACCCTCACAGCTGGGGTCAGCGAGGGTAAAGAGGGTGAAAATGGATAAACGAGTTAGAAATACATTTTTTTAAATACTGATGATCTTTATGATGCGGCTGTACTACACTACATCACACACATGCACCTGACTCACCCACAACACACACACAAACACAAAAACACACACACATGCACGCTAGAAAACACATGGCTGCCCCACCCCCATGGATTCATTCATGCAGACTGGTGTTATGTAAGAGAGTTACCATCCTCTCCTAAAAGACATGTCCTTGCGTCAACTCCATGTGTCAGACCAGGACAGAGATGAAGAGGGGAAGATAGAAGCAGACAGACAGACAGAGAGAGGGAGAGAGAGAGAGAGACAGAGAGAGAGATGTGTGAAAACAGATGAGAGGGCAAAAGAGAGAAAAGTAGCAGAGGAAACTTCATGGAGGGAGAGAGGCCCCACCTCACCCCTACAAAGCCTGTGGAATGCAATAACACACACACACACACGTTTAATGAAGAGGAGGAGGTGCCTGTTAAAAAGGCTTTTGATAAGAATTTAGAGGGAGGCAGAAGAAAGCACCTGAGGTGGGGGAACAGTGCTAATGACCGATGTTTGCTTTGTTCTGATGGTGAACCATCTACCTGTGGGGGGTGATTTTTGAAGATCTGCCTCATGTTTATCAGAAAATCTGAAAAATTGTATATGTCATTGAGGAATACCAGCTCGGAGTGTCAAAATCTTAAAATGATATATTTTCATTGATAATATCATCTACACCCAGTGTTTTCTTTTAATCATATTTGATAAGGTGAGTATGATGATTCATTAGGCTGACGGGATGTAATAAATCTTAATAGATTAATAAGTAGCACTAATTATAAACATGTGTCTCAATATTTCAACACTATTAGTTAATCTGCCTCATCTGGGCCAGTGCGCACGTGGTGGTTTGATTGACAGTGGCCTGGCAACAGAAGCAGACAGTCTCATCAGTGCCATCACCATTCGATTCAGATGTGGTTAAATCCTGATTAAGTATGTGTCGTGGAGTTTTTCGAACAGAGCCGCGTCCACTTTGAGCCCATGAGAAAAGCAGAAACGTGTCAGCCTGAAAAGTGGGAAGTCATTAAAACCCTTCAAACGTCAGCATGTGTTCAGGAGAGAAGTAGTAGGAGGCTCACTAATGAAATAGGTCTTCAGGGTGGTGAAAGTTTGAATTCTAACTTGACTCTGCAGATTTTATAATGCAGCTCAGGAGCATGCCTCCTTAGAGCTTACCCCACATAGTAAGTGGCTACATCTTTCTAAATCCATGCAGCAGTTTGTAATGCAGGTTTACTTCATAAATACTAAGTGTGCATGTTCACACTGAGATACCATCAGGAGGTTAGACTTGACATCGCCACAGAAGACATTATACAAGAGCAGCACAAACTGATCAGCACGTACCACCCCTTTAAATCACGTCATGTGAAGATACTTTATTCCAAAATACATTCATCTGTTTATAGTGTATATATAGACACGGCTGTATAGACTCACAGCGTTTAATGCAGTAAGTTTTATTCCAGTATTGCACAATCGTTCTGACCTGTAGCTGCAGCTGAAGCATCTGAGTTCTACAACACTGTGGAGCTGATGGAATGTTGTAGTTTGTTTTGGTCACACTGCTGATCACAGCACAGAACAGTAGTCCTACTGCTCCACCTACAGGTCCATGTGGTTACTGAACAACAATCTCTCATCTATTTTACAGCCATACAAAGTCAAAACAGGCCAACGTATTTAGTCTTAGATAGATTTTAAACAGAATCTGACTTGTTGTCGTCTGTTTTGCTGTTTCTTATATTCATAAGAAATATGAAATTTCAATTTTAAATGTGTGGTCACAACAACTAAACAGGCAGAAATTGAAAACCCCTCAGCTAAAGCAAGAGAGACAAATCTAGTTTAAGGTGGCAGTGAAAGTCACAGTTACGGAGGCTGTGTCTTGTACTGAAATAAATCATTTAAATATGTAAACTATCATTAGGGTAATTTAGGCAGCAACTAAGTTCAGTCATGGAAAATAAAAACAGCTGCATGCTGCTTAAACAAAGCTGGTCTAGCTCAGCAGACAACGGCCATGTCAGCTTTAGACTTTAGACTAAATTCGCGATTTACTGAGGTCAAATAACTTTGAAATATTTGAATGTTCCATGATAAATCTTTATTTTTAGATGTTAATTTTAAAGTAATTACAAAAAATCGCCTTGATGTGAAACCTTTTGTACACACTCATATCCCCTGAACTCTGAAAGTAAAGACGTAGACGTTGCATCCTAGCCAGCTTGCCATGATTTGCATTTGAGTCCTGTTTAGATCATTTCCTGTTTTATTCTGTAGTTTTTCCTCCTGTGTCCATTTCCCCCTGTGTTGTTTCACCTGTGTCTTGTTTGTTGATTGGTGTCACCTGTGTCTGCTTTGCCTCCTCTCTCTTGCCTATGTGTTGTTTGTCACTCCCTTTGTCTGATTTTTAACTTGTGTCAGATGTTTTTCCTCATGCCATTCTTGGGTTTCTGTTTCTTTGGGGATCATCTTCAGTTGGATTTTGTTTCTGCCAGCCTCAGTAAACTTTGTGTTTCTATTTCATATCTTTAATATTTGAACCACCTGAATCATGCTTGACTTTGCCTCAACAACCAGCATTTTGGCAGAAGAAGCCATCGAAGAAACCCAGCCGTGTCATTTTCTCTTTATTACTGAACATATGAAAAGAGGTCGACGACAATCACAAGTGTCATTAGATAAAGTGCACTTCATATTAAGCAGTGTCATAATCCATGAGACTGAATGAAAGCCTACTGACACGACTATTTACATCACACCCTACTGAGTAATGCACGTGATGATTCACAAGTCACAGGTTTCATAATGCACATTGTGACAACTAATGCACGCTCAGCAATGCACACTGACTCAGCACAGATCCACAGATACACAGCTCTGCTAACAAACGTTTGTATACAACACTTTGGCTCACGTTATATTACAAAGCATGCTGCTCTCCGATATAAAACTGCATATACTCTGACGCACAAATATAAACACACTACTGTGCAAAAGGTGTTCTCATAATATCTCTATTGCTACTAGGAAATGATTCTCACATTCTGAAGGTTTTTAAATTACAATCACAGACTTAAGTGGCTTAGTTTCACTCACTGGACCATTTGGCGCGAAAAGTCATAACATAAAAGTCACATGCCTTCATTACCTGACAGGGAGCACATACAGAATGAATTGTCAAGAGCTGCTTGATGTAAGAATGTAAGACGCATTATCTCCCAACGTTTACAATAAAGGAATAGTTTGACGTTTTGGGGGGGAATTACATTTCACCTTTGGTCTTTCTTGCCGCGAGTTAAACGGGGAAAATACCACTTTCACGTCCATGCAATAAACACGAAGCTGCAGCCAGTCTGCTTAGCGCAAAGAGTTATCGACGGCTTGCTCGGCTCTCTCCAAAGGCAATCACCGCTGCTAAAGCTCTGTAATTCAAACGTCAGCAAACATTATCTGGTCTGTTTAAACTTGTGCTACAAAATTGTGTAAATGGACATAAGTTACTGACCTGGCACCTAGATAAGCACATTCTGAGTTTTGTAATAACACAAATGGGAAACAATATGTTCATTACTAGCTTAACAAGTGCTGGTGGGCAGGCCGTGTTACCTTTGAACTGAGCCCCACCATCTCCAGACTGTGCTAAGCTAACCGGCTGCTTGCGTTGGCTTCATACTAACATGGGAGTGGTATTTATATGCTAATATGCTAACTCTCGGCAAGAAAGCAAGCAATCTCATCCATTCTCCAAAATGCCAGACTGTTCCTTGGTTCCTTTGCTCTTCCAGCCGTATGTGAGACCACATGGATTTACTATTAAAAACTGAATAAACTTGCAGTATGAAATCGAATCAGGAGTCCATATAAAGCACCATAACAGCAAGACAAACGTTTGACTGAGGCAATCATCTGAGGCAGGTTTCTAGAGTGCAATACAGGTCAACAACAACAGTTTTCTAAAACACACTTCGCATGTTAGACAAAAATGATTTGAATATCGCCCTCCGGTACCCTGAAAGTCTGATTGGATAGGAAAAATCACAGTGTCCACTTGAAATCCCCTCAGGGAGCAGCTGGGACTGAGAGATTTGGCAGTGTTTGCAGGAGTGAGGCCAAGACAGCGGACGCAATGCCAAGAGGAAGGAAGAGAGATGAAGACGGAGCGAGCTGGAGGGGGAAAGAAGGCTGGATGAGAAAAGGCGGTGACAGTATCACATCAGTTACACCATCTGTACTTTCACCAGTTCCCACAATGAGTGTGTCAAAACGCATATTAACATTCCTTTTATATTTTGATATCGTTCTCTGGAATAGTGAGCAGCAGGAAAACACACCAAAATATACGGGACATGAAAAGTATGCTTACTGGTTAATCGGTGTCACTTGGACCTTAACCAATATAAATCTAATACTCAGACTATAAGGATGCACTGTTGGTGAATGTAGTGCACCTGAATTAACACATTATATTTGAATGAACAGCACATGGTATCACCAGTGTTTGTTAGTACACAATCACAATACTGTACGTGTTGAAGGTGTATCATTTTGTACTATACACACACTCAGTGCTGTCCGCCCTAGCCTAGCCCATTTTCCACCGTCCTCACATCCTGAACATCTCACAGATCTGCGGCTTCTTAAAGCTGTAGAACACGTGAAAGAAAGTGATGTGCAACTGGGGATCCCCTTGTTCTCTCCGACACGCAGTCTTCGCACTTCCTGATCCGGCTCATTTGTTCCAGAACTTTCCCTCAGCATCCAGCCTCTGGTTTAGCCGGCAGAGCTGCCGAAGGAAGCCGTCGTTGGGTCCGATCTCTCTTTTCTGACGCACCATGGCCAGAGCGGTCTGGACGTCCATGTTCTGGCGGAGCATCAGGTACGCTATGACTAAGGTTGGCGAGCGGCTGTAGCCTTCCCTGCAGTGAACATACACCTTACCTGCAGAAGAAAAGAAAAGCAGATGTTCCAGTTGACTGAATTCCAAACAGATTCAAGTTATAACTATCTGTGGGTTTGTAACCTTAGCTAAACCTTTCCCATTCCACACAGTCATGTGATCTGTTGTTAACGTAGAAGTGTGGAACAGTGGGCCCTTAATATCGACCTTCAAATACAGGCCCCACCATCAAGACTTTAAGTATGATTATTTGTGAAGCCAAACCATGTTTTCTGTGATTCAGTTGTATTCTACACATAGTAGGTGGAACATCTAAAGTTTAATTTAATTGATTATTTGATTTAATTCATTTTTTTGGTTATGAGCAGCTCCTCTATTTCCTTTTCTGCTTTGCGCTGAGGAAATGAGTTGGGTTTTATTACTCCTCATACTTACTTGTTTGAGTATTGTTTACTCCATGTGAACATTTAACAGTCTCAAATCATGCCTAGCGTTAGCATGTACCCAGGATACCGGTAGAGTACAGTATCATTCCTCTATGTATTCTAAAGTGGTACAGGGCAAATCACTTTTAAAACAATTTTAATAATAATGTCAGACAGATGAGTTTAAATGTTTCCTGAGCAGCCTTGAATTGTTGAGATTGTTTTTCAAATAATTCAAAGATTGTCAAAAGTTTAATATTATGTATTTTATGAACAAAACCAAACAGAATGTCTCAGTTGATCTGAGCTGTGTTATCCTCTGACCTTTTCCATTTTTGTATGCCAGTGCCTTCTCGATAAAGTCTGCCGCCTCTTCAAAGTAGACGCTGATGTCGAAGTGGTCTGTGTCGCTGGCCGGTATGCCGTGGTAAATGATGCCTGTGCCAGCGTAGAACTCGGCGTTAGTGTTGACGTGCATGAAGGAGTTTCCCTCGGCGGCGTTCAGGATGTGGGTGATGCCCTGGCGCTTGAGACGCATCACATTCATCGCCACAAACCTGCAGAATAAATACACAATAGAGGGCTTATTTCACATACTACTAATGTTGTGCATGATGAAGTGCATTATACTTTGATATTCTCTGCTTTTAGACTAAAGACAGATACTTGGCTAAACAGCAACTAAGATGGATCCATGTGGCTCTAATTTCTATTGTTTAGCATTGTGATAGCACCATTAAATCAAAATAGACAAATCTTAATGCTGCACGTCAGAAAAGCAGAACCTGCTGCTTGATTAGGAACCAAACTTACCCAAAAAACAACTGTCTGGGCTGGTTTTACAGGGAATTAGGGCAGAACAGTGAGAACTAAAAGGTAAATCACAGTTATTTGCTTAATGTATTGCAATTAAGCTAACTGACTTCAAGCTAGCCCAATAGCTTGCCATGCTAACACTAGTCAGTCTTAATAGCTCCAATAGCTTCTGTCTGTTTTCATAATGCACCTTTCAGGCATCATTCCACATATCCAACAGTTTCCCAGCCACCTGACACAGCTCCTCCTTACACACCTACGCCTCGTTACCCATCAGCCCCACAGTATTTATACCTCCCCAGTTACTTCAGCCACTTGCCAGGTTGTTCTGTGCCACTAAGTCACAGATGAGTAATGTAACTGAGTAATAAACCAAGCATAAAACCCCATCAAGCCAGCTAGGTAGACAGCACGTGGCTAATGCCAGTTGGAGCTATACGAAAGTAAGGCTGGTCAATATATATCTATATTATGCCAATATTGTGATATGTGACTAGATATGTTATCTAGCTGTTATATTACTAGCCTATTACTGATCTCAGTGTGTAAGTAAGGCACCACTAATCATACCTACAATACTGTTTCCTGTCCTCCATTGTCTTTCTGTTCTATTTGCAGAGTGCATTGCATGACAGTATTTACCAGCTTTGAGAAGCAGTGTCAGTTTTGTTGGGCCTTGGAATGAAACAGTTCATCTGTCTGCCTTTCACTTTTTCCGAAATGTAACTGCAGTGCTGTGCCAAAGAAAGCCACTGCTTCTCGCAGTGAACCCCTGGGATTGCTGTACCACTTGGCACCGCCTGCCTTTTAGATGTAGAGAGCTAAAAATAGAGTCGATGCATACTGGTGCTAATACTGAAGGCAGCGACGTCACGCCTCCACAAAAAAAAAAAAGTCTGGCAGGCTTTCAGACTGCACAGAGGAACCAGGAGAGATACATCAAAACAAAAAAACACCCGCTCAGATAGAACGACGCGTGGGTGCGTGTTCTCCTTGGCGACACTTCACAGAGCTGTGCTGATGCATTTATGTGCTCCAGCCTGTGTCTGTGAGGACATTTGCTCCAACATAACAGACACAAGTGTTTCTGCTCCGTCCATTATGACTCCTATAGGAGGCTGGGCGGAATAAAGGAGGCACCAGAGAGGTTTCTTCTCCTGAAATACACCGCTCTGACTCACTGTGCTGAGGGAAAAAAACACATCTAAGAGTTTCTACATAAGAGCTTTCAGATCGGTCCATTTATAATTTAGAACACACATTTTCTCGCGAGGACATGCTGAATAGCTGGGATCGATCTTGTGTGTAGCTATCTGCATTGTGAACAAACAGCTCAGTGAGACAATTACCATTCCCAGTGTTCTCTCTGTGTCACCAAACTAAAGGTCAGCGCTGTTAACATCTTAGAAATGATTGAAAGATTACAAGAACATATAGTTTGCAGACAGTCCTCAGATCACATGCATAGTCCCTGCTGTGCTGTAACAGACTTTTCTATGTGAGGGATTCACACGGTTCTGCAGAGGGCAATTCATAACAGATGCATATCGTTAATTATATAAAACATAAATGCACTTTTGCACCTTTGTCACACTCGTATCATTCTC
Source organism: Datnioides undecimradiatus (assembly GCA_008933995.1). Classification (NCBI taxonomy): domain Eukaryota; kingdom Metazoa; phylum Chordata; class Actinopteri; order Lobotiformes; family Datnioididae; genus Datnioides; species Datnioides undecimradiatus. The sequence goes on from WARS01000048.1 coordinate 3,061,518, forward strand.
CGTTAAAGGTCACAGCCAGCAGCCAGGTGCCTTATTTGGGGTGAAGACTAGAAACATAAGGAAACAGCCCCCAAAGGTAACAAATTCCATCTAGCAGCACTAAAGCTCAGCAACTGACATGGTGCATCAAATCATACTTGCAGCATTTGTTAGCAATTAAATGGATCCAGGCTAGTGCTTTTTGCTGCCATTACCTTCAAATTTACCATATATACATATTAGAGTTGTGCTGATCTTCTCATCTACCTCTAAGCAACAGAGCAAATAAGTGCATTGCCTAAAACGAAGTGCTTAAATGTACAGCGTGAAACATTTCTGCATTAAAATGACTTAAAATAACTAGACCTAATATATGTTGTTCAGTTGTGTACTTACATTTTCCCAGATGTTTCTAATGATTTTCAAACATGGAGAAACATGTAATTCCGATCAGTCTGATAATGGTTGCATCCAGTTGCCTCTCAATGACATCACATCCCCTTTTGTGTGATTGTGGTTGTCTGTCAGAAGCTGTCAGTGAGTGATTTTTATCCAGCTTGTCACACACTCTTTAGAGCTAAGTTGTTTTTAGCTAAACACTTTATCCAGTTTTGGTCCTTGGACAGCTGGATCTTAGGTTCCTAACTAGGAGAGGCTGACTGCAGCAATAGTGTTCCCATGATCCATCACTGCTAACAACAGCACTGAACTTGATATTTTGTTACTGCTTTGACTGAGAGAAAATAATAAATCGTATGTTTAAAGGTACAGTGTGTAAAGGTAAAGTAAATAAGAATAACAGTTCTGAGGGTGTTTTGTGATTTTTCAGGGTCACTGTAGGTTCTACTACACCTTTGGAAGCTGAGATGAATTCAGTTGGTCACAACGCCACTTACTCCTACACACTGGCCCTGTCACAGTAGGTTTATTTGATTGCTCAGACGTCCTGTCTTTTAGTCCTAGGTACGGGCCAAAATCCTTGGATTGTACACTTCTCAACTCCAGTTTGTACTGCAGGCTTTTGGCTGTGTCCCAGTATCTATATTTTTATCATAATTAAGAAAAGCAGCTAGGAGCAGCTCTAATTAACGTGTGCATTCAGCTTTGTTTTACTTGTATACCATGTCCCCTTGAATTGCAGTGAATGGATTGGTTGTGGCTCCGAGTGTGTGTTTCCTTCCAATCTGACTCACAAGCCAACATCGGAGACACAAAGAGGTCAGTAATGTTAATTGCAGAGACTGAGAAGCGGCGCACTCTGGATAGTTTCATCCGACGGGGGACTAACGGGTTCAGCACATGAGCTATTTTCAAACCCTCCTCTCCTGCCCGCGCTTCCCTCTCCTGCCTCTGCTCCATTTTCCCTTTTTTTTAATAACAACCCTCCACCTCCTCAAAAATTCAACAAGCCTCTGTCTGATACAACCCTCAGAGCTGTGGCTGCATCACTCGCACACAGAAAAATACATACGCAATATGTTTTTTATCATATAAGTTCTTATTGAAAAGCCTTCTCACAGACAAATACAGTGGCTAGCGATGGCACCATGGCATGCATATTCATGAACTCCTCCAGATGGTTCTAGATCACACCTGATACCCTGTGATCCTCTTGTCAACAGACTCAGTGATTTGTGCTTTTTTTATTGTAAAGGCAATCTCTAGCTGCAGCTTAATCTCTATTTTCATCTTTTGTGTTTGCAATAGAATAATAATAATAATCGAGTGTTATTATCGTGTTATATCATTGTCCCACCGCGTTAATAGAGTGCAACAGGATAATTAGAGGGATGAGGGAGTGAATAGGAAGTGGTTGTTTTAATTACAATCATATAATTTAGGATATGTTGGGATCATTGTTTATGCAGCGTGATCTGTATTGGAGGGAGACGTGTTGAGTGCAGTGCAAGACATCTCGGCGTTGGGAAAATAATAGTCAATAATCCAAGCGATCACAACAATGACTCACGCATTGCCGACGTAGATCCTCGGGTAAACCTCATGGAAGTGTTTGGTGGGCCAGCTGTAGAAGCCGCTGTCGTCCGTCAGCAGATCGTTGAGCTGCTGGAGAGTCACCTCGAAGCTCGACATGTCGAGTCGGTTCGGAGCCGCCGTCTTGACCTGTTGGTTGTGTTTGTTCTTCATGCCCGGGGACTGGAGAAGTGGCAGCTCCAAGCAGGCACACACATAAACACACACTCAGAAAATCAGGTGGTGGATGTGGCGGACAGGTGTCGGTTTACCGGGCTGTTGGCACGGAGGATGCTCCGCTCTCTGTGCGTCTGAACGCTGGGAGCTGCTCAGTGTTGTGGAAATTGGAGCCGCGCGCAGGGCCGGTCCGAGCTGTGTGGTGGCCCGGGGCCGTGGTTCCCCAGCAAGGGACACCAAGAAAATTAAAGAGAAAAGGAAGGAGAAACTATAAACTCCAGCACAGTTTATAGTTATAGGTATATTTTGAGACAAATTTAGAAAAAAGTAAATAAAATTTCCTTTCATTTTGGATACAGGGCACCCCTATATAAGCATTTTCTTTCATGGCAGAAAGAGAAACGAGAATTTTTCATGATTTGAAAATTTGCATAGCATTGTTTTCATGTTTTATCACAAAGACATATTAGGAGGTTCCAAATGTTTCAGTTTAAATAAAAAATATGCATATCTGGGATTTTTAAAATGTGCTCAGGTCAGCTGAGTGGCTTATTTAGAAAAATGTTAAAATTCCTGGCCACTGAATCCAGATGTGTACTATGTGCAAATGAACAGCGCATGGGTGCCTGGTTAAAAAATGTTTTAATTTTTTGGGGGGAAAATTTTCACAAAAAAAGAAAAGAAATAATTGAATGTGAAACCAGTGAAAAAGTCTTCACAATAAATTAGCCCTTTAACTCTTTGGCTCTTGCAGCTCTCCACATCTCTGTTTCAGAGAACTGGAGCCCCTTCTTCTTCTATCAGCTGTGTCTTACTAGACAGGACACAAGTGTTTTATGGTCAGCTACCTACTACTGTCAGTGTCCTGCACATGCTGACATGAACAGAGGAGTCATCTCCATGTAGAATGATGTCACGCTAACAATACAACATATACACAGTAAATTTTGCAGTGTTAAAGTAACACTTAAGTACACTTAAGTAACACTTAAAGAGTTAAATTTAACACTATTTCTGAGTGTATTTGGTCCTAATCTATAATAATTAACTCTTGTGTGATAACAAATCAACTCTAATTGAGTTAAATTCCAATTTCCATTAACACTGTATTGAGTTATAAAAAGTTAACACTGGAAGGTAAAATAACTCTGGTAAGTGTTGATTTTACACACTACTGTGTTGATAATTTAGTCTATTACTGTGAAAACACACCACTGATAGAGTACAATCCTAATATCCATTAACACTGCACAGTGTCACTGAAACTTAACACTAGTTATAAAATTAAATCTCAGTGGCGTTAATTTTACAATTAATTTACTCATTTGTAGTGTCAAATTACATCTCATTTTTATTTTCAAAAAAATATTTAGCTTTTTCATGCATACTATTAATTGACAAGAAAAATCACCAGTTACCACAAAATAATGCATCTAACAACTTTATTGCCAGGCCAAAAATATAAAATTATTTATTTATAAATTTCATGGCAAATACAAACCCACTTAAAACACTGACCTTAGGTCTGCATAAAATGGCAATAAGCAACAACGTAAAAGGAGGAATCTGCCATTCCATACTTCATTTGAACATCAAATGGTTTAAAGTAAAACAACTGACACGGCTGACTTTATGGACCCAAATGCAAGGCTCAGGACGCAAAGTTCAAGGAATGGCAATTTATTGAATACAAAGTAGCAACACAAAATCACTCTTACGAGGAAAAATGCTAGCTAAACTAGAAAAAGGGTCAAAACACAAAACCACTCTGGCGAGGGAAAAAAGGAACAGAAAATAACTCATAAACTTATCTAAGTACAAGAACTCAAAATCACTCCTGAGGAGGCAGAAACAAAGCACGAATAATAATCAAAAGTAACCAAACAAAACAATAAACCAATGATCAACCTGACGGTATGGAAACGTGGGCTTGGAATGAGCGCTGGTTCTCTGGCGACACAAGACGAACTGGCACAGGACAGGGGAAGACACCAGACAATATACACGGGATAAGGGGAACACAGGTGGAAACAATCAGAGGCGGGGAAAGACAATCAGACAGGCAGGAAGCACAGGAGGAAGAACAAGCTACTTGAAACAGAAAAGGGAAGTTAGTACTCAAAATAAAACAGGAAGACACAAGACAATACTGACAAGACAGAAAGGGGAACTACCATGTGGCCAGCTTGACTCGTCATAACAGTACCCCCCCCTCCTAAGGGGCGGCTCCTGACAGCGGTGTAGCTGTGCTGAGATGACATTGATAGAAGCTGAGTGATGAGTTCAGGGTCCAAGATAATAAAACTGGCGGGGCCAGGCCGGGTTCCTCAGGTCCGCCACCCCTCCCAGTCCACCAGGAACTGCCCGGCCTGGTGCGAACACGCCAGTAGCTTCTTGACCCGCGTGGAACAGGTCCACCATCAATCATCTGGGGGTGGGAGGGGGTTGGGCTGCGAGACCATAGGACTTTCTTTTCACTGAAAGCGATTCGGCTAACATGGAAGGTGGGGTGCCCTCAGGGACGGGGCAGGCTGTGAGCGGACTGAGGAGGGGCTGATGACTTTAGACACTGGGAATGGCCCACAGACCTGGGGCCGAACCTAGCCCGACTCCACTTTCGCAGGGAAGGTCCGTGTGGATAGCCAGACCTTTTGGCCTGGGCGGTAGGCGGGAGCCGGGCGACGCCTCCGGTCAGCCGTCCTTTTCATGCTGTCCTCAGCAGAGATTTCGAGCAGCTGCCCGGGCTGCAGTGGCATCGCCCGGACCATGGCGTGGGCGGCAGGAGCGACCACCTCCTTCTCTGCGTCTGGGGAGAGACCGGGGGCCAATGGCCAAACACACAGCAAAAGGGTGACATACCTGTGGCTGACGTAGGCAGGGGAGTTGTGTGCATATTCTACCCAAGGCAGGTTTCTGCTCCAGGTAGAGGGGTTCTGTGAAACCAGGCAGCGGAGGCAGGTCTCCAGCTCCTGGTTCAGACGTTCCGTCTGGCCGTTGGACTCGGGGTGGTAACCTGAGGAGAGACTGACTGAAGCGCCAATGAGCCGACAGAACTCTTTCCAGAATCGGGACACGAACTGGGGCCCCCGGTCGGGAAACAATGTCTTTAGGAGACCCGTGGATGCGAAAACATGGGTCATCATAGTCTCTCACGGTCTCCTTTGCTGGCGGCAACTTAGGTGTCACGATGAAGTGAGTCATTTTTAAGCGATCCACCCGCAGTCAGAATGGTGGTGTTACCGCCGGACACGGGAGCCCTGTGGCAGTCTAGTAGAAATATCCGCCCATGGGCAGGCAGTGCGGGGAAGCGGCTGGCAAGGCTTATCTGTGCCTTGGTGGAGTTTTTATTTCGTGCACAGATGGGGCAAGCCTCCACGTATTCCCGCACCTCTCGTTCCATGGACAGCCACCAGAAGCGTTGCGCTATGGTCCAGACTGTTCGTCTAACCCCCAGGTGACAGGTGAGCAGCGAGGTGTGGGCCCAGTGGATCACCTGTGGACGTAACGCCGCCGGAACGAACAGGCGATTCTCTGGGCATCCACTAGGTGCGGGCTCCCCACCGTTGGCCTGCTTCACCTCTTTTTCCTCCTTGGGTAACTGCTCCAACCACCGCAGGAAGGTGGCAGGATGGGTTGGAGTTCCCTGGCAACCGGCCTCTGAGGGGGGAGTCCAACTTGGCGGGGACAGGAATCGGTTTAGTGTTCTGAGACCCCGGCCTGTAGGAAAGAACAAAGTGGAAACGGTTAAAAAATAGAGACCACCGGGCTTGGCGTGAATTCAATCTTTTTAGCCTTACGGATGTATGCCAAGTTCTTGTGATCTGTCCAAACAATGAAGGGGTGTTGTGCTCCCTCCAGCCAGTGCCTCCACTCCTCCAGCGCGATTTTAACCGCTAGCAACTCTCGATCTCCTATATCATAATTTCGGTTGGCCGGGGACAATTTGCGAGATAAAAAGGCGCAGGGGTGGAGCTTGTTGTCCTCCGCAGAACGCTGTGAGAGGACGGCCCCCACCCCCTCATTGGACGCATCCACTTCCACTACAAACTGTCTGGCCGGGTCTGGCACGGTAAGAATAGGAGCGGACGTAAAGCGGGCTTTGAGCTGCTGGAAGGCTCTTTCGGCTTGGGGAGACCAGCGGAAGGAGGCTTTGGATGAGGTTAACGCATGGAGCGGAGCCGCTATGGCGCTGAAGTTTCTGATAAACCGCCTATAAAAGTTAGCAAACCCAGGAATTGCTGCACCTTTTCTCTGGCTATCAGGAGTAAGCCATTGAGCCTGGCGCATACTTTGGCAGATCATCTGCACTAGCCTTCCCAGGGCTATGATAAAGCCAGAGTACAGTCTACCGGCGTGAAACTCACTCTTTTTCTTTTACAAATAACTGGGATTCTCCAGCAACCGCGGAGAGACCAGGCGGACGTGAGGCGCGTGAGAGTCTAAATCAGGCGAAAAAAAAATAAAATATAAATTCGAGGTGAGCGAGCGAATCGATTAGGAAGTCCCTAAGGACATCATTAATCATTGCCTGGAGAAGGCGGCTGGGCGCGTTAGTTACTTAAGCAGCGTACAAATATTCATAGTGACCACTGGTGTTAAGCCCTGTCTTCCGTGCAAGTAAGCCCTCCCTAATTCTCACCAAATGATAAGCATTAGTGGGTCCAATTTAGTGAACAGTTGGCTTATGTAGCTAAAGTCCAGCGGAGGACATTAAGCGGGCGGTACCCGATTTTTATGAGGATTTATTTCATTTAGCAGGTGAGTAATCAATACAGGGCGGAGTGACCCTCCCTTTTGCGACAAAGAAAAAAGCCCGTAGCCCTGCCGGAGGAGGAGGTGAATGAGACCGGCTTTTAAGGGGCGCCTCAATGTATTGGTCATAGCGGCCTTTTAGTCCTAATGTACGCCTAAAGCCCCTTAGGAATGGGAGCAGGGGACCAGGTCTGTAACACAATCATATGGTCGGTGAGGCGTGGCGAGAGGCCTTGCTCTTGAACACCTCCCAAATCATGGTAACAACTTAGGATTGATGTCCAAGTCGGGATTAGGTAGACCGCGGTTCTAGATGTGGTAAAGTTACTTTAGACAGAGTTCTTTCAGACAGCGCCTCCGGTGGTTTGAGGCACTGACGACTACATTCCTTAGCCCACGGCAAAACCCTCCCGGTTAACCAGTTTATGTGAGGTTATGTTGCTGGAGCCAGGAAGCCTAGTACTAGGGGTGTAGCACAGGAGAATGGGTATAAATAAAACTCATAAGTTCTTGGTGATTCCCCAGACTTATCTTAACGAGCTCTGTCTTGTGAGTCACATCGAAAATTCTACTGCCGTCCCTAGCAGCTGGCGGCTAATGACTGTGGTAACTGTTCTGAAAGCTTAGCAGGTTTTAGCTGGGGTCCCAGTCCATAAGACTCTAGATCCACGCCTGAATCTGAGAGAACCCCAGAGAGTCAGAGTGTTCATGCATGGTTACCTGGAAGTCAGTCAGGGCTCATGGAGGGCGGGTGGGCGTGGAATCGGCTGTATTCCCCCCTTTACTGGCGAGCCTGCCCTTTTAACGGGCAGGTGGCGAGAAGATGTCCGGATCGACCACAGTAAAAGCAGCGGCCTTCCTGCAGCGGCAGCGCGTACTCGCGGACAGTCTGGAAGCGTCCCAGCTGCATAGCTTCCTCGGCTCGGCGGCTTGCGCGTTCGGTGGCGGCGATGCGAGCGCAACTCTCCCGTCTTCCGTTGAGGTCCTGCGGCCCCGGAAATGGTCCGTTCGCGGGCCCGTCCGACCCCTCCGGCGCTCCCATAAGCGATTGTCCGTCCGGATAGCGAGCGTGATTAGAGACTCAAATCTGGCGGTAGATCCAGCGGAACCAGTAAGTCCTGAATCGGGTCGGAGAGCCCCTTCAAAAAACTGTCGAACAGGGCTGCGTCGTTCCACCCACTCCCCAGGGCCAGGGTCCGGAAACGGATGGAGTAGTCGCTCACACTGTCCCAGCCCTGTTTAATTCGGGTTAGCTGCCTCGCCTTTTCTCGGTCGGACTCGATGGGTCAACACCCTCCCTCAGGGCAACCGTAAATCCCCGGGCAGTCTCGCATCTGTGACCGTCAGCCCGAACTCAACTCAGCCAGTGGCCCACGTCTGTAGCTTCGTCGGTGAGTGAAATCATGAAAGCCACCAGCGCTTTCTCGAGTGGGAAGCCTTCTTGAGATGAGAGAAAGTGCATATCACAGGTTGTAACAAAGGAGTGGCATTCTCCTGACTCACCGGAATATTTCTCAGGGTCGGTGAGCCGAATCACCGCGGTGGAGGCGGCCGGTGTTGGCGGAACCGACTTCCGCTTGGCGGCAGTGGCGTTGAGGTGGCGCGTGTCACCGATGAGGCCCAGAACCTGCTGCACCTGCGCTGTCAGGTGGTCTACCTGGGCTGCCATGGCGGCCTTGAAAATCTCCTGGTGGTCTACGAGCTCTTTTACTCCTTGGTGGAGGAGGAGATCTGCTCCTCCCCTGTGTGCTCGTGGTGCTCCCTGAGCAGATGGCAGCTTAAATCCAGCGGGTCAGGCTTGCTGGGTCCCTTGCAGCCAGTTCATTTAAAGCTGACTTTATGGACCCCACGAGAAATGCAAGGCTCAGGACGCAAAGTTCAAGGAACGGCAATTTAATGAATACAAAGTAGCAACACAAAATCACTCTTACGAGGAAAAAACGCTAGCTAAACTAGAAAAAGGGTCAAAACACAAAACCACTCTGGCGAGGGAAAAAGGAACGAAAAGTAACTCATAAACTTATCTAAGTACCAAAAGAACTCAGAAATCCTCCCTGAGGAGAGCCAGAAACAAAAGCACGAATAATCAAAAGTAGCAAACAAAACAATGAAACCAATGATCAACCTGACGGTAATAGAGCGTGGAGGAGGGCTTGGAGATGAGTACGCTGGTTCTCTGGCGACACAAGGACGACCTAAGACGAACTGGCACAGGACAGGAGACGCAGACAATATATACACACCGGGATGGGGGAACACAGGTGGAAGCAATCAGGGCGGGGAAAGACAATCAGACAGGCGGGAAGCACAGGAGGAAGGGCAAGCTACTTGAAACGAAAGGGAAGTTAGTACTTTCAAATAAAACAGGAAGACCTAGACAATACTGACAAGACAGGGAACTAAGCATGGCCAAGCTTGACTCGTCATAACAACAACCATTAATGAGCAACACTTTTACAGTCCTGTCAGGATGCAGCCTAACTTTAAAGGCATGGTACTGGTGATCAAAACACATGGTTTCCAGCAATTTTCCTGAGAGCAATACACTGTCATCTTTAACAACAATAGTCCTGATCTTACAAAACACAGGTATCTCAAATGAGTATAGATAATAAAGTCATGGCGGTACTCTGTACCATGATGTTTTATCCACTTGGCAGAAAACACACTGGTAGACAATACAGCTCCAAGTTTGGAAGCAATCTCTGAATCTTCTTTGAGCTCATGAAGTGTCACCATCTTTCCTGGACCTAAGTTAATCTTTCCTTGCTGAAGACTCCTGCATCACCTACATCACCATACAACTTTGATGCTTTTTGGCTAATGTTAGTGTAATGTTTTTAAAGCTTTTTAACTGTTTCTTAAAGAAATTATGTTTGGCTTCATAAGACATGCACCACATGTGCAGAACTGGGCCAATGTTCCTAATATTACGAGGATAGTGTATCATGAAGTGATGCTTTGGCAAGAGATTGATTGCAGGAAATAGGTGCTTGAAAAGCAGATGATGATCAATGATTAAATGTTTGAGGTAAATGGTCATGCCTTCTGGCAGGCTAGTGAAAAATGTTCACTATCTGGAGAAGCAAAGAAAGAAGATACCAGTGTTTATCATCTGGCTCTGTATTAAATCACCCGAATATAAAGACATATTGCGCCAATAAGCACCAGACTGTATGGCATTCGGCCCCCAAATCGTACTTCCATCAAACAACTCTTGAGGTGGGCCGGTTTACTTTCTAGCTAGCTTGGCCACATAAAAAAGTAAGAAAATGGCCATGACATAGTCTAGGGTGTCTTATTCCTTATATACTGCTACATATGGAAATCACTTGAAATTACAATCACCAAAAAACAAAAATGCTGCTCAGGATAAATGACAGGACATACAGGTGTGAAACATTACTGAAGAGGCAAGGCATGGTGACTACCATCCAAATGTGTTAGTTCTTCTTTCTTGATTGATAGATTGATTAAGATTATGCAAATCAAAGTGTGTGCTACATTCTATAAAGTAAGCCACACTTGCATGCCCACACACACTGTATAGCTTTACATCAAAATATAAAGCTATCTTTATATGTTCTTTATATATATATATATAAAGAACATATAAAGATAGCTTTATATTTTGATGTAAAGCTATACAGTGTGTGTGGGCATGCAAGTGTGGCTTACTTTATAGAATGTAGCACACACTTTGATTTGCATAATCTTAATCAATCTATCAATCAAGAAAGAAGAACTAACACATTTGGATGGTAGTCACCATGCCTTGCCTCTTCAGTAATGTTTCACACCTGTATGTCCTGTCATTTATCCTGAGCAGCATTTTTGTTTTTTGGTGATTGTAATTTCAAGTGATTTCCATATGTAGCAGTATATAAGGAATAAGACACCCTAGACTATGTCATGGCCATTTTCTTACTTTTTTATGTGGCCAAGCTAGCTGTTTCCCTGTGTTTTCAGTCTTTGTGCTAAGCTAAGTTAACTGGCTGCTAGCACAAGCTGCATGTTTAATTGCTAAAGAATCTTATGGTTTAGGAAGAAAGTGTATTTCCCTCAAAGAGCAGCTGAGACAAACATTTTTACTTTGCAAAAGACGATTTTTTATTGATATTCATATTTTAAAGAAATATCTGAATCGACAGAAATGTAAAATGCTTTCAAGAAACTGTCATTAAATCTAAAGTGCAAATGCCGCAGTTTGTCTTCAGACAAGCAGTAGGTAGGAAGAGGAAGTTATTCTCCAATGAAGCCCTGCATCCCATAGTGTAGAGAGTGAGCTGAGGAGAGGTTGGTGGAGGGATTTCAAACATCACCCCCAGCCTCCCACCGCAAAGCTCGGTCAGCAGCGTGGCTTTGAGGGTTGTGAAGCTTTAGTAGAAGGAAAAGACAAGGAGGAGTTACAGGAGGGATAACACATAGATTTAGCACAGTTTGTGACCAGAATGTGGTCAGTTGATAACCCCAGACCAGCTGGAAACATGGAGGGAAGTGACCCATTTGCACGACTAGCGGGACAAAAGGTTAAATCATGAAATGTCTCATTCCGTTGTAATCTTTGAGTCACTGAGGAAGCTGTTTAAATGCACAGATGTTGCACCAGTGAAATGTTTCCATCAAAATCACTCAAGCTAAAATATCTCTGTTTATATTAGCATCAACACATTTCAATTGAATCTGGATCGATGAAGTCAAGGTTTTGTGCACCATAATAGCTAAAAGATGTCACCTAATAACATGTAATCCCTCCTTATCTTCACCTTCTGTAAGATCATAATGCCAGCTATTCTACTTGGAATACTAGATCAAATAGCCGATCCAGTACATGCTAATCTACTTGGTAGGCACTACAAGCTTTGAGAAAGATCTCCCCCACAGAGTCACGCTGGCTGCTCCACTCTTTAGCACATCTCAGGTTGCAGTTTGGCTGCCCGGCAGCGTAGGACTTTGAGGAAGCTATCAATCTTGTGGGAGTCCCGGCGGAAGCAGGACAACAGAAAATGGAAGTTGGTTAATTTGGAAATCTTGTCCTGGCCGATGTCATTTCCTCCTCTGTAGGGCAGCGAGGCGATGATCTGAGCTGCTGGACCCATCTGGGAGAGAAAGGAAGCATGTGAAGAGGGAGAGTTAGAAAACGGAGGAAGGCTTTACTTTAGAAGAACGCAAGAGCAAAACGAAATTCATTCGAGCGTCTGTTTTCCCACACTTGCACACCTTGCCAGAGAGGATATCCAGGCCATCCCCCAGGGTCTTTGTGTGCTCCTGCAGCTCTCGGACCTTGTTTAATATGTTGCTTTGTGCTGGGTGAGGCAGGGTCTTAGCGGAGGTGGACAGGACCACCAGAGGGTCCAGCCAGGCTTGGAGCAGGGAGCGAGCCAGTGACAACAGGTCTGCTTCCTGCAAAGGACGTCAGACAGATAATATGAGAATACAGAACGCTGAGAGGTGACTGCGAAGATGGGAGATTAACATAATATGATATGAGTACAAAAAAGTCTGAGGTGAGGTGGCGTTTTGACAAAACTGCACAGAAATAGCATTAGTGATTAGTGACAACCAATCATGTCTCCCAAAGATGCTGTGATGCTGCTTGTTGGCCTGCAGAGGTCAGTGAGTGTTCCCAAAGTTAAAGCCACAGTAAAATAAGATACATCTCCCCTTGAGCTCATTATTGCATTCTGACTGTTTTTCAAAGGACTGTTCAGTCGCAACTGGTTCTCTTCAATCAGTAGCAGTTTGATAGATTAGAACTTTACACTTCGTTTGGATAAAAGCTGAGATCACTCATCAGTTTTCTTTGCACTCGTGGAGACTTCAGTCAAGACTCAAGCGACGCGGTGATTCAACGACGCCAAACTTTAGCTCATCTTTTGATTTGATTTAATAATTAGAACCAAAAATGGAGGCGATGGCAGCAAAACGAGGACCGCAGGGTTAAAGTGAGGACACCACTGAAATGCGTTAAAAGCTCTGAATATGAAAGGAAGTGAGAAGCGAAATGAGATCCAGTCACTCACAGAGACTTGCAGAGCCTGCTCCTTGTCATTGGGCGTCTGCAGAGAGGAGGTGTGGCACATTGAGGGACGGGGCATGATCGCCCGGCCTATAGGAGGGAAATGAGAGTCCTGGGAGGGACAAAGGATCATAATTATATTGTACTGTACAATTATGAATAACTGCTGAAGGTGTCGATGTTATGGAAAGCAATTATGCATTACGTAGCATTTAATACACGAAAAACTAGACTCGCATGCAAATCCATGAGGTCTCCTGCTCAGTTCAGGCCCAAGGCAATCAGGAGGGCACGGCTGAGTGGAGCTCTCTACGGTGTATATGGAGGAAGTCACTTTCAGACGATGCACACACACAAACACACACACACACACACACACACACACACACACACACTGCACTGACCAGGTCTTGGGTGAGTGTCGTGCTGAGGGAGTGCAGTGTGTCAGAGCGCTGAGAGGCTCGGTCAAGCAGGTCGCTGATGGGGACGGCACCACACGCCGCCGCTGCATACACCACTGTGGATCATGGTCACGTGACAGAGATGAGACAGTTTGGCTTTAGTGTTTTTGGCTCCAGTCGAGGTGACTGTGTTAAAGTCAGATTTCACATGTTTTGTCTCAGGTGGCTTTATAAAGCAGAAACACACAAACTGAAATACCTCATGCTCTTTCTCACGTCGCAAATGATCATTCTATTCTATTTTATGCAACACCAGCCTAATATCGACATGGTATTACACTTCATTCTGTTTCATACCCTTTTCCAAGATACAGTATATAAAAAGCATAATTTGCTTATAAAAAGCATAATTTGCTTTTTATATATAATTTGGAATAATTTGCTTTTTATATATGATTTGGAATAGTAAAAGCCTGACAGAGGTGGAAACAGAGGTAAATATTTAGAAGTTTAGCATCAGACTGATTTTCTTGAACAATACCAGCAATAATAAACCAATAAACATCATGACTGGTTTACAGCAGGAAATGTGACAGTATAAAAAATAAACTTGTCAGGAGTTTTCTGCAGAACCTCAAACATAATTTTGGCAATTCTGGGCTGCAGCGTCTTCATCTGTCACATAGACTTTCACCAAAGTACGAGCTGATATCGGTCCACAGCCCGGCCCTGGTGACTTGTCGTTCCAGTTCACGTCAGGGGTTCAAAGCTCTGACTAGAGCAGCAGATCATACGTGTGTTTTCATTAATTAGAAATCTATTGTAAAATTTAATTTCTTATCATTTTAGTGTCATAGATCGTGTTATTTGTATGGATTTAAGACAAATAATGACAATAATTTAAAGTTTTAAAAATCGTTTTCAGACGCAATAGACCGGCTCACCCATCATGAAGAGTTTGCTTCCATTGGTTCTCCTGTGGGCCATTTCTCCTCTGCTGAGCTTCTTCACTCGTCGCTGTTTCTTTCTCTTTTTCCGTGTTGCCTCCATTTTTATACTTCCTTGGCTTCAACCGTTCGGTTGGTTATGCAGCAGCTGGGTGAGTGGGCGCTGATTGTTTGGGACTTGTTTGGTCCGGTTCATAATGAGAAACATGGCAGAGGAGAGTTGAATTGATGCAACAGGTTGATTATTGTGTTTGTGTGTGTGTGCGCGTGTCTCTCTCTCTGTGTGCGTGTGTGTGTGTGTATGGCACGGATGTGGAAAAAGTCCCTCTCTGATCTTAATTAGATAAATGAATAAAAACACTGTTGTTTAGGTCAATGTTTTATAATATCGCTGCGACACGTGTCTTAATTCATCACAGCGTCACTGCGGCGTTAAACTGCAGGTCAACTCACCTGAACTTTGTAAAAAAGGACCAACCTGAGTAAAACTAATAAAAGGACCACGTAGAAACACTCTGTTACCAATCAAAGCCTGGAAACCTGCATTTAAATGCTGTGCTTATTTGATGTAATAATGTTTTAATTACATAATATACTGCATTACACCACCAAACACTGATGAACTGAGAACACCGCGGATCTTAGTGAAACATTACATTATTCTCTCACTGATATTCCTTCAATATCAGGATGAATTGATAGTAATAGCAACTTGGGCGCACATCTATCTGTCTACATCAACTCAGTAGGGCCATCTGGTGGACATGTGTGGAATGGCAGGTCCAACATGACACTAGACAGTGTGAAGAGATGGAGGCAGAGTACAGAGAGCAGAGAGGTGAGAGACACCTCAAAAGCACATTCATTAATTGTAATTAATTGCGTTTTACATATTTACACAAAAGTCACAAACGTGGCTTCGTGGCTCTATAAGTGAATTTTATAAAACAGTGAGTGTATGGTCCTTTAAGAGTCCATTTCAGCCCGACACTCGTATAATTTGCATAATGTGATGACATATTGACAGAGGCTCAGAGCTGATTTGATTATTAGGGTGGTGAGTGTTAATGTGATTTGATGGCTTTCTGCTCCAACCTTTCCATATTTGAGCGTCATGTTCCTGATTGTTCGGGAATGTGTAAAATAAATAAAATAATATCACCATTTTTTCAGATTGTTTCCATCATTAATATTTCTCTCCTCCTGAGCTTATGAAGCTGTCCTGTGTTTAAAAAAAAAAGGATTGAAGTGGTGAGTCGAGGAAATACAGGTATGACCATAAAGAACTGATATTATATATGGACTATTTAAAATATATCAATTCCTTTTGTTCAGCTTGACACTGTTCACAGCTAAAGTAGAGGTCATCGAGGTCAAACTAAAACAAGTCCCTCAGATAGATTTGATTTGGGATTTTTGGGACTGATACTGGTTTTAGAGGGAATTAACTCAGCAGATAGTGACGCTGTGTCCCACGGAGTGAATTACTGAGCTGGATGGAAAATCCAGCTTTTCCTCTGTGGATGTGTAATGCATAGCGCTTTGGGTATGACTATGCAAAGGTGCTCAGAGGGTTGTTTTCTTAAACAAATAACTTTATAAAGGAATATGTCAGTTTAATGCTCTTTATGTAACTTTGTAGTGACACCACATTGTATTTAAAGTATTTGTTTGTGCATTTGACACCAGACAAAACTGGAACTGGTCAGGAAAATATACGCCGATATCAAAATGATATTAATAGATATTAATTAGTTAGTTAGTTGATATGTTTGTGAGGCTCTAGTTTGGATTTGAGTTCTCAGAGTTTGTGGTGTTGCATAAAAAGACCTGTGCACTGCACTCAGGGGTCTAAAACGAAGGAGACTCCATTGGATTGGATCACGTGTTACAGCGGACAAAAGTCATGTGTATCTTTTAGAGTAAATCTCTTCAGTTTAAAAACACATTTGCAAGTTATTATCATAAAATTAGATATAAATCATGAAGTATAAAGCTGATAAATCAGTGTTGAGTGGGGTTGAGTGGGCAGTAATTAGACTGAGTTAAGAGTAAAGTTTATATTTCTTCTGTCCTTTCTGCCAAGAGGTGACCTTTGCACTGTATATATATATATACTGTTTATATTCCCCTGTCCCCTTAATGTACACTACCACATGTTGTACTGTACTTGTTGTAATGTGTAAACATGCACATGCGCACAAAAGCCTCCCATGCCTCCCACTTCGAAGGCTCCACTGATCTTTATCACCTGCAAAGCACAACCTGCAACAGTGGCAACATCCTGAGACACACACACACACGCACACACATTTTTTTATGTTGAAATCCTCAGTAGCTGGAAGCAAAGGCCCACTTGTTGTCAGGAAAACAGGTTCATGTTGCTAACTCTGGCATCCAAAGCAAAAAAAGAGGGTGTGTTGTTGTGTGTTTGTTGTAAGTGTTTGAACATGTAAATCTTGTTACTTGTGCAAAGTCAGTGTGAAGCCTGAGGGTCTTATCTCACCTGCACATACAGAGAAATAATCAGGAAGTGAAGGTTAACCTGGTTAAAAGCCTGCAGCATTGTGGGAAGCGCAGGAACCATATATCTCTTCTTTACAAGCTGACATGGCGACATTTTTTTCTTTCTCTCCTCCCCCCCCCTATCTTCCAGCTCTCCCACTGCAGATACCATGAGCGCACACATGCACACACATGCACGCCCAGTTGTAAACCAGAGCTACACACCCCCTTTTCAGTGAGCTCACCCTCACTGTGGAGCAGTTGCAGCACACTAAAGCCCTACTGCACACATTTACACTCACTTTTTGAGCCGTCCAGCTCAGGACCAGGACGTCCCATCTGCAGACAGGTAGGTATCAATGCCATTGTTTTATGAATTCAGTCACATATGGTGGGTTTCTGCACAGGAAGCTACTTGTGCTGCTCAAAGTACATGGTGTACCCTCTTGTCTCTGTGCACATGGACTCACGCTGAGGTGTGGAATGAACTTCCCATTGAAGTACTTTTCTGTGTGCTGCACAGAGAAACTCTTTTGTTGCTCAAAACTTTTATATGCAACCTGTAAGAATTGAACACTGTGCACGTTGGTGAATAATTCATAATATAGAAAAACACACTTTTATACCTTTTGCCCCTATTTTATAGTGCCATTGGGTTGTTCTGCTTCATTTTGTGCCCTCATGCCAGAGAATTTATGCATGAGAGAGCATTACTCCTGCAAGAAGAGGTCAGAAGAGGAGTTTTTTCCATGCACTGAGGTAATTGGTTAATGCTAATGTAATTTAGGCACCGCACACCTTTTTGTTGAATATGAATGAGCACTAATTTTGGAAATGGCACAGTTAATGTGGGCTGGGTTTGGGTTCACAATGCAACCATTCAGCTTCATGTCTTTGGAAGCAGCCTGAGGTCGCTGAGCTCACACGAGTGCGCGCACTACATATCCCATAGTTCATTTGGCTTGCGTCAAACCTTAAAAGCTGAACCAGGTGTGCAGGTCAGATGAGACGCGCCAGAGAAGTTTGTTAGACAAACCATTAAAAGAAGTTTATTTTGTGTTTTATGTGATTTAGAATGAGAGAAGCTGACAGTCGAATCTCAATGAGAACCATGCAAAGTGTGTGCAGTTTTGCGCACAATAGCGGTTTTTCTTTGTTTGTGCAAAGTAGCGACGGTGCTTTCGGACGTTTTGTGCAGACTGTTGCGTAACGTGAGGAGCGCGGACCATTGATGTAACATTACACAAGTGTATATAATGTCTCGCTGTGATAGTAGACGATAAGCTTGGGTCATAAATGAGCCTCCGTCCTGTGTAAAAGTCGCTTCACTCAAATCACCGAAAGAAAAAAACACACTTATTCCTCGAAGTCCCGTTTTGACATCATGACATCACGAGACACAGAAATGTGTTACTTAGCAACATTTATCATTCAGGCAAACTCCTAGTGTGCTGCAATTATTAAATATTTTATATTCATGTTTTGTTAGTCTTTAAATTTTAAACTAAATTAAAAATTGTTGGATTTCGGTATTAGAAATACTCAAATATTATATTACATCCAATGACATTTCTATTGTCCTGCAGCTGTTTAGGTCCAAGCCGCAGCTGAGGCATAGATACTTAATCTAAGAATCCACCAGTAAATAGTCAGACGTTCTCAGGTTCCAGCCTCTCAAATAAAAAAAGGAGTTTTCAGGGGTTTTTTTTTTACATTTTCTTTCATTTGTAAAATGCGAGGACACTTATGGATTGATGATGAACTGATTCATCAAAGATATAATCATCAGATTAGTTGATATAATCATTAATTGCGGCCTTAATTCAAACTTCTCCAGGGGATGTTCTGACTGTGACCTTGGACAAGCTTCCGAGTTCCTACAAGGACAAATGGTTCAACGTGGCCACTGCTCCCACTTGTTGAATAAATACCATAAATATACAATGTAGCATATTATAAATGACTGCATTGATTACAGATAATAAGACACGTTGTTTAGCCCCAAAACATTTTGCTATGACCTTTGAAGTGTGGCTGCCATGTGCTGCGATGAAGGCTGCAGGGAGCAGGATGATGTGATCTCTTGGCACAAAACTGCCACTAGGTGGCATAGTTTAATGTGGAGTTCATGTTCCAGCACACACACACACACACCATGTACTTCTCTCCTTCACACTGTGCATTGCTATAGATACATGAATGTCCTTAATTAGAGTGTTCTACCATCAATATTGGCACATTTAGTGTTTGGTTAGCCACCTAAGTGTCAGTTTATTTGTTTATTCTGCATGCCTCCATGTGCTGTTCAGTTGGGTAGAAGCTCCACTTGATGTTAAGGTGGCACTGGAAGTATCACACGGCATGATGAACCTGTCATCAGTGAGGAGCCTTAACGCCCCACTGCCCGTCTTTTGTCCTTGTTGCCCAATCTTCTGCCTTTGTACTTCAGTTGAGGTCACTGCCCCTTCACCCTTGTGCCCCCTCCCACCCCTAACTGCTGTGTACACACGTGTGCAGCCCACTCACATGTTTATCTCCTCCCACCTCCTGCTGTGGGACCTCCCCTTTCACCAGCTCACTCTCAACTCCTGTGTCTCTCTATCTCTCTCTCTGTCTCTCTTGGTGGCTCTGGGATCCATAGGCATTTCGGAGGACAGGAACAGGACAGGACACGCACCCTCAACACCACACAGCAGCACCACAAACATGTCGGACTCCGAGACCGCCGCCGCCCCCACTGAGGCCCCCATCCCTGCAGCTTGTGCCAGCATCAAGGCTGACCTGGACAAATGGTAGGTGACTGTGTGTGTTTTGCAAAGAGGCGCGCTAAAGAGAACAGAAGTTTAAATGTGTTTCCTCAACCTTCAGTGAGGAATAGCCATTCTCGTGACAACAAACTTGATGATCACATAGAAAGCTCTCACAACCATTGGTGCACCTCTGGAAGTTCTCAACTGGCTTCAAGCGTCGCCTTCAAATTTTCAGTATTGCTCACGTGTTGAACCGGCTGAAGGTGGAGAAGCCCTGAGGTTTCATCTGAATCAGTTGCAATGCATTCAGATGTTACCTAACAAGCTGTCCAGTGGCTTCAGAGACACAGATTGTCGCTTCTCAAGGATCTGAGCTGATTTAACATTGCACAGGTCTCAAGAATGACTGAGAAGACCGCGGCATCCAGAAATGCGCCATGCTAAAATGGAGTCTCTTTGTGGGGAGGCTATTGGTGCCGAAAATCACCAAAAGGAAACGAAGTGTTGCATGTTGAAACGTAACTAAATTTGACATCCCAGCTGGGTGCAGGGGGCATGGGTTATGAAAACTTGGGGTACCCTATGTAGGGTGAGTGATTTGGGAATTAATAATGTGCAACAGCGGAGTGATGTTTGATGCTCATCTGCACGCATGGATGGAGGCTGGGAATCTGCTTGCGTCACTAGCCTTTTCCCACAATACCTTGCGCTAGCTCGTTTGTCCTCGCCATCTCCTTTTGCCTCTTACTGTATCAGTGATGAGGGACACCGGTCTGGCGAAACCCTTTTTTTGCATTCATTTGCAGCAGACACTGCTCTTTGCATGCATGCATGCATGCATGTGTGCAATCATGCACGCTTGCATGCACATCTTAGAGAGAAGTACAGTGACACAACACGTTGGCGCACAAATGGTGCACAGCTTTGTGGCTTCTGTACATCAACCATCCACACCTCCTCTCTGGAGCAGTTCTTTTTGACAGGAAGGGATTTCTGGTGGATGGTTATTAATTCGGGGTCTTAACCTCTGATTAAATGAACAGTTAACATTTCTTGAACACTTGATGTGTAATTGCATATTGCAATTTTGCTTTTTTTGTGCTCAATCGTGTGGTGTACACATATATTTTCATAGTAAAGGCTGCTGAGTCTGTCTTCAGCTGGACTGTCAGGCCTTGATAAGAAGGCAGTGGATGTGTGAAGCCTTTAGATAAGACCGCAGGTTGAGGTGGAGGAGGGAGGGCTGGCAGGGCAAGGTGTGGATGGTCGGCTAATCATGTGTAGAAGTTAAACATGTGTCAACTTTCTCCCTGCTTATCACCTCTTAAGTGTCTGAAGACACTTCATGATCCAGTACAATATGCGTGCTTGATAGTTTGTTTGACATAAATTGCTATTTTTCCCATGTTTAGGATTTATAAATATCATCGATCTGTAACTGATGTAGCTGGAGTTGCTTTAATGTTTAAGATCTGCTGATAGTTCCTATATATGTTCAGTCCAAGGGCAGCCATGATGAGGGGCCATGCTATATACCACAGCTTGTTAAAATGAATGAAGGTCTATACTGGGAACTTGTGCCAAGGTCGGACAGTTTTAAGACAGTACAATCAGTTTATAGTGATAAGGTGTTCTGTCACTCATGTTACATATCATGGTTCCAGGCGATAAGTATATGTGGGCAATTATATGTGGAGCATGAACCCACGACCTTGAAGGGTGGAAAGTCAGCTGACACCAGCCTTAGCAAGGCTTGAGGAGCCAGTGTTAATCTGAGGGCCACTGTGGCCCCTGACGAGCTACAGTTGGATCCTTGACCTGGCCTATGGTGGATCCTGCTGTTTAAACGCAGATATTTCCCTCAGAACTGCTAAAAACCATAACAAAGCTAAATGAGATGGAACATCTGACATGGCCCTGTCAGATTGTTGGAGACATGGCTCCAAATGAATGAGATTATCACCAGTGGGCTCAGACACAAATTGAATGTGCTCAACTGGGGGGCAGACCACCAACAGGGTACCAACAAGTGCCAATTGTGCAGGACACAACCCAAATCTAATTTGTCCACCAGAAATATCCTGGTGGTTGAAGGACTTCTTCTCCTCTCACCTTTGCAAGTTAACCATGTTCCCAAGGGTTTGTTTGTTACATGTGACAGCTGATACATGCTGTCATCGACCTCTACCATTTGTAGTGCCATTTAAATGAGAGTCGTTAAAGTGTACCGCACAGCGGGTCAAGGTAAGAATTTGACATCGATCAAGACTGAAGGTGGTCACTGCACCCCCACGCGGCATGTGGCCAGTCACATGACCGACTCTGCATGCGGAAGTGCAAAGGCGGTGGAAATGCGCTGCTTTCCTGCTTGGGTCTTTCATTTTATCCCAACCAAGCCACCACCATGGCCGACTCCGCATAATGAATACCATGACCCCTATGTATTTATAGACAGCATGGACAGACGTTTCGACGCACCGGTGTGACTGTATGTGTGGGATACCATGACATGTTCCCTGCCATAGATCATGTTACTGTTCCACCTGACACCTGCTGCTTTTAACCAGCCCAGCCACATAAGCAACAGCCTCACATTCACACGCGTAGAGGCGGCCATACTGGCTTCAGGCCCACATGTTGTGGCGATGAGCATGTCTTTACACTGGCTCTGGGTCAGATTTTATGGTTTTTTCCACAGTTTAATGACAAACTTTTTATGCAGTTTGATGGGAGAACACATTTATTACGCCTTACTGCTAAATAGTGATAGTAGCTCTGACCTTGTCAAGGTCACAGCAACAGGCATGTGTGGGTCAGTAAAGCATGGCATGCCTTAAAAACATTACATCAAGTCATGTGCAGTGTAGTTTTCCCTGCACATCAGTCATTTAACAGTTTTAGTGCCTTATGGTTTTGCTAACATGGTATTTAATGTATATATGTATGTTAATGTTGATTGCATTGACAATCAGTACATTCGCACCTTTTAAAGATTAGATCAGCTTGGTGACACAGTGTTTATTCTTAATTTCTGAACTGGGAACATCTCCACATCAAGTCACATGTGTTTGTGACTTTGCTTTACTGTCTTTTAAAAGGGTGAAAGCTTGATTCTAATGCAGAGACCTGCCTGATTGTTTAAAGGTAAACTTTTAGAACATTCCTAAAGAATGTTAACCGGACAAGAGTTGAAATATTCTGATGCTGAATCAACATTATTAAGAAAATATTGTTGCAGTGTATGAGAATCACACACACACACGATAGATCTATAATGCCCACAGTGACATGCAGTACTGCATGTGATTTGCTGAGCTGTTAATTTTTTGCTAATATTTGTCATGTAATGGTACTGGTTAGCATGTGTACTTTGAGACTCCAGGCTCTTTCACAAGAGCTGGAACGTAGAATCAAGCCCAGCCTCCCCACCCCTGACAGGCAGACAGACAGATGGATACACACACACACAAACGCACACACAGTTGCCTGCCTTGTATTTGCAGACATGCATGTAGACTCTTGCCAGTGGAAACTGTGCCTGTTTTCATTATGGAATTTGGTGACTCAGCAGAAGTCAGTAATCTGAGTGCTGTGCTATAGTAGTAGTGTCACGCTGGCACCAGCATGCCCCCTCCCCTTCAACCCACCCATGCTGCACCATCTATCATGAAACCTGGTTAGCAGCCTTAGCAGTTAGCATTTCTCTGAGACTTTCTGGTCCAACAAGATGTTTTAAGGTAAAAAATAAAAGCAGATCTTTCAGACCTTTGACCAATTATTTGAACAAAACAAAGAAAAAGAGACTTTAAGTGATCGAAACTCAACGCACATTTGTTTTAATGGTCACAAACTTAAAAGGTTTGGAGAACCCTGGCCGAAGCTGCAGGATACTTTGATTATGGTCCCCTACTAGATCACGCAACTGCACACTCAGCCTTAATCACATGATCTCATGACTCATGTTTGGCTCATGCATCATCTTTTACCGCTGCACCTGCCCCGCGATCTATTATGCATGTTTCTCCCAGAGGACTACTGCTAGCCCAATCTAAATAATTCAGCCCTCATTTCCTGATTGAGTCCGAGACATCAGGACGACGTCACTCTCTCACCCAGTGGTGATCACCCAGACCTGTAGATGCTGACATCACTGCTTAGGATGCAGCTAGTGCTCAATAGAGTCTTTAGTTTAGTGTTTAGATTACAAATCATCCCAGTTGTGGCGTTTACCAGCTACTTTGAGGAACTCCCTGGACAGTATTACATCTGACTATTAGAAGCTTTGTTTTATGTAATCTAATAAGTACAACTGAACGAGAACTGGCCAGTAAGATGAGGCCTAAAGTGGTCACCATGACAACCCACGACCCCGTAACGTGACCTCACTTAGAGTCGTGCTTTCTCTCGGGAGATTGCGTGATTACCGCGGCGGTGATGTCATCGGCTCCTCTCCTTCCTCTGCTTGTGCACGTGACTGTGCTGCTCTGTAATCCTCCTTTTGGCTCTTCAGACGCATGTATGCATTCATATACTGTGTACGTTGACTGCTGTTGAATCAGACGTGGGAGAATGTGCAGCACGGTCAGTTAATGATGTTTTTCAAGGATGAAACTGAAACAAGTGAGCCCACATTTGGAGTACACAGTGCATTTCACAGCTTGTGCTCCTCTGTATGTGATAGGCCTCTGTTTCTCATGTTGTGTAATAATGTCCCAACTGGTTTAGATGGCATTTGAATGGCAGTTGTCTCTGGGCTACATCAGCATGGTAACCACTTTGTCTATGAGATTCCTCCATCCACCTCACTTCAGTCAGTTTCCATTGGGATTTAGATTACAGTATGTGTGTGTGTGTGTGTGTGTGTGTGTGTGGTGTTTCAGCAGGATTATCTGACCAAACGTCCTCAGAGAGGGACATCGCTGCTCTGACATTGTGGCATCATCAGTGCAGTGCATCAAGCGAGCATTCACTGACTGTGTCCGTGCACACACACACTCCAATACACCACCAGAAATGCATGCTTGCAGTGACACAAGCTCAAGACTCCCGTTTCCTCACACACACGCTCACCTCCTGCAAAAGTAAAGCGCTGAGTGATAATCTGCAGCGGCCAGCTGTGTGTTACATCACTAATAGGCACCCGGCCACAAAACAAAGAAATAAAGCAGCAGAGATGACTCTGTGGAGCTGAGCTGGTATATTAAAATAGTTGCCAGGCTGTAATGTGACGACAGCGCTGCGTTGCACACGTTTTGGATTTGCAGAATAAACCCTGCTGTGTGTTCAAGCGATGACACAAGGCTTAAAATGAAACTGATGCGGGTTCATGGATTTAAAACATAAGGAACCTGAAAGCTGAATCGCTGGAACTTGATTGGACGATTTTCCACCCCTTTTGTGAATGACTGTGGTCTGTCCTGTGTCTGCCGGACATTAAAAGTCATCCCCTGTTCCACATGCTCAACATTTTAAGTGGGAAGCTGCAGCAGTGGCAAATGTTGTGTTAATGCAGCTCTCGATTATAGCTGTAGGCAGGAACTGTGAGGCTGACATCAGTCAGATCAGATTAAATCAGTGATGCTGGACTGCATCCATACATTCTCTGTGAAACCACTGTGCATAGAACTACTATATACAGAGGTAGTTACTTGGTTAGCTTTCAAAGGAACAACCATAAACTTTAAATTAGATCTTCTACATACTGGGTCAGTACTGTTTAAGCTGAGATAGAGGGATTGATGTTTGGAAGGTGTGGACGGCTGCCTTGCTTTTCAGTTGGTTGAGGGGGGGATTGGAGGAAAGCAGGACGGAGGGATGCTCCGACCTCATGAAGCGATGGGAGGAGCTAACGGGTGGGTTTACATTCATGTATGAGGAAACCCCTCCTCTTCTGTTCTCATCATCTCACCTCTGTGTCCAGTCATCTCTGCATTATCACGCAACCTCTCTCCCCCCTCCCTCCTCTCCTTTCTGCTGTCCTATCAAACAGATGGGTTCATCCACATGGCTTTCTGTATCTCTCACCCCTCCCTCTGCCCCCTCTCCCCCTCCCTTCCTTCCCCCCTCTCGCTCCATCACCCTAATGCTCTGTGGCAGTGTCGGCTGCTGTGTTTGCTCCTGCATGGGAGCCTGAAATAATCTGTTAGTGCTCATTCTCTCTCTCTTTCTCTCTCAGTTTCGTCCCCTTTTTGCGTCATCCTTCATTCATTTATTCTTTCTACAGTCATTTGGGAATCATCTTACATGATATCCATTCATTCTGATGCTAAAAGCGATTGTGAGGTGAAAAGCTTTTTTTTTTTTTCAAAATCTGTTGATCTTGCACTGAACAGGGACACCTGGCAAACCAGAATTAGTCATTTTCCACGTCTCATTTCAGGTCAAATTCTCAACTAACACCTGTATTTTGTTGTTCCTGCTTGTAACAATTGTTAGCACATGAAACGCAGCATCTGTTTTGTCAACAGAATTAGCTGGACTGGGACTTTGTCAGTCTTCCCCTGACAAAAGCTAGATTAAGCCACCAACCATTCCTCTTTCCACTTCCAACTTGCATGCCATTTGTGTGAGGAGGTGACGCTGAAATGCCGCAGCCGCTTGTGACATGAAATGCTCCAGAACTGAAATGTGCTATGGCTCGACCCCCGCTCTAACTGTGGCTCATCTTTTCTCCCAGTGTGGCAGAGAAGGGAGCCGAGGGCTGCAAAGATCTGATGGAGGCCTTTGCTGCTTGTGTGAAGAGTGCAGCTGAGGGCACGTCATGAGGGGTCGCCTTCCAACCTCAAATGTAAGGATGTTAGTGTTTCTGGATTCATTCACTGTCACAGAAAGTAGTTCCCATAGAAACCATCCAGACCATCTCTAGACGTGTTCACATCGTGATTAGATCTCTGTTAAGTAGAAGTGAAATGCGTGCAGTGTGACCACTTAAGTAACATAACCACTCGGCAGGTTGAAAGGTCGTTGAACTCAGGCTCATCCTGCTAGCTTTAGAAAGCCCTGCAAAAGCTACAAGTGGTAGATGGCTCACTCACTGGTTTAAAATAGTCTTGAAGTCTAGTCAGGAAGCCCCACAAAGCTAATTTGCATAGACAAGAATGTTAATCAGTACCAGGTGTTAATGACGCCTCAGCAAATCAAAATACTGGAACTTGATCTGGAACTTTACACTTTTACACTATTTTTACTGTCCTGTTGGCGTCTGAATCCCCTGCCTCCGTCTCATCACCCTCCTCTCTTCCTCCAGGTCCACTGCACTGAGTCCTCCAAGTTCCCAGCATTCCCTTCTGCACAACAGCACTGGATTGAATGATGACGACGACAGTGACAACGATGGCGTGACAAACATTGCGTTGATTCAGGCTGACTTTGCAATCTGGCGGCAGTAAACCACAGTTTCCTCCCCCCCTCTGTTTTAGGCTTATCTGGTGTCCCTCAGTCTTACCTCCATTCCCCCTCTCCCCCCGCGGCTGACACACAGCACGTTGACTTGTAGACAGTTCCAGTGAGGTGATGGGCTGTGATGTAAATTGTCAACTTGAGATGAATACTTATAAATGGAAATAAAAGTATCAAATAATTGGTATAAAAACAAATTGTGATCTCTTCTTTTCTTCGTTTGGGAGGGGGTGGGCGTCTACTTTCTTAGAATATAGAAACTCAGAACAGACAGTGAGGGACTGATTTAATGTCTGACATCAGGGACCGTTCAGAGATGTAAGGTGTGATCAAAATGTTTTTAGGCGACTCCTAAAAAAACCCAAAAACCTGTCCTGATTTCTTTGTGCATTTATACTGATCCCGGCGTTCCTGCCAGGCTCTCAGTTACCCGGATGTCCCATTCTCTGTGTCTGCAAAGCATGCTGGATGCTCTCCATTGTATGAAAACTTCAAACCTCCTGCTTGATTTTCATTTTGGGAAAAGGTTTGTTGAATTTTGGGGATGGTGCAAGGAGCCAAATCCAGCAAGTAGGGCGGGCGGGCAGCAACAATTGTGTTGGCATGGACAAAAAAAAGTTGCGGTGTGAGCTGGCACACTGTAATGATTGAGCGCCCAAATGCCACTGTGCAAATTCAGGGTGCACAATCCCGTAAATGCCGGGTAAAACGACCAGCAGGCCCTCCTGACCTGACGCACCAACTTCCCTCTTTAACACTGCAGCTGTTTGTTTACTGGGTTGTAGCCGCTGAGGATCCTCCAGGTTTTTGGTCCATGGTGACTGTGCGTAAATGTGCACAGGCGGGATACCGCAAACCTGAACTGGCAAGTGGTCACATAACAGCTTCAGCTTGTAATTGCACAACTCGGTATGCTTACTCGCAACAACTCCACTAACAGCTGCTGCTTCCTTGTTAATGAGCTGTGCTGCATCCCGTAAGAGCAGCCGCCATCTGAAAACATTCTGATCTCCCCCTGAGTACCCAAAAAGTGATGATGAAAGTGAAGATGCCGCTTTAAATTATTCTATTGGATAACTCATAACACATGCAATATGTCAATATTTCAATTAAATGAAGTGTTATACATTTACTGTGATAATCTGGATCATCACACGCTCACACATCTTATTTACACTGCAAATCAGTCCATTATGCTATACTGTCAGCTGTCCTAATCCAGCCTCAGAGAGGGAACCCAGACTCCTTTTGGCATCACACCCACGCGTTCCCAGATTAGCCTGCAGTCAGAGGTACAGGTTTAAAGCCACTATACGAACGCTTAGAGAAGAGATCAATTTATAAAAACTGACAAAAACCCCTCAGACTGAAATAACCGCTGATGATTCTCTGCACATCTCACTTCTCGTCCATTCTTTTTCCTCAATTTAGAGTGAACTCAATTCTTTCCAGGCTTTAACACTTTAAAATATGTTTCCATGTTAAAGTTTTTAGAGTTTTAGGCTTAATTTCTCTCATAATTTAATAATAACTAACAGTGAACACAAGAGGGAGCCCCACCTGCACTACTCACCACGGTTTAGATCTTCAGATTTTCAAACTAAACAGCAGTAATGAGCTGCACTGCATTCAAACATGACAAGTACAGAGTAAGTAAGAAAGTCCAGGTGTGCACGTTTGATGTAACACTGTTCATGTGTGCGCACAGCATACATATATGACCTATGTAAACAGACGTGCTATGTTTCCAGGAATGTCCCTGTGGTATCAACATGTGAAAGGACAAAGCTACAAATCCACACACACACACACACACACACACACACACACACACACACACAGAATGATTCAGTTCCAATCCAACTAAAACCAACACAAGGAATGGCATCAGCAATCATTAATGAGCATGTACAAACACATAGACACACACAGTTAGATGAGGACAGTGATAGAGTGCAGCATGCTCGACATCAGATATACCATGTCCAGCTACTTCAGAGGGGTGTTGAGCTAAATGCATGAGGGCGATTCTGCTGAGGGGGGAGGAGGTACAGTATTTCTGCTTGTCTCTGCAGAGAAGAGGCTAAAGGGCAAAGGGTACAAGGTGTGTGTGTGTGTGTCCAAAGGGCAGTTTGGTGATAGTTGCTGCAGAGGTAAAAACTGTTTTAAAAAAGCCAAAATTTATGTAAACAGTAACAAACATTATTTGGATACCACCTTTCTGGAAAGGTTTAAAAGGTGCTTTACAGGATAGAAACAGCAAGTGATGGGATAATGAAAATGTTAGAACCATGGAGTGCAACGGCATCATCAACAGACAAAAAAAGTTCAAGTTCTATTCAAGTAAAACTGACACTGTATGTCTGACAGCTGATAGTGATAATTATATTCATTTTAGTTGACTTCAGTTGAAATCCAAATGCCCCAAAAACCTGCTGTCACAAGTTGAACCACATCCATTCACACTAAAAATCCTAATCTGTACAATAACCACAGTGGCAACCTTAGCTGTGAAATAAATAATAAGCAGAGTATTCTCTTTTTAAATGTACAACGGCTGCTCTGTATTGAGTTGCAGCTGCAGCACAGAGGATAATAGAGAAGGAAGCAGCAAATAACATAAGTTAATCAGCAAAGCATCACGTTATTGACCAACTGCTTCGGTGGAACGTTGATTCAGCAACAGTCATTCAAAGTCTGACCCACTGTATGACCGTCTTACGGCTGGGAACTGGCTTTACACCGTGAAAAGAAGTGATAACTCATGCTGTAGCACAATAGCACCATCCTGTGGTTAGAAAGGGCTCTTACATTAGCAGGCGCCACCGCTTTATGTGTTCTTTTACTAAACCTTTCACTTTACTGAAGCATTTTAAACACTGTTGCATGTACTGTTGCTTATAAAATTAAGATTTGCACAGACAGGCTTTGGAAAACAGCTGCACACTCGCTATGCATCACGCCGGGCAGGAAGGAAAACTACATTTCTATGAAACAAACTACGTTCATGTCTGATGGCTTCTCCACTCATTTTGGCCTGTGCATGTGTAAAACCACCTATCACACTGGGATGAAGTCACAGTTGTGGACTCGCATACCCATACTCACACACGGCGCCGTTAGATAATCTGAGTTACATCAACCGGACTGCGTCACGAGATTAAGATTAAAAAGGATTAAGATTTGGGAGTCGGCATCATCCAGATATCACAATGTGGACCTTAATCACAGCGTGCACTGATGCAGGAGCCGGTGGTGTCTGCACGTGCACGTTATGATCTGTCCCAGGAGTCAGTGGTGCATTGCGGCTGTTTGTCAGTTGAGTGTTTTATCAAAACTTTCTTTGACTTTTATGTAAAATTGGTTGAAGCTGTAGCCAAATAGTGTTAACTGAGCACACTTAGGTCCACTGATGTAATTGTTCTGTGGCCTTCAGCCTGGTCTTAATGCGATACTGTGTCATTGTAATAGAAGGAATATAATAGGAACATCATTTTTCCCCTTACAAATGCAAAATTCAGTTTGTAAGCAATAAAACACACCTTGCTGCGACAGCCTTGCTTGGTCAAACTAGTAGCGTAGAGCATACATAACTACACTTTAATCTTGTTTGTTCGGTTCCCATGCAGCTTCAGTGCAAATACTAAATCTCTGTATACTGTAACTACACAAACAGGATGGTAGAAAAGTAAAACAGTTAAACCAATCAGTAACCTTGTTGAATGTAAAAAGCTTGACTTAAGAAGTTCTTAACTTTATGTAATACGTCCTAGACTTGAAATAAGATAAATAATGCCCAGTGCCAGCCGGTTAATGGGCCTATGACTGAGCCTTGAGGAGCCCCTCCAGTGACTTATATTTGTTATTTGTGATAGTCAGTATCAAATGCTTTTGTGACATAAAGGATTTGTAATGGTGTGAGTTTGAGTTCTGTTTTGCTCATTTCCTGTTTTATTTTGGAGTTTTTCCACCTGGGTCTCTGCGCCTGTTTCCTGTTCCCTCCTGTGTCCTTTACACCTATGCCTCATTGGGTGATTGGTGTCACCTGTGTTTCGTTCGCCTCTTCTCCCTGGTCTTTATATTGTTTGTCACTCTTTTTGCCTTTTGTATGTTTGTATGTTTCTTGTGCAATTTTGGATTTCAGTCGGTTTTTTGAATTTGGATTTTCTACTTGCTGCAACCAGAGTAAGCTTTGTTTTCCTCTGTGAATTAAAACCTTTGAATTGCCAGCTGTGTGTCCCTTATCTGCATTTGGGTCCTCCCCCTAGTGTTCCTTATTCCCTGTTCCTCTTGTGTGGCACCAAACATAACAGGGTTAACCCCGCTGTCAAAGACATGAACCAGAAACATGTGCATAAAGTACATACAGTACAAGTGCATACATGTATGACAATAGTGCGAGCTGCCCTTGCAAATGCAGACTATGTGATATGGTCAGAGATCCAACAAGCAGGAGTTCTTAGTGTTTTGATAGGTGACAATTTAGGGAGCCAGCTTCTGACTAAGGGCTGCACAGGAGAACCCATGAACTCATCATAGGATTTTCAATTGGTCCCATTATGGCGTTGGATTCCTTGAGCACTGATACAGCAAGATCACTTCATCTGTCCTCTGAGGTCCAATGATGTGAGACCTGGTGCGTTTTTCCTGAAAGCCCCTTCTCTCCTCAACCACATCATGTTTCTTTCATCACACTTCAATGTCAAGCTGCTGAGTTTTCTACCAAACTAAAACACTTGCAGCGATAACGGAACCTTATTCCCACAACGCTCGCGAGGTGCCACTAGTTTCCAGGCAACCAGTGGCTTTCTACACGTTGCCATTCCTAAGCCAGCAGACGCCTGTTTGTAAGCGTAGAGTGTTGAATGTAGCCTACATACAATGAAAGTGTTGAAATGGAATGATCACGATATAACGCCTGCATTTCATGCCCACTTCTGGGGGCTGCAGAGAATGCTTCTGATGGCTGCCACTAGCCCACGGGCCTCACGTTGAGAACCCCCTGCTTCAGGTTATGAAAATTGCATTTTCTGCTCTGTCATACATTAGCCTTCTTGTAGACTCATAAGATATGAACTTAAACAACATCCCACCCTTTAAATGTTGCATAAAGACCACAGGGCGATGCAGCAACATGCTATATGCAATATGTTTATATCTGAAGACCAGCTGAGCTAACTCAAATAACATTAAGTGTGAAGTAATCATATCACGTCATAGTGTCCTGATCATTTCTTGATCCCGAGCAACGGGGATTAATGACACACCCTGAATTACTTAATGCACTAACTGATGTGATCCCTGCATTATCTGAGCTTTGCATTGCCTCGTTGTTTCTGCCATTTCTGCAGCGTTACAATTCGTTTTGTTCTATTCATTCAGAGTGAATGTGTGATGCTGACTGGGACCATGTGGTACTTTGCATTCCTGATCGCTCTCTGTTGCTGCAGCCAATCACATAATGTGGAACTTAGCTGTAGTAAGAAAAAAAAAGGGTGGGGGCGAGGGAGACAGTCAGAGGGAGGGGGAGGGCTGGGGAGGGAAAAGCGGAACCCGGATGCTGAAGCTGACCGATGAAGAGAAGGAAGCTGTGGAGAGAGGCAGCAGCGAGAGGAGGAGTGTAAGAGGTGGGGAAAAGGAGAAAGGGGAACGGGGATATTACTGGCAGCAGCGGAGCGGAGGAGAACACCCCGTGAATGATGGACACTCCTGTGCAACTTCTGGCAAACTGAGAGATTGTTTTCTGCGAGGAGACTTTTCTTTTGCCTTTTTTTGTTCTCCTCTTTTGTGACATTTGTTCGGGAGGCAGCCGCTTTGCGCCGGCTGGAGGGAGGAGATGCGGTGATATCATGAGCGCAGCCGGCCAGGGAGAGAGAAAGAGAGACAGAGAGGAAGAGAGAGAGAGGGAGGGAGGGAGGGAGGAAGAGGGAGCACGGGGAGGAGAGGCGGGGAGTCGGCTACCACAGGGCCAGCTGAGGATGCTTGTTGTTTCTAGAACCAGGATAAATCACCGGGCTGAGGGCTGATCCTCCGCCGGCATACCGAGCGCACCTCTCTCCGCTGCATCTGCCCTGACCGAGGGCGCATTTCGCCTGTCTTCTCGCCTTCTCTGCCCGAGGCTGTTTGCCTTTTTGATGCTGCCCCCCTCCCCTCTCTTCCTCTATTTCCTGATGCAGGGCCGGGGAGGGGTGAGCCAAAGTGTGCACCGGATATTGGAAAACCCATTCTTCTTGCTGATGCTGTTGTGATAATAGATTATTATCAGGACAACGCCGCAACTGCACAGAAAGGCACATCCTGACCAAACGAGGCCTGGCTTGAGAAGAGACTGGGAATGTGCGATCATGGAAGGATTATGAAAACATTTTTTGGACGGTAACAGAAGCGAGGAGGGGGGTCCCTGATATCGATCAGAGAATGAATTCAATCAGGGCATTCTGACTTGGGATATTTGAGACTCTGCTCTTACAGAAATCAATCTGTGGCAAATGTAGCCTTCCTGTCCAGGTCTGAATGAGATCTTTCTTTTCTGCTCCACTTTTGGCCAGCTGCATAAGCTATATAGGATCAATCAGCTTTAAACTACTGTTATTTAGGCTACAGCAGGGGGGGGCGGGAGGGTTCTGCTGTGACACGTTATTGTAGACATCTCCCATCACTGGCACCGGTTAAACCTCACACATCCTGTTCTCTCTGATCTTCTCTACCTTGCCTCTGAATGATGCCGCTTTTAGCGCTGTAGTAAAAGAGACGCGAGCGGAGACTGGGAGACACTTTATTCTAGGCCTTATAAGAGTGGAAACTGGGCCGGTTCTCACTCCAAAGCACGGACCCGACCGCATGACAAACAAGTGCATGGGAGTAGCCTGCAGGGCCCGGCTTTAGATCACGACCAGCCCTCCGTACCTCTCCTTTCCACCGCCTGTGATGTGCGTTACGGCATTACGCACGGAGCAGGAGCGACCGCTATCTTGATCTGCCTTATATCAGGAATAGAATTTCATCTCGTGAAGGATGAGCAGCAAGGAGCTGACGGTGGGCCAGTCCAGCCAGTATGTGGGGCCTTACCGGCTGGAGAAGACCCTCGGGAAGGGACAGACAGGTAGGAGCCTCCTGAATCACCTCCAGTCTTGAAGACAAATAGGGCATCTGCAAGGTGCATCAGCTGATTCCACAACCCGAATCACTTCAGACATTCAGAGTTCATGCTTTAATTCTCATCCCCTCTGTAAGTCTTTTTATCATCCATGGTTTTATTCTGCTACTATTCTTCTTAAGGGATTTTCTAAAATTCATTAGAGGATATATGTTTCTATTGCATTTGTGAATAGAGATGGCATCACAGCCGCCCTCTTAACACACATTCCAATCAGTCCTTTTGTGAGCTGAGTTTGGTCAGTGCTTGTGACAATGTCAGTAAAGCTTTTTGAATTATTAATGACATCCCCTCCTTCCTGTTTTCACGCTGCATGATGATTTGTGATATTCAAACATTTGCTTGATCTCTCTGTGTGTCTCTCTCAGGACTGGTGAAGTTGGGCGTCCACTGTATCACAGGGCAGAAGGTGGCAATAAAGATTGTCAACAGAGAGAAACTCTCCGAATCAGTTCTAATGAAGGTATGTGTGTGTGTGTGTGTGTGTGTGTGTGTGTGTGTGTGTGTACCTCACCTCCTCATCCATCTGTCTGTACAACCTCAGCTTGAAGTCACTATGATGCTGACATTATAGTGGCTGCAAAGCTCAAATCACAAGCTTGCACCGTCCAACCTGCAGAAATAGCAACAGAAATGGAGTCTATATTTTCGTCAAGAAATGCCTGTCTGGGTGTTGTAACTTGGAGCTGCCGACTGTGTGGGCACTGCTTCTGTATACGGAACAATAGAGATGATTTCATTCCACTAATTAAGCCCTCTGATGAAAGCTAGCGCAGCTGAAGCACGCTGGACTGAAATAAAATTGAAATAGCTTTTTTATGTTGGGGTTTCTAATGGGGCTGATTACTCGCAGCTTTGAGCAGTTTCTCTTTTTAAAATACAGCATGTGGCAATGGGGAAACTTTAGGCTAAAGGAAGCATCTATAGCATCATGTGTTTCAGAGCATACAATTTCCCAGTGTTTAAATGAGACAGAGTTTGGATTTTATCTAGAAAAGCGAGCTTAAAAGTAGACATGTAGAAGGTCAAATTTCTATTATGTGTAGTTCTACAAATAGCAACAGCATGTTGCCAAATGTGTTTCTTTGACCAGATTTCTATGATATGTATTTCCAGCCCAAGTGTGGAAATAAACAGCATTTGCACTGTACACAAAAAGATATCAGTCATGCCATGCAAATACCACTCAGTCCTCTGGTTTATACAGCATTGCTTTGGAAAGCTGCCCATTGCCTGCTCTGTGTACTAGCTGTCAGTAACCGCATTAGTGGGCTGCTGGGCGCTAGCTTTAGCCAGGAAGTCCAACACATTTAACTACAGGGAGGTGAGGTAGCTCCCTGTCCCAGTCCAGTACAGCACCACCTGCAACTGTGACTGTGCTGATACAATTATAATGTAATTTACACATTTCTGACAATATTAACAAAGACTAAACATTATGAGCTTTTTATAGAAATACGTAATGGCAGGGTTGCTGTATTAGATTGCATCAGACTGTTCATTAAGTATAATTCTTATAACAGATCAGCACAATCAAACAACTGACATGCTCATTTGCAAATTGGTGCCCATGGACTGAATTATAGAATCATATCCACAGAATACGGCCCCATTGGGAGGTTCATCAGAACTTGTTTCAGGCTATATGTTTTAACTCCAAAGACCTTAAAAGACCTTGAATCACAATGAGCATGACATGACTGCACCATCCAATAATCAATCCAATTGTGTGGAGAGCAGACCGATATCGCACCTCATCCTGTGCCACGTGTGAGACTGCTTAATAGGTCATGCTATGGACGGCCGCTGGTGCTGGAATGAGATTTGATGGACTTCACACAAGCTGGATTTCAAATCATTCTTAATACAACACATACATGTTCTGATGTAGATTAAAAGGGTATTGATTATGATCTTCTCCAATCATGCAGAGATACCACCCTTACTGTTAAACATAGAGGACAAAATCCACAGTCGTGGTTTTTTTAAAATTTAAAATTTTAGCCAAAGTAAACATGAAGCTGTCTCCACTGCAGTGCAGCATGGAAACACTGTCCAGTTTAAGTCTAAGATAGACTTTAATATGCAAAAGATTTGGAAAATATCGATTTAATATTTCCAAATTCAGACTCAAGACGCCTCATCAGTGTTGGATCAGTGTTGGATATTTACCTAAAAGAGATTCGGATCTCTCAAGCGTAAACATCATGTGATGAGAGATGTGAGATTCATGTGCATTTTGAAACTACTGGTCAGAGTTGGGACATCACACAGAGGTCTTCTGGAGGTGTTTGCTTTGACCATCCTAATATAGATTAATCAATAAAATAGGTAATGTCCATGTGCCATGACTTTAAACCTACATTAATTGATTTCTTGGCCACCTTGGGGCAGCACAACAAGCTGTAAACATGACATTGACATAATGTCACCTTTTTAAAGTTGATATGGCAAAGCAACTTAGCCTAGTGTTCATAAACAGCTGCCTATTTAGACACATTAGCATTCATTCCACATCATTTCATGTGCCACCTGGTGAACTAAAGTCCAGCATTCACTCTGTTTTAGCTCTGTGCTGGTTTCTGTCAACTCCACAGGGAAATGTGTGTCCACTTAGCGGCTAAATGCTGCATTATGTTCCCTGGCTAGTTGCTAACTGTGTCTGTCTGCTGTTTGGTGCTGTGCAGGTAGTGTTCACTGGGTTTTAAGAGCTTTTAACTGAAAAGACTTGATTAGGGTTGCTGCTAGACACGAGGTTGGTGGGATCAGTGCACCGAAACAGCAAAGCTACAGACAATAAAACCAAAGCAGTGAACTTAGAGATGCTAAGACGCTCTGTAAAAGATGAGGGAACTGCAGAGTTGGTGACAATTCTCTATAGGTTGTGTGACCCATGTTTCATTACATATAATTATTTGGCTCATTGCCTAAACATATAGATTAGTACAGCTTTTGTCTTTGCATGTTAGGGACTAGCTCTGAGCTAGCTTACTGTACAGGCCATGCCCTGCAGCTTTGACATGGTGAACTGACAGGAGATACAGCATTTCATCTTTTTTGTTGCTATATTTCTTGTCTCTTTTATCCCTCATGCTTATAAGAACTAATTCTAGTAATGGAGGTGATAGAACAAGTAAGCTTGTTTTACCTCCTTCCTGTCAACAATCATAACGCCTAATGTTCTTCAGCTACGGATTCTAAAGAATTTACAATCAGCATCTATCACTGCCCCCCATCTGCTCCACATTGGACTTAACTCTGCCTTTATACCTCCTTCCCCCCTCTTACTACCCTCCTCTCCCCTCTGACATTTCACTCTCCATCATTTTAACCTCACTCCTCCTCCTTTTCTCTCTCCCTCTCTCTTAACCTTTCTGTGCATCTCCCCCCTCCTCTGTCCATCCAGGTGGAGAGAGAAATAGCTATTCTTAAACTAATAGAGCATCCTCACGTTCTGAAGCTGCATGATGTCTATGAGAATAACAAATACCTGTAAGTATCTCTTTATCTTTCTCCTTGTCCGCTGACTTTTTTTAAAAAATCTGCCCCTTCTGCCTCTGGATCTCAGCCAGAGCAGACACAACCTTGAATCTGAAAGGTTCTGTAAGGCAAAACTGAGATAAATAGCATCACAACATGGAAGATATGGAAGGCTGTGGGTGTGCGTTTGAGTTTTTATATATGAAAGAAGCATCCATGATGTGCGTGCATGAATTTGGATGGCAGGTTTTGTTGTGCTGTTGACCTCTCTGTCCCTCTGTCTCCCAGGTACCTGGTGTTGGAGCATGTGTCCGGTGGAGAGCTATTTGACTACCTGGTGAAGAAGGGCAGACTGACCCCCAAAGAGGCCAGGAAGTTCTTCAGACAAATCATCTCTGCCCTTGACTTCTGCCACAGTCACTCCATATGGTCTGTAAGAGGTTGACCTTATGAGGCCTTTGTGTGCGTGTCAGCGTGTGTTTTATTTCCAGTTTTAGCTCCTAACTTGTCACGGTGTTGAGCTTTGTTTCCTGTCATACCCCTCATTCTCTCCCCATGTTTCCTGTCTGCCTCTTCTCCATCAAGTGTCCAGTAAATGCCAAAACATAATCTTCGTTCCTAAAGATAGGCTCAACACAAAAGTTTCCTGACTCAATCACTGGCCTACCATAAATTATGAACATGAAGTAAATGTGAAGTGAATATACATTTGCATGTATGAGGCGTTTATGTAACCTAACGTCGGCACATCAGATGCAGTTATCAGGTTAAAAAGACATTAGTGCAAAGTTATCCACACGTTAGCTAACAGCTACTAGCACCTAGCTTAGTTTGTCTTGTAAATGCGCATCCCATGTACAAGACAAACCGTATAATAGACAGTGCCTCACATCACTCACCTTTAACTTGCCAGTGTCATCATGCATGTTATTGAGCTGTTGGCTATTAGTATCCACAAGGGTTCACTGAGAAGTTCTTAACTATAAAACGGAGTAATCTTACTAAGACTTTGAAGCAGTTGCTTGTTGCTGCAACTTTTATTTGTCAGTTTTGATATTTCAGTTCTCTCGCTGTTTTGTCACATGTCTTGGACTTTAACTGGCACCGTCTGAGGGAATTCGTCAACCCACACCTCATATTTTTCACATGGGATGATAAAATGTCCCTCTTGAGCAGACACATCTGTTTACAAGATCTATGAAGACATCAAAAATGAAATTATCATCAGGCGTATTGTATTTTGTTGTTTTATTTCTTGAAAAACAAACATTTTTTTTACATCAGTTTCCACTGACATCTTCAAAAACCCAGCTCCTCATTAGAACCAGGACACGCACGCCCACTTTCTGTTCAAGATCACTCTGCTTTAATAAACAGTCAAACTCCCTTCGGGGATAAATGTGGACATGTCACATGGAAGTCAACCAAGTATACAAAAAATGATAGTTTAGTTTTAGTTGCTGTTTATGGTCTGGAAGAACACTTAAATACTTTCATTGAGCGCGCGCGTGTGTGTGTATCTATGTGTGTGTCCAGTCACAGAGACCTGAAGCCAGAGAATCTTCTCCTGGATGAGAAGAATAACATCAGGATAGCTGATTTCGGCATGGCCTCGCTACAAGTTGGTGACAGCCTGTTGGAAACCAGTTGTGGGTGAGTACTGACTAAAACAGGCTCAAATTCAGTGTGCGCAGAATGGGCAGAACATCGGGAACATCCACTCAGTGCTCTATTTGTCTTTTTACATAATCGATTGTTCATGTAAAGCTTTTCTAAGCGACCTGCCCGTCAGGAGAAACGTGGATTTAACTGATAAATTTAGTACAGGATTGTCGCTTTCACCTGGATTCACCTGTTCAGTCTATTCCATGGATAAAGGAGCAGGTGTTTGTACCCTCAGGCTCAAATGTATTTTTTAAAAAACATGAATCAGCACTTTACACACAGGAAGTCAGCATTTCTTTTGTCTATGCATATGTTTGTCCTGTAAAATCATTTAGTGATTTCTTTTCTTCTTTATTTATAGTTCCCCACATTATGCTTGCCCAGAGGTCATAAGGGTAAGTTTCTTACCTCTCAGTGTGTGTGTGTGTGTGTGTGTGTGTGTGTGTGTGTGTGTGGGTGGGTGTATCTAATGTCCAATGCCACTCCTAATGTCCTCATGTTTATGTCTCAGGGGGAGAAATACGATGGTCGCCGGGCAGATGTTTGGAGTTGTGGGGTCATCCTCTTTGCTCTTCTTGTGGTAAGAAGCTCCTTCTACTATTCTGTTTTCCTATCTTTCTTTAAATATGTAGTTTTGTGTATTCCTTCAAGTTGTACTGTCAGTCTGTTGGTATTACACCCTAAAGGTACCGGGTGCATCATTTTGTTTGTATGTTGTGCTCTACTAGCAAGGTAGTTGGATGCCCAAACATGTGAGCAACACGGTAGGTGACAGCTGTCTGTGCACGTTTCTAGTTAGGGTAACCTGCCAAAAGATGAAGCAATGTTCCAGGAAAAGCAGTGAAGACATCCACTGCTAGCAAACAAGGATGTAAAAAACACACATGTAGAGCCTCAAAATTACATACAGTGCATATTTATGAGAAACATAACACAAAGACATAGGTGTAGTTGTAATTCACTATAGTTCTACTACTATAGTTTGACTGAGGGGAGAAAACCTGCTCTTCATGCAGGAGTAATTACCACATTATATGTCCCACGTTTAATCCACTCACATACAACATATCCCCTTGAATCATGGTTCATGCTGGTCATTTGCACAGACTTAGACGTGCTGTTGGTGACCACTGAACAGACTCATGCTAGCTGTTTTGTGCTATTTTGGGCCTTAATGCTAAGCCAAGCCCGCCGCCAGTATGTGGTGAAAAGGCAATGGCAAATTATTGCATTTCCCTAAATGTTCAACTGTTTTGAACTATGTTAAGTGTCACAGAGACGCAGAAGACAACCAACCTACTAAATCAGTGTGACCTACTGGTTCTACCTGCATAAATGTGGGATAAAGTTCCTAAACTATTTTATCACTTTGCATCTCTTTTTTATCCCCTGCTATCATTTTTCTTACATTTCCATTTCTCACTGTAATTTGTCTTCTGTCTGTCCGTCTCAACCTTTTCCTATCCTTTCCCAGGGTGCCTTGCCCTTCGACCACGACAACCTACGGCAGCTTCTAGAGAAAGTGAAGAGTGGAGTATTCCACATGCCCCACTTTATACCTCCTGACTGCCAGGCTTTGCTTAAAGGAATGATAGAAGTCAACGCTGAGAAGAGACTTACGGTGAGGGAAAAACTATTGGTCTTATACCATAAGTGCGATTATGATAATGCAATTATAATAATGGGAAAGGCAAACTTTGAATAATACTGTTAAATATATTTTTAACCAGATGCGGTCCACATTTCAATATAAACAGTACTGGGAATACATTTCAGTGCATTGATGACATGTGGCATTTTGAGTATACCATCACTGAGGATATACGCATCAGCCTATCAAACTCTAGTAGAAGAACAGCCATTGTCGCTTAACAACCCAACCAGGTCTGTGAAGCTTTGCATTTCTTCACTAGTTAAAGTGTTGTGCAGGGACCCCTGTCAGTGCAATACTTGTTAACCTTTCCAAAACCAAAACACAAAAGCCCAAGTGTAAAGAATGGAATAAACAGTGTTTAATCTGTGTAACAAAGCTGTAAAGGTTAGTATGTTGGGATAATAAGCTAATTCTAGCTTCTTCTGCCTGTTACCCCCTAAACTCCAGTAGCTCTGCCCTTAAGCTCCAACACTAAACATTAGACGCACTGTGCTGCTCTTTATTGGATTTGGGGAAGTTCACACTCCAGCTACCCCAACCAACTTTACCCCATTGTATCTTAAACGTTTGACAAACACAATGGCTAGTCCTCCAGCCGAAACCTTCTCTCTTGTTATGTTACTGTGATATTAAGCCAGCAAAGTCATAGTTTGCCAACTAAAAGGAGAAGCTTGTTTTGAAAAAAAAACTAAAAACAAAACGACAAAGCATTTTGATTGGTAAATCGATTGACAGACAGTTGCAACAGGAACAAAAGAAGGGTCCCATGTAGCCACTCATGTTGCACCATGTCATGTATGTGAGTTATGTGGCATACACAGCATAGAGAGGATGCATAATCACTGGTTAGGTTTAGGAAAACATAGTACCCACTTAGTTTGGGTTAAAATAGACCCTTTCACAAGAGTTAGCAATGATTACTGGCAGAAAGACCTCAAGGCATACCTTTCACATGTGCAAAACACCAGCTTCTGCAGCACA
The DNA here is from genome assembly GCA_008933995.1 of Datnioides undecimradiatus. Taxonomy (NCBI): domain Eukaryota; kingdom Metazoa; phylum Chordata; class Actinopteri; order Lobotiformes; family Datnioididae; genus Datnioides; species Datnioides undecimradiatus. Next base: position 3,103,353 of record WARS01000048.1, read on the forward strand.
TGTGGCACGAACCAGGCATTTAAAATGGAAGCAGCAAGGAATGAAAAGGCCCAGCCCCAGGCTTTGCTAGAATGTGACAGAAATTGACCCTGACACAAGACCTTATAGAGGGAGAAGGAGAGAGATGAGGAAAGTGGAAAGAACAGAGCAGAGGAATGGGCCTTAGGTATCACTTTTAGGTAGGAGCAGAGTCAGCCATGACAGGACTGGCCTTCAGACAAGACTCATGGAAACTAAGATGTTTGAAGGACAGGTAGCACACATTTATATTCATATAGATATATATATGTACATAGAGAGTGAAAGATCTAAGTGCAAGAATTAATGGATGGATCAAGTGGCTTCATCAGTGGTTGTAAAGAAGAATGGACCCACTGAAAAAGATGAGGAACTCCCTGCCTTTTCACCTAAATTCCAGTTTTCCCTCTTGAATGTAAGGCTTAAAAAGAGACTGGCAGTTTGGAGTGAGATAGGGGAGTGAATGAATAAATTAAAGACTGAATGAATGGACATACTGCAAGAGGAAATACCACTCCACTCAGGTTATGAAGAGAAGCGGGGATAAAGATGGTGTAAGGAAAGGAAATGAATCATGTTTAAGAAGCAGAAAGATGGAGACAACTGACAGCGTGGTCAGCTAGAGATTCTGCAGTAAAGACAGAGAGGAAGAATAGGTCTGGTCAGTTAGTCATTCAGCTACAACACAGCAGATTTAATCAAAGCTGTGGCTTCCTCTGATGAACTGTTGATTAATGGTGCCTGAAACCAGGTCAGACGGTGTCTCTCTGTCTGTCTGTCTGTCTGTCTGTAAGTCAGTCTGGCTGCTTTTGCCTCCATGGAAACCCACGAAGCAAGGAGACAGAGTTCAATCACATTTAGAAGTACTGCAATAAAAGTATTGTACTGTAAAGGTAGCTAGCAAGGAGAACATCAGGAAATGAATCCTTATATTAATATCTATCAGGAAACAGGAATGTGTCTCCTGCACACAGTACTTTATAAGCAAGTTAACACATGCAAAGCTCTCTCTGCATACAGCTGCTTGCTCGTTTCTCCTCTGCAGATGTACAAATGCAGCATTCACAGCAGGCCCACTTTTGACTTTCCACATGCTTGCAGAACTGCAGCTGCTCCAATATTCCAACCCCAAGAGATGCAGCGCAGTACTGATGAGACAGTCACCAGTGTATGCAGTTCTAATGCAGGAAAGGGTCTTTTACAGTGTATATAACATACTAGGGGATGTAAGGACTGGTCTGCAGTACAACTCATTGAGGTTGGGAGAGTAGAAACTAGAGGCTACAGTCATGCTAGGGGGTCTGTGAAGCTACTTTAGCTAAATGCTTCCATAAGTATGCTAACATGCAATACCTATTAACATGCTGATGTCTAGCATATGCACTGTTTACCATGTTCCTTTTTTAGCATGCTATGGATAAAAATAACATTTTATATAATGCTGACAGCACATTAAAAGTTTGGTTTTTCATCTCGAAGGAGGCAGGAATGTCTGCACCACGTGTGTGTTGAAAAATTTCCGTCTGGGTCAAATGATCCATCCACAGAGCCATGCTAGCACAAACTTCAGAGGAACACACAGAGACATGCTAATTCCTGAAGCACATTTGTCACTTTCTCCCCATCCTCATCCAAAAGGGCAGCTAATTTTAGCACTATGAGTGTCTCTGCAATGCTGACTCAGTGGCTTTTTGACTTCCATCGGGAAAAATACTTGTTTAAGTCTTTTTTTCAATTTTTCAGCAGACACTTCATGTTGACTTGTGCCCTTGTGAGCTTGCATCACTGGTTAAAAAAATGGATAATTGCTTGACTATAATATCTATTTTTGTCGGTTACAGCTAGAAGCAATACAGAAACACACCTGGTACCAGTGAGTACATTCATTTTTTGACTTCTTTCTATTTTGGAAGTCTCCATTTCCCATTCTTAATTTCACACTGATTTCTTCCTATCAGGGGTGGTCGGAATGAGCCTTGTCCAGAGCAACCGCCCCCTCGTCGGGTGTGTGTGAAGAGGATCTTCTCAATAACCGAGCTGGACCCTGATGTCCTGGAAAGCATGTACTCTTTGGGGTGCTTCAGGGACCGGGTCAAACTCACACAGGACCTTACAAGTGAGGAGTGAGTAAATATAACCCATCAAACATTTCCACTGTAAATACACAACAATACACTAATGTGCAGTGTTTGAGGTAAATATTGTGGAATATTGTGTGTGCAATTTAATATTCCTCACACAGTCTCTCTCTCTCTCTCTCTCTCTCTCTCTCTCTCTCTCTCTCTCTCTCACTCACTCTCTCACAGCCTTTTTTGTCTCTGTGTGGCCAGTCAATTACTTACATCATTAATCTGCCTGGCATAGCAGGAACAAGGGCAACAATATCAACAATGCCTCTTTTATCTCTCTCCCCATCCATCCCTTGTGTCCCCCTTCTCTGCCAAACTGACTTGGCTTTTCAATACCCACAATGCAACGCCAGCAGCAGTGCACTCCTCTTCAACAGGACAAGCCAACAAACATTCACATTTAAGTTGCACTAATCGATGTTTGTATATCAATGATGGATCCGTTGACTATGCATACTGTGAGAGCGGTTGCTTGTAGTGACAACTGCACAAAGAGAACATCACCCAGCTCTACCAAGAATTTGAGTGCTATTGTTTTCTTTGTGTCAGGCCTAAACCTCAACTTTCTTGGCTGAGTCTCACGGCTCGCAGTAATTTTTATCTGGTGAGCATAGTGGAGCGTTTAGCACTTAAAACGGCATATATTTCCCCTAAGAGTTAGTGGAAACCAAAAACCCAGGAAGTGAATCTTTGTCACGTGAACAGAAACGCACCTTCATAGTCCTGTACTATGAAGTGAGCTTAAGGAGTTCACAACGTATGTTAATGTCAGGGTTTTCAATGTCAAGAAGGTGGCTCTCTTTTAATCTAGCAGTGTCTTGTGCTGCAGGGAGAACCAAGAGAAGATGATCTACTACCTCCTGTTGGACAGGAAGGAGCGATACCCCAGCTGTGAGGACGAGGATCTGCCACCCAGAAATGACCTAGGTGAGTTCAGGTGTCATAACTGTTGGCATCTTAATGACGAACAAGAGAAAAGCTCAGTTATGAAAGAAAATGGATTCTTCCCTTTCAGCTTTGCTTTCGCCATTGAAGATTTCAAATGTCCAAATCTGTTACCTTCTTTAAAAATGGAAAAATGCTATTTTCTATTTTATGTACAAATGTTTTCCCCCTCGTAGACCCACCCAGGAAGCGTGTAGATTCCCCCATGCTGACGCGTCATGGTCGCTGTCGTCCAGAGAGAAAAAGCCTGGAGGTCCTTAGTGTCACAGAACAGGGGTCTCCCACCCCACCTCGCAGGGCCCTGGACACTAATGCACACAGCCAGAGGTAAGAACCAGCACTGGTTTATCACGAGAGCCTTTTTTAATGGCGGACGTCTAAATTATATCACAGTTACAAGTGGGAAAGAGGAGCTCATCTTTAAACCAGAAGACATTTTGATTGTTGTCCCTAAAACCTTCACGCTGATGATGGATTTGCTGTTTGTTGCTGTCCTCCAAAGGTCCCGTTCAGTCAGCGGAGCATCCACGGGTCTGTCCTCTAGTCCTCTCAGCAGTCCTAGGGTAAGAACTTCATTTTACTCTGTTGTTGTTATATTAATGCACCTGTTTCTATTTACCATGTGAGCGTTGGTATGCATTACAATAGGTTTTCACTTTTAATCAATCATTGATTCATTATGTTGCAAGAACTTTTGAAGTCACACAGCTCCAACATCAGAATCCAGTTTACTCTAGAATAATCTCACCCATTTTAATTTCCTTTTGCTTAAAATGGTCCTGGCCTGATCGGTAAAATGTGGTGTTCTGAACTTCACAACACATAATCTGACTATATTATTACCCTGGTGAGAGTGGGAGATTGGCACAGGGGGCTAAGTTAATGTGCACAGTTTTTCCCTCTCACTCATTTTTAGCACTAGATCAACTATTGAATTTAATACCGTGCTGTATGATTCTCTTTTTATACACTATTCAGTTTTACAAATTTTAACCAGGAATATCTTGGTGTACAGTTTACCTAGAAATAGATAGACTTCTGCTGTGTACTAAGACTATAGATTGGGATTATTATTGGGGAAACTGGGTGAGGTTGACCCAAGCACATTTTAACTGAAACTATTTTTTTTAATACTTTATATTTAGAGTAACACTAGTTAATTGCTGTTGAACAAGGTCTCCATTCTGTTTGCCTACAGTAAAGGAAGTGCAAGAACAATGCTGATCATATATTTCTTTTGACCCCTGAAAAGACCCAATTAATTGTGCTAACTCCATATTTCCTTTGTAACCAACACCTGATATGTGTTATTCGTCTGTGCCGTAAAGCTCCATTTTTGTTTGTTTGAGCCCATTGTTGCATGTAGTGACATTTCCCCTCTTCACCATGAACATGGGAACTGTAGATTATTTTAAGACAATCCTACTCTTTCCTGCTAAATACCAGCTAACTTAGCAAACGTGTATTCATCCGCAGCTGAAAATAGTCCCCAACTGTTTCCTATTTTAGAAAAGTTTGGTAAAACTACAGAGGGTTTATTTTCTTCCTTTCTTTCTTTTTGTACAAAATGACTCGAATTGATACATTTATATATATATATATATATATCTCAGGGGCGGGCCGTGCATTTAACACCTAGGCCTTCAGTGGTGTCCTACCTGAATTAATCCACCTCATAATACCATCATTGTGTCGCCATGTCTATTAGAAATTATCAATATTATACAGAAACGCAGTATTGTCATTGAATACCTTCATTGTCAATTGAAAAAACAACAAATGAATCAAGAGGAATCCATTTTAGTTTATTTTTATCTTGTGAAGTTCGCTAAAGATACGGTTTGCTAGCTCTGACGAGTGCACGCTCTGACCATCCAATCGAAGGACGTGAAAATGCCGACATTACTATGCGCCCGCTAGATGGCCCCGGTGTCGCCAACTCGAAATCTGATTGGTTAAAGCAACAGTTTCATTGCCATTTGTTTTAAGCTACAGACGGCCGCACTGATGATTCTGAAAGCCTCAAGGCAGATTTCTTTGACCCTAGCAACACATGATGTCTGAAATATGATTGGATAAAAGCTCTAAAATATAAACCAAGAGAAAAGCCATTATATGAAGATAATAGACTATCCCGATAGGAATCATTCATGGAAAAACATATTGAAACGTAAGTCAGTGATCTTTAGATTTAGGCCAGCAGAGAAGGTGGCCCTGACGGCCCACCACTGAGAGAGAGAGAGAGAGAGAGAGAGATATATATATACACACACACACACACACACACACCACACACACACACACACACACACACACATACATACACACCACACACAAATCACACCCAAATCTGTTTTAAACATTTACATCTTATTAGAGGGCAGTGGGCCTTATTGCTGTGTGCTGTGTGCCAGAGACAGGGAATGGAAGTCAGGTTCATTGTCACATGGTCCATTTGGTCGTTTCTTTGAAACTGTTGACAAGAATAGAATAATTCTATTCTATTCTATTCTATTCTATTTTATTCTATTCTATATATATACTATATAGAATAATTCCATCCTTAAACTTGCATTCATTTATTTATACAGTTTTCAGAAGTTTTAGCCTTTGTTGGATCTCTGCAGTTCTGTAGACCAAAAACAGTTCTGGATGTCAAATCTATCACAGACTTGCTGTATCTGCCCTTGTCTTTTTCTGTTAAATACACAGTATATATGGTGAACATCTATGTATTATCAGCAGCTTCAATATATAAATATCAGCTTTTGCCATCAAAAGCACAAAACCAAATTTCCTGTGCTGTTTTTTTCTCTGATAACTCTCTCACACTGTCGGTGCAAGCCATACCCTAAATCATACTGTCATTATCTCAGTCATACACGTTCCCTTTTCACAGACATTTCATGCTGCCTCATATAAAAGTCTGTGTGCATGTGCAGACATGCACAAAAAGGTGATTACAACACAAAGAAACACACACATAACTTCACTTAAGGACAGGGATTGTCAAAGCCATCTTCTGTTGGTGCGTCTGATCAAAGCTCGTTGAAGAATCATTTCCATGAACCATAATTCATGACCATTGCCTTCTCTCATCTGTCCATTCCTCTTTCCCTCCTTCTCCCCATCTTTCTGTCTGCCCATCAGAGCCCGGTCTTCACTTTCAGCCACTCAGAAGTCACCCCCACTTCTGCTTCCTCCTCCAAAGACTCCAAACCAGGAAGTGCCACCACCTCCCGGCCTGCCCGCCCAACGCCTGACCCAAAAACTCAAACTTTGCCCTCAAAGGGCCCCACTGACAGGCCCCAGCTCCACTCCATGAAGTCCCTCCCTCTCCAGACCCCACGCTCCCCATCCCCGTCTCCCTCCCCACTCCTGTCCCCCATTCCACGCTTCTTCAACTTCCCTTCTCCATCTGTGTTCAAGTCCAAGAACGTCCACTCGCCTTCTAACTCCTCTGCCACCCCTCCTCCTGTGTCACAGGTCACGCCGCAGGGCTCACCACTGCCCACCCCACTGGGCACGCCTGTGCACCAAATCCAACATCCTTCCTCCACCACCCCTCCCTCCTCTTCCTCTTCATCTTCTTCTTCCAGAGCAGACGGAGCTGGTGGGGCCTCGCTATCGCTGACCCCACCCTCCAGTCCGGGTGGCAGTGGTGGTATGGCCGCCTCAAGCTCAGCCCACTGGAGAACAAGGCTCAACTCGTTTAAAAACAACCTTCTGGGCTCACCACGCTTCCATCGACGTAAACTACAAGGTGAGTGAAGGCTTCAAAGTTCACTAATTTGTTATTCTACAACAGGTACATAACGAAATGAATGTTGTAGTTCCTTTATGGTATCAAAAATGTTTTACTTGGTGGATGCAGAGCATGAGTCAAGGAGTTTTACAGCCAGAGGAAAGAAGCTGCTCTGTAGTCAGGTGGCACTGCAGCAAATACTTCTGTATTGCTTGTCAGACACCTGCAGGTTAAAGAGGCTGTGGGGCTCAATATCCTTTGGCTCTGCGTAGGCACCTCACATAACTGATATCCCTGATGATTAGAGGGGTACTAATGATGTTCTGGATGGTTTTAAGGACCCACTGCCTGGGCTGTGCTCGCACATCAGTTTCTAATGTTCCCGGTCAGGATGCTGTTGATTGCTCCTCTGTGCGGAGGTCTTCCGAGGTCTTCCGAGAGTAGAGATGTGAGATTAAACAAACTGAATGATGATGGTGTAAACCCTCTCCACTGATTGTGTGAGACAGTGCATAAATTTGTTTTACAACTGCGGGATGAAGTAACATTTTCTCCATCAGTGTGAACTTGATGCTCTGCTAACAGTTAAAACAATCAGAGCATCAAAGAAAAGAATCTATTATTATCATGAATCTTCCACATGCCTCAGTCTGCAGCCTGCGGCTGTGTTGAGTAATGTCTGATTCTGTGATAATTTGTAATTACGGCAATTAAATTAGGGCCTGTCATGATGATTCACTGCCCTTTTCCCTTTTCCTTCTTGTCCCTATTCTATCTTTGTCTGATTTTCTTCTAGTTCCTACATCAGAGGACATGTCCAGTTTGACTCCAGAGTCCAGTCCAGAGTAAGTCCACATATCTCAGTTTGTCTTTCTCTGGTCTTTACGTGCACTACAAAATGTTTGTTGTGTTTGTGGGGTGTGTGTGTGTGTGAATGGTAATTCTTGAAACACAGGAAATTGTCCCAACCACTGGTAGAACCATGCCTTTTTTCACAAAAGTATGATTTATTGTGGTAGTGATCAACATTTTTATATTCACATGGCTGAATGCCAGTGAAAGGAGTATCTATGACCCAACCTTTCTCTTAGCTCTGCAGAGCTTTTTGAGGATTTTCAGCTAATGGTAGCGGTTTCCACGCAGAAAGTTTCCATTCAGTCTCAATGCTTTCATCAACTCAGTCTCGAGCAGAGGCACCTGTTTTAAGTAAAACAAAGTTCAGACAAATCCACCATACACTAACTGTTAAACATCAGACACCAGACAAGGTTAGTAACTTGCTGGTGAACATGGCAGAGCTTTGAAAAGCCAAAGAGACAGATATTCTCCTCAAGAGTTGTGGAGACATTCGAGATATTGCTTGAATGTTTTGTCAAAACAGTGAATACTGGACTTCCTTTCATTACATGGTCAAAAACATACTAATACTCATGTTGCCTTGGTCTGCTGGGTTTGTAATTAAGGTACTGTTTGTGGACGTTGCTTACTACGACAGATTGCTCCTACTACTACATCAAAGTACAGTCTGAATATGTCACAGAATTCCAGATAGTGCCAAAGTTTTTGCGACATTTACTTTACCAGTTATTGCCTGTTTTTGTTTTGTTGGACTGGCTGACCAAGAGGCACAGACCTCAGCCACTTTTCCCGCAGCTCTAAACTATTATATGCAAAATTATATCCTATATGTGTTTGCAATTTTTATCTTCTTTGTCCATTTGTTGTTTAGCCAGATGCTAATTTGTTTCTAGCAGACTGTATTTCTGTTACAGCTCAATACATTTTCCTCTACTTCCTATTAAACATTACTGGAAAATAGCAGAAGAATTAGCATTAACTGATTGCTTTTAAGCTCCTTTGTTCATACCTAATAATCACTGGCTCATTCACCTGCTAACTAATATCTTTCAATTATATCCACCACTTCAACCTCTTGCAATTATTTAGGTTTTAATGATCTAGTGTTCATGTTTTTGTTAGGAACCAAAGCGCTATAAATAGTAAATTGCTTGATGTGAGTGTCTCTGACTGAACACAATGTCAGGCATTATAGGCCAGTTAAAAATAACACATCTAACCCAAATATTCAGTTGTCCTCATGGGAAAGGTGTGAATGGAACTAATCTGTCGCATATAAACACTCATTCATTCGCAGACTGGCTAAGAGGTCCTGGTTCGGTAACTTCATCAGCCTGGAGAAAGAGGAGCAGATTTTTGTTTTGATTCGAGACAAGCCGCTCAGCTCTATCAAGGCTGACATCGTCCACGCCTTTCTCTCCGTGAGTGCTCAGATAAGCCTCGACAACATCCAGTGTGACTGCGTAATACCATTTGTGGCGTTAAAGGCACCAATTTGCTATGTTATCTTTTTAACTGTGCATCATCCTTTTCTTTTGCCTCTCCAGATCCCATCCCTCAGCCACAGTGTGGTGTCTCAGAACAGCTTCCGGGCAGAGTACAAGTCCTCCGGCGGCCCCTCTGTCTTCCAGAAGCCTGTCAAGTTCCAAGTACTATTAGCTGTTTTAACCTCCTCAATAACACAAAGCGCAAAACACATACATGAAGATAAATAAACACAACACTGTTTTGAATGTACAGTTATACAGGTTAACAACTCAGAGCAATTTGATAAATTAAACTTAAGCCCTAAAGCCACTATGTGTAGAATTTGAAAATGACTTTGGTTCCCCCCAGTGGTATTATCAAAAAGGCAACAGATTCATCCAGGTCACAGAGATGAACAGACTGGAAGCAACACAGACCAACAAGAATCACGTATAGACTTCAATATGAACAACTTAACCTAAGAGTGCATGTATCTTTCAGAATCTTTGATCTTGGTGTGTGAGCAGACTGAATAAATTCAGCTATCTGGGCTGGAAACTGAAGGTTACATTCTGTTCTGCAGGTGGACATTGCTTTCTCTGAGGGAGACAGGGAGCGAGAGAGGGAACGAGCAGAAAGGGAAGGAAGAAGAGAGATGGGCATCTACAGCGTCACCTTCACTCTAATAACAGGTAGGAGGATGTCTGTACTGTCTGCCGTACATGGTAGATACCAGTCGATAAGGCACATTACAGCATGTTTACAGACTCTATATGCAGTGATGCCATAATTTTGCTGATAATTTGCGAAAGCTTTAGTAAATAGCCAAATATTGCCATATATTTCTGAGATCTACAGCTTTATGGGTCTCAAAGAAATCCATACATTATATGAAAAATCCTGGCATATGTAAAACCAATAAGTCTTGGAATATAAGAAATATGCTACAGTATGGACGGAACAAATGCCAGTATGCTAATTTCCGTGTTAATTTGTATTTTCAATTTATATTCTCAAAGCTACAGTTGTAGACTCACTCTCTCAGCCATTAAAAAACCTGAAATAACAATGACCATCTCTCCACTCAGGCCCAAGTCGCAGATTCAAGAGAGTGGTGGAAACCATTCAGGCTCAACTCCTGAGTACCCATGATCAGCCTTCTGTGCAGGCACTGGCTGGTAAAGAGCACACCCACAGACATGCATGCACACGCTACTGTACCAGTGATTAAATGTTTGTTTCACTTCTCCTTTTTTTTTAACCCCTGGCCCCCCAGATGAGAAGAACGGTCAGCTTTCCCGCCAACCCAGCACTCCTTCACGTCAGAATTCCCGGCGTTCTGAAAGCGGATCCGAGCGGGGAGAAAAGGAACGTGCTGCAGACGGTGGGAGTGGAAGCGGGAGCAGCAGCGGTACTGTCTTACAAAGACGAGGATCGGGAAAAGACAAGACCAGACTCCTCTCATCGTCCAACGGGACGCAGTCTCACCCCTGAAAAGAATGTTGCGGAAGAGAGGCGGGGGTCATCTGCCTGGCCATGTTCTCTTCCTTCCCTCGATCCTTTCCACATTCTTTCCTTCCTTATTTCCTTACTTCCTGCCTTGCTTCCTACCATTATTCCAAAGCAATGGGATGTAGGATGGAGAAGTATTCCCTTGAAACTGATGCAAGGATATGACAGAGCATTCCCTACAAATGGGTGATTTTGTCAGAAATGTATACTTGTGGGGGAGGTTGAGTCAGTCTTCAGTCTTCAGGGGCAGCTTCACCCCGGAGGGACGAAGCCAAAGACAGGATGTCCAAAATGTCCCACTTTAACAGAGAAATACAGGACGAGCTCACAGCCATGAAAACACACCACGCATCCTCTCCGATGAATTAAGAAAGCACATCCCGGTGACCAATCACACCCAAAATGTGGTTCAAATCCAACCTCCATTCAGTCAAAATGGCACAGGAAGAAACTGGCCAACAACAGAGCCCGTTAAGTCATTCTCTTTTATCATTTTCTGACCAGCCTTCTGTCACCTGGAACATCAAGTCTCTTCAATATCACCTGACCTACACAATGAGTCAAATGACAGGAAGCCTGCTCTCCTCTCTTCCCCTTATGTTCCAGTGGAAGACAAATGGGTGTTCCCAAGCAAAGCAACAAAATCAGCTTCTCTCTTAAAATAGGAACCAGAAAGAGTCCTAATTTAGACTCATTCTTAAAGTGGATATAAGTATTTAATAATTAGCAAATAATTCTAACAATCAAAGAGTTTGAGAGCTGAGGAAACAAAAATACAAACCAATGATGGAGAATGAATCTGACTGCTCCACATAATGTAGCCATAGAACTAGGTGAATATCAAAATAACCCAGACAAGACACTACTTTTCCTTGAGTGTAATAGCATCATCAAGTCCCACAGTTATTTCTGAATTACACTGATAAAGCTATGATACCGTATTGCCTTTAATGGAGGAGAAAAAAGTGGAAGGCTGGTTGGATTTAGCCCCATTTTGAGGACGCTAGTCACACCACAGGTAGAATGTCTCACAAGGGAAAATACCCACTATAGAAAAGAGAGATGGATAGATAGATGGAGCTACAACAGAGGATAGCTAGCAACAGGTGTCCATTAGGTAGCAAAGGAAGGACAAAAGAAAAACTATTACCCAAAAACCTAATGCTAACTAAAAGATGATGCTAAAAGTGGTTTGTGCTAAACAGGTGACCATTTTCTTTTTACTAAACAGTTTCTATACAATTCATATGCCAACGAAGGTACATTGAAAGAGTTATCGTTTGCTGTAGTCTTTCCTGCCATGCATCCTGACTGTGAAGCAATTCTCCAGGTGTGAAAGGGGACAAAGCTCCAGCATCTTGATAAGCTTACATTATAGGTTGTAGCTACTGCTTGGAGGTCCACTGTTGGCAGCTGAGAGACACACACCTAAAGCATTTCACATATCACAATTTAAATGAACCCGAGCCGAACAAAATTACTAGCTTCAACATCACCAAAAACTGTATTTGTGTGAATACATCCATGGTTTCAACACCTAGCAAGTTTGCTAGCATTGCATGTTGCTTGAACAAAGCATTGACATATATGACAAAGCACTTTCAGCACAATATAATTACGTGTGTAAAGCCTCTTTCAAGGTTTTCATTTAAAACGCACATTAGCTCAATTAGCTAACTAGCCTAGCTAAAACTGATTTTGATGGTTGATTGACAGATGCAAGCTATGAAATCATAGTCCAGCTTGGGTCTACCATTTCTGTATACCTTTTCAGCCAGTGGGTGTTGTTTTTACTGTCAGAAATCCCTGATATCGCTGCCTCAGAGTTTCACCTGGAGGGCTGACGTGATGCTTGTTATACCATCTGGAACAAATTGGGAGCAAGATACAAGATAGGAGACCCATTTAATGTGGCTAACCCAGACTGTTAGTCCTCTTATTAGCATCAGCTGAACTTTAGAAAGCGTTTTTGTACGTGCTTTGTCTCCCATCTCTGGAATGGCGTCACTTCAGGATGAGATTGCTTCATGGCCAGTGACCGCTAACTCTTTCACTGTACATACGGGCATGTGAATATTGTACGTACGTATAAGACCTGAAAAAGCCCCAATCTAGCGTAACTGAGAATTCTTTGAAGTTGGAGTAATTGAAGATAGAGACTGATAGGAATATGGAATTAAAATAAAGAGGTTGGTCAAACAGGAGAAACAAGTGTTTAAGCTTTTTAGACCCACAATTAGGCAGCCGAAACCCTTCCTATGTTCATTTGACAATAGATGCAGAACGACGCGGGGCGCCTCAGAGCCTTGACAAAAGCCTCAGTGTTCTTTCTGCCTCTCTGAAAGGAGAGGTGGAGGGAGGGCAGATGGATGCAGATGGAGGTGAACAAACAAAGTACTTCTCACAAAAAAGGAAAGCAAGAGAGAAGAAAGGACTTGGGTGTGTCTCTTGTCATAAAAACTCTGCACACATACGGTACTGCCTGGAGGGGGGAAAGGAAAAATGAAGCCACACATAAAGAATGAAATTTTTGCTTTTTTTATTCCCATATGCTCTTTTTTTCCAACTGTGGTGTTTCTGTGTTTGTTTGGGGGTTTTTTTTAATATATTTGTGTTTGCCACCAGCAAAATACAGGGCGGTGTTAACCATGTGAATGTCAGAGACTTTTTGGACATTATTGCGAGAGTGGTAACTTTTTTTTTTGTTCTATATGTTAATTGAAAATGTATTTATTTATCTATTTATTTATTTGATGTGTACTTGCTGAAAGTGTGACTTGTTTTCATGAAAAAGCAGGAGATGGGTGAAGACAGGAAAACGTCACTTAAAAGATGTCCAACACAGCTGCGCAAACCAGCTTTCCCTCAGAACACTCTGAAAATTAATGCTGCAAAATTACCCTTCATCATTACATTGTGTTTTTTAGCTGCTGGAATTTTACATAATTAGGTCAAAGACAATGCATGTAAGACACACACGTGAACACACAAATACATGTAGGCCAAGTCTTTTTGTAGAAGATGTCCACTCCGGTTTCTTGGTTGGTCAGTCACTTTGGTACAGACTGACAAATCTCAACAGGTGCTGGAAGGACTGCTAATTTTACAGAAATTAATCAATGACTTTGGTGATCCTTTGACTGTACCTTCTCATTATCATGCACAACTCCAAAATTTGTCCAACACTTGCAAAGCTGACATTTCCATTTCCACTGCCATCAGCTGCCCTTTGTGTTTAGAGATAACTTGCAAACGTTAGTATGCCAACAAGTAAACCTAAGAAGGTGAACATGGCAAACTTGTCCTGCTAAATATCAGCATGGTAGCATTATCTTAGTGACAATGTTAGCATGCTGAAAATAGCTTTTTACCTGAAACGCTACTCTGCCTACAGCCTCATGGAGCAGCGAGCATGGCTAGACTCTCAGTCTCATTCAGACTGCTAAATAATTCATGAGCAGTGGTTTCAAACACAAATGTATTGTCTCATCATCTTCATATCCTGTGTAACATTGCGTGTTTATTCATGCAAACCAGCTCTCCACTAAAAGCATCAAAAGATTCCTAATTGACTGTATATAATCTCTCCACACACTGTGTGCACTTAGCTGAACAATGATGGAAAGAATCAACACTGATTTGCAGTTTTTATCAGCCAGTTTCTGTACTGTTTTCATAGTTTGTCACAAATTCCTGGAAAGCTGGACATGCGGTGAACAAAATCCTAGAAACTTTTTAAACAAGTTTACATCCAAGTGCAAACTGACTTTTTTTGAAATATCCTGCATCATAGCCATATGTGAGGTTTGGGAATGGATCTGGAACAGTTAAAGGATACTTTAGGGAAACAGTTTGCTTGTTCTTCTTAATTCTTCTTGACAGTTTTGCACACAAGTGGCACAACACTCCCAATGGACATGATCAAGACAGATTTTCAGTCTTCACTGGTTTAACATAAGATATTAATGCATTATTTTAGCATGTAATCAGGCTTTCTTTCCCCACCGCTGCCCTCATAGTGGGCCCTATAGAATGCAGCAGGGAGATGGTGCATCTGAAAGGTCAAAGGCCAGGAAGGTTTAAAGTGACATGCTTACACACACGCTAGAGAGTGTTACGTTATAGCCTTTTTTTAAACACAAGGTCAGAGCCAGGTTCACCTCACATCCATTTTTAGACTGAAAGAAGCTAGTTACAGAATAAAAATGGTGAGAGCAAAGACAGAAAGGCAAAAAAAGACTGCTCAAAACTCGACATCAAGTCCATTCAAAGACACAACAGTACCCCCGGCACATTTGCGGCTGAGGGGCTCCCGCGCTCGCAAAACTCTCCTATTGAAAGAAATCTCACCCCTCCCTCCTTCATTTCTCCTTCACCCCCCTTCGCCCATTCACTTTACATTTTCTACAACCCCCCCATTCCTCCTCTTTGTATCTCCCAAATCCGGCTCCAAACCCATCCTTGTCCCAACTGCACATATGTCACCCCCTTATATAATCATCCCCTCCTGCCCTGTCCTTGTATACATTTTATACACTGTATACTTCAGCACAGATGCTGTATACATTTGTATATACTGTATGCCTGTCTGTCTCCATTGTATGCCATTCATATCTATGTAGCGTTCACTATCTTTTATCGACACTGTAGTCACCGTACATCTCTTCCTCTCATCATTATTGCTTATTCTTCCACAGTTAGACTTGTACGACTATAATCTCCTGTCTCCCGCCCATAATCCCTTCCACTATCACCCTGCCCCACCACACCCAACTCATGACCACCCCCACCCATCTTGTGAACCTCCACTCCACTCCACCTCCAAAAAAGCTTTTTTCACCCAGGAGGAGTTTGTGATGTCAGAAAAAAGCTCGAGAGGAGGAGGTGTGTGGGGGAGGGTGGGTCGAGAAAACTGATAACACAATTAATGATGATGACGACGACAACGAAGAGAAATGTCTGTAGTATAATTACAAAAAAGGAAAAGTGCACTATTATGACAATGATTATTATTGCCTGTGAGAAATACTGACCAATAAACAACAAATGGAAATACACCTGGGTGTTTGCATTGTCTTTTACAATACACTCATAAAAATGCTGAGTCATTACACTGGTGTGGTTTGTAATAAGACTTAAAGCTAATAGCCGATGCTATGAGGATACTTAGGTCATAATGTCAATATGTTTCTGTAGAATTTAAGCTACTACAGAAGAAAGATACCATATATCTATAAAAATGACAAAACCTGCCTGCCATTAACAATAAAGCTCACTTTAATTAACATGCAAAATTGCATTTCTTCAGTATATACAAAAGGGTAAAATTAACACACTGTGAAAAACATAACATGCATACAACATAAAATGTATTATTTTGGGGTTTTTTGTAACAGATTACACAATAATCATGTGTATTTTGTTAATTAGTGAGCGTTTTAAGTGCTGGTAGGTGGGTTTCGTTACCTTTGGGCAAACCCATGCTACCTGTTCCTCTTTGTATGCAGTATTTGGGCAAAGCTAAGCTAACAGCCAATCCGCCATGCATATTTGCAAAAAAGAAGTGGCATGAAATGAAACTGAAATCCAATTGAGCCTGCATAGCTATCATATACGTCAAACTATTGCATTGCTGCATTAAGCTTATACATTTTTAAAAAACCCCATCTGTTTAAATATTTGAAATAGAAAAAAAATTTCAATCTGCAGTTTTTAAGGAAATTTTTGAGTCTATTCTAAAACCATTCAAGTTAAATAACATTTAAATACAGTTTAGGTGCTATGATGTTTAGTCCTGTATAGCTACTAGTCGAAACCTATCGCTTTATGGGACTAATTATAACATAAAAGTGAAAAGAGTTGAAAGGGGGTCTGATTCAGAGGTAAAAATGCAGTGTAACTTAACAGAATCTAAAATTCCCAAGTGAATAGTATTTAAAGGTGATCTTGGGATTCTGTGCATAACTTTTTCTGGTTTAACCAGTTTGGTAAACAAGTAGGTCAAGTACTTGGAAACAGGGAGGGTAGCAGTGATGTTGCCCAACAGTACATGTTAAAAAACATGTAAATCTGTTAAGACTTTGGGAAGTTAAGTTTTAAAAAAACAACAATCAAATAAAAATAGTGTCTTAATTACTTATTTATTGCCCATTTAACCTACATTTAAAAGATGTGTCCCCTATTTGTCAGAAGTGGGCGTGTCTCTATGGTTGACATCATTTGTAGTGTCGGGCAGAGCGGAGAGAAGTCTAAAGAGTTCTCACTCTGACAACAGCAATGTGTTTAGATGAGTTTATTTGTACAATTGAAGTTGTTCAATGTAACAAACTGTACATTTTAGCAGATTTTAACAGTACAGACGCAAGTGTAGAGTTGCCAGCAACTCTACACTTGTTATTATTAGTCATTATAATACAGATGCTTAGCACATTATCCCGCTGTACAATGGTATGTCAAACTGTATTTTTTTATTGATACATCATGCTTAAATTATATGCGTCTGATTCTGTCTCTCCAACCTTGTATTTATTACATTTTTACATTACGTTTTATCAAATTTAAGCCTATATTTGCATACAAACCAATGGATAGCCGCATACAATATACTAACATATTTATTAGTATGTGACTGTTCACATAAATGATAATATATAACACACCATGATGGGATTTGATATGTAAAGTTATTTTATTTTTATCTTATCTTGTGGCGTACAATCAGTGGTCATTGCTACAGCACAGTGAGTCAAAGTTAACGCCTACATTTCCACAGCCACAGCCCGTCCTCCTGGTTTTTCAACTGAGCCAGTGGGTGCGTCATCTTCTCGTGTTCACACAATCTTTGTCGGCGGCACTGGCAGTGATTACCTCGTCGGTTGAGGAGCCTTTGCTTTACTGTGTGCGCTCTGTGGCAGGCTCAAGGGAGGGGTGCAAACAAACGTTTCCTCATCAACCTTCTCACCGAGAAAACTCTTCGAAAGACTCTTGAGGTACGATTTTAACCGTATTTAACACATTTTCATCGAACCGGTGGCACAGTTTGGCGTTAATTTAACGTATACCGGCCTTTTTTTGCATTGCATAGGGTGGGAGATGGTGCTGGGCATGAATGGACCACTGTGTTGAATAGCAGTGATGTTAACTTACTCTAGGCTACGGTGCATGTCGGCTGAAACGCTGCACTTTCGCTAAAGTGAAAGTGTTGTATTTACACGTAGGTTGCATTTTCGGTTCGTATTTGTTGTTGTTTCGGTAGCTGCCGGCCTTTCTTACCGTCCACACCGTAGCATTTTGATGCAGTGATGGAGAGCAGCATGGTGGCATCGCTCAGAAACTATTCTTAAACGAAACTGGCCTGGGCAGCGAGCGACTCAACGTGCCTTTGTGTTGATGGTGTTACTCGGTCACCGTGAACCTGACAGCGCCTTACCATGGTAATACACTATGTTTACATAAAAGCAGCCTGTTTCCACACTAGCCCATAGGTTCCAATAAGAAGTAGCAATGGTTTATGACAAATATGATATGCTAATGGCGGCACTGCTTAACATTAATATAAAATAGTACCCAAACATTTAAGCTAGTTATTTATCAGCAAGGGCATTAAGGAAACAAAACAACTCTTGAAAGAGTCAAAGTGTTGGGTGTTTAGACTGTTGCTATTAAACCTCATTTGTGCCTTTAGGAAACAAGTGTCCTACAGACTATTTATCATACGTTAAACTGAATAAACTAGTACCTAAATGTGCAGTACTGGGCGCGAGTCAGCACACGCACGCGTTTTCCCGCCGCACTGGTGTCCGCGTGCACGACCTGATTGAACTTAGCTATCTGGGTTTTCCACTCTGGCAGGTAAAACCCGTTTGTCTACATTGTCCTCACAATTTAAAGCCAAGCGCTAATTTGTGGCTTCACTAAACTTTACTATACAACGCAACTATACAACTCAGCTGTATAACTGTGTTTATAACAGTGTTTAGTAACTAAAATATCCACTTTGCATGATTTGAATTAGTCTGTTGTTGCATCCTCAGTGATTCTTTCCACCTGTATTTATTCACCTACTTATTTCCTGCTACTTACTCCTGCTGTACCTGAAGTGTATCCTGTGAGTTTAAGCAACAGGTAAAGAGTTAATGTTGGGTGAATCAGTGTCACTCTTGGGTCAGTATGTTTACATGTGCAGCCATTAGAAGTCATTAGATGACAGAAAACAACAGCCCGTCAGAGACCAAACATTTGCAGTTTAGATAATCAACCAGTAACCACAACATTTGGGTGTGGATTAACTCGAGTTTCTCTCTGTCACGATTAACAGTTTAGCATCCAATGTCATCCCAACAATATATATACACTGAACAGTATGTGGTCACAAAACTTCCTTCTGCTCTGAAGGTAGTTTTAGTATCCTCAAAGTACCCTCTGAGTAGCTTGCTGTAAAAATATTTCACCTGTTGCAGTAAAAATATTTTTAACCTGTTTTCCAGGTTTTTTTTTATTACAGACACAGGTGATAGCTGGGATTGACATACACCCCTGCTTTTGAATGTGTTCAGCGTGAATCAAAATGGCAATTTATGCTCATTGACTGTTGCTGCAAGCAAGACATGCGAGGAGCAGGGGCAGCTCTTGGACATATATAAGTCAGTGTATTTCGTCTCAGACCTTGTTTTTAGGCTAGCACTTACCCAGTCAGGAGTGAGGGCTGGGATCTGTACAGGAGTTTCCAGGCAACAGTGGAGATTTTATGACAACCAAGTGAAGTTGTTGTAGTCACAGGGTATTGGTTTGGGTAATGATTTGGTGTCATTTGAAGGTCTCCCTCAGTATATACAAACATTCTGTGTGTCTATTTCAGCATCAGCAACTGAGCAGCTAAGTTCAAGTTAATATGCCCATACTTTTCCTCCCACCTTCCTTCTCGCCCTTTTCTTTCACTGACTTTCTCAGTTCTCTCTTGCTCTCTCGCTCATTCTCTCTCTCTCTCTCTCTTTCATTCAGACACACACACACACACAAATAGCTGTGTGAAAAAGCTGTGGGACGTGGGAAATATGCAGCAATCACTTGCTCGGCTGCATAGAGAGAAGGGGAAGAGATGACAGAGGTCCTCACACCGCTCATGCACACACAAACAGAAGCTCCCAGAGATTATATGTTGACCTACTTTTGTGGGATGTGTGACTGTAACTGTATAGCTGTCATGTCATTGTCCAGTGTGTACCAGAGGCCTCATTCATCTGCAGCAGCTGTGCACTGCTCTGCCTTTTTACAATCCAGGCTCTGAGTCTTCGCTTCCCTGTCATCCTCTCTGTGTCTCTTACACACACACACACACACACAGACACACTCTCTCTCTCACATATTTGTGCGCTCTCATCAACAGTTGATTTGGCTTTCCAGAATGGAACTTTTGGACATGACAGATGTGTTTCCATCCAAGTTGTAATTGTCTATTTAGTCAGCAAAACTGAGCAGCACAGCAATGACTTGACGTTTCCTTTAGTTGGTATCCATGTGACCACATTCTGAATAGGTTACACAGGAAGTAACGGGGCGAAAGAATTCAAAAACAAACAAAGCCAGCAGTGACACTGTCAGATTTCTGTCCAGTCAGTGGCTGATTGCTTTGGCAACACCCTGTCTCTGTGCTGCTGACAGCTGAACAATAAATGCTCCTGTCCAAAACCCAGATTAGCAGTCTAGAGGAACAGAACCGCATGCTGCTGATAATAACATGGGTGTTATCATCATCTGTGGGCTTGTTAAGTGAATATAGAGTAAGTACAATAACAGCAAAGATCCAGGTAGGCCAAAACAACTCAAACAAATGCTAAGAAATGTTTTGAGTCTAATAGGATACAGTTGTCAACAGGTAGTGCATGACGTCAACGGCATTTGTTTTGTTTTTTTTTTAATTATTGTTTTTTTGGGTAAGTAAATTTAAAAAAAAGGGGAGGGGGGGTCTTTAGCTGTTTCTTGAAGGAGGGACTCTGGATCGAATGGAGTTTGGTTACTCATTCCACCACATGTTAGAATTTAACTTGGTGAGGCCTGCTAAAGCCCTGACAGAGCTCCGGATAGCGTTGATTTATAACACATTGCTTGCATGTTATTTCAAATATTTATCATCAAGTTAACTGGGGACACAAACTACAGCTTCCTGCTTTTCAGTTACGTCGTAGACTGTTAACATGCTGTCCTGATGGACAAGCAGGAGCTCAGGAAAGGCTTAGATAAGGTGTGGGTTTAACTTGTTCGCTGGGTATTGAATGAGGTCAGGCTGAAGTGTTATTTTATTATTCTAGTTATTGTTTTTATTTTTTATTTGCCCCAAAAAATCATTGTTGTGTCCACCATTAAATGGTGCTGCAGTGTTAGCTGGGATCCTGATTACATCTACATCCTTATTACATCCAGTAATAACATAACATTATAGGAGACTGACACGTAAGCTCATAGACTTTCTTCACAGCAGCCATTTGACTTGTCATATCGGGACATGCAGGTGTTGGCTTTTTGTATTTATCTTGCTCATGAAACATTTTTTCAGTTATCATTCATAATAAACTCCCTTCAGGAGGGACCCCGTCCATCAAACAGCGACTTGAATTCTTCATGCTGCTCAGCTGCAGTATGATGCCAGAGAAGTATTAAATAATTCATAATGTCAGAATGATGCATATGGTTGCTCATCAACTGACTGCTTAGGCAGGATAAATACTCTGTATTAACTGCCTACCTTACTGTGTTTCCTGAACTGGACAGTCAGGCTTTTTCCATAAAAATAAATCTGCTTTGTAACAAAGTGGAATGACTTTCCATTACTTTGACCACTAACTCTGACTGTAATTTCTCATGTTAACCTTAGAGAGCCAGCTAGCACTCAGCAAAAGAAGGACATTGTCACACAGCAGAGAAGGCCATACAGGCGAAATAAGGCTTTTATTTTTATAGGCTTCACGATGAATACTCACTATTTTATGGTTTGTGATGATTTTCCTGTCTCCAGCTTCAGAGCGTGTCATATTACTCTAAGTGTTGAATATAGCCAGATATTAAGAGCAGTTTGTACTCACTTTTCCTGGTGCTGCAGCAGGATCCAGTGAGACAACAACATTCCACTGACATATTCAATCACTCAAGTATTGTCACACAGAGGGTTCATACAAGAGACAGCAGTCACTGAGATGCCTGCTGGCCTATAAAACTAGTTGTTTTATAGAATTTATCTGGGGAAAGTGTTTGGAAACCCTCAAACCATGCCCCAGTCCCAATAAGGTTATGAATATTTTCTAATGAAAACACAAAATGCGTGTATGTATGTGCTGCATGTTGACATTACTGTCCTAACTCAGTTGTACAATTAGTGATATTGGTGTTAACATTTTTGTTCACTTGTGTTTCCATAGCAATGGCAGAGGCCCACCAGGCGGTGGCATTCCAGTTCACTATAACGCCAGAGGGGATTGACCTGCAGCTGTCCTACCAGGCCCTGAACCAGATCTACCTGTCCGGAGTACGATCCTGGAAGAAACGAGTCAGCCGGATGAGGGTGAGTGTGATGTATGTTTGACCCAGCGCGCCATCTCTCATGTTTAACACAATTCTGCACTGCCATGAAAAGCACAAGTTTGTCAAGGTGGATTTTACAACCTATGCGACACTGGCCGCGCTTGCACTCCTCTGCCGTCGCTTATCAACAGTGCACCAACACAGACGTAGGTTTCATTAACGTCATTCTCAATTTCATCCATCAGACCGCATTTAGAATCTTTTCTACACAATGTTGATAAGTAAGAGCCCTGTCATGGACGAGTGCATCAGGTGTGTGGGGATGTAATTTGTGTGCTCAGGGGAGCTGATTGCAGGAGGCCTTATTACAGGGTGTGAATTCCTATCTGTGTAGGTGAGGAATGACAAGCTTTTCCAAACATGCACTGACATGCATTTTTGCCACAGCTGTGGTGACAAAGACACAATACACACATCATGTTACGTATCGGTGTGGAAACAAGTGGATACTGAAGTATGTATGTGATACACATAAAAATGATTGTCACTATGCATTATAGTCCTCAAACCTTTCACTGGAATAAACCTCGAGCTGTCATTGCTGTCAGCGTACAAGAGGTGAAAATATGTCATTAAGTGCCTGTTGTTTCTTCTTCTGTGGTAACAGAACCGGGTGATCAAGGGAGTGTACCCTGCCAGTCCTTCCTCCTGGCTCTTTGTTGTCATAGCAATCCTGGCCACCATGTACATGCGCTCTGATCCCAGCATGGGGCTCATCACCAAGATACAGCAGCACCTTCCGCTCAGGTACACACAGACGCACATGCAGGCACACACAAACACCTCTGACCTCAGACGTTATCAACTGTATTTGTTTTTACATATGATTTTTTAAAAATCAAATGAGCATATGTGCTGAAAATAACAGTTTGTGTATTCTAAACCTAAACTGATTTAACTTCAGTCAGATATTTTTTAGGTCTATAAGTTTATCATTTGTATCAATACAAAATACAAAACAAGAAGTTGTCCAGCGGAGAGCACCGACCAGTTGTGTTGTCAATATTCTCCATACGCTCTACTTTTTCAAAATGGGGTTCAGACTAACATTTCCACTTACACGGTCAGTGAGTTCTGCACCAGAAGCAACAGCATAGACATAAAAGAGGACGAGAGACACGTGGAGGAGGTGGAAACCAGCAAATTGAAAACAATTTAAAATCTCAATTTCACAAGTCTCTGAACCTGAAGGATTGGCAAAGCTGTAAAAATGATAACAAGCGTATTGTATTAGTCTATTTTAATGTGTGCAAGGACCTCCTTCTTTTCTCTTTGCTGTGGTTGAGGTAGCGAGTACTGTTTTTCCAAAACTTATCTTGAATTGAATCAGCCTCAGTACTTGTTTGGCTGTAGTTAAGAGCGCTGTCAGCTGAAAGTGACAGCTCCACTTGGAAGTCCAGTCCGTCAGCACTAGTAACAGTCAGGAGGAAAAGGGATTTAGGCTGATCCAAACAAACAGTTTTGTGGTATCTGAAGCTGATGAGTCATCATGGATCAGTCGGGCTTGGCTACCAGCTCTTGAACTCTCCCCTACTTTCCTAACTGTGTATACACTTACATTTTACACTGCTGACTCACTGTCTAGTAACACATAAACACTTGCCACATTCCACATGAAAACATGATGGAGGTTGTAAACGGTAGCATTTCCTCTGACTCCCATTAGGACACCGTCAGCTGAAAATGAGAGCTCCAGTTTAGAGTCCAGTCTGATGAGCAGTGACTTGAAACATGTGCATGACCACATACCAATATTACTGAAACAAACCTGTGGGCTTGTGTTTAGGCATATTTGGACATCCCAGGGCATTACATAGCAATTACTGGTCATCCATTTAGTAGCCTGGTGAAGTCACGGGTGAGGTCTGTGGGTCAGTGAGGGTCGCTGCTGTGGTTTTCAGCAGTTTGATGTATTTGTTACACAGCAATGGAAATATGACAGATAAAACAGGCAGCCAATGAACCAGAACCACATAGCTGCCGTGGCCATGGACGTACATCTATTCCACTTATGTGTTATTATATATAATAATGACATTACGTGTTAGCATACCATACAACGTAAAGTCACATTTTCCAATTGAAGTGAATTGGAAAGTGGTCTCAGACATTTTGTTCCCAATGTATGTTTTATTTTCAGTTTATTTCAAAGTGCATTTTGTCTCATTTTGTTCTGCTTTATTAGAAATAGTTTAAAATAGTTTTTCTCCATTGGTTTTTCTTGGTGGCTTTTGTGAATGAAAGAAAAATGGAAATTCAGTTCCTCACGCAGCCAGCAGATGTTGCTGCTGCGCTTTCGTACCGTTTACTGGCATTTCCAGGATCTGAGTGAGGTTGTGTTCACTATCATGTAGAAATGACTGTTCACGCATCTTCAGCGAAGAAACATAGAAATGCAACAATCTGCCTTTGCTTTGCGAGGTAATCCATCTACCTGGCAGGTGTTGCATGTCAACATGCTGATTAAACAGCACAGTGAAATATTATATAGGAGTGTCTTCGGCTATTAAATGTGCAGTTTTATCTTTATCTCTTTTACATTATAAGAGCATAATTTCTTTCTTGTGCCTAGGCACACAATTTTTGCCTATTTTTATTTCTAAATAACATCTAAACTACCAAATAAATGCTTTTTTCAACACAGATACTGCTCTATTTAGAAAGCCAGTAACTGTTCTCTCTGCCCTGCTCTGTTCAGCCTCCACGTGTCACTCAGCGCCCAGGGTCAGACCATGGTGTCGGCTCTGGTCTTCAGCACTCTGCTGTGGCTCTCCCTCATCCTGGCGCTCAGATTCTGCCTCAAACTGCTGCTGTCCTACCACCAGTGGATGTTTGAGCAGCACGGCAGAGTTTCCAACGTCACCAAAGTCTGGGTGGTAAGCCGTGCTCCTGTTGGTATCATGGCCCCCTCTGGTGGCTGACCTGCAAACGTCGTAAAAAAAGCTGTAAAATCTGACAGCTGACTGCAATTCTGATGTCTCATACGCCCACAGTACCATGCTGTTTTCCTGGACTTGTTCCACGACTTTGGTGTTCTTGTTTGTTTGAAAGACCCTTTTTGGAAGAAAACACGGTCTACATTTTAAATCTGACACGATGCGTGGTGCAATTTGAAAGGGCAGGGACTGTGATACCCAGAGTTTAAAAAATATTTTCAATCCCAGTAAAATATGTTGCGTCATGTTTGAAAGTGTTACATTGTCCTCTGTTTCTCTCAGACTCTGCTGAGGTTATTATCAAGCAGGAAGCCTCTGCTGTACAGTTATCAAACCTCTCTGCCTCACCTGCCTGTTCCTGCCATCAAAGACACACTGAGCAGGGTGAGTGGACACTCATTATGTTCACCTACATACTCACTGTATCTATATTTATACTCCGTAATGATCCAAACAAGGAAGCAGATGTAGTCTTTGTGTGGACACACTGTAAAGCTAATAATTGAAATGAAGAAATGAAACAGCAGAACAGAACGCGATCATCATCTGATAACGACAGGCGGATTTTGACCAGTGGTTTTCTGTCCCTCTCAGTACCTGATGTCAGTGCGCCCTCTGTTGACTGACCCAGAGTATAAACGAATGACTGAACTGGCCAGTCACTTTGAGGCTAACCTGGGAAACCGCCTTCAGCGCTACCTGAAACTCAAAGCTCTGTGGGCCACAAACTACGTAAGTCACACATAGCTGAAACTCTTTCCAAGACCATTGCCATTCTGCCTTTTAAGTGTAGTGAGAGACAGGATTCAAGGTGAGAGAAACAGGGTTCGACAATCTCATCTGTAACACGCATCCAGTGAACGTCCTTATTAACTGCAGTATAACTGAATTGTTCTTCTTGCATAATGTTTTTGGGACTTATGTTCATCAAAGTCTTCCACAATCTGCACGACCTTTAAACCCATCAGGTTGGATGATTCCCAGCAGATAAGATGATGTAAACATTCTGTGTTGCTCCATCACAGCCTCTAAGGTTTAAAAGAAGACACTTAAAAGCAACAAACTGCAACATTTACATTTACATTCAACAGAGAGTGCGGTAAACTAAACTATGGAAAAATAATTTGTTTTGCTTTGTCCTGTTTTTGTTCCAGGTGAGTGACTGGTGGGAGGAATACATTTACTTAAGGAGCCGAGGCCCCATAATGGTCAACAGTAACTACTACGGCATGGTAACTAGCTCCCTTCCTACAGTATTACAGTACAGAAAAAAATAAAACCTCAAACTGAGCCTTGTGTTTATTTTATCATCTCTCAGCTTTTGAGATGCCCAAACGGACAGAGGCTTCCCTCTTTATTTTCCTCGACCGTTGCTTTACTGTGTGTTCTTCTTACTTCAAAAGCACAATTCTTGAGAGTGTTTGATTTTATTCAGTTGATCTGTTTGTGCACTCTCCAGGACTTCCTGTACGTGACTCCTACCCCAGTGCAGGCTGCCCGGGCAGGTAACACCATCACTGCCCTGCTGCTCTACCGCCGAAAGGTCAACCGGGAGGAACTCAAACCGGTAAGAACACGTACACATCTGCAGAGCTGATGGAAGAACAAAAAGAAACATTTTCACACAAAGGATCTTTTCGGTAAATTGAGTGGAAAAGTGTACTTTAAACATATCTTTAGCCAGCAGAGACTAAGGAAACAATAACCTTTCTTTCATTATATTCCTTATTCTTCATTGTTTTCTCATTATTTTTGGTAATATGTGACAATCCAAAACTGATCTCAGTTTTTCTCTATCACGTCAAGTTTTTGAACTATAGGATCCCTGTTTTCTTAAAACATATGAAAAATACTGTACTTAACAGATATGTGCTTGTTTTATAAAAATTTTCAAATATTGACATACAATGAAATATGAAAGAAACAGGCATGACTGCAATGTTTAACAGTATTATGTTTTTACAAAGGATATGGCTACTGTAATTATAATTGTGTGCAAGTAGTTAAGGTAAAAATTGACGTTTATAGCTCTTTCTGGAGTGTTCAACTTGAGGACTATCGCGTTTGATGCTCCAACAATAGTCAGCCATCATATGTACACTACTACTACTACTACTACTACTACTACTACTACTACAGCTAATCAGTGGAATTTTGCTTATCTGGAGGGTAAGCTGTGGAGAAAAAACTTGACATGCTAGAAAAAAACTGACTGCAATTTTGGAATCAGCATGCCAATTTTAGTTTTAATCAGCATAAAAATCTAACTCAACAGAAAAAAAATTTCAAATTGTTCCCCAGTGTTATCAAACGACACTAAGCTTCAGTGTAACTGAAAAATCACAGAATCACTTAAGGGTGGATGTTTTTATGTCAGCATGCTTTACTGGCACAAATTCCATAAAACCGATATTCAGCTTGACATCGAGAAATAGCAAATGATTTTAGTTAATTAGGTTAAATGGACACAGTATAAAAGTGAGAATGTGACTTTAAATAATGAATATTAATAACAGACGTGCTCGTCTCTCTGTGTCAGAGTCGTGTTCCAGGCACTGTCATCCCTCTGTGTGCCGCTCAGTGTGAGAGGATGTTCAACACAACACGCACACCAGGAGATGAGACTGGTAACACACACACGCGCGTGCGCACACACACACTTGCAAGTACGCTTGCTCACACTTTACTGCTGCAGCTGTTTCTCATAGTTTAATGTTTATTAGATGGACTTCTGTAAGCTAACCTTGTCCTCGGGAATATAATCATCTCATATTATAAATAAAAGTGTTCAAACTCAAACACGTATGGCTTTATCTGTGAGACTGAGTGACAGGGTAGGAGAAAATGGAATATAGGAGGCATTTCTCTGAATTGGCAAGAGCCAGCAAAATGTGTAATTGTAAAAGCAGCTGACCATAGTGAGGGTTGATCTATGGTGAGAACTATCTAGAATAAGCTTCTCTTCCTCCACAGATGTGCTCCAGCATTGGCAGGACAGTGAGTTTGTAGCAGTATATCACAAGGGACGTTATTTCCGGCTCTGGGTGTACCGGGCGGGCCGGCTGCTGTCTCCCAGGGAGATTGAATACCAGATCCAGAGAATCCTGGATGACCCTTCCCCTCCACAACCTGGAGAGGACAAATTGGGAGCTTTGACAGCTGGAGACAGGTAGGAAACAATATGGTTTGGGTACACTCTGCCATGGCATATACTGGAATGTGCTTGTCCATTTTGCATCTAGTCAAGACTAGACTAGAAATATTTCAATTTCTTGTTGCTAAAAGGTGGTCAGTGTCAATCTGTACTGATGTACTTTTTTTAAGTCCAAGAAATGTGTCTTAGTGTAACTTACTAACTGATTAGAGGCTTGACAGCAACATATCATGTAACATGTAATGTCTTTGCAGGAGGGTAAGAGTCTATGGTGGAAGGGTGAGGTTGGGGTTGGAGTGGAGTGCTACGCCTTGTTAATGAGGCAGGTCACAGATGGGAAGAGGCTGTTCTTGTGATGTGACCTAATAATGAAGACTAAAGTGAGGGGATAATAATGTTCTGACTGCTGGGTCGGGATCACAGTTGATATGGTTAAGCCTCTGTGGATGGGGACCCTCTTGACCTGAGTGGTGAACTGGTCAGCAGACTGTCATCGTCATTGCTGTAACCATGCAGCTGTCTTGTCTAAAGCGTGTGAAATAAGATCTTAGAGAATGGGGTTTCTGTCTAAGAGTCCCATCGCCAGCTGTGTTTATAGACACAAACCAATGAATGTACTTTCAACATTCACCACACAGTTTGAACTTTATTCCAGTTGATTGAAACATGATTTTATACTTTATATTCAAACTTTCAAGTCTTGTCAGTCGATTGGAAAAATTTGTTCCTGACAATATGACAAAGGGAGGATGAAGTGCTGTAATCAGCTTGTTGAAGGAAACAATCAATTCCTCATCTTCAACATTAAAGGACATCTGCAGTTTCCTCTTCCCTAAACTCTCTAGGTTCTTGACTCCCTCTGCAATTGAACCATTTCTTTTTTTATCAACCTCCTCCTCCGTGATCAGTTACACATCCATATATGCATGAGTTCACAATGTATATGGACCGTTGGCTGTGAGTCTGAAGTGTTTTCCTGTTTGTTTGTTTCCCAGAGTTCCTTGGTCTCAGATGAGGAAGCAGTATTTCAGCTCTGGAATCAACAAGCGATCACTGGATGCCATCGAGAGGGCAGCCTTCTTCGTAACTTTGGACGATGAAGAGCAGGGCATGAGGGGAGAAGACCCAGCAGGGAACTTGGACCGCTATGCGAAGTCCATTCTCCATGGGAAATGTTATGATAGGTGAGTAGAACACAGATGAAAGAACTGAAACAGTTTGGGACACTGAGTTACGTGACACTGTGACAGACTTTATAATTTAGACTTTTGTCAGTATGTAGTCACCAGCGTACACTACAGGCCAAACATTTGGTCTGGAGGAAAGAGGGTTACTACAAAAGCAGAAGATAAACATATCATTGTCACCAGGAAGAGAAATGAATGAGAAACAGCACCACAAATAAGGGAGGAAGTAAACATGACACGGTCATGACTGTCATGACAACTGTGAAAAGACGTGTGAGAAAACCTGGTCTGAAGGGCTGTGTATCTGCAAAAAAATATTACATCCAGAGAACAAGAAAAAGATGTATGAGTGGACAAAAGCACACAAAAGTGGAACCTGATGAATGGTGACTGGAAACAAGTTCTCTAGTGCCATGATGTGGGGATGTTTTGCAGGTGATAGAGTAGAGAGAGAGAGATTCGTTTGAAGTAAAGGGTATCATGAAGAAGGAGCAGTACCACTCCATTTATGCACTTACATCTGGATTAAGACCTGCGGGTCGAAGGTTTGTCTTGCAGCAAGATAATGACCCTAGGCATTCTTCCAAGCTCTGTCAGGATCACCTAGACAAAAAAGAAGAGGAAGGTGTTCTTCCAAAGATGGTTTGGCGTCTCAGTCTCCAGACCTCTCTCCAGTTGAGCTTGTTTGGGACGAATTGGATGGATCAGTCAGAAAAGTGTGTCCCACAAGTCAGCAGCTGCATTCCACAAAAGCTGCATTCCAAGGAAGCTTGGAATGCAGCTCCTGGCACAAACCTTAAACCTGTGGAGCAAATGCCTCGTGCGTGCCAAACCCAAATACCTGATAACTATAGTACAAATGTATTTAGGATTTATTTACTATACTTTCACTTTACTATACTTACTCAGCCTCCTACACCGTGAAACGCACAACAGTTATCTTGGTTATCTTGTTTTGATGATATGATGATGAATGATGCAGTTTTCAGTCATCAATCTACAAATCCTGTGTGTGCCCGAAGCAAATTTAACCGTTGGCAGACCGTTTGTGTACTGTTATTGTTCCTACAAAGTGTTTTTACAACAGTCCCAGACAATGAAAGTTTTGTTTTAACAGTCATGCCTTAGTACCCGGACAGAGTCATTAGCATGGCCTAGACTCTTCACCTCCTCAGTGAGCCTAAAACAATAATGTTCGTCCCCGCTGTGTTTGTAGCAGTGTTGAGCTTTATTTTACTTTTTAATCACTTTTAATCAATCATCATGCAGCTCCAGTTTGGATGAACATATACTTTTTAAATCACATCAAACATGAGTGATGTATTGGACAAATAAAATAAAAAATGAAATACGAATTTAATTATTTATTTCTTAAATTCTCATCTGTTTTCCTGCCATTTCCCCCCTTTGTTCTCTCACCCGTCAGATGGTTTGATAAATCCTTCTCCATTGTGATCTACAAGAATGGGAAGAGCGGACTAAATGCGGAGCATTCCTGGGCTGATGCACCAACCGTGGCTCACCTTTGGGAGGTGTGTGTGTGCATGCGTGCATGTGTGTAAGGTTGTGTTGTTCACTGGCTTTATTCACCACAGATTTATCTTTCATAAGCTGAGGTCAGCGAACCCTTTTCTGAGAACTGGCCTGGTTTAGAGAGAAAGTTTATGGAAATGAAAATACTGTTAAGACCAGCAGCAGCTGGAGTGCTGGGCCGCTGCATATTTTTGTGATGATCTCACTAAATATATTCAGACAGCAGAAAAATTAGATGTCACTGACAAAGAGTTAGTTGTTGAACAAATGACTGCTGCATTGAAAACACTACATTTCCCTAGCTGAAGGCGTTGTTACGTTGAATATGTCATGTACACAACAAAATAGACAATGTAACTCAATGTACGCGTTAGCTTGTTTGGAACAGTTTATTAACTGCTTAACAAGCAGCTGTGGTTGAGCAAAGCATTTGTATATGGCGCTAAGCCCAGTCTTCAAGAAAAGAGGGGCGGGAGAGAGTGAGGCAGGTTAACCATGAGACACCATGTGTAGACAATACGCCGATGTTTGTCCGTGCAGGGCTGGTGGAGGCTGCGTAGTCATCAGCCACTGAATCACTTGTCCTGTATTAGGCAACTGTTGCTAGTGCTGGGTTGCAACCCCATTTTCCCTTTGTAACTGCTTTCAGTTTTCATGTGGTTCATATTTATTTAATGGTATGACAAGGTTGCTGCAGGTTCGTTGGTTAAACTCCCATGATGCAAATCTCCTGTTCCACCAAATAAGATTTACTAGAACTATTTGAATGGCATTAGAAATGGACTCATCAGACCAGACAGCATTTTTTAAATCTTCTGTTGTCCAACTTTTGCTGAATTCCAATTGTAGCCTCAGTTTCTTGTTGTTAGCGTTCAGGGTCTGACATATAAGTTACTGTTGCTCTCTCCGAATACATCACGATATTTCAATGCTTTACGCTGTTGTCCAAGCCCAACAGCTCAGGGAACGCAAAAGTAATTAATGCATAAAATCCCACTATGACCTTTTGGGATCTCTATATAAAAGAGGAAACAAATAAAAGATTTAAAACATGAATGGGTAGAGTCATTTCTATGTGTATTTAGACTGTATCATCTATGTTTTTTGGGGATATTAACATGTACGTCTCCCCTTCTCCAGTACACCCTGGCTACAGATGCCTTCCAGCTGGGTTACACTGAGGACGGACATTGCAAAGGCGAGGTGGATCGCTCTCTACCGACACCCCAGAGGCTCGTCTGGGACATTCCCTTAGAGGTACTTTCTGTGTGATGTGCGCTGCCCTCATGCACTCTCACCCACATACAGGCGCAGGTGGAAACCCATGTGTGTGGTCGTTATCATATCTGAACATGCCTGAATGTTGTCATTCTCTCCTGCCTGTGTAAGCAGTTACAAGTCCCAGTATCGTGCAGTGTGTCAGAGTAGCATTAGTGATTACAATTATGTAATTTTTTTGCTTTAGGATGAGAGGATAAACCACTCTCTGCTACTGTGGAGGATACAATGCAACCAAATGCTGTGCCTCCTGTTTACATTCTCTTTCTTAGAAATTCATACATGCAGCTCCGGATGTCAGACTGTACCGACAAGCCATAAATACCAATTCTTAAAAATCCATATGATGCGACAAGCATGTCTTTAAAAATCAATCAACTTAAGTCACTTTGCTAACGGACAGGGTAGTTTATTCTTTTTTAAATCATTATTACTCTTCTGTTTTACATATCACTTTAGATAAAGGTACCAAATATACACCTACTGTTTGTGTTGCTAAACTACACAGAACTACGCAGTATTTATGCAAACTATGCATTTCTTGATGATCCTAGCTCAGGGTTTGGCAGCCTCAGACACTCAAAGAGCCATTTGGATCTGTTTCCCACAGAAAAGAAAACAGAGAGCCGCAAAACCCTTTTGGCATCTAAAATGCAGATTTTTTTTTTCTGCATGCGACAAAAACATTTTGAACTCCGAAAATAAAGACGCTGGGTTGAAGGTTGTTTTCAAATAAAATACTCAGTGTCTATTTGAGTCCTCCTCATATTTATGAAATTAAACCAAACTTAAATTATCCACTGGCAGCAAGCCAAAAATGCTGTCTGCTTCTGTGCGCCGTCATCCTTTTATCATGTGTACTGGAGCGTGCAGTCAGCTGTCAGCCTGAATAAAAAAAGCACTATTTCACTGAACAATGTAAAATATATATATTTACAAAATAATAACCAACTAAAATATTTATTTTACTTGCTTAATGTGATTTTTGCCCGTGAACCTCCGTGCACAGCGTCTGCACATCAGGGCTGTAAGACGTCACCTTCGTCTTCACGCAGGATTGTAAGCTGTGATCTGTGAGGTGTGAGCGAGATTGGTTTTAATATAGTTCATGCTGGAGAAGACCTGCTCACGTATGTATGTGGATCTGAAGATCGACAGGACTCCAAATGCAGATCGAGCCACAGCAGATCGAAGGAAGAGCCGCGGGTTGCCAACCCCTGTCCTAGATGATATATCCACGCTTACTCCTTGACGTGTGGCTTATTTGGACTGAAATATTAGTGTCTAAAGAGCACATAATGTCTGCAGCGAACAGGAAATATCACCATAGTGACTCTCATGGTTCTCATGGTTTCATTAACTTTATTTATGCAGTGTGAACCCACACAGCCTGTTGGCACAGAGGTTCTCAATCTGATGCACAGCGATAGAATGTCTTTTCTAAAACAGGTTTATGTGCACATGAGAAAACATCTTGTGTAGCTGTGACGTTGATCATTGAAGAGACCTGTTGATGCATGTAACCCTGCTTATATTTCCAGGCCAACCACCTGTACTGTCATCGCTTTAGGCTGAGGAGTCAGAGCAGCAGCAACATTTGTCTTTTTAATCCGTTTCATTTTGATGCTCCTGTTTTGTTCTCTCCAAGTTGGGCTTTTAACGCCAGAACGTGGTGCCATATTAACTTCACTGGTGTTCAGTAACTCTTAAACAACTCAACCTCCCTTGACAAATTGATTGCTGAAGTGATATTTGTTGGCCTGATGGCTGCCCAGAGGAGGAAGGGAGGAACTCACATCTAGCTGCGATCAACGAGCACAGCATTTAGTAAACAGCAGTGGGTGACTTTTCCTGTAAAGGTCAGTTGCTTGCGTGGGCTTTCACAGCACAGCCCCACTGGAAAGCAAGTTCTAAATTTGCTATTTGACCAATAAGATCGTCTTAAGTATGAGATGTGGTCAACCCCAATGTTAACTGAGCACTGAATGCTCCCATGCATTTTTCTTAACGGAGAAAGTGGAGGAGTTGATGACTGCAGTGCTATTACTGTGCCTGATGAGTCTCCTACATGAGCTCACGATCAAAGCAAAACCAAAGTTAATTGTGGAGACCAAGGTGGGTCAAGCTGCTGCTTCTTTGTCCTCTTTGCCCAAATAACTAATGAATTAATAAATGTATATAATCAGATTATTGCAGTTATTAATGTTGTTGCCACTGCTGCTACCCTTGTCAGATTGTTTAGTGCCCCAATTAAATACAGTTACTGGCAATAACATCAGTGAACTGGGCATACATACTATGTCATGCTTAGACTACATCCAAACCAATAAGCTTTTTGTTTTAAAACACATTTATTTTGCTATGTTCGTGCTAAGCATCCACTCTGAGGTATATTAGTGCCCCCTAAAACAGAGACTTCTGGAAAGACTTACGCTGTCTCAGTTAGAAACCTGCAGCACTGCGCAGCAGACTGGATGGGCAGAAACGGAGACTTGAAGATGATGACACCAATTGTGACATGTCCTACCCTGATTTGTCTTGACACTATCACATAACCCTTTACCAGCAGAAAAGACATCAGTCAAAGTGTATATACTGTAGCTATAAGTGTTGGATCACAGTGGTTAATAATAGGCATTGCTGACCTTGTTGTCTGTACTATACTAGCAGCTGTTGCCCAGTGTAGGTTAGGCAGCCCCTCGAAATGTGTGTGCACGTCCCTTATGACAAGTAGCTTCCATCAATATCCCATCAGTGTGTCTGTGCAGTGGTTTCTTTCAATTAAAAACGCTGAGTCGGCTGTTCGCAGTGATGCATTTGAAAAAATAAATACTGAATAATAAAGTAATAGTAAATAAATACCAAAAGAAGTCCAGCATTTTATACTTTTTGATAAATAAACAAAGGGCTGGTCAGTGAACAGGTTAATTGTTTGATTCTATCTGTGTGGCCTCTACTGAAAAAACAGTAGAAGTATTTCAGCCATTCAGCCTTCCACCTTTGTAACCACACGAGAATGCACACAACTCTGATGCACTGCATGTAAAGAAATTTCATATTGGACCCGCTCACTTCAGTCAGTCTGAAACTCCCTTATCTCCTTCCTCAAGAGTAGCTAATCTCCCCCTGACATTCTCATTGCATCCTGCCCTGACAGGGTGTGATGGTAATATTAACTACCAGAGACGCAGTCTTTTGATCTCTGCACCAAAGATGTGAACATCATTAACCCTCCTGTTATCTTCAGATTTACTAACATCTTTTATCTTTGGGGTTAATTTGACCCCAGCAGTTTAAAATGCAGCCAGACATTCATCCACAGCCACATGGGGGCCTGGATTGTAAAGAAAGGGTCATTGCTGAACCCAGTTGTCCCATACATCCCATTTTGCTGCGAGTTTGTCACGCTCTCGTCGGTGCTGCCATGTTTCTCTGTCAACAAAGTGTGTTGACACAGTAGAAAACATGGAATGTGTTTAGAGACACGGTGGCTGGAAATATTGCCCTTCCAGTGTCAGACGTTTGCTGTTGCTTCACCTTTTGACTTGTACACTCCTGCCAAAGTGAGCAACCCAATGTAGGCTGGTGAGGGGGTCACAACCAAGTCTGTCCAACTGTCTCCATACACGCGCCTCCCTCTAAATTTGTTATCTTAAGGACATCCTTTTCTATCAGTGGTGTTATGAAGAGCTCAAATGCTGATTGTATGTCTTGGACATGACTGACAGCATATCTGGGGCCTGGAACCATGTAGATGACATTAGCAGCACTAAGTCCACCCTGTTGTTCAAGCGGGGAGATAGACCATAATAACTTTACATTTTTGGAAGGTAGTGTGTTTGCTGGTGGTTGAGAGACAACAGAAGGGTCAACACTGAGGGTCTTAGTGTCCCCACAGCATGGGAAATATCAAAATTCTTGCTAGAAAGATGTTTTCCCCTTCCCCATGTCATGTGAACTATCGGTGGTTCTAGCACTACTACAGTTATGGTTATGTCAGGTTAGGGCCCTAAAGCTTTTTGAAGGTTATGATTATGATTATTGCATGTTATAG
Organism: Datnioides undecimradiatus; assembly: GCA_008933995.1. Taxonomy (NCBI): domain Eukaryota; kingdom Metazoa; phylum Chordata; class Actinopteri; order Lobotiformes; family Datnioididae; genus Datnioides; species Datnioides undecimradiatus. Next base: position 3,139,743 of record WARS01000048.1, read on the forward strand.
TGAGCTCAATATCATCCAAAACAACCACAACAAATGTGTGTAAAATGCTGACATGTCTAATATGTTTAAATACAGCTGAAACAGCCAAACACCACCGATGCGTACAACATGTGTACAGGACACTGAAAACATATGATCACGTTAATTTTATGTTCCCCCAGTTATCCCCATTAAATTAGGAAAACTCATCAAATATGAAGCAAAAATTTCATTTCAAAATCTTTTTTTTTTTAGAGACGTTAAACAACGAATGGGGTCAAACTGACCCCAAAGATAATAGGAGGGTTAAGAGCAGTTTGGTGAAACACATGTGCGGTTGAGTAATGCACTAAGAAAGTGATACTTTGTGATACTAGAGTAGATGGTGTTAAAAATACAGCAACCTTTAAAACACTGACAAGAGCAACTATCGTAGTCACTGGATTTCACAGTGCACAGAGTGTACATAGTGCAAACTGCAACACGCAAATATACTGTGAAGTTGAAGTGCATGGACCAGACAGTTAAACAGGTGTATGTCTCCAGGAAGTTGGTAACTTAAAGTGGCCAGCTGTTGGGTTGCTAATAGAATGTGGGGTGTTTTCCATGACATGCAACATCCCCTTCTACATCACCAGCTCCAAGTGCTCCAAGGTATTTTCCAAATTGTTATCTCTGCACTGGGATTAAATGCGTGGCGTATCCCAGGAGACTGTGACTAAGCTGTTGGACTGACCCCCCCGAAAAGCAAACAGAAAGGGAAACTTGTAAACTAGTTTTATTTAGTTTCAGTCTATTCTCCTGTCTGTTTATTTTCCCCTCCTCAGGTTGCGGTGTATGCACTACATGTAACCTTTTTAAACATGCACTGCTCTCTTTGCCTTTTTATTGTTGACAGTGTTAAACATGCTGAGGAAGTGTAGATGTGATACAAATAACTGTGCAGCAGCATGTTTCTAACGTATTATTTTCCATAATCATGTGTTCCAGGTAGGTGTTCTCCAAGGGCGCACAGTGGTTCTCTCCAGCACTGGTTTGGCATGGCTTAGTGGCACCTTTGTGAGCTAGATGGGGTTTGGTCCAATAAAAACTCTGTGCAGGACTCTCGGACTCTTAGTGTTATGACAATAGGCTCTGTGTTTAATAGTTGGACAGAAGAGAAAAGAGATCCCGCTGCACTTTGCCTCGTGCTCCTTTGTTTATGAAAATGAAGCCTCTTGTGTGTACACAGTTAGCGGCTGCTTTGTGGGCAAGCACTGAAACATCAGTCCTGTCATTAGAATAAGTTACCAAGTGTTTTGAGGGGAATCAAAAAACAGAAAAACAAAAGATGAATAGACGCCTTCTTGCCTCTTGTTCTTCTCCCACTTTCACATTTAAGGAATTTTTGTTTTGTGTACTTTTGTTTTGTTTTTTTTTCCAAATGTAATGCCTGCCTGAAGCGACAGCAGGCAGTGCTGGCAATAATCACCATATGTTTGTTTGGGACCTGGATATAGTGAAAAAATACCAAGGCGGTTATATTCATAGCATGTAACCATAATAACACATCAGAGAAGAACTCTGATGAGCCCGTTTTTATTGGACGTAGCTTTTTGTTGCTTTCATCCTCTCATGTGTTCTTACTTATAATAGTATATCTGCAGGACTTTCTGATTAAGGAGGAAGTCCAGTCCATTTGGGTGGCACCCAAGTGTAGTATAACCCAGGACTGAACAGATCAAAGAAGTGCCTAAATGTAGTAGAGTTAAATAAACAGGACTGAACTAGAAACAGGAGCTCACCTTGTGCTGTCTGTCAGGATGTTTTTCCTGCCTATCTATCTCAAAGACCATCAGTTCATCTTGTTTTGGGGTTAGTGATCTGTTCACTGGACCTGGAAAGCTTTTCATTCAGTTCAGTTCATGTAGAGCAGGTCTAGACCGAACACATTCGTTATTCATTACATCCAGCCGTTCCACCTCGAGCGGGCACTTAGTGTCAGTGGCAAGGAAAAATTTTGTTTTAAAGGAGCCTTGAGCAGATCTTGGCCCTAAGTGGATGGCTGTCTGCCGTGACTGGTTGGGAGAGAAAACTCATGTCTCTGTGCTATAAGCCTACCCAGTCAGAAGGCGCTAAGGGAGAGCTGGGTGTTCTCCTGAACTTAATTTCCTGTTTGTTTTACTATTTCCCGGTCAAAATAAAAGGGATCGCAAGATAAAGTCTTTGTTGTTGATATGGAAGTGGGTTTTTTTTTCTCCAAAAGCGCTGTCAAGGCAGCTGACCGCACCAGACTCTGTGTTCGTGCGTGCCATGACTTTGGCTAGAATTTATAATTAGTTGTCCAGCATGAGGCATAATTCAGCTTGTGCTGCTTGTGTCAATAGCACACATTGGAGGAGGTTCATCTTACAGCAGCTGTCTCAGTGGAAAATTACAGCTAGAGGCTTATTTTGCTCTTGTGTCTGTACGCTGTCCATGTTGCACCCTCTGTAACTTTATTTCTTTTGCCTTTCCTTAAAAGGCAATGACTCTTTGATTTAGCTCAGGCATTTTCCTGCTGCTGAACTTCGCCTGCTTTACTTTACAGATGCTGACTGTTAATTAAATCGCCAAAACAGTTTATCAGTTCCTGAATACACAACTATTACTAGGGCATGTTTACTGAAAGGTACATTAACTTTGCTTTGTGCTTTAATGTGTGCCACAGTGGGAGTAAATGGCACACCCCAAACTCCAGCCTGTGCCAGTTTTTTATATAACGGGTTCCTTCTCTGTGTGTCTCTTAGGTGCAGGCTCAGGTATGCAGCTCCCTGGCTGTGGCCAAGGCCCTGGCAGATGATGTGGACTGCCATGTTTTTCCCTTCAGAGACTTTGGAAAAGGACGGATCAAGAAGCTTCGCATCAGCCCGGACGCATTCATACAGATCGGCTTACAGCTGGCATACTACAGGGTAACACCTGGACAGATGCGTGCACTTTCACTTGTCTGTCTGTGTCATTAATTCAATCTGCACTGGTTGTAGCAGCACATGCTAAATAACGGTGCACTGTTAATAAAATAATATAATATGAATATGTTACTCTAGTTTGGAGACACAGGCCAAGGAGCACAGACATGACATAGACAGTTCTAGCAGGAAATACGAAAGCACAAAAAATTAGCTTAATCTTTTTAATTTCAGTTATTTTTAATAATCAAAAGGATCCTGGGGCACAGCAGGCAGACTGTTACAGGACAGTAACTTTAGCTAATTAGATAATTAACTTTCCTGACTCCTTTTCTTGTGTTTATTGGGATGGATGATTTGATAGACAGGGAGCCCTTTTTTTAACCTCCTTCCCTGAATGAATCTGTGTCTCATGTTATTTTTGCCTTTCCTGTTTATTTTCATCCCTGCCTATCTCAGCTGATGTTTGTTTTAGTCACGTGGTTACCTCTTGAAAATAATCTCTTCTCTCTCTGTTACCTCTGGCCCTACTGACCCTGATGCCTGCAGCTATAGCTTGATAATAGCACCATATAACATTATGTTTAACAGTATTTTTAGCTTTGACGGACGCTATAATTGCTTCAACCATTGTTTGCAGCTATGCGATCTTCAAATGTGTCTTTGACAGTGACCACATGTCTGGATCTCATTCATCTTCTGACGCCACTTCTCTCCACCGCCTCCTTCTCTTCTCCCATCAGGATCGTGGTGGTTTGTGCCTCACTTACGAAGCATCGATGACCCGCCTGTTCAGGGAGGGCCGGACAGAGACGGTGCGTTCCTGTTCCAACGAGAGCTCTGCCTTCGTCAAAGCTCTGGAAAATGGAGAGGTACTATTGAAATCCCTGACTTGGCTCAAGTCTCTCAAGTGAAAGCTCACTAAAAATGTTGAACTGTGCCTGGCCAATGTCTGGCCCAACTCCAGGCTAAAACCCCCATACTGTCACAGTAAAGTATTTGCTCACACTCTTCAATCAATAGACCATTTTACAGTGTATCTCTGGTGAATGTAAAGTTTAAAGATGATTAATAGGTGGTTTTATAGATTTTATAGTCATTGAAAGTGTGACTTGGTCTGACAGGCAGAGGAGCAATGCAGGCGCCTCTTCCGACTGGCTGCAGAGCGGCACCAAAACCTCTATCGAATGGCCATGACTGGAGCTGGCATCGACAGACACCTCTTTTGCCTGTACGTGGTCTCCAAATACTTGGGGGTGGAGTCGCCTTTTCTCAAAGAGGTAAGCAGCTGGTTTGGTGTACGGTCACTGTCTCAGTACGTACACAGATGGGTTTTAGACTAATTGCTGTTCACTCTCGGGGGAATTAATATGCACTCTGTCCTGTGTGCAAATTCAGCTGCACCATAAACAGCACATAGAGAAAAATGCTAACTTGTTGAATCGGCCTGTTTATGCCACGTTTATGTTAGCTGTCTCTCTCAAACCCCACCGCCAGTTAAAAGCTGTGTGTTGTGTGTGTTCCCTGTGGTAATGTGCTTCTTGCTCTGTGCGTAAATAGATCTACCTTCACAAGTTCTGCTGCTCCACCCTACTCATCTCTCTTGTAACCTGCATTTCAGGTATTGTCGGAGCCTTGGCGTCTCTCTACCAGTCAGACCCCGGTTCAGCAGATGGAGCTGTTTGACCTGAAGAACCACCCTGATTTCATATCGCTGGGCGGAGGGTTTGGACCTGTGCGTGACACACATGCATTGTAGCAGCAAAGTGTTGGGGTGTTTTACAACCCCAATTCCAAAAATGTTGGGGGGTTGTATAGAACATTAATAAAAACAGAATGCAACAATTTGCAAATCCCAGTAGAACATAAAGAACATATGAGATGTTGGAACTGAGAAACCTAACCATTTCATGGAAATGTGTCTTGTAGTGTGTTCATGGAAGTGTCTTCTCTGGGCCAAAGCTCACCAAAATGACTGAGGCAAAATGGAAAACTGTTCTGTGGTCAGATTAATCAAAAGTTTAAATTCTTTTTGGAAATGGACACCATGTCCTGCGGACTACAGAGGAAAGGGACCATCCAGCTTGTTATAAGAGGACAGTTTCCATGAGTTTTCTATGAAATGGTAAAATGTCTCAGTTTCAACACCTGATATGTTTGTTGTGTTCTATTGGGAATAACAGTGGGGCGTGTGTGTGTGTGTGTGTGTGTGTGTGTGTGACGTCATATGATCTCTGATCTCCCTGTCAGGTTGCTGATGATGGTTATGGGGTTTCCTACATCATTGTGGGTGAGGATATGATCAACTTCCACGTGTCCTCCAAATACTCCTGCAGCGAGACTGTAAGTAAAACCTGTGCTACGTTCATCGGTGTTGAGTAATGTTTATTACTGTCAGTTCACTTCTTTTTCATCATGTTAGCCTTACATCTGTGCAGGAACATGTGGGACGGTGCACGTAGCTCGATTATTGAGTCAGAAATTTCAATGGCCTGTTACACGAGGCAGACTTACATCACCGTTAATGAAAACCACCGAGCACATGACAGTACAGGAGAAACTGCAGTGCTGTCTGTTTTCACTTCCCTTCTCACAATGTCATTTCTTACATGGAATCATCCATTTGTGAATGGGCTTAATAGTGGCAGACAGACTAAACAGCGTCATACACAGGCCAGTACTAGCTTATTTCTGTCTGATATGGCACATTTGGTGACAAAGAAAACTGTTGCACAAAACTGCTGAGCTAGGTTTGACGTGTTTTGAAAGAACTTGTTCCCTGCAGAGAAAGTTGACATTTGAATTTCACCCCGCAAAATGTCAAAATCAGCCAAATCAGTTGTTTAAAAAAATAAGTAAATAAGTAATCCATCAGTTCCATTTAAAGCTCACGTTATGTGTGTATGTATAGAAAAACAGAATTAAAAAGCATCCGCAGATATATGATTACCAAACACATTTACATCCTCAAAAACAGTGATGGTTTAGGCCGTATAACTTAACTTAAATAACCTACTTCTCTCTTCTCTCCGCTTCCTCTCGTCTCTTCCTCCTCTCTCTCTCTCTCTCTCTCTCTGGTTTTGCCGCTCCACACATGACCGGTTGTCGTTGTAGTCCTCATCTCCACTCTTCACACTCACACTTTTCCCACCCTCTTTTTGGATAATCTGGATTTTCTCCTTTGCAGGACTCCCACAGGTTCGGAGCGCAGATCAGTAAAGCTCTGCAAGACATCATGGCTCTCCTCTCTGCTGACACCAAAAGCTCCTCGTCCTCCAAAGGCACAGCCCAGCCTCAGTCCAAGAAGCTCCTCTGAACAGGGCAGAAAGCATCACACCACATGGAATTTATTTATTAGGAATTTATTGTGGGAATTTGGAAAAGGAAGATCCCAGACTGTTTCAGGAGCACAGGTGCTCCATGTATACGTCTGCCATTGTTTAAAAACAGGAATAAAAGATGTTTCCCTGTGCAGACAGTGCGCTGCAATATTAAGATTTATGTTCTTACATAAAAATCCTCTCAGTGAAAAGGCCTCTCAGTGTCAGCAGGCATAAACACATTTGACAGCTGTTCAGCACTAACACTACGTACACACAGGCTTTTGTTTACTTTTGTTATGTTATTGACCGTATGTGTCAGAGGTTCAGTGACCGCGAGAATGCGAAATGCCTTAAATCCATACTTTCTCTGAGAAGATGAAGCCTGCAAAGGGTGATTTTTGAGAAAGGGGTACTAAAGGTCATGGGTAGTTTACATGGGTAAGTGGGAAGCAGAGAAAGACAAATCTCCACGACATTAGGCAGCAAGCATCAGGACACCCTAAATCTGAGTGGAAGTGAAATGAAAATGTTTTTGGAGTTTGTATTCCAGTTCATAACAATATGAGACATGAATCTCTCCGACAGGAGGGAGAGACCTGACCCAACCACAGCCGCAATCAGTCATTAATATTGATATTAAGTCTTACATAACAGAGATAATGGTAATCATTAATAGCTTCTTACAGTCAGGGCCCAATGCATGTTAAAGGCATCACTCCTTCACTTTTCATGCAGTGACAGTTTAAGCTGCCCTGTGGAGTCTGTGTAAACTAACAAAGCCTCTGCTCAGAGCACACTGTATTTCCCACACAATGTTAATCTCCAGATCAGCGATGTGCAGATTGCAGTTATATCTGCTGACAGCACAGATAGTCCACCAGTCAGAAAATGAAAGGGGGAAAATACTCATTTAATTCCTCAGTTAAGGCATGAGTCACAGCAGCGTAACATCATCTCCCAAAACATCAACAGCATCATCCAGGCTCGTAGAGGTCAAGAGTTAAGAGTACATGCTGACAGTTCAATTCGGTTTCTCTGGAGAGTTTTCTCTGTTCTGTTGAGTTGACAGTTTTTAGGTTTGGGTTTTTAAATGTCCCTTTTATATTTCGTAGTAATGCAAGTAAAGAAATGCTCAAATGAAATCAGCCTTTATCACTAAAGCAAACGGTTAAAGAAAACACTGAGACGTGAATACAACACACAGGAAAGGAGTCCCATGGAACACCAGCACTGCCCGGCTTGATGTGGGATTATAAAGTGTTATTACTTTAAATTTCACCACAGTTGGAAATGAGAAAGCAATGGGTCTGTGTCAGGTGAAAGTGGAAGTGGAAGTGAATTTCAGCTACATTCTCTGATTATAGGCAGTGTTTTCTGTATTGGACGCTACATGTAACAAAAATGATATCTGTGTTAATGTGATGTCATCACAGATATCACGTCAACACAGACGTCATGTTTGTTGCTATTAAATGATACATGTGTCAGATTGTGTAGTTTTATTTATAGCCATGGGTAGAAAGAATTGAAGGAAGGAGGGAAAAGGCAAGGGTGCCAACGACTTTCTCATTATGGTTTTCCTTTTTCTTCTCATTTCCATGGATTGATTTTACAAAGGCGTAGATGTTTCAGGACGTATTTTTCAGCTGACCAGTCGCAGTCGCGTTTGCTGTCGAATGAAATGCACCACAGCTGTTAGAGATGATCTGAAGTGGACTGTTGCTGTGTGGTATACCCCTGCAATTCCATGTCTATATTCAAAATGAGTCATCTCAGCAAAATGGAAAGCGAAAGCTATGTGACACTTCCTATTACAATCACACAGGCTAGTGCAAAGACAGACAGCAGTGAGTACGTTTGAACAAATTTAGATTAATAACAGGTACATAGTTACACAGCTCAGTCAGGGGCAGTGGTATTTTTTGCCGAGGAAGGTCAGTCTTCCTTGGTTTTACAGCTATGGCATTTAAGAAACGCATTCTTTGTGCCTGAATTCAAGTATTCATTCAGCAAAACAGTTTCAATGCAATTTTGAATCAATGCAATTCCAGATGGAAACCATGTAAGAGTTTTTGTTAACGTTTCTTCTGTGTGTGTGTGTGTGTGTGTGTGCGTGTTTGAATAAGCTTTAAGCTTTGCCAGAAGATGTTCTAATGTGCAGTGATGTGGTAAAACAAAAAGAGTAAAGGAGCTACTAACTATAAATATAACATATATTTCAAAGCCATTCCCATTATCAACTCTTTAACTAATACAAACAGAAATGTTGATTTAGAAAGTATTTGGTTTACTTTGAAAGGCACTGACCTTCCACCACGTCTCTGCTCATGTGTTCTAACTGTTCTTTTTCTGTAGACAGAGTGTTCTTGGTGTTGTAATAACCTCAGACCACAGTGGTGTCAGTTTCTAACTCAGGTTGAACATTTAGCAGCTCATTTGCCAAACTGCTGACTGTTTATCGTCGTCTGCATGTGTTTTATAAAAGATTTCCTCAGCTCCAGCAGCATACGCTAACAAGTTGCCTACTCCTCTCTACATGAGACTTTTTGAACAGTTTCTCCTTTTTCTTTTTTTTTCTTTTTTGTTCCTCTCATCAGTGTTTGACACTCCCAGTGTGCTTAAATAACAGATCTTCTAAAAGACAGAATCACAAGAAAGTGTTTGCCAACAACAGAACCAAACCATTTTGACCAGCGAGTCGTGATCAGATGGTCGTTAAACATGGCTTGATTGCGCAAAGTTACATCGGTTTTACTTCCCTCCTTAACGTCCTCTCCTGCCTCCCATACTTAGATAATGTATATTTTTGTAAATCTTTTTTAGGGAATACTGCAAAGAGCCCCGTGGTCTCTTTAACAAGGGCTTCTTATAATGTTGGTACATTTAAGATCACTCTCTTACTGCTGCTGGACAGGAGCTTCACCTCAGTGCAGCAGATGTGATGCAGACATTCTGCCTGCAAAGCCAGTCAAACCGAATATGTGCCTCGCCGACTCCACTGTGCTACACGCGTTTTTACAGAGTAATGTAGATTAGGTCAACGATCTCCGGCTGTCAGCAGTTTGGACAATGAGCCCTGACACAAATCAGCAGCGCAGTTAGCAGCTAGCAGTTAGCAGCAGGCTTATAGTCTGCTTCATGTTTGAACTAAAAGTTAAAGTTAGTGCTGTCTTTTACTTCCTTGTTTGATTTTGAGAGACGCTTCTGTTTCTCTCTGTGTAACCTGTACAACTACTGTTACACGTGGTTCACAGTGATGCTTGAAGATTTTGAATGAATTTGTGGGTATCGTAGTTTTTATCGTTAGTTTTATTATAGCCCATGTTTACTGATTTTACACTCCAGATGCTTATCATTGCTGTGTTTTTTGTCAGTGGTTTTCATCCTAAAACTTATTTAAATGTCAAGTGTGATTAGATGGTAATGTGAAATAAAATACTTCCTGTCCCCACACCGCAGAAACGTATGGTTTGTAACTGCCAAAACTCACGGTTTATAGAGATTTCACTCACTGCATGAGGAATGTCCCTCGAAAGCAACGGACAGAGTGCAGGGTCTCAGATATCAGCACTGCACGGATTTACATAGATTCATGATGTAGGTCAAATCGATTTTGGTTTGGAGAGCCTTAGGTTGCATTCCTGCTCATAGTAAACAGTTGACAGATTAACAGGAAGAGCACGGCATTTAAATCCCTGCTGGCATCCAGCTGTGACGGCGCTAGGCTGAGGTCTAAATCCAAACTAAACAGAAATCTAATGCACAGTGCTCCTTATTCCAAATTATTGGAATAATTATATATTTTTTATTTCATTAAAAATGACCATTGTAAAACAACGATGCATGAAGGAGACTGGATACAGCAGTGGAGGCAGGGCCCCGTCTGCTCTGATGGACTGTGATCAGTGGTGCAAAAAGAGTTTTTCTGCAAAAGAAAGACTTGTGTTTTGTGGGGTGAGGAAAATCTTGAAAATATTAATGGCAGATAATGTGATGGGAGAGAATATATGACAGAATAAAAGCAAAATGATAAACTGCTGTTCATATGTGGTAAAGGAATTTGCATCCATATTCATTCAGCTGGCCTCTGCAGGTCATATGGACGTTTAAAAGAAGTCACATGACTGATCAGGCAGAATTCATTGTGATTGAAGGAGGTGGTAACACACTCCTCGGGTAAACTACAGCCATTATGGTGAGAGTACCGGTTGTCTTCTTTAACATTTGTGAGGTTGTGTACTGTGAATTTGTTCCCCGGGGTCAGACTGTAGATGACGAGATCCACTGCTCTGTCCTGAAGCGTTTGAGGGAGGAAACTGAAACAGAAAACTTGACAGAGCTTTGGCTCTCCATGATGGCACAGCCACACACTTGGCACTAAGACAATCATCACTCCTTATCCCCCCACTGACTGGATCTGATGACGGTGACTGCTTCCTCTTCTCCAAAATGAAATCCAAGCTGAAGCCTTGCTGCTTTGACAGAGTGGAGCAGGTTCAGGAGACGTCCATCTGACATCTCACACAGCGTCCATAAGCAATCTCAATGCAATCTGCGGCACTTTGGATCAGAGGATGGCATCCAAACTTAAAGCCCGGACCAGTTTTGCAGAAGCAGCCATGGAACGTTATGACAGCACCTCATTCACTGAGGGGATGTATTGCGAAATAGCTTCCTCATGTTTAAAAAGAAAAACAATGGGATGAAAATAGTGGTTGTGAAGGGCAAAGGAATAAAACCATGGCCACTAATGGACAGTTACTTTCAGAATGGGCTTAGGTGGATGGGTGTGATTCCAAGAAAGAAAGGATGGCATGTATTGGGTTGGGTTGTATTGGGTGATAGGTCACGTGTTCTAGGCAATCAGGAAGTAGAAGGAAGGCTGGAGAGTGGACTGCCTCATGCTGTGATTGTGAACCCGGTTGCACTGTCTGTGCGAGTTTGAAGATGAGCTGCTGAGGTTTTGCTGTCAGTCTCTCAGGCCAGCATTGGATGAGTATTGTATACTTCACTTATCTCGACTAATACCATATAAAGTCTTTGAACCAGCGCAGCTCAGGTGTGCCGAGGAGGACCTGTGCAAAGGTCCAACCGGCTAGATAAAGGTTGCAGTGGGGGAGTCCCCTAAAGTTTCCCCGTATCTGAGTCTAATTTAAAGTAATTTTGTGTCGGTGTTTATCCGGAGGCACCCCCGCATGTGGAAATTCCGGAGGATGAGATCATGTAAAAGTGAGAGAGAGAGTCGATGTGCAAAAAGTGGAAAGTGAAAGTAAAGCTCAAAATGAGTTGAGCACCGGGACGGAACGGAACCGCAGCAGTGACACCACAGCACGGTAGGCGCGATCATATCATCTGATGTCTGTTATTGCTTTTCTTGTTGAGGTAGCATTGGACTACTGTGGGGACGAGAGTAAATCAGAGTGTAACTGGCTCTGAGATTGCAGCGTCAAGGCAGACGTGCTATGTCGGTTGGTGCGCGCGTGTGTGTATGTGAGGTCTGCAGAGCCGAGAGGGGGGCTCAGGAGTCCGGGAGGCACGCAGGCTGGTGACGATAGGGCCACTCTCTGTTATGTACGTGCAGAGATGGCGCACGGAGAAACCAGTGGCTTCTTTCTAATGTAGTCTATGGCCTTATATCATATATCATACAGCATTTCAGGTGCAGTCAGCCGCCCGCTCACACCCCCTTTCCAGTCTGTTAATTGTGTTTTTAAGTCTATTGCTATTAATTTATTAGTATCCTTTCAATCCGAGGGAAAATGAAAACTTGACACCTTCACTTTAAGACTTGTTAAAAAATTAGGAATTAGATTTTTTAATTACAGTGCGGTAGATTATGGTAGATAATACTTTGATATTTGTGTTTTTTAATGTATTTATTTGTTCATAAATGTCATGTAGATGTGTATTTAGAAAAGTTATTTATTAAACTAGCCAATGATGATGATTCATTTGCACGTGGGCATTTAAATAAATCGAATGAATTTCTCAGCTATGCTCAGCTTTTACGTTAGTGGTGTGCGATACTGCAAGATTTGCATGTAAATGCAGGGCCAATATCGCCGAGCTTTCATGACCTTTAAGTGTTTTTATGATTTTTTTTTTCCCTTGGAATGTCAATTAGTTAAAACCCAGGACAGAATCTGGGCGAAGTTTATAGGTAAATAGAAAATATTTTACCCACCCCGCCCCAAACATTGTCATGTCTGGATTTCTTTTCTTAAATAAACAAAGTGCACAAAATTATCACTCGAGCACAAATTAAAACACATTGTGTTTTTCAGGTAGAGTGATCAGAAACTACAATACAAAAATTAAATATAAATTCTCAGCACAACATGAAAACAACAAGTGGGAGGAGGAGCAAAGCGCGCCTGCTCCGCGCTGTGACAGGAGTGGCACTTACACAGACACAGACATCCAGGTAGCCTCTGTGATGAAAGAGTAAAGTATCGATCTCATTACGCTGGTATCGATCAATATCAATACCAACGTTGGTATCGATATTATATTCTTTATCTGTTTGTCGCCACACGTTTGTTTGGTTGTATATTAACGTAAATATCCTGTCATGCGACACAACACCCACAGTACGGCCCGTGCTGAGGAGTGGTCTCAGTCGCGAGAAGCTCCAAGTTCAGACCCCACGGATGATGATACCGACTCCCTGCGTGAGTTATGAGCCTGTCAGAGTCCACTTCCGCCGGCTCAGATATAGCAGATATAGACTTAATGAACACTAATGCTCTTCACTTGCATTCTTAACCAAGAAGCAACGGTAGCAGAGTAAGTGCCGTGCATCATAAGCAGACGCAGCAGTCTGTTTGCAGCGTCATACCCACAGAACCTTCAACCTGCCGTGGCTACATGTCCTGAAATGATCTCTGTAGCCCGCTGATTATCACCTCTCCTCAGTGTTAAAGGGACTGATGCATGGTTAGCACTTAGTAATTTATGTGGTCTTCATCTTAATTTGAACACTTTTACTTAAAATGTGCATTAGAGTTCTGTTTAGTTTGGATTTAGACCTCAGCCTAGCGCCGTCACAGCTGGATGCCAGCAGGGATTTAAATGCCGTGCTCTTCCTGTTAATCTGTCAACTGTTTACTATGAGCAGGAATGCAACCTAAGGCAAAAGAGAGAGAGAGAGAGAGAGAGAAAGAGAGAGAGACTCACTGAGTTATATACAACCACCAGTAAGTGTCAACATCTGCACAGTGTTTGGTGTCCCCAGGCTGTCATATTTAGACCCTGCTGCTTCACTCGGTCTTCTGGTTTATGGTGAATGTGTTGTTTTTGGATCTGGAAACCATTTTAAGAAACACAGCTCATGCTTTGTCCCGCTTTTTCTGATGTTTTATGGAGCAAAATAACAGTCACTTAATGGACAATGCCAGAGCCATAACAAGCTCAAACATAACTTTCTCTTCCTCTCTGAAAAGTGTTCCCTTGTTCTTCCCCTCCTCTGTTTCCCTTACTCTGAGCGGTGAATGAATGATAGGGGAAGTGGCTGATGATTAATCACAGAGGCTGTGTCTATCAGGCAGCAGTGGGGCCTGTAGTCTGTGCGTTGCACTCCGTCCTTGTCGTCCCACAGTGTGTTTGAATTGATCACGTATGTGCGCGCCACGGATGCTTTTCCTCAACAGCATGTAGGTGATCAGAATGGCATTTAACCACGTGTGTGTGTGTGTGTTTGTGTGTGTGTGCTCACCTTCTCTTTATCTCTCTGTGTCTCACACACACACGCATAGGCAGATTTGTCTCTGTCAAATGTTAACGTCATACTGCATTTCCTTGGAAAACGCTGCAGGCCCACAGCTGAACATCTCAAGTGTGACACTGACAGAGCGAATAAAAAGATGAGCGGTGAAACAAAATTAAATTCTCTCTGGCGCGGTGTACGATCCAACCATAATCATCGTCTTTGCTGATGGCCGCACCCAGGATGAGAGTGTCACATTACGCAGGTCATTAGTGATCACTCAGTACCCTCTGTTTCATCTTCGCCTAGACTGACTCTTGCAGCATGACATCATGGAGATTCGTGATCCACCTTTTCCTCGTGGTGAGTTCCGTGTAATGCACAGTGGTTTTAATGTAGTTGGTTCAATTCAACCTGTTATTACAGATTATGCAAATACATGATATCTCCCAGACGCCTTTAATGTCTGTGGTTTGTCTGCTAGGTGTTCAGCATTATCCATCTAGCCAAAACGGGATGTTACGACTACTTCAAGTTCGGGATGTTGAACGTATCGGTATGGATTCATCTTTCTTTTTTTTTTTAAATTCAACAGCCAGCTGCTTAATTTCATCTTTTGGTGTTTGCAGGACACAAAAAGACAAAATTATGTTTGATACTGCCGTTGACGGTGCAAGGAACCGTCAGTTTGTACTCAGAGTGACTTTAAAAAGTCCACAAATGTGTCAGATTGTTGAAATTCATGAAGTAGCTCAGAGCGCTGTAACGCTCTCCACCTGTGGCCCCGAGCTAGTTCACACCTCCTGAAGATGTAAAGCTTATTTTTTTTGGTTAGTTACTCAGAGGAAACGTTACTCAAACAGAAGTAAACTCAGAAGTAGACTCTGGATTTACTCTTTTTCTTGGGGGACGTACGTCAACCGTACATTGCTTTGGTGGATAGTAGCCATAGTCGTGTTCTTGTCCATAGTTCTTGACATTCAGACAAATATTGCCAGACTTCTACACATCGTAAAGACGAAACAGAAGTCGTTGCTCAAATCTTTTTGTCTCATCTCACATTGAAATGTCCTGGTGTGAATTCATTCACACCAGGACTTCCAGGGTCTTATAAAGTCTTCCGTTTGACTTTCTGAGTGAGAGTGTCTGACAACATTCAAATGAAACTATTAGTGACTGGCAATCCTCTGGAACCTTCAATGGCCCCTGTGTTTGACTCCTACATAACTTTAATAGAGACAGACATTAGGTAATAGGAAACTCTTGACTGAGAATTAACAGCTTCTGTTTGACTTTTCTATTTCTCTTAGTTTGAAGATTTGCTTACCAAAAAAAACGTCCAGTTTTACAGTGCCTCGAACCTCAAGGTAACGTGCTGAAACAGTGAGCAACAATGAGCTTCTACCTCCACGTGAATGCATTCTGTTCATCGGGGAATGTACTGAGTTGCATCTGAAGTATGCTCTTCCCCATGCAGGACGCAATAGAATGTACTTTAGAGAAGGACTGCCAGCGTTCGAATAACAGTTGCTTTATACTAGGCGACTGTTTCAATCGTATGGTGAGTGGACATGACATTGTTGCTTTAGTCCTGCTGTCGTTCAAGTGAAGGTTACGCTAACGAATTGACAGGACCTGATTATGTGTGTTTCTTCTCCACCACAGGATAAAGTACATGAAATGAGTCCGATGTGTAAAGAGTACACTATTGAAAGCATGTCCCTCTATCATTTCCTTTGTTTGACGGCCAGAGCTTTGAACCACTCTCCAGAAGGTACCACAGAAGCTGTGTAATTTCATTTCAGTCATCATCAAAGCTGAATACTGAGGTCTGGTGTGAATTATCTTTTTGATTTTCCTTTCTCTTTCTCTTTTGGCTCACAGGCTGTGATTTCGGTGAGTATCCGTGCCGCCATGCGAGCGTCGGTGTGTGTGGTGTGAGGCGCACATGTTAAGAAGTGTGTGTCAACTTTTATCTGCTGTATCAAGTGCTCATTGTTATACCTCTGCATCATTTTACACTACAGAGCTTGTGCGGATTTAATATTGATTTGATCCCTTTGTGTTTTTTTAGAGAACACGTGCAGCCTCTACTCAAGAATGACTGCGAGTAAGTCACACCCTTTATAGCGCCTGTGAAGTGCATATTGATGCTGCTCTGCTGTCACAGAAATGAAGCTTGCCGGCGCTCTCTGTCTGTGCTCTCAGTTCCATATTCCAAATGTACAGAGAGATAGAGACAGAGAGTCTCATCACTCAGGGAACCATGGATACATTTGCAACACTGTGCTCAATCTTCTGTGTTTTACCTGTGTTCTGTTTGGATTAATTCATTATGAATTCATCAGCTTAATGGGCAGTATTCTCAAATTTAAATTAAAACCGTATTTAAATCCCGACTGCTTTAAAAGGTACAGGAAACTTAATTGCTGCAGTTTCATATCTGTGTGTTGGTATTCATGTGAAAACCATTTTAAGTTACTAAAAACATAAAATGGAAATTTACTAAGGGGCTCTGTGCTCAGTTGCTCAGCTGTGTTGCTTTGCCCTCTACAACATCGGGAAGTTCAGACCCTTCCTACAGGCCCTTATTATCTCCCGCATTGACTACTGCAACTCCCTACACCCTGGTCTGCCCTTACATACATCCAGACCCCTGCAGATGATCCAGAATGCAGCAGCTCATCTGGTCTTCAACCAG
This sequence comes from Datnioides undecimradiatus, assembly GCA_008933995.1. Taxonomy (NCBI): domain Eukaryota; kingdom Metazoa; phylum Chordata; class Actinopteri; order Lobotiformes; family Datnioididae; genus Datnioides; species Datnioides undecimradiatus. Next base: position 3,156,381 of record WARS01000048.1, read on the forward strand.
CCCAAAAAAGGCCAGTTCACCCCTCCGTTCAGGTCCCACTACTGGCTCCCAGCCGCCACTAGCATCACATTCAAATCCATTACAAAACCATAACTAAACCTGAACCCCCTCATCCCGGCCTCTCCACGCTCAGCCAATGAGATACATCTAGTCACAACGTCACAACGGCCCCCAGAATCATGAGCTTACACTCTTCTCCTATGTCGTCCCCCAGTGGCGGAACGAGTTACCTAACTCCATTCGATCTGCAGAGTCCATCACAACCTTCAAGAAACTGCTCAAGACCCTATTGCTTAAGCGCTTAAACAAACAAACAAACAAACAAAAAATGCACTCGACTTCAGCACTGCCTGTCAACGCCTTGGTCCTCCTGCACTCAAAGCATTTCTTAGCACTCGTTGCTTTTCCTGCTAGATCTTTCCTTGCGCTGTACCTGTTCTATATGTACGTTGTTTTGGATAAAAGCGCCTGCCAAATGACACTGTGGGATTGCATGCCTCCATGCTCAGAGGGATGGGGCTGTGCATGCGGATTTGAATTTTTGTGTTGTTTTGTGTTGTTTTGTTTTTTTTGTTTTGATGTTATCTTTGTTAAGCATGTTAGCACCTTTTCTAATTCAGTGCAAAGCACATGTGCGGCTCATTGAGCGTCATTAGCTTTGTGGGAATAAGTCATGAACCAGATTTTTAAAAAGTCGAATTTTTCACCTGGTGAAGAAATTTTAAAGCTATGTTTAGGATACAAATACGTGAACGTCCAGTCAGTCTCGGCGATCACCACACATTCCATTAGACATTCCAATGGAAGACATGATTGTTTGCACCCAATTGTGACAAAGCACCGTTTGACTGATTTTAAAATTAGTGTTGAAACCAGGAAATGAAGATGGTTTTGCTATAAGTAAAAGAAATATGGTGTCAACACAATTAAAACAGACAGTCACACATTCAGCATATTTAGTTTCCTCTACTTTTTCAAACCTGCCTTTAGCGTACCAAACTTTAATAGGATAACATTACATTTAAATATCTGCTTCAGTGCATAAACCCCATCTGATTTTATTACTGACTGACAGACCAGACAACATCTACACCAACAACGATAAAAGCAACAGCAGCACCAACAACGATAGCAGCAACAGCAACACCAACAACAATAGCAGCAACAGCAGCACCAACAACGATAGCAGCAACAGCAACACCAACAACAATAGCAGCAACAGCAGCACCAATAACGATGGCAGCAACAGCAACACCAACACCAACAACGATAGCAGCAACAGCAGCACCAACAACGATGGCAGCAACAGCAGCACCAACAACGATGGCAGCAACAGCAGCACCAACAACGATAGCAGCAACAGCAACACCAACAATGACAGCAGCAACAGCAACACCAACAACGATAGCAGCAACAGCAGCACCAGCAACAACAAGAGCATTGTCACCTAAGGCGACATCACTGCCACAGTCACCAACCACAACAGCAGCAGGGGGGGAAAAGGAATATGACAAAGGCGATGGTAAGCTATGCACATGGATCTTTATATAGCCATTGAAAATACTCATTTGTTGTTTACTGATGTATTTAAAGTCATATACAGTATCATCAAACTTCAAACGCAGCTTGTCCGAGTATGTTTTTGACTGCGTTGCCTTGTTTGTCGATGGCGATGCCGTTTCGCACTCAAAAACAAACACGGGGGGCTGATTCACGCTTCATCCAAAGGGCTTTCACAACACCATGTTTTCATTGGGAGACACTTCCAAGGGTGAGGGCGAATGCGAGCTCCATTTGGAGTCTCCTGTTGACTTGTGGTGACCGACACAAAAGCCACAAAACCATTCGCGTTAGTTCTGTGTGCATGTCGTGCATCTAAACCCGAGAGCTCATATGAATCCATGATTTTCCAGCGGCCGAAACCCCGTTTGTCTGTCTTGCCTGCCTTTTTATTGGAGACACTGCATGCAGCAAATCAAACTGTACTCCTGCTCACTAAATGCAGCTTGAGGCTTGCTTCTTATAGTTTTGTTTACGTGGTTCACTGCTCTGATATTATTCACCCTCCTTCTACTTCTTTAACTACGACTGAGGAGAGAAATAAAAAAATGTGACATCAGTAGGGGTCGGAATGAGGTGGAACATGTTGGCGGCGCTTTTATCTTCTGTGACACTTTAATAAGTTGTAAGTTTTGCAATTGTAATCCATTTTTTTTTATCTTTCCAAAGGATCTCTCTCCCAACCTGGTGAAACAGGTAAGCTTTTCCTTTAATGATCATTTTTGCATTTGAGATAACGCAAATATGTCAGAAAGTTTGGTTTGTAAAACGTCAGAAAACAGTGAAAACGGTGATCTGTGATTGGCCGATAAATTAGTGGTGTCTGCAGTTACAGGAAGGATCGTAGGAAGGCTGTTTACGTGTGCTACTGTTTGCCGAAGATCAAATGTGGAGCGTGTACATGGATCCTTTGTTCTCTTCCATGATGATGTTCATTTATGTGTTATCATTAATGGAAGTTGTCTCTGATCTCTCGTTTACCAGATTCCTCACGCTGGAAGATGCTCTTTGTTATATCGATGCTCTTCAATATTGTGTTCCTGCTGTTGGCTGTTCATAAACGCCACAGCATGCGATGCCGGGTGAGTCAGGACTCTGGACAGCCAGTGAATGTGAATGTGTCTGTTTGATTGTAACATTCCATTTGTTTGTCCTCCAGACAACTGGACGTGAAAACGAGGAGCCAGTAGACACAAACGCAGAGCCAGTACTGGCAATGAGGGTACTGTTGAACATACACATTTAAGTAGAAATATACTTGCAATCTATTTGCACAGGATTTCAGGATCAGATGACTGCAATCCAGTGCAAGTTCCTCTCTTTGCCTTATTATTTCAGCAGAGACAAAAGAAAAAGAATTTTCACACCGTGAGACGCATGAATAGCAAAAGGAAATTGAAACAAAATGTTGCGGTGTAGATAAAAACCTGTCATGCTCCCAAAAAAACACTCTCACAATGTGAGAAATTGGCAAAACCCTTAATTAGTCCATTATCTTTTATAAGATCTTGTTTTTGCATACTGAAGCAGTAACAGAAAAGTTAACCTGTCAGCTGACTGCTCAGTGGTCAAGATGTTGAAGTGAATAATTAAGTAAGTCTGAGCCTGATCAAGCTATTGTATTTAACAGTATAGAAACCCAGATTTCAAAATGTTACATTCCTTAGCTCCTGTGGCTTTCACACTGAGCTTTTACACTTGCATATCTCTCTTTTAGGGTAGCACGTCGCCATCATCTGTGGAAGAGATGTCGGGGTTAATAGAGGAAAATGTGAGTGCAGAATGTTTACATGCTTTAAAAACTTGGAACCATGACGCATTATCTCACACAAACCTACAAACCATCGTCGTGTTCTTTCTTTTCCATATATAGTCCCCTCCCACCATCCCAGAACAAAAGCACACGCAGTAGCAGCTGGACGCTGGACTGTCTCTGCTGTAATGGTAGTGCACAGTTGTCTTGTCTGAGCTTGTTTGCATTTTTTACCTCTGGATTTGATGTCATGCATTTACATCTGTAAATCTGAGCATAAACATAGGCCCCAAGCTAAATGGAGCTGCATGGTTGAATCTTATTTTGTATCTCAGCGCATTTGGCACCGGGAGAGGCCCTTTCACCTTACACTGAGCCATTATTTCATGCAAACTGGTCTCAAAAACATCCCTTGACGTTGTTGGAGCTATTGAATGTCTCTTGCTGGTTTCTGTATGAAGTGGCTGTTTGTTATTAGGTATGCATTGCATGTTTGACAATGATTCATCACTGCGTGCATTGCTGCATGCATGCTACCTGCATTCAAAGTGCTCCTGCCAAATCCTACCTTCACACACGAGCATGCTAATCCACCTGCCTAAGATGTTGACAGTGGTATGCGTTAGCATGTTAAAGCTGTCATTGTGACATCCCCAAAGGTGCACCTTTGGGGACCCATAGACTCTGTATAAAGCTGGCCAACGTGACATCCCAAAAGGTGAAGCTAAAATATGTCAATCGCCTCCTAGTGGCTGGCTGCCGTGTCCACATTAGCGGATGTAACACTTAACGGCTTTTTATCTGACAGGTTTGGTCTTATTTAGTTAAGCGGAGCTGTGGAAAACATGTTGTGACATCAGCGCTTGAGCATCCCCGTGATTGAGTAATTGCGTGTTCCCAGTCCCCAGTGTCCCCAACACAAGATGTCATCGCCCCTATCTGAGATATATTTTATTTGCTTTGCTGTATTAAGTCTCATAGACCCTGGCTATAGACTCTAAGTCTTGTTATGAGTTGGATACTGATCTCTTTCTCTCTCTCTTTATCACACAGCCCACTGACTATCACTTCGTTGTCACATTCAGCAGACATCAGGGTCGACAGTGATGTTGGAAATGAAAGCGTGCATTAAGGACACTACCCACAACCCTGCCTCTGTATATTCTTGATGCACCACAGCTGTTGGATGGCTCGAGGTCAGCTCTGCACTGCTCGGTGACGGGGAAAAAGACCTGACTTTCTGTGGTTACGAAACGCCTTTCGGCCCAACATGGGGCTGGGGAGAATGAACACTGAGCCGACACTTCACTTCATACGTGAAGAGGGACGAGAGCGATCAAGCCACAGCATGCCAGTTCAGGTGAAGATGGATTGTTACGTTACCCTAGAATAAGAAAAATGCGCAAGACAAGATCACTGGAGTATTGAGTAACATGTGAGGGAGAAATTTGTTTGTCTTTGTTTGTCTCCCATAGCAAACATTTTGTCTCCTTCATCGACTGCACTGAATCCAAACTGGGATTGCCAAAGCAGAGATGTCAGTTTTAAGACTATGATGACTATGAGAGAGGGCAACAGGTATGCCTGCCTGAAAATGATAGGTAGATGGGTAGACTGACTGATTGATTAACTGATTCTTGTGTTACGGCAGCAGGTATATATAGAGGCAAAACAGTCAGCACAGTTAACACCTAACAGACCCACCTGTATTTCCTGTAAACGTGCATGCACCTTGTGTGTTACAGTTAAACCAGTTAAATCAGCCCTGTATAGTAATATTAATAATAACAACATTACAGCTTTACTAGCCTCCTCATCTGGGACTCACATTTGGATCAAGCTGCATGTTCAAATCCAAATCAACTGCCCAATTTGCTAAATAGGAATGTGAAAACGGAAAGTAAACGGCAGAAGAAAATAAGAAAGAAGGGTGCTCAAGGTTTCTTTGTTTTATCTGAATCGTTTTAATTGCCATCTGTTTTGTGTGTGTGTGTGTGTGTGTGTGTGTGTGTGTGTGTGTGTGTGTGTGTGCGCGCATGCTGGTTAAAAAACCCTGAGTATATGACTCCAGGTGTCTCTTCTGTAACGGTCAGACAGAGAAGCTGGAGCTGATGAAGTTCTACGGGTGTTAGACCAAAAAAGCTTTTTTTGGTTTTTTTGGTTTTCATAGCGTACACTGAGCACTGAGTTCGATGTGATTTGAAGTGCCACTGCTTGTCTCACTTCAAAGAAACAGAATTTCAAATGCAGCTTTTGGTTGAGTGACCTAGAGATGTTCTATTTTTTTCTATCTTGAGATGCTGTCTGTAATTCTAAGATGTGATCAGACTGGAGCCCATATAAACCCTTTAAAAAAACTGTGAAAACTATCATAGCTGATGTGAAAAGACATTTAAATCTGGATAGATTCTCCCTCAGATAGTCAGTATATTCATGTTTCAAATGTAATGCAAGAACATAAACTACACACCTAGCTAATAACCTTAAAGTAAACAGAATTCCAACTTGTGTCACGTCCCATTGGCCCCTCATTGCTGTAACATTTGCAGATTTGATGCTGTGCTCTTATATTTATATGTGTATATGTGTACAAAGGTGCTTTTTTATGCAAAGAGCCAGGATCAGCGTGCTTGTAGTTACTTTAAGTCTTGAAGAATAATGCACACAGTGACATATGAGAGGAGTGAGTGACCACAGCTGCCCCAGAGGCAGCTCTAATCTCATTGGTAAATATCAATAAGATGATCAGTAAGTGTTGCCTCCAAATGACTAAAGAGTTACTAAAGGATTGTGTTGGTTAATATTGGCCGGCAGCTCGCTTATGCCGCTTAAGTTCAGCGAGATCACTTCTTCATACCATAAGTGACTTTCACAAAAATGACAATCACAAAGACATTGAAAAACTCCAGGTAAAAGCTAGTGTATTTTACAGTGTTGCTTCAAGCCTAACTTCCCATTCCTCTGTGCTATAGTGTCCTTTTCGATAAATAAATTCATTGTATTCTGATCTGGACGTTGTATTCACTTGATCTATTATCCATCTATTGTTATTTCAGGAACTGTTTGTCCTGGTATTAAAAATGTTGCTGTCTCAGATTTTTTTTTTTTTTTGTCCAGCGACTGAAACAAGCTGCGACCACATTAACATGTTACCTAATGATGGTAAGTACGCTTGCTAAAAGATGTCCATTTAAATAGCCTTAAACCAATATTCATCCTGCTTTTACCTCCAGTCTGTTCTCCTTATGGTAGTATCTGTTGCTCAGCTCAGTAAGTTAATCCCTTTGCTGATCGGTGGTGGTAGCCGGTAGCGTACAATGAGTTCTTCTGAGGTTTAGCTAAAAATGGCCTCCTGTGTCTGGACAAACAACATTGACTGATCTTCATGATGCTGTAGAGGGCAAAGCAACACAGCCGAGCAACTGAGGACATGTGAACCTTGAAACTATCATTGTCATTGTCGATCACAACGCCCAGGTTTCAGGCCAGGTTTGCCTTTGTAGGCAAAAGAGGAATTGATCCAAGTCTGGTGTTGTAAAGAGGGTTTTGCTGGGATGACCAGGAGCTCAGTATTGGAAAGATTGAGCTGGACGTGGTGTTCTTTCATTCATTTAGAAATGTCAGTGAGGCACGATGAGATTAGCGCCGAAACCAACTGATCATCATGGGAAAAGAAAGGAAGAGTTGTGTGTCGTGTGCGTACGTGGTAAGTGGTATGAGAAACCGTGGGAGTGAATGATATTGCCAAGAGAGGTTGCGTATATTAAAAAGAGGACGGGCCCAAGTATTGATCCCTGGGGGACCCCTGTGGGTAGGGATGGTGATTTCAACACTAATCCTCTCCATGATACTCTGAAGGATCTTTCATAGGTACAATTCAAACCAATGGAGAACAGATCCTGAGAAGCTAAGTTTGTTGAGAGTAGAGAGGAAGATTGGGTGGTTGACAGTGTCAGCATTCTGCACTGATTTGTGTTCTCTAATCTCATATTTTATTTAACACACAGCATTTAACATATTTCACAGCTTAGGCAAAAGGGGAATGAACCAAAGCCCTGTATAAGTTTCATGGCTGACTGTCTTCCAGGCTGGGAGCCAGTTCCGGCCCTTATGATTTTTCTATGACCATGACTTCATCATTATTTCCTGAAGTCCTCCAATTTTTGGCCATCATGCAACTCCATACAGTGAAGGTCAGCTAAAGATCAAGTTAGAATACTGTCATGGATTCATGTTCATTGCCACTGTGAAAATCACATCATGTTTGAGCACAACACACATTTTGTTTCCTCTTACAATGAACTATGTGTCTTTAGGACGTAAAGAAAAATTCATGAAGAGCCATTGAGCAATTTCCTTGAAAGCATTTAGAAAAAAAAACATGAACATTTTAATACTCTCATATTGTGTGTTGGGAACTGGAATGAAACACGCTCCTATTCTACCAAATGGAAAACTTTGGTCCAGACTGAAGCTTATCAACATTGCTGTGATGAAATCGCATATTTATCAGCCTCACGTTTAATGCTAATTAACAAATGCTTGCACACTAAACCAATGTGAAAATGTCAAATGCTCTATTTGTTACCCACCAATATCCTGGCATTATCATTGCAGAGATGTTAGTAGGTTATGTGAGCATTTAGTGAAAGCACAGAGCCACTCGGGCTGTTATCCTTTTAAAAGTTTACAAACACAGTTAAAAATATGACAGAATTAGAAGTCAGAATGTTTTCTATGGCTCATGAAGATAACAAGAACTTAAGAAATATTTCTATTTCTAAACGTTTGTCTTTTTACTACATGTGCCCCCTGACAACCAGTAGTCTCTATGCAACACCCTGTGTATATGATTTGGAAAAGGGCAAGTCTCAACAAAGTGAAATTACCCTTTTACTGGTGAGGATTGTGATGACACGTTGACACACAGAGTAACACTAACATAATGACTGGTGGACGGCATTGCATGCATGCACATGAATTGGTGTTTCGTAGCTCGCCTGAGGAAAAGAAAGCGACTCACACAACAAATATCAAGCAGGTGGAGACATTTATCTTACACAACACCAAATGCAAGAACCAGGAGCAGAGCGTATCTATGCTAAACATCGCTCTATCACATGACAGTGTTTTAGTTCTCTCCAATATACCTTTTATATGCCCCCACTTATGCAAGCAAGGCATTTTATTGTAAGATAGACCTTTTCAACAGTCATCTGTAGATATAAGACGAATACTTTGGAAAGAAGCTTTTATTTTAACTTACAAATTGGTGCTTTCTATGCTGCAGTTTTTGATGAATTGAATGTGTGAATGAAATCTTGCAAAGACCTTCAGGTTCAGAGAAACTGAACTGGGATATTAATGTCGGACAGAACTTAATTGTGAGTGTAATTAGCATTGGGGCAGGACAGTGTGTGCACACATAAAGAACAGTTGAAGAACACAGAATCACGTCACTAAAACAGAGCCACAAGGAAAATGGTGCGGTCAGAGAAAGACAAATAGTCCATTAGGCTGTCAGGGGTCAGTGCTTACGAACCCTACCAACACACAAACATCACAGAAAAGCCCCACAAAATAGTTCCTGCATAAATCTCCATTAGATTCAGTTCAGTTCAATAATATTTATATCAACCCAAAACAAAACAAAGGTCATCTCAGGTCACTTTACATATAGAGCATTTCTACACCAAACTATTTGTATTAATTACACCCATCGCCCAAAAAACAGGCAGAAACCGTGATGGCAGGCAGACCTGATGTATTTCATTTGACTGCTCAGACCTACCAATGCACATTAAAATAGTGTTTAAGTTCAGACCGTGTCATGCGCATTATGAATCTAATTTATATAGTAATGAACCAAGAAAACAATTTATTAAACTTTAAGAGGCATTAGGTTTATTTTATTTCAAGTTATATTAACTTTTATTCTTCACACTCTTGAAAGCAGCTTTTACCAAAGATATGATAAAAAGGCATCCTCTCATGCATAAATAAAATGTATTTCCACTATTACTTAGGAATGAATTGTTTGGCTGAAAAGATAGGAATACACATAATACCCTCGATTTATCACACAGTATAGCTGAGCGCATTGCAATTTGCCATTAGACGTCAGTGACCAATTATTGTTGGACTGCATTCCAAGTTCATTAATGCACATAAATGAGCTCTCTGTAGGCGTCTGAGAGCCCCAAGAAATTCGTTCTTAGAGGCTAGACTAGGACGTCATCAGTGGACAGAAATGAGAGTGCGGCAGGGATAAGACTGGACAGTCCATGAGCACACGTGTTAAGTTACAGAACATCACAAAAACAGTGCCGCAATATGGTCAATGAAAGATAGCATCAGTCCATTAGGTTTTCAGCGCTTGGGCTGCTGTAAACACACTGAAATTAGGGTTTGCTAAAATGCCAGTACACCCAAAGCACTCTGAATTATTGAGTTGATGAGGATATCAGATCACCATTGATATAGGGCAGACTGAAGTTAACTAAAGCTGACTAAAGTAATTTTGAGAGTGTCTATTTTCCAGGCAGCACAGGAGAAAGTCAAGGTTTTTCCCTTTTACCATTCTGTATCAAGAGACCTTGGCACATAAGGTTCAGGAATTTGCACTACTGTAATGGACTATGCACTTAACCCTCTGGTGCATAGTGGTCAGTGCAGTGCAGTTAAAAATTTTCTCTTAAATGCAGTGGTTTCTATGGTGGAACTGCGTATCAGCCTCTAGAGTGCTCTCTACTGCCCCACTCTATTGAGGTCAATTCAGTGGTCAGTTGGTGTAACTGCAAGTAAATTTCCTCTGAATCCAAGATGGCTGCCAGACAGCCACCCTTGCCGACCACTGCATATCTTGTCAATCCTTCTATGCCAGACGAACCCCAGAAGTAAAAAAAATATGATGATATACAGTAACATCTAAGGAAGAATATTATTCGTTTGAAATATGAATATTTTTAACACAAGTCATGTAACTGCTTCACTGTTTCTTGGGACTGTTTTGGTTATAAATCAGTGTATAATTGTTATTTATTTAGCTTATATTTATAAGCTATTCATTTAAAATATACACTTTTGTGCAGATTAGCTGTAGTTTTGTCCATCCATCCATCCATCCATCCATCTTCTTCCGCTTATCCGGGGCCGGGTCGCGGGGGCAGCAGCTTGAGCAGGGATGCCCAGACTTCCCTCTCCCCAGACACTGCCTCCAGCTCTTCCGGGAGGATCCCGAGGTGTTCCCAGGCCAGTCGAGAGACATAGTCCCTCCAACGTGTCCTGGGTCTTCCCGGGGGCCTCCTCCCGGTGGGACAAGCCCGGAACACCTCCCCAGGGAGGTGTCCGGGAGGCATCTGAAACAGATGCCCAAGCCACCTCAGCTGGCTCCTCTCAATGTGGAGGAGCAACGGCTCTACTTTGAGCTCCCTCTGGGTGACAGAGCTTCTCACCCTATCACGAAGGGTGCGCCCTGCCACCCTGCGGAAGAAACCCATTTCGGCCGCTTGTATCCGTGATCGCGTCCTTTCGGTCACGACCCAAAGCTCATGACCATAGGTGAGAGTAGGAACGTAGATTGACCGGTAAATCGAGAGCTTCACCTGACGGCTCAGCTCCTTCTTCACCACGATGGAACGGTACATCGACCGCATTACTGCAGCCGCTGCACCGATCCGTCTGTCAGTCTCACGCTCCATCCTTCCTGCACTTGTGAACAAGACCCCGAGATACTTAAACTCCTCCACTTGGGGCAGGAACCCTACTCCCACCTGGAGAGGGCAGGCCACCTTTTTCCGGTCGAGGACCATGGCCTCTGACTTGGAGGTGCTGATTCTCATCCCCGCCACTTCATACTCAGCTGCAAACCACCCCAGTGCACGCTGAAGGTCCTGACCCGAGGGAGCCAACAGGACAATCATCCACAAAAAGCAAAGATGAAATCCTGTGGTCCTCAAACCGGACCCCCTACAGCCCCTGTCTCCCAGTAGAACTTTGGAGTCTCCAGTTGGAGCACTTTCCAGCACCCCTCCCAGGGACTCAAAAAAGGCTGGGTACTCTGCACTGCCATTTGGCACGTATGCTGAAACAACAGTGAGAGACCTATCCCCGACCCAAAGGCGCAGGGAAGCGACCCTCTTGTTCACCGGGGAAAACTCCATCACATGGCAGCTGAGCTGGGGAGCTATCAATAAGCCTACACCAGCCCGCCGCCTCTCACGGCAAGCAACTCCAGAATAGAAGAGTGTCCAACCCCTCTCATGGAGTGTGGTTTCAGAACCCAGGCTGTGCGTAGAGGTGAGCCCGACTATCTCTAGCCGGTACCGCTTTACCTCTCGCACTAGCTCAGGCTCCGTCCCCCCCAGAGAGGTGACATTCTATGTCCCTATAGCCAGATTCTTTGTCCAGGGATTGGGTCGCCGAGGCCCCACCCATGACTGCTACCCAATCCACTTTGCACTGGCCCCTTATACTCCTTCCCGTGGGTGGTGTGCCTACGGGAAGGCGAGCCCACGTCGCCTCTTCGGGCTGTGCCTGACTGGGTCCCGTGGGCAAAGACCCGGCCACCAGGCGCTCGCCTATGAGCCCCAACCCCAGGCCTGGCTCCAGTGTGGGGATTGGGAATGGCTGGAGATGTGGTGATGCGTCTTTGTGATGACATAAAACACAAAAATCACAAGGTGTTTTTTGATAACTTCTTCTGCAGCATTCCACTCATCGAGGCCTTGAAAGACCAAGGCATCTATGGCACAGGTACATGCAGAGCAAACAGGCTGAAGGGAGCAAATCAGAAACTCAAGAGTGAAAAAGAACTGAAAAAAATGGGCAGAGGAGCTTTCTCTGTTGTCAGCAATAATGCAAACATCACTGTCACACGTTGGCTCGACAGTTAAGTCATCCACATGGTCTCGTCCTGTGCTGGCCAGTCCCCTGAAGATGTTGCCAACAGATGGGTCAAGAAGGAAAAATGATGGTCAAGGTCCAAAAACCCTTCTCTGTGGCCCTTTACAATCAACACATGGGTGGGGTTGATCTTGTTGACCAATGTATGGCAATGTACCCCCACAGATGTAGAAACAAGTGGTAGTACATCCAGGTGTTTTTTCATTTTTTGGATATGACCATTGTAAATGCCTGGCGCCTCTACCTGATGTCAGGATTGGAAAAGATGAGACTCCTCCTCTTCAAAGCTTCTGTAGCTTGTGCACTGATAAATAGTGGCACCCTCCAGCAAAGCAAAAGAGAAAGACCCAGTGGGACCCCACCTCCGGTGAAGTGGAGAGCAGTCACCAAAGTAGCCCGTGAGGTCAGGTTTGGCACAGGAAATCACTGGCCCCAACTTACTGAGGTGAAAAATGCAAACAGATGCCATGATGCTGCATACACGCGGAAGACCAAATACATCTGCATGCAATGCTGTGTGCCACTGTGCCCTGGATGCTTTGCAAACTTTCATACAGCCTAGGTGTGATGAACATAGAAGTGTTCAGAGATGCAGAGACTAAAATGTCAGTTCTTGTTGCTGAAAACAACATGCTATTATAAGGGCATGGTAATACCAGTCCTGCGCCCTTATAGAACTGTGGAGATTCACATGTTTCTCTTGTTGGAGTTGGTTTGACACATTCAGGTGTAAGATTCACAGCTATGAGTGTCATTGGTATTCTTATTCAGGCCTAAACATTGCGCCTATACAGTGTTAAAATTTCCAAAAATTTGTTGAAATGTTTTTCAAAGCATAAAAAGAAATAAGTGTTTGCATATTTACCATAAAACACAAGTTAATTCATTTTTACATTAAGTTCTCACTGATTTATGTTGAGTGCTCAGGCGCATGTAGTCCACTGGAGTTGACATGTCTGTAAGTTTATGAAAAAATCAGATTTTTGGAAAAAAAAAAGTGAAACTTTTTTTTCATGTCCTGAGAAGAAAAAAATCTTGACCAAGGCTTTCATAATTCATGCATCAGAGGGTTAATTCCATTTTGCCTTAGGATAATGATGGTTTGCTATGTCTTAGTGATATTGCAATGAAGGATTATATTACTTCCAATATGTTATGGACATATGGTATGGTGTTATGGTATAGAATTTTGGTTAATATATAAAAGGGTGTAGACAGATGCAGTACTCATTGGGCTATTCAGCATGTAAAATCTTAAGTGCATACTATGTCATGGTTATTATCATAAATATCATTTGGAAAGCAAACAACCAAGACAATTATTTCTGGAACATAATAAGGGAGTAGACTTGCCTTATTTAAAGTTACTTTAACTTTTGTTTACCAAATAAATGCTTAATATGCAGCAAAAGGCATCTTTGCATACATAATTATTAATTGTGTATGCAATTATGGATATGACTTCTCTACATAGAGAACGGAAAGAGTTAGTGTGAATGTTTTTTTCAGATTTTCAATGTAGAAGTCAAACTTTTTCAAATTGTCAATCTGGATAAAATAGTAAGTTCAGGAGTTTATTGTCAAGCATTTTTTCATGTTATATACAGCCGCAGTTGAAATCTGGGCGTATGTATTTTAGCTCGTTCAGTGTACAATATGATCACAGTTCAATCTGAATTATTCTGACTCTAATGTCTTAATTTATGAAACCACAGATTAAAACACAATGAAACATGCAACAAGTAAACGCCTCTCTAATGACATCTTCTACAGCCAGTTGCAAAAATACATATGTCACTCTTGACAAGACCTTGTAATTCACAGTGTGGACATGCAGTGACAGAAGGATTATAAACCCAGGGGTTTTTGGGTTCTCAGCAGTGCCTTGTCAGTTAGGAATGAATTATTCTGCCGAAAAACAAAAAATGAACAGACACAATAGCCTGAAATTGTGAAAAACTGCCCCAGTTGAGCACATTGCAATGCTCCTTTGGTGAATAAAATGGGATCAAAAAGAGTCAAATGCCTCAAGCAAGCAAAGACGAAAGCCTGCTTCCGTCACAAGCAGAGGTCAAATTCTGAAAGCACGGCGCTACAGAATGGCCCTTGGAAAGAAAGAATTATGAAAAATGTGCGTGTGTCCCACAGGCTTGTAGAGAAAAGCTGGTGGCAGGTTGCCAGCATGGCTGTGTACCACATGCCCCACAGCAAGCCAAATAGGTGGCGACACTGACTATACATGAGATTCTTTTCCATTTGAGTTATCTCTCTCTCACACACACACTAACACAAAATGCCAAGTCAAACCCTTAGGTTGTTGTTATTATTACTATAATTTTGTTTCTCTAGATCTTTAAGCCATTTTAGCATTAGCACGACTGTGTCCTTAACCTTGCAGTTAAGCCCTGCTATGCATACCAGACATGTTGAGTCTGGCTGGCACAGCAGCCTAATGTGAGCCAGTTGGTGTATGCCTGCTTTGACAAAGTTATGACAGCTTGTTGCTATCGATACAATATTAAGCTTTAAAAGTTAGCACAAAGAAATCCACATTACTCACTGCTGTATTTCATCTAGCAGTGCCCACATTATTATAATAGTGCTAATGTAATTCTTTGGATATCTTGTCATATAAGGTGCACATGGGTGAAAGACAAGACATGTAATATTGCTGCCCGAAGGCCATTTATTTAAAATAAAAAGATAAACATTTATAAATGTAATGATAAATTATGCAGCTCTCACCCTTCTTTTCACCCAAAAATATTTGTGTTGCAAAGTATAAAATTAAGGGATCTATTCAGCTCTAAACTGTCAAAATGTCCTTCAGCGTAACTGTCTGTGGTTAACATTTTAATCACAACAGTGTTTTTAAAAATGTAGAGATTCATCCTAAAATTTCAATTAACAACCTTGGCATAATTGTGTCGGTGTCTGTAACAGTACATAGAATAATGGTTGACACATGCCATCTATAAAATATTTCAAAACTTGAATAACTTTTGTCCGGACTTTTGCATTTCATCAATGTCATTCACTATAACAAAGTTAAAACACCTTTTAGAAGCACATCACATGATGTGTGATATCACAAATCATCATGAGATGAGTTCATCTCTCTGAAATATTTGATGATTTAACCTTTTCACGCTCTAGTAACCATTGTAACAAAAAACCTTGTCCTTCAGTACAACACAGAAAACATACCTGTAATATTATTATTGTATATAAAGCTATTTGTAAGATGAAAAGTAAGGACAATCTTTATAGATAAAAGTAGTCACTGTATATAGGTGACCAAAGAACTGCCTGTTAAATATGTTTATGTTTGAAATATCAAGTTCAATTCAATTTTATTTATATAGTGCCAATTCACAACCAAAGTCATCTCAGGGCTCTTTACAGAGAGAGTGAGTCTAGACCACGCTCTTTACCATTAATTACACCCAACAGTTCCACCATGAGCAAGCACTTGGCGACAGTGGCAAGGAAAAACTTTCTTTTAACAGGCAGAAACCTTGGGCAGATCCTGGCTCTAGGTGGACAGCCTTGACCGGTTGGGGGGAAAGAGAGAGAGAGAGACAGAAGGGGATAGAGAGAGAAAATATACACATCACAGATAGAGATACAGGTGTACATAAAGATGAAATTGACAAAATCGTAGAATCCTAACTACTATGGCTGCTGCTGTTAGCAGTGCAATATTGATAATAATAATGATAGTAAATGGCAGCAGAGGACAGATAGATGACAGCGTCATCCACTCCAATGCCAGGCTGATAGGCGAACTGCAGCGGATTCATTGATGGCCTCACCAAAGGTCGCAGATGGACAAGGACCAACCTCTCCAGGACCTTCATCAGGTGGGATGTAAGGGCCACTGGCCTGTAGTTGCTGAGATCCTTGGAAAGCAGGGACTTTGGCACAGGTACCACACAAGATGTTTACCAGTGCTGTGGTACCTTCCCTAGCTTCAAGCTCAGGTTAAATACATGCTCCATGATCCTGCACAGCTGGTCTGCACAGGACTTCAGGAGCCTTGAGCTGATGCCGCCCGGCCCACCGCCTTCCTCACCTTAGTCCTCCTGAGTCCTCTTCTCACCTGGTCTCTTGAGAGGGAGAGATTGGAGCAGGGTGTGTGTGGGTGTTGGTGGTTGTAGGTGTGGAGGTTGGTGAGTGATGATGGAGAGCTGGGAGAGTGCTGGTTGGCTGAGACATCGAAGGTATGAGAGAGGGGGAGGGGATGGTGTAGTCAGCAGGGGGTGCAGACAGGGATGGTTGCAGCTGTGGGACCTGGGCGGGGTTGATGCCTGATCAAATTTACTAGGGTACATTCACATGAATCACAATAAAAATAAATTATTGGCTTTATTCTTGAATATAATAAATCCAAGGGCATTGGGGACACTCCAGTGAAGATAAAAATGCCTTTAAGGGAACTGTAATTGTAGTTTAATTTTTTTGCTACTTTGAAAACCTTATATGTCTTTGACCCACATACACTAAATATAGGCAGTAAATATTAATCGATATACTTTGTTGGTTTTCTCTCTATTTTTCATTGTAAAATATGCCAAATGTTCTGTCTGTAAACATCGAGCAATACAGAAGGACCCAGGTCAAAGCTCTGATCACGCCTGTTGATAACTAATTGATAAAGCTTTTATTCTGAAAGTTCAGCGTCGGAAGTGTTGCTGCGCCACTGAACGCCGGCGTGACATCTCGCTGCATGAAGCGGTACGTGTGGAAAGGTAAACATGTTTTTATTTACGTGTATGGAAAGGAATGACAACACACAGCAGACACACAGTAACATGCAGGAGACGATGAAATTGTTAGATATTCAAACTAAAGAGCGGAGCCTGTCGGCTAGCATGCACCACTAGGAAGCTAAAGCTATGCTAACGTCTACAACCGGGAAAGCAGATGAGGCAAAAACCTCATGTGTCGCGACATGTAACCAAGACGACTAACTTCCCCTGACCTTAGCTCACTGGTTGCTAGGGTCTGACTAGCAACACATGAGTAGCAGCTCAGAGTCGCTACTCGCGTCAATGTCCTTATCTATACTCCATATACCCAGACGTACATTAAAGTCTGAATAATGGCATCATCATCATCATCATCATCATTATCCTTTAGTTGTGTGTATTTGTAGAGAGGCCAGGTTTAACCATCACCTCCCCCCTCCTCCAAGTGAATAGTTTATGCATCCATTACATCTGCTATTTAAAAGGTCTTGTGTGTGTGGAGTGCAGTGCATTATGGGATACTGAGGACTGCAAAGCATATAGATCAGGAGTCACCAACATTTTTGAAATTGAGAGCTACTTCAAGGGTACTGGGTTATACGAAGGGCTACCAGTTTGATACACACTTCTGAAATAACAAAGCTGTACGGTTTACCTCTAATTATATATTTATATGAATGATTGATGATATTCATCTATGTGAAGACACTGATCATGTTAATTATTCCTCACAATAATTATTAACCCTCATACCTGATAAGGACAAAAGTGTCCTTTTCAAGTTTTGTTTTTTTTGACAACTTAGCAGTGGTTATGCATTTTGCTATGATATTTGGTAAAGGTGTCTATTTTTTTTTTTAACTAATTTTGATATTTCAGACACAAATCCCATAATAATGTGTAATCTAAATTGTTACATTGTTACCATTAAGGGACAAAAGTGTCATCTTCAAAAACGCCATAAAAATAGTATATGTCATATACTATAATAAAATAGTATATGTCATATACTATTTTGAGTATATGTCATATACTATTTTTATGGTGTTTTTGAAGAGGACACAAAAAATAGTATATGACATATACTATTTAAAAATAGTATATGTCATATACTATTTTGAGTATAATAAAAATAGTATATGTCATATACTACTACTAATAAAAATAGTATATGTCATATACTATAATAATAGTATATGTCATATACTATTTTTATGGTGTTTTTGAAGAGGACAGGTGTTTTTGTCCCTTAATGGTAATAACATAACAATTTAAATCTAGGGTATGAGGGTTAATAATGATTTAACAAGGTAGGAAACAGATACATTTCAACACTTTATTTTCTATTAATCTCTGCAGTTCTACACACAACAAAAATCAACTCTTTCAGATTTTTAAATACATTTTTTCACATTTTCTACTAATCACCAAATCTGCAACATTTTTAACAAAATCATCATATTTGTTACACTTTCTGTCACAATTTTTCAATATTAAACTTTGCCATGGCACTGCCATGTTGCCACTGACAACATTTGGCATCTGTTTCTTTCTATTAGTGAGAAGCCTGGCATTGCATGCTGTTCACCAGTGTACTGTAATCTGGGGTGTAACTTGACACTGCAACTCTGAGTGAGTCTTGGAGATGTGCATCAGTGAGGCGTGTTCTGTGTTTGTTGACTTGAGAATACTTTTCTGCAACTTTGTCAAAAGTCTCAGATGCAGAGGCATTGTCTTTCAGCACTGACTGCACAGAGGGAAAGTGCAGGACTTTTTTTCTCTGTAAATGCACGGAGAAAATGTTCATCTTGGCTTTAAAAGCATTTACAGCACTTATCATGTCAGCAACAGTCTTGCCTTTGCCTTGCAGCTCACAATTCAATTGGTTTAGTTTCCCAGTGAGGTCCGTTAGAAATGCAAGGTCAAGTATCCACTCAGTGTCGTCTTCCCCCTTGGATTGCATGAACTCTTTGATTTCACTCAAAAGTGACAAAAAAAACTCGTCCCCTGCTGAGCCATCGGATTTCTGTGTGTAGCAACAAGTCACCATATTCAGCTGACAGCTCCTCCAATAGCACCTTGAATATCCTGTCGCTTTGGAGCGGATGCCGTTTATGATTTTCACGACAGGTGTAATTGCATGCTCAAAGCCGGTAACTTTTGCACATATCGCCTGCTAGTGAATGATGCAGTGGTAATGCAGAAATGTTGGGAAGTCAGCGTCACCTTTACAATTCGCGATGAAACCTGTATGTCGGCCGGTCATAGCAGGAGCCCCGTCTGTAGTCACCGATACAAGCTTTTCCCATGGTACCTTTTTCTCGTGTTATAGATGTCAACTCCCCTCGTAGTTGTCTTTAGGGGCAGTAGTGTCAGGAGTTTTCTCTTGTGGAGAAATCATCAAACACCATCCGGATAAAGATCATCAGTTGCGCTGTACTGATGCTGGGAACGGATTCATCGCACTGGTTGCTAAACCACCTGCACTTCGCCATATCCTGGTCCAGCTGCTCGGTTAAGTTTACTGACATAGTCGACACTCTTCTAACCATAGTGCAGTTGGACATCGGAGAGAGTGGAGATGACATCTGTTCCATTCCTCTCGTCTTTAAATACAGTGTTTGCAGTTATCATCATTGCTTCTTTGAAAACCTCCCCATCTGAAAATGCCTTCTTCTTCTTTATCAAAAAATGTGTAGCTCTAAATGAGGCTTTGGTTGTTTTTTGGGAGTTTTTCACTGGCCTCATGAAAAAAGCCTACTGTTTGCCTAAAGCTGCCTTTAGCTCACAGGCTTTTTCTGCCCGTAGTGCGCTGCCCGGTGGGTAGCTACCATGGTAGCTTTTGTGACACGTAGTGAAGTGTCTCTCCACATTGTGCCGCTTTGTTGTCGCCACAGTCGCCCCGCAAATGAGACATACACAGTTTTCTTTCACAGTAGTGAAAAAGAACTCTTCCTCCCATTCCCTGTGAAAATAATTTTTTTTCTACAATGTTTTTGGGAGTGTTAACCGCATTCAGCTCCTCATTGCAGCGTCGCTAATTTACTCGCCTAGCTTAGTGTCATGCGCACAATACTGACCTTTGAACCAGACAAGATCAGAGTTCATGTATATTAAACTTTTTTTTAAATGCTCTTTTTAAAAAAAAGTATTTTCTGAAGTATCCCGATGAATTAAAATATTTATTTTTATAAATACTTATATTTATATAAATACTTATATTTAGACTGTGCTCATTAGTGGCTAGTGCTATTTTTAGAACAGGCCGAAGGGCGACTCACGTGTTCCCTGTGGGCGACCTGGTGCCCGTGGGCACTGTGTTGGTGACCCCTGATATAGATGATGACCAAATTTAAGCAAAAGTAGGCTGCGTTTTGTGGCCTCAGTGTGGGGCAGCTTTTGTTAGAGTAGTGCTAAAACAGGGAACAGGACTAACAAAGGTTCCAGACCTTCACAGGGAGCCCGTGGGCTCTTCTCAAATTTAGTACCCTCTGGACACCTTCATGGCAAAAATGTGCACGTGCAAAACCCCCCCCAACAAAACTGCTATTAAATTATTATACGTCAATATTTCTTCCTGCTCTTTTTTTTATAAATCTCTTAAAAAACTTCAAACTTACTCAAAACTACCAAGGATATTTCTGTTTCAAATTTGTTTCATATTTCATATGTTCTGTTGTGTTTTCTTTTGTTGTTGAAGTTTTTAAAGTTGCAGTTTGCACGATAAATGTTCACACACACACACACACACACACACACACACACACACAAACACAAACAAACAAATCACTCTTGGGGTCACCTGGTAGACACATGGCTCCATAATATAACTGTCAAAAATTACAAGAATTTCATGCATTGGCCTACAACGGGTAAACAGTTGAATCAGGTGGAATGCAGTAAAAATGTCAAATATCACTACTTTTCTTCAAAATGAAATGCTGACATTGCAGAATGCATGGTTTTATACTGTAATGGCAGTGAGATTAAAAAATGTGGTTTGAATGGAAGTCAATGAGGAATTTTTGACCAGGAAGGCATCCCGAGGGAGTATCTGGCACTGCATAAAAAATACTAATGCAATCAAATCAATTTTGTTGCTAATCTTTGACACATCCAAGACTCTAATCACCACCACAGCCCCATCCCCCTACTATTTATTATATGGAAAATAATTTGTTTTTTGTTTTTTAGTAATAAATAATGATTGAATGTTTGGTAGTTTTGAGCAAGTTTGAAGTTGTTTAAGAGATTTATGGGGGGGAAAAGCAGGAAAAAATATTGACGTATGATAATTTAATAGCATTTTTTTGTGCATTGTCCTGAGGGTGAAAAATGCATCAATGGAGTATAAATGACATGTAAGAGTGGATTTCAAAAATTCTACTAAAAAGAAAAGTTCTTGCAAAAATTCATGCCATAAGCTGTGACACAGCCAACATGATCACCAAATCCAAGAAGTGCTTTATTGTTTATTTACTATACTCCAACAGTGCAAGGCTGCAGGCCCTGATGGCGTCAGCCCCAGGGTCCTAAAGTCCTGTGTTGCTCAGCTGTCTGGTGTTCTGCAACATATCTTCAACCTGAGTCTGTTGCAGGAAAGGATATCTGCACCTACACCTATCTGCTGCAGCGTGCTCACTCTCACCTGGATGGTAGTGGTGGCACTGTGAGAGTCATGTTCTTTGATTTCTCCAGTGCCTTTAATACCATCCAACCTTTTTGCTTGAGTGAGAAGCTCATCAGGATGGGTGTCAGTTCATCCACTGTCTCCTGGATTGCTGACTATTTGTCAAGCCACAGTTTGTCCGTCTGGCAGACTCACTGTCTGATGTGGTGGTCAGTAATACAGGGGCTCCTCAGGGGACTGTCCTGTCTCCATTCCTGTTCACCCTGTACACCTCTGACTTTCAGTATAACACTGAGTCATGCCACCTGCAGAAGTTCTGACGACTCTGCGGTGGTGGGATGTATCAGGGATGGGCGGGAATCAGGCAGGTGGTGGACAACTTTGTGGAGTGGTGCAGCCGGAATCATCTTCTCCTGAATGTAACCAAGACCTAGGAACTGGTGGTGGACTTCAGGAGGACAGGGGCCAAAATTGAGCCCGTTAAGATTAGGGGGGAGGAGGTTGAAGTAGTGGAGCACTATAGGTACCTGGGTGTTCACTTGAACAGCAGGCTGGACTGGAGCACCAACACTGATGCTGTGTACAAGAAGGGGATGAGCAGACTCTACTTCCTGAGGAAGCTCAGATCCTTTAATGTCTGCAGCAAGATGTTGGAGGTCTTCTACCAGTCTGTGGTAGCCAGTGCGCTCTACTTTTGCTGTGGTCTGCTGGGGGAGCAGCACCAGTGCCAGGGATGCCAGCAGGATCAACAAACTGATCCGCAAGGCTGGACAGGTTGTGGGACACGATCTGGAGGCGTTTGAGTCAGTGAGGAATAGGAGGTCACTGAACAAACTGCTCTCCATCCTGGACAATCCATCCCACCCACTCCATGCGACACAATACAGAGGCAGCGTGAAACATTTTGTTGTTGTTTCTTGATTTATTCTATGAGAGTAATAACAGCAGCACTAGCAGGCCAGTTCACATTTCACAGGAAATGATTCAATTTCTTGTCATTCTAGTAAATAAGCCATTTAGTAATTTTATTTTATTATGTATTTGAAAGTTGGATCCACTGACTTCTTGATACGTGCCCTCAGCCATGACGACGGACTCCTCTCTCCTCAACTCCGAGCTGGAGTTACAGCAGCAAGAGGAGCTTTATCAACAGCTGCTGTTACAGGTAGTATTGGCTGAAAGTGAGACTGTGTAAGTTTTGTTCATTGTGATCACAAGCTACACGTCAATGGTAAACACAGTGTAACGGTTAAAATGGGTAACTGTCACACAGTTAACAGAGAGACTCACAAATGTAGTTTTTATGTCAGCTACCTTAAGCAACTGGTCATTCCAGGCCAAATAAGGATTTAGCAGCACAACCCCAAGTGCATAGAACAATGCAAGGGCACAGTTGCATGTGATTGAATTTGAGTTTCTCTTTTTCAGAGAGACGATGTGGAATTTATTCTTTTTAAAGGTTAGTCTTACTGGAAAAAAAAAAAGAAAAAAGTTTAACATATAGAGAAATATTAATATCAGTTCTTTTCTTTCAGGGACTTAAAAACAGGCTTTGCAGGATGTTTGTCAGTCTTAGGAGAATTATATTTACATCCTGTCTGTGGGGAATATTTGGCATTGTTTAGTTTTGTTTTGACTGCTCTGTAGTTTTTCTAAATCTGTGATGCCACTGTGACCAGGACGATAAATGCCTAAAGAAGCCCTCAGATAAGCCACTACCATCACCATTTGTTTCGAAATGAGTCCATGGAGCGTAGCATTCGTCACAGTATCGATTAATAAATCACATGGTGTCAGGCCAGTTGGTCTTGACTTCTCGTTGGTAAAACATCCCATGACCTCTGCAAGCCATGACTGAACTTAAAAATATTTTTGTTTTTTATTTAGACAATGGGAAAGATGCCCACTGATAATACAGACTCCAAAGTAATCCAGCCACATCCTGGTAAGCAGCTGCACAACACAACCTAGATCTATTTATGTTTTTCTCTTTCTCTTTTTGTTTCTCTTTGCCCTTTTTAACTGTATTGTCTCTAAACGACAGGCATGTGTGTGAAGACTCTATCAGAGCCAGGCAAACAGAAGGTTTTCATCAACATCTGCCAGTCAAGCTCAGTCCCACAGCCACCAGAGCTCTCCAGGGAAGAGCTTGTGGAACTGCTCCAGTCTGAAGATCCGAGCGGCTACAGAGTTCCCATGAGCCTCGGAGAGCCCCACGTCGAAGTAGACAACAGTAGGTAACGAAAGACAAAAGCGATGCAGATATATATAGATAATATTTTACAAGGTGGGCAAGATCAACCAAAATCGTAGCTCACACTGAAAGGATGCACCGTACATCACCCACTGTTCTCTTTTTTTTCATTTCCAACTTCCGTCCACCTTCAATTTCACTCCCCTCCTTCTTGTTGTGTTGTCACCCAGTTGTTGTGCAGCAGTTGGCAGACCAGCTTAGAAGTGCATTACCGCCACCAGCTGACACTCTCTTATCACATGAGAATGTGATAAGCTCAAATCACCGTACCCTCTGAGGCGGCTGGATTCATAAGCATTTACACTAAAACCCCTTTCACACTGCACATCCGCTAACATTTGGTTTTTGTCTTCACTGTTAAAGTGCCAAATCATCATTCAAACCCTCATCAAACCAGTCAAGCGTTTATCAGCTCTGGCTCCAATCAGCAGTGATGTTTAATTTTCATTCATGTGTTTCTATCCACAATTTGAACTTCATTTTTAGTTCCTGTGTGTCTGAGGACATATCTAAACATCTGGCAATGAATCATTATCTCAAAAGCTTCCAGAAACCACAGCTGTGTCCCACCAAGGCCCAACACAACACTGTACAGATGCGTACTGCCCGGCCAAAGAAAAGGCCAGGCACTCTAATATTTTGTTGGAACAGCACACATTTGCCAGGCTTGTATGGGACACTAGGCAGGATCTTCACACCATGATGGTCCCATCACTGTGAAACGGTGAATCTGGACTCGTCAAACCACATGACCTTTTCCCATATTGCTGCAGAGTTCAGTCTTTATGCTTTCTGGTAAACTGAAGCCTTTTTTTCTAGCTAGCCCCGCTGAAAAATGATCCCCTTCAGCTCACGCAGCTGTGTGGACCCCGTCCCTTGAGTGCTCTTTGCACTGTGCATGTGGGAATGCTTTTCCTTGCACTATTAAACATAATCGTCACGTCCGCGTTTTGGTCTCACCAAAAGTTGTGATCACTAGCATTACAGATTTCCTTCTTCTAAGATGACGGTTCCAGCTCAACCCAGTCTTAGCAGTTTTAGCAGTCTCAGTGGTTGTTTTCTTTGCTTGATCCAGGCACGTAAATCGACCCATCTCTTTTTTATGACCACAGGATATGTCTTCTGATATTACAGAAATGAGAGGCTACTCACTGCATCAGTTAGAGTAAGATAACTTGCTGCCCGCTACTGATCACTGCAGTATTTATCTAATAGCAGAATCTATTTGTGCAGTTAAATCCAAGTGGAGGAACGTCCCTGGTTCAATTGCCAACTGCGTTCTTTCTGTGTCGTGTTTGCATGTTCTCTCTGTGTCTATGTGGGTTCCCTCCGGGTACTCCCGCTTCCTCCCACCTCCCAAGAACATGCATGATAGGTCAATAGGGAACTCTAAATTGACCATAAAAGTACAAATAAGTTTGTCTGTGTCTGAATGTTGACCCAGCGACAGACTGGAAACTGTCCCGATGGCCACTGGGATATGTCTCAACGCCCTCGTGACTCTTAAAGTGTTTATAGAAAAGAATAAATCAGATCAGAGACCAGCAGAGTAGTCGAGTTAAGCTTTACTCAAAGGTTGGACTCACATCAAAAATGCAATGGCAAGTCACAAATAACACACATATGTTGGGGAGTAATTAAAACATCCTGAACATTTCCCTGTCCGCTATCTGCTTCGCTCTAACATGTGTGACAAGACCAAATATGTACAACAACTGACCCTTCCTTGCCTCGACCGTCATGGTACATTATGGCCAAAACTCTTTGTGAGCATTACAGCAGGGTTCAACTAGTTCATCATATATCAATTCCCCCTGTTTTCTCCCCCTTTGTTTGGTAGGAGTTTGTCTCAAGCATGTAATTAATGTTTGCTCCATTAACAACTAATGTCATAAGAAAACAAGAGGATGGGCAAACACAGTCTGTCCTAATCCTCTCTACATTAAACGTATCTGTCCACGGCTCTAAACTACTACCAAATGAGTTCAGAGGCATGACTGAATATGCACTTCCAGGGGGCACTGCACCCACCACTGCAAACATGCAGGCGTGACTGACTTTGTTCTTTGCAACATTAGCCTGAAGCTCCCTCAGTCTTAGACAGATAATTGTCAAGCAAACTTAACAGTGGGCAAACCTCCAGTAGCAGTTGCAGGATGCAGAACAGCTTGAGTGCTGGCCACTTTGCCCCTCTCTGTGCTCTTTGGAAGTAGGTGAAAGACATATTTGTGGTTTTGCGTTTAGCGAGCAGACAGCCAGTTCAGGTCGAGTAGCCTAAGTGAACTTGCAGTGTTTTGAGTTTTCACTGAGGCTTCCATGCTGCAGGGGGTATTCAGAAAACCTTGAGCTGGAACTCATCAAAGTGATGGGATTGTATTTCATAATACAAGCTTTTGTTTGTGTTCTAATAAGCCTGTACAGCTGCCAACACCCAGTGTTTCATGCACTTTTGTAAAATGTGAAATAGATGTACAGGCGGAGGAGCTGTACATCTAGTGGACCTTGGGTTATTCTCTTGTTGATAAAGTCTTATCTGTTTGGTTCTCTGTCTCCCACTATGTACATACATGCATATGCATATGTGCACACTGACCTGGGTCCCTGGTTCCCATGATTTCACCTTGTGTCCCAAGAGCTTCCAGACCTTTTATTGATTCACCATGTCTCTCTCTGTTTTAGGCTCTCAGGGTTGCACAGCATACGATGTGGTCATTAACCAGGAGTTCTTCCAGAAGTGCCAGGTGTGTGTGTGTGTGTGTGTGTGTGTGTGTGTGTGTGTGTGTGTGTGTGTGTTTTCATCCATGCCATAATGAACTTTTGTAATCATTATTCTTAAAGTTGTGTGTTAAATTGGAGGATTATATTTAGGTGCCATTTGTAAAGTCACTTAAGAGCTTAAAGTTTCATGCAGCTGGTCCACATTCTAATGTTCTTTTGTGTTAAAGCTTTGTTAAACAAACAAACAAATAAAATAAATGCATGAGAGCAGGACTGTCAAGCTTTCACATATTGAAGTGGATTATTTATATAGTCAACAGGCTTACTACCTAAGTCACTAGCAAGACATCCTTTAATGTCGGCAACAGAATGCTCCACGTGCTCTACCATTTGATAGTGGCCAGTACTATCTTCTTTGCTGTGGTGTGTTGGGAAGCAGGAATAAAATTAAAGGATTTAGGCAGGCTGAACAAACAGTGGAACTCTGAGGAGCAGCCACGGCGGCAGACTGCTGCAGCCCAGATGTTTAAAGGAATGCAACAGCAAGTCCTTTCTGCCTGAGGCTAGCAGATAATACAGCACATATGCAGCCCCCAGAGTCGTGCACTGAACTGAACTTTATGTTCTTTATGTAAGCTGTCTATTTATATTTGTATTTGCAGCCAAGACAAACATCCCCCCAGGGATAAAGAAAGTTTATCTATCTGTCTGTGTATTTAACATGGTGCTACACTGTGTGCGCCATCTACATTTTGTGTGCCTATAGGTTAACTTTAACTTTAATTAACTAGTTATCTGAGACAACATTATGATTTAAAGTCCTCAACCTTTAAACCTTTTTGTCTCATGAGTTAGACAGGACAGAATTGTACTATCAATATTACAATATTGGGATTGTCATTTTTAGATTAAGTATCATTATAGGCATTATAACTATTATTAATACCTATAATAATACTAAGAATACATAGTTCATCAGCTGCTGGAGATGACATATGTCGACGTTAACCTCAGTCTGTTATATTCATAACATATATATAGCCAAAAAAGAACATAGCAACAGTAACTAAGAGAATGATCAAGTTAGAATATAGAATATAGATTCACTATATTCTTACAGGGCATGATCTTAATTTGTAGCTCTACACAGACACATTCTCGTTTATTTCTCAGCAAAAATGTTAATAATGCTAATATGTAGCAATATGAAATGTGTTTTTCTGTTTGTGTCTCTTAGAAGGATCCCTTATTCCAGCAGTTTGTTATTCTGGTGTCTATAGAGGGTTTAGAGAACAAGTATAATCTGGAGCTGAGTCGAGGTGAGTGTCCGTGCGTGTGTGTGTGTGTGCGCGCACGTGTACCTTCAGCTGTTGCTGAGGTTCATCTGTGTGTTTCTGCAGACTGGAAGGTGCTGAAGAACAGGAAATTCTTGGGTTCAGTTAGCGAGCAGAACATCCGGACAAAGAGCAGGCCAGTAATTCAAGAGCTGCAGCCTCAGTGAGTCCCTCCAACTGTCTGTCTGTCTCAGTGGCTTGAAACAGAAAATGCATCAAAGAACAAAACAAACAAAATGACAGGGGTCACAGGATTTTCAGTTCCCAAGAACCACCATCTTAGGACTCTTTCATAGTGGAGAGTAAATGGGACACATACAGATTTCACAGACATTACTGACCTCTATTGTGTAATTTCTGCTGTATCTTAAAGTAGCTTTTAATTAGTTATTAGTTACAGCTGATCGATCCACCCACCTTCCTGCAGACCATCAAAAATCTTTTGATTGTTTCGGTTGTAATTTAATCCAGCTCAGACCCAAACATCTCAAATGCTGAAACATGTACATTCTCTAATTTTAGGACTCACAAATAAAAAAAATAACTCGTTGTGTTTTCCGGTGATTTAAAGATGTTCCTTTTTCTTACAGGAAGAGCTCCTCAGCTCCAGCCAAAAGGTAAAGCTTCTTATGCCTGCATGTTGTCGGTCAGCAAATACCCAGACAGTTTTGTTTTCCATTTTTCTTGTCCTTTTTTTGTTTCTGCTTTCTCTTTCAATGTTTCTGTCTCCCTTCTCACATTATTCACTCCTCACTCTCTTCCCTCTGTGTCCAGACCAGCGTTCACCTTGCTTGTAGAGCCCCCTGTTGGTGACCCTGAGTACCTAATCGCTGAGATAAAGCTACCGGGGGTGGTGAGAAATACAAACACACACATTTACAGACATACAAAACAAAGTATCTTTCTCTCCCGTCATCTGCCTCACACACAAGTCTGATCCTTTCAAACCTTTCTGTCCTGCAAGCATGTGATATACACTAAAAAGCCAGTACAGTAATTAGCCAATCACTACCATGCTTAAATGCTTAATAATCACTGGTCTGAGTGCAGATTCATACACTCAAATTTATACTTTCTGCCTCAGGTTCAGTTGCAGTCGTCTCCTGTAAAAACATTAGTTTGTGAGGTCACAGGCAATGTAGGGGTCCAGTCTGTGGGAGCTCAGATGCTAATGCGTCAGACGCTGCAGTGATGATAGCAGCGTTTTAAAGTCAAGCAATGAGTTTTCAACAAACGCACAGTTTAATGCAGCTTAAATAAGGGTAAACATTACATAAGCCATGTAGACAATATAATATTTACATGGTTAATGGAGTGTTTGAATTCTACTGTCACACCATGTTTCTCGCTTACTGGTAATCATCTTGAAATGAAACCATGAAAGGCAGTGAATCTGTTGATGATAAGAAGAATGGCACGTGCATTCAGACTTAAAGAGAAACAATTTAGGTGTTGACCTGAAATCACTTCAGATGCAGTGTGGACACGTTAAGTCGTAGTCAGACACATCCTCTGCAGCGCATCATCATCATTAGTCAGCGCAGAGTGTCAGCTGCATGAACCTGTCTGCAGACCTCGTCGCGCTCTCTGGTCCTGGACATCGGAGAGGACCGTCTGGTGTTGGCGGCTCGGCCCTCGCTCTTCCATTTGGACATCTTCCACCCCTTCCTGGTGAACCAGGAGAACAGTGTGGCACAGTACAACAACAGCACTCAGGTACAAAGCACACACACCGATTGCTTAACACGGCATTAAAAGGAAAACTAAAGTAGGCATATGATTATGTGCAGTGTTCAGCGCAGTGTAAAGAGGTGATGCACCAACACCGGCTGTAATTATGTACAAAACAAATATGAAACGCACACGTATGCATCATCTCTTTTTTCTTTTCCCCAGATCCTCACAGTCACCATGCCCGTGGTGTCTCCATGAAACCACAGAAGGAGCAACCAGTTATTTATTTTTTTTCTTCAAAAACCGTGCAGTGATAATAAAAGTGTTTTTCCATAAAATTAAATATCTCCGTTTATTTGACTTTTAACTTAAATAACTACTAAAACAGCAGCGGGTCCGTTATACTATACTACTGCTATACTAAATAATATGTCTCAGTATATATCTATAATAGATGTTGACACTAATACGTATTCTCAAGCATATTGTTTACATTGAATGCCATAAAAAACAGTTTCCATATTGTCACACATCAGGAACATAGAGGCAGTACTGATATGACAACCCTATGTCCACTATAGGTGTATGTGGGCTTACTGAAATATATCACAATCAAGTCAGCACCACCCAGTCTTCTTGGATACACAAGTTCTTTTTCAGGCCTCGTTGGCGCAGTAGGCAGTCTCATAATCTGAAGGTCGTGAGTTCGAGCCTCACATGGGGCAGCTGTTTTAAAGGCACAGCAGGGTTAGTGGGCATGATGCCTGTGTACGCATTAAATAAAAGACACAGTGATTATCTCAGCAAATTGAGTTGCCTCATCTTAGTATTGACAAGCAGAGATCATATGAAGTAATGTATTAATAATGTGGTATGAGAATGCATAATGTGTCTTTCACTGGCTCAGCCAGTATAAGGAAACATTACCAGCATTCATTCAGTAATGCCTGGTTACTGCTTGTTTGTTTAACAGGCCTCTCCTGCTCCTGTTTGTTTTAAGCCGTCTGTTGTAAATCCCTGCCACCACAGCTCACACTGATCAATGCACACACACTGACCACACTACACTGAGCGCAACATGCGCTGTGTTGTTTCCTTGCTGCAGCTCCATTGTCAGTCTTGTGTTTCCATCAGCCTGAGGACACGCTCCTTTGTGATCGCTCAACTCTTGACGTAACGTCGACGTTGAGTTTTGAAAGTGTAAAAAGTGAACAATGTGTTAATGTTTGTTTGTGAGGTCAACGGTGAAGTGTCCAGCTGATGCTCACTGCTCAGCGTCTGATGTGAGACAAGAGCTCTGACTGCCTTGTTGGCATGTTAAGTTGCTCCACAGTTGCAACTGCGACAACTTCTGGCAACGCCTTGTTGGCGCAGTAGGCAGTGCGTCAGTCTCATAATCTGAAGGTTGTGAGTTTGAGCCTCACACAGGGCAGCTCTTTTAAAGCCACAGCACAACGTGGGATGCACAAATACACAGTTACAGTATTGGCAAAACTGCCTATATGTTCTTCGTGTGTGTCAACGACGTGCACTTTGTCATCATTGTGTTCTTGGTCTTGTGTTTCCTTCAGCCTGCTCTCCTCTTTTGTCCTGACTTCAGAGCTGAGTCATGACACAAAGCATCTCACTGTATTTTAGAGAATATGTTGATATTTGCAGAGTTCTTGTTGAGAATACAGGCTGATCTGTTTTTAGAATGTAAAAGTGTTAGTGCAGCTGTCTGAGTCTGTCAGTGGCAAAAGCAAGCACTTTGTTGTGTGACATGTATGTCCGGGCTGTAATTTCCCTTGCTAGTTAAATTGTAACCTCATCCCAGGCTCAGTCTAACCTCAGCAGCAACTTCTTTTTTCACCTGTGAGCTGAATTGTATGAAAAATGGCTTTTGTCATTCATCGCTGACTAAACTGAGTGCAGCATGCTCCGATGAACACATTTTACAACTGATTCAACAGATTCCTACTCTGAAGGTCGTGAGATCGAGTCCCGCATGTGGCAGATGACGCCACAGTCCCTGCTGTCAAAGCGTATGTACAGATAGTCGGGCATAGAAATTGAAATTCGTACCTCACAGTAATGTTTTGTGTTGTTCCTCTAAGTGAACAAAATAAATAAAGAGTTTTAAATGAAAGGTCATTATGAACCTTTACAGGTAGACTAATAATTTCTTTTTGTCCTTCATCTGCCTTCTTCAGTCTTTCTTCTGGATACAGTCGATCTAACTGGTCTGTTATTCACCTTTTCACTCATTCACAAAATACACACATGTATTTCACAACGATCTTGTCAGGTACAGGTCTGCAACTTTGGCCATATGTAATGTAGCATTTAACTCTACTGCTGCAAGTCATTTTGTTTTTGTTTGAGGCTATTTTTGGTGTTAATGATCGGGTCCAGTGAAAAGTAATTTACATGATGGGAACGTGTAGGTCTGAAAAGTTTCTGCTCTGATTAGACTTAATTAAAGCATGTCTGCAACTTTGGCCCTGTGTATTGTAGCATTTAACTCTACTGCTGCAAGTCATTTTAGTAAACCTCTGCCTCGTGTGAAGCTTGAACTCACGACGTTCAGATTATGAAACTGACACGCTGCCTACTGCGCCAACAAGGCCTGAAAACCTGTAAGTCGTGGCTGTAAGTAGTAATGATGGTTGCCCCTGTTGGGAAACATTTGTCTCACATCTTCAATGGTGAGCAGTGCTCGCTGCCGGCTGCATCAGCGAGGGTTGTTTTTGAAACATTTGTCTGATGTGCTAACTTAAACTTAACTTAAAATAAGGCAGTTGCAATCAAAAAGTATCATTGATCATAGATATAAAGACGATAAAGCCACTTCTACAACATGAGATTAGGCCCAATTAGGATGAACTGAAGCTAAACTGTGATCAGTCTATGATGCAAACTCCTGTGGTTGCTCTTTAGGGGGGCTTTTGCTCTGTGGGGCTCTTTCTGTGAACTGGAAACCTCCCCTTTCATGGAAAAAACAAATGAGCGAAGCGGTCACTCGTCTATTTCTGGACCGGCTCTGGTCATCCCTCTCTCTGGCGCTCCCCTCCTTCACTCCTCTTTTATCTCTCCCTCCCTACTGTTGCTGAGCATCCACATCTGTTCAGCTCACTCTGCCCTCACGCCGCCTTCCTCTGCGAGAGGAGAGATGGGTGGGTCCACAGTTATAACGCCATTGATTTTTTCCCTCACACATTGTTGGCAATGGTCCGTTCCTCAACCTCACTGAAAAAGAAAGTCATGGTGGAGCTTCGTTCCTAAAAACTGTTGAGGAGCAATCTAATTATTAAATTTAAGGAGGATCCTGAACATGATACACAGATATATTGGAGCTGCACTAATAGAAACATTAAAATCAACAATTAACTACAGTGTAATGTAAAAGGGTTCCTGGTACTGTCACTTCAAAGGGACATAAAAGTCTTTTAACTCTCCAGCTTGGTTTTGCATCACACACGGTTACTCTTTAGGTTCAGTCTCACAACTCTGGTCAGCTGCCAGACGGTGTTTCTCGGGGAAAAGTGTCACTGTTCTTACGTTCGCATTAGCAGAGGAGAAAGAGTAAATGTGAAGCTATGGACCACAGCTACCTAT
This sequence comes from Datnioides undecimradiatus, assembly GCA_008933995.1. NCBI lineage: Eukaryota > Metazoa > Chordata > Actinopteri > Lobotiformes > Datnioididae > Datnioides > Datnioides undecimradiatus. The sequence continues at coordinate 3,189,556 of WARS01000048.1, forward strand.
GTACTATGTGCTATGTACACCTTCTGCCACTGTTTCTACTTCCTGTTTCCTCCTTTGGTCGTCCATCCTTTCCTCAGCTCTGTCTGAGCTACCAGCACAGTGGCTAACTCTAGTTCTCAGTTCCCACTCGCCACAGTTTAAAGTAAACCTATACTAACAGTTGTGCTTCAGCAGACTGCCTCTCCTTGGTGGCCTCTGTCCTGTCACTTCATCCCTGCCAGCGTTCCCTCCCTCCCTCCATTTGTCACACCCTCCCTTTTCTTTTTTGTCATCCCCCTCTCCACCTGTGGCACCCCTCCATTTGTCCAGTGAGGTCATCCCTCTATTCTCCCTAATCCTGCGGGGTGCTCATCTTTCTGCCGCTGCTTAATCCGCCTGTGGCCCCCGGCCCTGACCACACACACGCAAATCTGCGCATTTGTGCGCACGGACTCACAGTTATTCTTGTATGGTATACTCGGACACTCAGTAATTCTCACAGCATGCATACACACATTGTGATTCAGATAACACACACACCAACACCCACCTCTCTGTATAAAGCCCCCTCTGTCTGTACTATAGCCATTCTGTCTGTCTCTGTCTCTTTGTCTCCTGTGTCTGGTGATACCACACCTTCATACAGGTATGTACATCTGTCTGTCTCAGTCTGTCCTTTAACACGTCCTCTCAAGGTTTTGTTCTCATGGAATAACAGTTGAATGAAATATGATATAGAAACACCAATGTTAAGGTTAATACCTTTGAACAGTCAGCCATTGTTTTCTGTTCTGGACCAGCCAATCAGAAACCTTTTTAATACAGCAACCTTTCAAATAAAACCAGATGTTATTGAACTTTCAGGAGCATTACACGTGTCCGCTAAACTTGGTTTTGCACTTGCGCAGTATGTCAGTTCTTCTTGGGAGCATATTCAAATCAGGGGTGTCTGAGCATCAGCGAATGCACCACCAGAGCATGAATGGTACAGTGACGAACAGGCCTGCATCAACTCTTTCTCCAGGCATAGTGAGACCCCCAGTGAAATGCAGCAATCTTTACAGCGTCCTCAGCGTGATGTTAAAGGTGTAACCTGTAAGATTTCAGTTCTGGTTGATTTGGCGACATCTGTGGCTACTGGCGGTAACAGCAATTGTGGATTAACACTACAGGTTTACTGAATTTACAGTGTACATGGTGCAAACAAAGAAGTGATCAGCTAAAATTTTAATGGGGAAGTCTTGCCACAATTGCATATAAAAAAATCTAAGTAAAAGATTCTCCTAAATCCTTATAATTCGATAACCCAACACTGCACAGTGTGAAAAATGAATCAGAGTTAAATACAAAAGCTGAAATTGCTTCTGATGAGATCCAGCAGGCTTTACTGGAGCTCGCAGGCAAAAATGAAAAACGAGGTCCCTGAAAAACACATTGCGTTATCTGTGCCTGCCTTTAATGTGGAAATGTTCAATTTGCCTTTGCACAAACTAATTACACACACAAAATAGCCTTTAGTGTTCATCTAAATGAGAGAGTCTGAAGGTAAGTGATGAAGTGTATTCCTGTAGCTAGATAGCGGACTACTTTCATTAATCTGCAGTGTCTCTGTCGGTTTGTGTGATGCACAAGAGAGTACAAAATTAAATGAAGTTGCGATCTACTGCAAAGGTGTGAGCAAGGCAGGTGGAGGAGATGTTCAAGGTAAATTATATAAGTAACTAGAGGGACCAGACCCTGCTAACTACCCCCGCCCCTCCCTTAATTGGAACTGTGTGCAAAACCGAGAATCCTGCCGCAACGCCGAGACAAAGGGTCCGTTTCACCCTGAATAATTCACAGACCTCAGTGCCAATAGTTTTCATGGCATGCTCTGTGGATTACCCAGAGTAAACAGGACAGTGTTTCTATTTGGAGTGGCAGCAGAAATGTAGACAACGCTAAAACATCTGCAAACACCCACAGATACAATCAATGACAGTGTATCTAAATAGGTAGATATCACTGCAGGTGAATAAGAAAGGAATTTAATGCTTTAAACATAGGTGTTTAATTTATAAGTTACTCTAAAGTATTTATAAATTGAATTAATAAATATAATGAATTGATATAAGGTAAAGACATTTGTTAGTGCTGAGACTTCATCTGAAGATGTAGATTATTGACTTTGGTCTTTATGAAAGTCCGGCAACAGTTGGGAGTTTAGGGAGCTTCAGTCCGTAGCCCACACACAGCATGAGAACACTGACAGAACAAAAGGTCCCCACCACTTGGCCACTTGCCCCAAAACAAGGTCCATGAACTTCTGCTTCAAAAGCCGGCATAGAGGCATCCAGGAAACGGCCCAAATCATCGACACCCCTGCACTCTCGGCTGGCTCACATTCCTGTCATTACAACTCTCCGTCAGAGCTGACAGCTACTTAGGCTGTGTGTGAGTGTTGAACCGTGGCTAGTTCAGGTCAAAGTCGAGCCCTGTTTGTGGTCTGGTTAGCGACTCCCCTCTGCCTCGCGTGTGTGATGATTTGTTCTTGCCACATCATTACTAACATGCAGATATTCTCCCTAATTGTTTTTGTTAAATGCCTGAAAGAACAACTTAAAATGCGCAACTTAAAATGCGCTTCTGCACTTTTGCTCGAGTTAGCCTGATGTACATCTAAATACAAAGTTATCTTCTTTTTGATAAAGTCTGCACATTCATCTAAACCAGAGGAGTTTGGCTGCATTTTCAAAAGGATTTCATTGACATGTTATCTCCTCTCCTCTCTAAAATATATTAATAGCCTACAATAGCCTCTCTTTATCACTAATGAGGTATTGTTGCACACCCACCCCCCTTCTCACACACTCACACACACTGCCCTTGACTAAAATTAACCCTGCTAAGGCCTGAGCCTGTTGCCCATCGGAACTTGACTCCTCTCCCAAATCCACTGGCTTGCGTCCCCACCCCACCCCACCCATACTTCACCCTTCATCCCTCATCCCCGTCCATTTAGCGGGCAGTTTCTGACTGTTCCGACTGAGGTGTTGAAATGTGCACCTCCCATTCATCCATCTGTCATTTCTCCCTGCATCCCTCTCCCATCCCTCACGGTCTCATTCCTATCTTTTCATACCATTTGAGTAAAGTGAGCCCTTTTGCCTCCAACTACCAAATAAATCTACCAAGAAACATGTTTCATACCAAAATCATACTGTTTTCATTATTTAGCAATATTTGACATCATATTTTACATCAGGCTAACAGCAGCGGACGGTTAGCTTAGCATGGAACTGGGAAGTGAGGGGGAAACGGCTAACTTGGCTCAGTCTAAACATAACAAACTCCAAGAGCAAAAGGCAGTGGGATCCATAATAACCTAAAAATGATGAATGTGAGAGTGAACCAGAGGGGCTAAATGTCAGGCAGTAGTGCTAAATAAGGGTCTGAAACTCAAACTCAACTGCGATGTCATGGAGTACTGCAGATTGAAAAGGCAGTTCTCAGTAGTTCTCTGTAGTTTCATTACTACAAACGAGCCCTTTCACGTTATCATCTGATACATTTTTCTCATGCAACATCAATTCAGTCCAGTTGGCTGAAGCTAAGCTAACCGGCATTGGGTTGCATCTTGATTTTCACCACACAGAGTGCAAAACGATCTTTACTTTTCAGTCTCAGAAAGAAAAGCAACTAATCATATTTAAAACAATGACTGTTTCTTCAGATTTCCAACTTCTTATTGTTTGAAAAGAACAAAAATGTCCGCGAAATAACAAACTTTCAGTTTGACTTTAAAAAATGTAATGTCTAGAACTGATCGTGCGTCTGTATGATCCTCCGGGTGAATGACAGCAGATGAATGATTGGCTGCTCCTTGATTTGCTGTTGAAAGGACCGATGGTGTCCGGTTAAGCCGCTGGGTCTGACACAGCAATGGGCATGACAACAGACAAAGGAAAGAGAGGGCAGAGCTTTCGATGACAGTTAGCGCTTCTATAATTCGATCCCACAATCACGGGGTGACTATAATTTCTTCCTGGTGACAGACAGATGGAGAGCGGAGGAGAAGTTGGGAGGGCATCACGCTGTTTGTAGGGATAACGGGGGGATATAGGAATGTAAAAAGAATTTTCTGTATTTTAAGATTAAAATTTTCTACTTTTACTAGCAACGTTAGCATCTCTAGCCTTAAAATGATGTCAAAGATAGTATTTGGCAAGTGGAAGGACCGTTTGCCTGTGTCACAGCAGCAGCCAAACTGACAGATTTTTTTCAGTTTATCACTCGCTTGTCAGTTCAACATGTCAAAGTGTGAAACTAGCTGTCAGAGTGTTGCGTTTCAGTACAATGCAGTGGGAAGGAATGTCTTATTTTTTTGTGATGAGAATTTAAAGATTCTTTTGACATTAATCGACCTGTTTCAAAATGAGTCATCCAATCTAATGTGACAGCGGGGGGGTGAGTGACAGAGGGAGAGCAATGGATTGTGGGACGGAGGGTGGAAAGTGAGAGAAACTCCATCTCTCCTGGTCTTTCTGTGTTTAACTCTTTTCACATTCCCACCTGTTGACACACCATCAATCTCTGCGCGCTGCTTGCCAGGAAGGTGTCAGCACACACCCACTGTGTGTGTGTGTGTCTGTCTGTGTGTGCGGTTTTATGCCAGGACAATGGCAGCTCAGGAGGACAATTTATAGCCAAAACCACCTTGGTGTGCATTGTGTCCCCGTGTGCTTGTGTGTGTGTGTTTTCCTATCTCCAAAGTGATTAATCAGTGGCTACCTGTGATTTAGTGATGATGACTCACTCGTGTACTCCTGTGCAGCCTGGCCTTCACGCCTGCTTTTACATCCGTTTTATTTAAAAAAATATATAATTTTAAGGTAGCAACTTTTAATACAAAAAACTGAAAATGAAGTGATAGTTATTGAGACATTTCACTAAAAGCAACAAATGTCTATGGTGGAGCTTAGGGAAAAGTCAGGGGATTCATCTTCACATCCATCATCTGGAGACCATGAATATCTCATCATGCTGAGCTCCTAATGTCGACAGAAGAGTAGGGGATGGAGATGCTCAGTAATTAGCCATTTCTTTTGCTTGTTCTAGAGAAATTCTGTTAAAGTTGAGCAATGTGGCTTCTCTTTGTTGCAGCCATGTCGGATGTAGAAGAGGAGTACGAGTGAGTAGAACAGCATCCTTCTATTGTTTATCACGTAACATCACTTTAATCTTAGTCTGAATGCATCATTTGATGGTAACCGATCGTGTCATGTTTCTCATGACTCTGCAGGGAACAGACAGAGGGTAAGTTCAGCAGTGCATGTCCATATTTGTCTCTCCCAAATGCAACGAAGATCAGTGAGATTTGCAGGAGACACGTCTGACACGTCATGAAACTGTGTCTGTGGTTCATCGTTCTCCCCAGAGGCTGAAGAGGAGCAGGAGGCAGAGCAAGAGGAGGAGACTGAGCAGGCAGAAGAGGATGGAGGAGGTAAGCCTAAGAGTACTCCCAGAATGCAAAGCAAACATACAGGACAGATGCCAGTCATATAGAAAGTCTGGAGAGGTTCAGTCAAATGTGTTGAATAGACAATATAAACAGATTTAAAGGGTTGTGATGATAAGAAAAGGTCTTACATGACATTAATCTCCTCACTTGTTGTCTGAAGAACCTCTCAAACTAACTCTAACCTGTCAACTTCCCCTCTATCCTGCTCTCCCATTGGCTGACACTGCCGATTTGACCTATCAGAGCAGCAAGAGTACCAAGGTAAGGTTACACCGATTATGTCTAACCATAAAACCAGATGCAGGTGAAACTTGTATTTCAATATGTTTTTAACATCTATTTGTTAAAGAAAAGAAGAAGAAACAAGATGAGCCACTGAGAAAGAATCTAGAGAAACCTTTCACTTGCATTTTATTTCAATACCAATGCATTTTGTGAATTTAGTTGTTGTATTTTACCAAAACCTCTCCGGTTTATTACCTGACCATATTTCCATGGACATATTGATCTGCATATGTTTGTCACTGTTATGAACATTTGACAGCTTTTGTCCATTGCCTGCTGTTGCAGCCAGTGTTTTAAAGGTACAAACAACCAAAACAGAAATCAAATGTGATATTTCTATAATCTTGTCTGCTTCAGTTCAAATCACTGATTTTTATTCAGTTATTTTCTAATGATGCTACACCTTTTAATGCAGTTCATTAAATGACCACGTGTAATGTGAAAAGACAGAGAATTGTCAACCAAGCTTCACGCCGTGTTTTAGCTTCTTTTAACACATTTAGCACATTTAGCAGCAACAGTTTGCGCAGCACTGCCTGCACCAAGATGTTATACCTAAACAAAGTGAGCAAGTAGCTGCTGAATATGGTCAATTATTTAGAACTTTACAAAGAACAGTGGAGACCAAAACAGAGTTTAAGTGGAAGTAAACATTGAACTTACAGTTATCACAAGACTAGAAATAATGCCAATATTGCTCTGTGTCTTAACCAATGTTGTGTTTTCAGCCTGTCCACTGTGGCCCAAAACATTAGTCACTGTAGTGACAGAGGATCATTTAATTCCATGAACAAGATTAAATCTCTTAAAACCGAGATAAAATCCTCACAGCCTGGACGTGATCCACGCACAATACATTGTAGCTTTGTATCAACACGGTGACAAGTGACCAAGACGGTAGAAATATCACACTTGTGTGCAACTTCTGTTTGAGAACACGTTTTACCTTTAAAAGTTGTACAATGTTTTATTTGTTCTTGCAGCCGCAACCATTGTCTGTGTTCTGACATTCGTAGTTACACACATGCACATGACAGACGTTAGTTCTACAAGAGGTTCTCAGAGGGTTTAAACCTTGATGAGCAGGGCCAAAGTCCTACATTTGTCCATTGTTGCCATGGTTGCAGTGGTCTCAGAAGGTGAGAAGCCATGCCACATTGCTAAATTGTGCTTCTTTGGCCACGCCTATTAAGGTTTAACTCAACCAATTCCATCATTCTACCTTAGAGGGATGTTTATATCCACAAAACTCCGATCTGCCTGTAGAAAATAATACATATGTGCATTGTGTAATAATGAATTTTCACAGAACTACATTTCCCTACATCCACAGTGGGTGGTACACATCGGTGCCAGTGGATGATGTAGCTCTCATTGCATGATGGGAAATGATAGTAATAGTTAAATATCTTGGGAAGTGAGCTTGTTTGCTGTCTTGCTGAGAGTTGGATGAGAAGCGTCAGTCCCACTCTTATGTTTTATGCTAAATATGAAGCTACAGCCAATTAGCTTAGCACCAAGCCTGAACCAAAACAGAGGTAAACAGTTTGCTAGAGAGTGAATTCAGATAAAGTGGATAATACTGCTGAAGGTGACTTGCACATACTGTATGTGCAGTTATACCATCACAACTAATAATCCAATACGAGTCATTTATCAAATGCATGTTCAGCAAACACCTGTTGTGTTAGACTGCATCCACCACTGGTAGCCTATGATTTATAGGTTACTATGCTCCTTGGGCATATTGTTATGAGCAATACAGACCTGATTAGTGTTCAAATTGTCCTAATTAGCCATGTGTCTTGAAAAACACATTCTTCCAACTTTCCGACTGAGGCTGCAGCCCCAGACTCCCAAACCAGCTCCACCGCGCTGTACCGGCAGTGCCCACCCAATACTGAATTCATTGCCAGGTCTCCACTGGATGGTACAGCTCGATTCTACCTGCCTAGCCTTTTTTCGGTTTTCCTTTATGAAATGTTGCCTCACTCTGTACCACAAATACTTAACAACAGACTGAAAACACTGCAAACAACTGATTGGACAGTAAGACTCGTCGTTTGTGCAATACAGAGCAACTGAAGATGTTTCATTGTTTGCTTTCCAATGTAGGGTTTCCCTGTTTTCTCCTGTTTGCAGTATTTTGTCCTGCTGCATTCAGCCTGTCTGTAACAAAGTTTGTCTCCTGGCTGTGATGGAAAGAGCTTTAAAAGCAAGGAATCCTACCTATAGACTGTACGTACAGATGAGTGACATGACAGTTCCAGGCGAGACAGGTTCAGATGGGCTGTTTCACCCTGTTTCCAGACTTTGTGTGAGATGCAGTGTAGTGCAGGGTGGTTTTGATCTTCTCATCTAACTTTCAGCAGGAAAGCATAAAAGCATATTTTCCAAAATATCTAACTGTTTCTTTCAGCTTGCTGTCTATGCAGTATCAGATATTAACTTGGGACTTCTGTCGATCACTCCACACCTCTTCCCTCCTTATGTCTTCATATGTGTTCCACTATCTTTGATCTGTTGCAATGGTTTTCCCATTCTTTCATCTTGATCATCTGGTGTGTTGATTCCATCCGTCTTTCCTATGGTTCTATTCATCTTCATGTCCTTCTTCTGTATTTCATCCTGCTCTCTACTCTCTTCTTTCCTTCTTTATCACCTTTCCTACATTTTCACCTATTTTTCTATTCTTCCTTTCTTCCTTCATTGTTCCTGTTCCATCCCTTCTTCCTTGCTCCCTCTCCTTCACCTTACCCTCTCTATCCCCTTGCTGCTCTTCACCCATCAACAATGTTTTTGCTCCATGTGTTGTTTCATTTCCCTCCTTCCATCTTTCACTCTGTATTTATGCGGCTGGTCCGTCAGATCAAGAAGCCCAGGAGGAAGGTGAGACATAGCAGAAGTGTGGTTCCCTAAAGGATTCACAGTCCTTTCCAAAACTCTCCTCTCCTCAAGCTCAGCACCATGCTAGCTAACTCAGACATTCTTGTACCTCAAATAAATGATCTAACCTATTAAAATTAGATCTACTCCTTCAAATCTGACTGAACTCAACTGTTTTGATTGCAATTTTGCAATGCTCACACGTAGGAAACAGATATTGGAAGCAGTGTTTAATGGAGTATTTAGGTCTCTTATTAAACTGTATTCTCAAAACTAAAATCAACCTTATTATTTAGAAAACTCAAAATGCTTAATTTTGTGTTGCCTGTTCCTTTCTCCGTCCCAAGCTTGCTGTGCTTTCAATCACATTAACAGCTTCACTAACACATTTCAGATTTCCAGTCTTTTCCCGTGTATAATCTTATTTCCTCACCTTTCTTTCTTTGAACAACAGAGGAAGAGCGCCGCAAACCCAAGTACGTTCGCCCATTTTTACTGTGTCTGAAAACAGGAAATGTTTTACCCCAATTTTGAAATTGCAACATTCTGTGATGTTGCGTTTTCTCTTTTCCTGCAGGCCTATGGTGCCTCAACTTGCCCCTCCAAAGATTCCTGAGGGGGAGAGGGTGGATTTTGATGTAAGTTATGACAAAGGGATTTAGGCAGATATGTTTATTATTATATATTTTTTAACTTTGAGTGTAGCATAAATCATATGAGGACCACAAAAGTCAGTGTAGCTTGAAAAGAGTCGGTTCAGCTAGCCTAAACAAATGGTTAACCTGACATTAGTTTCTCTTTCACTGGCTTTTTCCGCTCATATCTCGGTTTCAGAACCTAAAGTGTTCACAGTAACATTATATGATTTCCTCCTGCTTTAAGGTCCAATGTGGTGTTGCACAAAGATCTGTGTTGGACCCACTTTTGTTCAGGTGCATAGCAATGACAACTTTGCAAATGACACACGAATATTGTGTACCTTCATGTAGCAGCCAATGAACCCTTCCAGCTTGTTAAACTAAGTTTCCTGTCTGATGTTCATCAGTGGATGTTAACAACTTCCTGCATTTTAACAATCGGACAGTTAAATTGCTGCTTGACGGTCCAGTCAGCCATTGTTGACAGTTTCAATAAAGGTTCAACAAGTCATCTGACCACCCAAAGTGCTTTTACAATACATGTCATTCATACAATGATGACAGCTGCTCATTAGAAAGGAAACAAACATTCACACACTCATGGGTTCAGTGTCTTGCCCAAGGATACTTCGGCACGCAGTGATTCCCAGGGATCAAACCACCAGTCCTCTGATCGGTGGACGACCCACTCTACCTCTGAGCCACAGCTATTTTTAAAGTCATCTTTCTAACAGGGCTTTAAATGACTTAGCTCCGTCCTGCTTCAGCCTTCTTCCTCCACGCTCAGTAACATCGTTATGCTCCCTTGATTATTTAACCGCTTCTATGTTCAGTGACATTTTCATTGGGTTACACTTCATCAGCTTGGCATCACTCATTGAACACTCCCTTACCTCATCAGGACATCCACAGAAAGCGTATGGAGAAGGACCTGCTCGAGCTACATACTCTGATTGACGTCCACTTTGAGCAGAGAAAGAAGGATGAGGAAGAACTTATCAGCCTCAAGGAGAGAATTGTAAGTTCACCGTGATATTAACACGTTCGTGCTAAATCTGTGTAGAAAGCTCTTTCAGATGGAAACAGGAACTGGACAGAAATAGAAAACCATGGTTCTCCTGCAGTTTCCATGTGTCTTCATGGTTGTGAAACAAAGTTAGATGTCTCAAAGACATTTAAGGATCTCATATTTTAGAGAAATCAGAGGAAACCTGATTTTTCTTCTATGCTTCCCATTAATCATCTCATCTCAGACCAATTTTCTAACCTCAAACTTTGGAATGCAGGACTTTTAATGGTCATGGATACAATATTTGTCTCTGTTGACTTAAATAAATGATCAGAAATAAAGAACTCACTTCTGTAATGTGTTTTAATACAATTTTTAATACAAATATTGCTCAGTTTTCAATTAATTGCATTTAAACTTCTTTGCTTTCCATCAGGAGCGCCGTCGGTCCGAGAGAGCTGAGATCCAGAGGGTTAGAGCTGAGAAGGAGAAGGACAGACAGAACAGGATTGCGGTAAAACAAACATATATAAATATGTTAAAATGATTATCCGGCTCATAAAACTTTCACATTTAACAATTAAGACTGTAATACAGCTGTTGCTCTGTAATATCAATCTATTTGAAACTACTATTCATTTCTAACAACATAATCTCCTGTCCAGACACTCAAAATTCCAGTTCGCTGTGTTAAACATAGATTTCTTGGCCCTTCATCTGTCAGGAGGAACGTCACAGAAAAGAGGAAGAGGAAGCCAAGAAGAAGGCCGATGATGAGGCCAAGAAAAAGAAAGTGCTATCCGGCATGGGGGCCAACTTCGGAGGCTTCCTGGCCAAGGTCAGACAGTGGTAGAGATGAAAGAAACAGTGAAGACGAGGGGTGAAGATACAGAGGATGACAACTGACTGTGTGTGTGTGTGTGTGTGTGTGTGTGTGTGTGTGTGTGTGTTCTGTTCCAGGCCGAGTCGAGGAGGGGCAAGCGTCTAACAGGCAGAGAGATCAAGAAGAAAACCCTGGCTGAGAGACGGCAGCCACTAGGAATTGAAAATTTAAGGGAGGACGGGCTCAGGTGATTCTCCTCCTCATTGTTTCAACAGCTAACCAATGATATCACATTGTCACAACAGTTGGGTGTTGTTAACTTAGGAGGTGATTGAAGTCATAATTCTAAATTTATATCCTTTGATATTTTTTAATGTATTCAAGGTGTCAAACCCCTCCCCACGCACCACGTGTCCAATCATAGCTTAGAAACCGTAACTAGGCAGTGCCGTAGTGAGAGCGATGTTGAAGGCACTGGATATCTACAGAGAGTTTCACTGATGGTCTTTGTTTTGGCTTCTTCAAGACCAAAGGCGTGAGGAATGAATCTGTATTAGTCTGTATTAGTTTTAGACATTAGCATGTCCAGCCATCTGACTCACTCCCTCTAGAATGCAACTGACCAGCATTCGATACCAGTTGCCTTCAAGGAGTTACGGGTCACATTAAAACAGTTTGTTTGTTGTAGTACGTCTACGGATATGCCTTTCACCTTTAGCCTTAAATTTTGTCATTGTGTTTCCAAGGCAACGGGCTCAGGAGATGTGGAACAGCATCTACCAGCTGGAGTCTGAGAAGTTTGATTTCATGGAGCACATGAAGCACCAGAAATACGAGGTACTACTGTGAACAGAACACATACAGAGAGATGGTCAGGGAACTACGGCAGTTTGCCGTCCTGTCCTGTGGACAGACGTTCCACTTTATTTTATCATAAATGACAGATCTTTGGGTTTACAGCACTTCTCTTTCATTGTTACTCCTGACATCGATTACCTTTAAAGCCTTCTGATTTGCCTCCTGCAGATCATTGTGCTGCTCAACAGAATCCAACACGCTCAGAAATTGTGAGTAGTGACTTTCACACGAATCAGCAATAAACTGCATGTCTGCATAATTCTGTTTCTGTAATCGCCGTCACATACTTTCTTACTTCCTTTTCCTCCTTCCTCTCTCCATCCTGCAGTAAAAAGGGCCACGGCAAAGGGAAGGTGGGCGGTCGCTGGAAGTAAAGGGAGAAAAATAACGAGAAAAAAACTGCAAAAATGGGAGGAGGGTGTTTGTAGATGGAGGAATCACACATTTCCTCTGCATGGGCCTCTGGTGCCAGAGCTGCATTTCAGGCCTTTCCTGTATGTATCAGATGCTGAATGTTTCTTGCTCAGATGTATTGATAATTAAAACAACCTGCACTCAATTCTAAGTTGTTTTTGTCAGTTTCATGGGGTCAGGACTTACAACGTACAAAAGACGTCACCTTAATTCCTGTTTTCCTTAATCTGGTATGTGTGAAACACTGGTCTGCCTTTAGCTGCTGTTGTCTGGTTTAGACTGACTAGGAGATGACATTAGGGAACTGAGTCACAGTTAATCTAATATAACAATATCTGGCCTGACCTTTCATTTAAGGGTGTGTTCTGATTAGGACGACAGAGGCAACAAAGCAAAGACAGAAAAGTTCCATTCAGAGATTACTCCCTTGATGATTCAGTGATTTCCTCATTTTAAGGCAACATGATTTCTCTTTAAAATCAAACACAGACAATACAAAGAAAATCTTAAAAGTTCCAGAGGAAGTCTCTGACACATGGTTTGTCCCGGGAATTCTCCGGGAATGCTTTGCCACTGGATACCCGATACTCACTATATCTTTTCTTTCAAATCTAACGTAGTCCAGCTTTAAAGGCTTCAAAGGCTTATCTAGTTACCCCTTAAACACCTTTTCATACACCTTCTCATACCTGATCAATGTTGCCTGTGCTGCCTGAGTCACAGGGCAACAGGCCAACATCAGACAGGTGCTTGATCAGGGTGGGGCTGTTCATGCTGCTTTATCTAAGTTTTGAATATGAAGATAACTGACTAAAGAAGAGATACTGGGTCTTTATTTATAAATATGTAACTACTCTCAATGCAAGGTAAGCTTAAAAAGGAGAATCTGCTCCAGTGGGTTGTTTACAATACTTGCGGTGTTGAGGCCAACAGCTTAATGTCGCGGTAAAGTGCTCCCCCTGGGTGGGTAAAAACTGTCTTTGCATCCTGGTGGAACTGGAAATGCAATCAGTGAGCTAAAAGAATGTTACACACTATATGCTGGCCCAGACTGGATAAGAAGCACTGAGATCATAAATGATTGATTAATTAAAATGAAAAAAATCATTTCTACCCAGTTATGTGTTATGTTCTGTTTATTAGCACAGTTATGGCTGCTTTAATGCAGCGTTTGTGTTATGTTTTACTTTTTCTTTGCATTACTAGCTGATCTATCCACCACCAAGGCTGATAGATAGTTAATTTGATTGTTAGTGTCATTTGCAGCTAATTCTGTCATATGCATATGCTTTTAGTGTAGTTGAGAAACACTGTTTGCTTTCTCCCTCTCCTTTCCTGCCAGTGGTAATTATGCTTCCTGTACACACACACTCCCCCGCTGCCTCCTCCTCCTCCTCCTCTTTCTAATTCCTGCCTCACATGTTTGGCTCGCTGCGTGAGAGAAGGACTAAAGAGGGAACACTGTTAATCCAGTCTTTCACTCACTGCCCACAGACAGAGATATGTCCGCACGCTGACCTCACTGAAATGAAATTTATCTGGAGACCTGCAGTGCCGTCCGGATGCAAGGACCCCGATTTGTCTGTATAAAAACTCTCCATGTTCATGCTGTAATTGGATTACTGGGACAAATAGCGTTAGCAATTAGCCTTAGAAAATTAGTTCACAGTTCAGTTCTTCTAAATGCTACAGTAACAATGACTATTGAGGGGATAATTCCATGTCATCCAGCATGATATATCATCACTATGTTTCAAATGGGTTTTTCAAAAAGATTGTGGCTTAACCCTAAATGATGCATTGAGCTGATTCCACTGGTGTGTGTGTGTGTGTGTGTGTGTGAGAGAGAGAGAGACTTTGTGTTTGTGTGCAAATGAAAAGATATCATGCTTGCACATGAGGGTATTATAGCATGTGTGTGTGCGAACATGTAAATCCATCCATCCGCTGAGCCATCTGTCGTTTGGAAACGTTTTATTTATTCAGCTATTTATTTACAGTCACGTAGCACGTATCGAAAGTGAAACAACGGACACCTTTGCATTTTTTATGATAGACGACACACACACGCACACACTCACATACACACACATATGCACATTCACCAGACACTCCAAGCAGATCCTCATTTGAACACAAGAACAAGAAGGAGCCACAAAGACACACACTGACAATCCATAAAAACATGTAACTAAATACATCACATTTCATGGGAAAGGTCAAGTTTAGACTTGTTGGGGGATGAGATGCATTATCGGGGTAAACAAGAGGAAAACACTGGGGAAAAATGGAAAAAACCCCAAAATGATGTGCTTCAGCTCAGCCACAGCAGTTTAGGATTACTAAAACAGAACTGATGTGACAGTACTACAGTATACATACGCTGAGAAAAGACCCTGTTAAGCATGAGACAACCGGGACCTTGAGAACATTAAGAAAGTGAAGTTCAGCAAAGCAAAGATGACCAAGACAATAAATCATAAAGGGCCACTCCACCAATTTCACACTCACAGTTGAATTTAATCATCATAAGGAGAACTAGTCAGGCAGTTGTATTAAGGGCTTTTAGGGACTAAAGACAGTGTATTTGATTTTTCATAATCCTTTTTTAATCTGTCCCTTGTGAGTCTCCCAAGTTTATGTAAGTGCAATACTAAATTGCTGGGGCGCCCTTTCAGTACATTGATAGGTACATCATTTAATTAGTAAGTTGGCAGAAATGTCCAGCCTTTTAGTGTGCATGCTGAGCAGCACTGTGTGCACTGCAGGTTTGAGCGTGCACGTGATGTGTTTGTATGTTTTTCTATGGTATGCATTCAGAACGATACAAAGCACACATGTAGTCGTATGAAGAGATCCCAAATGCAATAGTACAAAGTAAATGATGGTATGAACCTGGTGCACATTAAAGTTAGACACAATTTTAGTTGTTTGGTTTCAAATGAATGGAAACCGCTCCTATGCTGATGAGTGTGAGCGCGTTTAGCGGATGGGTGCCTTCAGAGCGGCATCCACCTCCTCCTCCGGGAGCAGCGTGTGCCACTGGGCTACCGGACGTCTGGGATTGGCAAGCATGTCTGACCAGTGGCGCAGCCCAACGCCTGAGGCACCGTAGCCAATCCAGCACTTGCCGATGGGGTCGTTGCTGCCCAGCTTGTCATAGTCGTACACAGTGATCAGCACCTGGACTTTCTGTGCGAGGGCACAGCAGAAAGAGAGTCTCAGTGTGTACAGTATATATACATCAGGAGTTGAAGGTTAATTGATATTGATCTGGATATTTTGTGGCAGTTGAGTGTGATTATTCAAATTGTTTTACTAGATATTAGTAAAGGTCTCGCATCTCTCTGTAGCTAACTTTGGTATGAACTTCAGGACCTTTATGTTTGCTTCGGATGTTGGTGCTAACAAGCTATGACTTCAAAACCATAGTATCTTCACACAAGAATCTTAAAAATTAACCTTGTTTCAAGACAGGTGCCCAAGATCATTGTCATCAGTTCGATATTTTGTCACAATCTGCCCCTCTGTTCCTGAGTTATGGCATTAAATAATGTTCATAAATGGGTTTTTTTGCATATCATTGTGATGTCATAGACCTTTTGGATGTATAAAATCCTATCACCTCATTGCAGGGATTCCCTTAAAGCATTCCTGAGATATTGTTTCGTGAGGCCAAAGTGACCTTTGGCCCTGGACCAACTGCTTGACTGTGCCATTCGTAGAGACGCAATGCTTGGGTGGTTTAGAATGCAGCCATCTTAATTTTAAATATTTTAGTAAATGTTAGCTTAAAAAAGCTGGGAGGTGTGTGAGGTGAGGTGTGATTGCGCTGTAAATGTCAGGTGAGAAAAGTACAAACCTGGATCTGGGAGAATGGGATCTCGAAGCTAAAGCTCTCATTGAAGTAAGGATTCAGAGTATTTTGTTTGACTGACGTCTTCTTCTTCTTCAGTCGCTTCCCGTTGTGCTGCAGCACCACCTTAACAAAAGGATCTGAGGGAGAGGCGTGATATCAAACAGCGGATCAGAAGAAGCCAGCATGAAGCTGTTGAAGAAAGACTCGATGACTCAGGATCAATCAGCAGCCCTTCCTGGGATTTTACTGAAGCCGTACACAACCTCAACAAAGTCTCAATCACCAGAAAACAGCCCCCCGAGTCCACCACTCGCACCCCTTTTATCCTTGTTCCACACAAACTCTGTCTTGCCTCACTCCCTATGTGTGTGTATGTGGATGTGTGTGCGTGGATTCCCTTATTACATTGGGACATTTACTTGGCACACATCTCTGTGGTATCCATTGTATGACATTTCCTAGAACAACATCGAGAGGCCACTTTGAACTGGCACTCAGAACGAATAAACATTCCCATTTAAGGTTATCCAGCTGTGTTCGTATCATATCGATGTGTTCCAACATTTTGTTGAACTATTCCGGCCTCTCAGACCCACACACAGAAACAGGACACACAGTTCTCATCACCACAAAACCAATCACTTCCACACATTATCAGACATTGTCTTCAGTGTACGGATGCATAAAAGTATGAGTGGTCACCTGACAGTCCACCGACATCCATCTTCTTCAGGTTCTTGGCTTCCATGATGTTAACTGTTAGCTTACCGGCAGTGGGGACGTAGCGAAGTGAAATACAGATATCACCCAACTTCTCTTGCTGTTGAAGACAAAACATACAGTTGGACTGGTTGTCATCCTGCCTTGGGTCCTTTTAATGTCGGTCATCGCTGTCAAATTCAATAAATATTTCAGCAGATGTCAATGAAACGTGTGGGCTACCTCCTCTTTCTCTCCTCCAACCAGATCCTTCCATTCGTGTATTGGCTGTCCAAGGTCTATAGAGTTCATGGGGATCTTGATCTCGCCAATGACGTCGTGTTTACCGAAACGATCAAAATCAAACACCTGCAGGACCAGAGTCTGACCGCCCAGCTCGCTGTATGGTATCTGGAGAGGGATGAAATTTTTAGAACGGTTAACTTTGAAGTGCTTTGGACACTTTGGGAAATCTGATGTTCATGCTGAATATAATGCCACTAATAATATGTTAAAAACGTCATCATTTCATTTGGATGTTTTGACGTTCAACATTGTTTCCAATATTCTTCTACAGACCTTAAAGGTGAAGGTCTCATTAAAGACTGGGCAGAGGTTCTTGCGCTGGACTTTGGTCTCAAACTTCTTCTTCTTGTCTGGCAGCATGTAGACTTTGACGTAGGGATCTGAGGTTCCGCCCATGTCCATGGCAGCGAGGTCCTGAGCCTGAAGGATGCCGACTATCAGCTGGAGAAGGAAAGGGAGATAAGTTTAACTAGAGCGTTCCAAATCGTGAACTGGAGGAAGCTATTCAGACTAAAGGTCATCATCTTTGGTGAGTCCTTTGATTGTAGGACTTCTCTTTGTTGTTGGATACTGGTGTGTACTCAGAGAATGCAAAGAAGCATATGCAGTTTGTGCATGTACGTACCTGGTTATCAGTAAAGTTATAGTCCAGCGTGTACTCCAGTTTGCCAAAATACTCCTTCTCCTCCTCTTCCTTTCCTTCCTCTCCGTCCTTGAAGACAAAAGCATGACTAGCAGTTAACAGACAATGCAATAAGGCCTGTCCACAGTTCAACGGGAGTTGATATAAACCATTCAGAGGAAGCCTGCAGTGAAAACATCATGACAGTTTGACAGGTTTAGGTGCACCCACAGTTTGTTGTTGACAAATGTTTTATGAGCAAGGACTTTAAACCCAACTATCCGAGATTCACGCAGTGTGCTTTGGTGAGTCACAGTGAATGTGACGTTTTAAAGTAAAGATAGGGATGCTGTCATGCACTTTGCATCTATTAATTGCTAGTGAACTTGTGAGAATATATATATGTATATGAGGAAAATGAACTTGATTGATGCTTTATTGATATTGTGGTTTTAATTGTGATTTTCCTGCTAGTGTGGACAAATGGCAAGATAGCTTACCTAGCAAAGTACTTGAGTGGGTAACATAGGACTGATGATTAATGAACTGTGTGGCCAAATGACTCCACAGATAATGTTATGAAGCATTATTCTAAATGGCCGTTCCACAATTGTGCGTTCGTTTCAGCACTTAGACTAATTCATCATTGTTTTGGTCAGCGCCCTTCATGCTGCTTGCTTGTGCTTATGGAGTGCGAGCTCAAGCAAAAAGACACTGACTGTACTATAATTCACTTTACAGCCACTGATGTCAGTGATAACCAGTTAGGGGTGTCTGAAAGTTACACACAGAACCTTTAGTGCTTTGAAGGAATATAAATCCTTCATTGATGCTTTTCCAGGGGTCAACAAGGGAACGGCGACTCTGATTCATCCTTTATGGCTTTTATGTCCTGTTTAAGATGTCAGTCCATCCATTATTAGTCTCAACCTGGACAAAAGCCAAACAGCTGCTGACAGTAAGTAGGTGGTTGCAGTTCAGATCTGGCTGTTAACTAACCATAACTTCATCTGCTGACCTGTGGAGGGTCTTGTTGTGTACTTGATACATGTGTCCCCAGTTGCATTCTTCTCTTCTTAAAAGGGACAGTTCAATACTTTGGGCTTATTTGCCTCCTTGCCAGGAGTTCAGTGAGGGTGCTAGCTTGATGCTAGGGTACATTAAATGTGATGCTACTTCTAGCAGACTCAAACTTAAAATCCGTGGCTCCCAACTTTGAGTGTTGAACATCTAAATGTCATCTTTCAACATCTTTCTCACCTTTTTCTCCTCTCCTTCCTCTCCCTCTTTGTCCTTCTTCCTGCGCCCTCGCCCTGCCTTTCTCTCACGGACCTTCTTGGGCTTCTTGCCCTTGTTGAAGCACTTCTTGTAGATGCAGAATCCCATACAGGCGACGAGGGCAAGGACCACGACCACAATGGCTCCTATAGCCCACATGGGCACTGCAGAATGGGGTACAGGGTGGAGAAAGTTGTTTAGTTTGATAGGACAAAAGCAGGGACACAGAAGTTTCTTTCCTGTTGAGGTGAGCTGATCTTGTGAGGCATTTAGAAAAGCACTCTCCAGTGACGACTGGTGTGGTGTTAAAACCTTAGTTGTGACTGTGTTTTAAGGTTTTTAGCCATTTCCCAGTAACACCACGGCTATACTGAAGGCATTGTTGGTCTATCTGTTGGTTGATCCAGTCTTAAATATGTCAAGAAGAGCAGGAACAGCAAGGTTTCAAGCTGGACAAGTAGCTGAAACTTGCCTTAAAGCTCAATAAAGCTGAGGGGAGCTGTAGACCAGCGTGATGTTTGTCAGGTTTGTCTCTACACGTGACCCCATTCACATTCCCGGTTTCTTGTCATAAAAGTATTTATTATGGCAATTGGACTTCCACTGTTGGAGGAGAAACATCTACTACTGTGATGTGACTACTGTGTCATTCTACACACAGATTTGTTTTTCTAAATTCCTGAGAAGGTCACATGGAGGTACAAAGTTGCAGGGATACAATCATGATATAAGACAGTACAATATGAGACTATGCCTTATGAAGCTTATTAACTTACAAAGATAAATTTATGTATATGATAATATCTATTAATTTAGACACACAGTTAGATCTTTATCATTCATAACATTTCAACTAGTGAGATTCCACATGTTTGGCAAATAAGCCTAAACAAAGATTGTTTTAAAATGATAAAGGGTGTGTCTCCAATTTAAACCTCAGCTGTCAACACAGAGCTGACAGTCTGGAACCTCTCAGTTCATTTTCAAATTCCAGGGGGTGTCACCAACCAAAATGCCCCGGATAACAACTGGACACCTACAACAAATCAGAAGGTAAAGCAACAAAATGTATGTGTCTGAACAGAATCTTTATCCACATTTGATCAGCACTGCCTACTTTGATGGTTTGATGGTGAGATTTGTGAGCAGCACTCTGCTCAGTCACTCTGTCAAACCTATCAAACATATTAGACAAACATTTGTGATTGGCTCAGAGGCAAGGCCAGTCTGAACGGGCGTGTGTGTGCGTGTTTTGGCGGGACGGGGTGGGGGGGTGGCAGACGCATCTGCCGGAGCAAATAAAACATGATCTCAGCAGATTAGTCTGGGTCACAGGCCAGACATGACATGTACTTTCCTTTAGAACATGAAAAACAGAATGGTACGAGACAAGAGATGGACTTACACCTGAGTTTATGGTCTTGAAGAGTGGAGCGGAGTGGTCACATGAAGAAATGCGAGAGAGAACAATAAGAAAATGAAACATGAAATGACAGAATGGTTAGATGATGGTATGCAGGTAATACGCTGTCTCTAAATGTACAGATTCATCAGTGTGTGCCTGGAACAACAGTTCACAGGGCCTCTTTTCTGTTTGTGCCATATCTTATACCATAACTTTATATGTCAAGATGTTATACAGCTGTTTTAACTGGCTCAGTTTTACACATTATATGGAATTAACTGACCTTTCTGTGTATTGACTTGAGCTTGCTGTGAATTAAACTTAACAGAACCTGGGTATTTGCATTTTGATGCAAGCACCTGGGCTCTGGTAAGTTGATGGTGATGTATGTACATGTGTATCAGCAACCATGAGCATTAAGTGTGTTTGCATGTGTGCATTTTTAGTATATTTAACTTATATGTGTGCGTTTCTGCGTGCATGTGCTCACTCGGCAGGTGCGTTAGCTCGTTGAAGAACTTGTTCTTCATGTTGGTGTACTGATGGTTGGAGTGGTGAGAGGGGGGCTGATGAGGTGGTGGCTCCCGCTCCCTCTCCCTCTCCTCCTCCTCGGCCGCCCTGCGGAACCGCGCCCCCGGCGTGCTGACCAATCGCATTGTTGCCCTGATGGAATCAGAAGGAGAGCACACAACAAACGGTCAGTGACTTTGTGATCTCCCGATCGACTGTGTCCAGAAAACATGGAACCCCTGAAGCTGACAGCACATTCGCTCTTTCTCTCTCTTCAGATGTGTCCCTTCAGACCTCATTCTGTTTGACCCTTCACCTGGCTGTAATCTCTTTAATCCTCTCGCTCTCATTTCACTCTCCTGCCTCTCACCATTTGTCCCCTTTTTAGTTTCAAACACCTGACAAAGACCAACAAACCATCCTCATCACGACCAACTGCCTTTATTTCATTTGAGGTTTTACTGAAAAAGAAGCGAATAATAATAATAATAATAATAGTTGTTGTAGTTGTGGCCTGTGAAGCATAAAATGGAATTACAGAAGTAAAGTCAAGTGCCTTCAGTATCCCACTTACATACAGTACGTAAACATATTACAAGGAGTTTAAACTGAAAATCAAGCATGTTCTTGTGGTTTGTTATATTTTACCAGTTTCCAGCGAGTTGCACATTTGCTTGTTAAGATTTTTTTATAGAGAATTTTATTTTTGATGTTATATTTTGTGGTTATTGCGAATAAGATTTCACAGATGGAAAGACAATTGCGGGATTTGAAATGATTTGAAACCAATACTGACTTGACCCTTTTCCTCCTAGACAGGTATGAAATAACTTAATGAATACTTAGGAAACATGGTTTAAAGTCCATAGAGGTAAAGGTCACACTGAGCATTACTGTAATACAGCTGGCACGTATGCCACATTTTAGATGCAGACATCTTGCTGTTGGTTTATTATCATTATAAACAAGTGGGGAATGGTCAGGGTCTTCAGGTATTCAGAGAAGGCCTTGCACTCAGAGGAAAAACTAAAACGTTTTGATTATCATAATATATTTAATTCAAATAATACAATATGTAATAACAATTGTCTTTGTGTTGCTTATTTACGGTATTACAGTGTTAAGCCGGCTTGCGTTTGTTGTTTTCCGTCCGAGCACTGCGCATCAAGTGGTTGTTTGTTGGAAGAAAATGTAACCAATCAGATATTTTTCTGCCGAGTCACTGGGCAGAATATACTCCATATTGGCTATTCTATTTCCTTGATAGAATGCCCTGACTGTTGAACTGAACGAGAGGGTACGTTTGAATTGACAATTTGATCAACCAATCACCTGTAGAATTTAGCCAACGGACATGCTCTTTAGATTTTCCCACGGCTCCAGGGTATTCTGACCCGCCCAGTTACTCTGACAGGAGACCTAGCTTGATGCTAGCTAGCGGTCCATGGCGACATTGACAGTGGTAACAGGTGGAGGTGATAATGATGCTGCAGCGGGTGAAGATGATATTGTCGCAGATTTTATTGTCAGTGCTCTTTTCAGGACGACCGTTCAGCGAAAAGATAGTTTTTTATTAATTTTTTTTTAAAAAGGGCGCCCAACGCCCGAACACCTCATTCATTGGAAATCTCATCCGAAGGGACGGACGAATGGTCTTCAAATGAACGTCGCTGGTGAGTGAAACTGACTTGTTATTGCTGGATTGCTACAGTGTTGCCGCTTGTTGAACTGGTTGCACTTTGTTTCCGCACTTGCTTAATGATTGTTCAGTGCCCGTCTTGAATTTGCCAATCATTGGGGGTGTGCATTTAATTCGTGCGTTGATCTTTCTTTGCATTGGTAATTTTAATACATTGTTACTAAGGTGTGGTTGTGTGGCAGCCATTTCTCAATTTAACATTATTTTCGTAGCTGAGCGGAATAATCATTGAGTGTTACTATAGCGCTACCTGTGTACCGGTCTGAGTGCGGTGGTCCCGTGTCGTGAGGTTTCGCTGTGCTCAGCAAACTAGTGGTGAACTTGGAAATGAAGTGTTGCCTAAATCGGGTCAGTGAAAGGTCACAGATGAGTGATGACCTATAGTGTGTGCATGTATGCTAATATAGATCACTAAACTCATATTAGCATTAGCAAGCAGCCAGATATGTAACCTTTTATGTAACCTAGATGCACGAAGGGTACAAAAACACTGTTTACTTGAGGTTTTGTTTTGAAGTTAGTAATAAAGATGTATTGCATCATTCTTTCTCTTTCTCTCACTACCTGAACACAATACTTGTCAAGTTTTTCATCGCTTTTGACAACAGGGGTCGCAAAATCAACACAAAATGAAAGTTCCTTAGTTGCTTTTAAGGACTGACTGCAACTAACTGAAGACCCCTTCACTGACTCTCCTCTGTCAAGCGTTTAGGAGAAAGATTGTCAGATTTTGGACGTTTTTATGAATATTTATTTTTGAGTAAATTATTTCAGCTTTTGTCAAAACGTTTCCTTTTATAAACTCATATAGACGCTCTAGCTTATAAGTTTTAAGAAAAACGAATTCAGTTCTGAAAATTAATCCCTATAAACTTCAAAACTCCTTTACTCACTGGGAGGTTTCGAAACAAACTCTTTCTTAAAATACCTATGTCATGTTTCTGCGCTAATGCTGCATTCATTAGCATTAGCATTAATGTTATAATGAGTGTTATAATGAGTGGGAAAACCAAGTTGGAGGTATCAGACAGTAGCCCCCTCTGAAAGTGAGTCCCATCAACAAACTGTTAGCAGACTGTTAGCCCTGCCAGATTGAAATCCATTGCAATAAATTCTCATGTCTAGCTGCTATAGCTTACACTGTTTGTTTGCACGTAGTTTCACTTGGTAACAAGCTGGTGAAAATGTGTAACATAGCAAAAGTTGCTAATATTAGGTTTTTATTTTATGATGTGATTACAAAGTTCAAACTATTGCCATGGACACGCACACACACATAAAAATACATGGCAGTGTAACAGTGGCAGCATGGACGATACCAGGACCCTGAAACCTCAGCAGCTACGTGGAATATAAAGATTTTATTATTTACCCCTGTGCCTCCTGTAACGTGATCTGTGAACAAGGTCTATTGAGAACGTGACTGTGATACATAGAAAATCAAATACAAAAAGAATAGTGCTTTTCAATTATTTATACTTTGTTTTATCTCCAAAACTCATTTTCAAAGTTTATATAAGTTTATATCTTTGTTGAGCATTTTGTGAATTTACCTCATTAAGTTATCAGGTTTAAAAGGAGTGTTAAGTGCAAATAAAATGCTTGGTTCATCATCTACAGGGTGTCTGACTGTGGCTCTGGAAAGCAGCGATAGAATAATAATTATATCATCTGACGTCTGATAATCGGGCCCCTCTCTCTGAGACTTCTGTGCTCTGTGAAGAGCTCAGCCCGTCAGTGCGCTCCTAAAAGCACCGGCATTTAAACACACATACGCAGGCCCCGCCCACACTAGACATCCCTCTGTCGCTGTGCAGAGACGTAACAAGATTAATTGCCGAAGGTAATCCAAAAATCCCCAGGCTTAAACAAATTAAGGACAGTTTGCCTCCCAGGGTCTCCTCCCCTTTCTCCGCCCATCAACTCGCTTTTACTCCTCCCCTCAGTCGCGTCGCCCAACCGCCTGTCATTTATTCTCCCTCATGACAGCTGAAATAGAGACATACACACATGAACGGAGATGCACATCATATTTATAAACTGAAATCTGATTTAGGTGGCGAGCTGTGTTACATTAACCCTTTTATCTCCCTGGATTGCATAAGCAGAGGATTAGAGAGGGAGACTCTGTGTGTGTGTCTGTGTGGATCTGATAACCAATGTCTTTGATGTCCTATGTCTATTTGAATAGCTCCAATCAGACACAAGGCAATTCAAAGTGTGTTAGAGCGGTATAGAATATATAAAATAATACATTGTGTGAATTTATTTTAAAAAATCAAAAAGCAACTCTTGCTGGAGGTCAGATCAGTGGCTCAATGACACCCACATGAAGCTATGGTCACCAGCTGGTTAGCTTAGCCTAGCTAGCCAAATATGCCCATACAAATATCACTGTTTGACCTCAGCCTGTCAGAGTGCAAACGCTCCTGTGATGCAGTCGATTTACAAAGTAAAATACAATGAAATGAAATGAGACTGCAGAGAAATCACATGGCAGGTTTTACATGACTTCAGTCATATCAGTGGTAATTGAAAGTGAATGCATGTTTGATCAAAGTGAATGTCCAGTATCAGTCTAGGAATGGCGTTGGTACTGTAAGTGCTTTTGATGAGAGCACCCACTGAGTCCTGTGTCATTCTGCTGTTTGCGCCCGGGCTCTGGACGTTGCATAACGACATTTTAGCTCAAGTTCAGACCACCCCAAAATCAGGATGATGTTCACAGTTGTTATCCAGGTCACAGCAGATTTACGCTGGACCACAGCCAGAAACTTAGATCAGTTAGTCAGAAACCTGGTGAGGCTGGTGTAGGAGTGCGCGTCTCTCCCTCTATAACCGCCTCGTCAACGGAGACGCCAGTTGTCAAAATAAGACAACAGGCTTCTGTGCTGACAAGAACAACGCCTGACGTGTTGAACAAAGCCCACATCATGAACAATAAAACGCCAGTCAGCTGCCAGCGCCTGCAGCGTAGTGGCGCCGAAAGCTGGGAGAAAAGGCTCTGTCACACACAACACATCGTGTAAATATGGATAAAGAAAACTGCAAACATCAAATGTATGGAGTGGGTGACTGAAGCTGGAGAAACGTGTGTGTGTGTGTGTGTATTACAGTATATAACTTCTCCAGTATGTCAATTCTACCTACTGCCCCCTACATATTGAATCTAATAACTTTGAATGACAAACCCTTCAGCCAACTCCACTCTGTCCCGCACTGCCTTCAGAAACCAGAAAGGAAGGAATTAACCTTCAGTGTGATCATCAGAGCGGTTACAATAGAAGATGTCACTCGGGTTTATTAACTTAATCAAGCACAAATTAGATTAGTCTCATAGTCTATGTTTAAAATCACAGTGAAAACAATACAAATATCTCAAGACTGGCTTTTGTTCTGTTTGTGCTGAATTGTTGAAACAATAAGTACATTTACTTGAACAATCAGCAGAAGAGCAGCTACCTGGCTAGCCATTCTGATAATTCATTCATCATCTGCTTACCATATTTCCAAACCAAAAAATCGTATTTAAGCGGAGGACATTGAGAAATAATCAGCAGATCAATTAGTGATGACTTCTTTTGTCGTTGAGCATCCTGTAGCTTATATGACTTACAGATGAAATTGTGTTTTTCAAATACCTTCAAACATAAATATACAAAAAGCCTAATGTCAGCCCCAATAATCCAGACAGCCATTGTAGGTCGGACTACATTTGAACCAGACCTAGCATTGTTATGCCTTTGAAGGCTCTCTGGTCTGATCTGCATGCAGACAGATTGGAGCTGAACAGCCGGCGGAGGGATTTTGTCAGCCTAAAAGCCCGTTGCTCCGAATCCAACCTGCGGCTCCATTACAATCTGATCCTCTCCCTGCCTACCATAGGTGTTTACATGTGCACGTTCGTAACTTCGGCTATTGCAACGACCACAATTAAGTTTTTTATCTTGTTCTAGAAACAAGTGGTAAACACAAACAACACTAGAACATTGCAGCACTGTTGTTAGCTTTACTGTTGTTGCCTGAATTACCTGCATTTATCATTACTGTCCCTATTGAACTTGAATTGTAACCATGACGATGCCAATTTGACAATGATTTAAAGTCAAAGAAGTAATGTGACATTTTAGAAATGCATCTATTTGCTTTTCTGCAGCTGGAAACATTGATACTACGCTCACGTGTGTTTGAAATTGGAACCAGCAGCCAGTCAGATTAGCTTAGCATTAGGCTAGAGTCATGGGGGAAACAGCTAGACGTCTAGCATCCTCAATCCATCTAAACACGACGGCCACGAAGGCTAACAGTGATGATATAGCTTCATGGTTCAGGTGCGCACACACACACACCAATGCATCATGTTGTTGCTAGCTAGCCACCTGTTAAACCATAGCTCTGTGCTGCTAAAAGTTGAAGACTGATTAGTGAGTGGATATAGTGATATTATTGGTTGAAACTGGTTAGGCTTATGCAAGCATGCATATATTGTTTCACATGAGTTGATGTTTGGTGTTTCTCATTTCAGTTCTTCTATTAAGCTGCCATTTCTGTGCAGGGGGTCAGAGAAGGGGCACGATTGTAAGGATCACATGGTTTTATTTGAGTTTCCAAAAACAAAAACAGTTTCTATTTGAACTTCTGTGGGTGATAGAAAGCTATTATAATATAATAAGTATCATATTATTGTGTCATTGCTACAGAAGTTCAGTTTTTCTCTAAAAACATCCAGCATCTGTTCAAACTCACCCTGCTCATTCTCCAAATATCAGGCAATTTAAAGGTTGTAATGCCCAACACAGTGTCAGAGACTCTATAGAGGTTGTCATGGTAAACATCAGTGTTGTTGAGTTGTATCCCTGGTGCACGCACGTGAACACAGACTCTGCAAATAGACGTGCATTAGCCTCCTATAATCCACTTAAACTAATCTTTCCCAGTTTGGGAAACATCCTCCACTATGGGTAAAATCAAACGTATCTCTCATATGGGGACTTTCCCAGGGTATTGTATTCACCCAATGATGAATAATGGCATAAATGTGCCTGCGAGTACAAAATCCCATGAATTAACATTAACCTTGCTCGTGCTCTCTGCGACCGCAGCCTCTTCTTAACAGATTTACAAGCACGACTGAAATACACAGACAAGGATAAAGTGAGGGAGCTGAACTGAAGCTGAAATGAGCCATTAGTGGATCTTAAAAAAAAAAGGAATCATGTCAAGTTTGCAAGTCATTTTCAAGTAAATGCAAATGTGTTACTGGATTATTAAATGCATAATATATTTCAATCGGCTGTAAAGACCTGCTTGTTTTTCTGTTTCCATTCGCTGTAAATTAAACACCTTTATGCTTTTCACCTGTTCGTTTGGAAAAAAGTGAAACACAGCTTCAGTAAGAAATGAACTAATACGGCTCAAACAGTAAATACTATAACGCTAAAACAAACTAGAATACAAAGCTAAAGCAGATGCAACTCACCTTATCGAGTGTCAGCCCCTCAGTTCTTTGGCTTTTGTTCTATTCTGTTTTATTCTTATTGCATCCAAATGCCCTCCAGACAAAATCCACCACCACTGACTGATGAGAAGTCGTCGCACACAACTCCCTCCCTCCCTCTCTCTCCCCCTCCCCCCTCCCTGAGTTAATCTCCACAATATCCCTCACTGCCAACTACTTACTGTTCACCTCCGACGCAGAAAAAGTCCATCTTTAAGAGCCAGTTCTTCTGACACCATAACTTTACATTGTTTTTTTTGTGTGCTTTATATATGTTCTGGTACAATTTGTCAGACCCGAGTGCCACTGTTTGTTGAATGCACGAATTAAATACGGATCAGAGGGAGTTTCACAGCTGTAGGTGGCTTCATATTACCCCTTGAGAGTTTCTTAACTGAATTATGACAATCAAAAACTCAAAAACAGCCACTACAGATGATGTGTTCAGGTTTCCATATTCACATTCTCAGTGGGGATGGAATTAGACTGCTTGCTGGTTAAGATGGTTGCCTTAACGTACCAGAAAGAAGCTGAATCGGTGAAAACACGAGTTTCGCTCCCCGACAGTGATGGTTGCATTCAGCACCCTCGATCACCACCGATCACAACTGACAGCTGTCAGTCATAGGAATGCCTGGTGGAGTGAAGGTCATGACCCCTCAGGAATGGGCAGCACTATGGGAGAGGTTATGTTTTACCCTCTGTGGCTGACTGATACTGACATAGTACAAGAGTTATTCATTTTGCACTTATTATGAATGATTACACCTGCTGGTATATATTCAGTGTCTATTAGGTGACATTGTCATCAACGACATCAAAGGCAGCAAATTACAGGTTGAGAAGAGGAAAGTTTGTAGACACCCAGGGATGACCTCACAGTGCAGTACCAAGCACCTCCAACAGATGGCCACAGTGCATCACTTATCTAACACGAACTGAACAACGGCTCCAAAAGCTCTTCAGAGGTTCCCACACATCTGCTAATATGCTTAAGTTGTCCATTACAGATGTTAGACATACTTAGATTACTGTTCTACTCATTAGTGTCATCATGATAAGGCCAGAGAATAGAGAGGTTGTCATATGCTGGACTATAAAGCCCCGTGAAGCATTACATTTCCTCAGTATAGTGCTTGGATAAAATACTAAATAGAAAACTTTAGTTTATTGATCCAGGGGGAATGTACCACCTTTACCAGCTGTAGCATGTAAGTGATGAACACCTAAATGCATCAGTAATTATCAAGTTAATGTTTAATAATATGAAAGTAAGAATTCTATCAGATTTTATAACTTTTATACGTAAAGTACATTTTGATGCCAATACGTTTTTGCTATTAAGTGAATTTTGAAAGCTTGACTTAGACTCATGCTTGACAGTATTTCTGCACTGTGGTGTTGCTACTCAAGTCGGAGGTTTGAGCAAGCAAGATGCATTGCTCACACAGGCTGAGACGTAACACCACAGTCTGTCACCAGGGACGTATTCTAGCCAGTAATATACAGTTGTGTGCTTGGTAACAATGGAGGCTTCTAAAAGCCTGTCATTTCAGCTCTTAATTATCAGCATTATGTTGGGGACAACAATGACAGTCAGCAATGAGCAGGTATAATGTGGCATTTTCAGTCTAAGAAAATGTTGCCTTGTAGCAGAGCAGGACTGTCATTTGTCCTGCTGAGTATGTGCCGTCTACCAGGTATGTGTTGGGACAAACAGCTGTTAGAAATGCTCTAAAACCAGAGTCATACACAGCATTACTTGTTGATATGAGGTTCTGGATTAATGAACATATTAAAGGACTAATAAAAAGGTATCATTTTAGCCAATAAATAGCTTTATATGGAAGCCCTAAGAATAAGACAACTACTTAACAGATGCTAGCTTGCAAATGTAAGCCATTTAAAGACAAAATATCCCTTTGTGTCAACCACCTAGCTGGTTGGATTCTGGATTCACTGTGTAAACATCAGCAGCTTTTACATCAATATGTAAGAGTCATGTGACAGAGGCAGACAGACACCAAAGTCCAGCTCAAAATGTTTATTCAGATTAAGAACTGATCAGAAACATTAAGTCACAATCATTTAAAATGTCACACAGGAGGAGGCTCGTAGATCATGAGGGCTAAGCCATAACATGATAATTAGCCTTCTATATGAGATTTGTCAGCTTCACAGGTTAAGCAGATTAGATGTAAAGTAAGGCTCAGGGACTGAACAGCTGGAGCAGAGGGGTGTGTTTAGTTTAATGCTTGTGCTTCATTAAGATTTCCACTCCAGGCTCAACACTTGGCTTTTGCATTTAGCTCTTGCCCCCCAGGGAGTGCTTGTCAAACAGGTACTCCGCCATCTTGTTGGTTTGGGCATCCATGCGGGTGAGGTTGGTAATGTAGTCGCCCAGCTTCTTGATGGCTTCCACTTGCTCGTTCAGGTAGTGGGTCTCCAGGAAGTCACACAGCTGAGAACATGAGAGCAGATGTTAGTTTAGCAAAAAGGAGCAATAAGTTTATTCAGGACAGCATTAGCACATCATACAACTTACATGAGGGTCAACATGTTCTGAGGCCAGCTTGTGCAGGTCCAGCAGAGCCTGGTTGACGCTCTTCTCCAGCTGCAGGGCGCACTGCATGGCCTCCAGCCCGCTTCCCCATTCATCACGGTCGGGTTTCTACAAAAGCAACACACTTTAATTACAGTGGGCTGAACACCAATTATATTAAGCCTTGTGTATACAGGGCACATTGATCTGAGTCGCCTGTGCTATTGCTGTTATCCATCACACTGTCTCATAACAAGCTCAATGGATTAGCTCTGCTATTAGGCATGTCACAACTGGACCAGTTCTGCCCAGTCTGCACAGACCTTGATGTCCTGCAGGAAGATGCGTCCTCCTCTCTTGTTCTGGAAGGACAGCAGCTTGTCAGCATGCTCCCTCTCCTCCTCGCTGTTCTCCTTGAAGAAGTGGGAGAAGCCTGGTAGGGCCACATCGTCACGGGAGAAGTAAAAGGCCTGTGAGGGAACAGGGCAATGAAGATAGTGTTTAGGAGACGTTAGCCATCATTATTAGGCCAAAAAAAAAAAAACAAAAACAAAGTGAGACAAACAGTAGTTATGCAGCCAGGAGGCGGTCAGGCACATGAGTCATGACTTATTGTGTCAAAGGCGGGGTTTAAAAAAAAAAAAAAAAAAAAAAGGTGCAGCCTAAGCATGACACAGCACTATCACGCAACGCTGGCGTGGACTGGAAGATAAACACGCCATGTTTGGCAACCAGCCGATTAGTGAAACAACCGAAAAATGCAGAAAAAGCAGCTCATTATTAAAAGTTCTAAATTTCTGCATCAATAAACTGAGTTTATATTATAAAAACTAGTTATTAATGGTTATTCATTTTATACGGGTACAATTACAGGATAAACCATGACATAACAAATAGACATAACACAGTATAAAGATAATTTGCATGCATTAATGTGTATTAGTATTAATGATATATAAAGTGTTTTCTCACCATTGAAGTGTAGGTGTAGGAGGCAAACAGCTCCAGGTTGACCATCCGGTTGATGGCGGCCTCGCAATCACGGTGATAGTTCTGACGCACTTGGGACTCCATTTTGGCTGGCGTTTCTTCTTCTTCTTTTTCTTAACAAAACGGTACAAAAATAGAGCTTTGCGGCGACTTTGTCAGTAGTGTTCAAGTAGTAAAGATTCCTTGCGTTCGGAATGCAGACGAGTTGAAATAAGAGGGACGAAGGAAGAAGTTCCGTTCAAACACTGTTGAAGCAAGAACCCCTTAAAAATTTCTTCCCCGGTGTGAAATGGCAGCAGCGTCGCTCCGTGCTTATATACCCAACAGCAGATCTCGTGACGGGCGTAACGTCACTCCGCACATTTCAGCCAATCACCGACCCCTTTTCTTGAGAACGCATGTTTACTGTTACGCTGGTTGACTCTTTGTGCTGACAGTCAGTAGCCTACAATGACGAAGCAGATTTTTTTATCCGAAGGGAGAACAAATTCCACTTCAGGTGACTGACTTTCATAGAATTCAATTAAGAGCAGCTTATCTTGGTAATGTCTGTATGTAAATTCAGGTTATCAGTTTGTCATTTTCCCTTTATTTGCAAAAATACAAAAGCACAAAACTACAAACTGTAGAACAAATCGGAAAACCCTGTATATTTAGATTCTGCCCAGGCCACATTAAACAGGAAATATCTCTAAACAGTTTTGCATCTTAAAAAACAGGAAGACAAGTAGTTGGAACTGTGAATGGTAAACATTACAGATATAGTAAGGTTTTAATTTTTAAAGGAGATTCAACTGCTTATGGTCAAACCATTTGAACAGATTGACGACTTACAACCCGGCAATAGATAGAACTCGGCTAGTCATATTGTAGTTCGCTTTGGGCCTACAGACTTACACTGTGAACTTGTTTCACCTCACAAATCCAACATGGCACCAAAAAACTGCTGATAACATGTTTTCAGCCAAGGTGGTTTTTATTGCATTACTCAACACCACAGAAGTGTTGCGAGGCACTGCTTTGTCTCAACAGCCCGAAAAGTCCTGTCATTTCTGGAGTGCCGCGGTTACCAAGAAACTGCTGTATTCATCCTGTTTTCGTGAGAGAAGAGCCTTCATTTTTAAGGAAACTTTTATTAAACTAAAAAGTGTGGAAAATTGTAAGGTACATATGTTCAAAAGATCAAATTTGCATTTCATCTTTGTGTCTGTGTGAGTTTTCTCCCATTATGAAATGACCCCTTGTTAATAATTCCTATAGCAAACCTGACCAGTCTGCATCTACAAGGAGTTCAGAAGCACACAGTGAGGTTTGGGTTAAAGTTTGTCCGCATATAAACTTGTAAAATGATACTTAGGTTCAACGTTATTGCCCTTATCAGACTATAATAAGATGATACAGCACTTTGACCCAGTAGTTTTCCACTTGTGTAGATGTTTGTTCAGCACCTGTGCCAAACAGAAGGACACCGAATCTCCTTACCTGACACTGATCTCTCTCTGTATCCCACCTTTTTCCAATGACTCATTCTCCAGTGCTCGAATTACATCCAACATGATTCTTCTGAAGGTAAAAACATCACAGGCACCTTTTTTGGACACATTCTCCCCCAAGGTTGTATTTTATACAGTATAATAGATGTATTTCACAAGTTTAATGTTCATATTTGAATATATTTGTCCTCTTATTCCTCATAGTTACAATAGAGCTACTAGTGATCATCACATTCCAGCCATCTCTGTCATTTTTAGATGAGTTGGTAATTGAGTAACACATTCCAATGTTTTCTGAGGAGGACGCCCTGGTTTGCTAAAGGAAGACATTTATTGAAAATGTAACCATGGTTGCTTTACTTCAGCCCTAAGGTTGACTGATGACATATTTCCAGGCTGGTTTGGTTGTGTCTTGTTCGTTCTTCTTTTCTTGTAGGTTAATGTAGTAGGTAAGGTAAATGAGATTACCTCATCCTAATGCTCCCAGACACCCGCTTATGTAATTTAATACAGTTTTTGTAAATAAATAATTTAGTTGAATTTGATTTTTGGTGCTGCTCCCTGTATTTGCCAATAAGTCACCATAAGCTAATATGACATAAAAAATCTAGCTAATGAGAAACTGTCACAAAATATTGACATAGCATCTTATAATAATTAAATACTATGTTAATAATGCTAGTTAACTCTTTTGTCGTCACTGTGGCAGAAATGGATCTCCGTGTACATAAGCCTTCAATCTGCATGTATAATTGTTAATGTTAGCAGAAGACGTTATCACCTGAGGTCAAATCTGATTTGAAGACATCAAAGCCTAAATGGCTTTAGATGCACAGTAATACACAAGCTGAGTTTACATAAACCAGGCAATAGTAAAACTGAATATGGTGCACCAGTAAGATAAGACCACGCCATGACAGTACAATGTGTGCGTCTATACTGACTTTATTTCCCACATTTACATACATGCCAAAATGTGACACAGCAACTTAGATGGCACCCATCCTTCTCCTAACTCTATTAGTCAGTCCTGTGCAAAAGGTTCATGAGATTGGTTCATGTGAAAATTGTGCTTTGTCATTGTTGTGACTCAGCATTCCACAGTTTCAAGGCTTTTCTTCCTGTTACTTTGGTCAGGGCGACGGTGGGAGGGAGGAGTCTTGTGACCAAGAATATGTGACTGGATGGTAACCTCATGGCTCTGCTGGCTGGAACCAGTTTGGGAGAATAAAAAAAGGAACATGAAAGTTAGAAAAAAGGAACCAATAAGTGGACATGGTCCTCTGAAAACTGTATGTGTCCACCAAAGTGTGCTCTACAGTTGAATCAAGTTGAAATGTACTGGATTAACATTAAGCAGATGAATTATGTGTTTGATAAGCATCAAGAAAACACAAGTTTTTCTTTTTTGTCAGGCTTACCTGACTAATTTTACATTTCATGTTGTTTTTTCTTTCAAAATGTACTTAGTAGCTTGTATCTTGATGGCATGACAGCGCTTTCGTTTTCCTCAGTGTTCAGTGTTTTCCCTCGTTGGTACTCTTAACATTAATGATGGCTCTTTTCTAGAAATTACTACAATGCAGCGGCACAACTGATTAATAGCTGTTTGAGTCTAAATGCTGACTGTGAAATCAGTTCAGGCCTGGTAGTCAACAATTAATTACAAGATATAAATGTTTGCAAGAAAAAGAAAAGTCAGTAAGTTAAACTGTTGTGTAGGGACAAAATGCACCTTCAAAGTCTTGAGCCTTGTTAGCAGTCCTCTAAGGTTGCAAAGCCGTCCTTTGAGCCAGATGCTAACGTCAGCATGCAACAGTGACAATGCAAAAATGCAAATGTTTATGAGGTTTAATGTTCAGCGTGTTAACTTGCCAACATTTGCTAACTGCACCAAACACAAAGCTGAGGCTGATTTTGATGGAAGTTTTATTGGCCTTGCAGATATTTGGTCTTTAATCACAGTAAAAGAAACATTAGGGAATAATCAAAGTTATTATACATGATAATAGTAGAAAAGACAATAGTGTGTGTAAATTAGTAACATGATCATCTTTTAATTATGGCTTTTTCTGAGACCTACAGTGTCACTCTCTGCAGACGCATACAGGTTTGAAAACATAAAAGTAGACTTCACTGGGATATCTGGACAAAGGGCACTTTTATGGCTGAAAGCTACAGCATTATTGTACACTAATACAGATATACAGTACGTTATCATATGTAGACTGAGTTGATTTTGAGTTTTTTGCTCAGACGCTGACAAAACTGTAAGGCAGGTGAAGTTTCAAGTTGCAGGCTTTAAAAAAGGGACCGCTAACTTGGATTAAAATTTGTAAAAAGAATAAACAGACAGATATTTTGGGTATTTACAGATTGTATCATTGACACACTGACACTTAATGTCACCTCCAAATGTATCATAAAAGAGCTGACGCTGGAGGTAGAAAGCCATCAAGGCTTGTGTTTCTGATGCAGACATTTCATGGTGGTTGCAATAGAAAAATGCATTGTAGACAATGTTCTGAGTTTATATTGTGTTGCTAGTTTTCTGAGGTGAGAGGAATAACTTTAGTACTAAAAGATTACACTATAAACACATTACGTCAGTACATCAGAAGTGCTGCAAACACGTGACCTCCTTCACAGTGACTATTCAGTTTTTGTTAAAGCCATTTTTAGTTTTAAACGCTTAGATATTTTTGTTTTTCTGCTAAATTGAACCCAAACTGAATGTCCGAGGTGTCCTGCATAACGACAGATTCAAAGTCAGACATCAGCTTCTCTAGCAAAAATGTTAGCTTAGCTTTTTTTAGCTCTGTTTTGTTTTTTGTTTTTTTAAACTGAACAGGACAAAGTTTTGTATTTTAAATACATTCCTGTGTTGAAAATTCACTGGCTGTAAACGCATGGCTGCGCTGCATATTTTGATCATTTTCTCAGCAATAAGACTTTTTATTGGAGTTTGTTGATGTCAGTTTGACTTCAGGGTATATATGAAGATGGTTAATTTCACAAATCCTTTGACATGACATGATGAAACAGTTCACTCATGCACAGACTTCCACAGAGACGAGACAAAACATATGGAAAACAGGGAAAAAATGACAGCAGCTGCTGTCCAATCACAGCTCACCAGCTGTAACTAGACAACAGTTGGAACGCATGAATAAGCTGGCATTTTCGGCTCACATTGGTTTATGGTATGTTTGCTTCATTAGCTGATGAGCTAATTATAGCTGATAGAACAGGGCAGAACAGAGAACAATAAGCCTGACAACAGGAATGGCGGGGCTTAACGAACAGCTAATTACTGGAGGAAAGTGTTGTCTGTTCACTGACATCTTATGATTTTTATGCTCACAGTTAATTTTTGATCCTTCCTTGTAAATCAACGTTCTACAAGTTACAGTTTAACTCTAAAGGGTAAATGTCTGTCACTCTGCCGCTGTCTGTTGTCTCATGCAGTAGGAATCCAGACACTCTTCCACTGGACGGCATTTCTCCACATCTCTTCCAGGAGTGAGGAATGAGACTGAGTCCAGTCCCTCCCTCCGTCTTTCCCCTCCTCCTCTTTCTGGCAGAACAGGCGCAGGGTTTTCAGAGGGCTGGTGCAGGTGTACTGGAGGTACTGGCAGCCCTGTGGCATGGAATCACAGAACAGGGATAAAGATGATATGTGATATACTGTGTCCCATCTCTGAACAGAACGCCGGTGTATGTGTTGGCGTTGAGGCCTCACCTCGGCGCTGCCCCAGTACCAGATGGCTTTGATGACACTGTGGTTAGCCAGAGCCACTGTCAGCTGGTCTCTACTTCCTGTAATGATATTTACCAAACCTGCTGGCAAGTCTGAAGACTGGAGTACCTGAGGAGGAGGAAAAGAGGAAGTAAAGATAAAATCAGTGTTTACAGATACATAGTCACGTATACTCAGGTGTTCTCAGTGACCGTCACTGATGCGTGTCTGATACGGGTGTTCTAAGTAAGCCGTGCCTCGAGAGTCTGGTCTTCTATGCAGATGACACTCAGCTCTACTTGACTGACAGATCTTCTAATCTAAACAGACTAACTGAGCTAAAGGATTGCCAGAACTCTGCATTCAGATTTCCAGACAAATTTAGTGCAATTCCAAAAAAAAAAAAATCTGCAAAAGAAATCATGAGAATACGAGAAATTCCTTTTATTATAGTCGTAAAAATATTATGAGTTGGTTCGTCAGTATGAACTGTTGGTAAATTTCCAATCGTCCAAGGAAACCACTGCAGAGGAGAGCAGCATTAACAGCCAACCAACTTTTCCACACTTACCTGTATGAAAGACAAGGCTGGTAGTGGATATTTCTGACTGGGGACCATTACGACGGCGTTGCCAGTGGCGATGGCGGCCCCAAGAAGTGTTACCATAGATAGGAGGGGGTCCTTGTCAGGCAGGATGACCCCAATGACGCCCAAAGCTTCGGGGAAGGAGAGGGCAGAGCCAGACTGTGGCACCGGCTGGAGGAGAGGGACACAACAAGTTGTAAATGCAGTTTGGAGATCGGGAGATGCAACCATTCATCTCCAGGACAATTATATCGCTTATTCATTACTGAAGATGTTTTTATAAAGCTTTTGTTAATTAAAAAAATAGCCTCACCAGAGTCCCACCCTGTACTTTATCACAGTAAGCCGCCCAATCACTGAGCCTGGCGATGCTGAGCTCCACCTCTTCCTCAGCCTTGTCCTTTGACAGCCCGGTCTGGACGTTGATTGACGCGGCTATGTCCCGCGTCTTCGCCTCCAGGCCCTTTGCCAGAGCATAGAGCGACTGTGCGCGCGCAGACGGACTCTTTTTCATCCAGCTATAAAGAATATTAAAAGACATCAAATTATCATGAGGAGGACACGTGATTTGCTGTGTTTCTTTGTCAAGCTCTTATGTGGGGTGGTGTAAAGCGTGGATGTTCTGCAGCAGAACCACAACTAGCATGTTCTGCTGTTCTGCTCTGTTAATGGTTGGCATGTTGAGTAACAGAATCTGTGTTTATTGGATTTTCAGTGCATCCAAGCTCTTGTATTTTGTTGATACTCCGTGCATGACTCAGCAAATTTGTATCAAGTTGGACTTTGACTGGTGATAAACACAAACAGCCCACTGGGTTATGAACCCCAGTTGCACGTTTCTCTGGACAAAAGTGTCCAGACAAATGAACAAACGCACTATAAGTTTGGTCAGTGGCATCTGTGATTAGCCAACGTTAGCTAACTCAACACAACAGCTGTAGACCTCGCCTATGCGTTCCGCACACAGCATCAACAACATGGGACAGGATGGTCTGTCCGTCAGCAGGACTTAAAGGGAATGAACAACGGATTCAAAGCGAGTAGAGCAGTGATGGGAAGTGTCTGATTACACTGGGGAACACAATTCTTGTTGAGTTAGGTCTGACAGCTGTTTTTAAGTAATTTTTGGGTGCGGAATCCAAAACTGATCTCAGTTTTTCTCTATCACGTCAAGTTTTTGAACTATAGGATCCCCGTTTTCTTAAAACATATGAAAAATACTGTACTTAACAGATATGTGCTTGTTTTATAAAAATTTTCAAATATTGACATACAATGAAATATGAAAGAAACAGGCACGACTGCAATGTTTAACAGTATTATGTTTTTACAAAGGATATGGCTACTGTAATTATAATTGTGTGCAAGTAGTTATGGTAAAAATTTACGTTTATAGCTCTTTCTGGAGTGTTCAACTTGAGGACTATCGCGTTTGATGCTCCAACAATAGTCAGCCATCATATGTACACTACTACTACTACTACTACTACAGCTAATCAGTGGAGTTTTGCTTATTTGGAGGGTAAGCTGTGGAGAAAAAACTTGACATGCTAGGAAAAAAAACTGACTGCAATTTTGGAATCAGCATGCCAATTTTAGTTTTAATCAGCATAAAAATCTAACTCAACAGAATTTTTTTTTAAATTTATTCATTTGATTTGTTTATTTGTCCTTATTTGATTTGCATTATTCATTACCCCGCCTATTGTTGCAGTCGTTGATCGATTGAAACAAGGCGTGATCAGTTTCATTACATTTTGGTTTCAGATTTATCCAAACAAAAAGAGAATTTCGATAAACTGTGTGAGTCACTGTCTGTATGTGTATCTGCTCTTCTGAACAGCGAATGTGTAGACGTTTGGAACATTAGAAACACATCTGTGTGTGTGTGTGTGTGTGTGTGTGTGTGTGTGTGTGTGTGTTTTTGGCTGACCTTTGACAGCCCATCCTGCAGCAGCTGTGTTTAAATGTGTGTGTTTGCCTGATACGTGTCTCACCCAGGCTGGACTTTGATAGCAGCCTCCACGGCATTGCGGACGTCCTTCCGGCCTCCGTCTGGGCAGTAGGCTACTACAGTGCCGCCCCCTGGTGACCGCACAGCCACGCTGCCACCAGACACTGATTTGCACGCCTTACCGCCAACAAACTGTGGGTAAGACTTCGGGGCGCTGGGAGGAGAGGGGAGGAAATATATGAGAAAGAATATATGACTAGATGACTGCTTCAGATGCAGCTGTGATGCCTCGTGCTACCTTATAAACATGACATAAAGTAAAGGGAGTGCTACAACCCCACCTGGCAGGGTCTGAATCAGGAATGATAGCCGGCGATGCTGCTGTTCCAAAGGTGGCGTAGTCCATGGAGACAGGGGAGGAGCGAGGTGGAGCAGAGGGAGAGGAGAGCGGCCGGAGGAACTGGTACAGACCCTGCAGAAAGCAGGTGAAACGCGCTGAGTAGCCGCCTCACTGAAGCTGATTCTTTAAAACCAACAGCAGCCGATGCATCTGCGTTAAATCATCCACACACTGCGCATCACACCCACGCCCACTGCGTGACGAACTACCAAAACCCACCTCCTGTCCTCCGTCAGTGCAGGTGCCGCTGTCTTTGTGGCCGGAGACGGGCAGACACGGGTCGGTCACCGAGCGGGAGTTCACCCACACTGAGCCAACGGACAGACTGATGACAGAGGAAGACAGCGTCACCTATCAGGGCTAACAGACACTTCTCGAAGCAGATATTTAGGCTTGTCAAAGCAGGAAACACACAGGTAGAAACAACAACAATCAACAACAACACTGTTTTCTCACAGTGAGAGTCACTTTTTTCTTTTTTTACTTTGATATTGGGGAATGTTTTTTATCTCTGTGCGACGACGTCTTGCTTCCATATGCGTTGACCTTCTATCAGGTACAACAGAGCAGGCCACGGCGAGGAACATTCAAAAAAGCGAGTGCGAGATGAAAATTAAAGGGAGGAACGGGGAAGGAGAGGAAGAAATGTTGGTATGCATTTACCTCTTAGCTGTCTCCAGTGCCAGGGTGAGGTCCTCAGTCCAGATGGAGGCGGCCTGGCCATGAGGACTGTGGTTTCCTGTGGAGAACAGTGACTGTTACTGACTTTTTACATGTGCCACAGGCTCACAATACAAAGTTTTAGTGACAAAAAACAATGTAAATGCAGAGCTGGTGCCACAGCGACCTAATAGAGTATACTGTTTTCAATCTAAAACACTGTGAAAATGCATAAATGATGATAAAAAGGCTACAAATCATATCTTTGACTAGATACACACTGAGTTTTTAAACACTTTGTACTGACTTCCTGCTTTGTAAGAGGTCTAAGGTAAGAAAACCTTCTAAAATCAGGGACCTTCAACTCTCTTTGGTCATTTATCTACATCCACAGAGGCTTCCTTACCCAGCGTCACTGCTTCTGTGCTGCTCCTGAAGGTCATGAGAGGCAGCAGCGGGCCAGGAGCGGGGCTGACCACGAATGGAGAGGAGGGGGCCGCACCGCAGAGCACTGTGGGAGGGTACTGAGAGCCTGAAGGGGCGGCAGAGCAGGACTGAACCAGCTGGGGAACCAGGACGGGAACAGTAAGTGAGTAAAACACACCTGTAGGTTACAGCTCATTATGATTTTTCAGTTATTCATTTTCCTGCTTTTTGGCCTCATCATTTATCTGTTTCTGCCCCCCATGACATTTCCCAAATCCATGTTGTAGTCACAGTGTGAGCTCGCTCTGCTGTCCGTAAGTCATTCTGAACGTCCCTGAAGCTACACACGACTAACCGTGGCCCCCTGCTGCTGAGCCTCCTGCACTGCAGCGTCCACCAGGACCCTGTCACCATCACCGAGCAGGTCCACACACTTCAGCACTGACATACGCAGCTTGAGACGGGCCACCACGCTGTCCAGCACGCTCTCCTGCACGCACAGCACCCAGTGGACCTGAGGGGGAAAGAGGCGGAGAGGGCTGTTAAAGAGACGCGCTGGTCTGACTGGACGCCACGGGACACGCCCCGAGCGTCCACGTGCAACGCTTGTTTGCGTAGGTCACCTCTCTTTTCTTCACGAAAGCAGTCGCTATCACTTCGTCCACTGCGCTGTCGATGTCGGCTGACTCAAAGATGATGAAGGGGCACGTGGCGCCGACGCAGGCGGAGACAGAAACAGGGACGCCCATGCCTGCCGTGGCCTTACACAGCATCACGCCCTCCTGAACGGGGAGAGAAACGTTGCAGTGACTAAACCTCTGAAAGCTCCAGCGCAGACGTGAAGGCAGATCCGCCGCTTTCTAGTATTCCCCACACACGTGCCTGCTTGTTGCCGCTGTAGGTGACGTAGCTAATGCTGGGGCTCTGGGCCACTGTGGCACCCAGTGAAACATCACTTCC
Source organism: Datnioides undecimradiatus (assembly GCA_008933995.1). NCBI lineage: Eukaryota > Metazoa > Chordata > Actinopteri > Lobotiformes > Datnioididae > Datnioides > Datnioides undecimradiatus. The sequence continues at coordinate 3,231,573 of WARS01000048.1, forward strand.
TGTCACAACATTGAGAGCCCCGGCAGGAAGTCCGGCTCCCATAAAAAGCTGTGCCAATAGGAGCGCTGGAGGGGCGGTGCTCTGACCGGGGACGACGATGACGGCGTTACCTAGAAGAAGAGGGGGACACAACTGTAACTGCCAACACCTCCTTAGGTTGTTTGCTCGTTCATCTTCAAGCGCTTATTAATCAATTAGTTAATTAGCAGGAGATTAATCTGCAGCTATATTAATAATATCGCTATGTATCTGAGTCGTGTGTGCGCGTGTGTGTGTGTGTTACCCATGGCCAGTGCTGGCAGGACTTTGAGCATGAGGGAATAAAGAGAGCACTCATCAGAGACCACGACCGCCACCACACCTGGAAAACAGGAAACACAAACAATAAATAAATAAATAAACAAAAACTCAAAGATGAAACTAAATGTTCTTTTTTTTTTTAATGAGCACAGCTCGTATAGCCTCACCCAGTGGGGTCCAGTTTGTTATGAGGGTGTCTCTGAGCTGGGCCCAGCTGCCGTAGTACTGCAGCAGCCTGACGAGGGCAGACGATGAGCAGGAGGCCCCACACAGCTCGCCCAGCTCCGACACACACTGCCCGTGCTGCCCGAGGACACTCACCAACCTGTCAGAGGAGCAGAGGCAACGTTACTCTCCGCCACGTTAGTGCTGAGGGCCCTGACACGTGTTGCGTTTGTTGTACCTGAGCAGCACTTTGGCCCTCTGGTAGCAGCTCAGACCGCTCCAGGCTTTGTAGCCATTAACAGCAGAGGAGGCACACTGGGAAACATCATCCTCCACGGCGCACACCGTGCTGCACACATTGCCGCCTGGAGACCAGGGTGAAAAACATGCATGTGGTCAGTTGAACTGAAGAGGATGAAGACACAGAGCAAACAGTCAGTTGTGTGGATCGTCCATGTACTCCAGACTCAGCCTGCAGGTACCTTTAGAGTCAGCGACGGAGCAGCTCTGTCTGTCTGCTGGACGGACGAACTTGCCATCGATGAACAGACCCAGAGAATGGGAATGGTGATCCAGCCAGGCCTGATGGAGAAGAAAACCTGACTGTCACCGCAGAGAAAGTCTGAATCCATCTCTGAGGGATAAGTGAATGTGTCTTGGGTGATTTGATGACAAGAAGGTTACAATAGAAGCGGCTCTGAGAATACCCAAAATGCACTTGAACAAATTGCATGAGGTAGTCTGGAAAGCATGTACTCTACTATATGTGAGTAGTGTGTATATTGCACACACCAGTGGAGTGCCAAGACAAGCAAAGTGTCCTGAAAGGTTTGATTTCCGTTCATGTGACCATATCATAAACTCAACAATCAAAGCAACGTTCACCAAGAAATCAGTAGAAACATGCAGTAACACCGCAAAAAATATCAGCGATATCACAGCTCACGGTCGTCAGTTGCCATAGTAACACACCACAGTTTCCAACAGGTGAGTTTTCTAGATACAAAGCAGTCAGAATTATCTGCAAACAGAGCTCAAATAAATGCGTATGGTTTACATCACGGTTCAAAAGCACCAAGATAAGCTCATTTTATTATTATATTATTGTTCAATTTGAAGTAATTAGCATGGAGAGCCATGAAGAAACACTCTTAAGAGGTGACTTGGTTTAGAAAAGGTTGGGATCGTGAGAAATGTTGGATGCAGCTACTTTGCTGATGTTAAATAGCTCTGACAGGAAGAAGAGGTTAATGTGAAATGCGCTCAGAGACAACAGGAACACTTCTTAACAACTGCAGAAAAGCATGAACCTGCTCAGTGACGACAAACTTACTGCCTCTAAATGAGGCCGATCTGACACCGCAGAGGGGACATACAAACACCCATGCTCGTCTTTAATTGGTCAGGAAGACACCACCTCTGAGGACAGCGACTGGTAGGAGGCGAGCAGGCCAGGCCGAGAGTGTGTCAACTATTTACAGACAGAAGACCAAAGTACAGGCCCAAGCTCATCTTTGGCTGACACCAAAGACTAAACTGAAGCTGCTCTGACATCACACTGCGTTTTCCTTCAATGACGTTTGTGTTGCAGCAGAAGGACAGGGATGAAGTCGCCTGTTGACCAATCGTGGACCTGTTTCATCAAGCTGAACAGCACATTAACAACACATTTAAAGCTTGCGCTCCCCTGATCTCCAAACCAAGTGCACCAAAAAACACATCTACATCACCAACAGGTACCAGGTACAACTGGCGACACCAGGGTCCAACACCTGCTTAACTTACACCGGGAATCCCAGCTGTAATGTTCTGATTTGACTCCCAGGGATGGATGAGATGAGATTTCCCTAAAGTGTCCAAACATCCGGCTTCTCCCATGACATTTCATAACTAACTGTACGGTGTAGATCACATGTTTGCCTTGTGAGTTCCAGTCAGCTAACAGTTAATGAACTTCACATGGGTCACGCAGTCTGACAGGGGTACGCTAACTGTAGTGCAGAGTAAAACCAGCTTGCTGATGTTAGCAAACACTCTACGGCTTTAGGCCAAACACATGATGAATCCTTCCTCTGCTGTGACTACGGCTGAGAACTTTACCTGTGCAGTGGCATAGCTGGAGGTTGCAGCTGGTCCGTACTCCATGCTTTGAAAGATATCGTGCACTGTCTTGACGGTGCTTCCGGCCATAATAGTTACAAGTCAAAGGGGAAGTAAATCTCCCTTAGCGCCGTGTGTTCCTTTATAGTCGGGCGTTCAGGGTGGAAATCTGTACTTTTAAAGCTTGTAAGGTGGTACCTGTAAAGGACTAAGGAATCGAGGCTAACAGGAAAGAGGCTGTAGTCCCACTGCACGTCAAATGCAACGTGCGAGCTGCCCTCCCACTAAAGACCGATAGACTTTCGCTGTAGAGCAGAGATGAGTTTACAGAGCGACGTACACTTACGGCGAGGAGCGAGATGTTTCACGTGTGCTCATTTCCGGTGTGGTGTTCGGTTCACGAGAGTTCATTTATCAGACAGCATTAAAGCAAGTAACGTAATATTTGCAGCACAGCAATTTTGGATATCACTTATAAACGCAGAGCTGGTAGTTAAGCTAACACCTGATGAGTTTTAATGAATAGAGTTATGAGTATAAATATTTTAACAATAAACATATAACAATTCATTAATCCCAAGTGTTTTAATTAATTTACAGGGTTTGTAGTGTTATACTCAATTACACCGAAAAATATTTGAAATTATCTTAAATATAGGACCACCAAGGCTGTATGTTCCCACGGAAGTATTTTGTCAACGTACCCCATTGAAACGGACGATTTTGCGGAGTATTTACAAGTAGTTAATTTTCTGAATATTTCATCTATTACAAATAAATATAACATATAATTTTCTTTTTTAAAAAATAAAAAACACACAGACCACATAGAAAATTATTTTCTTATGTTTTCTTAACCCTTGTGCAAAGAACACTTTACGTTCCACACGGACGCATTTTGTCAACGGACTCCACAAAACGGACGAGTTTGCGCTGTATTCACTAGGAAGTGCAGAAAAATCGATGCGCCTTTTTAAGCTGAGTTGACTCATATCACAAGCACATGATTTGTTCTTATTATTTATAAAGTCTGAGAAAAATTACGTAGACAAAGTACGTGGTGATAATCAGCTGGGCGCGACAGGTCACACCTTTGAAAATGCCCCGGAGAAAGGTAAGACGTATGTTTACTGCAGAGTAGCCGTTAGAGCAGACTGCAGGTCGGATACACAACAACATAACGTCATAGCTAATGTTAGCCAGCGAATAAGTAAAAATAACGCTGTGGTAAACCTAATGACTGCCCGCGAGCTGAAATACATTTCTATAAAATGCTGCTTATAAGTTGTAAATGTATTTTGAATATGTAAGTTCGTAGAATCACACAACCGAGCTGTTTCTGTTTTGCTAAAGGCTAACGTGACGCTAGCTAATGTTTATTGCTAAGTTGTGAAAACATGTTGATGTTTATTAAGTGTCACTTGTTTGGGGGTAAAGCTAGTAAACAAGATCTTTAAAACTTTGGGCTTTGGGGAATTTGGTCAGATTTTTACAAGTTGGCAGAGGGCATGGTGATGCTGAACTCCGTTAATGTCGATAACGGCAGCTATAACTGATGAAAAGGACAGGCTGTTCTTTGAGTGCAAGGATGGAACGTCCGCACCAAAACAACTCTGTGATTGGACAGAATCTGGATTACCGCAGCGTTTATTGGTCCGACTCTTAAACCCCGCCCTATCCCCAATGTTATTGGTCATATGTAAATGAAGCAGCCCGCTTCTTGTTGTGGAGTTGTCAAACATATTTAAATCTAATGTGCGCTGGTCCGTCTTGTGTCGACTCACAAGACCAGTTTGACACTCGACACTGTCCAGTGATTTCTCCTCTCTTTACACCTCTATGTTTTTCAGTTATTGCTATTAAAATGGATTTCATTTTCATATTTTAAATGACAAGTAGCCTCATTGTGATATTGTGATATAATTTGAAGAATATAATATAAATGCACAAAAGGCATAGCACAGTATAGCCTAGGGTATTGTATTGTGCGATAGGCTCTTATTTTGATCCACTTTATATTTCATATTTACTCCACATTTATAACTTAAATACAATTGTGATTCCTGTATTTGGCCTATCTCCAATTTTTTTATTGATTTGTTTTCATCCGTTTTATTTTGTCTCAGTGGCCCTGCAAAAGCGAACTGTTGTATTAAGTGTTAAAGGCATCTTATTATTAAATGTTAATTATATGGTGGGTGCTATGTAAATTAAATGTCACCTGTGGAGAAATTAGAAAAAGAAATAAATATTTAAGTGAACGCACCATATTAATTAGCGTTATATAATCGAAGGTAGCCTTATAATATCACATTTTGGCCGGCATCTCAGAGAAAGTAAGGGGCCCCAGAACGTTACGTGTTTGAATGCAAATTGCATGTTGGCTACCACTTGAGTCCCCTAACCCCACCCCCACACAGCCAGTTTCGGTCTCCAGTGGGGTAGGGAGAGACCTCATCCGCGCAGCATCACCCCCTTTTTTCATTCGGTGCGGCAGGCAGCTATGCAGCCTGTAATTTCGACATGTCATGCCGCTGTTTGGGGGATATTTCATAAAACCATTCGTCTTACAGAGTCTTGGAAATAGTATTCAAAACAATCAGTCAACTGACTGAACCGGACATTCACGCGGAAGGTGCATTCAGGTGTCGTGGTAAATTGGGGCTGGAGCGCTACGTTGATGCAATCGGCACCGATTGCTTTTTATGCGACACCGATTAGGCTCATTTTGAGTTGCCTGTTTATTGACATCGTGTCAAGAGGGGGAGCCGGAGGAGATGTGGAGGGGGTGATGCTCCTTCCCAAGTATGGGATCTTTGTTGAATTATCCGCTGGTAAAAAACAAACACAAAACCCCACACATGCACACGCACATCTTCACCTGAGTCAGTCTGACTGATCTGATGCAGTTTTAGTGACTGCCCAGTGACTCCTGAGTATTGGAAGCTGAGAACTGTTGTTTTTGTTTGCAGAGGACCGCAGGCAGTAGCTCGGACGGGACGGAGGACTCGGATTTTTCCGCCGACCTCGAGCACGCCGAGGCTTCCGAGAGTGCGCGCAGGCGCAGCAGCACGCGCCTCACTCGCGCGTCACTTCGCCTCAGCCAAAGCTCACAAGGTAAGTGTTATATTGTCACACTCTCTCAATTGCAGCACAATTACTAAATGAATTTAGGGTTAGGGTTTCTTTATTATGTAAAATATTCGAATTACATTCAGATTTTTTTTTATGCTCAAATCTTTTCCATTTTTAATATTTATTATGTACCTATGCACTACACAGAGAGGCTAATGCATTGCCGGCCCCACTGTGGTTGTGGTTGTTCTATATTCTGTCCAGTAGAGGGGAATCCAACATTAGAAATGACCATCAAGTCATAACTTACCTGCTGTGTTATAATTAAGTTTTGGCACAAAATCAATAACATTACACACAGTCCTCTCCTCATTGTTCATCCCAGCTTTTTTCAATCAATTGGGGGCTGCTCAGACTGCATCATGATTGCACAGACTCTATTCTATTCTATTCTGTTCTATTACAACTATAGTATTCAGTTAGTATTTCATTTTTTAATATTTGCTTTATTTTTGGCTCCTGAAATTCATTCCAACAGCTGTGGTGTTTACTGGTTCACTGACACACTCTGACAGGTTTAGAATTGTTAGAGTATATCAAAGTGACATGCGCGCATTGTGGTTGTGTCAACCTTTCATGAGTTTGAGAGATCACATATTATGGAAATAACCTTAGTGTTATAATGCCACTTTATTTTACCATTGCATTACATCAGTGTATTTCCAAGCTTGAGGCAGACCCTTGCTAACCTCTTTACCTCTAATGTTGTCATGATATTAAATTAAATGGTGCAGTTTTACAGTTTTGCAGTAATTACACCTATTTATTGTGCGATGTTAATGTGTTTTATATCTTCTCCTCACCCGCAGTGACCTTTGCTTGCATTCTCCTATTAATCAAACATATATTATTGTACGAAGGATGCTTTCATTCAGGGCCCGCAGAGAGACTCAAACCCCCCCCCCCCCGTTAACTGTTCAGCTGTAGCTATTATACACAGGCAGCCTCAAAGCATGAATGGGTTCAGACAGCCTGACCTCCCCCCACCACAGACACATAAACTCTTCTCCCACCCCCCCTGTGTGACCTCTTTCTGCTGCGGCTGCCAGAGCGGATTTACAGCCGAGAAAGAAAGGCCAGCAGTGTTTCCTGCGCTGTTTGTGACCGAGGGAAGTTGGCTCTGCTGTCGTCCTCACACGGGCTCAGAAACGGCGCCGTTTTCTCCAAAAGAAGCGGATTCAGATGCTCAGTGTTCTTTTCTTTAGCAGGATTAGTCTCATCATAACCATTGAGCCCATTCGCAACAAGTAAATATCTCCTCCTTAGCATTTTTGCTTGGAATTGCTAGGTTACAGACTGCTCAGCTTTAAGAAATCAAGGTAGACTTTGAAGGAAAGACATACATTGAAGTGTACATGCTCAAAATTCTAACGCGACGGATCAGGTAATGCTTTTGCATGTGAACTACTATTGGAACTAATGAAGTAATCTCTTCCTCTCCTAGATAACTGCAGCTCAATACGGAGCAGTTCCCCTGCACCTGTGGGTCCTGACGAGGGCCTGGACTCAGCAGCAGAGTCGACAGCAACAGCATCAGTGGCGGCGTCCGTCTTCTCCTCCGGGCGCAGAGTCACGCGCAGCCAGCAGGGGGCGGCAAACACTACCGCCAAGAAATACCCGCTGCGTCAGAGCAGGTCGTCCGGCTCAGACACCGAGGCTAATGGTGAGAGCTGTAGTGTTAGCTCAAAGTCTTTGGAGTTGGGTCATACATTACGTTAGAGTGTTTTCAACATATCTAATTAACGGGAGGGAGGGAAAGAGAAGAAGAGTAGACGAGGGAGCTGAAAAGGAAGCTGCAGGGGCAGAGAAAAGCAGGGATGACGTGAAGATGAGGTGGGCAGGATGGGAAGGAGGAGGAAGGGTGTGTTTCATTCACTCCGCGCGGTGCCGTTCAGCTAATGTTATGAGCCCTGCCTGTGATCACAGTGTGTTCCTGATTATAAAGATGATAAATACGTCTCAGCACACATCCTGGACTTGTGCTTTGTTACTGGGATGAATGAATTACCTCACAAAGACCAGGATCTGTTGTCCGTCCTCAGACGCTGTCAAAGGTGGTGATCAGCGTCCATTAAAGCAGATCTATCTGTGCTTAGACTGTTATTCGTTACCTTAACATTGAGTCATATTGTGAAACAACATTAGAGTGGTGCAATACACGGTTAAGTTAATTCATGAGGATGTTTTATTTACGTTGTATTAATCACGTCAGCGTCACGCAAAGCCAGGTTTGTTTGTTTGTTGGCACAGTGCAGAGCAGTTTTCTGCATTGGGCATTTAAGGTTTTTGAAAACAGATATGAAAACGTAGCCCAATATGAATACATTGATTAATAAATGTAATGTGTATCTTATTTAATATTATTTAGATCATTTTAATACACGGTTTAACAGGCAGCGGGGAAGCGCATTCACTCAGTCAGGGACAGACTTCACGTTGTACGGGGGCTGCGGCGCTTTGCTGCGGTCCAGTGACAACACAGGAAAGTTCTAAGGATCACTCACTCTGTGGTTCTCCCATCAAATATGTTTACATTGCAGAGCGTAAATACAATCGGCCATATTTGTGGTCAGATTATCCTTATAGAAAAATGAAATGGTGGAGTCACAGAGTCAGTGGGTTGCGAGCTGTCAGGCCCAGCATGATTAGTTACTGTCATCACAGCATCGAACAAAATAACAGTTTATTACAGAGCCGTCGTTGTGTAGCTGCAGGGTTGCTGCCAGGTAGACTGACTTTAAATTCCAGCCGTATTAGAAAAGATTAGCACCGGTGGAGATTTGCAGTCTCAGAGTGATAAAGAGTATCTGCCTGACGCGTCGGACGTCCCAGCACCACTCAAAAAATGAGAAGGAGGAGTCCTCCCATTCAACAGACCCTGCAGGAACATCACTCTTTACTGGTGGATTTCTCTGCCGGCGGGCGCTGCTCGAGGTTGTTAACTGCATCTGTATGTGCTGGATACTTTGATCACATGACAAGTGGTAAACATTAACATGACTGTTCAGGTTACGTAGAGGTAGACTCTGAGTCTTTCCGTCAGTGGTGTTACTGTTGCTGTTCCCAAACCTAGAGGACTTCTAGAAAGACATAATATTATATAACCTTCTGTGCTGTTTGCTTCCTTTAAACTGCAAATAGACTTAAATAACACTTAATCCATCAGTTTTGCTCTGTGCAACCAAGAGAAAAAGAGTTCAACCACCCATGATTATGCCTTGATGATGATCAGTAAGGTGTATTTAACAGTCTAAGCATTTGAAGGTTATTCATGCAGTGGTTGTAAGTTTTTACACAGCGTCCTCGCAATTCTGTCCTCCCCTGGCTCAGCAGACCTGAAGCAGGGGGCAGACCGGGACGAGACACCTCCTCGCACGCCAACAGGCAACGCCCCGTCCTCAGAGTCAGACATTGAGGTCTCCAGCCCCGGCAACGACCTTGTGTCTTCGAGCAACCACGTCGTCGTTTCGCAAGAGGAGGACGAGAGGCTGGCCAAAGAGCTGTCACTCAAAGAGGCCGCGGCCCACGACCTTTCCCACCGGCCCAAGCGTCGGCGTTTCCACGAGAGCTACAACTTCAACATGAAGTGCCCCACGCCTGGGTGCAACTCACTGGGTGAGGGCATGAACGCTGCGACATGTTTCACTCGATCCGCGATCCTGCACCACTGAAACAGCTCTGAGCTCCCTGTGTCCACCTCTCTCCTCCTGTGCTCCTTCTCTTTTGCTACCAGGCCATCTGACAGGGAGGCATGAGAGGCACTTCTCCATATCGGGATGTCCACTTTACCACAACCTCTCTGCAGATGAATGCAAGGTACACACACACACACAAAGCGATATCAACAATCAACAAGGAATCCAGGGAAGAAGTGAGTGTGAAACGCTGAAAATGAAAATGCTAATTTTAAAACAAAAAGCTCTATTTTTATTCTTTCACCCAGTTTCTCCTTTTGAAATGATATTTCAGACAATAAGAGTAAAAAATACGTCAGGTTTTGTTTCATTTACTACTTTTACAATGTTACACACAAGTCAAACCCACTTTCCACTGTGGGAACATCCCGTCACACTGCGGCCAAGCGTCCAGTGAGAGAAACCGAAGGAAGCCAACAGACTGAAATTGAAGTTGTCAAGCCGCGAAGCCTCCAGGAACACAGAGGTGGTTGCTGTGATGTTTCCGCCGCGAGGCTGCTTGTGAGTCGTTTGCTGTAGACGGTGTTGATGTTTTGCTAGGGCAAGGCATCGACGCGCGACAAACAGGCCGAGGAAAGGACGCTGTCGCACCGGCAGGACGAGAACAGGCACTCCACAAGGAGCCAGGTAACAAGCAAGCGCACGCACCAAAGAGCTGAGCATACACAAGGGTGTCGGGCCTTAGACAGAGACATGTGCCTGTAAACACATACACCGTCTGCGAGGGAATCCAGGTGAAGGCTGCGACCCTTCCTCAAGTTCACCTGTCCAGTCCACTTCATTGTGATCTTGAGATTTGTGTGCGTGTGTGTGTAAGGGAATTCCCACACACTGTAGCAATAATCTACTGCAGTGATATTTCAGGTCAGAGATCACAGCGTGATTCCTCAGTGTAGCAGGGCCGCAGGCAAAGTGACGGAGGGCCACTGTAGGTTGAGTCACAGTGAGTGTGAAGGCGACTCCTGATGTAATGAATGCATTCATTCGACAGGGATGGCGCTCATCGATTAACAGAGAAAAGACTGTGGATGAGCCTGTAATTAACCCCAAAAGGCTCGTCTTCAGCTGTTGTCCTCGGCCACGTCTTAAAGAAGCTCCTAAAAACAGAATGATATGACATCAAAAGATATAAATAAGCACACAACAGCTGAGTGGACAGACACACATAAGTAATGCCACAGTAATCATGGTGGTCAGCTGCAAGCCATACTTAATAAGACAAGAGAAATGGAAAAAGTCTTATCTCTAAAACATCTCCCAGCTCATGATGTCAGCGTATGCCCAGCTCAGCAGACAATATGTAAAATGTGGGATGATGGTAACATTTATATGAGACACCTGTTCGTCACTTTCAAAGCTTATGGGTTTAGCAGCGCAGCGTGGCAGAGTGTTGCCACCACGTATTGTTGTGTGTGTGATCGCTGTATCATCAGCTGATTATGCCGACTACATGTGGAGTATATAGAAAATCTACAGTGCTCGTATGAAACTGCAGGTGTTTGAAACACTGGGACGTAAGTGACAATGGACCAACGCAGAGAATCTAAAGCCTTGCTCGTCTTTAATGTTATAACAAACAAAAGCCCAAAGGAAAATAACAAATAGTTCATAATTGTGAACTTTTTAATATCAAACACTTTGAAATAGCCTTCAGAAGCATGCAATTTACATACAATGTGTAGACTTCATGCACTGCAAGTGGGCCGAGTATAGATCCCTGAGGGATGCCGGTAAATGGCAAAAGACACTGACTTTTAAGTTTTTGTGTTATTATTTCTTTTTTTATATATATATGATGTATTAAATACATTATATAGATCTTTATATAACATCATCTCTGTGCCTTCATCACCACTCAAGAAGTAGGTTTAAGTGTTTGTCCGTGCGTTGTCAGGCCCCCACAGAGCGTCAGCTGCGCTACAAGGAGAAGGTGACGGAGCTGAGGAGGAAGAGGAACTCTGGCCTCAATAAGGAGCAGAAGGAAAAGTACATGGTGAGCGGGAGAGAATGGTGCCCACGCTTCTCTGCTCCACACACCTCCCATGTTGTACTCTGACAGTCTTTCTGCTGTCTCCACCGCCAGGACCACCGTCAGAGCCACGGAGCAAGCAGGGAGCCGCTGCTGGAGAACATCACCAGCGACTACGACCTCGAGCTGTTCAGGAAAGCGCAGGCACGTGCCTCGGATGACCTTGTAAGAGAGAAAACCCATCGTCACCTCCCTCCCTTACTCCGTTCTCCTTCCCTTTCTGTTGCGTGCCCCTGTTTTCTGCGTTATTCCTCTTCTTCTCTGTTTCAGTCAGCAGACCCTCCTCTGCAGCCACAGGAGGAGTCTGACATATTTTTGGTAGTTTGGACGATCACTTCCTGTTGTTCTGTGTTTGCATTTCCTTCTGCTCGGTTAATTTGAGACCCATTCAGATTAGAAACCATTGTTCTTGTCAATCAGGCTTTCTTTAAACAGTCACACAGATGCTTTTGTATGTTGTAGCTAAAGTATAGCTGCAGCAGTCTTAAATGATTTTTAATTCCCAGGCACCGAGTCAGAGGTTGTTCCATTATTGTCATATCATTTTGTGCATTGTTTTCCTTAGCGTTCCTTCATATAAAACCTTTTCCTGTTTGTTCCACATCCTACTTTTTCTATTGTTTTTTGTGTTTTTCCGTTAGCCTCCACTGAGGTTTTTGAGGTTTTTAAGTATGATCATTTCTTTAAGCAATCCTCTTCCCTGAATAATTGAAATCTTTCTCCCCCCCCCCCGGTCATTTGCCCTCTCTTCTCATCCCCCTGTGTGCCTTTTCACCTTTCCCCATCTCCCTCTCCCTCCTGTCCTGGCCCCTCACAGGAGAAGCTGCGTCTGGCCGGCCAGGTGTCGGAAGGCAGCAACATGATAAAGACCATCGTGTTCGGCCGCTACGAGCTGGACACCTGGTACCACTCTCCATACCCAGAGGAATACGCGCGCCTGGGGAGGCTCTACATGTGCGAGTTCTGCCTGAAGTATATGAAGAGCCAGACCATTCTGCGCAGGCACATGGTGAGACAGGCAGTCCGTTCTGACTCTTGATGTCTTAAAGAAAGGCAGGACTCACTTTACAGATCGACACTGCTGATACACATCATCGAAGACGGCTGTGTCAACATGGAGCAGCACAAATATCACAGTACATTTGAACAAATTCCTTGTCACACATTAGGATGCAAAATCAGGGATGAGTTTCCATAGAGACACAGTTTCAATAGAATATTAAAATAATACCCAGCCTCAGGTATGATTTAGTATTTAGAACAAAAACAGGGCTGCGTTATAAAAAAACATACGTGCATCAAACATGTGCGCTGTAGTGTTTGGTCCTTACACTGTGCATTGTTAAAAATCTGGAAAACCATCTTAGGTTTTATTAAAGAACTGAAATTCTTCAGTTTCTGCATGTTCTTGCTTTCCCGCCCTTTCAAAGAAACGCACTCTTCCAGGTACGGCTCCAGCTGAACCGTCTCAGATCGATCACCAAACAGATTAAAGCTTGCAGCCAGCGATGTTGAAGCATTAACGTGAAAATGGACTGTGGCACAAAATGAGTCTGGGTTATTGCCTTAGTTCAAACTGTAACCTCGCTATCTCAATGCCTGCGGCCATTCATAATTGTATTCCTAGACCACGCAGACTCTATTTAGATAGACCGTATAACTTTGCCCCTGTGATGCTGTCCACGCTGTTTCTACGCTGGAGTGAGAGAAGCAAGGGGAGGGCGCTGAGTGACTGAAGGGTTTGGAGCTAGGATGTCGAACCAGTATGTGGCTGCAGCACTGTTCTCTGCAGTAGACTGGGACCCTGTTTGCAACTTAATAAAAGAGAATTAGAAACATTAAAATCAGTAAGAACAGGCCACTGGGATTAAAGCATTTTGAAAAGCTGCGTGGATCTTACATGAGAGTCAGTCTAACATGACAGGTGGGGTTCAGTGCTGTCTCATGCTGGCAGCTAAACATCAGAATATCTTTGTTGCTTTAATTTGAACCATCGTATTCCTGCAGCACCCTCTAACGCCTGTTTACAGGTTAGAGACAGGAAGTGAGCGGGAGCTGATGTTTTTTGACCACAGCGTGAAACTAAACGTGAAATACCTTTCTATCCTGGATGCAAACTCATCTCCGCTGCCTCTGTCTTCTGTTGCATGAAGGCCAAGTGTGTGTGGAAGCACCCCCCAGGTGACGAGATCTACCGGAAGGGGAACATTTCTGTCTTTGAGGTGGATGGAAAGAAAAACAAGGTAAAGGGGCGCCGTGTGACTCCCCCCGACCTTCTCCCAGAAGGTCCTCGAGTCAGTGGTTCTCGTTCGAGGTTCTTATTCTGAACCTTTCTCACTGTTTTCCGTGAGTGTTTCTCGTCTGAGTGAACCACGTCAGACTCACATAACTCTCATTAACCTAATAAATGCCTTATAGAGCTACCCGCTCCTCCTCATAACAACATAGCAGCGTCAGTTGTCGTATTAAGGAACTTGGATATTATTAACAGCGTGTCATCTGTGACAGAAATAAAGAGGAGGCGGTAAGACCTTGAATTAGATACTAATAAAACATCCTCCTAAAGCAAAGGGGGATGGTCTTACCGTCATGACTGTTACAAAGCAGGTGGGGCAGCTGCCACAGGGTGTCTGCTGCTCCTTAGACAGGCTTAAAGTGATGTAAATTCAGTTTTATAAATATTAGTTTACATTAAAAGCCATTAAATATGAATTTGAATTTGTGAGGGATTTATAACACCACATTTGATCTTATTTCATTTCTTTTATTCAAATGATCCAAGGTCAAGCACGTTCCCACTTAAACTCGACCTCTGCACAGGAACCTGTCGACACTTTGTTTTTAGATTAAAATTAGATATTTAAATAATTTTCACTTTTTCATATTACCTCCTTCTTTTACACACTGAACGTCTGTAAGAATTAGTAAATCTCACAAGTTCTCTTAAATCACGCGTCCATGAGTTCCTCAACAGTTTTCGGACAGATGCTGCTACTTTAAAAGCTTTTGTCTGATTGGCTGGCTCATTGCCCATGTGGTTGAACCAAATCTTGTATCTGCTTGATGTAATACTGTCCGTCTGTGTGTGTCGACTCAGCTACGTGTCATGTGCGCTCTGACAGATCCTAATGTTTACGTCCTTCCTGGCAGATCTACTGTCAGAACTTGTGTCTGCTGGCCAAACTCTTCCTGGACCACAAGACCCTGTATTACGACGTCGAACCATTCCTCTTCTACGTCATGACTGAAGCTGACAACACAGGGTGCCATCTGGTCGGGTACTTCTCCAAGGTAATGTGGGAGCCAATCTCAGCTGAGTTACTAGAAAAAGGTTGATGTCCAGTGTTTCAGGCAAAGTAAAAGAAAAACCTCCAATTCCGAAATGTTAGCGCTGATTCAGTCACGGCCCTCATGTGTACGGATCTATCCTGCTCTCACAGGAGAAGAACTCTTTCCTGAACTACAACGTGTCCTGCATCCTCACCATGCCGCAGTACATGAGGCAAGGCTATGGCAAGATGCTCATAGACTTCAGTGAGTACACGTACCCAGCGTGTGTGTCCTTGTGTGTGCGTCTCATATATTCAGTCTGCAGGATTCTGCACACGTTGTTCTTCTGAGGAAACTCTGCTCATTTTGAATACTGTCTCTCACTGTAACTGTCTTTGTTTCTTTAAGCCTTTGCTCTGGCGACAGCCGTGGCCGGAGGCTTTATGTTCTCAGGTTGTCCGTTCATCCCAAACTAGGGAATACGCTATTTTAAGAACCACCAGAGGGAATTTCATTTCATCTGGCAAATGTCCACTTGGACTCAAGGATGAACTGATTCGGTGTTGGCAGCTTAAGGTCACTGTGATGTCACAAAACACGTTTTTAGCCAAAACTCAAGAACTAATTTGATAATTCTGCCAAAATTTCATATAAATGTTAAATAGAATAACGTGACAGATGTTTATATCCCCAAGGTCAAAGGTCAACTTTACTGTGCCATCATAATATTCTGCACCAACACTTCACTGTTCACCCCCATAACTCAGGTACAGAGCTGTGTTTCAGCATCTGTGGTCAGACACCAACTAGGTGAAACTAATCGTGGGTGCCCACCTTGGAATAGTGTGGAGTGGAGATCTTGTGTGTGAAGCCTCTGCAACATCCATATCGTAGTCCACCAGAAGCTTGTTTGGGTTTGTTGATGATGAGCTTCAGGGGACTGTTTTCGAATCATGTCACAAAGCTCATGGTGATATAGTGACAACTTCCAACTCTGTCTGGTCTGTCCTTATAGGTTACCTGTTGTCCAAGGTGGAGGAGAAGGTGGGCTCACCTGAGCGACCCCTCTCTGACCTGGGTCTCATCAGCTACCGGAGTTACTGGAAGGAGGTGCTGCTGCGCTACCTGAACAACTTTCAGGGCAAGGAGATCTCCATCAAAGGTGAGACCTGGGAGGTGCTTTTCAAAAGGCTGGAGAGGGAATTTGTGTGTGTGTGTGTGTGTGTGTGTGTGTGTGTGTGTGTGTGTTTCTCTGTGCTCGCATGCATTCACTTGTACCCGTCTGCCTTCGTGAATGAATCGGAGAGTACCGTGGCCACTCCGAGTCAGCGTCAAGGTGACGAATGAAGGTCGATGCGCACAAGCCGTCGACCCGTGTAGAAGTGGGTCATCCCAAACACGCGGAGAGGAACATCCCGCTCAGTGTGTCGCTGCTCCTGCTGGTTTCCGTACACCGCGATGAACACAAACGCAAGACTGCAGCCGTGCAGGAAGCTCAGTGAGGCTGCGCTATGGCACAGCAGTGATGATAGTGGCGTTACGTTATGTCGTGTGTAATGTTCACACTCTTAGCTTGGCGCGAAAGCATGCAAACATAAGTAAGCACCAAATACAAAGTATAACTGAAACCAGTGGGAATTCCATTAGTTTTACAGGTGTTTGGGTAAAATCCAGTGTACAGAACAAGTTAGAACTTTGACCTGATGATCCTGGGAATGTCTTAGACTTGTCATCCCGAGAGCCTCTCAGCTAGCATGTTTTTTTAGCCAAATGTTGTGGCTAATGCACATAAAAGCCTTTGAACTGTGAGATCATTCGTTGGCTTTGATCATCTCCAGGTGTCAAGCTGGGCGAAGCTAAACCACAGCTCCCCGTCTCTCACTGAGAATTCCTGCTGCTCTCATTAAGTTTGAAGTTTCCGCCGCTGTGGAGACCATCATCATCTACAGTTGACTAAGATACAATATTGCACTTTGTTTTAGGAGAGTCACTGCTCACAAATGACTCCCTTTGTCACACTGAATAAGACGAGGTAGAGAGAGCTTCGAGTAGCAGCTCGTGCAGTAGGTCATGCAGCAGCCGCAACAGCGAGCAGCTCCGTAATAACTCTCTGTTCCCTCCCGTCAAAGCGTCTTTTTGTCCTCCCTCTCCTTTCAACGCGCCTGTTTTCCCCCAGATTTCTGCTCTGTATTTAGGAAGATGCTTTCAACTTACAGAGGAACACAAACAGCCCCTCTCTGTCACTCCAGGCTGCATTCAGAGTGCGTCCTCACTGCATCGCCTCTGCTATTCTCTGCCAGGCCTGCGGAGATTAGCAAACATTGTACAAAGTGGGTTTTGTCATTACGAGCCTTTTGATTAGTTTGAACTGTACTGCGGTGTTTGCACATTTCATAAAGAGCTATGACGGCGTTGGCGCTTTATCTAGAGTTTTATGCTGCTGGACGCCTTTTCAAATTCATAGAAACAGCGTCGGCTGCTACAATGAGGCAGAATTCTTCCTGTGAATTCTGATTTTTCTTAAATTGTTGTTGTGGTGAATATCTAACTTTAGAGAGACTGCTGAATGCTGGAGTCGGTCAGGGAACCCAGTGAAGTATCTTGACTACTCTGAAGTCTTAAACGAGAGAATACAGCGGCTCAGGCTCAGCTCAGGTTCATGTTTACCGACGTCAGCCAAAGCTCAAGAAGGACAAACTTGCATTAATCATATGAAACAGTCAAAAGGTCAAACTCAGGTCAAGGTCAAAGGTGTAACAGTCAGGATTAGCTGATATAGCTTTGGTTGACGACCAAATACCTGCAAACCAATAACATTCCTATCAGACTCATCTCTAATCTCTGTTATGTTCCATTCAGAAAATGCTAGCATGCTAAAATGCTATAAAAAGACTATAGTAGGTGTAGTTTTATACCTGGTAAACATGGCAGTGTTCAAACAATACTGCAGCATTTCGGAAATAGTCTCGCCTGGTTGCCTGGCAACTACAGTGGGACAAGACTTCAGGAAGTCAGTGCTCCCTTTCAGCACGTTGTTACACTTTTACATGTTTAGCTAGAAACAAGCTAGCTGTTTCATACTGTTTCCACTCATGATCTTAAGCTAAGCTAAGCTAACCGGCTGCTGTTTATAGCCTTAGATTTAGTGTATATCAATAAGAAAGAGCACATTTCCAAGACCATCAAACTATTTCTTTGACGTTATCATTATGACCATGTAAGCATGCAAATGTTAGCATCAGGCCTGAAGAACTACTTTGTCCCAGAACAGACTTGCAGAGCTGCTAGCAAAGCCGTAGCCTCTGATCGCCCTGACCCGCTGTTCCGCTCCTCTCCACTCTTGTCCTCTCAGAGATCAGTCAGGAGACGGCGGTGAACCCAGTGGACATTGTCAGCACGCTGCAGTCCCTCCAGATGCTCAAGTACTGGAAGGGAAAGCACCTGGTTTTGAAGAGACAGGTAGGACAAAAAGAACGCCTCGTCATGCTACTCCTCACCATGTTGCCCGCTGGCCGAGTGTCTTTATCATTCAGGACGAACACACGTCAGCTTTATTACCTAACTCCACGACCGTCAAGCCAATTAAGGTGCGTTTTCATTCCGCAGGACCTTATCGATGACTGGAAGGCCAAGGAGACCAAACGTGGTAATGGCAAGACGATTGACCCCACAGCCTTAAAATGGACACCGCCTAAAGGGACGTAGAGGAGCTTCCTTTGACACTCCACACGCAAAATCCCCCAAAACACACACACACACACTGTTCCTTCTCTGCGCACCGGCATGCTCACAGACCCTGAGCCTAAACCCTCTCATACACACACACACACACTTGTACAAAGCGCTTTCAGCAGCTACAGCTCAGTCAGTCACATATACAGCCATTACTCTGGGTTCAGCAGGTACTGTCATGTCAGGGAATGAACTTAAGTTAAACAAACACAAACTGTTTTAACAGAAATGCATCTGATCCAGAAAGATCAGGGAGGGATTCAGAGCTCGAACAGACACTTAAAAGTGTGAAATAAACAAAGATTTAGAAATAAACATGTACTGTATAACGCCCTGGCATATATAAAAACAAAAAAACGTAGCTGGCTTGCTTTGCTTCATGTCTTTGAGCATTTGGATAAGCTAATTGTGACAAAAGGCCTATTAATTAGAAGCAGTGAAAGCACTTAGCAGTATATCAGGACTCAAACAAGACTCTACAGTCTATTGCAAACAACCGTGTGCCATATACTTCACGGCTTTTCTGGATTTCCATCATTTTAAAGTTAAAGTTCTACCTTTTCCAAGTTGTTGCGTTCTTGGCAGGAGGAACATGCTCATTAGACATAAGAGAAACTCACATGAAGACATCTTGTAAAGTATCATTTCACAAAACCCTTTTTTAAAAGTCTGTTAATACATCATAATGTGACTTCTACTAGTAACTCTTTTATAGAATGCCTCTTTGTTTGCCATTTTCTAAATGAAATAACATTTTATATTTGATGGTTCATTTTAAAAAAACATATTTAACAATATATTTATGTGATTATTAAGTATCTTTTTTTATTTATTTGATATCAGACGGGGGTTCCTTAAAGGAGAAGCAGACATTTGGAGTCTTCTGACACAAATTATGACTAAAATGCCAAATAGTGATCCACGCGGCAGCCGGTGATGTCAGTGAGTGAAAGTAATTGTGAATCGTTAGCGCACCTCCTGCCAGACACTCGATTAGCACGGAGCACCAGGCGCACCCGGTAATTTAATCTGAAACAGCCGGCGCTGAACCCGCGCCGCGTTTCGTTCTGCTCTCGAGGCGGCCGACACAACGCAGGTCAGCCGTGCGTTCACTCATGCAACGCGTTTTGGCAGACACAGACCAGCTGGCTGTGATTAAGAAGGACATGGCCTGGATGCAGAATGCAAAGGGTTCCTAGAAATAGGTGCCCTGACCTTGATTTACCACCCAGGTCATGTGACCAAAAAGAGAGTCCCGACACACATACACACACACTCTGTTACAGATTCTCTTCATGTGTGAGAGATGAAATGCAGACCTGAGCGTATGAACACCTGCCTGACACTGACAGTGGCTGCTTGAACCCAGAGCCATTCAGCAACCCAGCATCTCTCTCATGCAACAAACCACACACGTATCGTTCCAGTATTTAACCCTTCGCATCTGTCGGGCAGTTAGACAGGAAGCTATAGCTGCCATTGGCCGTGTCACCAGGATGGGGCCGGCCTGGGGTGCGTTCCCTTTACCACACGTCTTCCCTTTTCAGCCTTTTACCCGTGGCCACGCTCTGAGCAGTGAAGGTCCGCTCGGCCGTTCAGAGTGTCGGGACTCACAGACACGTTGCTGTTTATTCAGTGCCCTTTTTGATGTTTGTGTCAAAGTTCTCAATGATATTTTATACTTTTTTTCTACCTCTAAGGTTTACCACTGTAAAAAAAAAAGCTACAACGGCCCATTTTAAGCTTCTTTTGTTTAGTTTTTTTATTCTGTGTGTTGACGTTTGAAGCTGTGTAGCTGCGTTCAGCCAGCAAGGTTTGGGGTTTTTTTCTAGATTTGTTTTTAAAAATATACTATTTATATTCTTAAAAATATGTTACCTGCGTAGAACGTAATACGACAAAGTCTGCTAGAGGAATGTCTTCTCTATAGGACCGGCTTCCTTGTGAATATAAATATTTATCATAAAACTCTATGTAGGTTAGAATGTGTCTAGAAGCTCTTGAGGAGGTCCAGGAGGGAGATCCAGGGCATCAGATGACAAACGTAAAGGGAAGGTAAAGGGAAACACAAGCATGACCTTATTGTTCAAACGCGGTTGGCAGCGTTACTGCATTGTTTTTTTATTTCTACACCACCCGCATTTTATTTTATTGACAATCTCCGTATTTATTGATTTGTTTCAACGTGTTCATTTTTGTAACCAGCGTTTAAGATTTTTAAAGGAATAGTTTGGCGTTTTGTTGAAACTGGCCTTCTCGCAGAGAGTCAGGCGAGGAGATCATCACCACTGTCGTGTCCGTGCGCCAAACCCAAAGCAGCGGCCTTTTTTGTTAGAGCAGTTCCCAACTGAGTGACATGATCTGGGGTGTCTGAGTGGCAGCCGTGATAAGAGCCAGTCAGAGTCTCTTAATGCGAAGAGACAGGTGCTTCCTTCATCACGCCCTTTAGCGTAGGACACACGGGAGCATTCTAAAGGAAAAGGAAGGAGATAATATTCCCATGATGCCTTGTGGCAGCCTAGTGTCAGTGCAGTTTGACTCTCCGGGCACTTTGCTTTTCCTAGGTTCATGTAAAGTTTCCCTTTTCCTCGACCTGCTGATGATCTCCAACGAGGGCAAGGGGGGAAAAAACATTGAAACTCCCCTCCAGCGCAAAAAGCCCCTCGAAACAACAGGTCGTTGCTTTTTATACTTGACTTTACTGTTGATTACACAAGATATGACATGTTGACGCACGCCATTTCCAGTGTTTCCACTCTTTTGCTAAGCTAAGCTAACTAGCTAAATCAACCTTCTCGTCTAACTCTGGGCGAGAAAGCAATTTTGTATTGGAAAGAAAAGTGGAACTGCTCCTTTAAACGTTGCGCATAAGCTCAGACAGCGGTTGGCTGTGAAATTGGAGGTGTGTGGCCAACGACGTCAGATTGAATCAACAATCACTTGGGTTTTTTTTTCCAGAATGCTGTTTTGTTCAGTAGCTTTTGTGTCACAGTGTCATACGTGGAGGAAATCTCCAGCCCAGAGTGACATCCGCTTTTCTCCTTTCACAGCAAATGTCGCCTTTTACATCCTGTGAGGTTGGAGATGTTCCTCCTGGCGTCTTGTTGTTCTGGTGATGTTTGGGGTTGTTTTTTTTTTTGGTTTTTTTTTACCATCTGTGGATTTATTTATGTGATATACATGTTTGTGTTCTCTCCAACCCTGTGGCTGGTTGTCTTGACTTCATTTGTTTCCCACATGAATGGCTTCAGGCTCCCCGTCAACACAAACAGGCCAAACAGGCGTTTCAAAGGACTACAGTTCTCATGTTTAGCACCTGTGTTCAGTACGCCCCTCTGAAATGTTGCTGCGGACAGAAACCGCTCCTGGCTGCTGTGAGTGTACACACCGCTTTTCTTCCTTTGCCAATTCGTAAGTGCATTTACAGGAAAGTGCACTTACTTTTTCAAAGACTTTCAAAGATGAAAAGAAAAAAACTTTTTTTTTGACCATACTGGGTAGATATGAACCTGCAGGAGCGGAAATGGAGCTTTTGGTCCCTCTGAGGTTGACATTTTGTACTGATATTTAACATGCAAGGCGAAAAGAAAGAGTGTTTTCTATTCACTCAGTAGCAGAAAAGGGAATTTGCTTGACCTGAAAAGGCTCATTCAATCAGAAATTGCAACAGGTTGTCCAAAAAAAAATATGACCCCTGCTGGATTCAATCATGTGAAAAAGCGAACGATTAGCCTTTTTCGAAACTTTTTTTCCTGCCTTGATGTCACAGTCCGTTCATTTTGCATCCTGGTGTTCCACAGTTCTTCTCTCCGTGCCAGTGGCAGCTATAGACAGGCAGCTTCACGTCACCTTGCTGGTTATTAACACGTCTGATTAGTGTCCCAGTTACTTAGAGAAACCAGAGGCGCTCCGTCATCTTCCATCGCGGAGCTGTTGTAGTCCTGCAGCACTTTGACGCACCCATGCTTCCCATTCAGACTACGCACTGACAGCAGAGACAGACAAACGTAGCGTGGCATCAATATGTAGCTCAGTTGTGCTTTTGTACTTGCTTCCTCCCCATCCCTTCCTCTTCAATAAACGCAAATGGTGAAACACACGGAGAGACGTTTTCTGATGTGCTGTGATGTTTTGTTCGGTGGCTGTTTTTCCGCTGGCAACACGAGGAGGCTCCTGAATGGGTAGCTGACTGTTTGGGACCCGGTCTGTTAACAGCTATCAGGAAATGTACGGACAAACAGCCAAACATGAAGGTGTCGTTCCACAATATCAAATTATTCATAAATCATAATTCTGTTAGTTCAGATTTGGTCTTGAATCATTTCTCTGGTGGTGTTCTCCAGAGGCAGCAGCTGTTTATTTGATGCCCGACCGGGTCCTTCCTGTGTTGAGTTTGCCTGGTCGCTCTGTGTCTCCTCCTGGTACTCCAGCTTCCTCCCACCACCCGGAAACACGCATGATAGGTGGACTGGGAACTCTACAGTAAATTGACAGTGGGAGTGAATGTGAGCGTGCATGAGTTTGTCTGTCTCTATGTGTCGGCACAGCTACAGACCGGCGGTCTGTCCTGGGTGTACCCCACCTCCTGCCTGATGACTGCTGGGAGAGGCTCCAGCATCCCTGTGCACCCGAAAGGGATAAGGTGGTTACAGAAAACAGATGGACGCATATTCAGTGTAACTGTAGGAGGAACACACGCAGCTGCCCTTGTGCATGTTTCAACATATTGAAGTCTATGCTCGTTACTGCACCATTAGTCAGTAAATAGAGTATTTTAAAGCTTAAGGTGCGCATTGGGAACCAGTAGTTTGTAGCAAAGTGCTTAAACATTCACTATCAGTAATGCTTTAAAGGGGCACTCCACCAGTTTTACACGTAACGGACAGCTGACTGCTCAGGAGGACTTCTACCTTGGAAACAGTGCAATGTCTTCTGTTGAGTTGCATTATGGGAAATGTAGGATCCGATGTTTTACCCATAGTAGTCATGATAAGTCTGCCACTTTAAGGGATGTGGTGTTTCCCAGTTTATAATATACATAAATCTGACCTTAGAAATATGGAAATATGTATTCGTTCAGAGCAAAAGCAAGTGCGGACACCTGTGTGAACAAAATATGATTTTATTCATTCATCTGCAACATTATGCCGTCACTATATTACTGTGGAGTTACGTGATCAATGACTTTCCCCTCCAACAGTGAAGTGAATCAGTCTTTACAGCGGTAGCACAGAACACAGACACACGCAGCTAATGTTGTCAGCTTTAATGGATTTCATTGAAATAAGCAAACCTCTCTGAAGAGACATGGGTTACATGTACATCGTTTTGAATATGACTAAATATGATCGATAACAATATAGATTATAGTTCGGTGAGTTGCAGCAGCCGGAATTGATTTAAGGTAACCGCAACAGGTGAGTAGACCATGTGTCCCGGTCAGACTGTGACTCTGTGTCCCGTCGATCAACAACAGAGGACTGAAGAGGACTTTATAGTTCAATCTGAGCTCTGACTGATGGTTTGCCATCTTTAGTACGAGTCGTATTTCCATTCCTCATCCAGATCTGGAGGATAAAGAGGAAAAGAGTTAAATCACAGACACGAGAATATTTAATAAGATCAGGAGTGGTTGGGGGAAAAAAGAAACAAAGGCCATATTTTCAGTTATTAAACTAAAATTGCCGGAAATGCAAATTTCCATGAAGCAGATCGCATTACCTCCGCCTAAACTCCTTTTGCCCATGAGTCCAACGAACATCTCCCCTTTATTTCCTGGTGAAGAGAGACAGAGAGAGAAACGGAATGATTAAACAGATCTTAATGAGGGTCAGAAGGCAGCGATTACGTTCCAACTGCAGGTAAAGACCATGCAAAAGCTTTCTAATGGTGTAATTATACTCACTTTTCCTGCCCAGTCTCACGGGCTGAGAGGCGCCTGGTATTAAGGAGGGATAAAATTGTTTAGTGGTGCAACAGCGGGGCCAGTCATTTCACTTACGACTGTTATACAATTATTAGTGAAGATACCGCAAAGAGCAATGCGGCAACTGCGGAAATACAACAAATCAGCCATTAAATCCCCGTGAAGTGGAATGATGTGTTTGTTTACCCGAGCTTCTTCCCATCAGGCCGTGGAACTGCTGTGCTTTGGAGCGCTTGATGAGGTCTGCCAGCCGGATTGTTATTCCTCTCTCTAGCGGGTAGCCCTACACACACATACACACACACGGTACAGGCAGTTGTGGGTCACTGTCAGTTTGGTTTTTCCTCCTGTAAATCATCCAATCGCAGCCGGGACCGGGAGGACTCACATTAGATTTATTCACATTAATGAAAAGCAGAGTACTCGGTATTAAAGGGAACTTTTCACTGATCGAACTGTGAACAACAAAGTAATGTTATTTATTACTAACACACCCAATTACACGCGCTTTGTATATCTATGAATGGGCTATAACTATTAATTAATAGTAAATGTGCAGAAAGCTGTTATTATTATTATTATTATTATTATTAGCAGTAGTAGTATCGTTGTTGTTATTATTATTATTGTTATTATTATTATTATTACTACTACTACTACTACTACTGCTACTTGTTGATCTATGTGTGTACAGCCTGATCGCGCCGTCGCTGATTGGCTGTCGCTCTCCGCGGTGCTGAAATGAGACTGTGGGGTCTGAACACGAGCTCTAAGTTAAAAGTACCAGACAAACAGGAGGCTCATTTGTCTCTCTGCAGATTAAAACGGAATCTAAGTAACAGTCCAGCTGGACATTCGCTTCATCAGATAGTGCTGACCAGTGTGACAGCACGGACAAAGTCCCAACTTGTTCCAGAATTGGGAAAAGTGTCACATGAGCGCAGTTTAAAAAGCAACATTAACGTCCACGTGCGTGCGCAGATGACGCGTTTTTGCGTTGGTATTTTTGATTGCAAAGTAGGCAAAGTGATATTTTTCTCCGCAGAGCGCGTGACGCATAAACGTTGCAAATATTGCCTGCTTCAGTGTTTATTTTCAAGTCTTTTGAGATATATAAAAAAAAAAATCAATAAGAACCCAAAAGTCTGTCTCTGAACACGTCTTTGCCGGTGTTTCTCTTTACCTGCCAGTTCTCCAGCGTCCACACCTCCCTGTCATCTTCCTCGGTGGAGATCGGAGTGCCCAGAGCGCCGAACACCTGCACGAACACGACCACCAACAGCACAGCTACAAACTTCAGAGCCTCCATCGTCACCTGCGGGTGCCGGAATCAAAGTGGCTGCAGTTGGTCAAGAAAAGCTTCCCCGGATCGGACGCATACAGCGGCGGAATAACTTCAGACTTCAGACGAAAAACGCGTGTTTGGTGCTGCGGTTTGTGCGCAGGTCCTGAGTGAAGTGATCTCCGTTTGCGCTTATAAAGTCCCCCCAGTTTGCTCCTCCCCGCACCCTCCAACCTCATATTAAAGTGGATATATCCTGCGGGCCACGCGGCCCTTTTGTCTGACTCAGACGTGATGTGCGTGGACAGTGAATAAACGTCACCTTATCTAAAACCAACTGACCACTTCCCAAACTGTGAAGGATGGATTTTGATTTGCTCCTCTCTCTTACTCACCTGTGATTATTCCTTTGTCCACGTGATTGACGAGCTCATTAAACACCCAAATGTGGTGTGAATGAAGCGGGTGGGCCGGGGGAGCTGGTGTTTGACTGATCAGGTCAGTGAAGGAAGACTTAAAAACAAAAGCAGGGAGCCCCGGGCAAAGACAGGACATGCTTTATTTCATGGATTGAAGAGCGCAGCACGCCAAAGCAAATCACACATAATACTGACACAGTTATATTTTCAATTTCAGGCCTGCCTTCAAAGCCGGACCAGGTCATAGCATGTGTTGTCTCATCTTTATGGCTTGTGTCACCTTCTCCAGGTGCAATTTGATTTTCAGCTGTGATGCATTCATGCCTCGTTTGTGTGTCTGTGCAGGTGGGCGCCCCGGTAGCATGATGAATTTATACTTTAAATCATCACCATAGGGACTGCCTCTGACATGAATACATCTCCCCCTTTGGGAGCAGCACTAACAGCTGGAGGGGAACAGCATTTAGAATAAGAGCGTTCCTGTGATTCTTTTCCTCTGATTCTATTCCTCTGAATCTGATTTTCTGGGCTGTCAACACTATAAGCACTGTGACTTATTTTTGCGGGCTGTCGTGTCCCCCGTGACTCATTGGACACCGGCTAAAGTCTACCACCGTGGTTCCCAACCTGGGGGTCAGGGCTGAAGAGAGATGGAGGAAATTAGACTTTGGCTCCATAAAGATGCAGATACATACAGTACGATTAGACTAAACACTCAGAAGTGGGTCAAACACACAGTCACACTTAGACATACACACACTTACACTTCAGCACACGACGTAAGAGGCTCTGTGTGGATACATCAGACAGATAACGGCAGGCTTTAAGCGTCCGATCAGAATGTTCCCCCATCGTCCGCTGATGACCACCTGGCCACCACTTATCAAACGCCACCTTCATTTAATGGTTCTTTGTAAC
This sequence comes from Datnioides undecimradiatus, assembly GCA_008933995.1. NCBI lineage: Eukaryota > Metazoa > Chordata > Actinopteri > Lobotiformes > Datnioididae > Datnioides > Datnioides undecimradiatus. Next base: position 3,258,544 of record WARS01000048.1, read on the forward strand.
GTGCTGTTTGATAAAGGCCACAACCTGAAGCACGACTACCTCACAGTGACGTAGTTCCCTGTGCCACACCGCTTTCTGGAGTTTTGACCTCATCCAGCACTGTTGCATACGTCATCGTCCCACGTGACGTGTTTCATGTAATGAAAGCGATGTGTCATGTACCCTATTGTGGAAGCACATTAAATCACATACATCTGGATATGTTTCGCTGAGAAATTACACCTTGTGTCCAACAGCACCATCATCCATGCAGAGTCTCAACAATATGTTAGTTAGTAGTTTGCCATACCTGTTCCAGTCCAGGGTCATGAAGCTGACCCTCAATCAGTCATTTTTATTTAAGGCATCCGTTACAAAACCGTGGTTGACCACTGATTAGTCATTTACACGTCAATTTCTTTAATCTAATGACAGCGGTTTGAGTTTCTGTGTCACTTGTTGTTTGTCCTTTAAAAAAATACTAGCTGCAATCATTCTCCTCTGGCAATCAGGAACTATTGACAATCAGAGACGGAGCATCATTCTGTGGTAGTTCCTGCCTCTTGTTAAACATGCAGGAAACTGAGTGACAGAGAGGCTTTTTTGTGATTAAGCTAAAGTCCTCTAAAGTGCTAAAGTGGCTCTGTGAGACTGTGCTCAGGCATGTCAGTGAGCCAAATGGAAGCTAGCATTCTCAAAGTGGCAATGCCAGTGTGCCGCCTATTCGCAAGTTTACTGTACTCAACATCTGCGTTTAGCGTGTTAGCATGCTAACTTTCGCTAACAAGCACCAAGTCAAGCCGAGGATGACTGGATTTTCATTTGTTTTGCAGGCAGATGTCAAGGTAGGGCCGGTTTCCCTCCTGAAAAAAACAGCTTAGAAAACCAGGCTGGTCAGGCTGGTCAACCAGCTAAACCAGCTCAGGCTGGGCTGGTTAGCTGGTTTAGGGGGGTTTTGGACACTTTAACTGGTCAGGTTAGCTGGTTAAGCTGGTCATTGCTGGACAATTGGCTGGTCACAGCTGGTCTAGCTGGTCTAGCTGGCATTCCAGCTACACCAGCCTGCGACCAGCTTAACCAGCCAGCTCAACCAGCTTAACCATCTAAGTACCAGCTAAACCAGCTACCAACCTTAGCTGGTTTAAGCTGTTTTTTTTCAGCAGGGTTAGGGTTAGGGTTAGGCAATTTAAAGTGCCTCGCATCAAACATGAAACTGACTTGATGAGAAAAGGACAGCGAGTCATCAAGATGGCTTTTCATCTTGCAGCTAATATGGATTCCTGTACCAAAGAGTGTGGCTGCAAACTGTTGATGAGAAACCTTTTGTTTTTGGTAGGTTGTGTACATTTCTGCTAATAGCAGCCAGCTAATTTCCTGCCATTTAACACAGCAGGAAACATCAGGTTGTGATGTCAGTCGCTAAAAATCATTAACAGAAGAGACGGTTTGACATATCGTGAGGAAACTATCTAACCCACATTCAAGTTGCCTCTTTTTCATTTGCCTTCACCAGCCACACATCTGCACTGTGTTTCTGCTGCCAGCATGCTGAGCAGGTGGGGTACAGTCAGTCTGTCCGTGCTCCTGCGCTGGAAGCGACTGCACACGGTTTGATCTGGACTGACAGAGTTTGGTATGTTTGGCAAACTGACACACTGAGATGAAAGCTGAAAGGTTACAGAGAGTTTGCTGATTTCATTCGATGTCCAGATTACTGCAGCTCAAAGGAGCAGTTTGACATTACATGAAATATGCTTATGCACTTTAATGCCATTAGCACCAGAAATATGATTTTTTAAAAATGTGTGCAACAGCATCAATTTAAATGTATGTGATGTTATTTATTGTCTTATCTTTCCTTTGGTGAAACACCTGCATCGTCCTGAACACTGGCGACCACCTGCCTTGACATGACGCTGGACTTCTGCATGGTTCACAGAGCAAAGTCACCAAGTCATTACCTCAGTTATGTTTACCTGTTCTACCATGATGAATAAGTGACTCACATAATTGTTGAAATAAATGTTGCAATACTGAAAATTCAATCAAAGAGTATAGAACGTGGTTTTCAGTACCCATGCTGGGCTTAAATTATACTGACGATAATATATTTAAAAAAAAAATCTATTACATTTAGTTGAAGCCAGGCGGAAATGCGCAGTGCTCCTGCCTCCTCTTCCGTGATTGGTCCATTGTTAATTAGCACCCAGTGTAATATACAGCTGAATTGGGATGTCATGTGCTTTGCAGGTATTTGATCATGAACCTGATGATGGTACTAGATCAAAAGTTGACAGGTCACTGAAGACATGGCAGTTTATTCTGAATGGGGTTTTGGGGTTTTCTTATGTCAGCCTCATTGCATGGCAAGATTTCATTTAGATTCATCCTCTGGGGACCACGAATATCTATTACAAGATTTTGCCAAACCATACAGCTGAGTAGACATTTTATTGGACTGGTTAATGCTTTAATGGTTAATGTCCTGGTGGTGAAAAAGTCAGGGAAATACCCGCGTTAGTAGGATCTATCCTCTGGGGATCATGAACGTCATAGCAATCGTTGGTTGTCAGTGTTTGCCGTGGAACATTGCTTTCTGCTACTTTGACTTTCAGTCACTTTCAGCAGCTGCTTGCCAATAAATGACTCAGAGGAGAAGTTTCAGAGCAGATTAGACCACAAACAATGTTGCTGCTAATTTGAGTAGTGCAATGCAGCGACTCTCAGCTTAAGCATCTCTCTACATTTACCAGCAGCGCCTGGGGTGGAAAAGAAAATTACATGTACAAGGCAGTTAAGATTATGCTGATATAAAAATCCAACATCTCACAGCTTCAAAAACTGTGTGTGGGTTTGTTGTTGTCGCTGGAGAGTTTGCCTGAAAATCTCAGACTCAAGCGCTGGCAGTCTTCTTTGAGCCCTGGGAGATATTTGAGTCTGCAACACGTGGATTTCGATTTCAGGTGGATTTCTTAAAGGCACGGTTTGAGCTCTGGGTTTTCCCTGGCAGCACATTACAGCATCAGCCCACGAGGCAGGGACCGTCGACAAGGATTCCAGCAACATTCGGTCTGTGCAGCTTTTAAAAATGTCTGTTGTGAATGGATATTGTATGAAAATTATATGGACCAACTTTCACTTTCCCTCATTTGAGAGCCAACGCACACTTTGAGGACATGTTTTGTGACTTCAATATGAGTCATTTATTTTCCCTTTTTCCTAGCCCCCAGTCTTTGCTTTGTCGTGACTCTCGTGACCAATCTGGGGGACAAAGATGAAGCTGAGCTTGGATCCAGTCCACCACCGAGGGAGCAGTTTTTGCCGAACGAAATGGGAGACATCACTCCAGCTGTCGCCACTTTCTCCAGGGACAAGCAAAGACAACTCCCCTGGTGGGAAGAGCAAACACACCACAAGATTTCTCTAATCCATTTAAGGCTAATTCCTTGTTACTTTGTCCTCTTGTGTACTTACGACGCTGCTGCTTTGCAAGGATGGAAGGGAAAACAAATTCCAGAGTATTTTCCCCATAATAATAATGATATTAAATTGGAATAATGGTACCCAGAAGGAAAATACAAAAGGAGAAAGATGTAATAAAATAACCAGGAAAACATAATAGGAATTCATTTTTATGATGTAATTGTGAATGTTTATTTTCTCATTGTTGTCAGCTTTCAAACAGCTGTCAAGCTTTCTGCTCTTGCATGTCATTACAGTTACAGTGATAACTGTAATAATACAATTATAATGTATTGGAATGCCTCTCTGTTTAAAAATAATAAAAATAAAAACTAAGTAAAAATTTTTAAAAATTATTATATTCATGAATATATAATTCTATGCTATGGTGGCCTGCATGGACACTCAGATGGATAGGTTATATGCTTTTTCAGCTCATCACGGCCGTGACACAAGGCTTTTTAAGATCAACATATATTAATAATACGTGATATGTGCTGTTTGTTTGCACAGAAAGGAAGAAAGAAAAGATGACAGCTGCGTCCAGAGAGGACACTGGCTGTGCTGAGAATCCTACTGCAGCCGTGCTGATGCTGCACTAGCTCCCAACCAACACTGTTCTCTGTGAGACCGCCTGGAACTAAAGGTGAGGGGAGGTTCTGTCAACAAGCCTGCGGGGCTCCTCTCTGGACTAACCGGGATCTGTATTTGGTTTACAGCAGTTTGATTTCTGTGGAAATATAGAAATATCAAATATAATATTCCATTCACCATTCATTCAGCGTTCACCCATTGACAGCGGCTGCTCGTCAGAAAGGAAACTAACATCTATACACACACCCTGAACACACTGTTGGAGCAGCCATCGGCAGCAGTTTGGGGTTCAGTGTCTTGCCCAAGGATGCAGCCTGAAGGACCTGGAGACTGAATCGCCAATCATCTGACGAGTGGGTGACTGGCATTACGCCAGAGCCACAGCTGCCCCGCAGAGGCAATGCACCTATTGGTATCCAGGTTTTTAATTTTGGTGTAAGCGAATCCTCTGAGCAGGTAAACACACTGTTTAAATCAGTCTTTACTATTTTTGCTGTTTATGTTTTAGATTTCAAAAGCGAAAATCACTAAAAGCTTTACTGCCTCTCATCCTTACTACAGCCTGTCAGGCCTTGCTGTGATCACTGAGCACAGTTATAGTTTAAGCACAGAGCTCTGTTCATGGGCTTATTCTATTTTATTGTCAGAGACCAGAAGTGCTGAAAATGTTGTCACGTGTCATCTATCGTCTCCATACAAATGCGCCACTAACTCAAAGTGACGCTGGTATAATAAAGGGAAGAGGGAAACATCTGTGCGGCCGCCCTGTAAATGAGCTCCAGCTGGTAAAAATGCAAAGAATACGCAGGTCCAGGATTGGAGGTGACCAGAGCTATCTTCTTGTCACACCGCCACACATTTTACTGCAGATCCAATCAGACTCATCTCACCTCTGCCTTCCTCCTCATTCAACTCTCCCGCTGTCAGCATCTGTCGGTCCAAACAGCAAATACTGCAGATGCAAACCAGAGCAAGCTGCAAACAGGAGAGCAAGACGTCAGCACAAGCAGTAATAAAGATTCATACACCGGAACTGCTCCCTTGAATTTAGCAATAGTCTGTTTTTGCTCCCACTTCCTGTGAATCTGTATCTGCCTCTTTGTCACTGATCCGCCCGTCTATCCTGTCTTCTTCTAGATACAAGAGCGGGTAAAGCTGCACATTTCGCTCCCTAAACCTGACAGATCTAATCAGACCTGGTCACAAAGTGGAGTCAGAGTAGAGAAGAGCGACCGGTTCCAACCAAAACACAGCTCTTAGTCAGACGTGAGTCAGCTGTGCTCGCGCGATGGTGCTGGTCATCCATGAATCAAGACGCTGAACCCCAAATCGCTCCCCTGCGTTTATGAGCGTCTGATAAACAAAAATATGTAAAGATTTGTTGTTTGTGCAGACACTTTTCTGTTGTTAGGATAATGGCTGCCAGGAAATCCTCTCCACGAAGAGGAAGTGAAACATTCCACAAATAACACTTAGGTTGCAGTCGAATAGTCCAATAGCCTTTTCCTTAACAATCGGACTGAGGTTACACTGCGCTGCCCGCGAGGAACTGTGGGATGGTTTTGTGTGAGAGTGGTTGTCTGCAGGATGGAGCCAGAGCAGAGCTCTTGCGTCCAAACACTTAAAACAGACTTGTGCTACATCCACCTGTCCAGGATTGAGTACCTCCTCAGTCCATCTGCATTCCCAGTCTCTCTAGTTTATATCTGCTTGTTACCTGTTTACCTTGTACAAGTTCTGGTTCTCTTCTCTCAGCATTCCTGTCAGCTCTGGCTCCGGTGCCCATCCCTGTTCGTTGTCTCGTCAACCCTGCTTCCATACCCTCGATGCACACTCCTTCCAGCTCCTAGCCCAACCCTGTGCTCCTGGTTCCCACATTCCATCCCATGACCCGGACTCAGTTTCCCATCTATGAGCCCATGTTCGTCCCTCATAATACTTGGCATTTCCAAATAGAACACCATCATCGTCTTCAAGGATTAATCCACGATCGTTTTGACAGAGTTAGTATTTCTGATGTGCTTGGTTCATATTTGTACCAGTGTGCGCCCAGTAAGCTGGCTGCCAGTGTTTAAATTACACTCATTCATTTCATACCCCACTCCTATGAAACTTCGAGTTGATCGAACAACAGCACGGGAGGGAATGTTTGTTCCACCTATTTGTCTCATTATGTTGCCTGGGAGGAGGTGCTGCCTTAAAGGCGGCAGTCAGGGAACAAAAGTCTCTTGTGTACAGATTGAATGAAAGACCGAACCGCGACCGCCTGCAGTCTTGCTCTGAGAGATGAGCACTGATTCTCATCCGCGTGTGTGGCATTTAATGTATTTATATGTTAAATCATACTGCCCAGGGGTGGGTATACGCTGTATACCTGCACATATACAACACCATGCCTCAGTGTTGAAGTGGCCTAATCTGAAATACAGTAAATCAGTTACACTAAACAAGAATACATAAGCAACAATATCACATTGCTGTAAGTAATATGGGGCGTAATGGTAGAACAATTCATTTTATGGAAGTTTGTTTTGTGATAATTGGTTTACCTACTTATTGTTGTAATTTCTGTATTATTTACAACAACACCTTGAAGACTTTTAGAGGCCCTGTCTTGGGCTAGAGATGAAAATAAACAATAAATAGGGAATAAAACTCTTTATATGTTTGTGGTTAACTGTAAAATGCAGCCACCTACAAGCTTCACCATTACTGTTCAGCAATTTTATAACTTTGAGTTTGAGTATACAGATTAAATCATGGTGTTGTCTTTCCATCCTGTTGATTTCCTGCCCGAACAGACCGGCGTACTCAAAGTTACAGGTACGTTAAAAAGGTATATGGTAGCCCCAGAAGCTGGTTCTCGGGCATCAGAAACAGTTATTGCTCCCTCAAGAAACTATGCAACTTTTATGTATGTTTATGCACGCGCGCGTGAGTGCAACAGTGCGTGCATTTATCTGTCTCAAAGTTGTCATCCCAGTTGTTTTGGGCCCAGAAGGTCTGAATCCATACCACATTAATTTGCTCCATACATTACAGGTCTCCTCTGAAACCCCTCCTGCTGAGCAGCACCAGTGTGCATAATGAATACTGGTAGTAAATACGACTGCTTTCAGTCCGCTTCATAATTAGATCGTTCAATCATTTGCTGCAGAAACCTTTGGCTTGCCGGGGGCTTAGCGGGAGAGACATGTCTGCGTGCGGTGTGTGTGGGCATTTTAATATCTGTGTGCATACATAAATGTGTTTGGAACCGTGTTAGGGTGGCTGCATGTGCAAGCTTGCACATCATTTATTGATGCATGTGTATATATGTGTATGCACACCCATGCGTTTATGAATCCTGCTGAGGCTTTTTAAATGTTGCTCAATCCCAGTGAAATGTCTTAAAATGTGTATTGACTTTGCGTTGGAAGGATTAATACATGCTGCTGATTTCCCTACTGTATCATGGCTCCCTGACACGACCGCTGCTTTGTTTTTGCTAATTGCACTCAGCACTGTTCAGAGTGTTGTTGCAGAGCCGGGCTGAGAGTAAACGAACACGTAATTACATGCATTTCTCTTCTCGACTTCAGCTGATTGGCCCCGTAATCAGCTTTACGACTGTCAAACATTAAAGGAGTAGTTCGAAATTTTGGGAACTATGCTTAGCCACTTTGTGGTTGATAGTGCGATGAGAAGATTGATGCCACTTTAATGCCTAGTTACCATGTTCTTTAGTGTTGATATTAACATATGTGATATTAGAACAAAGTTATTATCCAGGGAACCAAGTGAAACTACTGAGATCACCTTTTATTTGCTCTGGCCCGTCAGACAAATCTCCATCTGACCTTGTTGGGCCTTAGCCAATCACAGTCATTCATCTAATGTGTGTGACTGCAGATTTTGATACTGGTTTGATGTGGTGATTGACCGTCTGCAGAAAACTGCTCAATAAGAACTTGATAAAACCGTCATACTGTTTACTTGGCTTTCGCTCAGATTGGGTGCAGGGTCCGTCGACACAGGTATTTTGGTTTCAACCTCATGATAAAGCACCGATTTGCATTTGTGGATTGGATTGGTGAGTGTGAGACCCATTTCTTGGTTACATTGCTTAGATAGGCTGAATTCCTGGATGGCTGTGTGACTGTGACATAAACAATCAAGCCAAGTTAGCCTCATATTGCTGTTTGACATAACTTACGTCTTCACCATATCCATAATAAGGTTTTTCCTATTGGACGTTAATCAGACTCTGGGCAAGTGGGAAAACGCGACCTCCTTTTGATAACTAATGCAAATGATATGACGTTCTTTCATTTCCATTCACCGAACCTCCCTTGAAATTGTTTAAAGGCCTGCGACCTGCGGTAAAAACCTCTGGTCTGGCATGCAGCCTTAAATCACCACAATACGACTTTGTTTATGAGTTTTGCAGGTGTTGCATGGAGAGTCTGGACAGAACCAGACACACACACACACACACACACACAGTCAAATCAGTCCCTACAGTGTATCCCTGCTAACTGATAGCCTTTATATTAGCCTGATGACTCTTTGGTGAAAGACTGTTAGTGAACATCTGCCCTTCATACTGCCATTACAATTGTTATCAGTGCATAAGGAAACCCAGGCCAGCGTGGTGTGACTGATCGTATTTACCGGGTCATATGAACAAAAGCTCTGCAGCAGGATGGAGGTGTTCTTTATTTGGGAATTAAATGTCGTGGCAGCGGATTGATTAGGTTTATCAGGTAAATTTAAAATGCACACAGCTGTATCAACAGTGAGGAGAGGAAGGTGGGGGAAAGCTGCTGAGTGAGTGATGAGGAGCTCATGAAGTAAATATGTCCTCCAGATGATATATTTATACACATATGAGCAGCGTTAGACTGGCTTATCGTGTCTTTTCACCAGTAAATGAAAGAAACGAAGTAGCTCCCCGGCTTCTTGAATGTGCCACCGGAGGGAACTAATGCTTTGTGGAAAACATAAGAACATTTTTACTCTCTATTTAAAAATTGATTTCATAATATTGGTATCTCTGCTGCTGGGTTAATAGGTGCGCTGGGCGAGGGATACATACAATTTGCAATGATGCGTTAGAGTCGTGCATTTAAAGCAGTTGTGTTTTCGGTCCCGTGACACACAACAAGAGCATATCCTCACCACATGAAGTTGTTATGATGGGTGTGGTATGTGGTGTGCATTGGGTTTAGAAGCTGTCTGGTGTGACTGGAAGAGGGTCCACTGAGAGTTCTCATGGTTGAAAACTGAAACAATGTGCCAAAAGAGGCTGAAAAGCTCTGTGGAGCTGATGCAGACTGTGAGGTTGGTTCTGTCTTGTGCGTTATATATATAGATAGATATATAGATGACCAATTATAATTAAATTGATTGTTTTGCTACAGTGACGTAGACTACAGTATATTCTCAGTTACAATGAACCACAGTCAGAATCAGATGCGACTGAAGTCGTGCTTGTCCAAAAATCTAATTAAACTGTGTGCAGATCTCTGAAAAGCTGCCTCGTGAGGTGTGTATTGCAAACAAATAAAGCTAATCTTTTCATAAAACATGAACTTTTCATCGGGACCTGTAACTTGACTAGTTTAACAACATTGTTGAACTTCACCTTGTTTCTCAGAATGCTCTCCTACAGCCTACAGTTCAGCTGTAGCAAGTGAATCTCGCCATGAACAAACTCTCAGACACTGTGCATCGCACAGTCAAACGAGCCTGCTGCTTTGTCGCAATTCTGTAATGAATGGAGTTTGGTAACTCATTCCACCACTTAAGAACCACAGAGGAGAAGAGTGTAGCTTGTGATTAAGGGCCCAGACGTGATGGTGGAACTAGACGCCTTTCATTAATCTCACAGCATAGGGAGCGAGATGGAGTGTAGACCTGGATGACGGAGTTTAGCCAATAGCAAACTGGAAGAGAAACTGTTTCCTGAATGTGTCACACTCCAGTTTTTAAGCTGCACCTATGAAAGTGAGAATTGCGCAGCTGTGTGAGTGACTGAGAAACCCAGTGAGTAATGTGAAGCTGAGAAGTTGAGTACAAACGTGCTGAAATCACTGATATATACACACACGTACATGTTGTTGGATGCTTAGGAAGTGTATGTGTTTGCTAATCAGGTCTATTATCAAAACAGACATTATTTTATTAGAATTAGGAATTTTAATAGTTTAGTTTAGTTAGTTCAAAACTGTGTCTTTGCTTGCCTCCAATGAAAAAAAGCACAGGACTTGACAGTTTCAGCTCCACCTCGCAGTTCTTTGGACCACAGCACCATTTTGTGGTGAGGAACATCTATTACATCCTCTGACTGAGCCATTGTTACTTCCTGAGGGAGTTTCGAAGAGGGCTGCTGAGTGGAGGGACTCTGCTGCTAATCAATCTTAGCTTTGTGATGCTAAGACTGAAGTTTGATCTATGATTGATGGGTGGATCTCATGGTATCATTGGTTAAAATCAATTGGCTCGAGATGACATATGCACACATTATATTTTATTTTACAACAGGAAAACAAGATACGATTTTGATTTAAGAATATAAAGAAATTTAGTTTTTACCCCTTTCTTGTATAAATTGTTCAACTGCTGCGCACATGACCAGGGCTGTGATCTAAAAAGGTTAAAAAGACATCATTCATCTGGATTTGAACGTTGAATCCGACTTTTACACAAATTTGACAACAGTGCCCCCAGGTGACCGTAACATTAGATGTGAACAGAGAGCTGTACAGTACAAACTGACTTATTCCTTAGTTAAGAATCACCAATCAGCCACCAATTAGCCCCAAACTAATTACCCGTCTATTTCTAATTAATAACCAATTTTTTTTATTTTTTTTTATTTTTCGGCTCATGCTCAACATTTTGTCTTACACTCCCTTCAAGGAAGGCTTCATCTTGTTCAATGTAATTTACATTTCATATCATGTAACAGTAATGATAAATAACACTTTACCGAAGCATTTCCTGTCTTTTGGCAGTTAATCGATTGAAACAAGGTCGAAACAAGTTATTTAATCCATTAATAAATCATTTGCCTTGCCCTGGTATTTGGCCAAATATCGGCGCAACCTGCCCACAGTTGCCTGGCCGCTGCACCTGCACCTGATTCACACCGGATTGTGCGTGCGTGGCAGTGATGTCACAGAGGAGGAGTCAGGTGCGCCTCCGCCGCGCTCACTCAGACCTGTCGGATCCACACAGATGTACGCGTCCCCGCACCTCTGAGCGCTTTAAGCGAGTTTAACCAACAAGTTTGTCTTTGTAACTGGACGCCAGCTTCGCGTCCCAGCGCCTGTGGTCGCGGTTTTAACGCGCTGAATGCCTCGTGGGTTTCTGCGAGTACTGCTGAGCTCCTAACAGGTGTTGGGGCACGCCGCCCGGAGAGAGAACATGTCCAATGGGAAAGACGCAAATGCTGCACAAAGGTGAGTACGGGCGACTGGGAAATGATTAATGCGCTGAAAGTTGGACGCAGTTTTCAAGGAAAAAAACAAACCTGCACAGGAAAAAGTATGATAATAATAACAATAAGTCACCTGTAACTGCTACCGGAAACGACAAGGAACGACTTTAATCCTATATTCCTTGTCATCTACCACCGCGCTTCACTCTTTGTCGTGCAATTGTCATAAAATAGTGCCTGATGAATTAAGAGTCGCTTGTGGTGGGGGTGGGTGCACCAGTCCTGTACTGGTCTGCATGCTCTCATGTAGTAACCCCCACAAGACAACAGGTGGGTCTCTTTAAATAAAACAATTACTAAGTAGATGATAACACTTAGTTTTTGATATTAATACTATTGAGGCCATAACACAGCCTGCTTGCATGATGATGCTCCGGTTGCATCAGCCTGTGGTCCAGTGGTGAAATCTAAATGTTTGCTGTGAACCTCTTACCTGCACATTGCATGGATCAGACATGTTTATCATTGTGCAACTGTGCCGCTGTTGACTTTGCATCTTCCTCTACCCAGAAAAAAAGACACTTGCAGTCACAGTCACAGTTTTGTGCATTTGCCTTCGCTGTGTGCGTGTGTTTACCCATGTGTTCGTGTGGCAGCTCCCCACAGATGACCCTGAAAGAGTGCCTGGATGAGTGCATGGAGGCCTTGGATCTCTTCCTTAACAACCACTTCAGCGAGAGCCTGGAGAGGCTGCGGCCAAGGTAACAGAAAAATCCCAAGTCCCCAGAGGATTGAACCAGCTGTTATTGTCTGAGTTTCCGTCTGTAGTGAACGCCATGCTTTGTTTGTAGCACTTGTGCACAGTGGTTTTAGCTTGATGTCAGCAGTATTTGGTCCCGGGTGAAACTTCTGTGGTGGGAACTGTGAAGCCGTGGCTTTCCTGTCAGTCAAGACGCGAGGGTGGCTTTGGTACTAGTTCTCCAGGATATGAGCTGTTTGCTGAAGCTGACGCCCAACGTCTGACTGATTCAACAGCCAACTGAAATGCAGCCCTGCAAAATAAACACTAAGCACAAGACACAGGGACGGCAGAGGAGATAGCGAGGATATAGAAAACCAGATATTTACTCTTATCTGTTCTCAGCAGGAAAATGTGTAGGCCACATGGTAGCAATCCTCCTAGCGTTACCTCTGTATGCTTACAGTATGCTGTGTGTGACGTTGATTGTGCGACTCCATGTTTCCTATGTAGAGTGAATGAGAGTATGTACCATGCTCTTATCTACGCCACAGTGCTGGAAATGCAGGCCATGATGACTTTCCAGCACGATGACATCAGCAATGCAGGAAATACCATGAAGAGTGCCCAGGATGTCTGCCAGAGGTCAGGATGTTGTCACCAGATTTTAGCATTTTTCTACTTTCATTTAAACAACAAACTGAAAATGCTCCATCATCACATCTTTTGAAAACACCTTATTCTTCTTTCACAGTCCGTGAGCCATAAATTGATAAAATGGCATTTACATGGCCTGTTTCTGACCATACTACCAATTTGACTGTGTTTGCATGGGCCATTATAGCAGCTGCTGAGATACCAGAAAAATGGGCACATTTAGCTGGTGGATGGTTTAGTCAGACGTGGTACTGGCAACACAGTGTCTCTTGCTGACGGTGAAATATTGTTTGGTGTTTTCAGGTTTCGACGGAAATCCTCAGGTTTGTCCAACAAATCAGTTGGGGAGTCGCTCGCTGAAGGTAAAAGGCTTGGACGTCTCGCTCCTTCCAATGTCAGTGTCCATTTAAAACTGTGTATTGCGACTGAAAAAAAATATGTAAATAAGCATTTTCCATTTTAATCGGGATAACATGCAGAAGTGGCAGTGTCTGACCTACAGTACTGTTAACTTACAGAATCAAACTGCTTCCATTAAAGAAGCATGGAGAAAACAGCTCTGTGAAGTGTGAATGCTGTGACTTTGGACTCAAAGCTATATGCTAGCATCAGCATGCTAACATGCTCAGAATGAAAGGCAGGTATAATCTTTAATTAAAAAAAAAATTCAATGATCTTTGTTTCCTGATTGGTATTTAGCTCAAACTACAGCAGAGGCTGGTGGGAATGTCACTTGTTTTCCAGGTGTTTTATTGGAGAACCTGATGACGGTGCTAAATGAAGTGGAAAAAGAAATACATTCTGAGGGGGCAGGGGCATGACCGTGCACAGAGTTTAATGGCAATCCGTCCAGTAGCAGTTGAGATATTTCAGTCTTGTGAAGGACCAACAGACGAGCATCGCTATCCATAGAGCAATGTAGCTAGCATGGTTAAAATACAAAAGCGTTGTCAGGATGTGATAAGCTAGAAAAGGAAAACTGAAGAGGAGTGGTCCCTGCACTAAACCATGGGGTGCACCGTGGAAGTTATTTTACAGTACTCATCTATTATAGCACATATATACTCAAGTGCAATATAGTAGAATGTAAAAGACAAAAGTAGTCTGGAAGCTCTCGTCTTGTAGATCAACCCGTACAGCAACATCTGTGGCTGGATCATCTTCTTCAACTTCTTTACTATGATCACTGAATGTTTCTAAATACTTTGTGTGTGTGTGTGTGTGTGCGCGTGCGTGTGCGCGTGGATGTGTTTTTGCAGTGCAGCTTCATGCTGAAGTGTGTTACGCAGAGTGCCAACTCCAAAGAGCTGCTCTCACCTTTCTACAGGTGCAGTAGGCTTCTCTGCTTGTTTTAAACGTAGAAGCACCTTTATTTATCTGACATACGAGGTGCGATCACTAAGTTTCAAGGCTGTTCCGAAAGGCATATAGCTAACTCTTCGTTTGCTTGTTATAGGCATAGTCTCTGCACTCTTTGATCGCACTTCGTATGCTACACAACAGCACATCAAGTTTCCACATTATCCGGGTTTTCAAGCATGTGTATAATTTAGAATGTGCGGAGTGAGAGTCTCACTTCAATGACTGCTTTAAATATCTTCCTCTCTCTTATTATTTTTTAATTTTGCAGGATGAGAACATGGTGAGTTTTATCAAAGGAGGGATCAAAGTACGAAACAGTTATCTTATATACAAGTAAGTAATGAATGAAAGACGGGGCGTATACATTTAGTGGTGTGTAGTGTTGATGGACAGTAAGGGTGTATTCAGAATGTGTTTAACATTTAAACCTGGCGCAAAATGTATTAGAACGTATTTGTATGATTTAAAAGCCATAGACAGAGAAGAGATGTTGTAGTGTTGCATTATGGGAAATGTATGATCAAATGTTTTTTGAGGTTGAACTATACAAAAGCATCAAACGTCAGGCCTCGCTCCGTCTCTGCTGCCCAGATTTTATTCATTCTGTTGACAATCCACACGTCAAAGGTTTCCTAACTTTGCTGAAGTGCAGATTTGAGTCGGGGTACTCCTTTAAGTATTTTTCGTGTGGTCACGTGTCATTATGCTGCACAGTATTGGCTGATCACGAGTCGTTACAACAATTGACACGGTTGCCTTTTATCATCCAGAGAACTGCATTCCTTCATAAAATCTACCAACTGTCTCAAAGGACCCAGCCACGTTCACTTAGAAGGAGGTATATCTTTTGGAGTAGGGGCGTTCAATCTGGTACGTCGCCAAATGATCTTTAAACACAGAGTGTTGATCATGCATGCTCTGTACAATCGTGTGTTTGTACCGTACAGTTAATCAGGTCTTCTTTATCCACAGACACTCTCTCTGTTTCCCCCACGGATACTCAAAGTTTTGGAGTTTGCAGGCTTCTCTGGGGACAAGGTGTGACGCATACATTCCCTGTGTTGTACATTTCCTCACTCGCTGACACACTAATGGTTGTGGTCCTGTTTTTTTTTTTGTTTTTTTTTTCCCAGGAATACGGACTGTCCCTGCTGCATGACGGCGCCACGGGGATGAATCTGCGCTCGATGCTGTGCGCTCTGCTGCTGCTCTGCTACTACACCTTCCTCACATTCATACTGGGTAGCATTGTCACCTGTCCACGTGTTGCATGGATCCAATATTCAGATGACTCTGACTGTGTTCAGATCTGCCATTAAACTCGACACATCACCTACCTATGGTGGACTTCTGTATGAATTTACCCTGTCTGTTCTTCCTCAGGGACGGGCGAGGGAGAGGTGGCAGAGGCTGAAAGGCTGCTGAAACCTTTTCGGCTCCGGTACCCAAGGGTGAGTCGCAGTGTGGATCACCTGCTTACGGCTTTCCGTCTGGTAATGACAGTGTCACTGTGTGCAATTTAGATGCAAATGTGGCCTCAATTACGGACGCCATAGCTTTTTGCTTTTGGATTTTTCAGAGTGATACCTGCGTGTTTACCGTCCCTCAGCTAATTTGACTGCTTGTTCTATTACCTCGTCCAACTCTTCAAACATCCCTGCAATTATTTTTTCATGGTTAAAAGTCACTTAGCACGATTGGTGGAAGTGACGACTGAGACTTGACAATAAGATCCACGTTGTAACGCGCCAGACTTGAGCCTTTATTGCCATTTAATTCAGCTGATGTCTGTAAGTGCGAAGCGTAGAGACTGAGTCATCTCCTTTGTCTCTTTTCCTTTCTGCCGCCTTGACCTCTCCACATCGTTTGTCTTTGTAATCTTTTAGTTTTAACACATCTCAGAGTACGTCACCGCTCTCTTACAAACCCCTCTCATCCAGTCACACACTCACAATCATCCCCACCCTGATTGCGTCTCTTACAAACCCCTCTCATCCAGTCACACACTCACAATCATCCCCACCCTGATTGCGTCCACCCTGATACTCGCTCCACCCTCCTCTCACGCGGTCCCCGTCCTTCCACCACCTTGCCTTCGTTTCTCGCGCCCCCCCCTCGCACCTTTTGAGCTATCATTCCTGCCACGCCACCTGACTCACATACTTGTAAATCCACAATCCCGGTTTCCACTCCACCTTTTACCCACATGCATGCCCATCCCAGAGAACAAACTCAGAGCTCTGACACAGTGTGTACCGAACCAAACATGGAAAAGGTCTTGGTTAAACACAGCCAAGAGTAATTGCTATACAGCAAGTCTGCTGGCAGATAGATGACAGATTAACACGCACTAGATTGAAAAATGGCGCAACACTGGAGGCTGAAGTGCACATTTTCTCCTCTGTCCAGGGAGCTATATTCCTCTTCTTTGCAGGCAGGACAGAAGAGATCAAGGGGAACATTGATGAGGTGGGTTTCATATAATGTGGCTCGAATGATGCTCGATTTGTTTCATTTCATGCATATTTAATGTTTCTAATAGAGGTTTTTGCAAGTGAATACATGCTTTCTTGAGAGTAAGTGAAGCATGGTTACTTGTGTTACCATGGTAATGTCAATGCCATTTAGCCCCTGAGCTACAGCAGACCGCTGCCCTATGTTAATATTTAATACACAACTTAGGTGAAATGCAGTGTCACCCCTTTATTAATGTGGTATCTGATGTGATGTCACCGTGCTACCAGGCAGTGGCGCTCTTTGAAGACGGCTGCAAGGCCCAGCAGGCGTGGAAGCAGTTCCACCACATGTGCTACTGGGAGCTGATGTGGTGCTTCACCTACAAGCGAGCATGGAAGATGGCGTACTTCTACGCAGACCTGCTGAGCCAGGAGAGCCGCTGGTCCAAGGTACAGGATGCAAGGCGGGCCCGAGGAGATCGGAACAGATCGAGTTGGATGATCTGTGAATACACAAGTGTGTGTGTGTTGAGCTTGTTAAACAAAGGATTCACTCATTTCACTTCTCAAGATGTTTGTGTTTGTCCGTTAGGCCATGTATGTTTACATGAAGGCTGCTTACCTCAGCATGCTGCCCAAAGATGAGGCCAGGCCTTTTGGGGAAGATGAGATAGAACTGTTTAGGTAAATACACACACACACACACACACACACAGTAACAGGACTGTGCATTATCTCAGACACACACTGCTATCATCCCAAGCCAAGGCGAGGTGCATTGTTCACATACTTGACTATGTGCTTTCTTTGAACCTGCAGTATTAAAGGGCCGCATAAGTATTGATCCAGTGTTGAGCTGTTATACCTCTTGTGTTTACCACTAACAGGCTCGGGTGTGTGTTAAATTCGTCAGGCGATGTTCTGAAACAGAGAAACAAAATCTTTTCTCTGACTCTCACTTGATCCAGCATGATTTTGTTGCGCGTAGCTAAGACTCGCTCAAGGGGAAGTCTGGCCCTGAAATCTGTTGACGGTTGTGCAAGTTCCTCTGTCGCAGGAGGATAGCCGTGGAAATGTAGGTGGGAGTTGGAGAGATCGTTGTTTTGGAAGACAGAAAGTGCAGCTCGGTGTTATCTCAGAGATAAAAACAGGTTTGTTGCTGCACGTTTCTAAACTGTGTGCACCGGATTTCACTTGAGCTTTCATTGGCTGACTTGTGTGGATAAGGAAACGCTGAAGTTGGGGCTGGTGCCAGCTGTGATGTCACGAAGTCGCGCTTGCACATCCGCTCGTTTAAAGTTCAGGACAGCACAGAAAAACCTTCCTCCTTCAGACGACAGGTGGGGAAAACTTTCCTGGAACAATAAGCAGCAGGGGAGCAGTAGAATAATCAGCAGTCCAGCCATTCAAATTCACTTCTGCCATTGTTGTGTTTACAGTGCTGACTTCACTTTGCATCCTTATATAGTGCCTCCACTGTTCATGGGCTTAATTGCACATTGCAAATGTGCAGCATTAACATTTAAGAATGTGCACAACCAAGGCTTCAAAGGAATGCCTAATATGGGCAGGGCAGTCTTCATGTTTACACAACCTTCATGGGCTACACATGAGCAATCAAATGACTGTGTAAAGTGACAGTGCATTTAAAGTGACAAACCCACAGACAACAGTCATTCATCTCATCCTTCGCCTGCAGTTCTTCTCAGCCCCATAGTGTTTCTAGCATCTTTCAGGTTTAAAAGTGAGTATATCAGAAGTTTTAGGTGCTCTCTCACGTATTTTTCTAATTTGACGATTTTATTTTGCTATGTTTCCTAGAAAAGTGCCAACATTGAAGCAGAAGATTGCAGGGAAGTCTCCACCGACAGAGAAGTTTGCTATTCGTAAGGCCAGACGCTACAAGGCTCCCTGTCCAATCAAGCTGCCAGTGCCAGTGCTGGTAAAGCTACACACACACGTGCATGCACACACAGAGGCAGTGGGTTTGACTCACAGAGTCATGGTAGTAATGATAGTTTCATTGTAGGAGATGATGTACATGTGGAACGGCTTCAGTATGATCAGCAAACGACCTGAGCTGACTGAGGGCATGATGCAGACTTTAGCGGAGGCGGAGCGCGCCCTGCAGGAGTCTCCCGGTAACACAGCATATCCTAAACCATGTGCCAGAAGAAACAACTCTCACTTAAAATATACCTGTGCACAAAATGAGATCACATGACACACCTGCGTGCCTGCCTCCATCCTTTACAGAAAATGAGTATTCGGTGGACGACCGCTGTGTGATCCACCTGCTGAAGGGTCTGTGTCTGAGGAACCAGGGTCTCCTCCAGGCTGCTGAGGAATGCTTCAAACAAGTGTATGCCAGGTGAGACGCCGCCAGTGGATTCATTTTAAATGTGACTGAGTTCTTCCCTGCTCAAACTATATATTTAGCCAACATCTCGCTATTTTGGTATTCACACGATTAGAATTAAAAACACAAACTCTTCCAAAACCACCCTTAAATGACTCCCTTTAGTATTTACTTAGCTTTTCTCGAATCTCAAGCGAAGCCTCTGCTCCTGTCTGTTGTTTCAGTAACTGTCTAAGAGCAGCTCTTACCTGGAAGCGCTGACAATGTAATATTTACTGAGCAATTATAAAATCCTCTCAACTCACCTGTCAGGTCACAGTCAGTCCCACAGCAGTCAAGACTGACATTACTTGAAATCACACTGACATCTGCCACTCATGACATTTGTCATCTCTTTGCACGGACAAATACAACCTACACAGCTCTGCTGAGCATGTCACATGGTATTGACCAAACACATGTATGTAATGTAACTATGACAGATCACCCTCATTCTGTGTGTGCACAGTGAAAAGAAGATCAGGTTTGATCACTACCTGGTGCCCAACTCTCTGGTGGAGCTCAGCCTGCTCTACATAGACCAAGGCAGGAGGGACGAGGCTGTTAAACTACTGCACAAGGCCAAGTAAGTCACACCTTTACAGCAGCTCCACTGAACTAATGGGAGTTGAAAAGGTGCCCGTGCTCTTGCGCATGCAGTAGTGGAGGGCTGTGAATTATCTGCATGGATTATTTTAAGGTTGCACACTTATATGTTGTAGAAATACTAACTGTAATGAAAGAACCACAAATATAACCCCTTTCCTGCTGTTTATTTGCTGTTTAATTAGCAGCCGTGGTTACATTTCAAACCAAGCAAGTAACCAAGTAAAATGTACTATGTACAAATTATCTATTAATTGATTGAAAACAAAGAAGGATCATCTCACATCCCCTCAGAGTAATCTGGGGACCCATCTGCAGGGGGCTCACCTCTCAGGTCCACACAATCTGACTGTCTTTGCTTCAACATTAATATGCCGCTGATACATTGATGCATCAGTTTTCACAATCTAATAGCGTCACATAGACTAATATATCAGCAACAGGGTATGAATACTTCCACAGAAACCAAAATGCGAAGATGAATGATTCATCACACATGGAACACAGCGTGCTAAACGGGGAGCTGTTGTTGACTCTGCACAAAGCCACGCAAGCCGTTTCTCCATGTATCCAGACTTTGTGCTAAGCTAAGCTAACCAGCTGCTAGCTGTAGCTTCATATTAACGTGCAGGAATGCTAGTTGGATTAATCCTCTCATCTAACCCTCGGCTAGAAAACTCCTAATCATGATTCACAAAACTACTGTGACACAGCGTTGTTGATTCTTCTTACACTCCGACTGAAATTGTAGCACTGATTCACTCACCATGGTTTAAATTAGTCCATATATACAGTGTGAAATGTACAAATATAATATATAAATATATTATTATTTATTTGCTGCTGTTGATACTCTTTCCAGCATCAGTGTATGGACTGTAGATGGAGTGATCGTGTGCAGAGGGCTGTGTCTATGGTTGCTTGGCTCGGAACACTAGAGGGCGCTGTCTGCCTAGTACATACATGCCTGAGAGGCTGTCCAGTAGCTTTAAATATCAGCCCGTATGAGTATGCATGTATACTGACAAAAAACAAATTCTCACAATGTGCAAAACAATTAAAATGTCCCTGCAGGTGGGTAGGTGGCGCCATCTTGGCAGTACTCATAAAACGCCAATACTCGCTCTTTTCGTGTAACGCATTGTGTTGTGGGCGTGGCGCCCCCTGTCTGTCACACTTCAAATGTCCCTGCTGTTTTTTGACTTAACAGGCAGAATTACAAAGAGTACTCGATGGAGTCCCGTACACAGTTCAGAGTGCACGCTGCTCTGTCCAAACTCAAGGCTGACCCCGGTGAGGAGGAGGACACTCATCTGTAGGAGGACGCTTCCTCGTGACTGGAAAGGCGTCTCACCCTGGACTTTGCCGTTCCCTCGCAATAACTGCTGTTTTAGCTTGACAGTTTTTAAACCTGCAATCAAGTGAATGCTGGGTATTTTATCACTGTGCTCAGACGCACCTTTTAAGTTATCCACGCCATGGTCCCCTCCGGAGTGTCACCGGACTGATACAACCTGAATATTCACAGGAGCCTCTTTCCCACACTGGCTTCCAGCAGCATCGAGGTGTCAAGTGGAGTTGGACACTTTTATCTGAGGGACGTTGTTTATAGATGAGACATTTTATTCTACGGACAATGTTTTTATTGTTATTGAAAATTAAAGAACACTCACTCTTAATCAACAAGTGATCGGCAGCCACTATAAATATCAAATGCAAGAGATTTTCTGATTTAATGAAACGTGTAGTCATGACCGTATCTTACTGTGTCGAAAGAGCTCTACTTGATTATTATATAATGAAGAAACCTGCAGCACATTGTGCTGTTTTTGAAATGAACTCGCTTTAAGGTGTTTACATGAAGCTGCCAAACACAAGAGTTTGCACAATTGATTTAGAAGACAGTGAACTGGCTTGATCCACAGTCAGCAGCCAGTACTGTGCACGCTGAGTCATGCGTTTGTCCAGTTCTGTATTGCTGCAGTGGATATGCATAGGAGCCCGGCATGTTAAAGAGGTGAAACAACAGTTTACTTCCATTCTAAATATCAGTTTGTGTTCCTTCCTCAAACATTTGAATGTTTAAAAATTATTTTTGAATAAATAAATTTTAAATTTTAACATCTGTTCTGTCCTAAAATGCACTAGAATATTCATCCTTCTGTAGTTTGGCATCTTTTAGTGCTCATCCATTAAAAATCTGGAATCAGAATGCGGTCTGTACAGAGATAGATTTATTTCACTGACAACTAAATACATAGAGGGGTCATGAAAATGTTTAATAAACAGGTCAGGGGAACAGAAACACAAATGCTGTTTTCTTTCGTCGGGGTCACAACACATGCAGCCTGCTGCCTCACAAAACCAGGACTAAACTGTCATTCAGATAATTAAACTGTCCCACTGCAGTGTGTTGTGCAGCACAGCTCCCGTTTCATTAAATGCAGATATACCAAAGCTCCACCGTTATTTATATCTGAAATGACTCAGTCCAAGATTATGAGGATTCAGCAGGAGGTGTGACGGGGGCTGCCGTCTGCTCCTCTTTCAGTCTGCGTTTCATTAGTTTCTTCTTCTTCCTCTCTTCCTTTTCTATTTCAGCAACCATTTCCAAGAACTTGGGTGTCCGGGGGTCCACGGCGTAGCCAAATCGCTCTTTGGCCTCTGCCAGCAGCCTCGCACGCCGAGCTTTCTCCTCCCTTTGCTTGGTTTTGGTTTCATGCTTTTCTCTGCGCCAGTCGGCTATCATCTTGGGCATTTTGGCCATGTTAGCTGCGATGAGTTTCTCTCTGCAATGAAAATAGAAAAGATTAGTATACCAGATGTTTATGTGGTTCATGAGGCATAGTTGCACAATGGTGGGACGGTTCAGATTAGGTCTCAGATTACTTTACATTTCTCACAGGATGAATTGTAATAACTTTGATCCCTGGACTAGTCTTTGTGTGTTTATTTGGTTTTAGCTCAAGACTAGTCACTGAGTCCATATGTCTTTTTCCATTAAATGAACAAGAAAAGCTTTGTGAGAAAGAAAATATGGCTCATACACTAATCAAATCTGCATGATCACAAACACCCACATCCACACAAAGTCGGAGACAGTGCACGTTAATGGACATTGCATGGATTTGATGGTTTTTCTCCCTTTAGTGGAAGCAAAGACTGGAAATCTTCAGGTTTGATGCTGTTGGACAGAAAAGCTAGAGATCTGAAGACTTCACCTTACACTTTGGGACAGCGATGGAAACTTCCACCACCAACTTCCACCAAATAATGAATTACTTTGATAACTGGCAGATGGATCGACAATGAAAATAACAGATACAGCCCTGCACGTGTGCATACATACCTACACTCATGCACCCACACTGACAGCCGGTCTTATTAAGATATTAAAGATACTGCCCTTTTGCATTATGGGAACTCAAGGACACAGCAGCTCTCTCTCTTAGTTTATATGGAGGCTGACTGAGCTGGAGTCTCTTCCACAGCCCGTGTCCATGTGTGGGTGAATCCTCTGCCTGTATTTGCAGCTGGTAACGTGTTCATATTTCTTTTACTCACTTTGTGCCTCCCGCATATTTGCCAGAACAAAATGTTAATACACGAGTTAATATCCTGACTGGCAATGTTCCTGTTGACACAGGGCTGAGGTGAGAGTAAACAGCAGGATAATACGCAGATTGAATTCCGCTGTCCGATAATTGACGCACTGGAGTTAGCTACAGTAGCATACTCACTTAGCCAAACGTTTTTGAGTTTCCTCCCTGTCCTTGGCCTCAATGTTCTTCAGCATCACCTCTAACGGAGGGTGCCACTCATTTTCCTCCTCCATGATCTTGTCCAGCTCCTCGCGGCTGGGCCACAGCGACGCGGGGTCGATGCCCGACGCTGAGCCGTAGCGACCGTACAGCTTCCTGTCATACCGGCCCGTCTTCTGCCACTGCGGCGTGTTCTCGCTGTCCTTGTCTGGGATATACGGCTTATCGATGTTGAGCTTTAAAGGTCTGGGGTTGTAGGACGCTGTCTGCAGGAGAACGCCGCTTTTAGAGTTCGCAGAAAGTAAAGTTTTAGTCGAAGAAATGCCCTTTAACGCCCTGCACAAACCAGCCGTCCTCCTGCTTAGCATGGACGCCGCCATCTTTATTGTTCAACCGGAAGGACCCGGAGTATATACAGAGGTGACTACCGCAGTGCCTGTTCAACACGGCAGATGGGTCCTCCAGGCGCTCTGGGATGGTTATTATCTGCAGGTAAATAATCTGTTACTGGGATAATATCAGTTCATTTATATAGTACATATCAATACTAAAAGGCAGACTTATACAGCGGCCAAAAATGGTCAAGATTGTTTGACAAAATCTTTAATAGTTCATACTGGTTTGTCATTTTATTTAGCAAAGGTTTAATATTCCAACCATTCTCTATTTGCTCTTATTTTTCATTGTAACATGATTGTTCAAATGGTCAAAGACAGTAATCTGAAGACAGACCTCTGGTGTTTGGAGTATTTTGAATGGGCAGTTTTTATTGTTTCACTTTGACATTTATGGACTAACGATTAGCGTAAACCATAAAGATCTCACTGTTATGCACATTTCATATCTTCGAGGCAGTCCAACTAAACAAATGCTCTTTCTCCCTGTGGTTTGCTCTTTCACATCTGTTTCAAACATTTTCAGTTTACAGTATTTCATAAGAAATGACTTCTCTGTTGACATGGCCAAATGTCAAAAGGTCCATAGCTGGTAAATTAATCTCTTTCAGAGGCGCGCTCATTGACTCTCAGGAGTTAAGTTCAGCGTGGATGTTTTTCACCAAACATCCGCGTCGACTTGGAAGTAGTTGTGAGCAGGTGGGCTGTAGCCAGCACCAAAGAAAGGGAGCTGCGGCTCTTTTAACACCTTCTTTGAACATTTAAGGACCGCTGGGCAGGGAAATAAACCTTCTTTGAAAGAGAGGATCTTTTGTTTTAACCTCCTTAGCTCCACCTCCTCCTTCCTCCACCCTCCCTCAACTTTTATATTTGATTTCTTTTCAAGAAGCGGAGATAGAACAAATGGGGTTGCTGTGGAGTGCAGCACTTACAGACACAGATGTCATCGCTTTTGTGTCGTGGGAGCGCGCAGAGCTCTCCATCGTCATTAAAGATTTAGGGTTCCCATGGCAGGGGTAGCACTAGGCTGGAGGTGGGGGTGGGCATGACAGAGGCTTAATTTGGCTTAGGAGCGATCTGGTGCCAAGCCCGGGGCTTTAGGGATCACATCAACGTCAGTCACAGGCAAATAGGCTTGTTAGCAGTTAGACGATAAGGGGATGGTGGCAAGATGACAGGTCTATTTCTGAGTGAGCATGCGAGTAGGAGGGATGGGTTATGTATTAATACGTGTTTAGGGAAGTTATATAGAACATACTCACCTGAATTACGAATCTCTCCTGAAACGGTTCATTTGCACTGCATGTGATCTGTAGTTCCTCTGATGGGTTTTGGTATTTTCTAAGTGAATAGCTGCATCTGCATCTGGTCACTGAAAGGCAGATCTCTCAGAACACAATGTGCCTTGCTGAAAGAGCCCTGTAGCATGTGCTAGCAAACAGAAATTCGAGCAGTTCAGGTGCTCCCCCTTGAAGGATAAAGTCTGCCACAAGTACAACCCAGTGTGGTAGATCATGTCTTTTTTAAGCACCTGAGTGTGTCAAAGAACACCGCCGGAGGCTTGTGGACATTCATGCACACCAGACCAGAGCTGCTGTTGCCAACTTCGGCTCGCTGTGGTTTAACAGCAACGCTGATACCTGTTCCTTTAAGGTCTGTGGTTTCAGGATTTGGAATAAGATAATAATAATAATAATAAGTCTTTGAACGTTAAAATATGAAAAGCAACCACCACCATCTTAAATAAAGAAGCTTTTTGTTGTTTTGTTTAAAAAGGTTGGGGGAATTTTATTTCTACAGAAATTTATCTCTTTTTTCACCTCAGTCAACTGAATAATCCATCAGCGCAGGAAGTAATGGGCAGGTGAAATCCATGGTTTGCTGCACCCCTGTTCACCATCCCTGACTTCTCTTGCGCACCTTCTCATAATTAACTAAGGGCACCATCAGTGGCCGTCAGTGTGGGACATCTAATTAAAAATTTAAAGGCCTCCACGTTCTTATAAACACATGCAAAATTCATGCTTATATGACTGGAACCGCAGTCTCATTTCAGTGACCTTTGCCTCACTGCACCCATTTAATCCTGTTATTACAGCTCATGATTTTTACAAATGGTGCCCCCCGTGCAGCTGTGCTTTAGGTTCTGAAGTAGGATGCTGTAATTTTAGCCTCTGTGAACGTGGCAATGAACTGCACCAAATAAAAGTCTCAGGCATACTTTTAATAAACGGCTATTTGATAAAATAATTATTTGTCATATGTTACTTATATTATTTACTTTTTTATCCAAATTCTCTCTCTCTCTCTCTCACACACACACACACACACACAGCCAGGGTTTGCTGTCTTCCCTATGAAGATATTTGCCTTGTCAGTGTAACTTTGTTGGCACAAAGAAAATAAAAATCATAATAAATTGCGTCTAAATGGACCACTCTGTGTTGGCCTTCAACAATGACGGGGTTTTACTCAGAATTCTGGCACCGAGATTTGGATTTGTCAGCAGTTCCCCAGAACAAGGGATGAGGACAAAATCCAAATAAAAGAGAGCTGAGCCCCCAAAATATCTCCATTTCCTGGTAATGACATCAGACTGTGGCTTTACTGCACAAAGTAAGAAAAAAAAGGACAAGAAAAAAAAGCCTCCTTGGTGAGACAGGTCCCTGTGGCGCTGGTGATAAATTACAGCTTTCTGCAGAAATCACACATAAATGAACAATCCAAAGGTAACTAGTGTTGTCCTTGGCAATGTGGGTATAAATTTCTCAAAGATAACTTGAGCTTCCTCCTCAAATGTGTAAACTCTGCAGATTTGTGTGGCATTACCGATGCCTCAATTTGCGGTTCCTGAAAGGCCATCGTGCTCGCAAACAAAAAGGAGTGCAGTCATGTGCAGATTGTTTTACTGGAGTCTAAGTCATGGCTGTGATCACTCTTCAAGCTCTCTGCAGGCTGCTTTTTAAACACCCCAATTGCCCCCCCTCCCAACTAATGTTAAACTTGGACTTAGCCCAATTCAGAACTGCCAACGTAAGCGGTCTTATGAAGGAGTTTCGTTGGTGGTGGTGGGGTGGAGGGGCTGATGTGTGTGTGTGTTTGAGGGAGAGTGGAGGGCAGAGGAGGATGGTGAGCTTTCAGTGGGGAGCAGCAGAGTATTTTACAGTAATGGATGTACCACATGGAGATCCAGTTAGTGATGCGTTTGGAGCATGGCGGGGGGTTTGGAGCGCGGTGTGGGGGTGTCTCAGTGCCCTGCCGCACTCTCCACTGAGTTTGTGGAAAAAAAAAAACCTTAGGGGTGGCTGTGGATTTCTGAAAGACTCATCCACCTGGTCGGAGGGGTGATGGAGAGATGGGGGGAGCGGAGCAGCGTAACCACCAGAGAGCTTTTATTTCTGCTCACTTTGCAGCAAAGAGCGCAGTAAAAACAGCAAGCTGGGACTCTGTGGCCTCCCACCGCATTTCCTGCCACATAATGGCTGTAACATTTTAACGAAATTATCTTGCATCACAAATCTTTATGTGTCACGTTCATGTAAACACCTGAAGAGAAACGCATTCCTATAAACATACGGGCGCACTGGGTTTACATAAAGATTTGGCATTTGTTCCCAGTCTGTAATGGCTCTGGATTCCCGCGGTAGTAAACAACTGTGCCACTGTCTGCCCCTGGTACATTAAGATTTTTTCCTACAAATGATCAAATGGCCTTGGGAATTGAACAGATTGTGGTTTATGAAAAAAAGCCCGATTTGACAGATTTGTAAACAACGGCAACATCTCCAAAATGTTTAGCTGTGATGGAGATCATAGTTTCTCCCTTCTCTTTGGGAGTCCTCAGGCCTGCACGGCCCAGCCCAGGGTCCTAATGAGATGATGAATGGGAGCATACGGACTGATGGAGGCTCTCGATCCACCAGTGACTGCTAATTTTAAGGGGAGATTCATCAAACGTGGGCCTGCACTCAGATGCACCTTCATAAAACAGTGCCGGGGTCCAGTGAAGATGAATGGGGGTAATTATCAGCCCTACCTGTTCACAGCCATCCTCCCTTTCTCTGCGGCTTCCTGGGGTTCCAGAGCTCGTAATCTGTCTGCATGATGAGCTGATGCCTAAATCAAACTCCCCTTTTTACTGATAGATCTCAATTGAGTCTGAAGTGAGAGATTATTCTACATTATACTAATGCACCCGCATTGTTGCTCTCATCTGACACAAAATGCCTGAGTGCTACATTGAACGTCCCATTCTGCACATTGGCACCAAATGATCTAATCACTAGGCTTTTCTCCACTGATACAGTCAGACTATAAGTGCTGCTGCTATCACATGGTCAACAGAGCTATTACTGCCTGCACTTCCAGTTGGCATTGTTGTAAAATGTCATTGGGGTCGATGAAATCTCCTGCCAGAGGCACTGAATATGTTTTCTTGCTGCCAAATTGCCAGAACAGTGACCACTGATAGAGCAGTTAGGAGATAATGTGACCCAAACTTTTACAGTGCTGGAGTTTCATTTCCTTGTTGGCACAAACAGAGCCGCCTTTAGAGATTTTCACTTTTTACCCCCTTTCCACCCAAATTGTCGGATATATGACTTTTTATTTAAAGAACCCTAAAATCCGCTAAAAATAGACAATTAACTACTTTCACAGAGATGCATTTGCCTCTCTGTGTTTTTCCTGGTGCGTTATGTTCAACCTCACAGCCGCTGTTACGACATTGCCTTAAAAGAGGGCTACAGAAGCAAGAAATATGGCAATACAGCTGTCTGTTTGTGTTGCATTGTGCATAGTATAAAGTACAAATCACCTGTTGCTCCCACAGACAGTTAGCAGCAGTAATGTTCCTGGCCATTTCACTGTTTACATGGTAACGTCCACGCGGGTCACAGCATGCTTCTGCAAAGTCATTTGATCCGCTTTTGAATGCTGATTGCACCCTTTCTCACCAAAGAGGAAAGCCAGATGTTTGTGGTTCTTGGTGGATTTCTGGCAGTGTAGAAGGGCCTTTAGTGAGTGAAAAAGAGACAATGTGAATCTTTTCACTGACGACAAACCAATCATAGCTTAGTAACTAGGAACACACACGCAAAACCTGTCAACTTTAGATATTTCGGCACGCCATGTGGCTGCAGCGTGTGGGGCGCTCTGCATATGCAGAGTAATGACTTTCCAAAATCTAAAACAAGTGTAAGGGATAAAACAGGGTTTGTCTGCTCTAAAGTGACCTGCAAACATTAGCATGTCCAGCTAACTAGCTCAATGCATATAGTTGTAACCAGCAATTGGCTTCTTCTAAGGTCAAGGTGCATTTTATTTATTTACATATTTAAAGCATGTCTCATTCACAACGCGCATCTACTGCACAGTATTTGCCAACTGTGTGGAGGCCGGGACACTGTCACAGTTTAGGCTAATGTGAAAGGCTCTGTCCTGCTCTTCATTGTATTAGGTTTACCATGAAAACACTAACACTAAATAGATTTACAATACATATAGATTTACAACTTCATTTACTGATGAGGGTGCAGAATTTCACATGCAACATTTAGCTTTAGCTTCAAACATTTTGTCTCCTCTAACTTTTGTCTCCCCCTTCTGGCAGCGAGAGTAATCACACAAACACTGTCGTTGTGCGATTGGCGCATACCGAGATGTGTCACCAGTAAAACTGTTGCTATCCTACCGTTTGACACGACTGGTGTGCCCTCGTCTCTTGAACAACTGTGTTTTTCTAGCGTAGCGTAAAAGTTTACCGCTTTCCTGTTCTGATGCTATAAGATGCACTGCAGCTGTTTTGCAAGAGAGGCTTTGTTCATTTTCAAAGTCACAACCTTGGTGACACATCTTGGTGTGATGGCACCCGTAGGATCTGCAATGCTCCTAGCTGCTGTAGCCTGCTCCATCACTGCAGTTGCTCCACCCTTCAGCTTTGGCAAACCAATCTTTGCTGGGTGACGTAAAAATGCATCATTACCAGAGCAGGAGCGTCACACCAGACACATTATTTATATGGTGAAATTTACATGGCAGTGATTGGCTGAAACAGCATCGTGTGAACTGGCTCCGCTGGGATGTGATGGATGTTTGTTTGCAGCGCTGTGTAAATGTCCTGAATTAGAAAGTCAGTGTGAAACATGGAAAAAGGCAGATGGAGGCAACAGTTTTGACCCTTGGGGCTAGCATTAGCTTAACTAGCTAGCTAGCAATAGCTGATAATATCTGTCAGGGGCAGCTGTCATTTCAGCCTGCAGAAGTAAACTGCTGGGAAGTCTGCTTTTGTCTGTCTCTGTCCAAAATCAAGGCCCCTTGGTTAAAATAAATAAACCTGCCACCATCGTCAGCGTAAGATGCATGTGCACCGTGCAAGGATGGAGCGTTTGCTACAGGAAGTTTTGCTGTCGGGGCTTTCTGTGACCTACTCATGAGAGAAAGTTGAGTTACTGAAGGGAACAAAGTCCAAGCTGACACCTGATTTTACCTGTGACTCGACGGCGAGGGCGTACTGGACACACTCTGACTGCAGAGTGCTGAGTCACTGCATGTGCACGTTGACATATAGATAGACATTCACACACATGTGCAGACACATATGCAGCTATACGCCCCTCATTTTGGAGATTTTGGGACGGGAGACTCTGCATTACAGAGGGGGAGTAAATGAGGGAGGGCGGGGGTGCGTGTGGCACCAGCCTGGCGCAGACATCATTCCCGTTGCTCCCTTAGCTACGCCGGCGCCATCTGTCATCTGCGTGAACATCTGCAAACCCAAGGTGCCCTTGTCACCCAATGTTAGAGCAGTATGTTTGGCTTTTCCATTAAGGAAACCTGGAGTGATTCACCAGAACAAAACCTATTAGACTGGATGGTGTAGTGGTGAATCAGCTGGGTTGCAGCAGCACATTAAATCGTAGGATTCCTCCTCAGGCAACGCTGCCCGCCTGTCTACCATGTCTGGCTAGCATGACATCTCATCTACTAACTGACTGACAATTTGGCCTGAGTCTGTCGATTCTTTATGAGCCTCGGCTCCAAGGATGCGGGGTGCTGGGGAGGCTGCAGCACAAAATCAAGGATAATAAAAGCCATAAGTTAATAAAAAGTCTAAACTTGTAATGTTCTCTTTGTTTTATTACTGGTATATACTGTGTATGTGCAATCCAACTGTATTTGTGGTTAACTGTCAATATGGATTACTGTTATTAATTAAAATGCTTCTTTAGCTTGGTTGGGGAAGTTTTAGACTTCTTCAGGTTTCACACTGAGTCTAAACAACTTCAGAGATCAGGATACCAATCATTCTGTGAGACAAAACCCCCCGGGGAGAGTTCAGTCAGTCAGCTACAGCTACACTGTGAGCTAACTGTAAGTACTGCTGCTGTTCAGTCACACTTGTAGGTCATCCTCTTGCAGTTTTCAAGCCGTACTTCAGTGTTGCTGCCGGTGTAGCTGCAGCTTGGCCTGCAGCATGTTGGTATTCAAGTCGGCTGCCTGTTGTAAGGTCAAATGTTCTAAGATTGTTGTAAGATGCTATTAATAAGTATTATAAATGATCCCGACCAATCAATTTAATGCAAAACCAAGAATGTGGCGCGGCTACGTGGGTGACATCATTACATAGACTGACTTTCTCTCTCTTCGTCCCTGCAGGGCTCCTCCAGATTTCTTCCTCTGTCCCTCTGATTCTACCGCAAAACAGATGGTTGCGCCACATCCCCATCTCGTCTCTGTGCACTCGAGGTTATGACCAAAATTGAAATCATATTCATATTAGACTCCGGGAGACTGGAATGGCTGTGCCACGTTGTGGTCCTTTTTGAGCGGAATGCGTAGCTGCATCCCGGCGTCATCCTGAATCGAAATGAAGGGAAACAGATTGAGGGTAGACTCTGACACGCAGAGTTGATTCTAGTGGAGATATTTTCAGACGCGGAGAGCCGCTGGCAGATGGATTGCTGTGCTAAGACCGGACAGTGTATTATTCACCACTGCAGCTCTCCAGAGAGCGTTGCTGTCTATAGCGTATGGTGTTGAGCTGGATTACGGCAACAAGATCACAACAATATGCTCATTGTCCACCATGCAGGGATATAATCTCAAGGATTACTCTGTGATGAAACTGACCGCGGGCCTCTCTGGATGATGCAAAGTGATATGGGAGATTCCACGCGACCCTTGTTTGCGAGAATCCCTTTTTATTTTGAGATTCTCTGGTCTTTCAGGATCCAGAGTTTTATTTTCAGCTGTTCTCGCCTTTGTTGAAGCTGGACGCAGCAGTGGGCAAAGCTCTGCCTCCCACAGCTGCCGCTCCAGAAAGAAATGGGCAAACACGCGCAAACGGCGAGCTCGCCGCCATCTGCTGCGGTGAACAAGTGAGGATGCTGCTGTCAAGTTAGTTGTGAATTCGAAACAGCAGCTGAGAGGACACACTGTGCCCTGACCACACAGAGTGGCACCGCCGCTGCCCGGCTGCCTGGCACAACAGGCTCCATCTGACACACTGCTGATTTCACTCATGCACACACACACAAGCGATGAGGGATTGTGGGCCAACATCATGGATGGGATATAAATGTAGTGTGAAACTGAAGACCTCTTTCTAATTGAGATCCTAACTCTTCTAGTCATAGGGTAGAGTGTGTGAACTCCCCAGAGAATGAGCTATGAAATAAGGAACCTATAGATTTATGGTGCCGAGGTACAAGCAGCGTGAGTTCTTCCTGGACTGCAACGTGACCGTATAAGGCTTGTGAGCTTGTAACCAAGTCTCCTGTTGCTTCTTCTCTTTTTCTCTTGGTGAATGGAAAAACTGACCTCCAGTCTTTGTGAGCAGGTTATAGTTTTGGAAAGCCTCGCAAGCGTTCTCTGAGAAAATGTGCGCTTAAATAACAGAAGAAAAGGGGAATAGGTATCAAGCAGGCCTAGACACTGAGCATACAAAACAGAACCCAAACAAACACCCTGGGAGCCCGACATTCAACGGCGGCCAAGAAGTGCCCGGCGGAGAGGGCCTTTGAAAAGAGCACCTGCATGCTATAAGAGTCTCCAGAACAAAACGTCTAGCCTAAACAACTCTTTGCAACACCGACAGTCACTGCTTTTCTTCTGAGCAAGTTTGTATGCGTGGACAGAATCGCCACCTCGGCTACTTGACGTGCACTTATTTGCAATTTGTCACCTGGCTTGTTTACTTTTCTTTCCGTTCATTTAGAGCTCACCTTTGTCCTGACGGCCTCATTAGCAGCGGCCTCATTCCAGGAAGAAACCACCAGGTTGAAGCCCCGCATTTCTGAACCGAGCGACACGGCTCAGGCGCCGCGCTTTAAATGAGGCTTGGCCCCATTTCTCACGGGGAAGCTGCGGAGAGAGGAGCCAACAATGTGTTTTCACTTTCATGTGTTTTCATAAGTCATCTGGTTGGCCATTAAAGTTGATATTTTTCACAAGAAATTGCATCTTTTCCAAAAAAGAGACATGCTCGCGCTAAAATTAAATTCCCCTCCTCTGGGGTCGGCTGTTAAACGACATGCTCACAACATGCAGGGGCGGGTTTGGACCATGCAACATCAGTCCAGAGGTTTACACAGCTTCCAAAGGCTGCTTCTTGTTGGTCTTAGTTTCCTGATTGACAGATACAGAATGCAGTGAAGGGATGAGGAACAGTGCGTGTGTGCGTGCATGGATGGAGTGTGAGACAGTTGGCGCCCGCTCACAGACGTGTAAAAGCCCCCAGCCCCCTCTGACAGAGAAATAAAGGTCTGAAAGTGAAGTTCAAATCTCAAAATCCCCATGTTAGTCATTTTCTAGCTCATATCAAATTTACAGAACTTGTTTTCTCATGTTTTTCTGTTTAAATTATATTACCCTCCTCTCACAGGAACAGTTTATATTTTTATTATGTTATATACAGTTTACACGCTTTTTACAAATCAAGAGGAAAGACAAAACACTGAGTAAACAAAGAACAGAGTGTGATTAGATAGCAAAAAGTCCCATGATTCAACAGACAGCAATGTTTTTTAAAAGGAAGCTGAAAAAGGGGGGAGGTGAGATTTCCCCATCAAAATAAATAAAATGTATAAAGATGAAAAAGTAGTTTCCAAGTTGTACTTAGCTGTAGCCATTTAAATGCTAAAAAGCATTTTATATAAAGAATCTATTGATTGATATGTAGGAGTGTGTGTTGTTCTGGCTGCCACCGTGTGCGGCAGACCGGATTGGATCTCTTTCCAGAAGAAACATACCAGGACTGGCAGATTATCAGAACACAAGAAGCAGTGATCAGGACACCTTTGACCCTCCAACAGAGAGTAGATCTTATTTACAGTCACTTCAAACTGAGCGTCTGGCTCAGGGACCACTTGATCCCTCGGGCCCCCGTGCCTGTGATCAGTGGGCCCAGAGAGTAAGGGACTGCAGGAAAATTACTGAGCCTGAATGTTTATTTTACTTTTTCCTGTTTAATTACTTTAAAAAATATCTGTGCACCAACCCCTTGACTTGGGGGGAAAACCCAATACTGACCCCAAATATCTCAGGACAATATATTTACAGCAATGATAAGAAAACAGGACAACAAAATAATAAGTAGCTGCTAACAATAACAACAAAACTGCTGAATAACCAGCAAGTACTACTCACTACTAGCTACTTTCTAATAATAAGCAACAAGGAAAATAAAAATCTTTTTCATGATTAAATAGAATTGTTATAATTATAATTATAACAGTGCACCTTGCTGATGTAGGTATAAAAGTATAAAATTAATTAGAGAAGAAGAAAGTAAAGAAAAAACATAAATCACCCTCCTGTGCTCTCAGAAATGTTTGACTATACTCCTTTAAACCAAAATAAAAAAAGATAGACAGCCCCATTCCAAACACACACACACACACACACACACACCTTTTTTAATCCCAGTTCACACTTTTCACACAGTCCCTAATCCATCCCTGTGTGTGTGTGTGTGTGTGCGCGTGTATACGCATATATCCACACATTTAATATCCGATATTTTCTGAGGATGTCATACCTGAAGTTAATAAATTTCCCTTTTGATTTGATTTCTCCCCATTCCAGGTACCTGGAAGAAATTAACGGGAATGCGCCAGCGCCTGATGGGGAGGGTGTCAAAGTGATCTGATTGGTGGAAGAGGGGAAAAGGAAAGAGAGAGAGAGCGAGAGCGAGAGAGATGGATGGATGAATCGGGATTGCAGAGAGAGGAGGGGATCGGCTGAGAGCAGACAGACAGGGAGGTAAAAGTGAAAGCAGATGGCAGAGCTGGCACCTGTCTTACACTAAAATCTGTTTGGAGCCGTTTTCCACATGTCTTTTTTTTTTTTTTAAAAAGAGAGGCAGCCAATTCTGCACATTATGCCAAAAAAAGACACTCTCAGGTTTTAACCCTTTGTGACCATGCCCTCCCTCGGCTTTTCACTCATAATAGGATGCCCCCCTCTGAACAGGAGGAGATACAAAACCCCTCTCAAATCCTTCCACTCTGTCTCACCCGGGCCTTGTAAGCAAACAGAGGGGGCATTCAGAACAGGAGAGAGTCTCATTTAAAGCGTTAATCTGTGGGCCACATGCTGCACAACAGCAGAGGAGCAAACGAGCAGCACAGTAACAGACCTGACTACACACACACACACACACACACACACACACACACACACACACTCACACTCAGAGCAGCCAGGCTTGCCCAGGCTAAACATGGCATGTATTTGGCAACAGAGGGAGTCTGTTCCAGGTGGCTGCATATATAAGTTGCGATCAGTTTGAACCCTCTTAGGCCGCTCTTCACAAGTCCACACTGGTGCTTTTGCATGTTGGAGCCCGTTTACTGCTAATCACAAGGACTTTACATCAAAACACACTGCAGTGCACAACAGGCCGTTTAGTTTGGGAGATTTTTTTTTTTTTAGAAGGTGTGTTTTTCTTTCCCTCCCAGACAGAACATCTACTCGCAGAGGCTGCAAACCTGCACTCTGTGTCATTTTGTCTGCTGTCAGAGTCGTGTTATTGTAACGCCGCTGAGATGCCGACTGTTTCGAGAAGTCTGCAGCTGCCTTATGTGATAATAAAGTAACTCTGACTTTAAATATTCGCCGCTGATTCAGCCATCTCGGGCAATTACGAGCCACGCAAGATGATGATTTTCAAACCATATGAAGGGATGGAAATGGAAACCAGTTGTGGTAAAACAGAAGAAACATGTTTAATGGTGTACAGGACTAGAACAGGTAAATCCAACATATGGTGCAGTTGCAAGGGATGCTGTTAGCCATATTATTAATATATCAGTGTATTAATTTGGGGTTGTTAGTGTCAGGAATGTTTTGTTTTCCAACCAAACAAGATTTAACACAGTTCTTTTACAGTCTGGCTGTGTTATAGCTGTGTTTATAACAAAGAATTCACTCACATCTTTGCTCATGAGGTCATGGACGGAATCTTGCGCAAACCATATCTTGAAATTATTGATAACTAGCGCACGATGTAGTCATTGTTGCAGGATATATTAGGAATTAAGGACTGATGCTCACGTATATATGAGGTCATTTACAGTGACTTCACACATTCAATTACACGCAACCAAAGTGAGAAAGGCATATTTCTGATGCTTGTATGTGATCAGACTCTCTAAAAGCTGCACGGGCCTCAAAAGCATTTTATTCTATTTTATCAAACTGGTTGTCAAAAGGAAAAAACATCTAAATGCACCACTTATAAGCCATGTGGTTGAGTGTTTATCATTATTATTATTATTATATACTTTTTTTATTTACTATTTACTGTTGTTGATAGAAATGGCATTTGGCTGCTGGATGTTGGTGGTGCGCTCAGACCAAATAGTTCACGCATCAGGTGGAGACGGTCAGTCACAGACAGAAGCTGTTTAAATAGTAATTAAGTGAAAGAAGAATGAAAGTTGTGCATCAGGTGTTGCCCTCAACACTTTGATAAAAACAGCTTCCTGCCTCCATGAGAGCCGGCACTGCTGTGATCTAGCACGTGGCTCTGAACCGTCCTTTCATTCTGCTTCCCTTTGTTTCTTTTTTAAATGGGTGAAACATA
The DNA here is from genome assembly GCA_008933995.1 of Datnioides undecimradiatus. Taxonomy (NCBI): domain Eukaryota; kingdom Metazoa; phylum Chordata; class Actinopteri; order Lobotiformes; family Datnioididae; genus Datnioides; species Datnioides undecimradiatus. The sequence continues at coordinate 3,295,463 of WARS01000048.1, forward strand.
ACACATAACAGATGGGCAAACAGTGGCACATACAGTGCAACAGAACACATAATCACTGTAACAATTGACACATATGGACATGCAAAGACTGCGCGACAACAGTAAGCAGGGTTTCGAGTGCGTTATGGGAACACAGCGTGCATGTATGGGCAAACTGTGTCCATGAGTGGCAGGGTGTGTGTGTTTATGTGTCTGAAATGCTCATTTCTATGTAAGTGGATTCCAGCTGAATTAGTAGCACTCAGATTAATGTATATGTGTGTAAGCAACTGTAAAGCAGCAACCATTAAGCCACGAAACAAAGGAGGAATAACTGCTTGTTAACCACAAGTTAATGACTAACACTTATTAACATCTTATAAAGTAACTAATGATTATGGTTATGGTTATGGTTAATTAAAGAAGGTAATTAATTAAGTTAATTAAAGAAGAAACAAGCGATGAATTAATTAGGAACAACTTGATGTCATATTAATAAGCCCTTCCATGATAATTCGTAATGAAGGAATACATATTACATAATGCTGAGTTACTAGAGAAATGATACAGATAAGTAATAGATGGATAGTAATGGAGTAATGAGAGAGTACTCACTAACTGCTCAGGACTGTGTATCACACCTCGATTGAGTCACAGATACTCATTAACTGATCTCCATTCTGCCCCATTTTGTTCTCTAATGATGAGCCATTATCTGCTATGTAGGAATTATAAGGGAATTACTTATTAACAAGTCACTAATTAACATTAATCATCAACTAGTCAGTAGCTGATCTATAGAATTTGACAAGAAGTTGCTCATTAACTAGTGGTTAACTAGCCGTTAGTTACTGTTTTGTTCTCATAGAAGGCTGAAACTCAAACGTTGTGCCCCTTGTTGTAAAGAGTTGCTGATGACATATTCAAGATAGATCCTGTACTAATTCATACATCAAGTCATCATATCTTAATGAGTCATACATTAATTAGGAATTAGTTACATATGGTTTTTTATGAGTTTTACCTCAGATGCTTTAACCCAGAACTGCCCAAAACAGCACCAGCGAGCCAAAGCTGGCGCCTACCAGATGTTTGTAGTGAAAGGGAATTTTTTTTTTTACAGTTGACTTAAAAAATAACACAAATAATTGTTTTTGTTGTGTTGTAATTTGTTTTGCACGTGGTAAAATATTTTTTTTTACACATGTAGGATCCCTTATAATTTAATTTTTATTTTTTTTACCTGAGCACCGGCAGAGTGACACTTCAGGCAGCCAGAGAATGGATCTTTGGATCCTTTTTCCATTTTAACAACAGAGTACATTACAGTAGGTGCTTTGGCCCGTGATTCATTATTAGGTGTATACTTCTGGGCCTGCAGGGAAAAACGTCTGGACCCTTCTTTAAACCTTTGGTCCGTCAACGTCTCAGAGCGTCACTGGCGTCAGTGTGTGTAGTTCCCCGGTGTCACCAGCAGAGCGCGCCAGAGGACCCGCGTCTCTCCGTCGACTGTCTCGCCTTTATACCGCACTTAATCTGCAGCTCACAGCTCTACACGCATTCAGGCCTCGGCTCCAACACAAAGGTTGCAGTGAGCCAGGGAGCGTACACCTGTCAAAGGTTGTTGTCACCCACGCCTTTCAACTCCCACCAAAACTTTTATAAACTGAAAATAGCTCCTTTCCTTCCCTCCTCTCACTTTTCTTTTTTATTTCCAGGGGAACCACAAATTGTGTCCAGATTTTCACACATAGTAACTCAGTGTTTTGGGCTATTTGGAACTGAAACAATTACAAACAAACCTGTATTATACCCCTTCTCCGCTAATGGATCTGACTAAAGAAGACAAGAAAATAAAGCGTTTCTGTTTTTCTCCCCTCAGGTTATTTTAGATTGCGGGCTCATTTTCTAATTATGGTGGCCATTCTTTAGGCATGCAGTGCATGTTTCTCAGTCATTTCCAGGCTGTAATGAAACTCTGCACACACCACTGCGCAAAATAATACAGCCAGTATCAGCCGTGATTTGCTAACCTTTGACAGCACGTTGCTTTTGTGTTTGTGGATGATAAATCACGATCTGATGCACCATTAGGGTGTTCTTTCGCTTTCTTTGCAACGTGCTGACATGCTCGCAGGTTCGGTGGAGACTCTGCGTGTGCGCCAGCGTGTGTGTGAAGAAATGTGAGCCGGATGGAGACGCAGGTAGAGGAGGAATCCGAATAAAGCAGACTGAAAACACAGAGGAAAGTTCATGTTTATGTTGGAGCGCAGGCTGGCACTGCCCCGTGCAAGATTTGAGCTTCTTGCTGGTGCTGGTGGTGCCCAGAGGTTGTTGCCATGCAACTAAATGTGGCACACACACACACACACACACACACACACTCAGAAACACACGCACACACATATACACACACACCAACAATGGTCTGCTTTATGAGGTGCCCACTGATGCCATGGTAACCTCCTCGTTCTGGGCAAGACGGGCAGAGCGGTGTGCCAAAAAAATGCCATGGTTCCTTTTTTTCCCTTTCTCAAACCACGTTGCCCAGAAACCTTTTGAAACTTAATAAGTGAAACCAGTGGGCAGACAAATTACGACGGGAGTGTGTGAGGGAAAGCGGGTAGAGGGGCTGAGAGGTGGGCGGGGGGGGGTGGCAACGTTGGAGCTTTAGTGTATCCTGTCTATCAAACATAAATTCATCCTTGAGTGGAAAAATGATGTTGGGTGATCAGAGCTACGCAGTACGCTTTGACTCCAGAACGACGTGCAACCTCACCCGGAGCAGAACTTGTGCAAACACTTAAGAGCGCGCGCCAGATCTGTTGCGCAAAAGTTAAGAGCGCGCGCGTATATGTAAGTGTGATGCATTGGCTCTTGTATGAGAAAGTTTTCTAAGTGGCGCACTTGACTATGAGCGATCAGTGGTTATTCAGTGTGAGCTCTTTGACCTGTGCTGTGGGCAAGCCGGAAGGAATCTGGTGCAGTTACATAACGGCGGCCTTCTCTGCAGAGGGAGCGGGCGCAGGGGACGCGAGGGCTCCGAGGAGGGGAGCGCGTTACTCTGTTGGCACAAATATTTCAGGTGAAAGAGCTCTGATGGAAAAGTTAAGAGCGGACATTAGTGAAAGCCTGTGTGTGTGTGTGTGTGTGTGTGTGTGTGAGTGAGTGGGGTTGCTCTATCCATTTCCATATTACCTAGGGTCATCTAGGCACTGCGCCCAGTCCCTGTGCTTTTAGGCCCCGCTGAGGCCTGGCGAGATTAAAAACAGGGCTGAATCGTGACTGGAAGGTAGCGATGGATGGATGCAGGGAGGAGAAGGAGGAGGGGGCAGAGAGATGGAGGTCACATGATAAAGCCCCGTCTAGTGCTTTTAAATTCCCTTAAAATGGGGATCCATGCCAAGCATGGCCCGTCGAGCGGGCTATCACACCATAACTGGCCCTGTAATTGCCACTCGTCCACCCCTCCTCCCCTCCCCTCATCCTTTACTACGGTCACCCACCACGCATGTAAAACACAGAGGCAGAGCGCAACACTCGCGGCAGGATCACCACTTGGGAATACATGCGATGTTAATGGCACTCTCCTTCACAAGCTGTCAATGCCTGTTAATGAACCCATACATAAACATACAGGTCTGCGTCGACTCGTCTGCAGGCTGGCGCGCGCAGACAGCGAGGACGGCCCGGTGGACAGACAGATCCGGCTGTGCGCAGACAGACAGACACATGGAGAGAGAGAGACAGAGTGGACAGGGAGGGAGACAGATAAATAAAGACAGCATCGTGTGTTGGCGAGCGGACAGGCAGAGACAGGCGGGCTGATCAAATAGATACAATGCATCAGATAAAATGTGCCGTTCCATTGGATTGAGCACGGAACTCAAACAAAAGGGCAAACTCAATTTTACTCTCAGACGTTTCTTTTTATTTTCTATAATAAGCATGACTAAATAAAATCCACAATAATGCCGTCCTCATGTGAAATGACTAACTGTTTATACCACAGAAGAAAATGACTTTCGTTTGTTTTTATTATGTTCATCAGCAGCAGATTTCGCTCCGCTTTGCGTGCACACAGCGAGCAGAGCAGGAACACGGTGCAGAGAGATGCGAACGGGACTGAAATCTTTCATTTAATTGTATTCTTCTTTTTTATATATATATATCAGACTGAGTGTAAACAGGCCCCTGTTTTTTTGGTCCAGGTGGTCATGGCAAAAGATGCGTTGTAGACTCTAAATCGGTGCAATGCACATTTAACAGGCTGCGTGGTGCAGCAGAAAAGCATGGCAACAACAGAAAGTGGTGTCTGGAGGGGTTGGAAGGTTAGAATCACCCATGTTAGAGACAAAGCATTTCAATATTCTCTGGTGTTCCCACTCTGAATTGTCTTTTAACTTGTCAGAGGTTTTGTTTTACATGCTCCAACTTTCAAAAATGACACACATGTATTTTCAATTGAAACTGATAGGAAGGTTTCATCAAGGCAGCAGAAATTGATCTTCAACATATTTTTTGTATTAATTGTAACCGTGCACTCTGCTGCATTAACTGAAATCCTCCCACTGTCTTTGTGGATGTGTTGACATGACCATAGAACTTTGCAGCTTGCACCAGCGTGTCTCAGAGAGATGGACAGACTCTGTTAGAGTTGCTCATTTTGTGCTGCATCCTCCTCCTAACAACAGGGCCTTTCAAAGCGCTTTGCATAAAAGATTAAAAACAATAATTAAATAAGGTTGTGAAAGACAAACAGGATTTCATGGAGGTCAAATAAAGTAGATGATAAAGTAGTATTAAACAGAGAGATGCCTGAATTAAAGGAACTGAGAGAAGACTTGCAGTTTTCAGTTTGTACCAGATATGCGGGGCATTAAAACGGAATGCTGCCTCCCCGTGTTTAGCTTTGACTCTCTGGGGACAGGAAGCAGACCTGTCCAAAACCATCTGAGGGGGCTGGGCGCTTCGTAACGCAGCAGCACATCTGGCGCGGAGCGAAAGCACCCAGTGACTTTATAAAACCAAAAAAGTGGTGTCACAGAGTCAATTCACTGACAAACAGGAAGTCAGTGTAAACACCTGAGAGCCACTTCCTGGGCCATATCCAGGTGATAGCGAGCTGATTTTACAATCCCCTTTTGCATTTATCGATGAAATGACCACAGTATTTCTTCTTGCATTGTACAAAGGAGCGGCGCAGACAGCACAGCTGACTGGAAGGCTTCACCCTTAACTATCAGTTCAATTATATGTCACATCTGTAAAAGTGCCCATAAAGTAAACAGCTGGGTACAATAAATCATAGTAGTCTGCAATGAAACAGTCAAAAAGATAAACTTTGACAAATTTTGTGCAGAACTTAATTAATTTTGTGCAAATTATAAAGACACCCTATATTTTATATTAGCTTCCATCATGGGCATTTTGACCCATGTGGTTTCCAGTAACCTGTGTATCACAAGATGTTAAAGTCGATGTAACTGAGCACTATCAGTGAGAAATAAGAGGTTGATGAAAGGGTCCCACACAACAAGCTGACAGGGTTTTTCAGTTTGCCATGAGGAGTGTCCAATGGAAGCTCTTCAGTAACCTGGCTCAGACATCTGAGCTTGGCCCGGGGCCTCCTGGAAAATGTATATCAGCACAGAGCACAGCCGATAGAAAGGAGCCGCTCTGACCGACATTGTGACCCGTTAGACTGTCGTTGAGCGCGCACACTGAGTGGGGACGACCACACCGGGCCATTTGCAAGTTGCTCCGTGTGTGTGTGAACACTCGTGCGCCTCAGTATTTGGTGCAAAGCTGGTGGGCTCGGTGAGGCTGCGCATGGCAGTGGGAGCAGTTTGGACTGGCGAAGCGAGAGGCACAGCTGCTTGGAGAGGGCTCCGTGGCATTTCTGTGTCTGTGTCCCCTCTCCCTCCAAACACACACACACACACACACACACACACAAACACACACACCGGAGCATACATACAGTATATACCCACACATACACACACCCTCTCTATCACTCACACCGCAGCAGCACCCTGGTAACAGATAGCTCCTGATTGGTGACTCCATCCGTGTTTTTGCCCTCATTGCCTGTGTTTTATATATTTATATATCTATCAGCAGTCCCAGGAAGAGGATTCTGGCGTGGGAGAGGCAGCGTGGCTTTGTGTGGAATGGCGTGGGAGAGGCAGAGTGACCCCGGGCTCAGGTGGCAGCTGTGTTATGACTTCTCTGCCAGGTCATGGTGGATGGTAGGATGGATGCTCCCCGTCTCTCCCTCATTCTGTGTCGATCGATCCGTCTGTCTCTGTTCTGTCTCTGCTGCATTCCTCCTGCTCTCTCTCCCTCTCTCTCCCTCTCTTCTGCTCTCACTCAAGACCCATGGTGTTTTGGATGAAATGTCCCTCGGCTGCAGAACGCGACATAATGTTGACATGTTGTGCACGCTGCATGTTTCCACACTGTGCATCTGAAACGACTGCGCGCTCAGTCACTTGCTAAAGTGTGTGTACAAGGTGTTTGGTGCTTAAGGCCAAAGGAAGGCCAGCCGCAGATCAGTCAGTCGTCTACCTTTAGCAGCTGTGTTAGTTCAGCCTGCTCATTAAGATCATGATGCAGTCGTGTGAAAAATCACTTATTTGTGTGGGTGTAAACCTGAGCAAAGTATTGATGGTGATATATATTTCAATATGTTTACATGTGGAAAATGCCTTTGAGCTGTAATAGCGATGCAGACACATGCACTTAGTTCTAATCACAAGTTACTTTGGGTGATTGACTCCATCAAAGATATCTGGGGCTTCTCCCAAAGGATGTTTTATTTTAATTAAAACCTGTTTTTGCCACCAGAGGAAATGATTGCGAATTTATTAAGGCCATGAAACACTTCGGAGTTAACGCAACACTTTTTTCCTCATGACCCACACTCCTTTAAACATCAGTGCTTCCTACCGCTAGTCCTAACCTGCCACATCGACTCAGTTCTGACATTTTTATAGGCGTCTCCTGCGATGACTCTCCGACTTGAGTTTACAGTACGACTAAAAATCAAAACGTCTGACTCGTGCCTGCTGTAAAAACACAGTTGCCGCTGTCTTCGGCGCGTTTGACCCTCAGCTTTTCTGTGCCACACACATCCACAGTTTGGATCTGATCTGAGAGCTAATTTATTCCAGATTTCACATATTGACAACATCAATCACTCCGATCTCTTGGTAGCAGTTGCGTTATTATTTCCCCCTCATGTGGCGGTTGGTGTTGATCACAGAGGTGTCTCGAGGCCTGACACAGTTTGTAAACCCGAGGGTTCCTCTCAGCGCCAGCCTGCTGCGCTCACTGCTATGTAGGGCAGAGCTAGACCCTCTGCCTGGGTGGGAATGGGGAGGGAGGGGGGAGGAAGAGAGAGAGAGAGATGGAGGAGGGAGACGGGAGGGATGGCAGCCAGCACTGGGGCCCCATGCAGGGATGCAGGAGATGGAGAGCGGAGAGGAGGGGGGCAGAGGGGTTACAGGGTGCTACAGGGGGCACAGGCTGGGCATGGCTGGCAAAGGAGCATTCCCTCCGTCTGTGGACATGCGGTGTCTCAGCTCTGTGATACACAAAGCCGGGGGATGAGGGGGATCAGGCAGGTTTCATTGGGATTATTATTTTCAGACTTTTAGTTGTCCATACAGTCAATTCTTGAAATGTTTTTTTCATTTTATTGTGTTGCTGAATTTGTTCCGACAAAGGCCAGGACAAAGCGGAAGATAAGCCCATTCTATCCGGCTGTGGAGTTAATATTATACACAGTTTTAGGTTAAAATGTAAAATAGACTGATTTAAAGGGGCACATCAGCAAGTAAAGATGCCTTTTCATTAAATTAGCCAGGTTTGGTATAAATATGGTTAAAATCAAGGCAACACAATCCCGGATATCAAAATTTTAGGATGCACCCCAGAATGGCACCATATAAGATTTAACCATCACTGCATCTTAAATGCTCACTTAAAAAAAAAAAAAACCTGTTAGAAACTGCCCATCACCACAATGCCATCACCTGTAGAAAGCTCCTTCAGAGCCCAAGTTCAAAAGTAAAATTGATGGAATGCCCCTTTAAGCTTCAGGTCTTGTTGAAAACAGACGTGAATCGATGCTTTTTCTGATAAAAAGATCATTTTGCCGTTGCACCCGTGGATAATTTCATCATGCTGATCACCAAACCGAGGTGACAGTGACCAAACTTCATTTTCCCCCACATCAGTGATTTCCATAGTTTTTTGGCATCGGCTGCTATTAGCTCCTGACCGTGGGTGTGGGCGGCTCAGACAAAAAAGTCATTTTTATTCAATGAATGAATTCTCAGTTTTAACCCATGAGATGGCAGCATTTAGTATTTCCCAAGAGAAAAAAAAAAAAAAAGAAAAAAGAAAAAAGGTCAGAAAAAAAAATCAACAAATTTTGTGCAGCAGCTGTTTTTTATTCTGTCTTCTCTGTAATCATCTTGTGACCAGAGCTGTAGCAGCCACTGAGGACACCGCGGTCATGTCCTCGGCGGTATTTCTGTAAATCTGGGGGGTGTAAAGAGATGAAGAGGGAGTTCCAGTTTGTGATTACATACATATTACATACACTGGAGTTTTTAAAGCTGTCTTTTTTAGACAGCCTATCTTAAGATTTAGCCTTTTTAGGCCAGAGCAATCTACTTAGCAGTGTAAAGAAGGCTTTAAAGCACATTTAGAGCAATTCAAAGAAATTAAAAAATAATTGTGTTAATGATTGGATGTCAAACTCTAAATTCACAGAAAATTGAATAGAGTTTGGTTAGAAGCTAATCGTAGAGTTTCTCAGGTGTTTTGTGGAGTTTCTCCTTTTTATGCTACACAAACATTAAAGTCAGGTGTGTGACATCCCTCCCCTGTTGTCTCTTTACAGGTTTTTGTCTTTTATGTTTAGCCACCCCCTCCCTCTGCCGCCCTCACTCCCAGGTTCTTTCAATCTGTCTCTCTCTCTCTCTCCATCCCCAGACAGACCCTCCCATCAGCGCCCATTTCCCTCCGTCTGGCTCGTCCCCTTCCTTTTCACCCAGATGACCCCGCCACCACCCCACTCCTTCTGTCTGTCTGTCTGGCTCTCCTTTGCCCAGATGCCCCCCAAACCACTGCTCGTTCCACACCATCCTCAGCGCATCTCTGCATACGTCTGCCTCTCTCCATCCTCCCTCCGTCTCTTCATCTCTGCCCTTTTTATCTGTTTCTAACAGCGTCTCTCGCTCGCTTTCTCCCTCCATCTCTCTTTTCCTCATACTCTCCCACTGCACAGATGCCTGGCTTGGTTCGCAACAGCTGTCTCGCCATGTGCCACTACCAAGTGTTGCCTTCGACTGCAGGGCCGAGTTGAGGGGGGTGGGTGGGGGGATGGCTGTGGTGGTGGTGGTGGTTTGGGGGTGGAGGGTGCAGAGTGGATTAGTCATGAATATTCATGTTCTCTTGCATGTACCAGCAAACAGAAAATGGCACCACAGAGAAGACTCCGCCCACTAAAAAAAAAACAAGGGAGGGAGGAAAGGAAGGAGGAAACAGGGAGGAGGAAGAATAGGGAAAAGTGATGGAAGAGTACAGGAAGTGGAGGCAGACGGAGAGAGGGGTGGGGGGACCAGACTGAGTGGCAAGGATCCATAAAATGATAGCCCCCCTCAGAGGTGTGAAAGAGGGAGCGCAGTGAGCGGAGGGCATGAGAGCGGGTAAAGGCAGTTTAGGAAACAAGTCAGGAACATTTTGTACTTTGGGGGGCTCCGCTTAAAAACTCACGCTGCAATCAAATATCGGCGAGGAAGTTGGAAACTGGCGGGTGAACAATGACAGCTCACTGATAAACAGCATGGAGAGTCTGCAGCCATGCTGGTGGCTCTTTGAGGATGTGCTCAGGCACGGGAGGGCTCTAAGCTACATGCTAACCGGCTAACACTGACACTGCTAAAAGCTGATAGTTAGTGGGTATGATGATTGTAATGCTGATGACCATTTTAGATCAGCGTGCACACGTTAGCTAATTAGCTATTAGCACAAAGTAGAGCTGATGGGTATGTCATTAGTTTTGCAGGAATTTGGTCAAAGGTTAATACATTTTGACCTGATGGTGGCGTAAAAGAGGTGAAGGCAGCTTGCAACAGTGACGCTAATGTGTCCAGCGTCAGACTCGGGTGTGTTTAGCAAATTTAATAATTGTCGATCCAGCATCTGATGAGATCTCTCAGCCAAAACCTCAAACGTTGGCCTCAGTGTGGACGCAAAGACAAAGCCAGCTGGATTGATCGTCTTATCATGAATGTCGCCGATTGCATGGCAGTCCATCCAATGGTCGCTGAGATATTTCAGACCGAAGGCCTGACCAACAAACCGGCATTGTCGTCATCCCCGGAGCAACGCTGCTAGCATGGCTAAAGATGGCTAAAGGCAGGAGCACAAAAGAAAAGTGCAGGCACACACTGAAAAGCACTAACCGGTGGAGTGAGAAATGAGACACAATGAGCACAGGAAGCACACAAATGATGAAGTGTGACCGTGGGGAGATGCTGGACGGGCGGGTAAAGGAGAGGATGAAGAGCAGGAAGCTAGAGGCAGGCAGGCAGAGAGAAAGAGGGGAGCGAGGAGATAGCAGATAGAAGATAGACAGTTGGGGTGAGGGGCAGCAGATCTAAGCGGACCGAGGCTCTGGTGGCTCTTCCTCTCGCTTTCATGGAGAGCCAGGAAAAGAGATTATAGCAGCCCTGTTTTCTCCTGTGGGGGGGGTGTGGAGGGAAGGGGGGAGGGCGACCATACTCTTCCCCCTAGTCCCGTCCCCCCCTCCCCTCCTCAGACGATGACACTCTCTGGTGGTACCGGCTGGACCCGAACCAGAGCAAATCATATCGCTGAGCTCCACTCTGCGAGGGAGGAGTGGTGTGCTCCAACCATCGTGATGACAAATGGTGCAATTTGATATAGACTTTACAGAGGACGGAGCTTTTCTCCTGCTTATTTACATTTTTTTGAAAGTTTGGAGCTTTGTAACGCATCACGGCGAGTTTGCTTTTGAGGGCCGCTGTGTGTGTGTGTGCATTTGTGTTTTATTCTCTTTTACACTCGACCGCCGGCTCGCCGCAGAGCCTTTGTGTTACTTCCTGGGTGCCTCTGAAGGGCTGCGATTCGCTGAGTGAACAAGAGGGTTTGTGTGTGTCATCCTTCACCATGCGGTTCACCAAGAGCTTACTGCACTTGAGTAAACACCTTTCTCACACTAACATCCACTTGCCCATGCCACGGCTGCACACACAAACACACACACACATTAGTCTACAATACACAATAATACACCGCAGCTCTCTCTTCTTTTCTAATACACACAACACATACAAACAGTGAGTTAATCAGACCTATAAACCCTCCTTGCTGGTAGAAGATAAGCAGTGTGCCCTCCTGAGAGCAGCACTCCTCTAGCGGTGCCGTGGAGCTGCCTGATAAGGCAGGGGAGTGTGGGATACCCTAAGAGATCCAGCCACACACACACACACACACGCACACACACACAGCTCAGCATCAGTTAGCCAGGTCCTCTGCTGAGCCAATCAGAGGTGCGCACAGCCTGAGGCTCCACCAATCACCCTCCTCCATCAGGTGTTGCTGATCGCACCGCTCAGCCTGCAGGTGGATGTATCTGCCGTGTGTGTTTGTGTGTCAGCACCCCGGCTATCTCATGCTAATGCAGTCACGGGGAGAGTGATCAGAGTTTAGTCTAGTTTTGCTGCGTGACACTAAAATAAAATGCACGTCTGCTTTTTTTTTTTCGCTTTTGCTGCAAATGCGTCAAAATTCAGACGAATGACTGTTTGTCCACTCCACATGATCTAATATCAAAAAACCCCAATCAGTTATAAAAACCCTTTGTTCTCCAGTCAGTAAACTAAACACTGCTGTATCTGAAGTGAGTGACTTTAAGTCTAATCCTGCTTAACAGGATGTGTTCTCCTACCTTGATGTACAAAGGGCCAACACACTTTCTCAGGGGTCTTTCGGTAATTAAGTACCGTTTCTAATCTACACTCAACCTGTATTTCAAAGGCCCTCTGGGATTCAGTTACGTTCACAGATGAATCAGCGTATACGCTGTGAAATATGGAAATACTGCATTTCAACATCAAAAGGCATTTGAAAAGTCACGTAAAGGAGCCTATAGAATGATCTGCTTCCATCTCAAAGGCCCGACATCTCTCCAGAGCTCTGTGAAACAGCCTGAAACAGCCTGAGATAAATATATAATCAACTTTATAATTACTACAATCAAAGAACGCAGAATTGAATTAATTTAATGATATCCTAGTTATTGACCATATTTGATTCTCTCCAAGTCTTGCCTATGCTGTAAGAGTTACCAGACTTTAACTGCCATCCTCTCATTGTGTCCGAGGACATTTTGCTCTCAGCTCTCGTGCATTTGTTTACTCTCTCCTACTTTGTCAGACGAAATGCGGCAGGCATGCAGCTCCTATTTTAAGTCTTGCAAACCGAGCTCCAGCTCAAGCATTCAGAACATTTAAAGTTCAACGTTTTTTCGTTGGCTAAACTTTCCGGGGAAGGAATTTGGGCTTTTTTTTTTTGTCTTTGTTTATTTTTCCCTCTTTTCATCTGGTACTTTATCACTCCGTCCTGAGCGCGGGGATAAAAGGGACGGAGCCACCATCCCTAAAAGCAGTGTCAAATGATGCTGAACTCCAACGTCGCTATAATAAACCTTATCTTAGTTTCCCGGTGTTGTTGGAAACTTGCAGTGTTTCGTCTATAACACCTCTCTCTTCAGTAGTGGAATATAATTCAGCACCTCCACACTAACACTCAGTACAATATGACTTGTTGTTGACTTCATACTGTTACCTCACTGTGTTTTAGTGGGAAATATTCTATATTCTTAGCTCACTGCATTTATCTGATAGCTGCAGTTAAATATAAATTATAAGAACAGCATTACAATGCACTGAAATGCAAAAAATTAATAATTTTAACATTATTATTTAGGCCATCCTGTTGCCTAATAAGTAATTTTACTTTTGATACAACAGATGCATTTTGCTGCTCAGGCTTTTGTGTTTTGACTGTAATCAAAATATTTATATATGTCTTGTAATAGAGTATTTTACACTATAATGATGCAACTTTTACTCGAGTAAATATACTTTTACTTCTATTTTGAACTGGATTTCATTATTATAATACTCTGTAATATCAGAGCGTGTTATTTTCTATAGCTTGTCATATTTTTCTATGAACTGGGTGATTTCTTTATCTCCCGATGGGTTAACTTAATTAACTAAGTGTCCACTCATCCAGACGTGATTCCCAGGGCTGCAGCAGCTCTCAGACAGCCAGTCAGTGCAGGACAGCAGCAGCAACCTATAGCTGCGCGGCTCCAGCGCGCCTCTAACCGCCGTGGCACCTCCTGGAAGTTGGCGCAGGTCAGATGCGCCTTAATTCAAACCAAAAGAAATGAGAGAATGGCCGTGAGTCGGGCCGGTTCCACTGGCCGTGCCAAGGTCAGCATTCCTCGACAGGCCGTTGCCTAGTGGAACTTTTGTCTCACAGTTTGTGTAAACCTCCAGGGAGGGACGGTATATAGGAGCGGGAGAGGACAGACCAAAGAAAGGGGTTTGCAAATGAGCGCAAGCTGGGACGAATATAGACTGCGCGGTGCAGCCAGGGTGGATGGAAAGGTACAGGCGCATTTAAGCCCGCGGGGACGCGGTCTTATAGTTCTGCAGAGTGTAGAGGACCGGCGTCTATTTCAAATCATCCATAAACAAAAAGAGGTCACATGACAGGAGCGGAGGCTGATTTGGTTGTCGTTATCACATTAATGGTCTAATAATATCTCTGATCGGTGATTGTTTGACTTGTCCCCGATTACAGAGGCGACATAAGCGGGTTTAAAGGTCTCGGAGATGCTGTCGGGCGCAGTGGCCTAGTTTAGGGTCAGTGGTTTGACGCCTTGATCCTCACGCGGTTGCAGTCCCAAACGTGTCCCAAACGCAGATTATAGTTCTATTAAGATCCCATCAGCCGTATTTAGTCTTTCTGAGTTCAGCCTGTGATCAAATGAATCTTTTCACACAAGGTAAAATATTAATTTCTAATAAAAAATAAAACGGGTTTTTAAAATCCTGGGCGTTTAAACTTGTTTTATACAACACGATCGTGTGTTTAGGTCCTGAACAAGGCCGCTCGTGCTCAGAGGAGGCTCACAGGCTGTGGCCGTGAAGCGAGTGTGAGGTCAAACATCAGGTCAGGTCAAACTAAAAACGAACCAACCTGTCTGACACGAATTAGCATCAGTGGAATAAAACCTCTGTGTGTTTTCCACGTGTTTTGTTTCACATTTTATTGCTGATCACGCGTGGCACAACATCCGGCAGCTTTTCACCGTTTGAGCAGAAATCAGGCGGCAGATCGAAGCTTGTGAAGAATATTGTTTGAAAGGTTAAATGCTTTTTAAAATGTGGAATATAAAGTCATTTAAAGCGTGCACCCACACCCTTAAAATGCACTTTAACAAATGTTTGTGTTCATTAAGGCCCAGAGAGGATTTATGAGCAGTTGTGGAGCGTTTGCGGTGCAGACTGTGGCTCCGCTGCAGGCCGCTCACACGGAAAGGCCACGCGCGCTTTAAACGCGTTCACATGTCAATTATCAGACGCGTTTAAAACGCTTTGGTCGGGACGCATCATGAAATCTGACAGAATCCGGGCCTCAGACGTGCTGCCTGCTGATTAAGAAATACAATAAAATCCAATAATTTGATTAGCTTGCTAATTATTTCTTCCTGACGCATCTCTTGACTTTTTTTTTTTTAGCAAAATACTCAAATATTTAAAGTCCAAAAATTATGTCATCGTGACATTTCTCCCCACTGACACACTGTCTGTGTTTTCAGCTCATTTTAAGTTACAAATAAAATACTGGAGGCCTAATTGTTTGTCGTGCAATTGTTTGTTTTTTGCACTTTTGTAAACCAATTAAAAACTACGATAGTCTCTTCTATTTGCTGTATTTTAAATGAACTTTTAAGAAAGCACAGTTATTAAATAGAATAAATATAAAAAGGGAGCCTGCTGTGCGAAATGAAAAGGCTGGGGCAGCTCTGATCTACTTTACGCTTGACTGACAGCGACCTGAGGTAAAATAAGAGCGAATTGTGGCTGTTTGTTGAAAACTGAAATTGCGTTGTCAAGAAACGCAAAATGGGAAAACTTGGAAAGTAGTGACAAAATTATAAAGGCATGAACACTTCCAAAAATTCCAGTTTTTAATGATTAGATCCAGCATTTATAATATTATTAGCTGGATCCGATGGGGTTTTTTTTAATAGTAAATGTAAATAAAAGTCTGAATTTCATGAGAGAGCTTGAGATTCTGCCGCAGCAGACTGAGACTCCAGTGAATTAAAACATTTAGAGACTCAAGATGCTCCCCTCTCTGAAATAGTCCCTGTCTGTAAGCACATAAGCTTTTTATTTGCCTGTTTGTAAAGTGATAAAGTTGAACCAATACAGACTAAATTGGCGGCAGGTGGGATCCATTCTGACACCGCTCGTCATTTTATTGCGTGACGTCCGCGGTTGCGCACTTCCGCGATGTGCTTCGTTCCCCATAAAAGGTCAAAACGTTACTTTGGTGATTTATTCATAACTACAGTCTCTCTTCAAGGCGTGTCCCCGTCTCAATATCCGGCATAATTTGATATTTGTGGTGAATAAATAGTGTTTATTCACGCACCAGCCAGGAGTCGTGCACCTGCTCTCTCTAATGCCCCGAGTTCACCGCTTCATTCATGACAAAGTGTACAGAACAAAACAGGTTTTTAATGGTTTGACGGTGAGCCGCGAGGCCAGTGGTTTGGGAGGGAAATCCGATGAATCTAAAGGTGTTAGAGATCTCTCCAAGGAAGTTTGGCGCGTGACAGATGAACGGCTGCTGACGCTCCTCACATTAGTCCCACCACAGCCACGTTACAGAACAGATCCCTCCAGTCATTTTCCGTGGAAAGAGTTTACACGCAGCTCCGTTCAGAGATAAAACAGATTTTAGAAAAATAAAATTATACCTAGGCTGTTTTTTTGGTTTTAATTGCAGGTGTAGCTGTTGGTTGGAGGGCACATTTTTCCCAAACTTTCAACTAAATCAAAAATTAAAAAAAAAAACAAAAACCTTTTAATGAAATTTAGTTTGCAAAGCCGGCATCCTCCCCTCTCCTTGTTTTTCACGCGCTGAGAAAATAATTTATCATAACCCAGCACCGCGGCTGCCTCCCCCACCGCTCCCTAACCTCCGCTCCCTCCCGCCCTCTCTGTCGGCCCCGAGCTGCCCCTACACTTTTGCCGGTGAGAGCTACTAATCCCCTGCGTCCATGGTTTACTCTGAGCCCGTATTTAATTCCTCTAAACCCCCAGCTGCCGCCCCGGTTACTCACTGAACACGACAGACTGTGAACCGCTCTGGTTATTAATAATTCACCAGCCCTTCGCTCCGCTTCTCCGGCCGCGGCCGCAGGACACCGCACGTCCTCAGTGGTGCGTGCGTGCAGCCACGCTGTGTTTTCACTTCAAGCGTTTGTTTGCTTAATTGTAGCTGCTCGGCGCCTCAGGTTCGCTCGTTTCACCCCCTCGTTACCGTGCTCGGTCTACAGGCAGTCCCGGCTGGCGCTGCCCACCGAGTCCCGCTACTCTCATCAACTCGGATGTCTCTGATGTTGCGACATCCGCGCTGCCACATGGTGAGTTTTGTTTCAGACGCCGTTCTCTCCGCAACTTCCACCGGACGCTGAGGAACAGGTGGGGTAAGACCTCCACGTTTTTTTAAGATCAGCGAAGCCGGAGCATGCACGAGGGAAAGCGCGCGGCGTCGTCCCCTCTGCAGGAGCAACAGCTGATTTTGGTGAGCGCGTAAGCAGAGAGTGCAAGCTACTTACTGTCGGTGCACGGCCACGCTCCTGCTCTGTCAGTCGGGGCTCACACGGTGACCGCGTCGGTGGCGCAGAGCGCGGCGACTCGGTGGACATTACGGAACCGGGACAGACCGGAGAGAGAGCAGCGCGCGCTGACAGGCGAACACGGGCTCGACACGGCCGAATTTCATGGAAATATCGCGAGCTGGAAGCGACCAGAAACACCTTGCGTGAAGAAGTCGGGAAGCAGACGAGTTGGATTATGCGGCTGTGTCCTCCTTTGCCTTGACTGAGAAGAGTTGACTACAAATTACGCAAAAAATGTTTACCGGGCAACAGGCCGTGTATTAGGGCTCTTTTGCTTCCGGTATAAGGCCCAGCTGAACGAGAAACCGAGCACTTTTCTCTCTCCCACACACTTTTTTTTTTTTTTTTGGAAGCCGAACTTTTGAGAGTGGAAAATGGGTCTTTGAGAGTGCTGGCACATTTCCCTACACCACAATGGTACGTGCTGTGTAAACCAATAATTTGCTCATTTATGCAGTCAGCTTTCAGATTCAGTTGTTCATAGCTTTTAATGATACGCAGAGAGAACTTTAAAGTGAAGTTTAGTGGGCTGAGTTACCCACTCATGATACTTGTGTGTGTGTGTGTTACTATTTACTCGTGCAGCTAATGGGTAACAGTCACCAAAAGAGTGCGCCAAGTCCTTCCACCTACCTGTATGTGTTTGCTGCCACGGTTAGACTCATTAGGGGTGTTTCAAATTGATTTGTCTGAATATTGCACGGAGACTGAAAATGACTTTTTTCATACTGCACTTTATTTTTTAATAGATAAATAACGCCTTGCCAATTCTACACCCAGCCTCCTGGGCAAATCAGTGTCCAGCCCTCTCAGTTCACCGCCCGATGCCCACTGCCTTCTGCCGTTTTATCCACTTGGTGAACATGACTCCACTCATTGCAGTGGTCTCTGTTGTGGGCCCGTCTGTAGGCTATTTATAGCCATATATGATACGCGCTATCGCATGTCTTACAGTGCAGGCGTCATACAGTACGTTAGAAAGGTTACGCGGTGACATCTGTAGAGCTCCCAAATCCCGGATCCCACCTAAAGGCAAAGTTTTAGGGACTTTGGAAATTTGGCTGTGAGAGGATGGAACTTTTTTTATTTATTTACTTATTTTTTTGCGCCAGCGTTGTTACAATTATAGTGCCTATTTGATTTGTGCGTAATTACGCACGGCGGTTTTGGACCAATTGCTTCAGGTGATTTATGTGTGCAATTCAGAGAAATCCCGTGACATCACGAAGCAAAAGTTTGTAAAGCAACTCTGTTCAACTCTACCATTCTGTTAGGGTACGGCATTTGTGCTTTTATGTGGACTTTTCCATTGATAGAAATATAATCTTTTATTATTTCACGTCTTATCCCCACTTGCCCCTGACAGGATATTTGCTTAAACTGACAGACGTATTCCCCGTGAGGCTGTGAGAGCATGCAGGCTGAATGCAGTGCTAGTCGGTTTCCAGATCAGTAATAAAAAGTCTGTTTTGTTCAGAATTTTCACATGTAGCCTACACATCCTTGACCCTTAGATATTCCCTCTTTTTCTGGCACGAAATGAGTCAAGTCAGGCAGTAGTTAGGGGAACCTCCCACATACAACCTTGAAGCTGCTTAGATACCAGGAAGGGATCTTATTTGCACATGAATATGGAAGATTATTAGTATGAATAATTATTTGTTTACGAGCATCCTCGCTGACATGGCAGCTGCCCAAGAAGCTCATCAGTAAAAATGATACAGAATTCAGGACAGGCCTCACATGGGATTATCTCAGCTTGTTATTCTCCTACTTATAGCAGCAACACACCTCCTTTTTTTTTTTTTTTTTAAAGTAAATGCTATATTGTGAATTTGTGCCAAATATTTCAGTTGCATGTTAGTTTAGCCGGAGCGCTCTGGAGGCATCTGTCAATCAGTGTCATGGTTCTGTTAGCCCCCCCACTCCCTGGAGGGTGATGCTCCATCTCTGACACACAGACAAACACTCCAGCTCATCTGTATCTGCGGCCTTAAAGGATATAGATCCTTTCAGATTGGGCTGTGCTGGAAAACAAAAAGCAAATGTGACCCATAATTACTAAAATCGGAATCATGACACATGTTTTGTCCTAAATTATAGTTTGCATAGATATTAGGCCTCTATAATAAGCCATATTAGTCATGTTTTAAGCGCATAGGTGCATTAAAAGTATCCACACTCTGTCATGGTCGGCATATGTGTGATGTAGGAGCATAAGCAACAAATACGCTAATCATGGAGTGTAAATAAATAGCTGGGGTAATTGTATCCCACACTGTGCGTGTGAGTGTGTGTGTGTGTGTGTGTGCAGCCCGTCTCATGATGATCAGACAAGCAGTTTTCCAGGCTTGTGTGATCTCCCCCTTGGCTGTTGCTGCCAGTGATGTCATCCCTCACTGTATACAGAATATTATGCTATTATGTTTGTCCTGGCCTCGACATTTCCCTGGAAAAATAAATAAGGCTTCAAGCAGGCCATGATAGCCCGGGTGGCGTGTAAGCTTTTGCCGTAGTTTAAAGATGGAAACTCTGATATACGCTCAAACAGCGTAAATATTAGGAGAGTGAGCTCAGATGGGTTTGTCAGGTTGATTGATTTTTAAGCTGGTGTGACTATTGCGGCATGGTTTAGCGGGGTGGCTATGGAGGACACATCGAGAGGCGAACTCACATGACGCATTCTTTGATGTGACATTCAAGTTGCACTAAATGAATTAAAAGAAAAAGAACAAAACGTGGTCTCACTCCTGGCCAGCCGAGGAGTCAAGGAGTCACGGGCCTGAATGGTTTGCACGTGTCATTTTAAAAGACACGTAACCGGTAGAAGAAGGAAAACAAGACACGAGACTTAAAGGGACATTTCAGTGTTTTTGTTTTGCACTCGCATGAAGTTGGGCGACCTGTGAGAGACGGATTAAAGTGAGAACGGTGGGAATCGAAGCAGCAAAAGTTGGGATATCCTCACTTTTCATCGCTCTGATGAGTCAAGCTTCACAAAAGCTGCATCCTGCAATTCCCATGATGCCATTCAATACCCTCCTTCATCAAAACTTCCCTAATGGTTAAATGCTTTCATCTTTCAGTCTCCATGGCCTTAGTTTGTAAGACAGACTTTAGGTCGAATATTATAACACTTAAGCTTAATTTGATAACCCTGATTACGTCACTGTGACATCATTAGGGTCATTTTCTGGGGGGTTTAAGAAGACAGTGTACTCCTGTTTACACATGCCTAAGGTTGGTGTGTAAAATCAGAGGAGTGCCCCTTTAATTTTCAGATTAATGAGTGCAGGGTGTCTATAATGACTATTTTTCAGTCTTTATGGGCACATCTGAAAAACAAACACTGAACAAGTTACAGGACACAGGCCATCACAAACACTGAGGTACATGGGCAGCTCAACAATCCTCTTGTTTTCCAGTTTGCTAATGACACAGGTCAACCCTCCTCAGGGTCACGTTTGTAAAATGAAGCGTGAATTAAAACAGAACCTCTCACAGGCACAAAAGCTTCCTTTTATGAGTGGCACCTCTTCTTATGGAGCACTTACTCTTGAAAAGATGAATGGTAATTTTCAAATGTGTCACAAGTGCTGCGATTAACTTGTTAGTGGAGAACGCTTTATGCCAGGTGAAGGCGGCGGGGCCCGTCTTTGCGACTTGCTCAAATGAGTCTTGTTCGGGGTTTTCTTAAAATAAGTGGCTCTATGAAGAAACGAAGCATGAGGATGATCATATGAACCCAAATCAGATCAGACAATTTGATGAAAAGACCCTTTGAGTCGGGGTTTTCTGTTGCAGCGCAGCGGAAGCCTTACTTTGTCTCTTCGAGCTCAGGCAGATCACATAACACTCCCAACTCTTCCATCTCATTTCTAACCCTGCCTCAATTACTTTATCAAGACTTAACCCTCACATTAATTGGTTTCACAAGACACCCCAGACTGCACACCAGCTGTGGAACTGAGTAATTTGAATCTACTTAATTTGGGAAGGTGTTGGTATCTTCTGCCTTCTGAGTTTAATTTGGAAAAAAAAAAAAAATCACAACAACAATACATGTATTTTCTCTCTTCGCTCTCCTCTTTAGGGCCTTAATGAGGAATTAGAGCCAATAGCATTATTCATTAAACAGCGCTTGCCAGCTATTTATCACTGTAACAATATTAGCATATTTGTTTAAATTTTCAACACTTTTTCCCTAGCATTCGTAAACCAGGTTTAGCATTTTTAATAATCTGGCATCCAATGCGTCGTGCTAAATTGAATGCTGAAAAAGAACCAGTGGCAAGCCCCAGAAACATACTAAAAATCCTTTATAAACACACACGCGCGCACACACACGCACGCTCCTCTAATTACCGCCTCCCCTGCTCCCTGTCTCATTCCTCACCTCCTGAGATGCAGGTGTAAAATATCACATTTTTCCAGCATTTCTCCCTGAGGTGGCGCTGGCTCGGACTCACACAACGTAAAATTTCCCCTTTCATATTCCCCCACACATTTTTTTCTACAAACAAGTTCCCCCTCCCATCCCTCCCTCCCTTTGATGTGCTTGCCACATCTGCACAGGTTTGTTAGCTTGTTACCAGGTGAAGAATGAGGATACAATTAAGGCGGAATGAAGTGGGACTGGGTAGGATGTCGGCTGTGCTCTGCCGTGGAGGGGAAGTCTCTGATGCTCTAGAAACTGTTGAGCTCAAATTCGTCGAATGATTAGGATGCGGAAGGATCAGGTTGTTAATCAGTGGTTGTGAGGATACCTGCCTCTCATAGCTTCTTGTGCACTGGGGGAG
This sequence comes from Datnioides undecimradiatus, assembly GCA_008933995.1. Taxonomy (NCBI): domain Eukaryota; kingdom Metazoa; phylum Chordata; class Actinopteri; order Lobotiformes; family Datnioididae; genus Datnioides; species Datnioides undecimradiatus. The sequence goes on from WARS01000048.1 coordinate 3,317,279, forward strand.
GCGGACAAAGACATAGCCCTGCGTTTGGAGAGGGGGCCCATTGAGAATGCCTGTGTATGGGGTCCAGGAGTCTGGGATGCGCCCCTGTGTGTCTGTGTGTGATCAGGAGATTGAGAGAGACAGGGTGCGTTGGGCCGTATTTATGTGTATTATGATATATGCAATGCTGTGACTTATTGTATATACATGTGGGAGAGGAGTCTGCAGGCAGAGTGCAGCTGAGGTACTGCAGAGTCCTGTTAACTCTTTATTGTCCTTTCTAGCGTGCCTGTGGTTTAACGACTTACAGAGCTGAGATAATCACAGTTCAACATTTTGGAAAATGCTCTTATTTGCTTTCTTTTCCGAGATTTTGAGCAGCCTCATTTAGCATTAAGACCGAAAACGCAGAAATGCTAAAACCACTCATTGTGGTTTTAGGAGAGATACATGCTCTGGCCCCGTCATGCCTCGAGATGTTTGTGTTGCTGTGTAGGTTTAACAGACCAGTTACGCCGAGGTAGCTTCAGGGGTTGGTAGCTGGACAGAGACAGGTAGTCTGATCACGCTGGCTGTTAGACCTTATGTTAAGCTATCTGAATACATCCTGATTCCAGGTCCATACACGTCATTTGTGACCATAGGATCCCATATGGGATACAACTCGTTAGCATTACCAAAGCAAACATTATATCAAATTTAAAAAATAATTTAAACAACAACTTCTTTTACCTGTTATCCTGCAGCTTTTTACATGTTAAATGATAAAGCAAAAATCTATTACTTTTCAATCTTCTATCAACATTTGATCACTTTGTCTTCCTGTAAAACAAAAATATGTTGTGTGTTCAAGTCAGCTCAGAGCTGAAAAAGCCTCGTAGACGAGAAGTAAAATGTCTTCAAGGAACTTTTTCCAAGTCCTGTTGATCTTAGTTTGGAAGCTTTGGATAACTATAACCTGGATGAATGAGAACATTCCCAGAATGCTCAAACCAACCAATTTGGACCAATAACATCGTGGCATCCACACATCAGTATTTAGCTTTTAGCAACACAGAGCTCAGATTCATCAGTGAGCTAGCTAGCAATGGCGTGGTGCATTTACTTGTCTTCGGGTGTTCACCAGAGCCTCGAGGCTTTTTTAAAAAATGATTTATTTATATTTATTTATTTATAATTAAACTGACTGGCCCACTTTTCAACATTCAAATAAAAAATCTAAGTCCCGCCTGTTTATCTTGTTTCACTCCGTTCCGAAAAATGTTACGATACAGAAGCTATGTTCTTCTGCAAAGCTGCAACTTGCAGAAGAACATAGCTTTAAACCTGTGCTATCCAGGCAAGTGAAACAAACTAGAACTGCATTCGTGTTTAGATCTGGGCCGGTAGTGACAGTAAAACGGGTTTTCAGACCTTTTTACCGCTAACACCTGCCTGAAGTGGTCAGAAACATGATGAGAGCCGCGAGAGTCAATCAAAACAGTAAAAGGCCTCGGAGCCTGTGAGCCGATAGGTGCGTTAAAGCTCCGCAGAGCTGTGGGGAGCTGCAAAGTCTGGGGATAATCCTGTGGGTTTGTCACTACCAGACATAATCCTGTTCACATTACGCACAGGCATCTCATTCATTGTTCATATAAAATTATTGTTTATAGCATACCCTGGCTGAATATTAGGCTTCGGCCTGGAGTGCACAGAGTTCTGAGGTCATGAGTGGTCTTTGTCTTCTTCTCATATCCCTCATGAAAAATAAACACTAAAGCAAATTCTGCAAATGATCTCTTTAATACAGCGTGCATGCATTCTCTGGGACTTGACCTGTGACGCTGACCAAGAAAATCATTGGTCTCTCCTGTTCTTTGGCCTCTTCGCAATTGTTCGCGGCCATAAAGACGCGTTCCGTGCTCTGCAACACTAAAATCTGACAATTGCTTCGGTGTTGTCTCACGCTCGCTCGCCAAAAAAAGTCAAGATCGCAGACATCAAATGATTTCTAGAGCTTTTTAAGTGTTAATTACGCAAAGCTCTGCGTCTGTCCTAGCTCTAGGCCGGCCATATGGATCGGGCATATGCTGCATATATATAGAAAAACACGTATATATAATTGATACCATGCTCCATAATAAAAAGGGGAGAAAAGGGGCCAATGCTGCAGGGAGCTACATCAAACAATCAAAGCAACAAAGGGTTGGAGATAGAGTGGGGTAGAAAGATATGACATGCATTAACTGACGAGCCTTTCTGTCCTTTCATTAGTTATCATCTACTCACCTGGGCTCCATCGTCTGTTCAGTGTGAAGCATTTTTCAATGTAAAATGACTAAAGCCTGTCAGAGAGAGGCAACTACATGCAACCAGCGCAACTTGTTCTGTGCTACTCTGTGATTATCAGCGGAGTAAAATATATCCCTCAGCTGGTCTGGGCAGTTTAAGAGCTTAACAACAAGCCCAGGGAGCTTGACAAGGGCACCATTTAGTGGGACAAATGGTTTTGAATGGTTTTCCTCCAGTGTTTCCCCGCATATTAACCATGACAGGTCAGAGGTTGGATGCTGAGGCCGAGCTCCACGAGCAGTGTTTTCACAGTCGCTTGGATGACTTGAATTCCCGACTTTGTTTAACCGCGCGAACGCTTCACGTGAGCCTTCACTAAACCTGTCGTGGGCAAGAGCGAGGCTGCGCTAAACAAAACCAATGCTAATCTTGTGTTAATCAATCGGCCTGCCAGACCCATCGCCGCGGCGATCGGAGGAAATCACACACACAGATGCCCTTCCTGTGTTACAGTAAAAAGGGAAAGGGAAAAGACTCGAGCTGTAACCTCTCATTCTGAAGGATATGAATAGCCTGTGTCTCTAGCCGCAGCTTGGTTAGCCCAAGTCTGGGACTTATTATAGCGCCGTGTGTTTATGCATGTGTCTGCGCATGTATTTGTTCAAGTGCAATCCCGTGTCACTGTGTGCGTGTGTGTGTGTGTGTATTTGTGTGCATATGTAAATGCTTAAGTAACCTAACGTCTGTTTGAATTCCCTAAAAAACTGTTTACCCCACATGCCAGTTTAAATAGTATAACTTTACATTTCGTTACTGGCTACGAGCAATGTTTGTTCCTGTTTTGGGTCCATGTTTGTTTCTACTTACGGTACGTTGAGATATGAGAACGTAAAGTTCTGGAAAACAGGATTATTTCCCCTCTTCTCCTCTATCCAGCAACTCAACTTAAAGCTCCTGGTCTCATTATGAGTAAAACTTCCTCTCCCGAGCTCACAGAACCAGAGTTATTTTCATTAACCCAGCCATTTTTAGCCCTTCGCCTAACAGGTTTAGTTGATTTCCAAAACAGACATTCAAATTTAGCCTGGCGAAAGCCAATTTGTACCAGTTTGGACTTAAAAGTAATAGCCACGGGCGAGCTAACCAGGCAGAACTCCCGTCCCTGATCCAGATTCTCAGTCTGTGGTTCCCTCCCATCCATGTTGTCTGGCCCGGCTGCCTCAATTGACAGCAGAACTGCAATGGACGCTCATTCAGAGCCCAAGTCTGTGCTGGCGTGTCCTGCGGCATACAAATGAACCACGCTGAATAGAAACAAACACTTAGAATAAATACTTTAGCTGCATCTATCAGTGAATGCAGTGTAGGGCCTGCAGCGTGCAGCCAAGAGCTCCTGTTTGTATACATGTGTGTTCATGTGGACACAGACGTATGGCCTCTGTATGTGCGTGTCTGTGCCCAGTGTGTGTAGCATGTGACTGTGCGTAGGCGTGTGTGTGTGTGTGTGTGTGTGCGTGCGTGTGTGAATGATTTGTGCTGAATCAGTGCACGCTGACAGAAAAGTGACCATGCAGGTGAAACAGCAGGGAGGACAGGAAATGCCTTTGTGTTGCAGTATTGTGTGCGCGTGCGTGGGTACGGCAGCTAAACACTTTGCTCCCCATTCAAGTGCCGGTGACTGGCAGGGCTGGGCCTCGGGCGTGCGCAGCATATGGGTTCAGGCAGGCACACACACACACACGCACTGTGAACCGTGTCTGCGTGTGTAACTTAAAGATAAAAGATGCTCTTGCTCAGACAGTCATCATGGTGGTGGGACTTGAGGATGATTGATAAAACAGGTCAGTTATAAGACTCACATCCGAGGTGTGTGTTTACAGCGCTGCAGCCAGCTTTTCTGTGTGTTCTGATAATTCCCTGACCGTAAAGCCGCTGTCAACTAACGAATAAACGACTGTTGTGTTACATTTCAGGCAACCGAAACCTTTCTGTTGAACGAAGAACCCTCCAGAGGTCCTGGGATGCCTGAATGCTTTGTAGTATCAGATTCATACAGGGTATGCATTTTTTATTATTATTTTTATTTTTATTATTATTATTATTATTATTATTATTATTATTATTATTGTTTCGTGTGTTGCTATTAAATGTGTTATTTGAGTCATTACTCATTACTATGACTGACAGTCTGTTTTCATGCTCTTGGTAATTGCACCGCAATCATAATGTCATTCACAGCTCCCTCTACTCAGCTGCAAACCATTACAATCATTATTTCCACACGCACATTTAAGAAAAAAAGAGAAGGGAGGAGGAGGTTGAGGGTGGTGGTGGGGTGGGTGGGGGCTTCACAACTCCACCGAAGCGCCCTGGCCTCATGGGAGTGAAAATGATGACGGTAACGCGCAGCGTGCCCGGTTGTATAATAACCAAAGGAACAGAAAGTTTCAAGAAAGTGAGCGGCTCGTCGGGAAAAAAAGGAAAAGCGCAGAGGATTTACAACGATCGATGTGATTATAAAACGGTAATAAAAACAAAAGGGTGGAGGGTGAGAGGTGGAGGGTGGGGAGGGGGGGGGGGGGGGGGGGACGACTGAAAATGGGATTGTTAATGAGGTGGGAGCCAGTTTTCTAGGCTGCAGTCTTTGTTTCCCGGAGTTAAGACTTACGCCAAGTCTCCCGGAGAATCTGGGTTGCTACAGTGTATCGTGTGTCTCGGGGTACAGAAATGAACCATTATGGCTGTAATTGAGTAGCGAGGCTGCTGGGGGAGAGTTTGGGAGAGGGGGAGGAGCGTCGATGGAGCCGTATTGGGTTCCAGGGGCAGCGAGTTCAAGAACATCCACAGGAGGGTGTCCACCTCCAGCTCCTCACCAGGAGGTCTGCTGCTGGGAGCTTGTAGGAAGTGCATCACCGCTGCCTTCCCTCTCTGTCCTTGTGTGTGTGTGTGTGTTAGAGAGTGTGTGCGCGCGCGTGTGTGTTGACATTGTTCGTCCCTAGCGCGCGCTCTCTTAGTAGAGCACATTAAAACCGATTGGAGATCAAACTCCACGTTTTTGTGAGTGGCGCGAATTGTTGCAGAGCCATTTGTTCGGCCTCTTTCACGGACCGTGTAAGTGTGAGTTTGCGTGTAGATGTGAGTTATCAGCACGACCTAAAGTCGTTCTCTTATCTTATCGAGTAATTTCTGTCTACATTTGAACCATAAAACCCTCATTTTATTATTTTTTTATTTTTAAAAATGACAAATTCAGTTTGTTCCCAGCAGAAATGTTTCAAAGTGCTTACCGGAAATGGAAACATTACAGAACAAAGACAGATATAAAGGAAAATGAGACATAATGAAGGATCCCGCACTCTATCCATCACTTGCTCGGCCTTCAGACTCTCTTCACGCAAAGTCACGTGCGGGCACACGGCTGCAAACGCATGCTGAAAGGCTATAGGCTCTCACCTGGGAAAATCCACCAATCAGAGGACGCGTCTTTGCTGCTTGCGCCCTAATTAAGATCAAACCAAACTTTATTCGTTGTTGGAAATATTAATATTTGAATTCACTGTAAATTTAAAAAGTCTGATCTCGTGACCCCTTCTGATTTACCTGACGAGAGGGAACCCCCCCGTTGCGGGCCTCGAGCCACAGCAGCTGACATCTGCTGAGCCAAAACGGCCACGACCACACGCACGCTTATCTCCCCGCGTGCTTGGTCTCCTCTGACACCACGCGGACGCAGCCAGGTGTGCCACCACCATCACCTGTTGCGATCGCGTGAAGCAAATTTGCGGTTGCACTCATCCCTTTAACAAGCCTGTGTCGCGCACCTCGAGCGTCCCCGTGCGAGAAGTCCGCGCGGGGACGAACGACACGTGGGCTTCTCTGATCGCTTGTGAGCGACGCTTTTCTGCTTTACTGATGCAACTGTACAACAGCTCCGAGCTGATGGGTGAAGTCATTACAGCGCCGGCCACTCTGGAGCAGTGGTAAATATGTATATCCGAAGCGTGTGAAAAAAGCAGAGCCGCAGCAGACCCACCAACCGTAGCATATGGCTCTACCATGTGTTACTTAATGAGAGATTTACTCACACAGACCACTAAATGTGTGGCTCATTTAAGGAGCCGCGGCAGAGGAGGGTTTTGCGTGTGTTGCATGCAAGTCGACTCTATAAAGGAGGGGAGTGGGAGGGTGGAGGAGGAGGAGGAGGAGGAGGAAGGTTGATTCCAGTCGAACCGCTCGCTGTAACCTTTTGCACTCGTGGTGCTTTTAATGACTCCCCTGCAAAAGTGAACCAAGAGTGGACGCAGCAGGTAGTGTGGAATCAATGCACCTGCCTAGAGAGGAACCAAAAGGTGTGTGTGTGTGTGTGTGTGTCTGTTATAGGGTGTGTCTGTAGGCCGATGCGTGCATGTGTGTGTGTGTGTGTGTGTTTCATATTAGGATCATATTCACAGAGAGGAATGCTGGTATTCCAACCTTGTGCGGCGGTGAGGACAGGAGGTTACAGTTTTGGTGGCGTACATACACTCCTGACCGCACGCTTTCTCCCTCCCCGCCTGCGTCTCTGGCTCGTGTATCTGGCCGTGTGCAGTAATTGGCCACACAGAGCCCAGATCTCTTTGTTTCGCCCTGCGGAGGCTTGCGGTAGACATGCACAAGCAGTAGGCCTCGTAAATCTGTGGGACTCCAGTGTCAGGCCCAGAGTCTGAGCTCCGCTTCTTTACAATGACTTCACTCCCACCCAAATTCCCACTGTACCGCACTCGGGATCAAGTCCAAGAGACTTTATTTTATGACTTTTTTTGGTGATACGTGCATCAGCCACTACTGTTTTATGTGTGTGACAGAAAGCTCCTCTCTCCTCGCACACCCCAATTTAGCACAATTTAGTATTTTGATACTGCTCAGAGGCTGTGATTACACGTCTGTCTTCACTGTTTGCTAGTTTTCTACTTCATAGTGAACGCCGCAGTAACTGTTTGGCTTGGACTCACTTCACTGGTTTTTAAACTACAGTTGTGGGTTCCAGGCTGGGTCAAATATGGTTCAGTAAATAAATAGTCTTAACTTTTACAGCCCCGATGAGATAATGCGTCGATTCAAATGCTTGCAAATGAATTTAAGTATATAATCCAGTGCAAACTTTAGCTTTTAATGCACGAGTCTTAAGAGCTGGAATCCCAACATCAGGAGCTGAAAGAGAATATTTTATTCATGCAACTGCTCTGTACTTACATAACCCCAGCTTATACGTTATATACATTATTAACAAAGGTTTTTTGATTTGTCAAATCAGAGACGTTCATCTCGGAATGTGTTTCTCACGCCATAATCTATAAAAAGTTTGCACAGCTCTCACTAAATATATAAACGTATTCCCTTTTTTGTCCCGTAGCTGTTGCACCGCTCTGATGGTGCGTTTACGTGTCTCCTTCAAGTCAAAATGTAACAATATAAGTACAAATGCATCAAACGCGCGCACAACGACCCCCTCGACTGTCTGATTATTATTTGCATTTGCCTAACGCGGAGAAGACGGGTCAGTAAACGCAACTAAAGCGTGTCATTACCATGTAAAAGATGTAAGGGCGCGCGGATACAGCCTATAGGCGCCGCGCAGCGCGTCGGGCAGCCATCGAGGATTAATCAAAAGCAGGATTTATCTCATTTCGAAAGTCAAAAGTTCTGCCAGCGACACCTTGATGCATCTGCACAGAAATAAAAAAAAAAACATTTTAAAAAGTAAATACCGCCTTTCGGGGGAATTCGTTACAGAGAGGAGAGCGATAAAAGTCCTGCAGGAGAGGAGAGGGGAGGGAGACAAAGTTTTTTCCCTGAAAGTTTGTGCAAGCTTTCACTTTCTAGGCGGGGTTACTGTAAGCTGCAGCAGCATGGAGTGAGAGAATCAGGACGGCGAGCGATTGCAATGCAGCACTATACCGAGCTTCCATCCAACTTAAATAAGCTCTCCAATTCTCCTTTCTAAAAATAACCATGTACTCCCCGTACTGCTTGACACAGGTAAACTGTCTTATCTTCTTTCATTGTTTGGGTGGGCTGTGGTGGGGACGCCGGCTTTTTATTGCGCTGCCTCCGTCTGTTATTTTACATGTGTTTATTTGTCGGCTCTGTGCGTCTCTCCGCTCTCTGACTCACTGTGAAACTTCGGCCCAACTCTCCGGCGCTCGTCCCGCCTCGGAGCGCGTTTGTGCCGCAGGAAACTTTCTTGCGCGTTTCCATCGCACATGGTTTTTGGAGAGAAAATGGCGCTTCTCCCGAAATGTATTTCATATAAAAAAGAAGGAGGGGAGCCCCGCAGGAGGAGGGGAAAGCAGAGCGCAGGGACAGGCAGGCTGTGGACCGGAGTTTAATATTACTGCTGGAAGATTTTTTCCAAGTATCGAGGCTCGCAGGAGTTTTTGGCCGGTGGAGAGGAGTTGTAGGAGAGCAGGGCGCACACCGCCGCCTTTAGGGCTGTTTTCATGTGGAGCTGAGACCGGGAGAAGCGAGCATTGGAGCTGCGTGTGTGTGTGCCTATGTGTGTGTGTGTGTGTGTGACTTATACACCGTAAAGAACAGCACAGGCGTCCTGCATCTTCTGAGATAGTGTTTTTTTCTGGAGCTCTGCTGCACCAGTTGACTGTATTACAGGGTTTTTTTGCATTTGAATGCAACACGTGCTGACGTGTTACAGGTTAGAGTTGGATGGGGGGGGGGGGCACGAGAACAGCATTGATTTTAATATGTGTGTTTCAGCCTGTGTGTCTTCATGTGTTTGTTGTGTCTCTCATGGCCTGAGTGCAGCAGCAGAGTCAAGTTCATTTCGACTAATTTAACCAAATAAACGTCACTGTTTTTCATGTAAATCTGCTTTTATATATATCTATGTGTGTGTGTATATATATATATATATATATATATATTACATCTTATTCTTATTTCTACAGGAGCAGTTTTTAGAGAGGATTGCTGCAATGTCATATTTAACACATCAGGCTATTTTTTTATTTTGCTGCCGTTGTCAAGGAAACCACGATTTCCCCGTATGATTACTGATTAGCCAATTGAACTTGTTGTTCTTGAGTGTGACACAATGTGGTGAAACGAGTCTCTCGAGGTGCGAGGCATCTATAATCAGCATTGCCTTTTGACCAGTTTGGAACTGGCCATTTAGTCGTATTTTAACCTTTTTTTTTTTTTAGGAATTATTCATCACGGTCAATCCGCCAGTGCTTTAATTATTAATCTGGGCCTAAAAATACAACTTTTGCAGCAGCGCGAGAGAGTGAGCAGAAACTTTTTCTAGCTGCTCAGTTTCAGGATGTAAAATATAGCACGTGAAGCAGCCTCCCTCTCTCAGATCTTTTATAAAATCAGGCGTGTTATGCTGTCATTAGTCTGGCCAAATAAAATACTGAATTAAAACAAACCCCCCTCGTGTTTCCTTCCAGCAGACGAAGCTTCTTTTCCCCCACATCTATACATTTCTCTCAACTGTTCCCTTCATTTAAGCCAACCCGGTGGCACCGACCTGGATGTTACACAGCTGCTGGAAGCCTCAACTCTTATAAAGCAGACTTGTTTATCCCTCATTGGCCTCGTCTGACAGTGGACTGCCAGGGCGCGTTTGATGTGTAATTCATTCCTGATTTTTACAGTGGTTTCATTAAAAAGGCTTTTCCTCCCGTCATATGCCTCAGAACGACTGCTAACCAGAGGCTGAGGGGATGTTCACGGCTCCCCTCTCGTGCGGGCGCGAGACGAGTCTGGTTTCCATTTCAAAACATCAGCAGCTCGGACCGTCGTGTCGTCCTCTCGCTGACATGAGAAAGGGAAAGAAGGGATTTAAAAAAAAAAAAAAAATTCTCCCTTAATTCTTCATTTTATTGGAGGAACGATTAGAGGCCGCTCAGCGTGTTGACTTAAGGCTCAGAAGGCGAGACTGACTCAGTCCAACTCAGAAACGGGAAGAAAATCAAAACAGATTGCTGAATTATGATTACAAGCATCACGCATATTCTGTAGACCAGATTAAACCGTGTACACAAGATGAGTTACTTTTTTTGTTGTTGTTGTTGTTTTTTTTTTTTATTAAACTGCCCTCAGCTCCCTGTCGTCCGGGCCTGCATTTCCAACCAGGCCTTCAGAGCTGATGACTTTATCTGTAATTGATAAAAATTCTTTCACAGCAGATAATCCTCGCACAAAAGGAGCTTTTATTCAGCTACATAAATTTCCCTTAATCAACACTAATTGGCAACAGAAGCTCATGCAGTGTAATGTAGTGCACATGTTGCACATAATGGTAACTTGCAGTGTGTCATTGGCTGGGCGGGAGAACGAGAGAAGCGCATGTGTGAGCATGGGAAAGCCCCCCCATCACTGTGTTTCTTGTCATTTTTGAAATTTTGTACCCATATGTGTGTGTGTGTCGAGAAGAAACAACTTCCCTCTCTGCGCAAACGGCACCAGCAGCCCTCTCTCTCTCTCTCTCTCTCTCTCTCTCTCTCTCTCTCTCCCCCTCCCTCTCCCTCTCCCTCCCCATGCACGCACACACACTCACACACACACGGCATTCCCTCGCAAGCTCCGTCTGCAGACGGAAAGGCACATTTTGTTTATTTAATTGCTGTTAATAATTAAAAATTCGAGCTTGGACCTCGGATATGGCAACAATTGTAAACAATCAAATGAATTATTAACTGTGATAAAAGCCTTGCTGGAGAGAAGCAGCGTGCTGGGATGTGACGGACAGTGCGTAATGGAGGCAAATTACGGGCAGTGCCCTGAGAAGAGACGGAGTGTGTGTGTGTGTGTGTGTGTGTGTGTGTGTGTGTGTGTGTGTGTGTGTGTTTTCTGTGCAAGTTGTTTTTCCTATTGATCTAATTGAGGGATAAACCCACGTTGATATTCAGGCCTTTTTAATGTAAAACAGATATTCCAAAGTGCGAGCCCGTCCAGCTGCAGTGTCTCCTATTTTTAATTTCCCCATCGTTCTTTAAACACACTCGAACTCTAAAATTCACAATTAAGATGAAAACTTCCCGCTCAGATTGCCTTGGACATCATCTCCCTATCTAACCCCTAACCGATGATGGCATTGTTCTGCTTTTTTGTCCGTTTTCTTTTTCCTTTTTTGAAGTGTCTGTTCACTGCAGGCCCCGATGACGCAGCACGAATCTGCACCTTAGAAAAAAAACAACAGACTTTTTTTTTGTTTCATTGCATTTTTCAGTGTGTTCAGTGGTACTATTTTGCAGCTCGTAATGTTGTCATCTCACACTGTTTTCACTGGTGCGTCGTTTTAACTTATTCCTTCCCTCTGCCCCCTCTGCCCGCCTGGACGCTGACCCCTGCTCTCCTCGCCTCTTAACACCCTCTCAACACTAAAGTATTACCCTACTCACCTTCTAAACAATGCCTTAGTGGTAAGTCCTATTTAGTCCCTATTTATTCCGCATTAGGTGTGTGTGTTTTCATATATTCCATCTTGAGAAAATGTTTTCTTGTGATGCTCCTGCAGGGCCGCTCACGCTGACCTGCAGCTGGAATTATTATTAAGGCCCGTGCAGGAAGGGAAAGAGCGAAGCGGATTATTTTGCACGCACGCACACACACACACACACACACACACACAGTTTGATGAAAAGTTGCATTTTCTCTTTGTGCTTTTGCAGCCTGTTGTTGGCAATGCAGCCTCAGCGTGCAACCCTCTTTTTTTTTTAGAATTTCCCCTTGCAGTGCAGGTCCAGCTGCAGCGCGAGCAGACCCAAACCCGGCTGCAGCTCCGACCACTTTGTGTTTTTATGCGTGCAAAAGGAAAGGAAATATCAGATTGTAGTTTTGCAATAGCAGTGGATGGATAACACCGCAGTTTTACGTCTCAGCCTGATTTAAAGGAGGCAAGGCGCTTTCCTGACAGTGGTGCTTGAGCTTGCCAGAAAAAAAGAAGAAAAGAGTAGCATTAATTTCAAATTTTCAGCCTCCGTTTACAAATGTCTAATATTTTTATATCTTAATTTAACTGCAGAAATCCTGCAAACTATAACTTGCTCTGCACTTTTCCTTCAGGCCTTTTGTCTTTGTCCTGTAGCTGCAAGTTCCTATTTGCCTCGGCACAGGCCAATGAACGAACAGTTCACCTTCTGAACGCTCTAAAGAATTCTCTGAGAATCCGTGACATGTTTTGTTTTGTTTTTTTGGTCTGTTTTCTTTGTCCGTCTCGACCAGTCAGAAGTCACCTCTGCCGTCAGGTCACCGTCTCAGCGCGCATGACGTATTGTTTTGTCCTCCCAGCCTGAAGCAGCGATTTTCTTTATCAGCTCTATATGTTGCTCCAGGAGGATGTATTATATTTGTCTTACGTCACCGCCAGTAATTATCGCTTTTTATCAGAGGGCAGTGTTTTCAGTGAAAATATCCAAGCGGTATATGGAGGAGGGAAAGCATGAGCTAGTTTGTTTTATGTGAAAATCTGATTAAATGAATGTAATCAATATCAGGGTTTTCAGGCATTAATTTTACATTTACACATATTTGTGAAGTGGACCTTGCACCCCCCCCCCCCACCCCCACACACACACACATCTCCCTCCGCTCCCTCGCTGTCTCTTCCCAAGGCCTGCAAAATGAGTTGGAACAGCTGTTCAGAGGATTAAAATCTGATGGAACCGCAGTCTGAATAAACAGAAAAATGCTGGATTTTTTTTTTTTTTTTTTTTTCTGATTTGAAGACACGCGTGCGCGCAGAGGCACATGCAACCATGCACCCTTAAACCTCTGGTGCAGTGTCTTCATGCCAATTAGGTCTGTGAGTGGTTATCGCCGGATTAGCCCGAATGCCAGTTTCCAGGCGACTGAGTCTCACCTTTATCCAAAAAAAAAAAAAAAAAAAAGTCCTTTTAAGCCAATCAACGCCAGCTCTTTTTATTTAACACAAGCCCCAAAGTCACATTGCAAGGACTTAAGGACTGGTCTCATTGCCGGTATTACATTTCTCAGATAGGTATATTGAATTATGGTATCGCTGTGGGTTTTGGTTCAGTTGCACACAAGTTTAATTGTCTTAATTCTCTGTATATACACATGTATATAGCTGCAGTGTAACTAAGTGATGCCAGGCAGCAAAGAGAAGTTTAGTTTTGGTGGATGTTTGTGCGGAGAAGTGACCCGGCAGCCAGTAAAGCACTCTGCTTTTGGCCAGCAGACATACGAATGAACTCATAGTGCATTTGATTGACAGGTAGGACTGATCTATTGTGCTCGCTTGTAACTGAGTTGCGTGTGCGCACGTGTGAGAGGGGAAGACAAGGCAGGGAGTATAAGGGGGTGAAATCGGAGTCCCTGATTGGCTGCGCTGCCATTTTTGTGCTGCGCAGGCAGCGCCGGATCTTTTCCCCTCATCACGGGACACCGGGAGGTCATAACAGCAGACGCTTGCCTGGGACACCGTGTTCTTTTTACTTATTCATTCATACCTCGCAGCCAGATACGGGCCAGGCCTCTGCAAAAAAACCCACATAATTAAAAGATCTTAAATGTTTTACACATTGCATTCAAGTTCAACTGCTCCAAGGTGGCAGTTTTGTGCATTTGTATCTTGCTTACATAGGCACTACCAAACACTACAGGCCTGAAACATGGAGGCCGATCTGTTTAGACATCCCACAACTTGAAATGGGAGCTTTTCGTTATATTTGCAGCTTCAAAATTGGTTGCACGTTGCTCTGAAGCTTTCTGTGATTAACGTCTTTGTCAGTGATATAAATTTTCTGCGTTTATTGTCAGCTGGTGACTGGGGGGCCACCGTGCGTCAGCAGCAGCGAATTTACAGCGTTGGGGGTTTTTTTGGTTTTTTTTTGCGAAGAAATCCAGAGCGCTGTTTGGTGGCGAAGACAAAGACGAGATGAGCCGGGCGCATTTTGGCAGCAGGCGATATAGATTTGAATTAAGTAGCATGTAGTTTTTATCTCGCGCTGCATGCAGAGAGAGGCAGAACCAACTGTGTCTCATTCAATATCAGCACAGCTGTCCCAGCATCCGTGGAGAATGGATTCCTACTGCTACTGCCATGGGAGGCTCCAGCCAAGAAGAATGGGAGGATATCCAGTGTGTGCGCTTGTGTTTTAAAAGGAAGGAGAGGAGAGAGAGGAGAGAGTAATACGCTGGTGTGTCTGTGTATGTGTGTGTGTGTGTGTGTGTGTGTGTGTGTGTGTGACTTTGCATGCGTGTGTCATGTTGTCTCCACCCGCCTCACTTTTCCTTCGCTCATGTCACCTCTGGCATGGATTAGTCTTTGGCACAACCCTGGCAGTGCCCGCGGGCCCCAGCGCGGTCCTGTGGTCGGCGATATGTTGTGCTGTTGCCATGGCGACCGAACACACACACACACACACACACACACACACATACACAGACGCACACACATGCACACACGGGTGCTAAATTACATAATTGAGCTAGGAATATACAGAGGAACACAAAATACTTAGGGGTACAATATGAAAGAAGAGAAAGGGGAGAGAGGGGAGAGGGCGGGGGGCGAGGTTGGAGGTAGCGTGTCTGAAGGATGTGGGGCGGGGGTCTTCAACGTAGACACCACACAGACAAAGTGCCAATTTACCAGAACGAGCAGAAAACAGAAATACATTGGTGAATTTCTGCAAGCTTTGTCATCGGCGAGCTGTAGACATCAGCACAGCGTGTTCTTTCCTCTGATTTTGAGTCATAAATCTAAATAACAGTGCCGCCATTATGTGGGTATTTGGAGCGTTGTGACAACCAATCTGGCAGGGCAATTGAGGATAAGGTGTTTGTGGTGACACACAAGTGGTGTTTGTGTGTGTGAAAGAATGAGACAGAGCGAGGGAACTCTACGGTGTTTGTATATGGGAGAGGGTGTGGCACCTTAGGTTTACACAGACACACCATTATGTGCACACACACAAACACACACACAAACGTCTTCCTTCCCTCCTCCTCCTCCTCCTCCTCCTCCTCCTCCCAGGCTTCCGTTGGGTTTGGATGGATCTTGTATCTGTGAACGTATCAGCAATACATCAAATTTCAGGCACTGCTGCGGTCACACTTGGCTTACGCTGGAGAGGGCTTCAGGAGCGAAACCTTTGAACTGCAAAGTGGCGTGTCATTCCGCATTCATGAGTCTGTCGTACTAATTTGGAGACCCCCCCCCTTGAGAACCGTACGAAAACAGACGCAAGTACTCTGCGTTGAATCATAATCTGCGCCCGATTTTGGGGGTTTTTATTTCCACCAGAAGTTGAATTACTTCTTAAAAAGTCTTGAAATCGCATCAACTCCCTCTCCCTCGAGCTGAACGTGTTGAACCACGATTGCTGATCGCACTTGCGCGCTCTCGTCTTAAACCAAACATCGAGCTGAGCGGAGGGAAACTCGCCACCTGCAGCAGATGAAGATCAAACATTCAGAAGAGACGATCAGCAGAACGTTTCTGAGCGGTGGGGCGGTTGAAAGGCAAAAAAAAAAAAAAAAGAGATTCAAGAAACTCCCAATTTGATATTATCTACTGCTTTTTAATTTATGATTGCAAAATGAATATGAAGATCAGGTATTTATTTGCACCAAAGCTCGTGCGAGGCCAGTAGCAACAAACTGTCACTGCCATAAAGAATTTCAGGCGATAAAGTCGAGCTGCGGGTCGTAAAGTGAATAATTGTTGTACGTTTCGCGGTGTTTAGTTAATTTTGTTCCGTGTCTCGTGCTGCACAAGACAGACTGAGAAATGTGTCTGAGTGTGCTTTGTTCTTGCAGTGAATACATTTGAACTAATGCCAGTATCAACACACGGCGCGAACGTCGACAATAACTCATTCTCTGTTCTTGCTTTTTAATCGGCAAGTAACGTTTCGGTAAAGGCAGGCTGCGCGATATCGACTTTCCGAGATCTTTTGTGTTCCCCCTGACGAGGAACTTAAGGGCTCCAGCTTGTGACCGGGCAAAACAAGGAACGTGCAAAGCCATTGTATCAGTCTGCCACAGGTCAACGGGAATAGAGAGAGAGTTGTTGTTGCGGATCATTGACGGCCCACTCAAGGTCACTTCAGTGTGGGCAATCTGGGCATGTTGTTTGGCCTGTCCTGCCTGTCTGTCTGACCTACATCTCACTGCACTGGCTAAATATATACAGTAGACCCCTCATTACAAAGCTTCCAGATTAATCTGGATGAAATCTGAGCACCGATTCGCTCTGACTGTGTGCGTGTGTGCGACTGCAGCCTTCTCTTCACAAGCCTTCCCCGGTGCTGACTTTCCATTTCACTCAGCCTCTAACACGCTCGCTATCCAAAAAGAAGAAGAAGGGAAAAAAAATGGCAGATGCAGGCTTTCACACAAACATGGCACACGCATACATATTATCATCTTGTGAATAAGACAGGAGGTGTAGCCACAATAGGTCTGCCCATTCAGAAACAAGCCCTCACTGCATTTACGGTGTGTCTGTTTGAATCCAAGCCCAGCTATGTGTGCAAGCTATATTTTAGCGATGCCTCATACATAAAACACCTGCACATACTTAATCACATGAGGCACAGGTGTGCATTCCTTTAAAAAAATACAAATCACACACAACACGCCTGCATTACAGCGCTGGAGAGTGTGTGTGTGTGTGTGTGTGAGTGAGTGAAATAGGACAGTGGTTGTACACCCCCAACTCTGCCATGTTCCAAATGTGATTATTTAAATTGACTTCACCCATAATTTGAATTACACAACACCACTGATAACTATGCAAAGGTCAATGGCATTAAAATCTGACTGTAGGTCGGGATGGTCAAGTTTGCATTTGACCTGCTGCCTTTTACAGCCATTACTTCATGGTAACTGGTCAATATATATATGGAATATCCTTTATTTAGTTAGACAAAAGTCATACTGAGATTTAAAATCTCTATTTCAAGAGTGACGTGGCCAAGAGGACAACAAAAGCACAGTTACAGCAGAAACAATCAGGGGCTAATACCGGTACCATTGATACACACTAACAGGCTGACATCCAGTACAAGTCAAAAAGGTCTAAGACAAAAAAAACCTATTTTATATTTGAAGTTTTTATTATTTTTACCATATTTTCAACTAGTCCATCCTTTGAGCTAACCTTTTAAACCATTTAACCATTACTTTTAGCTAATTGCTTCAACCATGTAACCTTTTCCTGTGTTTTAAACTAGTTGAACTACTCTCCGGTCTTTTCATCTACCCGATGGCATTTGCGCAAGTACCCCCAGTGGCATGACTACCCCTTGTTTGTACGGCAATCAACCCATCCATCCGTCCATCTCTGTACCCCAGGTGAAGCAATGTCAGCCACAAAGGACAAAGACTTCATTTGGAAGTTAATTGGGAAGTCCTGCTGGTGTCGGGGATTGTTGGGTTGTCGAGGGATGACATCACGCAGTGACGCCATGTGATGATGTTATAGCGCTCATTATCTTTTCACCGCTCCGTTGGCTCGCTTTTAAGTAGAGGAGGGATAAAGAGGCATTGATTGGCTCGTTGATTGTACCTCGAATTTCCCGAGGCTTTCTTTCATCATCGTGCTACATTACCTCATTCTGTAGCAGAGGCAGAATAGTTCCAAGTGGAGCCCTGGATACGCTGATCCTGCACAGGAGACAACGGTGACCGGGCATAAGTGTAATCCACACTTGCTATTTAGCAGATAAGATTAAGAGCCAGTGGATGATTTTATCCATGACTCAAACCAAGCGTCAACATTCGAGATCTGCTTTTATTCTCACTGGCTGGTAATGTGGCTTGAAGCTCGTGATTGGGCTCAATAGGCATTTATGGGGTTAATGTTGGAGGGAAAATCTTTTCCTGTCTTGGGGGTGGGTGGAGGAACGTTGACGCTTGGAGGCTTATGAACCCGCAAGTCAAACAGTAATGAAAACAGTTGTGACCTGATTTCAAGAGCCGGGGAAAAAGACGTAGTGTAGATGAGGAAGGAGGATTTCAAGTTAGCGACAAAGAAACGTGTCGTTGGACGACAGAGCTGCGTGCTCGTCTTTCTTTTTCTTTTCCTTGTTGTCTCTCGCTTGCTTCCTTACTTGCCTGCATTCCCTTTCCTTTCTTCCTGTTACCTTTCCTCTCTGTTTTTGTCTGTGTATCTAATTCGGCCACCCCGTCCGGCAAGGAATAGCTGTCGCCCCAGGGAACAAAGCACTAGATCTTGCTCTTTGGAGCAGGAAGTTGGCACTTGGCCAAGGGTGGAAAATCTATACTCGGTTGCATAATATAACATATCTTTACCTCAGATGAACTCTGAGGAGGCCTGGCAGCTGTGAGCAAACAGAGCTGGAGGGCGGGAGTTTGTGTGTTATTAACTGACTCTGTTTGTGTGGAAGTGTCTGTGTATGTGTTGAGTATGAGTGCGCGCTCTATGCTTCTTGTGTGACTTGTGTTTACTGGCTGGTGCTGCAGGCCCGAGGCTGTTTGAGACCCCCTCGACAGTCAAGCGGAGTACAGTAGAGTCAAATAGACCCTTGTTTAAATAAAAAGCGGGGATCAGAGTTGAGTAGAGTTGAGTGGAGGAGGCAGAGGCCAAACAGGGCTCAGGGTTAGACTCAAACACAACTCTGTGGCTTCTCCTTTTGGCCCAGCCAGCCAGTAACTACTACCCCAACTGCAGCTGCGCCGTACTCTGCGAGGGAATTCAGATATAAACTTTCTGCTCTGTTTAGGCTCAGAGAAATAGTTGCAGGATTAGTGTGTGTTACATGGAAAGTTGTATATTTGACTGGAAAATTCAGCGCAGGATGAGGATTTCATGTCATTGCTAAAATATAAAACGCAGATGGGCCGGATTCAGCTTAACCCTGCGAGTTCATCGAGTGGGACGATCTCTGCTGCTCAGACGCTCTTTATAAATTCACTTGACTGTCGCACTCAGTTCTCTGCTCTGCTGTTATTAAGACGTCTTGATGGTCTACATAGTCTCTGAATCAGATTCTCATAGGAGCAATCGTGACGTGATCGCCTGCAACCGTGTCGGGACAAACCGCGCCCGCCGCTCCCGTGAGCTATCCAGCTCCGTCGAAAAACAGGGGCGCTGAGGGAACGTACCCTAGAGCGGTCGGCTGTCTGACACGTCAAGCCGCTCGTCAGCCCTCTTTCGGCGCGCGGGACGTCTTGAGGAAAGCCTCGTGAAACTCAAACTGGGCTCATTATGGTCATCATCTGGAATGAAGCGCAATCATCTCCGCCACCTGTGGCAAGCTGCGGTGAAGAAAAGACTCTTGTAGGCCTTATGGGCCTGTCTGTTAGAGTCGCATATCAATTCACACACATTTATTCTGTTCACAGTGTTTTGTTTTTTTTTATCCTCCTGCCTTGCCCCCCCCAATCTGCACACCTGAATGGAAGTATTTCCAGGCTAGAGTTAGGACTCATATGGGGACCACAAATTGACTGTATATTGCAGCCAGGCTGTGGAGATTTATGATGAAAGTGAATAGGGATGGTGTGGGCGGGTACGCAGAGGTGCATATTATGGTGCTTTTTTTGTTTTTTTAATACTGAAGGCCTTGAAAATGGTTTTAGAGGAGCGAAACAACGGCGGAATCGTTTCCCTCTGTCGCCTCAGAAAGATTATAGAAAGAAATCCAGCGCAAAGAGAAAAAGAAGGGATGGGAAAGGAGAGAGGGAAATGGGCGGGAATGAAAGAGGCCATAGTCTGTGTGCTGTAAATACAGTAGACTGGGGAGCACTCCATGTCCTTTTCTTTTTTCTAGCAGCATGATTTGTTTGATTTACTCTCTATCAATCAGCGGAGGATGTATTTAAACGAACTTGAAGTATATTTGAGAAAGCCTCTCTATAGCGATGGCTGTTTGTATTCTCCTTTTACTTTCCTTGGAAGCAGACCATGATTAAAACAGACGATATAGGCGTATTGTATTTCCTAGGGGATTGGAAGGAATGCAAATGCATCATAACCATATTATACTAGTTAGGAGCAGTGTGTGTTGCCAAGCCTCTGGATACAGGAGAGAGTAGACGCAGTTACACTAAAGGGAACCGAGTCCCACAAAGAGCCAGAATCCCACAACTGCAACAACACGAGGAGATATCTGACACTGTTGGACTATATTTGACATTTCATAGGATACACACAGTACCCGATGCTTTGCAGCATAAAAAGCCAGGTTTTCTCCCTCTGTGCAAAACTCAACAGAGGAAAACCCCCCCAAAAAAAGTTTTTCCCTCAGTGTGTGTGTGTGGATGCGTGTCCGAGCGCCGCAGAATCCGTTTGGCATTTTTTGTTGTGAGGGAAGCATGTTGCTGGTGGGACTTTGGCCTGCACAATCCCTCCTCTGTTAAAACAATGCGGCAGTTGTCCTCCCTAACCTAATTACTCCCTCCCGGGGGAGAAAGGCAACAGCACCAAATCCCATAGTTAGGAGCTCTGATCTGGGCTCTGCTGTAAGAAAAGGCCTCATTCATTTCCCTCCCTCCTTCCACCGCACATGCACAGACACACACACACACTTTCTATTTTTCACTGCGATCGGGTTTGGTCTGATAGACGCTAATTATGCCCTAATATATCCTGATATTTCTCTCGATATCTGTTTTTCTTGTCGTTTTGTTATTGTTGTTAATTTATTGATGCAGAGGACGTAATTGCAGCTTAAGGCTGGATAACGACATCTTGGCACGAGTTCAGTGTCAGTCAACGGTCTACCAGTGAATGTATACACAAAAACTTGACCCAGTTTGGGTCAGTGTACCTGTAGCGCCGAGGTAACACTGGGATAACGTTACTTATTACCTGCGGTGACGTTAGTGTTGCTTCTCCAAACTAAAAAAATATGTATTTTGGCTCATTATTAGATACAGAAACTTCAAGTTTTACCCTAAAACTGTCACAAGTATCATTTAAAACCATAAATAATCCAACGCTTACCTAAAAAACATCGTTTTCTGCAAATTTATACTGACATTTACCCAAAGTTGGTGAATCACTATCCAGCGCTAGTTTTATTTTTACATTACTATATTGCTGTTGGGTTACTTACCGAACTAAAATACAGTAACAAGCTTAAAATGTGAATTAAAGTCACCACAAATTGCTAGTTCTACAAAACAATGTGCATATGATCTTCAACGAGGGCACTTAACTGTCCCAAATGGGTCCATTTTGACCTGGTAACTTATATGTATGTAAGTATGTAAATCAGTGGGTTGAAAACATTACTGTGGAGTTGTGTACCCAAACTTAAATGTGACCCAGACACAAAAAAAAGCATTAATTTGACCTAAAAACTCAAGTCAGTTTTCCATTGTTTGTTGTACAAAATGATGTGCATAAAACATTCAAACCTGCATCACACATCATTAACAGTCAGTAGAGTAGATAATAACAGTCAACAACCATGAATAACTCAGCAGTTATGTAAAAGATTAATGCTAACAAACATCAGCTGTCTTTGATGGTTTTCTGCTGGTGGGTACTGGTGCCCCAGTACTGCTGTAGTGGCCCAAACTGGGTCCATGTTTCCCAAGTGTAACGGTCTTTGTATGTTACTTTAGTTTTATTACTCAAGCCAGATTAGAGTTGCACTATATAGACCCATTTTGACCTGCTGATTTTAATGTATAAATCACTCGGTGCAAACATAGTCTATTGAGTATAGTACACAAACTGAAATGAACTGACCCAGACACAAAAAACCTAACTTTACCTCAAAGCTGTCACAGATTTAACGTTAGTCGGACACGACAACGTTCCACAAAACTGCAACAGATACACATGTTTTTAACAATCAGAGTAGATTCATGTTGATTTAGATGGAGAGTGTGGGTAAATGGCCTGGCAAACACATAAAGAATGATCATTCGTACTGTGATCAAAACAAGCCCTTTCTTCTTCGTCTGTTTTCTGTGAGTATACTAAATTAACCTGCACTGGGTGAAATTTGAAAATGCACACCGGTGGCTCAGTACAACGCTGCATTAATGGGTTAACTTTATCCAGTGGGTGGAAAAACAACCAAAGATCCATTAAAAAATAATATGAAAAAAAAATCACACTGGGTCAAAAACAACAATCAATGGGCACTATTGTTGATGAAGTTAACCCAGTTTTGCTTTGGCGCTCCGCTGACCCACGCTGGGACCACGTCAAACCCAGCGATTTTAAACACGCACAAGCTGCCGCCGAAATACAAGTTGTGCTTTGCGCTTCATCTTGTTAACTAATTATGTGCAAAAAATAGAGGCGTTTGAACAAACTGTCTTAATTCTATTAAACGGTGCATTCATCAGTGTAATCAGAGTAATCTGCAGGAAGTGACTTTAGAGATTTTAACTTGGAGAAACTCTGCGGACTTTCCTCAGAGGCGCCTGATGCTTTTCTAGCTTTGCATCAGTCCTTTGTTCGACCTGTCTCACCCCCCATAACCTCCCATCTCCCACCGCTGGCACCTCACCGGGCTTTGCAAACTTTATTACTGTAGCCTCAGACAAGGAAGTCAGCATAGGAAGAAGGGAAAGGGATGTGTGTGTGTCTGTGTGTGTGTGTGTCTGTGTGTGTGCGCCCGCATGTGTGTAGTGGCATTCACCGAAAAGAGCACCGGGTGTTAAAGTCTTAATTCTCCCTCAACCAACCTGTTTGGTTTTGTTTATTTGTCTATCCTCTCTCAGGAAGATTAGAGCCACCATTGTGTGGAGGCTTGGGAAATAAAGCTCGAAGTTTATATTTGGAGATTGTTGCGGTGCTAC
Organism: Datnioides undecimradiatus; assembly: GCA_008933995.1. NCBI lineage: Eukaryota > Metazoa > Chordata > Actinopteri > Lobotiformes > Datnioididae > Datnioides > Datnioides undecimradiatus. The sequence goes on from WARS01000048.1 coordinate 3,340,289, forward strand.
GTTGTTGGTCTAGACTGTTAGGGTTTAGACGTCTTTGTTTGTTTATCTGGAAAAAGAGAAATTCCATTTGTTGCCACCGCGATCAAGATTTCGCTGGCGAAGGGAGACCTGTTCACGTGTAGCGCCGACTCAAAATAATATATATGTTACTGAGCAGCATTTATTTGCATTTCCTATACGGCATTTCAGATGGTTTGAATTGGCTTTTGTGGCTGTTTCTGTTCAGTCTGCTCCACACTTGGAAGTGGAAGTGTAACACACCACATGTCCTGGTGTACTCGGGGCATATAAGGAGACAGTAGTGTTTGTGTATGTGTGTGTGTGTCTGGTCGTGCAGTGTTTGTCTTAGGCCGAGCTCCTTTCCTGTGGTGTGTGTGTGTGTGTGTGTGTGTGTGTGTGTGTGGGCTTGAAGCTGTCCAGCTTGTGTGGATCCTGCGCCCTGTTTGCGCGGCTCGACACTCGCCCTACGGCAGAAGCGGAAGCTGTGCTTTAACAGCATTAGCAGGGCTCTTCCTTCAGCCCGCGGCCCACTCTGTTAACCCTGTCGCTGTCCCCGCGTTCCCTCTTATCTCATCGCTCAATCAAACGTTTCGTGCGTTTTCTGCCCGTAATTAAGTTCTCTCAAACTCCCCGTCTTTGTTAACTCTTTGTGTGCCTCCGGTCTTCTGCTCTGATCACTTTACTGCCAATTTATTAAGCTCTCCTGTTTATCCAGCCCTCATGCCAGCCTGTAAAACCTGCCCGTCATGCCCGGCCATGATTGATCTTCTGTCACACTGTTAACCCTTTCGTTCTCATTTAAGCCAGCACTTCAACGGAGCCTAAAAATATGCTGTGGGTGTTTTTTATGTGGGTCTTTGTACCTTTTTTCTGCACAAACCTAATCTTCACATCAAAATGACCATTTCCCTTTGCTGTTACATGACCCTGCTATCTAAAGGGTCGCTAAATATGTTTCTGAAGTGGTTTAAAAACATGTAAATGCATCTCAAAAAGAAAAAAAAAACACTGTGGGAACCCCCCCACCTTTATTCTTTTATTATTACTTTCTTTTCCTTTTCCCTCCGTCTCTGCTCTCCCTCCCGCTCTTTGTCTTTATTCTATTCTTTTTGCCAGGAGATGTCCTTCTTTATCAGGGCCCGTACAGACACATACAACCACACCTCTGTCAAACATTCGCCCCTGGTTGGTGCCTTTTTTTGCCCACGGAGGACACCGAACAAAGTACAGGCCTACGGGGCCGCGCGCCGAGCTTTCCGCTTTCATTCGCGGACCCATACAGGCAGGACTGCGATCATCGGGGTTTAATTAATAACTTATGGCTATGGCTTAAGCTCAGTTACTTGGCTAATTTAAATGGAAGCGTCTAAAGATAAAAAAGAATATATAGACAGGAGGCCAATGGGCGGGGGGGGGGGGCACAGACGTGGAGGGTGAGACAGTGGGGGTTGTGAGTTAGGGATTGCGGCAAAGCATTTGCATAAAGGGCAGGGCAGCATGCCCAATGGTGGAAAAGGTTGGCATCACGCCTTTCAGACTGGCAGAGAGGGAAGACTGGAGAGAGAGACAGAGAGAGAGAGAGAGGGGGGTATAGTCAATAGTGCATCCCTTGTTCAGAAAGAGGAGGTCCCTAGCTGTTGGCAGGAGAGCAGGCTAAATCTCTAGTTTGATTGTGTGCTAGATTGCCCCTTTATTTGTCTGATTGCAAAGCGTTCAACACTGCATTAGCAGTGGGCTTTACTTTCCTGGAGCCTTTATGCAGGAGGGAGTTTTTCTGTCTTGGCCTGGTCTCTGATTGTCACTGCACATATGTCTCAGAGTTTAGATTGTGTGCAATCAGCACATCAGGCAGCTCGGAGGAAACTTTCTGACCTGCGTGTTTTATCAAGTCCGCTTCGGTCTCCACCCTTTATCCCCGAGCATCCAGCGAGGGCTAACGACAGTGTTGATTTTAGCTTGATGCCATATTCAGATCTCAGCTATTTACAATTTGCACAAGGACGCACAGGCAAATGCAGGCCTGAAGACAACTGCAGGGAGGCAGCCAGTGGCATTTTATCTCTGTGGTGTGTGTGTCTGTGTGTCTCACAGCCACAGCGCTGTTCCCCTCATGCCGGCTGTGGTTGTGGTGATGTCATGGTAGTAGGGAGTGAAAGGGGCGATTATTTAGCGTGGGCCTGTTATTTCTGGCCCTGCGTCCATAAGCACTGCATATAGAGTCTTGGCGCTCGCCACATTGCTGGTCATTACGACCGCTAAGAGTGTGATGTCTGCAAACTCATGGTGACCACAAACCTTGATAACCCTTTTAATGCAGGGCTCTGTGCATGCCAATTAACAGTGGTGAAATCAAGTTACTGTAAACCGGAGTGTGGGGATGTTGGCGCATGTGGATGGATTTTTGTTTTGTTTTTCAGTTGGACCTTCATTCGGTCAGACCAATAGTTAAAAATATAAAGAAATATTCAGCTCATAATTATATAAAATGGAGACGGTAATAAAAAAACATGGTGTGCTGGCTTCAGTGGTGGAAGAAGTGCTCAAACCCTTAACTTAAGATTTAGATTTAGATTTAGATATCCTTTATTAGTCCCACACCGGGGAAATATGAATAGTGCAATGTAAAAATGTTCAATTGCAAGTCACACCTCAGCATTCAGAACCTAAAGATGAAGTCACTGTGTAAACCCGAGAGGTCATGAGATGATTAACGAAAGAGGGAAAAACATAATGTGAATCAAACAGTCACTGAAAATAAACCACTTTCTGTGCGAACGGCTGACAAAAGAGCGCCCTCTTAATTTGAATGCATTGTATTTTATACATCAAGTATTGATGATATCTTTAATGTTAAATCTGCGTCTATATGCACTTGGTTTCTTTCCAGTTTGATTGGATTATTGCAGTTGAAATCGTCATATAGCTCAAATAAAAAGCTGCGGAGTGATAATACAGAATGTGATGCCGTGAGATTGTGAGCGATTAATAGGATTTTTTCAGAAATGAATGCTAATTACATGGAAATGTAAAATTATAATTTTTACAAGCTTTATTTAATCAGTCAGTTGCTTTGGATCTAATCAAAAATAAGTAAAAGTGAGAAAGTGCATCATTTTGCTTTAGTTTAATGTACTGCAGCACTAAAGGGTTTCAAGGAGTGCTAATAACGTCACACACCTGGTGGAACGAGGGTATTACTCACTAAAGCTCAGACCTTACAGGATCAAAGGATACAGTCTCCAAACTTAATGATATTTGGGTGTTAATAATGGAGTCGGTTTCAGACAACCGGGCAGCAAACGCCGGCGTTCTGCTCGAGCGCGCCGCACGTCTCCGGTTTGAAAACAAAATCGTGTAGTTTGAGCTCACTTTCTTCTCGCAGCAGTGTGTGAAAGGCCGTCTTTGGCATTTCACACTCATCTCTTTGAAAAGACGAGTAAAGCCCTACAGCTTTGTTAAGCTGCAAGTTAACACATGAACCTGAAGATCCTTTTCATTTCAGGCCGTGTTGAAATGTTTAATTCGGCGGGATCTTGTCGTCAGAGGGGCGATGGTGTAACATCCCCCTGCTTTGAGCCTATTGATAGATCAATCTTGTAATTCTCTGTGACGCATGTCAACCACACTGCGCAGATCAAAGATAACGTGGTATACAGTGGAATGCCACCAGGCACAGGATGCTCATATACTCTTATATCGATATGATATCTCACTTCTGTGATGATAAAATGTTTCTGACGTGTTCATCAAAGATGTAGCAACTTCCATCAAACCAAAATAGGAATGCAGGATCAAAGAGAATGAATTTGCTAAATGCATTTCTTTGTTGCAGGCCAGGCGCACCGTGTTTACCGATTACAGAGCTGGTTTTTACCGGGGTAGAAAATTAACACCCTCCACCAGCCAAATGCTGCTAAAAGCTGGCTGCGGTTTGTAAGTTTGTCTCCTCTACCCGCCACTTTGGCAGGATTATCATTTGGATCTTGGTCGATGGAATTGTGGAAGTCGGCTGGTGTGTTTTTTCGACGTACGGGTTTGAATTGTTCTATTTAAATCTAAAGGGGTAGCGCAACAACAACAAAGGAGAGGACACAACGTCTTGGTCCAGTCAGTGGAGTCTCACCGTTACTCGGTCTGCACTGGCAGCAGTGTGAGCAGCAGTAGTCTGTTGGCTGGCACAGTGAGAAAACACTCAGTCATGGCTGTTGTGGTGCTGAGTCGGCCTGCCCAGGCATGGCCAATCACTCACGTGCACACACACACACACACGTTACCGAGACGCAGGGCGGTTCCTTCATCCAGCAGCACATTCTTTCTAGACAGCGGCAGGCGGCTGAGGGGGCTGAGGGAAGAGGATTTTCGAGCGCGTGTGCGTGCACGTGTGCGAGAAAGAAAGAAGCAATGTGTGTCACGAGGCATGATGGTACACGGTCTTGATTTCACAGGTGAGTCTGAGGATGCGGGCGCCTGACGTGAGCAAATCCATGTCAATAAGCAGCACGGTTACCACATGCCGCCTAAAGATTGGGTTGAATGTATGTCAGCGTGTTCCTCCACTCCTCTCACACCCGCTCATCAATACTGTCATCTTCAGCCAAGAAGATCTGCACGTCTCAACCTGCATTATGCCTCCTCAAGCAGGAACAAATATTATTTTAAAACATCTCTAAAGAGGAGAAAAAGAAAACAAAATCGCCCCAAGTAATCTGATTTACCTTGATCTCATTGCATAATGTGTTTCTCTTGCTTTTTCGGCACACAAAACCTACTGTGTTTGTGAATTCATGTTGGTTTTGTGTGGTTTGATTTCACGGGCAGGTTGGAAACAGGCCTCCACGCACAAAGAAAATGTAATATCGTAGCTGGTGTTGGTGGTAGTTGCAGGGGGATAAACCGGGAGCTCCGGAGCCAGAGGTCGGAAAGAGCCCAGTTGGTTTTGCAGTGCAGCCAGGCAGCGGAGCCCCTTTGTGGGACTGGAATGTGCCGTGCGTGCCTCTTCCTCGGCTGGTCCCAACCCCACCCCCCCCCTCCGTGTGGCCCACCCCGGGCACGTTAGCACGCAGCCACCGCAAATTGCTTGCAGATTTTTCACACATAGTAACGTGCTGGTTTGTAAACTCGGAGAAGTGCAACCGATGCAAGGCGCTGAGCTCCGTGGATCTTTACGCATCACTTGCATGCCACAGTAACAGAGAGTGTGTTCTGTTCTGAGAGACTTCTCCCCCTGTCTTTAAATTTTAATCCTGCCCCCCCCCCACCCCCCTTCACTAATGATTAACAGGAATGATTACTGTGTGTGATAACAATGGAGGGTCATGCAGTAGGCACTGTAGCTTGTTCTGATTACTGCATAAAACCACAGCGAGCTAAAAACGGGCTGCTTTCTGTAGCATCAGGAAACGGTTTGAGATGGAAACCAGGGAACACACCTGGTTTCTTGTTATATATAAAGCTCCTAAATGGCAGTTTCACACGGTTGGATAAATTAGGACAAACTTATATTAAGTTTTAATATTATATGAGGCCATTTTTCAATAAAACTCCCACATCTGAATAATTCCAAATGCTTTGTTTTCAAGATTTCACTGATTAAATGCCACATGACTCCTGCACCAGCTTGCAGCATCTTTGTACTCTTAAGCTTATGATTGAACCTCTCTGCACCTTTTAACTGTGTCTCCACCTCCACCTCCACCTCCCCTCCCAGCTCTGGCTTTCTGTCAGCGGCCCGAGCTGGGGTCAGAGGGAGCCGGTGTCAGGCTCCGTCCAGGGTCAGGGACGCTCAGCTGGGCAGGAGAGGACAGGGCCTAGCTGCACCAGCACAGGGCTACGCTAATGAAGGGCCAGGCGGCTGGGAAGCCCCCGGGTTATGCAGACCGTGGTTTAATTGGTCTAATGAGATGCAGCTCATCCTTGGTGAGGTCAGGTACCTCAGGATGGAGCAGGACAAAGCCGGGCAGAGAGGCCTACTGCTGGGCATTATGGGTCAGAAAGAGGAAGAGACTTTTATCACTGCCTCCGTTTGCTGAGCTTCTCGTAAGTTAAAGATACGTACAAGTGATTGAGAAATCTCATATTTTGGACACAAGTGGTCGAAATTATTTAGATGAAACCTTTAAATGATTTTTTGGAAAACAAAACATTCAAATCAAGAATTTATCATAACAGAAAAATAATTTTGCATTTACTGTGCCAGAGTTTTGATTACTTGGCTTGAGGATTTGGACTTTAGAGCAAAGCTCACTTCTACCTCCGTCATTTCTTGGAAAGTCAAACAAGGTTGGCTGAATAAAAACTAAACAGATTCCTCAAATCGCTCTGTGATTATAATTGTATCTTATTTGCTGTCATCTGCCATACATTCATGTAGAGGGATTCGCCATTTAAGGAGACGCAGTGGCCTCCCGTCAGCTGGTTTATTAATAATATTCTGTCCTAATACTGATGAATTTATTTGCGTCATTTTAAAGCAACAAACATAGAAGAAAATAGTGTTTCCTGATGACTGGCAGTGTGTTATGTATGTGTGTTATGCACATATTCAGGAGTGGGGCTGAAAAAATAGAATATTCAGATCATCATCAGTGCTAAATTAAATTACAGCCTAATATTGGTCCTAGATCTACTCTAGAATAAAAACCCAACAGTAAAATATCAATTATTGAGGCGTTAAATAACGTAATAGCAAAATAAATAAAAAAAAAAACAACAAATTAATTTTAAGGTCAGTCATGCAAATTAATAAAGCTGATTTAAAAAACTCAATGATTTAAAACGATGGATCCTCCTCTGTTCATCCAAACGGAGCTGAAAATGCAAAGAGTTTCGCAGGCGCACTAATGAATCAAACTCCCTTTTTTTCCACAGTAAAGAGCCTTTTCTCCCCTCACTGAAAGAGTTAATCTGAAGTTGGCACCCGACTCCACAGTCTCGGTCAGACGTGCGGAGAATAGATAAATAAAGGACTTCAAAATCATTTCTTTTGTCTCGTCATAGACTGTTTAAATGCAGCTGAGGGCTTCATGCAGCAAATTCTGAAATTGAAAATTGACGCTTTTGCAGCGGAAAAGCGGGTCATGGGGGGGCTTGTGTTTTGTTTTGTTTTTTAAATTTAATTAAAACAAAAAATATCATTACAACACACATATTAACATTTCTCTTTTTTTGGTTTATTTTTTTAAATACAATCTTATTTAAAAGGTATGCCTAAATGGGTTAAAGCAGTGTCTCGTGTCCCGCAGTATGCCGGGGCGTTCAGGGCCTTACAGGAAGGTGCAGCTCATTCATTTTCAGCCCATATTTCCGGGTGTTTCCCGTCTCATCTGTCGGTATTCATTGACGTCGGGTTTTAGTAAAGGTGGAGCGCAAATATGTCGCTTGCAGAAATGCCAGCCCGTCTTGTTTTTCCTCCAGCTTTTTTTTTTTTTTAAATTTCCATGTCAGGCTACTGCTGGCAGACTGCATCAGTGATGTCTTCACTCTTTTTGAAGTATTCATATTTTAAGTGCCCTATGAGAAGAGTGAGAGAGAGAGAGAGAGAGAGAGAGAACAGGGGGAAGAAGTGATGGTGCATTTTTAATTGTTTTGGCTGAGTTTTTAGTCTTATTAACGGAGTCTGGATGATATTTGGGGGAATTAGCCAGAGAAACATGTTGGTGGAAAATAATCCATGACTTTAATTGGGTGAATTTCGAGTCTATTAGGGAAGCTCGCGAAGGGATTGTTTGTCATTTTTTATTATTACTACTATTTTCCGGCCCGAAATGCGACCCATGACGCATCATGTGCAGCCCGGCTGCAGATTGATGGGAGATGCTTCTTTAATTAATATATTTGGCTCTTGATTGAAGGTGTTTGTTGGGGGGGGGGCACCGACAGCTCGTCAAGAAGCTCGAATTTAAGGCCAAGCGCGTTTGGTTTCAATTGAATTTCCAGGTAAGGCGATCTTGCGTGGTGCGTTCACGTTGCTTCGACGAATGAGCGTTCGGCACAGCAGCCTGAGCATCATGCTGGCCCAGTGTGGTGCAGCAGATAGTGGAGACGAGAGTGCAGCTCACCCACGGAGAGTTTTGAATGATGGTTTCTCTCCCTCCAGAGTTGGCACTTTGAAAGAATCTGCATAACAAGTTATTCCTGGAAAATAAATGTGCGACTTTTTTTCAGCCCATGGAAGGTAAAAAAAAAAGCATAGCTAAGGAAAATGACTTAAAACCCCTTGTAGTCAAATTCCAGTGACATTTGAATGGTGGTTTATTTGCATTTTGGCAGGGTCACCCAGAAACGCTTAATTTTTGACTGAAAAGCAGACACACGGGAGACGCATTCAAGTGCCAGTTAAGTTCCCTGATTATTGTACTGCAGGTGGGAAACAGAAATATATATGTAACTCTAACGCTGACGCTTTCCTTCCCTCGCGCGCGCGCGCGCACACACACACACACAGATGCACTACAGTGAGACGCGCGGATCCCATGGCTTCCTTTGTTGCTTTATCTAACGATCTATCAGATGTCTGCATCGGTCAATGACACACAAAGCGAGGGGAGTCAATGTGGAGGTATGATGTCCTTCAGTCTGCTCATTTGGCCGATGTTTGCGTCTGAAGATGAAGCCGCAATGCATTGTTGGAGGTGGTCACCGGAGGCCGTGCTGTTTAAGCTATTAGTGAGAGAAAGGTGGTGTTGATGTCTTGTGTTTGAGTGCCTCTACCTTTGATCAGAGGTGGGTAGTGACCAGTTACATTTATCCGTTACACGTTCTTCAGTACCGTTTATGAGTGCATTTTACTTGCCAAGGTAGTCTTAATGTAGCATACTCTTATCTCTTTAATAGATTTCTGAGAAAAAAATATGACATATATTACTCCATAACATGTTCTTGAGTGTCATTTTGTGTATACATTTCTTGCCAGAGTTGTCTAAGTATAGAATAAACTTTTACTGCTAGTTGCGTATACGTTTGAGAGTAAAAATCCTGACATTTACTCTAACATTTCAATACATCTTGCGTTACCTTTATTGTATTTTCTTTATTATTCATTGTTTTATACTTGCACATTCTGTTAAGGCACAGGTGAACCGCTGGTCGCAGCTGGTGCTCTGTTATCCTGCTGCAGTCACGCCCCCACGTGACTACGTTTCAAGCAGTTTATTGGCTAAAGCCAAAGCCACGTTTGGCTTTTAAATAGCACAACTAACAAACAGCTAGCTACAATATACAGAGGAATATAACAGCATAAAGTTCAACATGCTCTGTTCGTGAACACCAGAGAACGGTGCAGCACTGAGCTGACGGACTGCAGTAAGTGTGTCTGTTGTGTTAGTATTCAATTGTTCAACATAACACAAAGTATATAATACTTCATTCATTGTAACAGCTTCTAGCTAAGCTAGTCTCGAGTGATGCAGTTAATTTTCAAGCTAACGTGCGCGTGCGCTGGTGAATCCCGATTAACAGAGACAGAAAAGTAGAAAACACTTTAAAAAAGAGACAAACTGCTTTAATTTCATGTGGACACGACTATGATGTTTCTACACAGACGCTCTTCAGGTGAACGTGAAGAAATGAACAATTAATAATAATGCGTCACAGCATCATTTCCTGGTTAGCCTGAAAGAGTCATCTGATATGAGACATTTTTAGGATAAGCCAAGAGACTGATTGGTCACGTCTTTAGTCTTATAACCTTCATGTAATTGGACAGAGCTGGATGTGGGGGCGGGCTCACCTGGTCTGTGGCTGTCTGTGATGGGAACTAGGACATCTAAACTGGAATGATCAATGTTTAAGGACACTAACATTTGGACACTCTCCATATTTACTTAGATACTACAGACATGGTCACTTGCACAGGATTTACGGTTTTAACTTATCAAATATAGTGATAGTACCAATATTATAAGAGGCAACTGGCAAAGACTGCAATTTTAAAAAACTCTTTCTTACAGATGCACTTATTAGAGCATAATATTAATACAATGTCTTATGATGACTTCTGAGAGACATGGACTGGAAATAGTGTCCTGTTATATATGTGGCAGGTTATCTAATTAGGAGATGAATTGTCACTTTATCACAAAAAGGCTACAGGTGTGTGTGTGTGACAATAATTCGGTTATAACTTCATCATATCATACGTTGTAGTGTGGTGGTGTTTTTCATCATTATAAGTTAAGTTACTTGCCACTCAAATAATTTTTTTAGTAAATACTTTAACTCAAGTTGATATTTTGAGTTTTTGGCCTCACTCAACCCACCTCTCTGGCTTTGTTTGCATAATGCAGTTTGGAATTGGTTAATCTCTGGTGTTCTGGGCACTGTGCACCATGTCGATTTTATTTTTTAAAGAGGAAAGTGGAAAATTTCCAAAATCAAATAATTTGTCAAAACAGCTCAATCACTCGTTAATTGTTTGCTGTAACTAATAATTGTATGCTTTCAATCTGTATTTCCTCAGTCATAGTTTTGTCTTAAAAATGCCAGAAATCTATAAAAAGACAGCTTGTTAAAATTTTCCACAGTTCAAGGTGACGTCTTTTAAATGTTTTGTTTCGTATCGCATCTGACAAAGGAAAGCGTTCTCATTTTCGAGAGGCTGGAACCAGGAAATGTCTGGCATGTTACCTTGGAAAAATGACAATTATTAAAACAGTTGCAGGTTCATTTTCTGTTGATTGACCAATCGTGTCAGCTCTACACACGTTCGTTGCATCTGCATTTGTTGACTGATGTAATTCTAAGTGGAGCAGGTCTCTAGGTGATATTGGATAGGTTTGTTGCCTTGGATTCCAGCATTGGCAGAGTTGCCAATGATGTGAACAACACATGAACTAAGGAATCATATGATTTCTGTACGCGCTGAATTCTCATCTTGCCTGTAGTTTTTGTTTGGAGTCACAAGCCCCCGTTCTCTGTGATTCAGCACCGCTTGTGCCTTCAGAGTGGCTGTCTGCAGAGCAGGTGCAACCCTGAATGACATGCTTCCCGATGAGGCAACATGGCAGCCGTCGCCGCTCGCAGACCGAACGCCAGATCCTCCCGGGAGTTCAGGAGGAAAGCAAATTTGGGACTGGGGGATTTCGTGGGACACGTTAACACTCCCGCTGACCATTTTATCTTGTGCTCGCAGTGCTGTTCGATACAGCTGAGGCAGAGTCTGTTTCTTCTGCCTGCTCCCGCTTAAATTCTGTAACCGTTTTCTGTATTTTGCCTCTAAATCATCCCGTCATTGATTTCTGTGTGTGCAGTCAGAGGAGTGTGGCTGCCTGGGTTTGTTTCTCCCTCTTTGTTTGCTGTGGTAAACCCATGAGCAGCTGCCGGTGGCGGGGTCTGGAGGGATTCTGAAGCTGTGTGTCCTCTCTTTGCCATCCTCTGCCAAGGTGGCATTATGCAAGCAGAGAGAAGGGTAGAGAGAGACAGAGGAGCGCAGAGGAGGGCGGGGGTTCGTGCGGGGGGTGAGGGAGATGAGGCGATGGCGGCCATAGTAAAGATGGAAGCAGTCTGAGGGCTACGGGGATTGGTGCAGGAGAAGGCTTGCTCCCCTGAACTTTGCCTCCGTGTCAGAGTGGAACTTGTCGATTTGGCAAATTGTGCAGCGTCGGACAAGGCTACTCGCTCTCTTACACTCCCACCTGCTCCTTCCTGCTCGCTCTCTCTCTCTCTTTTCTGCTTGCTCTCTCCCTCTCTCATTGCCACTACACCCCCCTCCCCTCCCCTCAGCACCCTCCCCACCCTCTCCTCTTTCTCTTTTCCCTCCCTTTCAGCTCTTGAAGCTAACGCATTGGCTGGGCTACAGGCATCTTGTTGCCAAATAGGTGGGCCCTACTCGCGTTGGCAAAGGCTCAAGCAATGGTTAGGGAAAGAACGCGGAGAGGACGAGAGACGGCGAGCGAGAAACAGAAAGAGAAAGAGAGAGAGTTGGAGAGAAAAGGGGAAAAAAGAAGCAGCACTCGGCTTTGCCAGCGGTCGTATGCGCTCGTCCAACATTGATTCGGCTCTCTATTTTTTTTTTTCTCCCTATTCTGTGCTCTGCTCTCCCCGGCCCCCCCATCTGTGTGTGTGTGAGTGAGTGTGTGTGCGTGCGTGCGTGAGTGAGCAAGAGAGAGAGTCTTGCGCCGGGCCCAGGGATCAGAACAGACACCACTACCAATTACACTTTGCCAAGGATTTTTTTTTTCTTCCAAGGTTCATTTTTTTATTTTTTGGAATGCACAAAGGACTGTTTATTTTAAGTGCATCAATCTGCGTTGTTGAAGTTCTTTTTTCTTAATCTGTTAAATTTCTATTTTTACCTGATAATTTGCTACAAGTTTTTATCTGCCCTTTTTGACATTTTTTGCTTTTGTCTAAAGAGCTGCTGGCCGTGGTCCCACTGCAGCGTATTTTCTCCTTCTTAAATCTTGGGTTTTTTGGGGGGTTTTAAACTTTGGCCCGCTGTCTTTAGTGAGCAGCATATTCTGCTAATTATTTTTTTTACAGCCCCCACCCCCTAAGTTTTTTTTTCATCTGCTAATTCTCCATACCCTGCCAAAGCAGTACTTGCTTTACATTGGGGAGCGCGGGAGGAAAAAAAAACTGGTGCAGGAGATTTTTTTTTTTCACTTTAAACGCTGTGCCAAATTTATGATGAGAGTGCAAAATGGTAACTACCAGGCCGTCTGTCTTCCTCTAGCAGTGTGGTTTTCTGTGGTGATTTCTGTCTGCTTTCAGTTTGTTGTGGAAATGTGAGTCTGGTTGGAGCTCCCTTGCATGGTAGCAGAGATAGGAAATGGTATGGCTGATCTTTTAGCAGCACATTTCAACAGTGGTCTTGTGGCGGCAAAGCTTGGCGGTGGTGAGCGACCGGTGTGTGGCAACCCTGGCACAGGAGCGCTGTGGCGAGATCTGGGCTTTGTTGCCCAGAGATATGTAGTGAAGGTATTATGGTACAGCAGAATAACTTTTCTTTTTCCAGCAGAACACTGGGAGCGCAACTTGGCTCAGCTTTTCAGTTGCTTTTTGGATTTTAATTCATGCATTTTGCATTTGTTGTCTTCAATGTTTTGGTATTTATTTATGAAAAAGGAGGCTTTTGCATCTTACAGTTAAGATTAAATTTATTTTTAATTGCTACATGTTAATGTGTATTTTATTTGGATGATAATAATTAGTAGAATATGAATTTAAATTGTTTTTAATACAATTTAAATATTTACTTAATTTTAATTTATATAGTTGTAGTAATTTAATTTTTTACTAACAATTTTAGTGTAATTACTGTATTTTCATGTATTTTATTACATTTTCACCACTGTCTCTGTTCACTGGAAATTGTTTAAGTGTTTCATCAGCTTTATTTTGAAGGCTTGCATGCACTTTTTCTAACTAAAGCCTTTTCAGCCACCTAACACCACGGCTGTCTCTTTCGCCCTCTCTCTCCTCAGGATGAATTTCATCCCTTCATTGAGGCCCTCCTCCCCCATGTCCGTGCCTTCTCCTACACCTGGTTCAACCTGCAGGCCCGTAAGCGCAAGTACTTCAAGAAGCACGAAAAGAGGATGACCAAGGACGAGGAACGCGCGGTGAAGGACGAGCTGCTGGGGGAGAAGCCAGAGATCAAGCAGAAGTGGGCCTCGCGCCTGCTGGCCAAGCTCCGCAAGGACATCCGGCCCGAGTTCCGCGAGGACTTTGTGCTCACCATCACGGGGAAGAAGGCCCCCTGCTGCGTGCTGTCCAACCCCGACCAGAAGGGCAAGATCCGCCGCATCGACTGCCTCCGCCAGGCCGACAAGGTGTGGCGGCTGGACCTGGTGATGGTCATCCTGTTCAAGGGCAGCCCCCTGGAGAGCACGGATGGGGAGCGGCTGGTCAAGTCGCCTCAGTGCTCCAACCACGGCCTGTGTGTCCAGCCGCACCACATTGGAGTGACGGTTAAGGAGCTGGACCTCTACCTGGCCTACTTCGTCCACACACCAGGTATGTGGGCAGATTTACTGCAGCCACCTGACAGATACACACAGCAACACACACACACACGCAGGTCAGTATGTAATGTGTCACACACACTTGGGCATGTGAGTCTCAGATTAGACCCTTCCCTTCACTGTGTACCCAGCTGAGCCAATGCCAGGCTTTGATAAACACAGTCAGAATTAAGATAACGACCACATCTTCACATTTAAAGGGCCAGTCTGCTCTGTGTAATCTTCAGAAAATGTGTTTCAGATCGATGTTTCTATCTGGTTTAAAGAGATTCTGAGAATTTGACAGCCAGGCTTAAAACCTGTGTTTACTTAGAGATATGTTTGCACTGGTACATTTGTTCAAGTATTTGTGTGCAAATTTGTCTAAATCCAAATGTGCATGTTTTCCGGTGCCATCTGTAAACAAAAGCATCTGCAAACCTGTTTATCTGTGTGTGTGCATGCATGTGCATACGTGTGTGTGTGAGGCAGTTTGTCATGTGTCTGTAATCCATGTGTATGTTACTGTGAGATTGGTGTGTATCAGTAGCTGTGTGTTTGTGTTTGTGTGTGTGTGTGTTTGTGTGTGTGTGTGTGTGTGTGTGTGTGTGTGTGGGTGGGGGTTCTTTTGTGTGCGTGGTGGTCTGGAGAGTGCAATGACAGCTGGCCCAGTCCCAGGTAGTTCAGTAGGCAGGCAGAGTCAGCCGGTCTGCAGCCTCAGCCGCTTCAGCCTTACGCCCCTCTGCATGCACACATACACACACACTAAAGTGGACACACACAGGAGATCTCCTATGAACACAACTCACCCAGGCTGCCCCGTTCATTGTTCGTCTGATTGTTCTGATCACACACAGACACACACATTGAAGTTGAGACTTTTCTGTTTATGGCAGCGTGGCCCTGCCTTTTGTTTGTTTATGGGATGTTTTATTTTTCCATATTCAGCACACGACTTTCCTGCTGTGACCATAAAGTTAAAATAGAGGCGGTGAAAATATTTCTGTGTTATGTGTAAACAAGTCTGCAAGCATCATTCTCTCAGGGTAATTTAATGCTGTCTGATGTAATAGTCAGAATATGCAGTTTGCTAGATTCTGCAGTTATTTGGCCGTATATACCAAATTATAATTTGATTTGATTTTAAACTTCGTTTTGGCAGAGGTGATTCTTTTCAATATTTAAGTAACAATGCATAAGTGTTAGTACTAAATTAACATGAAAATGAATTATAAACCAGATATTTTTTAAATCGCTTTTGCACAATAAAAACACTTTCTCACATATAAAACTACAAGATTAATTTATTCCATTTCTGTATTAATTACTAGGAAATTACTGCAGTGAACACAATGGCTATTCTATTCAGATAATCCACATTTATTGCAGATTTCAATTCTAAATCATTTACAGCACAATGCTTCTGAGTGTGTGTGGATTTTCAAATGTCATGGTGCCTCAGAGGTGTTACAGGTGGTGCAGCACGAAATCTTCTGTGTTTTATATGTGAGTCATTAGTTATATTCTCAGTTAAATTTCAGCTGTACCTCAAGTCTGACAGTTTCAGTTTTAACATAATTCACAGTTTAATATAAAGTGAAAATATTAATTCTAAATGTAGAATAATTCAAATATTTCTCTCAGTTTTTTAATCATGGAGGTGCTTTACAGTAACAGTCCTGCAGTCTGTTTCCATGATTCAGGTGTCTGCAGGTAGATCAGGTGTAAAGCCCTAACTGTCTCATCTCACACACACACACACACACACACACACACATATGCGTGCACACACACACACACGGCGACAGACCCTTTCTCTGCCCTTTATTATTATCCTGGGTCTCTTACCACAGACTGGCATACAGTTACAGGACCTTAATTCTGCTCTTTGGCAGGGAGGAGCAGCGTTCCTCTGTGACAGAGTACCCCTTGCCAGGCTCCTTTCAGCCCAGTGTGTAACTCTGCTTGAGTTCGCGGGGCCTCCGTGAGCGCCTCTTCCTGTTCCACAATGCGCCGTGGCGAACCGCGGCTCAGATTAGCTCCCAGCGCAGCCTGGTGCCCCTCGGAGTAAAGCCTTTTTTTCAGCCGGTGCCAGAATCCAGCAGCCGCGCACCCCCCATACATACATGATATCAGCCTTCATTGGTTTGCGTTTGTACATCACGTGTGCTTCTTTTTGAATGTATACGAGTATAAATCTGTTTGAAATATCATTGTTTTTCAGTCGGACTACACTGTTCTCTTAGCTGCATGTCCAAGTATTTTTTCATGTTCCATCACAAATTAAATATTTCTTCTTTTTTTTTTTCTTTTCTGCTTTGGCTCACGTCTAAAAAACCGAGCGCATTTGAAAAAAATGCATCCTCTGAGTCCACTGATGTGGGAGGGTGATGTGATGCTTCTCACTCTGGTCCCACTCAGCTTTTCCACAGCAACCTTAGAGGCAGCCTGTGCAGCACCTTGCACGTATGACTGGAATAAAACCGAGAGAAACAACTCAAATCAAAAACATCCACTGGTATCAGCTCAAATTGCTGTGTTTTCCAGGCGGCAGGCTGGGGTTAACCAGAGTTTACAGAGGACAGACAGACAGTGGCTCCATTCTAACCTTTGGGGTGGCAGCGTTACAGTTTTATTCTTAGCTACTCATTCCAGGGTGTCTGTGTCTTGCGGAAGCTATCAGTTGCCAGGCCTGATGATTGGACCGCGTCCGTCTCACCCGCCTGTCCCCGCCGCGGTGTTTCAGTTCTCTTGTCCCACTGATGTCACTGTCGCCAGCTGCAGGGGAGGGGGGCTCCGCTTTCAAGCAGTGTGATTGACAGAACAAGAGATACACCCCCCCCTCCCCAAACACACACATACAGCCACACACACAAACCCCCTCCTCTGTCTCTGTTTCCCTACAGTCCAGTATGTGTCTCTGCTTTTGTCCAATTATAGACTTGGGCCCTTCCAGGCGGGGCAGTCAGAGCTGGGACAGATCACAGCCGCTCCACTCTGAGCTGCGCTTCTGCTGCACAGCTGCACAGAAAGGTTCCACTGCTAAAAAAAAAGAGCCTGATCATTTTCCTTTTTGACAAATACCTGGCCGCGCACAACACAAACAGATCAGGATATAATCGTTGCGAGCTGATGAGCGCCGACCCCAAAAGCGGTTCATGTTCTTTTTCACTGATTCTGCTGCATCTGATGATGATAACAATAATGGTTCAGGGATGTGGAGGAAGTGAGGGAGATAGAGAGAAGAGTGGGAGAGAGAGTGAGAGGGGGGTGGTCTGATCTCATCTTTGATCACATGTCTGTCGAAACCAGAGTCTGGCTCGCCGCTTGGGCGCTGAGGGCCTTCCTCCACCTAGAGACCCTCAGATCAGGTCATGTTTTTCGAGCGTCGCGTTCCATATTTGTCAGCCTGACGAAGCCACACGGTTTCAGCATTAGTCATGTTTGGAGCCGGCGTCGCCTCATACAGCTTTCATTACTTGAGCTGTTATGATAAAAAGATGTCTCTGAGAGTGCAGCCTCCATATCTGCTCTCGGTGCTGGAGACAGACGGACCGGAGAGGTGTCCTGGGCCAGGTCCGAAAGCCAACCGTGTGTGTGTGTGTTTGTGTGAGCGTGTGCGCCAGACTGCACTGTATCTCCATGCTGCTATGGTGCTCCTAAGATGTTCATTTACCCATCAACGTGTCTGTGCGCCTAGTTCCCGACATAACAAATGGCCAAGCGACCGTCTTTTAATAGAGGCGAACAAAGAGCGGAATCGACAGGGAGACAGACAGCCAGACTGAGAGACTTAACGCCTGCACGTCACGCTAATCCATCAAACACATCTTATCTGCCTTGCCCAATATCCTGAGCTTCAAAAGGAGGTAACGTTATCAGATGCAGTTACATAATGAAGGAGAGCCCAAACAGGACAGAGTCGGATTTGTTTTTGTTTTTTTCACACACCCAGATATATAGGTGTGTGGTGGTTTATAGAGCCTTTACACAGTGGCACTGCGCAAGATTGTCCCCGCTGAAATCCTCCCGTGCAGTCGGGTTGTGTTGTCCTCAGTTGCTGGAGTTTTTGCAGGAGAAGAGAGGAGGGAATCATAATGATTAAAAGAAAAAAAGGTCCCTCTCTGTGTCTTCTTTTCCTTGGCTGAGCGTGTTGTGCAGAGCCACGATTTCTGGACGGAGAGCAGAATTGTGCTCCAGCGTTCTGGCACCGGTCCGTAACCCGGGCCGACAGAGAAACAGAGAGTGTCGGCGCCGAGGGAGCCGCATTCATCTGGTGTGAAAAACACTGCTGGTCCGACACTTTCAACGGAAACTTTCTTACGCTTTGTTGTCATTTGAAATAATGTGCTCAATAAAGTTTGAGCTTCGGCGAGGCCCTCTCATGACGGGACAGCGTCAGCGACACCGCAGTGTTTTAATATGCACCGAGGCACTGGGGCCTCCAACAGCTCCGGCTTGGCCCATTTTCAGAGCCCCCAGTTTTTCCAGTCGCTTTTTGCCGTGTGTGTATGTGTGTGTGTGGCGCAGAAGGAGGGAAAAGAGAAAAGAAGAGCGGAGTGTGAGGAGTGTAAGGAATTGCTGGTAAACAGATTATTCCCGTATGATCGACCCTCCAAATAAACCGGCGAAAAGACGCGAACCGTTAGGCTGACGGCCCGATCCTGTGACCTCCTTTAACTGATCTCTCGCAACTTTCCACCACTCTATAGGTCCAACCGCTGAGCAGCTCTGCAGGCTTGGTAGCAGGCCAACCTGCTTCATATTCACTGTAATTATCCAGTTTAGTGAATAATACTGGAAAAGATACACAAAAGACTGAGTATATGATTGAATTAAGTCTAATTTTGAAACAAAGGTCAGGTCTTAGCTCTGCAAATAGAAAAACCCCTTGTACCAGAAAGTGCCTATTGTGGGCAACATGGATTAGCTTTATTTCCTAATTTCACTGTACAGTGATTTTTAATTATTTGTGTAATTAAGGTTAATAAATAAATGTTATGGTGTCTCTTTAGCAATTTAGCAGCTCAGCCCAGTTCACTTTTCTTTCACACTTGCTCATCAAATGGTAGCTGACATTTAACAAACAAACCTATTTATTCCTTAAGAAATTCAATTATAATAACATGCATTAAAGCAACATTAATGAATACAGTGAGCATGTAATAAAATGAATATAATTATTTATCTCTTACCAAATTACTGCATTTATTTTACTGGATTCCTGAATGGATTTTCTGCTTTTTAAACGCGACGGGAACACAGAACAGGCAGCCGTTTTCCGTCGCGTGTGCTCGTGTTTTATTTTAACACTGTCTCGTTTCACTACGTGCATTTGCATGACCAGTCCCCTCTTCCTCTGTACAGGCGCCAGGCCTGAAATCTGTCTGTCCCCTAAAAACATACGTATCCCCGCACAGGAGGGGTGGCTTGGCTTCTCAGCTGCTTGAGCCGACGGGCAAAGAGCAGGAGGAGAGGAGAGGTGAGGACAGAAGAGGCGAGCAAAAGAGAGCGTCTCTTTCTGGGCCGCTTCCCAGCAGCCAGATTCTGATCGGTCCGCCTCACGCCTTGTTCCCTCGGTCCAGTGGAGCAGAGCGCGGCGAGACTGCCCTGTAATTGGGACAGCTCTTTCCATACGGAGAACGGCACCGGAACACCGCGACACCGCCGAGTACAGATCCCCCGTCTCTGCGTGGATTTTTTGTTTTGATTTCAAACCGTCTCAAATTCAAAAATTAGCAATTATACGCAAACAAAATCCGCTTACATAAAAAAGAAACCCCAAATAAAATCCATGAAATGAACCCTAATAATGAAAAGATGAATAAATATCTTCCTTTGATTTTTTTCCTCTGCCTTATTTATTCTCTCATTTAATGGTAATAAACGTCAGTCAGTGCTGTTAGGGTGATACTGAGCGCAGATATAAAGTAAAAAGAAAAGCGTAGAATAAAGATGATGCAAAATGCCATGCTGAAAACAAAGAGAGAGGGAGGGCAGATATTCAGGCTAGTGGGGCTGGTTGGCAGCATTTGGCACCCAAAGCTGCAGCTCTGTTTAGAAGGTGCCAGCTTTTCAAACCGACACAGTCTCTGCCAACTTCTCTCCTTCTGATCCTTTTCATTCTCTCTCATTTTAACATTTTTCCCCCCATATCCTTGTTTTCGCTTAACACGTCTTCCCCTCTGCGCGTCCCCTTACGCCCCTACCACCACTCCTATGGCTGCTTTTTCACAGCAGGTTGCCAGAAAAAGCGAGCCGAACATGTAAACTTGGGTCTTATTTTGTGGAGATGTCGGCGCGCTGAATAAAACGGCTATCGTGTTACCAGACGTCTTCTCTTTTCTTTTTTTTTTCCCCCCTTCCTCCACAATATTTTCCACCGGTTTTCAGCAGAGAGCGAACCATTGTTGCTCGGTGCGATGGTGCTGCTGTGGATTCAGGTCCAAAACAAAATGGAGGATAAAGCGCTGCTCCTCTCCAATCAGAGGAGAGAATGACTCCACATGTGTGTGTGGGGGGGGTGGGGACCTTATTGGCAAATTAACAATGCTAAGTGATTTCTCTTTATTTTTGGTGCAAATGGGATTTTTGCCTTTCCGTATTCCTGACGTTTGCTGACTGTCTTCAGGTGTCCTCATGGCCGTCGTCGTAGGGTAGCAGGAACCAGGGGCTGATGTATTGTACATCACGGGGCGACGGGGGCCCAAGACTGTGACAAGACTGTGGTGGCGTGAGTGATTGGAGAAAGCGTTAAACGCCGGGTGTGGGGGTGGATGGAATTACTCAATAATGATCAGAAAATTAGAGCCATTATTGAGGGAGAGTAAACAGGCCTCTCTAAGTGTGAAAGGCCTCTATTCAGCCCCGACCAGGAGCAGGACTCCTTTCTTCCTTTCATGGATCCACCCATGGCCTCGAGAGCCCTGCTTTTGTTCCCTGAAATAACAGAGTGAATATATGGGGTCGCAGGGGTGGGGGTCCCGTTCCCAGTGCGAAGCATGGTATGGAATGAAGCTACTGACTGTAAGATACACTCCATATTCATAAATCTTTCCGTTTTGCCTCTTTTTCAACTTGTTGCAAAGACAAATGTAGCTTTCCTGGCTCTCCATACTTGTTTAATTAACTTGTCTGCCTGATTTATCTAAATACATCCGTGTCACGGAGTTCAGAAATTCTGGCAGGGCGCGTTGAAAGTGTTTTCGCGTGTCTGCAAGTGCACCTGGGTGTCTTTTCTCCACCACCGTAATTTAAAAGACGCAGCACTCTCTCCCGCATCCTGCGAGCCGATAGTCAAGGGAAGGTGGGTGTAAACGAGGCGCTAATGCCACTACTTCCTTGTTTGTCGGCGCAAATGTTCTAATTAATGGGAAATGGATAAATAAATAAACTCGAGATGTCTCAGAGCAGCTGAACAGCAAATGCGGCGCTCAGGCGGGGACAAAGAAAGGAAGAGAGGGATTTACACTTTGAACAAGCCGTTGGAGAGAATAAAGGAGACTTTGTTTCATGTTTTTTTTTTTTTCCCTCGCATCACTTTTAAGTGACTCTGGTTCCCAGCTCTGCTCTTAGACTAAGAAGATCTGATAATGACAACTGAAACACTGTTTGCTGTAGCTGTTTAAATGATGACTACTGCAGAAAAATACAAACCGTTTGTGCACCCCCCGTTTTTTTCCTTTTTTTTTTACATACCTATCTTTTTTCATTTGGACTTTCTCCAGCAACACACAGTCACTCATCCCCTTGTGGTATTTAATAGTTCATCCTTAATAAATTAGGTCTCCCTCCTTCATTCCTCCTCTGAGGACACTCTCCAGGGCAGGGCTCCGTCCAGCTCCGGGCTCCCGCTCAAAACAACTCACCAAATCACCTGACAAGTTCACTCACTTTCTCCGTCTGTTTGCTTTTCATATGGACAGCCAGCTCCGTTTCACAGGCATAATTCTGGATGGTAACATTCTCATTATACCCGTCAACTGTCAGCGCTCAACTCTCTCGTCTATAATTTCAGACTCATTTGAATTCTTATTGGCAGCTCCAACGCATAAATTTCATAAAAGATAGAAAAACAACACAGCACCCCCCACCTCTCTCTCTCTCTCTCTCTCTCCCTTGTGAGCAACAGAAATATGGAAAAGATTAAGGATGAAGAAGTTTATGAGATTGCAGTGTTAGTTTGGATTTATCAGAATAACACATAATATAGTTTAGCTTTGTACATATTAAATGTTTATGTTCTTTAAAAAAAGTATGTTGTCGACTTAAGCCTCTCGGCGAAAAGACTAAGCTCCTGTGTGTAAATGGCCTTTCTGTATCTGTGTATTGGATGGCTGTTCGGAAAGATGAATAGAGTTGCCATGGACACGAAGCTTTTGTTTTGTTTTTTTGTTGTTGTTTTTTTGCCCGGTCTACCTTTCCTGGGTGATATCCAAGGAGTGTCAGCGACTGGCCTGGTTGGCACGGTGAGTGGCCGTGCGGTGCGGGGCGGTTTCCGTGGCACTCCGGCCCACTGTGTGGGCAACCAGAGCGCAGAGCTCTGCCAGAGGAATCCACTCGGATCACTTTCACTCTATAGAGGGCATCCCCGCACTTATGCAAATGGATAAGCAGATATCTATACAGTAGATTTGAGCGGGCCTGCATGAACAGTGAAACATCACAGGTAGCTGCTCTGCGCTAACTGTATGTCAACATTCGACTTTTTACAGTCAGAGCGTGATTTTAGCTTCAAAGGAATCATTTCTATTCCTCTGAGTGAAAGGAGGATATTAGATTTTCTTGGCATTATGATATACTATTTCTGGATATATAAAACACTTGTCACTGGATGTGGACCAAGGGAGACATATGAAAATGTCAAACTGTAATTTTAGAGCAGATTTTTCCCTCAACGTTATTCACACATTTTGTTCGGCTTAGTTCAGTCCAGGGGGCTTACACGTGAGTTTTATCCTCTAAGAAGCTTTAAGTACCGTTTGAGATGGCAGCTCTGATAGCGTTTGTAATTTAAAAGCAGGGGAGCCGGTGATATGAAAGACTCCTCTGCAGGGAAGCAAAACGGATGTAACCCTTGTGTTTTGTTGACTATTGAGTATCTGCAAAATCAACCATTTTATCACTTTTTATGGACCATATTAAAATCCACTATGTGGGCACGTGCTACAGTGAGCTTGTATAGTTATTGAAGGCAGAATACAGAATTTACCATAATGCATGTGAGGAATATAATGTTTAACCATGACTTGACATGTATAGACTGTTGATGATGCTCTTGTTTGGTCTCAGTTACACCCCAGAGAGGTCTAACTGTGTAGACTCCTTAAAAACCCCTGCAGTAACAGAGATCCAAACATACTCATCAGGGACTTTGTATGGGTGGAGCTGCATAAAAGGTCCTGTCAACACCAATCACACATATAAAAGCAGCGGTCGGTTTTGTTGAACAGCTGGGGTCTCAGAGACCCCAAACAGAAGTAAAGTTTAGTTTTCTGTTACACACACAAGGATGTCGTCAGTTCAAATTTACATTGCAGTGCAGTTCTTACGGGATATCATTTGGATCAAATATTGAGGTAAAAAAAAAAAAAAAACAACTTAAGAGACGTTAAAGATGATCTGGAGTCTCAGATACCCCAAACATCAGGTGTAGTGATCCTCTTATGTGAGGGAGTAAAGGCCGTGAGAAGGTTCAGATGGAGTCACTCACAAATTAAGACAATCGTTTTTTTTCTTCATCATCTGGTGCCGCTCCAACCCGTCATCCACCTGTAGCAACACATTGTTTCCTATGGAGGAGGGTAGGAACTGTTGTCAAACGTCAGTCTCTCTCAGTGCTATCTTAGAGTTACGCTGTAGGCAGATCCTTGATGCTTAACAAGTACATAGTTGTAAAGTACACATACTCTATTTTGTATATTAATAGAATGGTGTATGCGAGTTGGCCGACTGAATTGTTATCGTTCATAAACATGAGCCTGCATCCGTTTCATTCTCCAATTGAAGTCTGTTTTTCCATTAAAAGATTAGGCCTGACATCCCCAGTGGCTCTCTGTGAGTCCATAGGAGTGAAGTGTGTGAAGTGTGTTTTTAGGTGTTGTTTGTGTTTGCTCTCTAAGAGGCTTCATTGTGTGCTTCCACGCATATGCTCACGTGTGCCATAGAATCGGGCCGAGCAACAACAAACGCTGTCTGCAGCGGAGCATCTGAGTGCCCTCTCTGGACTCACCCAGCACCTGAACCCCCCACATGCACGCACACATACACACACACACACACCTGATGCCTGTAGGCTTTGTGTGTACACATGAGAAACATGCACAAAAGTGTTCATGCACTGTTGTGACCCAGCTGTCCTGTGGCACAGGCTTGGGAGCTGGGATTAGGCTGCAGAGTGTGGAGGCCTCAGAGAGAAGGCAAACCAGGCCTAACCTGGGTCTTATTCACTGGTTCTTGACTGGGTGTGTTTTGTCTCTGCAAGAGAAAGTCATAAAACCATATGGATTTCATTCTTGAAATTTCACAAGAATCCCATTTTGTTCTGAAATGTTGTGCAAATGGTTAGAGACTGAAAGCTGTAGGGGCTGGATATGACAATTACACGTATTAGTGGGTATTTTCACTCTCTCTGCTATCCTTCTCAGCAGCAGCAATGGAGCTCATCTACTCTGTTATTTGCCCTTTGTGCGGTAACATTTGATTGGTGTATTATTAGACGCAGACCACCCTGCCTCTGAGCCCTACTTGAGTTTCCATTCTTCTGCCGCTCAGCCGTAATGCGAGGCTCTCATCCAGCAACCCAAACATACAGGGGAGCACACACAGAGAATTAATGTAAAGACAGAAAGGGAGGCGCAGAGTTAGGCACGGTCCCTGCAAGTGTGTTCTGCTTCAGTGGTACGGTGATAGAGAAGGTAATCCAAGCCTCAGTGTTTATTTTAAGAGCTGATGATCTAGAGATGGCCATTAAAAGCAGAGGGCAAACAATTTAAGAGCAGTAAATCTGAATGGAGGAGAGGAGTGGGTGTGGGAGGACGGGGCGGGAAGGAAGGAGGATAGGGGTTCTCCCTGCCACGCTCTCTGTCCCGCTCTCTCCCTCCACTCAGAAAAAAAATACTTGAGATGACAGTGAATTAGAGCAATCTGGCTTTCATTCTGCGGTTAGATTTTTATCTGCGGTTTTGGCCCTGAGAGCATCTCTGATCCCTGCTTTTATTTTTTTTTTCTGCCTGCTCTTTTTTTGTTGTTTCTGCTCTTTTCATCTGAGTTTACTCTCCCCTCTGGCCTGGCTGTAAAATGGACCCTAACGAGATGCGATTCACACTGAAAGGCATCAGGAACGGTCCTATTATCCCCACTACCTCAATCCAGGGTGGTTTTCCTCCACCAGGATCTAAACACACAGGCTAATGTGATTACTCCAAGGCCAAGTTTTTTATGTTTTTGATACATGCTTAGAATTTTTTTTTTTTTCCTCCTATGATCGACTGAGAGATTTTGTCTTTGGGCAAGGATTCAGACTACACAATCCTGGCAGCTACATAGGGAAATCCTTATGATAAGAGCCATGATTATCCAAGTAAACTAAAGATGGCTTACACAGAGAGCTGCTGTTCAGCCTTTCAGCAAACTCCAGAGCCAGTGTGCATAAAATTGTCTAAGAATATACCGCAAGTGTTTACCCTGGTGATCAATGTCACATTCAATACATCAACATTACTTCCAAACACAAAATGACCCTCAGTTCAGTCAGAGCATCAACATACTTATACTTACAGACATACTAGACAATACATACGGTTCACCCCAACCAGAGAAGCTTGCAGACCATGAGGCACTTTAACATTTACCTGAATACGTAGTGCATTGGAAAGAGCATGAAGTAGAAGGCGGAGAAGTTCCAAGAGTCAACCAAAAGTAATGGACAAATGGTTTTACAGTTAAGTAATGGAGAGCCTGTTTAAATATTTAGTTTAAAGGAATCGATAAATGATTGAAATCCATTGAAGTAATGGATAAACAGTTCACATCGGTAGCTTAAAGTAATGAATAAATGGTTTAAATTAGCTAAATTAGCTAGCCTAATGTTGTTAACCTGCTCCTACAGGACGCCAAAAGTTATAAGAGTTGAAACAACTAAAAGTAATTGTTTGCTCAAAGTAATGAATACCTGCTTGAAATACTGAGTAGCCTAATAGATTTATTCATCAATCCATAATGTTTAGCTGAGAGTTCTTGAGTAATAAGAAGATGCAGAAGATATAAATGTAGATATTGATGAAACAGTATTTGGGTTCATGGAGTTTTTGGGGATACGTTTAACAAAAAAGGTCGGTGCTCTACACCTCGATCTCCTCGCCAAATAGTTTGCTGCAACTGTTGATTAATGTTAATGGAGTCTCTTTGGCGCTGCTGCCTTTTTGTATTTCTGGCCTCACACGTTTTCACTGTGCTTTGCCGAAGCTGCCATCCCAGCGAGACACATCTGATATGTTACCAAAAACCCAACTTGCAAAAAACTGTGGTTTCCCCGCTTCTCGACTCTCGCCCATCTCCTTTTCATTGGGCTTTAGATGTGTGATGAAGTAATCCCAACATATTTTATATCCTAATGCAAAACAAACAGAGCCAAATTACACACATTCTTCCCCCATACTGATTCGTGGAAGTTGTTAACCAAATAAAGCTCCCTTTTCTGTCTCTCTCTTTCCATCTCACTTGTGCTCTCAGTGGATCTGTCCTGGCTAGAACTCTTAACTGAAATAGCCACAAGCACAGAGCCTCTTTTGTGGTCAGGCTTTTTTTTTTTCCTACAAGGTGTTTGTGAAAAAGAACAGGATTTTCTCTCCTGGGCTCAGGTCCCTCCATCGTTCCACGGCTGCTGTCTGGCATTCTTTGTCCAGGTCTGCTCCGGTAAACAGCCGTGTCCTACACACACTGTTTATCACACTCAAGGGTGAAACATTGCTGATTTTATTTTGGAGCTGCTCGGGTTTTGCTTGGAATATATTTACACAGTTTCTTGGCTTCATTTGTTAAAAGCTCCTGTTTCTTTTTCTGTTTATGGAGCTGAACGGCTTGCGGTGAACATATATGCTAGCTGCACCGGACGTGTTTATGACATTTGACGTGAGAACATCTGCATGAAGGCCAGACTCTGCCCTGTTTAGACTGCTTGCTTCAATTAGCATGCTAGCTTAATGCTCTATCCAGGTAAAGATACAGCAGAGAGGAAGCCACATCCAGTCATTTTAAAGTTCGGTTATGCAAGACCGAAAGTCTGAATACTGCTGCTGTACTTTGGCTAGTTTTTGTGAGACCGGGTAATGCAAACTGTATTTGCTGAAACATAATGGTATAAAAAGCCCACACTTCACAGCACAAAGCAGAACACTGCTCTGGAGCTGCACTCTGTGGTTGGAAACTTTCACGCTTGTTGAACTGTTGGCCACACCCCAATTAGTGATGTCACAGCTGATGTCTGCCTGAGATCTGATGGAAAACACCTGCCACGACCATAGTTTTGCATTCAAACGACTGTATGTCTGCGTCTGAAATCTCTCCTTTGTTTACCATTTCATTACGTTGTATATAATGAACATGTAACCATATACTCTTTCGTGAGCTTGAAGACTTTCAGCACTTAATGATCATTACAGTTTTGCCGTTTCACAGAATGGCGAGGAAGCTTCTTTTTTGTTCCATTGTAGAGTTTTCTGGGGCATTATATAGTGACTGAATGTACACAGTCAGATCAGTGGCTCATTCCATAGTAAATACAGTGTGAATCAGACACAGCATATAAAGAGAGAAGAAACACATTCTTCATGTTACACACAGAAAATTGAATTTGCAAGCTTTAAAACGCGGCATCTCTTATTGGCTGCCAGTCCCACTTGTTCTGAGGCTAATGGTGGCTAATGTTAGCTAACAATGCTAGCTTAAGAAGAGCATTCCTGCTACACAAGATCAGTTTTATTTTTTCCAACAATTTCTATAATTTTTCTTAAACATTGTTTTTTAATTCTAGTTACATTACCTTTTCAAGAAAAATATGTCTTTGGTTGCTCACCCTGAATCCATCACAATCAGAGGTCGCTTCCTTCAAAGGGTTTCCTGGCATAAAAGGTTGTGAAGCACCATGTTAGACATACAGTATAGTAACTCCATTTGTAATTCGGGCTATAAACAGTAAAGTACACATGTACCTACATTGCCTGGGTGAGTGGAGAGCGAGGCATAGTCTAAATTAAAGGCTGCATGTGTACACTGTGTGCCTGCCGAGTGTTGCTTTGTGGTATGTATGATGTACTGTGCATGTGTCTATACTGAGAATAATATCAGTCGGTTAACTAAGCCATTTTTTAGCACTGACAGAAGGGCGCACACGCGTCACGCACAAACACACACACACACTCCCTCACTCAGGCGGACATGTGTTCTGCACAGCCTGTCATTACAGCAGCCTTGATGTGGTCACTGGGTGGCACTGAGGCCTCCTATTATTGTCGTTTTATGACAACTTTCACTCTCTTGCTCTACGCTACCCCCTCCCTCCCCTCCTCTCTCCATCCCTCCTTCTCTCTCTCTCTCTTTTTCTCCTCCGTGTGCACCCTGATCCAGCCTCTACCCCACCACCCCCAACTTCTTTCCATTCCATCCCTCCTCCCTTCGTCTCCCACCACGTCCAAACCCACATCCATTTCTCTTGCTGTTGCAATGGGACGCCTGTTTGTTTTTAGTGTGTAAACCATCCTGACACACATCCCCAGGGCAAAGGGCGGATATAGGAGTGTTTTTTGGTGTAAGTGGTGGGGGCAGTAGACAGTTTGTTCTCCATTTGCAGAGGTACGAAGTGGGAGACGGAGCCAGTCCAGGCGTTATTCCCAGCTTTGTCGATTGTGGCTGACAGTTATTGTTTTTGGTTTTCCGAATAATAGGGTTTGGAACTGCAGGGTGACATCCAGCCATGACCCGGTGATGAGTGTGCTCTGCGCATGTTTATATGTCGCAGCCTCTGTTGTAACATGTCAGTTCAAAAAGACTAGTTTACCCAGGGCGGGTAAGACATTTGCTAGAACATTCCCCTTTTTGCCTTCGCTCCTCCACCTCTCCACCTGTCACCCTATTTTAAGGATTTATGACATCATAATTTGTTTATTACAGTGTGTAAGTTATTAGTCTAACAAATGAAGTTGAACAAACCAGACCAAGTGAATAGCAACCTCTCTTCCTCAGGCAATCGGATACAGCGTGGGGTGATTGGGTTTATATATACTGTAACAGGGACCTCTCTGATGGAGAAGCGCTCTGACATGTACATATAAAAAATGACTCCGTGTTTGTTGGAGTTCTGAGACACTCATTTAAGGTGACGGTGTCAGATAATTCAATAAAAGAACCCAAATGAAGAGAGTTACATAGAAGGAGATTGAGGTTGCAAGTGTGTGTATTTGCACACACACACACAGAATGTTTTGCATGTCGGCACCTTAATTAACGAGGTCTTTGGGAGTTTGGGCCCTGCGGCAGTGTTGGGTAAATGAGTGAAGCGAGTCACCTGGGGACAGCAACAGGTAAATCCTGTTTAGATCAGCCCCAAGGCACTACTTGTTCTTTAATTTGGCTATGAACACCCTCCTATCTCCCTTCTCTCACCCTAATCACCTCCGCACCTCTTCCTAATCTCGTGCATGCACCATCTCTTAATTTCTTAACTTGCCACATTCTGCCTTTATCTCTGTCCTCTTACTGCTCACCTAAAACTCTGCTTATCACTCACACAGTTTGATGCACCATGCATGCTCTGCTATTCTCCATCATGTTGCTAAAGAGCCTGCTAGGGCAAGCAAGGTGACGGATGTGGAGCAGTAGGGCAAGGTGACACTGACACTGTTATGCCAACATAGTGACGAGCTCTGCTGCAGCATAGTCAATGAACTGTGTTCAAGCACTGGACAGGGTGCCATAGCTGGTTAGAGAATGGTTAAATTAATAGATATATAATGTATATTAGTGATAAAAATATGTTCAGATGTGGGTGCAGTTGGAATGAGAAGTAATCAAGCTCTCCCTCGGACCAGAAAGTTAGCGTGAGTCTGTAATTAGCACCTCTAACTTTGTTAGCGCCTAATTTCATTTGCTTTGAAAGCCCCATGACTAACCCTGCTTACAATGTGTTAGCTAAAGATACAGCCCACATGGGGCTGTCTGACTCGGTGACATATAGTAGCCTACTGCCCCTGACTTGCTGTTCCACTTAGAGCACCAGTGGGGAATTTCAACACACTGCCTCCATCCTCTCATCTCCACTACTGGGGCATTGCTGTAGCTTTAGACCTTACTATGTACCTGAGCATAATTGTAGGACTGAATGATTGATTTTGTTTGACTATTAAGAGGAGAAGCTGATCCTTACTAGCTGTACTTAAACTATCCATATTTTCAGGAATAACATCATAACTTATAGGCTTTCCACTGCTGTTCCAGAGCTAAAATTTCCTATACATAAATCATGGCAGCTTTTCCTTTACTTGCTTACAAAAAGAAAGATGCCAGTGAGCATCATTATAGAAAATGTACAGAACTCATCAACTCATATTTCAGAGTTAAAGTCGATCTGCTGTGGCAGCTGCAGTGTGGCCTGTATTTTTCATTACATGTGCCTTCAGAAACCAGCCAAGCACCAATAGGATTTCATCGTTCCTTCCTGATCCATCTGTGCTCCTGGTGTGAGTATAACTTACAGTAGCTTGGAGGGTCTCCTGAGGTCAGGGAGCTGAAAATCACAAAGACATGTGGAATGCTGAAAGTTGGCCAATACAAACAGGCAGGCCTGGCTCTCCATCCGAGCAGAGCTCAACAACCACCAGCTAGCCTACCACCATCCTGTTGTTAGGCCCAGGAACAACCAAAAACCGCACAAAGTGAATTTTGGCCACCAGGGGGTAGAAAGTGTAGAACAATGGACTGACAATGGATAACAGGACTTCTTGTAAACAAGTTTGCTTGCTTGCTTGAGTCCACAGAGAATTATTACCCACCGCTGCAGTTTTTAGTGTCTTTCAGCTGAGGTTTTGGTTTTACAGCCTACACCCTCTGTTCTTGTTCGTACCAGGCTCAAAACTCTAAAAACTGTCTGTACATGGCCGTCCCAGCACCAAACAGCAGACACACGCAATTAGCAAGCTGAACAGACCAATTTCCTAGCTGTTTTTCCTTCATAGTTTACTACTCCCCTTATTTAGTTATTTGTAATTCCAAACTGATTTACCAATGGGTTATAGTATTCTTAAAGATATTTTTCTATTAAAGGAGGTACAGGGGAAAAAGATTTGGCCTTAGCTGAGGCTAATTGTGGCTGTCTGACCAGCCAGCTAGCCAGAGAGTGCAGTTAAGTGCCTCTTTTACTGTTTGTGCGTGTTGATATTTGCAAACAGATGACAGTAAGCTGCAGCTTCAGTAGTTTTGCAGGAGCAAATGGGACATGAATTAGCATAGCCACATTACTGGCGGATGAACAGATGACTCATGGTGATTGGTAACTGTTGAAAACGTCAGCTGAATTGGGTGTTGCGCTGTCTTCCATGTGGCTCGTTGCTCGATTTGCACTGTGTCTGCATACATAAGGAAACAACAAAACACTAATGTATTACTTTCAAGTTTTACTTTACAAGACGGTTTCCCAGGAGTTACAGGCTGCACCTTCACCCACAGAGTCCAAAGGTTTGCATTTTAAAACAAAAACACAGACTTCACAAGGAGCTGACTGAGTTTTCTTCCCCCATTTTCTAATCAAAACCATTATGAGCTTGACCCACAGAGGGACGATCCGCAAGGCTCAGTTTCTCTCCACGGCACACAACCATAACAATAGAGGGCATTTTGGTCCAGCAGAACTCAGTTGGCTGCATCAAAATGAAGGGAGCAGTTAGGGTTTCACTTACAGAGTCAGAGAAAGCGAGCGAAAGGGGGAGAGAGAGGCAAAAAGAGAAAACAAACACACAGGGATTGTTGAATTATGGGTAAAGACAGCTGAGGCTAACCAGGTTTGGTTTCCACGGTGCAGTGGGGGGCTTATTGAAAAACAAAAAGTCTATGACTCAGTCCTGCTCTCAAGGAGACTCTCAGGCTGTAGACTTTCTCTCCCCAGAAATTCAACAAAAACACATGCAGTTGAATATAAAGGGGAACACCTTCAAAAACATTAAACCCCAGGGTTCAATATGGTCACGAAAATGTTCCACGTATCCTCACTGTTAATGCCAAAAAGGGAGGAGGAGGGGGGAGGGGGGCGGCGGAGGAACAGAGGGAGGGAAGAGTGAACGAGAGGAGGGATCTGTCCTCACATTTGCTATCAATTTAGGGCACTGAAAATAAGCACCAGGTTTCACTGGAGCTGAGTAGAACACCAGGAATGTTTTTCCATATAAAACCGAGGGAGGGAGGGAGAGATCGAAAGAAATGGGGCTGGAAAAGAGAGCGAGAGAGAAAATGTGAGATATAAGGTTAAGAAAAAGGAAGAAAAAAAGGTGAGAGACAAGCAAAAAAAAAGGCAGAAGAAGAAGAAGATTGCTGTTCGACAGCAGCTTGGTTCCAGATGTGAAGCTGTCTGCCGTAGATTGACAGCTCATGGGGCAAAAGTGAAGCAGTTTGTGAGTCATGGTGACCCACATGACCCTGTTGTGAAGGACTAATAGGCATCTTAAAATTGAACCCTGAAGTGTCCAGTGTGTGTGTGTG
Organism: Datnioides undecimradiatus; assembly: GCA_008933995.1. Classification (NCBI taxonomy): domain Eukaryota; kingdom Metazoa; phylum Chordata; class Actinopteri; order Lobotiformes; family Datnioididae; genus Datnioides; species Datnioides undecimradiatus. Next base: position 3,372,973 of record WARS01000048.1, read on the forward strand.
TGTGTGTGTGTGTGTGTGTGTGTGTGTGTGTGTGTGTGTGTGATCGCAGGGATGAAGGTTTGAAGGTGGTGCACACACACAGACGGAGACTCCTACAAACACAAAAATGTACATGTTTATGCACATCTGTGAACAAACAACAATCACCCACATACAGATGCTCTGCACACTTGCAGTTCCATTTGTGTATGTGGCGGTGTCAGTGGGTTGGTGGAGACAGGAGACTCCCAGAGGGCCCTGACCAAGCGCAGCGGATGAAGGAGGTTATCTTTTGAGAAGATAATCAATAATTCTAAATTTGAGCAGCAACATGTTCCCAGCTCTGCTTGTGACACAGTTGAAACAGATGTAGCCAGTGTCAAAGTTCCACTTTTTCACGTGCCTGCTGCACTGTTTGCTTTTTGTTTACAAACATGAAGTTTAGGAGATCCTGCATTTTAGTAATTCTGCAGATTGTAGGGAACCTCAGCTAATTTGAAATGATACTAATTCTGATTTCACTGAGAAAATATAACCACAGGAACATTTATTGATCACCAAAAAACATTTTGGGGTTCAACATGTGTTAAAAGAGTTGGAAAGTAAACTGAGAGGTTGGAACAGTTGGCTCAGGGTTTGAGATAAATGGTTCAAATAAGTAGCTAAAAGTAACCGATAGGATCTTTTTGCGATTCCAAGGAAGCAGTGCAAACACAAACCTGACTGAACTGACCAAAACTTCGACAGCCCAGTTGTGTGAAATTGAAATATGCTTTGATTTCATAAAACCCACTTTTTAAAAATCATTGTGTGTAAAACCCATTCAAGCGAACACATCTGGAACTCGACAAGTGGTGTTGATGAAGCCGTACTTCGCCTGACAAGGTGTGAGGGGACATCAGACCAAAAGATTTGAGGAACCGCGGCTGTAGTTGATGATGGATACATTTCGGTTTTAAGAACTCAACAAAGGCAGATTAATATACAGTCGGTTAGGAGTTTGTATACATGAGGTTGTGGGAAGTCGTCTTTCACAGCGAGCCGGACTCCAGCGACAGTCTTAAGTCGAGTGGTTGACCCTCGAACAAAGCTCCTTCACCCGGCTCTTCCCACCAACAAAGTGCTGCTCTTATGCTGATAGAAACAGTTGAAAAAGACTCAGAGTAGAAACAAGGAGGGAGTTAAAGAGAAAGAAAGCGAGAGGGGAGAAAAGGGGGGTAAGAGACAGACCAGATGTGTCTTTTGTTTAGATTTGAACGGAGCGGAAAGGAAGGGTGTAGGAGTTAGGAGGCGAGCTTGCGAGGAAGAGAAAGAGAGAGGGAAAGCAAGTGGGAGTGAGTGGGTTTTTTTGGAGGGGAGGACTGTAATGAAACCAAAGCATTCATAGCCCAGCGCCTGTATGTGGGGAGAGGGGGCTGCGCCATACAGTATGTGATTACCTACCAGCAAAACCACATTCATTATACTAATTGCTACAATGGTCCCGGCGGTTGGGGGCTGAAAAGGGGGCGATGGCGAGAGGGGCTGCATTGTTAACATTTGTTAGGCTCATTGACTCCAGAATTCATGGTGTCTGTCATTATAGGTCGCTGGGATATTCTCCAGGGCCTGCATTCATAGAGAAACTGATAATCTGGAGGTCGGCGCTGAAGACCTGTTTCCCCTAAATCTCCTAGACTACAGCAGCATAGCCCAGGCCCGACAAGCTTAATGCATGCATAACAACATGCCTCCATCCAGACTGCCTCGCATTATCATGAGTGCACACGTTTAGCATGTGTTATGCGTTCGGGCCCTCAAGAAGCAGCAAGACATTAACCAAAACAGAACCGGAGAGGCCAAGATTTGAATGACTGAAAGATGAGGCCTTTCCTGCATTTTGCTGCACAAAATAGCCAGGCTTCCAGCAGCTTGTGTCAATATTTCACTCTGTGTGTGTGTGTGTGTGTGTGTGTGTGTGTGTGTGTGTGTGTGTGTGTGTGTGTGTGCGCGCCCGCTGTATGCAGAGCGCGCGGAGCAGATGACTGGTATGACAGTTAGAACATGTGCGATGGTGAGCACACACAGACTCACACAGCTCAATCTGTTGAGTGTCGAGCCCGAATCAACCCAGTTGGGGAATGTTGCCAGTTGTGATCACCAATATGGCCAGCAGTTGTTTGCGCAACATTTGCAGCACATTGCTGATTTCTTTAGCGTGCCTTCAGAGGAAATGAAGGACTAAGTGACTAACTCCTCCCCACTTGTCGACCACACTATCGCCTATTGCACACGTGTGTTTGTGTGCTTCAAACTCTCAGCGTGTTTACTGTGTCTTCCTCAGCTGGAGCTGCGTCAGACCCTCACCGCGACCATTACAATCACATATTGTCAAGAGCAGCTCTCACCCCTTCCCTCTTTTCTTTTTCTAGCTCGCCTCTCTCATCAGTCAGCCTAAAGCAATGATCTGCGTCATGTGTTTCTACTCTTTGGCCGGGGAACCGGCGCTTCTCAAATTGTGCAGAGAAACTATGAGCAGGGGCGCAGCCTCGTAGGTGGTTGGCGGCGCTTTATTTGTTTTCTGCAGTGGTGAAAGAAATACTGAAAACCATCAGTGCTTACGTAAAGGAAGGAATGTCAAAACATCAAATTGCTCGTTCAGTATTAGTAGTAGTAGCAGTAAGTAAAAATGCATTTGTGCTTTGGACTGTCAACCTAAGGACCAGGCCAACAGTCACAAGATGAGTCTGAGGGGTTGTGAGATAATTAGTGATGTCAGAACAACGAAAACACAAAGTTCTGACGCACATTTTTTGGACTTTTCTTTAAGATGAAATGTCTCTTTGTTGGAACAAACCAAACAGACCCCTGGTTAAACCCTCAACACGGAGTCTGATCATATCATTTATGTCAAATATCAATCTGAGAAGTAACAATCCAGTGAACACAATTACATCTTACTGCTGCTGCAGTGTTAATGCACTCGATAACTTTGACTTGCCTTCAGTGTAAGCAGGGAAAGGAGCCATTACACAGAATGACTTGTACACAGCAATTTAATGCTGTGTACAGCTGTGGAGGTGGAGCTTGTTTTGGCTATCTTTTGTAGTGTTGTGTAGCTTAGTCTTTACGAATGTTTCATATTTAATATGTATAAGTTTTAAGCATCTTAAACTTTAACCGCCGAGTAAATGTAACACAGTAAAGAAGCACTTCTGAATTTAAGTGAAGTCGAGGAATTAAGTCAAACTGAAATACTTATCTTAAGCACAAGCACCTGAAAATAAACATAGTTACTTTTGACCTGTGGTTATGAGGCTGCTGCTGCTTTGTTGCTGCTCTTCGGGCCAGAGGAGACCCAGGAAGAGTCGGTCTGGCCAAGGTGGATGCTGCCTGCTGACACAGCCAAAGTAAATGAGCAACCCGCCCTCAGTCTCTTGGAAGTGTGTGCTGCTGTTGTAGGAGGCTAAAGTTGGAAGGGAATTCCCTTATGTGCAGTGGATCAATATTGTACACACTTACTGTACGCTGGTGTATATGTTTATTCAAGCTCTGTGTGTGTGTGTGTGTGTGCGCGCATGTGTGTCTGCACACTCCTGCAATCAGTCAAGAAGATTGATGACAGATTCCCGTCAACTGTCAGGTGGTTTCTACATAGGTCAGAAATAGCCGCAGGACTATGAGAAGAATTGGGGGGGGATCAACTGGAGCTGGACAGGGTTGGCATGACAACGGCGCTTTGGGTCTTCTTTCTCACTGGAGGTTGACAGCTCATGGATGATATCGCATTTCCTCATGCTGGCACGTCAGCCTCATCGAAGTGCCTCCCCACCCACTTGCCCACCGCACCGCCATACTCCCTGGGTCAGAGCTAAACCACAGGGGCCTGACTAATCAGACCACACACACTCACGCAAACGGAGAGGAGAAAGACGGCGAGACGGGAGCGTGTTGGTCGGTGTCTCATGCTCTGCAGGGCCGCGAGGAGGAGAGGGGAGCTGGGCTGAGGTTTTTCTGTAAGGTTTGCCATGCAGTGAGGAAGTCCAAGAGGAAGAAGAAAACGAAGTTTGGAGGGAGAGAGAGGCAGTAAAACCAAAATCACTGATTAGGGCCGTGACCTTAAAGTGCACAGCAGGAGTGTTTCATGTGGAATTAACCTCTTAAACCCCTCAGACTCATGCTGTGCAGCCACACTTTATCTCCAAAGTCAAAGAACTGTATTACTCTCCTGCTGAGATCCCAAAGTTTTCAAAGATATGAGAATAACAAATATAATAAGATATAGATCGACATGTTAATCCAACTCTTACCCCCGCTTTAACAGATACTCAGCCAAAGAGGAGATATGGTATCAGATAGCAGGACACTGTTCTCTGCTTCCACTGTGTATTTTTTTCCACTGTTGCTGTGCAGTTTTTTTGGGATCAGTCAGATCTTCATCAGGCACTAAACAGCGCTAATAACAATGACATTATATATAAATATATCAAAATAACAGCCATCTGCAACAGGTGACTGAAGTGAAAAGCCCCTGGCAACAGCTTGGGGCAGCCGTACAGTATATACATCATCAGAACGCAAACACCAGCCATCACAGATGTCCAAAACACAATGACAAGTAGCCGAGCAGACGCCTGAGGAGAAAAATATAAAAATAACCTAAATAAATGGAGTTAAAAAAATATTTTGAACATTGTACTTCCTATTAAAAAAATCCTTTTTTTTTCTTTTTTATTTCCTGACTCTACATTATTTTTTATTTCCTTTGAACAAAATTTCCTTCTTTTCTTTTACTCTTATTTTTTATTTTACTATTTTGTGTTTATTTATTTCCCTATTTTATTTTTAACTCAGTTTCTTTTTTTTTTTTTCCTTTTTATGGGGTTTAGCATTCCAACTGTTAATCCAGTTGGAATCAACAATAACTTTATTGGTTTCTGAGGATGCATATGTGGTTGCCTCAGCAGCACCCAATGACTTTTCAGTTTACCTGTTGCATGTTGCCATCATTTGATACATGCACATACGTGGTTAGTGTGTGCAGTTTTATATCTTTAGAAGATCTGAATGATTAGCACAGCACCAGTTCATCAGAAACACTGTTGGTGCAGAGCACAGCGTGCAGATTCCTCTTTCTGCCGTGCTGAGCTGACAGGAAATGTGATGATGCTCAAAAACGCTAGAAAGAGTTTTGCTCGTCGGAGTTGGAACAAGCTGGAACACTGTGGAAAAAGATTTTTCCAAGACTGAAACTGTTTCGCAACTTCACTTCAGGAGGAATAAAAAGATTGGTGTGTGGCATCTTGTAGCTGCCTCTGTCAAACCACTGTGGGGACGTGTATGTGCGGAGCAGCAACTTGTCCTCGGGGACTAACAGGAACGTGAGGTTCTGGACTCGTGGTTAACAGAGTTGCAGAAACAAATAGCGTGCTTGTTTTGTAAGTAGGTTTTAGTGTACATGCATCTCTGCGATAGCGATGACAGCTGAGACTCGCCCCCTCCTGACTCGTTCTCGCTTTCTCTCTGTGGCACGGGGGGCTCCCATGCAGGGTGCATTTGAAGTGGCTTCTGGGAGGCCCTGGAGCGTGCCGAAAGGTCAGAGGTTACAACAACTGGGCCTCCCTGGACCTCCCCACCCCCCTCTTACCCCCTTTAACACCCACACACACACACTCACCCCCTCCTGCTTTCATGTCAGGGCCACAGATCACTTCCAGATCCCACTGACACATTAGGCAGAACTCCTGTTAACAACTTACCATTTGAATGTTGTGTGTGGACTGTCCTGCTGCCACAAACACACGTGCTCACACCCTCCCCCTTCACATGCACACACATGCTATCTTCACTGTATCTTTATTAAGTAACAAACGCCTCTTGAACCCTCCCTCCCTCTGTTTCAAAGACACGTGTCATTGTATACACACACATATCTCATGAATAGGCCATTGTGTTTTTCTCGGGGTGTGACCCACGAGCGTTAACAGAATACGTTCTACTGCATTCCATTTCCGTGTGTGCGCGGTGTTTGTGGGCACGTGTGCGGCTCCTCAGGAGGATGTTTTGTTCTCTTCCTCGCTAATACAGAAGAATCTGTCGTTCGCTCAGCGAGGTGTGAAATTGCACTGTCATCCGCTTCACCTATCAGAGAGGGGGGCGGCAAAGTGACTCAGATCCTTTGGAACATTCTTTCTCTCGGTTAGTCTGTCACCCTTTACTCTCTTTTCCTCTCCTCTTCTGGAGATCTGTATCTGGATTTCGCTCAGCAGCGTTCGCTCTATCACCCACCACCACCATCCCTTTCCCCTCCTACTCAGCTTAACATCTGTTTCTAGTAAGGGCCAGAGAGGGGGATGTCGAACTCTTAAAATTAATTAGCGCATTACCAAATGCTTGAGTTAGAAGAGGCCTCGCTAGACCCTTGTTACTCACCCCACTCCACAACTCCTGGCTCCTCCCTGCTCCACCAAGCCCACATCTCCCCAGGTCCCAGGGGGCCGGTTTATCACCCAGGACCAATTAGAGTAGGAAGTGAGGTCGCTGACCCTCTGTCAGGCCTCATCAGCTCCCGTGTCACCTGACAGGGGCCATGCCACCACACAGGAAAAAACAGAGAGAGGGGAGGAGTCACTGACATCCTAAAGGCGCTTGCGCCTGGGCTGTGACTGCAGGATGGCATTCCTTGTACCTGTGGAAAACAGGAATGTTCCTTTTTTCATTGCCTCTTCTTATTTAATCATTCTCCCTGTGGTGCAGCTGCTGGAGTCCCAGCTAACAGCAGGATGATATCAAGGACGCGTCTTTTTCCATTCTGTTAAAAACACATACACAGATACCTTCGACAAACACTCATCGTCAAACAGTTCCAGCATTTTGTGTCTGAGTAAAAAAGGTCTGGTGGTTGTGGTGGTTGCTCTTAGGCACAGCTTGGCTTAGAGCTAATGTTAGCAGGCAGCATGCTCACAATTAAATAGTAATGTTTAGTAAGAATCCTGGTTACCATGTTAATTATTGTGTTTGTATGCTAACATTTGCTTGTTAACTATTGACACAAAGTACAGCTGAGGCTGTCGGGAATGTCATGAGATTTACTGTTATTTGATTGTAAAATAAAGTGTTGAGTATGTAAAAGACTTTTCAACCTGATGAAGAGATATCAGTGGTAAGCTATTTCACTCTAATATCAACCTTATGGGCGTCTCCATAGTCTTTGGCGTTCATCCTCTGGGGACCATGATTGTCTGTATAAAGGTTTTGTGGTATTTAATATAGTCACCCACGTCACCAGCAACTGACGGCTAGTGTTTAGTAAAACCATGTTAGTAATCCAGATCTTTTTCTCTTTTCCTCCATGTTTGTGGTGCTGTCCTGCTGCTGTCTCGACAAAAGGTAAGACACCATGATACTAATCAAACTGACCTCCCTGTGTTCACCCCGAACCTGTCCTCTCCCAAATATTCTCCTTCTGTTTGTTTAAATGCACTCGTTCAGAATATTAAAAGCAAACTTCAGCTCTTCTTCTGCAATCTGCTAGCCACTTTCAAAGATCACTGTAGTGAGACGGTGCAATGGGTCGTACCACTGCTTAAACCGCAGTACAATATCTCTTATATTGGATGAATCTGCAGCACACAATTAACATGAAAATCCAGAGCCCAGGGTCAGTGCTGGACTTTGTGTGTTTGCTGTTTTCCATTAAACGTGGCTAAATGTTAAGACTGGGGTGGTGGATGCATGTGTAACATTTGCAGCCCTCATGCTGGAGACCGCCGTTCTTGTCTTGTTGCAGACCAACAATGAATGCTGTCTTTCTAAAACATACCTGCTTTAACCGTACCCTGGTCCCCTGTAAAACTTTTTTTAAACAAACAATACAATTGTATTTGCATTCAGTGTTCCTCAGTAAAACCATTTATTTAACAACTTTACACATTAGCAAAAGTGATATTTGAAATATTTTCAATCTTTTGCCCGTTTGCTAGCATCCATGTTTGTTAGCTGTTGCATTGTGTATATATTGTATATTGTAATATTGTTAACTGTTGTAGTTAATCACTTTTCATTGAGGTCATAGATCAAAACACTTTTCTTGAAAGAGTTGAAGTTTACCGATTTAAGATAGATGTATTTGTTCATTGGAGCTGTGCTACAGTTCCAGCGAGCTAACTTTTTGAATTCAGAGTGGGGTTTCATAGCATTTTGGAACGAGGCCCTCCTATTGTCCCATATTCTGCTATAATGGATACAACACAGGAAAGTGTTTGAGGCTCCCACTCCTCCTCTCCTTCTGTCAAGTCCTGACTACAACACCTTAATTTGTTCCCAGACTACATTTTTGTCACCCACTCCACCCCCCCTACCCTCTCATTCATCCATCTCTCCGCCTCCTCCTCTTCATCCTCCACCTTTCCCCTCTCTCGCGTCCAAATTCTCCACTTTTTTTTCCTACCGGCTCTATCTCCCATTACTCCTGACTCCTCCTCCGTAGCATTCGGCTTATCTCACCCCATCTCCCCTCTCTCAAGATCTCTGCTTCTTTTCTCCTCCCTCAGCTGCCTCCCTCTTTACCCCTCCTCTTCCTCCCGGCCCAGTTCTGTTTGCGCCTGTTTACCCATCGCTCCACCAGATGGTTTGTGTTAAAACTCTACGTTTGACAGCTCGGCTGATTTTTTTTTTTTTTTTTTTTTTTTTTTTTTCTTTCCCGATATTATTTTAACATCGGGGGGATTGCTCAGACCTGGAGGAACACAGAAGAAGGACAAGCAGGGGGTAAAAGGAAATTAAAATATGAAAAACCCTGATGCATTAAAAGCAATTATTCCATCAAGCGAAGGGCAGCAGTCATCACTGGGTCCTTTTTGGTTTGGTTCCCTCTGTTACTTTTTTTTTTTTTTTAAATAAATAAATAAAAGCACACATAATGTAATATTGATTTAAATCACATCTGTTAGGGTGATTTCATCCACCCCCTCTCCCTCTGCTCCATGTCTTTTGGAAGAGAGAAGGGGCCCGGGCTGCCAGAAATAATTGCTTGTTTGCTGGTATTTACTTAAAACCTGTCAAAGACACAGAGAGAAAAGGAGTAAGTGCAAGAGGTAGAAGGAGCGACAGAGAGAATGAGAGACCACTTGGCCCCTACACAGATCATTATCTGCTGGTTGTCGTTCTCGCTGCTGATGCAGAAGTGTGCGCATATGCCGGTTTCACTTTCCATGTACGCTGCACACACTCGGCTTTGAGTCACAGCAGAATAAGATGCTTGACAGGGAGAATAAATCTAATTAGTTATTGGCACGAGGGTGTAGCCCTGATCCTGGACCATCATACGTACCAGGACATTTCAGAGGGACGCTCATACTGAAAGTACAAACTCGCTGGATGTGATTTTAATGATAATATGGTTGTGAGCCTTGAGATGAGGTTGAACTAGGACGTGGACTTTGGGATAAAAATATTTTCCCATACAGCAAAAACACAGTGCTATTGAGGGAAACATATGTTGCATTAAAATCCACATTGAAAATGGTGAACGGTGAACTCCGCTCAGCAGTAAATACAGCATGATCTGAACATAAAAACATAAAAATTCCAAGATGGTGCAGGATTTCTTTCCTGTGCAGCGACTGGAGAGCTTCTTTACAGCAGTGCCACTGGTCGCCAGGAGCCATACTGGTTTAAAATGAAACCTTCCTTTATACAAAAATATTCCTGACGTCTCTCCTGTGAGTAAGCAAGAAATTAAGCTTTTGACTTGACAAGATTTGTATTGAATGTAGCAACAGGCACCTTCCTCTCATCATAAATCATGTCCAGTTGTTTTCACTTAAAAAGAATTTGCCTCGTTTTCTTTCCAAGAGTTTGATGAGACTTGAAACACATCTTAAACTATCAAACTATCGCTTGTATGATCTCTACATAACCAGATGTGGGCTAGCTGTTTTCCCCTGTTTCCAGGCATCATGTTAAGCTACGCTAGTTACTTCTTTGCCTCCCAGAGCGTGGGAATCAAACTGGACTTTCATAAAACAAGGAAACAAGGAAGTATGCTTCCAAAATGTCAAATTATTCTTTTTAAAAATTGCTAAAAAGAAGAATGCTTCCCGATTTTCAACTGAAACATCTGAGTTCTTTCACGACAGCTGTCCACAACCAAAATATCAGGCAGGCTGCCTGGCACACATGCTTGTGTGTGTTTTGTGTGCAGACTGTGAGCGACCTGAGTGTGGAGAGTTGACCTCCTTATTCCAGAGTGTTTAATCTTGTGCCATAGCTGTTTGATTTCCAGTGTGCTGGCCGTCTCCCTTCTGAGCAGCATTAGTCTGATTATAGTGCAGCTTATTTGCTAGGGAGGCCCCCGGTCTGCAGGCTGACTGAGCAGGGCTGCCTGACGTCCTGGCCTCTGCCAACGCACTGTTCCCACTGTCTCCCTCCTCCTCGTCTCCTCCCCTCGTTCTGCTGCCTTTCCCTCCTTCGCTTGCTTCGTTCCCTCCCCAAAGAACCACAAACAATAAACCCTCTGTTACATTTAACCTCCTCACGTGTTTCCCTTCCTCCCTCAATCCCTCCCTCCATCCCTCCCAAGTTCTGTCTCTCACTCACTTGTTGCTTTTTCTCTCTCCCTCTCATAACATTGTAGCTGTTTGGGTTCTGTCTTCAGGCCTGTTACTCATCTCCCCTGGGTGTTTTGGGACTTGTTTGTGGGCTTGGACCATGTTGTAGAACAATGACAAGACACACACACTTGGTCAGGCCACCGCTAACTCTCCCACTCCAAGCCAATGACAGCGGTGATTAGCATCTCATAACAGCTTAGATTGTGTGGAAAGTGGGTGTGTTTGTGTGCATGTTAGCTGCTACAATACCCCGGCAGTGGCATTACCACTCATCATAGCTCCACAGCTGCAGCAGCAGCAGCAGCAGCAGCAGCAGCAGCAGTGGCACTGGGACAGCAAACAGATTTGGCCTAATCTTCCCCTAATGAGATTGGTCCCTCATTCCTACGTCTTTATGGGAGCAGCAAGCTGGCAGGCAAGCAGGCTGACGCTCTGTAGCTCTTTATAGGAGAACCACCGCTAAGACAGAGTGAAGCTGATGTCTGGTTGTCAGTAAGTGAGACAAGTGGAGAGTTAGGCAGGCTGTAATGTAGGAAAGGAGGCTGCAGTGTAGCAGGCTCCAGGTCTGTGAGACCAACATTCTACAAGGTGGGCCAGTGGGTGGATAGAGAAGCAGGCAGGCAGGATATTAGTCAGGCAGCAGGTTGGATGTTAGGGAGACGAGCACTAACTCACAGGATGTGGAAGGCACACAGAACCGCCTTTATCTGATGTCCTTCGCTGGTCAATTAGATTAGAGCGCAGTCCAGCAAAGTACAGGTAATTCGCCGGATTAACAACATTGCTGGTTTCTCAGACCACTAAATCAATTCACATTTTCCATTTGCTGAATTTCATTATGGAGTATATCAAGAACGTTGAACATTGCTGACTGTTTTCCATAACAGCAAATTAGATTGTGATCTCAGGGTATGTATGAGAACAGGTCAAGTGTGGTTTCCAGAAGAATCCGTGAAGGTCATGTTATTTTTTGGACTGCTCATGTCTGGTTTGGTCTTGTCAGGTGCAGACTTCACCAGAAAGCAGACATAACAAAGTGGGGGGGGGGGGGGGGTTGTGGAGTGACAGACACAATGTGGAGTTTATTCTGTTCAGCTCCCCTCAGGTGTGGGTGTACTACCTGTAGTAAAGCTGTTGATGTATGGGGCCACCTGCTGGTCTTGGACAGAGCCATCTTTTTTTATTTACTTCCCTGCACCCTGACATAAATATAACTTTGTCTTTTCCACCCTGGTGCCAGAAACTCATTTTGTTGTTGTGGAAGAACATTTAAACATTTTTAGGTCTGGGCTGCACACCCGATCACGCTATCCTCACTGGACTCTGGTTTGACTATATTTTTCTTAGCTGCCATCTTTCGCTCTGTTTTTCTTTCTCTTGCCTCTTGCTTTTGCTCTTTCTGTAACAGGAACACACACACACACACACACGCACACAGCAGTCATAATAGCAGGGTTAGAGTGCAGGGCCGACCACTGGACAGTGTTTGTACAGAATGCTAGCATATGTCAAACCTGGCTTATTGAACTTAGACCGCAGCCTGAAACAACCCACTGCTGAGCTCAGAGCAGCACAGAATTGCTCTGGGCCCACAGGAGAAATACACACATTCACACACTTTTATGCATGCACAGACATATGTACTATGTACTGTATGCATGCGTACGTATGAAAAGACACACACGCGTGCACACTGACAGGGGTTACTGGGTACATTCTCTAGAAAAGAATGACCTCACTTGAGCCATGAGAAGGCTACAGGCAGAATGAAAAGCAGACAGCATACAGAGGGGTGGGGGGTGGTAGGGAAAGACAAAACGTCACATGAGAGAGTTTGTGCGACACATATTAATTTTCATGTAAGCTGATAGGCCCGCTGATGATCAGCTTTCATCTTGTGTACGCTAATGACCTTAGCAAACGTACTTAACACATGTTGCTACACACGATTACACAGGCTGGGACACGGTGCCTGTTTGTGCTCCTGTGTCTGACTCAGACTGAACGGGTACGGCTCCATTTTGCTTTTGTGTTCAGATTCAAAAAGTGAGTAAAGGCACACAAACCATGTGTCTCTTTCATGTTTATGGCTTTTAAACGAGGTCCAGTGGTGTCTTTAGCGCATAGATAATAAGACACCCTCCTCATGTTCCTCCTCAGCCAAATGTTTGACTGGACAACACCTTGTTGTTCACTGAGGGATGATGAGGCCCAAATGATCGTCTTGTTAAAGCACTTTTGGGACACCTCGTCCAGCATTACACAGTGTCTTTAAGGCCCGTATATGATCCTTAAGGGATGCTTACAGCCCTACTGTGGGTGAAATTAGCCCCAGATAATCATCTCCTTCTGGGCTACAGCCACTCTCAGCACCAGCCCTGTTTTACACCCCATTTACCCAGAAGAGAGGGAACGACTTGCCTCAGTGACCCCTTTGCTAAGAATCTACATAGCCTTTGCTGGTGGAATGGAGGCAGAGAAGAGCTTTCCCTCCACCATTTCTCAAATTAACACCTAAAATTAAGCATACATAAATTAGCCTGTGAATGTAACAACAGAGAGTAGATGGGAGAAGGCGCAGCTGGAGTTGACCGGTAATGTCTTTTCTGATTAACAGCAGGCTCGCAGTACCCGTAAGACAAAACGGAGGGACTGGGGAAAAAAAGTGCTGTCCTTTCTCGGGAAGTGTCTCGATGATAGATCGCAAGGACCCTTCTAACTCTGCTTTCTCTAGTCTGTCTGGTTCCCTTTCTCCTCAGTCTATCTCTCTCCCCCCCCTTAATCTCCCACACTCCCCTGCTCCTCTCTACCCGTCGTCATTGTGTCTTAAATCTCTCTTTCCGCCTGATTTTGTCTGAAAGGTGACAGAGGAGGTTCTCGCTATAGATGAAAAGAGCCTCTCTATAGATGAAAGGAGCTGTGTAGAATCAACACATTAGACAACCTTGCTGCTGCACTCCCCCTTAGAGTAACAGAATGATGCAACACACACATGTACCATAAAAAGAGAGACAGAGCACTACGCATTAAGATATCTTGCCCGTGGGAGAAGAGGGACGCCAACAAGTGAGGAGATGAATAGTGTTAATGCTTGTTAAACCACATATGTTAGAATCTGATGGGAATAGGCCTCGTTCTTTCCTCCCTCAAAGCCCAGTATGAAATATACCTTCCTTTAGATTCAGCCGAGATGTGTCTTTAAGTATGATTTGTGTGCGTGCGCCGGTGTGCATTCCTGCAGCCACACAGACACAGAGTTGTGATGATAACAAAAAAATCTGCACAAACAGTGTGAGTCCATCTCAACCACAAGAGCATGAGCATGCATACCATACATGCATGCATGCAGACGCACACACACACACACACGTGCACAGTCTCACACACACACACACACACACAACTCGCTGTGGTGTCCTGAGCCTGTGTGGCCCAGTGCTGGGATGTGGAGTGAAGCAGGAAATGTGTGAGCCATGAAGGCATGTGTTTATGCTGGCTGCAGTCGCCCACCACCAGCCAGAGGGAAAACAGACACCAGCACTGCTTCGTTTGCGCTCCATCTCTCTCCTTCTCCTCCAAACCTTCAACGTGATCTTTTCTCACCTCTGGTTCTCCAAGATCTCGTCTCTCGCACTTAGTTTCCTGCTTATTTGAGTCTTTTTTTCCCTTGTGCCGTTTGTCTTTACACATCACCACTGACAAATGAGCTGCAACTCACAAGCGCAACTCTTTGTGTGCTAGAGAAGATAATTCCCTCGGTCGCACAAAGCCAGTCCCTAATTTACATCTTTAGACTGACATTAGCCACCAGAAAAATCAGTTCCAGAAATGAAAATTTCAAAAACCTCTCCACAGCAGCAGAAGTTAGCCCAGTGGGGATTGTTCATTGGCTAATAAAGATAAGATGTTTAGATAATGACACTTATAAATAACGAATGAATACACATTTAAAGACACAGAGTGCAGCGCAGTGTTAATAAAATGAAAATTTAATAACCCCAAATAAATAAAGGCGGACTCGCAGAACTTGGCGATGTTACTCCCTGTGGTTGGCCTGAGCCCTGAATCAACAGTTCACTCTCATCAAGGCAATTTTTCCTCAAGGTTTGGACAATACAGCTTTTGGACAATAAAAAGTCCCGTCACACAGTTGAATGGCTTTCAGTATTTCTGTGTTTGTTAGACAGCTACATTAAGTTAATAATTTCCCGATGTTTCCTATACTCTGCTCGTGTGTGTGTGTGTGTGTGTGTGTGTGTGTGTGCAATGCAGTGACCCGGCAGCAGTGTTAGATTGCGATCTGCTCTCTGGTAAGGATAGGTGTTAGAGCATGATGGGGCCGCCTAGTTAATGGAAACAATGGGCCTCATGTACAAAACAACATGAGCGGAGCACACAGGCGATTCGAGAGAATTTTGAAAACGCACATGCAAAAAGCGTCCATCTGACACCAATCAAATGATGATTAAAAAATCTGAATTTAATAAAATAGTGCAAAGTTAATATTCCGGTCACCTTCAATATACAGGGAGGATTGCAAGGCGTTTACTCTGTTATTGACATTTTGGCATGTCAGCTTATTATTTCAGTTGGTACTCTAACAGCTGCTGTCTTGGATCATCCCCCTTTACTGTTTAAGGTCTCCTGCTGGATGATACCCATCTCTCTATGCGGGTCACATTCCACTGTCCATGACATGACTAATGCATGGACTAATTTGCTTTTCAACAACATGTTTTAGCTTTTAACTTCACATCAAACCATTCAGACTTTATTGTCACAGCACTCTCTGATGACACTGCTTTGGCAGCTGTATTTAATATATTCACATTGTTTAATAATATGACACCAAACACTGCCAGGCATTGTGTCGGCCATTTTTAAGCTTATACTGTATTATTTATCTACCCTCACTAGGTGCCATAGGGTTTCTGATTGGCTTCTTAGTTCCCGTGTCACTGAGCCATCACTGTAACTCCGTTTTGTCCATACCGCAGTATCAAACAGCACTCTCAATCATTTTTCCAGCTGTTAAAACAGACACGTCAGAGCTTATCGCAGCCTGTGGACTTATCCCCAAGCCCTGACATCTAGCCCTCGAAGGTTTTGGGCTCATGGGAAGTAGCATAAGTAGCATTCATTAGGCTAAAATGACAAGCTTGCACTTTTAAATTTAAAATGTTTTAACACTAACACCAGAAAGTTGGATTAGATCACGATTCATTGAGATTTTAGGACAAAAATACAAACATTGTCTTCCTTGCCGCTCACTGAGGCCACAGAGTGTAGTAAGAGATGGTCGTTTGTTTGAAGCTGAGCAGACTATAGAGTGGTATATGGGGTGTGAGAGAGGAGGAATGATGTTATGGGTGATGATAGTGATATTAATGAGTTCTGGAGGGACAGGAAGTTAGAGCAGAGTTGAACTCCTAGACTTTCAGTTATTCTGTCTCTGTCTCTCATGTCGCTTCCTCTCACGCACACACCATTCCTTGCTGAAAAGTACTTTTTATCCATTTAGTCGAGTGCCTGCAATAGAACGTAAGAACAACATAGGAAAAAAGAGTTAGCAGCGAGGGAATGAGGCACAAATGAGGTTATTATATTTTTATTCCCTCTTTTTAATGAAACAAGTGTGTAAGCTTCTGGCAGCGCAAAGCACTCTGAATATGTTGAGGGACGAAAGGGGGTTAGAGGTGCGGGATGCTTACTGCGAAGTTTTGATGGTCTCCTTATTAGAAAGTCGGGCTGTCAGCATGAATTTACTCTTTGGCAAATCCCTCAAGTCTCTTTCAGTCTAAACAATCTGCCAATTTGGATCAAACATCCCCTCTGTTTTTTGTCCTTTTTGTCATTAGAAAATGTGCTTTTAAAGATGAACAGTACAGAAGAAGGAAGCCAGCTTCTAATCCTGTACCTGCTCTAACTCTCCGGCCCCCCCCTCTCTGTTTGATATCATCATTCATGGCAAGCTGCTGATAGTGATGCAAAATTGGTCAATACAGCAATACAGACAGAGATATGGGATCACCGGCGGCTGCGTGGGTCAGCTCAGGAGTCCAACCACGGTCAATGTCAGTGGGATCTGTTAGGCTAAGTCCCAGTGAGCGTGTGGATCCCGGTGATTGAGTGATTGAGCGCTTAGTGTTTGAGCCTGCGGACAGCCCAAACAAGTTAATCCCCACCCCCACCATCACTAACACCACCCTCCGCCCTATCCCTTCACTAACTCCAGATCTACGGCAGAGGGAGAGGAACGGAGGCAAATTTAGAGGACAGGGTTTTAGTGGGGCTGATCAAAAAAAGCTCCTTAATGATTTAATCAGTGGAGATATTCATTTGCTGTAATACGAGGGTGCCCGCTCAGCTCTGTACAGTCTGTACAGAGCTCTGAAGGCCAGCAAGGCCGGACTGATGTGAACAGGAATTTGTGATTATGGAGCTGGATTAAAAGACGAGGTTGTGCTTTTTTGATTGGGGACAGAATCTGAGCCGGAGGTCAGGCTGGCTTGTCGGGAATTGGATGATCCTTTATGGAAAGAGGAGATCCACTTAGATGTTGCAGGCATGCAACCTAAAATATTACCACTGCCTTTTCACACAATCCAGATTGTGACCTCAGCAGGGCCGGATATCAAAACTCAATACTTTTTATGAGCGCACGTTGCCTTTATTTGAATGCACACAGTTGAGACGTGACAGGAAATGAGGGAAGCGATAGGGGGGCCTCGTGCAACAAAGTCCCCCAGCTGGACTTAAACCGAGGATGTTGCAATTACATGGTCAGCATCTGAGATCCCCAACCAGGATCCACTGCCTTGATGTTTTTTGACCACAGATTGAAATGAGCCAATTACCCAGAAGCTCCAGAATCAAAGGTATAGGATCCTTGCTCAGTCTTTAGACTTTACGCATTTACTTAACATTCAGCTCATTACACTGTATGCCAAACATGGCAAACTTGGATTTACGCTAAGGTGTCAAATGAAGCTTAGGTATTGGTAGGGATGGACACTTTGTGCAGAAAGTCTATTCAGTATTCATTAAAAACAAAGAAAAATATATTTATCTAAGACAAGACAAAAGTTGCATGAACTATTTGATATTACGACTATATGAAAATTACAATTTACCATTCCCATTGGAACCCAAACTCAGTATGGGCAGAGGTAACAATACTATACCTTTAGTGTAGCTCCCTCAGTGCAGGAAAGTAAGTGTGACTCATTGTCTCTTGGCTTATCATCTAAGTGTGAGAGTGTGCTCTTGTGCTTCAGCTGCAAAGCCATAGGTTTTAAGGTGCTCATGCCTGGGAGACCCCTTTCAAAGCCTGGGTCAGGCTGTGGTCAGGCTAAAAAAAAGTCTCATCTGCAATGAGGACAGTTTATGAAGATCAGTACCAGACTGCAAAGTCAGACAGTTAGGATATTGTATTTAGGGGACACACAGACATGGCAGTCCTGCATCATCATCATTGTTAAAATAGGCAATTTTACAGAATTATGTAGTGTTTCTAAAATAAGTGTATATCAATTATTGGATGCATAGACAAGTTAATGCTACATGATACATACAATACAAATAACTTTGTAAAATTATAATCCACAGCCATTTAAATCTCAATCCAGCTCTATTTAGCTGTGACTATAAGAAGGCACAGGAACACAGGGAGTCAAAGAGAGAAAGACCTGTTGGACTCTGTCAAGATCAGAGACTTAACAGGCAAGACCGGGGGTAGAGACAGGTCCAAGGCAAAAAAGCCCTGAAACATCAGAGATAACAATAACTGTCTTGAGACCGGACTTGACAGAGAGACTGGACTCGAGCACTACGGTCCTGGCTCACCGCCTGTGACTGTAGCTGGGTCACCAGTACAGACTATGTAAGCAGCACATTAAGGAAGTTTAAAAGTAGAGCCCATGTGGAAAATCTCATAGGCGGTGATCATGAAATTGCCACCTGTGTTTCTTCACTGACGTTGATCTTGGCTTTTCTGCCCTCATTTAGAACTGTGCTGACTTAACATTTTGATTGGAATAATCAGGGCCTTCCTTCGAGGGCAAAGTTGTTTTGCCCTCTCGTTCAATGTTACTACTCCCATTCTGTGGTTCCTCTTTGACTTGGGTTTGCTAAATGAAGGAGACAGAATTTGAAAAGAGCCTTGCCAACATTTTTGCTGCAGGTTAAAGGATGAGGAAGAGGTGAAAGAGGAGAAGGAAAGAAGAAGAGAAAAAGAGAAGAAAGATGGGGAGAACTGAAATGGAAAGATCCAACTTCTCAGATCGCACCAATTACAGGAACATTCGGGAGCCAGTTTCTGCAGAAAGCATTAGCGCCGTTCCCCGATCTCGTCCCTCTCTTTCCCTCGCTCCCTGTGTTCTTTGCTCTCCGTCTCTCCTCCCTCTTTTTTTTCCATTTTATCTTACGATCCCAGTGGGGTTACTATTGGTGAGGTACTTCCTGCAGTAAGTTTTCCTTCAGTGTGCAAGCGCTCTCGCTTACAACACCCTGCCGTCTGTGAACCAGCTCTGGAGCGTTGAAGCTCTCATTTCAACTGACTTGAGGAACAATTAGTTACAATTTAATCAGTTTTTGGCTTCTCATAACCAAACCAATTGAGCGTTCGCTTAGCTCTACCCCTCTTAATTACTCATACAGCACATATACATTTACTATGATAAAGGAGGCAGTTCACCACTGACAAAAACAGACTTCTTAACTGTTAAAAGCCAATTTTGTCAGCTGTAGCTAGCTCGGTACCTTGCAGCTAAAGTTAAGTCCATGAGTTAGTTGAAATCACTGTCTCTGGATGTGTTTCGTTTAAGAGGGTTCTTTATTGGGGGTTCTTGCTGACTGCATATTATACCGTCCAGGCAAAAGGTCAGAATCCTCAATGGATACATAATGCTAAACAAAGAGGCAGCATTGTTAATGTGTTGCAGTGCATGGACCTGATTAGTTCTAGTACAGAGCATGTAAGGGCTGTTACTTTGCACCGCAGAGGAAGCAGCTTTTCGAGTGAGGACTCACTGATGTGTTTTTGCAAACTTCTCGCTATCTCTGGTGGCGTTGGCTGCAGCTGCTGGAGAGTAAACTTCCCCAAATTATGTAAAGAGCAGGACAGAGCTTCTAACATGACCCTCAACTCTGATCATAACCAGCTTCTACACAGTACACAGTAGTTTCTGTTGATACACTCCAGATCATTGGTCATTACTATAGGTAGTGAGTTGCCATTCAGAATGATAGACAAAAACAGTATTAAATGCTTTTTTATGCATTTGCTCTCATATTTTTCTCCAATCTTAATATGTGGAGTATTTCCCCATACCACAGTCCAGATGGTCTGAATATTATTTTTTGTGTTGCACCTGTTCATCTTTACAAGATGCCTATAACAATGATTTATATTCAGAAAATATAATTCAGCCATTATCTATATGCTTTGTTATGTTTGCGTGTTTGATTCTTTATATTTGGGGAATAGGAAACTCTCCCGGCTCCAATGAATGGGTCTTTGGCTCTGTCTTGTTTGGCTCTGTCTGTCTGCTCTCTCATGGGATGAGTTGATTCAGCCAAAATCATCTTCCCTGCTGGGATTTCGCTCAACTTGAATGCATTTGGAAAAAAACACATTTTGCCCAAACACCGGTGATTGCCTGTAACGTGAAATTCCATCTCGAGAAATTAAGTTTCTAAATCCCACATCACAGCCGTTCCTTTTACAGATTGCTCCAAAAGTTCTAGAGATCTTTTGACCTCTGACTCGAGGAATGATGGCTGCCGCAGATGTAGGACTGCGTCTCCATGGCTCATAAACACCCCAAAGGGATGAGAGGAAAGAGAGACGAGATGACAGAGAGAGCCCAGAGCACAGTGGGATTCTCTGATCACCATTACTGTGCCTTGAAGACAGCACCAGAGCCTCTGTGGGACCAATAGAAAGCAGAGGAGGATGTTGTTAGGATAGAGATGACTGACATGTTAGTGTTATCTCTCCAGTGGTGACTTGACCGTGCTGGCTCAGCATGTTTGCACATCTGGGAATACCATATCTGTGCAGGCCACAGAGGTGGTGATTAACTCTAATGACTTAAGTTTTCACTTGGGTGGTGTGGTAACACAAGACAGGAGACATTAGTGGAAGCATCTGAGCTCAAAGACTCACATGATTCAATGGGTATGAGAGTAACCTGAGCTATAATCATGATATGTGTTGTGTCCAGTACCAGCAGGCACAGTCTTTACTGCAGACGAGCTCCAAAGAGATCATGCAATAGCCAGGACTTGTGTTTACAAGAAGAGCAAGGAAGCTACAGATCTCTTTGCTCCTCTCTTTGTCTGCGTTGCCTAGGTTTTTTGGATTTTTTTTTTCAGCACAGCATTTTTGTGTAGGTGTGGCGAGCAGCCCACATCTGCATTTTTTTTTTTTTTTGCTTTTTTTTTTTTTTTCCCCGGCAGCGAAATTTGAAACTAAAGCAAAATATACAGGTCCTTTCATCAAACCCTGCCACGGTGAGGAGAGAGAGGAGGAAAAAGAGGTAGAAACAGCAAGATGACCATTAGTCTGTTCTTCTCCACTCTAATTTCACTGGGAGATAAGTGAAATCACATGTTGGCAGCAGTTCTAGGGGAAAAGACAGAGTAGGAGAAGAAGAAGAAGAAGAAGAAAAGAGCAGCGGTATTGAGGATGATGCTCAAGATGAGGAGGAACAAAGCAGGAGAGATAGAGCTGATTAAAACTAATTAGGTAAAAATAACACACAGTCACACAGAGATACTCACTGTATGACTTAAGTTTCCATTTTCTGTTTAATTTTAGAACATAAAACCTCCCTGGGATTCACAGGAAGCTAGGTCTGCTTCTACTGTAATTAGCTGATGTGGACAAATAATGTAACCTACAATACATATATACATATACATATATATATATATATATACTCATATATACATATGCACGCTTCAGAACGTCTTTCTGAAGCGCCTTTTTTTCATTTGACTGTCTGTTATTTTCACGAGTACTATGTGCAACACTTTGCACTAAGTACGTGCTTTCAAGGCAAGACTCCCCGAAAGGTTTGCTTTCAGTCCCATTTGTAAAAGACTGAAACCTTAGTGGGAGATCAGGCAGGAGGCCAGTTGTAAGGTGTGACGGCAGGCTTTGTGCCCCACCTTTGAGGCTGGTTCAGGATATGTATTAACACTTTTGGTCAAAGGACTCACTAGACACATACAAAATCAACACACAACCTCATCAAGCCACTGCAGTCTGTCTGCTGTCAGTTTGTCCTGCACCATCTGACACAAACCTCCAGTGATCTCCTGACTTCTACACTGCAGCAACACAACCCAGCAGCTCATTTTACCTGACAGCCCCAGCCATTACACAGCAAGTGCACATTACAGTCTCTCCTCTATTCACAGTCCCTTTGTTGACTGGCCTTCTCTTGGACGGCAGCCAATGACACTGGCAGTGTGAGTGATCTACATGAGCGGCATTTAGCCACCCCTCCCTCGACCTTCTTCTCCTCTCTGTCTTTTCTTGAGTTTGCCCTACCGACGGCCCTCTAATCCAGGGCGAGGTATAATCCAGTCCCTGGTGCCAGTGGTAATGCAGGCTTGATTTCATTATGATGTTTAATGGGCATAGCAACAGACTGGGTTACACGGCTGTAAGGCTGTGTGGGTCCTGCATCAGGGATGACTCCCGGAGGCATTCACTTACTAAACAATTCCTTTTTTTCTTTTAAGTCTATCATACCTGTTCTCTGTGGACTGTGAGCTTGGCCCCAACCCCCTCATTTTAAACCATGCCAGTAACATGGCTGTAAGAATGGCAACGTCAGTCTGTCCATGGTCCGGCCACTTTGGTATAACATCTCAACAATTAGCAGATGAAATCGATGTTCCTCAGGGGAAGAGTCCTAACGACTCTGTTAACCCTCAGACTTTCCCTGTACGGCTACCATTTAAAGGCTTTTAATCAAATGTCTCAGCAGCCCAGGGATGGATTGCCACGGCTGACACTCATGTTGCTTTCAGGATGAATTATAATCACTTTGGGCATCCCCTCACTTGTCATGCAGCTCTGCCATCAGGTCAGATTTTTGATTTGTCCATTACTTTGAGAAATTACCTGCAACACCAGTCTTTGGTTCTAATTAGCAACAACTAGCATGCTGTCATACTAAACCAAGATAGCGAACATATGAGTGAGTGTACCTGCTTAATATGCATGTTTGTGAACATGTTAAGATGCTGGCTTTATATCCAAACATCACCATGGCTAAAGTAGCAAGAATGGCTATAGACCTTTAGGCTTATGACATACACAAATCATAAATGAAGAATTCATTCATATATTTTTATTTTCTCATCATTGTGAAGTGAAGCTACCTGTGTACATAAGAAAAAGGCATTTAACAGCAACCTTTGCAACTTCAAACGTTGAAGACCTTCGTTTTGCGTTGGCAGATTTAAAGAAGATGTTTAGCATTTGCTTCCATCACAATCATGTGCCTCAGACCCCACTTGCCTCCAGGCGTCGCACGCTGTAAGAAGCTCCCTCTCTACAGAAACTCCTCATGTGAGCGACTCCAAAGCCTGTTTACATCTTCAGACGATGCATTGCATCATGCACCGTGATCATAATGTTAACTGCCTTATCCGCCTCCACATGCATCTCAGATTCATACATGCAGCGAAGCATGCACAAAACACGCTCGCGCGCACATACACACACACACACACACACACACACAATGTACAGACAGGAAAAAATAGCGGGGTTGAAAGTGACATGGTAAGTTTCTCTTAACGGCAGCACTTCATAATGTCTTCTCAGGCTTGCGTTCTTGTTTACATGTGTAGGCCTGTTTCTATCTGCCCCTGGAGGTTTGGGTTGGAGGATGACAGACGATGTAAGGTGGACAGATGATAAATGCAGACTAAGTTTTATTGGATTTCCTTTTTAGTCCACGGTTTTGGCCAGCGCGCTGACTTTCCCTCTGAGTGCATTCTGTCTACCGAAAGGGAAGAGTGTCACACACACAGCAGAACCGAGGGGGAACGAGAGCATATACTTCAGGGACCCGGTGTGTCAAAGAAGCACTCGTCTCATTCTTTCCCCTGATTCCATCTTTCCTCTTTCCACAGCTCCATCCATCCTCTCACACCTCACTCATTTCCTTTCCTTTCCTCCTTTTTCCTCCCACCGCTAGCCCCCAAAGTCCCTTGTCTTTGCCTTTTTTCACCCCCACCCCACCCTGTATTTTTTCTTTCGGGTCTTTTTTTTTTCATTTGCAATTACAGTAATATGTAACATCAGGCGCGGTGAGATTTAGGGCTTTACCTTACATAACCCCAGGATTTAGCTGCAGGGTTTTAAGGCTTCTCTGAGCCGCTGAGCTGGGGGCAATCGGGCCTCTTTAAAATATTTTCAAATGGCTGAAATCCCCAAAGGGCCTATGAGCATGTAGGGATAGGAAGGCTTTGAGGGCCTTGATATAGCACAACCATCATTATTTTGTATTACCATGGAGCCTGATCCATTTAAAATACAGCCTTCTCTATTCTATTCAGTGGCAGTGTTGGCGGTGGGTTAATAGTTGTGGGTCAGTACGCACGCATACAATACACACACACACACACACACACACAGCAACTGACATATAGTACTCCTCCATATGCACATACAGTTACATGATGTTATTGTCTATTTTGAGTTTATAGCAAGAGTGAGTGCTCATACACGTTATGTGCCAAAATTTCTATATTTTTCCACGAGATGAATGATCCTCAGTCTCTTTTTACCCCCCACACACAAGCTTTAACGTGCGCACACACACACACACACACACACACACACACACACACACACTCCTGCACACTTGCCAAATTGAGTTATTTCCCCTAAAGAGGGCAAGGGCCAGTTTAGTCTTGAGTTGCATGCCTGTGTGTGTGTGTGTGTGTGTGTGTGTGTGTATACTGTATGCGCCGAGTTGAGGTGTGTGTGTGTGTGTGTGTGTGTGTGTGTTTTTGCAAAGTAGAGTTCTTGGCGCACAGGAGAACTTTTTTTATTCGTTAAATTTAATTTGATATGACTTTATATTAAACTGTAAAAGGGGAGGAGGAGGGGCTTTGGGTTTGGCCCCAGATCACCGCGCCAACCAAAGCCTGATTTTATTCCTCCTTGAGGCAGGCCAAACGGACAGGCCGTAAATTTGAAATAATGAACTGCCTGGCCTAACTTGGTGATTTGAGCAGGGAGGGAAGTGAATTGTGGAGAAGAACCGGGTACGACCTGATGGAGGAGGAAAAGGGGGAAAGTGGCCTAAGCTGGAGAAATAACACGGATAGCGCAGTGAAAGAAAAACAAAGGTAGAGAGTGCGCATCAGAGTGATCTGAGGACGAGGCTTTGCATGGGAAGGAGCAGGAGAGCATGTGTAGGCAGAGCTGATGGTGGCTCTGATACTCAGGGATGTGCTCGGCGTTATAAGATGTGTAATGTCAGCGGGGTTAATGTTAGTTTCCATGGAAAAGCCCGCTTCTTCAGCTTCTTAGGGCAAATTTTTAATTTCTCCCTGGCGCAGGTCCTGAGCCGGAGGGGAGAAAGTTTTAAGATGTAAAGCCGCCGGGATTAAGCCTGTATGAGGGAGGAAGACACGGGAGACTGGGATGAGCCCCGACAGGGTCGCAGAGACCGCGGCTGACCGGGTTGCTCGTCGCGTTCAGACAGTCAACAAGGGGCTTTGCAGCAGCCCTGAAATGTTGCATGTGTCTTACTGCACACGCAATGGAGGGATGAGGAGAGGATGAGGAGAAGATGAGGGAAAGATGAGTTGGAGATTAAAGCGAGGGATGGCTCGTGGTGTTTTGGCAAAGTACAAAACTGTTCTTGCACTCAGAAAGTCGGGGAGAATCAGCAGTTTGACTTTGCGTCCTGCGTGGAGGTCCTGCAGCTGCATCAACTTTAGAGACTTAAAACAACAAAGTCTCTTTTAAACAATTCCATTTGATACTAACGTCTAAAATTTAGACTGCTTTAATTGATATTTGGTCTTATAAAACAGCAAAAGTTGAATGAAACTGGTTTATCCACCAGCAGCAAACATCTGCAAAGCAACCTTTGAAGTTTACACAGTTTTCTGCTCCGACGTTCATTCTGCATTCTTCCTCTTCTCTATCAAGTTTTCACTCCTCATACTCGCTCCGTTCTCTGGCTCGGCACAAGACCTCCCTCCTGCTATTTTTCAATCCATTTTACTGGTCTTCCTGTGTTTTAACAGGCTTTTATAACCCGGCTGCAGCTGCAAAAGAGAGCAAGAGAGTTTGGTGGGGAAAGGGGTAGTTAGAGAGGGAGGGGAAAAGGGAGGGAGCGGGAATTGAATCATGAAATGAGGACCATATTTCCATACTGCGCTAAAATGTGGACTTTCCATTTTTGTAACTAGGGTGCTCACTCTTTCTCCCCCCCCTTTCCTTCTCTTTCTCCCTGGCCCTCTCCGTCAGTGAAGTGCTCTGTGCAGCTGTTCGTCAGTAGTTGTCTGTTTGTTTGTCTCTGCCCGTCTCCCACCTCCCCCCCCCTCTGCCTTTAGCTCATGTGAACTTTGCTTTTCGTCATGCTTTTTCCACTGCAGAGCGTCTCTGCTTTTGATTAAAGTCAAAAAAGCAGCAGATCCCACTCTCGCTTTCTCCCTCTCTCCCAACTGTAACTAACAGAGACGCCATTTCACCCCTCCCCACCCCCTCCCCTGCCTTTTCTCCTTACTTTCTTCCCCCTCTCTGTTCTTTCCACAGCAGTTTGTTTAGGCCACGCGGCTCTGTGAAAACTTCACTGCCAGTGTTTGTTGAGCTTTCCGGCAAGAGCATCTTGAAGTGATATGGCTTCCCCCTGTGTTATGACCATTACAAAACAACCTTTCTTTTGGTGTGATAATATTGCAGGCCACAGCAGGGCCAAAGCTCCGGGCCCTGACTCTATCCCGTGGTCCCAGCTCCTTGCGCCATCACCAGTGCCAGCTGTAGAAATAATAGTCGCTCCCTCGTAACCTCAAAAGAAGCTCCATCTTCATCCCTGGATTCAATCTCAACCTCAGCCACGGCGCAGCTAGCTTTTTGCCGCAGTCTGTCCCTGCTCTCATGCCTCCAACCTCAGCATCCTTAGATCCTCTTCCCCGCCCCTGCTGCAGCCACAGCCAGACGCACTATTGCAGCTGAGTGGGCCACAAGCATCTGTTTACAGCTCTCCTTCTGCAGTGTGAGATAATGATGGCCAGATACAGCCCACAGTAAAATAAACACACTGCCACCTCCCTCCTGCAGGCCTGAGTTAGTGCACATTCTCACTGAGGAGGGTCTGACAGTGGATCCAAACCTTAGCAGATGAGGTCTGGCTCATATTGCTCCTAGAAGCCCTTACAAATACATTGCCTTGATTGTTTTATTGAATGAAGGTGCGTCTTCTAAACAGTGAAACTAATTGGCAGCGTGCAGAAAGACGGCAGCCTCTGGGGTCAAGTCCTCAAAGCTCACATGACCTCAGGCTGGTTTATTTTTAAATCAGAGCTGCGTGAAAAAGCATGTCGATCATATACGACTGGAACGCAGTGACATATAGAAATTAAGAGAACGCGCCTTAACCTGCCTCAGATACCAGATGGGCGGGGATTATTGCGTTCGGTTTGGGTCGAGAAGGTTGGCGGTCACAGGAGAGTAAAGCAAATTGCATTTTAAATTCTTCCCAGCGATTGTCTAAGCCCCCCGGTATTGTGGCTTATGCGCTAAAGATCATGATACTCATACTGTATATTTGTACGAAACACAACACACTGCCCGTTTCTGTCTGAACTGTTGGATCTGTCCTTTTTCTTGAGGCAAAACAGAAAATAAAAATGTGATTAAAATAAAAATAAAGGTGGTTACAACACCAAAACAAATGAAAAGTAGACATTTAACAATCTAACAAACTAAATAAAGATGGCTTGTCCCACTTGTTAACATAACATTACAGTAGTTTCTAATGTTTGGTAGCTTAGTCACTTCAGTTACTTTCAGTTGTAGCTGTTCCTTTGCTAATGGAACTGATAGCAGCAATGTTAGCATGCTAACACATTAGAGGTTTGGATGAAACGGTGAGAGATGTGCTACGAAAGACGTTCGTCACATCTGACCCTCGATCCAAATGCTGTTTAACAGTGACCTGGGAAGATTTCACACGACATTTGGCAGAAATAACGCACAGATGAACAGCAGGAATACTGCGAACTCTGGAACACACATCTCTGTGTGAGTCATGCCTACATTAACAAAGGAATGCAGTTAAGTTTAACGTGTTGCCATCGTCATTTTTGGCGGTTTAGTTACGGCTCGTGTTAAAGTCTTAACTAGCTAAGATGTTTCTCAGTCTCGCCTCAAACCCTGAAACCAGCTGGTAGTTATTGAGAACTCAGGAAGGATGAATTTACAGATTTAACACAGTTTAGTCTTGATGTGCTGCTCCATCTACAGTCAGTCCCGTTAAACATAACTAACTAAGCGTACGGCCGTGTAAAACATCTCAACCTCCTCTTCATGTCCTCTGTCTCTTTCACAACAACCACTCTTTGAATGGGCAATAAACCTCAAAGCATGTTCATCTGGTCTGCCCGTGAGAGGAAGCTGCATGCAGTGTTTGAGTGTGTGTGTGTGTGTGTGTGTGTGTGTGTGTGTGTGTGTGTGTGTGTGTGTGTGTGAGAATGTGTGAATGTGTGTGTACATACCCTATGTTATGGCTATAAATCGCCAAGTGTTTTCTCAGTGATGCTGACAGGAGGCAGACAGTGCAGGCGTGGTGACAGCTGAGACAGAGACCAAACCAAAGATCGGGCTCTGGGGAGCGGGTTTGTTGTGGAGGACTGGGTTTGACTGAAGGCAGGGCCGCCTGTCACGTGTTAATTCAAGGAATACACAGGCATTTGTGTGTGCTTACAGTACGTAAAATGTACACACACACACATACAGTCGCGCATCCCCACACACATGGTATAAACTTCACATTCTGCACGAATCACACACACATACCATTGTTCTTTGTCCGTGGAGTGTAATTAGCACAGTTACAGCGTGCGTTTTGATGTGAGGTCACACCTGTTCCTCACCTGAATCCGCTGACAGATCCCACCAGGGGCCCTCGGGCTCCTCGGGGGCCTCAGGAGAACCCCCTGCACACACATGTACACACACACGCGCACACTCTCACACTCTGCAGGCAGAATGGAAAACATCACATCATCAACTAAACCGGTTCCCTTTCTCATTTCAGCTGTCCAACCTCCTCCTCTCCGCTATCTCTCTCTCTGTCTTCTCGTGTCATCCAGCTCATTCTTCTCCTCTCCTTCGCGCTCCATCACTTCACCCCCCCCCCCTCCCTCGCTATGCTCTCCTTCCTGGTTCCTTCTCTCCCTCTGTTTTTCATAAACTTCTGGCTGAGCCCTCGCCAGCGATCCCAGAGGCGTAGTGTGAAACGCTAGACATTTCTGAGCGACTGCCAAACAGATGCAGGCTCCTCTGGTCTGCCCCTCGACTTGAACATCCTCTCCATTTAATACCAAGGAGCCGTAGGCAGCGGGGCGGCCGTTGCACTGACATTTCATCCCTTTGCAGGGGCAGAACAGGGGTTCCCATTTAGGTTAATACACTTAATAGTCATTTTGCCCTGACATGTTTTTGGAAATTAGCAGGGATGCACTGCATGAAAAGGGAGGTGTTGCAACAGCGCTGGCCTTACGCATCTGAATGCTTTGGTGACGAATGTGTCTGTCATATCAGCGGTGATGATCAGGCACAATAAGCACAGGAAATAATCACACCTATGTCTGATAAATAACTGGGAGCTCATCTTTCACCATGGGATCTATAAGGATATTTGACCTAACTCTGTTGTCTGATTTCATTGGTTAAAAATAAACTCTCCCTGTTTTTATTGAATCTCTGCCTCCGCTCTCTCCGTTGCTCCGTGGCATCGCGTCGGTTTTTCAAACGAGGTCAGATTTTAAAGTGCATGGTGTGAGCGCGCAGAGGCTGCGTTCAGAGATAATAAGGCTGAGTTCAGTGATGCTTATTGATGAATATGTTTTGTGAACTCGCTAAGTGGATTGGCAGCGCTCTAATCTCTTTTCGCCGTGTTGATTCTGACAAGGGGGAGGAAGGAAGGTTTTAAAGCTTTTATCTGGGTTAATAAGTTAATAGATGGATTGATAGATGGTAGGAATAAATCTCCAATTATCAGCTTGACCGGGGGAGAGCCTGAGTGGAGCCATAAGCTGTCCGAACTAGGCTAATCCTTCATGTCAGACATGTATGGACATGCCATTTGATTCACTGTGCTGTCGGTGTGAATGTGTCAGCTCATGACAGCTATATGTTCATGATACATAAGGCTTTCAGCTGCTCTTCACTGATGGTCATATTACCACAGAATGATTAGAAGTGCATGCACTGTACTCCTGTAACTGGCTTTCAGTGGCTCTGCCTGTGACCGTAGCTGGAGCCCGGGACTCAACTGAAGGCTTTCTCCCAGGACTCAGGGCCCAACACTGGGGATAATCAGGTGGAGGCAGGAGGCTGGAGCATTTGTCAGCTAGCATATCAGAGACGGGAAGGCCAGGGCAGTTGTTTACTCACCTTATCTGCCTGAGAGATAAAGCCAGCTTTGACACAGATAGCAGACAGCTCATGCACGCGGCCACGCACACAAACACCGAAAGACTCGCTAATTCATGTGTGCACAAGTCTGCAACAGCGCGTGTGCACACAAGGAGACAGACCATGCAAACATGCGGCTGCGCTGGGAGCCACTGACCCTTGGGCCGGGTTCATCTGGGGACACAGACTGACAAATGCGGCTGGGCGGTGACTCCCAGACAGCTGGTGGTCAAAGGTTGCCTTTCTATCTGTGCCCTCATTTGGCTGATTGTTTTTTCTCAGTCCTCATCTGCTACTCTCGATCTCTTTCTCTCTGTGCGTCAGTCTCCTCCTCCTCCTCCTCTTCCTCTCTCTCTGTCAGCTGACAAGATAAATCTCCAGTTCATGCTGTAGGTATGCAGATTTGGCTGTTCTTTCCCAAGAATCAGTTAATTTTTTTTCCCAATTTACTCGGGAACGCCCCCACCATTTCAGTAGGATGTCTGCAGATCAATCCCAAGTTTACAGGGGGACCAGTCAATGTTGGAGCTTCTGTACATAGCACATTGTGCGTGTGTGTGTGTGTCACGCGCGCGTGTGTGTTATCCCGGATCTGATTTTGTTAGAGCTTTTCACTCAGTGTCCTTATTTGACGCTGATCTGGAAGGTCTAAAGAAGAGCAGCAAGAGTCATGCACATGAAAGATGAGATGCACACACACATATAGACGCGGCATCAAACTCTCTCCGCCTACAACACACACATCTATACATGCAAACCAAAAACTGACGTGCAGACGTCTTCACAAATCCTGCCCATCACACATTCTGCCTCCACTGGCATCACCCAGGGAGGATGTGGAGTTTTACACGGCCATTCATCGCTCCCCTAATTCATTAGTCCAAATGAGCATTTATGCAGAGCACACATTATTTTTACAGGCCTGCTTTATGTGTTTGTGTGGAGTTTTACAACCTCGTAAAACACGTCCTCCAAGCCCCAGATAGATTTGGGAGCATTTATTTGCATAGTTCACAAACCCAAAATAAATCGTTAGCGTTTTCAGGCCCGGGCTGGATCAGACTGAAGGGTGTGATGCAAACAGCGCTGTCTTGTAATTTGAATAATATTTTGTTGACATTATGTTAAAATGTGAGAGGAGTGGCATAATGTTCCCTCATGATGACATGCATTTATGATGTGAATATTGCCTGCGCGCTGCTCAAATGACTGCGAAGGATGAGGGGAAAGTCTGGCTTTGAGCGTCACGCAGTCACAATGTACATAGCCTGTTTATTTTGAGCGTGAGCAGAACATTTACTTTATACCTCCTCGCGCATAGAATCATCAGCAGGGTGTGCGGCAGGATGACATGCTAACAAAGTCAGTTTATGACTTTCAGGGAAATCATCCTGCCATGTACGATACTGATATTAATATAAGAGAGAGACGCACTTGTCTTTAAATCTGCATGGGTTTGGTGCCAAGCAGGTAGTGTACGGTGGTTTTTTAGAGTGTTTTCCAGTTTGAGCTGTTCGCTGCTGTAAACAAAGTTGCTGAGAGCTGTGAAAGTGAAGCAAAACAGTAAAATCCCAGGCTGTAAAACCAAAATAAAAGATGCTCACACTCTGTAGAGCCGACTGGAACTGCAGCCAGGTGGTAATTCTCTGCAGGTTTTGCTGCTACGAGCGACGCCTTTCACATCACGCATAATCGTTTGACTCATTGTAAATATAAAAATACTGATTGTAGCTGCTTTGAAGCTCTTCGTTTTAGCTGGCACATCCCAAACAAATTTGCACAAACTAGTAACCACAGCCGAATAAAGGGCGACTGGGGACCCACGACCGCTTTTCCTGCCTTGACCTTGGTGAGATTTGTCCCTACGGGGTGCTGACTCAGTGGGGAATGGTGATTAAAAACGCCAAAAGTTCACAAGGTCACACCCTCGGCTCTCTGCGTAGTCCTACCAGTACACACAGTCATGGCTCTGAGTGGCAGGCGCCTTGTGCTCCCTGTCAATGAAAGGCCCGCATCATAGCACACACTTCACGCTCATGGTGATGTGCGTGGGATTTATTAATGGGGGGGGGGTAGTTTGGACTATCTGGTTTGTTGCAAAGTGACGGCGCTGCCTCGTGGTGGCTGTGCTGTGCTGTGTGTGTGTTTGCTTTTCCTTGTCTCCCCCTGTAGTGCTGGGTTTGATCGCGTCTGCTCCCTAGCTGGTGCCCACTGTACGCTGCTTTCACTCCCCCTCGTACCCGCCTCTCCTCTCCTCTCCTCTGCCAACAAGTCTCTCTTTCTTTCTCGTTCCGTCTTTTATTCTCTCTGCTCACGTCTTTCTTGGCGAGGCAAAACGTTCCCACAGCTCTCACAATCCCGCCTCAAGCCCCCCCTCTCTCTCCCCCTCTTTCTCAGTCTATCACTCTTTCCCTCCCCCTCTCCCTTTCTTCCTTTCCCTCATTCACTTCTTTTTTGTCTTTTTCTTGTCTCCACTTCTCTCCTCTCTTCCTTTTTTTTTGCCTTTTCTTCCTATATCCCTGCCCCCCCCTTCTCTGTCTCTCTCCCTGTTCCCTGGCAAAGCCTGGCATCACATGATCCCCAGTCCCACTTGTGCCCAGACCCTGCTACACGCACACACACACACACACACACACACACACAACATGGGAAACGTGGGAGTACCACAGGGTGGCTCATGTCTTTCACTCAGTGCTGTGAAGCTCAGCGCTATACGTTTTATACTCAGCCTTGTTTGTACGAAACTTAATATACACAAACCATCAGTGCAGTTTAAACAGGCCCGCCTGTATCTAAAGTCTGCACTGACTTGGAGTGTTTTTGCACTGTGTGTTTATTGTCCATGTCGTCAGGCCAGCTGTGCCTCCGTAATACCAAGCATGTCTGGCGGATGTGATCAGGAACGCACACACATACACACTAAACACAGCGTGTCCCCTATGAAAAGGATTTCTGTTGAAGTTTTGAGTGGTTTTTTTTTTTGTTGCCACAGATATTTTGTATGTTGGTAGGAATATTGACTGAGGCGAGATACGGCAGAGAGCTTTTCTGCTCTAACCCCCGGCCCTCCCCTCCGCCCTCCCTTCATGCTAAAGCCGCGGCAGCCCCGCTGAAGTCTTTCCCACTGCTCTCTCTTCCCCCCTGCGAGAGGCAGATTTCTTTAGCATGTGTTGCTGCGTTGTGCCCCCCCCCCTCCCCATTGCCAACAAGTGACATCTGCTGGCCAAATGGAGCAATGACACCTCTCCATATGAATTTTCCGTTGAATGCGAACGTGTGGGCAGAGTGGCGCGGGCACATGGGAGACAAAATCAGGGAAGTCAAGAGTAAGAGGCCAAGCTCTGAGCAGCAGTCTCATATCAATGGGGTTTTTATAAACTTACTCTGCTGAAATCACTTCACTAGCCTGAGAACAAGCAGGCCAGTAAAGCGTCGTGTCTGTCTCCCTCTTCCTCCCTCCCTGTCGATCTCTCCCTGTACATCACAGCTCATCAGCATAGGCACAGATAAAAGATAAAAGAAACAGGGCAGAGGGAGAGAGGAGGAGGAGGAGGAGGGGGTTATACATGGGCAGCCAGCCAGCCGCCCCCCCCTTCTCCCCACAACCCTCCATCTTTCTACCCCCTGCCCTCCTCTCTCTCCCATGGTTGATTCCCTTTAGGCCCCTCTCACCCCTTCTCACCCCCCTCTCACCCCCTGGCTCCCCGGCTCTGTGTGGCGTTGGCACAGAGAGGGCGCAGGCGGCACACAGACGGCCACGCAGATGGGCAACGGGCAATGCAGGGCTGCCTCCCCACACCTGCTCCTTGCTGGCACAGGGCTCGGGCCAGGCGGCCACGCAGAGCACACACACACACACACACACACACACACACACAGACACACTCACACACACACAAAAACACAGATGTGCATCTAACTCGGAATTATCTCTCTCAATTTATTGAACTTTCCCACATATAGAAGCAGACTCACAGGGAGCATGCACGTGCAGATACTCCCACGAGCTGCTATACATGCTGATGCACACGCATGTTACGTGTCTTTTAAAAAAGAACGCCGTCTCCCTCCTACGCTCTGCTGCTCAGCCTGTCAGTCACAGATGTTTACACGCTTATCTCCAACTGTGCCTCAACATGTGCTCTCCAGAAATTTTTGCACATATACACTATCATAAACATATATAAGACACAATCACACATCCATAGCCACCAACTGATGTATTTATAGTCTCGCGCCCACACATTCACACTTCAGCACTACCAGCACAGAAACACATTTCACAATTAATCACATCGCCCCATGCTGTGCTGTCACATGGAGTTACATACCAGACATTCAGTGAACTACACAGAGATGCACTATTGTCACTTTTACACTGCACGTGGGAACAAAAAATGATTATGTCGACGTGGTTTGATGTTTTAGTGCATCAGAAATTGGAATTTGCAAACCTGAGGGCGTGTCACTGCTATTTTGTTGACACCACCATACTGCCGGAGGGATTGCCAGAATCTGAAGCTGCTGGTTTAATAGGTAGGGTGTGGATGCGGAGGCCAAATGAACTTCCCAGGAAAGCGCCAAGAATAGCGGCAGGGAAAATCCATCCCAAAACAGAAAAACCCAGAGTGTTATTCCTCCGATCTGTGACAGCCTGGTCTTGATTTGTAAGTGAAAATGAGCTGCACCATCGACCGTTAATGGACTGTCCCTCCAGTCGCACAACACTGGCTTCTTTTAGAACGATGCTGCTTTTCATTACTTTTCATTACAAACCTGAACACAGAGAACATGTGCCAACATAAGTCACTCAACAAAACCAAGGTACAGGGGTTTTTTTTGGTCAGTAGATCAAGGGTGTAATTTCCACTGGGGAAGGGGGGACAGTCCACCTCACTTCAGAAAACCCCGTTCTTGTCCCTCTCACTTTTATTATTTCAGCTTCATTTACTCACTAAAATCTCTCTAGATGTGTTTCTCTCATTGCCAGACTCCGGAGGAGTGAAGAGACGAGTCGATAGAAATGTTGATACACACATCTGAGTCGCTGCCAGTTACTACCGTGCACTCAGAGCAAGGTTTTTAACGAGACTAATTCTTGTTTTCTTAGGCCACATACAGTCCGCTCTCCCTCCTTGGTGCAGGTAGTCGGCACTGGATGCTGCTTAAAAAGAAAACTCGCTGACACTATTCAAGGACACAAATAGGATTTTGACTTCTGAAGCATTTTCCAGGCAAAAAAGAAAAATGCAGAGAAACTTGGATGAGAATTTCATTGCAGTAGACTTGAATCGTTGCAATAGCCTTGAATCAGCATCAGCTTCAGCCAAAATCTGCTCAGGACCCCCCATCAAACTCTTAATTTATTGGTAATATGTTCTAACAATCCGTAAACACCAAACTTTGCAAAACCCACGCTGCATTTTATTAATTCAGTCGCTGACCAAAGTCACTCTCACAAACTCTCAAAAATTGTGCAACACTTAAATGTGTTTCAGTTCCGAGAATATAGTCCATTAAAGTTCCTGACATATTTTGCACAAAGATATTTATAATGCATATAATTTAAAACAAAAACCCTGGTTTATCTGATATGCAAAATTACTTTATGTCCATGTCCATTACCTTAAACTCAAGTCAGAGACAGGGAAAGTGATACTAAGCTTAATAGCCTATTTATTAAATCCTTTCACGTTTGACTGTGACTGAAGCATTGCATTGCAGCTGCCGCGTAAAGCATATTTGATTTATTTATTTATTTTTTTTTTACTTGTGACAAAACAATAATGCCTTCAGCCTGAGCTGAGGCTGACACTGTCTCAGCTGAGAACTGCTTGTAAATCCACAGCTTTACCTCTGTAGTTTGCTCTCGATCCATCATGTTGCGTGGCACGATCCACAGAACAGACTCTGCAGAACCTAAAACCTAAAAATACTTTCCCTTAAAAATGGATCTGTGTTCACGTCTTTAGATTTTATTTTTCTTGGTGGCACATGTCAGCTTAATTGTGTGCTAGAAGCTAAGTATTCTCTGTACTCAGTGGTAATATGTTATTATGTATACCTATGTATTTCTGTGCACATAGAGCCTCAGAGGCATGAATTTGGGTCTGAAACTGAAGAAACAGAAGACTTTAAGAAGGCGTTTAGGAAAAAGGGAAGTGTTCCACAGAGATTATCCTGAACAAATGACCTTTATTGATAAATTTACTCAATTCACTAATAAAGTCAGTCTGCTACTGTCAGCCTTCTTACTGAACCACGTGAATTCAGTAAATCTGAAGCCAAACAGAGATCATGGGTGTAAGATGTTTTAAAGAATCTCAGATAATAATCATTTAGACACTAAACCCTGGATCCATACTGTCAAACTGTCCTTCAGCCTCCATGTTTCAAAGTGTTACAACAAGGTCATGGAAAGGTAGAGTTAAACGCTGACTCAGTTATGTGTCAGCTGAAGGTGCTGTTCCAGATGTCCTAACGGCTCAGCAGGAACACTGTGCAACCACAATGTGATTTGATCACATCCCCAGTTATTATCTTGGTGCACACAACTGCGTATTATCTAATGAAACAAATTCCCATGAAATATTCAGGGGCACCTTTGGAGAAAGTGGCTTCCTGTCACAACTGCCTGAGGAAGCCACAGAGAGCCGGGGTCAATCCTGGGACAGATATACTGAACCGTCAGCTACTCTCCGACCGCAGCGGCGTCCAA
Source organism: Datnioides undecimradiatus (assembly GCA_008933995.1). NCBI lineage: Eukaryota > Metazoa > Chordata > Actinopteri > Lobotiformes > Datnioididae > Datnioides > Datnioides undecimradiatus. The sequence goes on from WARS01000048.1 coordinate 3,409,949, forward strand.
TAAGAACCCCTGGCTTATAAACCAGGGTCAGGATGAGCTTTGCTCGTAGGAGATTGAAGAGTTGATCAGAGGGCGATGAGTAGTTTTTGAAAAAACGGAAACAAATCTGCGAATGAAAACGGGGAGGGGGGGGCATGGAGAGGATGAAGGAGGTGTTGGAGGAGGAGGAGGAGAAGAAGAAAAAAAGAGGTTGAAATGAAGTCCAATAAAAGAGCCGAGTGAACATCTGTGTGGGATAGCCGTGGGGATTAGGAGGGTTTGGAACATTTTAAGCGCATTAAAGATTAAAAAAAAAGGTCAGAATGTTTAGCAACATACCGATAAACCTCTTAAGCGAAACCCAATTGGGGAGGCTGTTCGGTTTCTTTATCCAGAGGCTGGTGGATGGGGGGGTGGGGGGTGGAGAGAGGCACAGTCACACACATTTCTACTCAAACATATTCTTGTGTGTGTGTGTGTGTGTCTATGTCTATATATAGGTAAGTCAGTCAGTCAGTTTGTGTGTACACCATCTGCCGTACATCGATCTTCCATCAGCATGAAGCCATGTATACATGCTACATTATATTTAGTATTTCTGTATATATGTCTCCTCATGCAACACCACGACACCACAGCTGCATTCCCACATTGACCCAGAGCCTGACACTGAGCTGGCGCTGGTGCCCTCGCACTCCACCAGGAACGGCCATCACGCCACAACTCATTCAGACAGACGTCAGGGAAGCCGAGGAGCACGGGGGAGGTCACAGCACGAGAGAGTGAAAGGGAAAGGCAGAGGCGAGACGAAGATGAAGAGGGAGAGAACAGTGGTAGATTTGTCCGCAGAGCTCCGGAGCAGTCGGAGGAAGAGGCCCCTATCATTTGACTGTGAACTGAACCATGTCTGGGGAGCTATCCTTAAATGACACGGCGCACGGAGGGTGGAGACACGGAGACAGAGTCAAAGGCTGTAGGCTGCGGCTAGATTGACAAATCAGCACAGTTGCATGTATTTATACATGACCTGTGTCATGTTCACGTTGATTGTAGCCTGCTCTCACTGCTCTCACTGCCACGGCTGTTTCCCGCTGGCCTTTAGAAGCTTCACGCAGCAGTCAGAGCGCAAATGCTTTGCTCAACGGAACAGAGGTTCTCGGTAACGGACCCCAACATTTTTCCTGGTATCGTTTTCCTTAGTAGATCCGAGAATTGAAATGTGCAACTTGCTGAAACACAACCATGTTGCTGTCTTGTCAAGAGTAAGGTGGGAAGATCACAAATCTCTTGTCTTTACACTGAATAGGAAGCTTTCACCGCTAGCTGATTATCTTAGCTTAGCACAAAGGCTCTCGCAGCGCTGCCGAATCACATGCAAAGCTCAGAGACAGGGCTAAAAATATATCTGCCCAGCGATAGGTAGGTAAGGTTGGGGCTTTTTGCAAAATGGTTCCGCCTTTTCGTTTTCCATGAGAATCAGAAACACATTGCCTTCCATTTCGAGGAGGACACGACGTTAACTGAGGATGAGAAAACCTGTTTATGCATGACTGAATTCTTTCCTCCCAACCGTCATCACGTTGCACATCCAGAGCTGTTATATTTTATCTCCAGTGTTGGACTGGTGATGTTGATTTTATAGTCTGTCATCAGTCTGAAAAATCCCCCTTCACTTAGTGCACATTAGATTACTGAGGGCCTGTTTGCTCATGTGTGCTTGTGATGCACAAACAAACACTCTAAGCTGTTGGGTAAATTAGAGAGAGAGAGAAAAAACCGTGCCTGTATGAGCAATGTGCGCTCATATATGAATGTGCGCACGGTAAATGAGTCCATTAGCGCTGGCAATGGCCGCCCGCGTACTAAGCGAGTGAGCATGTGTATGTAATTTTACAATGAAGTGTCTCTTAATGATTTCCACTTGTGCGTGCGCGCACATGTGTGGATGTGTGGCGGCGCGCTGTTGTTTTGCGTCCGTGCATATGATGAATGGAGCGATTAAGTAAGTGTGACCTCCACAGTGTGTGCATTAGCCTGGGTGCGAGTTATCAGCCTCTGTCTGCATCTGCAGTGTGATAAATGTACAGCCAGTGTTAACTTTTGTGTACACGCTCAGGGAGCACATCAGCAGCGACTGTATACTGACCAAGACACAAAATGAACTCACTGTCTGCCTGCCTTTGTGAGTCTGTGCGTGTGTGTGTGTATATGTGTGTGTATATGTGTGTGTGTGTGTGTGTGCGATGCGAGTGATAGCATGGCATATTTGATGGCCTGTGTGTCTGTGCTGTATTATCTCTAACGGGGCGTGTGCAGGGGGCCTTGGGGCAACTGTGTGCCAGAGATAAGGGTGATTCATCTGTGTTTAAACGTGTGTGTGTGTGTGTGTGTGCAAGAGCGTGTTTGTGCTCCGGAGGCATGTGTATCCATGTTGGGTGCATCCACGCTCAAGCACTTGAACCAGCATAATGACTGCTCCAGTCAGTGTCATGCCTATGTGTGTTATAGGTGTGTGTGTGTGTGTATCCTGTATTATTACACACCAGCAGGTGGCAGCTGATTTTGTATTGATTGCTAAGAAATTAAAAGTCACGTTGGCAAGTCCCATCAACAAGAAGCTGCCACTGTTCTATATGTAAGACTGCTACAGCCAAGTTTGAATTTTAATTACTGAAACCACTAATTACCAAGAGCGCAGCCACAATAAATGATGAAATAACACGCGTGTGAGAGTCTGAAATAAATATCACAACAGACTCGAGAGGGTAGGCGTAGCTTAACGCAGCTCTTAGAATTATTTTAACATAAAAAATGGGTAAATTTACTAAATGTATGTGACAGGTGTCACATCCATAAAGAGTCGTCATCCGACTTTGCAGTTTCCCTCGTCTTTATGGACTCTTTTAGCATCTTTCAGTTTGTCGTTTTGGTTCACCCTCGCGGCCCTCACAGGCACAGTTTGCAGCCGAGCCAAATGGCAAACAGCTGAACGCAAGGACACAGTGGAGCATTCCGCATCTAAAGAGCCAGATAGCTCCTGCAAAACCTGGGAAAGACAAAAACTCGGAAACTCCAAATACATACAAATGTTGCTTTATATATTATGATATGCACCATACAGTCATAAGTCCCCATTCATGTTGCTGAACAATGATCCATAACGTGTAATTGCTTCTTCAGGCTTATTTCTGTCACAAAGAGCCACGAGTAGACATCAGTGCATTACCACATCCCTCTCTTCCAGTCAAGGTAGACCAGTGACGACTTGCGTTTTGCCAGGAAAACTGAAAAGTTCCGAAAGCCGTGTTTAAAAAATCTGGTTGATAATGCAGCCCGAGTGGATTTAACACCTTAAAATGCAGAAGGACCGATATAGTAAAAAGTCAACCTCGTTATAGTGTAGCACAGCGGCCACCGGTCTGCCTGATGCCAAGAAACACTTAAACAAAACAACACATTGAGCTCCCGCCAGTAGGCTATATTATTATCTTCATTCGAGCTAATTTGCCAGGCCAAACAGCGACACATATGCACACGCAGGCTTCAACAACCACTCATCATTAGGGACTTTAACTGTGGTGTGCCTTCCCCCGTCGTCATGACAACTAGGCACTGAATTTTGGCTTGGAAACTGTCACATAGTGCGAGGGAGATTTTTCCGCGGCGCACAGGTTTAAAAGGTTTTAGCGGCTTGTGCTTGTAGGGGGACGCACGAGCGCGGTCGTCGCGGTAAGAGAGGCCTCGGGCCGCCTCTGTGCCTGGTTCATCTTACACGATCACCTTATTTGCCCGGGAATGATCCCTTTATTTTCCTGTTTCGCTCCTTTCTTAGGCTTCATGAGAGCGTCTGACATCTGCGATCATCTCTCGATTTGATTAAACTCACACGCTGTGTAGCACGCTGCTGGGCGGGCAGCGCCACACTTGCAGAAGTGCCGACAAACATCCCAGTGGTTTTATCCCCACTCCATTTGCATTGCATATCCTCTGTAGATCTTTTTATCTTTAAGACCATTGGGTCTGTGTGTGTGAGGGAGAGTGTGCTTTGCGAGCATGTGTGTCTGTTTGTCTGCGCGCGCGTGTGTGTGTGTGTGTGTGTGTGTGTGTGTGTGGGTGTGCCGTCAGCTAGCAGGAATGCATGGGTACCGCCAAAGCTAAGATGGCTGCCAAGCGCTAAGATGGCTGCCAGGATTCCACAGAGCGACAGCACGAGAGAGAAAGGGAAGCAGAGACAGAACGAGTGTGAGAGGAACTGAGGGAGAAAGACGTGAAGATGGACCCTCACTCCGGCAGAATGAGGGAAGAGTGTTGCGGGAGAAAAGAAACTCTATCCCCGTGTGTTTTTCCCTCCTCTTTCCGACCCGGAGCGATGAGGTGATTTTGTTTGTCTCTTTTTGTTTTCTTGGATTTGGCATCGCGCAGACAGGGTGAATAGTGCAGCAGTTTGCTGGCACGTCGTCCACTAATGCCACCCAAGATTAGGACACCGATTTGGGTTTAGAGGACTTTGAGATTGGGGGGCCTAGTACTGGCTGAAGGGGGCCACGTTCTGGCTGGGGAGACTTGGCCCAGGACGGCCTTAAAGCTTCAGAGCTGTAGGGTAATTGGCCTGGATGGTATATATGATACAACCATAAAACTCCACAAGGGTGCATTACACATCTGAAGAAGAATGGCAGCCGGCGTGCCAAACAAAACTAGCTGAAGCAGGCGGCTCTCCGCCTGCCTGCCCCTGTCCACGTTAAGGTAAACACACACAGGAGATGCAATCCAAACAATGCCTGGAACCCAGAGGAGCACTTTTTACAAGTACCCCTCAAGTTCCAAGTCAGCAACGAGGAAGCTGGGGTTTCTGGGGCCCTCTCAGCAACTCACACTGTCTGCCTTAACAAAATAGTGTGTATGTTCAAGTTTGAAAGAAGGGACGGAAACTTAGATTAACAGCAATGCACTGAAAACACGAATACACGTTACACATACACCTTCAGTCAGCACTGCAGAACAGACATCTTTAAGATCTCTTAAAAGCACTTTGCTCAAACTACACCAAGTTCTCACTACATCTGTGTGTGTGTGTGTGTGTTTGTACATTACAGACGTAATTGTTCTTTGAGGGAGAGTGGTTTTCCCACAGTGACAGACTCCAGAAGTGAGGATATTAACCTGCCGATTTGCCATTTTATGACTTTCAACCGAGCCTCAAACTGAGCGGAAACACGCTCCCATCTTTAATCTCGGCCCCGTGTCTGTCTCCCTTCAGTGGAAAGAATGAAAGGAGGCGCCATTTCCTGTCGAGTTTCTGACGAGTTCCCTCTGATGCTGTCCTGCCCCCTCACCTTGGGTAGTGTCCAGACATCTGTCCACCTGACTAACCATCCCTCTTTCTCTCCTTTGTTCCCCCTCTGTCTTTCAGAACAATCAGGACAATCAGACAACTCAAACCAGCAAGGAGACACAGACGTCAAACCCCCACCGAATGGTAAGTGTGCTAGAATGTCCCGTTTGTGCTCATACACATGCATGAGTTAATGTTTGACATACCTGTGGCTCCGTACAATCACACCGTCGTGGACGCTAACACATACTGTACATGAACACTACCCCCTACATACAGGCCTCTGTGTGTGTGTGTGTGTGTGTGTGTGTGTGTGTGTGTGTGTGTGTGTGTGTGTGTTGCGTAAGGAGAGCTGGATGGTAATGGTACTGTACTGTGGGGTTGTGCTGGGATTGTAGGCCATCATAAATCACACTGACGTTATTGGAAGATGGGAACTTACATGGCTGCCAAGCAAGCCGAGCTGGAGCAGCACTGACCTGAGCAGTGCTGTCCCTGTTGTGGTTAACCCCAGACAGGGATGGAGAGAGATGGAGAGTGAAAGAAAGTGAAGGGAGGGGTGGTGGGTGGGGGGAGGCGGGGGGGTGAAAAGAAACCGAGAGGTGAGCGGGGTGAAGAGAACAGGGAGGAGACATGGGATGGACAGATGGAGAGAGGGATGAAAAGGAGGAGAGAGGAAGGGTGTGGATTTAGAGTTCACTCAACCTTATACACACACACACACACACACACACACACACAGCACATAGAGTTGGATATAATGTATATGGACATTATAGAGCGTAGAGTCACACTCAGCAGACTTTAACTGGCCAAGCTGACAAAACTCCAGAACAGTTTACAAAGAACCCTGCAGTATCCTGGGCTCCTACATTATTATTATTATTATTATTATTATTATTATATTAATTATTATTATTATTAAAGTGAATGTCTGGTGAGACTGAGTGTGTGTGTGTGTGTGTGTTTAGGTTTATTAATAGCCCTGTGATCAAGTTCAGGCTGCATTAAGAGTTAAACGTAAGCTTGAGGAGTTAGTGCTCGTGTTTAGAGTTCAGCCTTCAATAACTGCATCTTCAGAAACTTGGGTGCAGCAACAACAAGCTGTGAGCACAATGTGTGCGTATAGTATCACCTCTGAAGTCGCTACGGCGTGCACGTTTGCAAACAGCTGCATGGCCCACACATCCAGCAGATACAACATCAGTCTAATGCTTTTCGTCTCCATGGACTCCTCTGTGTGTCTCCTGTCTGGTGTTGGGTAGGAGCTGTACAGAGGGTTCTCAGAGCTTCTCCAGCAATGCTCATGAGAACGGTGAGAGTGAACCAAAGCAGTAAAACTGTAGGCAGCGCAGCAATAAGTTAAAAGACAGTAAAACGCTCAGAGGCGCCACAGGGGACTGCAGAGGCAGGAAATATACTTTCTGTTGGTTTATCATCACAATCAACCTCTTATACGCTCAGGTAGTCATGTGATTAATTATTAACATAAAAATAATGATTAACGCTTTGAAGTCAGGATGACAGCAAGTTTCCATGTATGTGAGGTGTCAGTGAACCCACAGGAAGGTGCTCTTAATGATAGTATTACAAGGGTACATGCATCTACAAGTGTACACATCACCACTCAAATACCTGCTATTATGCATCGTTATACCCCCACACATGTGCTTTGCTTATGCATGTGCACAATATATACAAAAATATCATAATACACACTGCATCACGGGCCTGATTGACTGTGTGTGTTTGACTGTCAACAGTGAAACAGGAACATGTCCAAAGCAACAGGCCTGTTGTATCTTATAGAAAACACATGGTCCTGCTGGATGATACCGGCACTGTGTCGAGCCTTTCCATACATGTGTTTTATAGCCCACTGTATATATATATAGATATATATATGTGTGTGTATGTGTATACTGAATCTCTGTGTCTGTGTGCACATGTAATTTTATGCATGTTTGGCACATGCGGTCTGCTCTCACACACTCTTCTTTCTCTCCCTCTCTCTCTCTCTCTTTCACCCAGGCCACTTGAGTTTCCAGGACTGCTTTGTGACTTCAGGGGTGTGGAACGTAGCCGAGCTGGTCCGCGTGTCGCAGAGTGAGTCACAGCTATAATTCCCCCTGTCAATCTCCACATAGACAACGCCATACACATTTGTTCTAACACCATACACGTGCCAGCATCCTGCATACACCAGAATGCAGGGAGAACTTGGCTTTAAGGGACGAAGAACGAGTTGATCTTTTGTTTGCGTGTACAAAGCTTATTCTGCTAACTATAGCATTAAATATGTATTGATCCACAGCTGAAAATAGTTCCCGAGATTATGAGTGGCGCTTTTGAAAATGAAACTACATATATCCGTGAAGAGTGACATCTTCAGTGTAAAGCAGCAGGGTTGGAGCTGAGTGCCACAGAGAGGCTGTGGAAGTCAGAGAGTGTTGAGAGACGGCCGGAGATCCGCTGATATTTAACATATGTAAGAGTAAGGTTGTGCCAAATGAAGAACAGAGTCACTGTCTCATGCTTTAAACTTTAAACCCGTCATCAGGAGCAGCTCTGGTGTCAGGAAACAACAGCTAATAGATGCCAGGACACCAGTCTGCTTCTGATGATGGCGCTGTATGAAAAATCAATGGAAGTTATTAAGATTCATCCTCTTGGGACTATGAATGTCTGTAAACAATGCGTGTATGGCGATCGAACCAGGTGTATGTCAGTCTACAATAAAATGGCCCGACCAAACGAAAGACAGAGGAGGCCATCCATGTAGCAAAATCACACATAGTAGGACAACAGCAGTAAATAAAAGCAAAATGAATCGATTGTTATTATTTACATTGTTTTCAAAGTTATTCTCCCATGTGACGCGTGCGTTTGTGTGCCTGCTTCCCTCAGCCCCTGTGGCTACAGCGACCGGCCCCAACTTCTCCCTGGCTGACCTAGACAGCCCCGGCTACTACAACATCAACCAGGTGACCCTGGGACGGCGCTCCATCACCTCCACCCCCTCCACCAGGTACACATACCTGCACACAGACACCCACGCCCACCAAAACACCTGCACAAATGTTCAAAATGTACTTTTCCGTACTAATATTCTTCATTTCTCAATTCTTTAACCTCTTAAAGCTGCTGTGTTCTTTATGCTCAGCTTACTCTGCTTTTGACTGTGGTCTTTCTCCCGCCCCCCCTTTTCCTTCATCACTGTGAATCCTTCTCATTCCCTCTCATTTTTCCCACCGATCTGTCCGTCACCCCGTCTGTGTTTGTGTCTTTTGTCTCTGTTATTTCCCCTTGCTCCCTCTGTCGTCCTCTCTCGCTCATCTTACGCTGCAGGACTGAAATGGAGCTTTATGCAAGTCTCCCACGGAGGTAGTTACACTCATTACAGAATGTCTCCCTTGATACTAATGCAACACAGACCCCCGCATCACACTCGCACAAAAGCCACACACGCATGCTGTCACATAGATATGCACATGAGCGCACACATATTTAAACATTTTGGATCAGCAGTGAAACACGGTACGTTCACAACCCCCCTTTTTATTTTATTGGTCACAGATGTATGAGTCTATAAGAATCTGCAAACACACACACAAATGCGTTCCAGCATCACCAGGCAAACTTTCTGCACTGGGTTTCTAGCGTGAGGCTGCTCCGGGGCCAGTATGGACACAGCATGTTGAATAGATTCTGGCCTCATGTTTGTCTCGCTGTCTCCAGTCGCGTTGCGCTGTCCCCCCTGGCTAAAACATAATATGAAAACAAAACATTGAGGGAATCCTTGACATTTAGAATTTTTATAACTCTGGGTTTCATGCAGACACATGCCTGACTCCGGGGGGAATAAAGCACTCACGTTTGTCCTCAAATGTCCCACAAATGATAAGTGTGCATTCATTAGAAACCCCAAATACCCATTAGCAGTGTCTGAAAAACCGGGCTGACATGCAAGAAAACATGAAAGAAAAATATAAGAACCTCCCTCCTCTCTTCTTTCTCTCACAGCTCCAACAAGCGCAAGTCCATTGACGACAGTGAGATGGAGAGCCCGGTGGACGATGTCTTCTACTCAGGCCGTTCCCCAGCGGCTGGCAGCAGCTCTCAGTCCAGCGGTTGGCCCAATGATGTGGATGCAGGTAGTCCCGCTGCAACCACCCAATCAGATTCTCCTGGAGCTGGGCTGAGGTCCACGTCAATTCAGACACGAAAGCTGAACTAATTAAAAGAATATATAATATAAAAGGAAATGTTTTGATGGAGACAGAAGCAGCTCCTGGTTTTACACTGATTTTAAAGTCCCTGAGAACTTTTTTCTCTCTAACCATAAAGAAATTGTTTGACATTTTGGAAACAATTTGCTTTCCCTGAGAGTTAGACGCGAAGATTGATGCCGCCCTCACGTATGTAAAGCAGCTCGTTAGCTATCTTTGCATAAAGACTGAAAACAGGTAAAAACAGCTTGCCTGGTTCTGTCCTCAAGTAACAAAATCCACCTAACAGCACCACAAAGCTTGCTAATTAAAACATCATTTCTTGTTTGTTTAATCTGTACAAAAATCGTAAAAGGATGTGTTGTGGTTTCAGTGGGACACTAATGTGCCAGACTCTTTCTTGGCCAGGTGCAGTTACTTCCTGGAGGTTTTTGCGCAGATTAAACAAACAAGGTGTCAGTGAGTTTTAGACATGTTTCCTTACCCAAGAGCCAGGCTAGCTAGTCTTTATGCTAACCAGCTGCTGGGACTTTGTATGTATTTACTCTAAAGACGTGAGAGTGGTATCAATCTTCTCATGTGACTCTAAGAAAGCGAATAATAAGCATTTCCCACAGTCGTGATTAAATAAACAGCAGTCAAAGTTCAGGGGAAGCAGCACTGGGTTTTATTAATCACGAATTGGGAAGCTAGGCTGCTTCGTAATGACTGTGTGGGTGTGGTTTGACCAGATTTGATTGACAGTGCTGGCACCACAGCCTGCTGACATCACACTTTCAGGCAAATGTTTCTAAATCATGACTGGTGCATGGAAATACATCCACTGCAGTAAATGGTTAAAGGAAATAGTTTTTCAGGGCCTTTGAATACAAATATTGGCAGCGTGTTAATTTCACACCAACTGACTTGAAATGGACCAAAAGCTCATCTCCTTCCACCAGCACACCCCTTTCCTCTGTACTGTGTTGACCCCTCTCTCCATCACGTGACCCCTTCATCATCCCGAATCTGTTTCTCACACTCCATCCACAACTTCTGCTCCCCTTACAACCTCACACACCAGGCCTGATTCAGGTAGAGGGACCAGTTTACCACACGCACACACACACACACACACACACACACACACACATTTAGCACATACAGCATATTTTCTCTAAACTCAGTGGTTCAAACATGCAGATGGTTTGTGTTGTGTTTGCAGAGGCTTTGAGATTTCAACTGAAACTTCTGCCTCCACCCCAGGTCAGTGGAGGCGAATGACCATCGTTTGTGGTGAAACATGACGTTTGAAAAACTCTGTCAAGACACAGTGTCCCAGTTCCTGAGAGGAATTTTCACTGGGGATTATTTTCATATCCCTCCCAAAGAAAAAAGTCAAAACTGTGTTAGCGAGCTCTCTCAAATGACATGTTACTGTCAAGTTTTTCCAATATAACTTTTTACATGAGCACCACACCTCTGCTGTGATGGGGTGGAGGCAGAAGTCGTGTCATTGACAGATCCCTCCAAACTTCTGCAGATAGAACTGCAAACCCTCTGCATGCTCATTAGGTGAAAGTGTGGAAATATGTGCCTGCTGTGGCTTTAACTGAACTGACCCTGTAGGCAGACCACAAACTGAGGACATTAAGCTACTTTATCCCAGTGTTTATTATCTCTGTCAGTGAGAAGAGAGGCAGAGATGGATATGTTATGCTCAGTTAGTACTAAGAGCATTATCACTGACATTCATTGAGTTTATTTGTGTGTGTGCGTGTGTGTGTGCGTGCACGATGCCTAAGATTGCCAGAGCCACATACTGTTGGTATGACACAGATAAATCTCAGAAGCCATTTATGTTTTATTTTGTTCACTGGACTTAAGCTAACTTCCTGAGCAAGGCCATTACACAACATGACAGGCTATCTGTAGTAAAACCTTTATATGTTCATCACATGTCATATTCAGGGAACAGCGTGACATTGTGGAAAATACACTTAGTCGCTTTCTTGCCGAGAGTTTGATGAGAAGATTGATTGAAATCTTATTTCTGCAGGGTAAATATGAAGCTGCAGCCAATAGCCTGTTAGCTTAGCTTAGCATAAGGAATTGGGGAAACAACTATGCTTCAAGTTGTTTTTGTAAAACAAGATACAGGATGCTGATTCTTGAGATGTCGTAGTGTTTCTTTAAAGCCAGGCTAGCTGGTTTCCTAATGTCCAGTGATCATTATGCTAAGCTAATTGTTTTAAAATGTGTTTTTGTATGAACTAAACCAAATATGGATAGTAAGGTAATGTTAAGTAGTTAGCCAGTTTGGTACCATCAGACAGAGCTAAGCTAGCTTTTCCCCCAGTTTGCAGACTTTATGCCAAGCTAACGATAAGTTCTGGTATCGATCTTTTCAGTGAACTCTTGGGAAGAAAGCGATTCGTTCATTTTACAAAATGTCAAACTACTCCTTCCACATTATTCGCCAGACACTCTCAGAGTTGGACCATTCTCTGTGTAGTCACCTGGAGCACTGCAGCACCCATTTACCTCTTTTAGCATAAGCACTCACCTTGGGCTTACAGCATGTGTTATCATGATGTGGACCATATCAGCTGTAGTTACAACAGACTCCACATATATCTCTTGGGTTGAGTTGATAAATTGCTAAATCTCCACATTCTCCCATTTAGAACCTTCACTCCCACTCACATGCTGCCATGTAACACCACCAGCAGTACTGATGTAACTACTTTATAGACACTTGCTGCACTCTATAACATCAAAATCCCCTGTTGCCCATTGTTTAACCACCCTTCTCTCTCTCCCTCATTCTTTCCATATCTCCCTCTGTCTTTTTCTCTCCTCCCCTCTTCCATTGTTAACTCTTCCCTTCTCCCCTGTTTGGCCTTTCAGTGCAGCACCATTTGGCCAGTGTGCAGGAGAGGAAGATTAAGCATGAGAGCGATGGAGTGCAGTTTCCTTACCATGGTTAGAACAACATTAAACATTATACTGTGTACATGTATACATGCTCTCCTTCAGCTCACACCACCCTCAACTTGTATACATCCTCTTTTTTCAAGTCTGTTTGCACTTCCTGTGAGCTCTCTGAGCTGTTCTGCATTTTCCATTCGTCCTTTTCTCTTCTCTTCTCCTCTCTTCGTCCCTCTCTTGTGTCTTGTTCTCTGGCTATGCTGCCGCTGGGTGGGGTTGTGTTTCTACCAGATGTCTGCTGTTGTCCATTGTGGGTTTACCAAAGCCTTTTGGTAGCCCAGTAGCTCCATAACATCCACCGCCTGTCTGCCTCAAAGATGTTGTTGTAAATCTGTGAAAGAAATCAGACATCCAGGAGGATGAAGACGTCCCTTGTGCATTCAGAAACATGAATAACTCTTATCCTGACACACACTGTCTGACAAACAATCCACTATATTTTAAATGTGTAATTATGTGCATTATCATATCCAAAAACCACATTGTTGTGACACACCACATGCATACAAACAGAGTTTCAGAGGCGGTGTGAATTTGTCAGCACCATCCAGCTAAGTGCTTTGGGTGTTGTAATTTTGTTGTCGAGCCCCGGGAGAGAAGGCGTTGAAAGACACGGAGAGAGAGGAGGGGTGTGTGTGTGTGTGTGTGTGTGTGTGTGTGTGTGTGTGAATGAGGGTTTGTTGAGTAGCAGCGTTAGCCGCTTCATCCAGCCGGTTGTTTAGACAGAGCTGTTGAGTGGTGTCCCACCTGCCATAGGCCTGACTCAACCATCTCTGAAAGACGGCGCCGGAAAAACAACATGCGACCCAAACAAACACGACTAAAGGCACTCAGGTGTGTCATCAATGCACAAGGCACCTTCTGTCTGCGAGACATGCTTACTCACTAACACGCACGTTTACAAATGGCATGCACACACACACACTTATACACACGCACACACATCTTAATTTAAGCTCTTTCACTGATTTACATTCACGCACACATAAACACACACACACACGCACTCCCCAATCTGGAGAGGAGCAGCGTTCCGGTCCAGATGGCGCCTCCATGTGTCTACAGCGAAGGGAGCTACTGGGTTACAGCAGACATCTGTTCTGGTGATGGTGGTGGTGGTGTTGGGAGTGAGAGATGAGGAGGGGCGGAGGACAGGAGGAGGGAGGAAGAGGAGGGGGGAGGGAAGGGGAGGGCCTCCGCCTCTGCCTGCTCTGGAGGTGATCGTCTACCTGAATGAAAAGCTCTGAGGCATAGCAGGTGATCATGTAATTCATCATTAAGTCTGCTGTCTCCCGCTCTGCTCTGCTCCGTTCTCTCCTTCTGCCTGCCTGCTCCTGCTGCTCAGTGGTGGGAAATCCCACTACCAACTTTTCAGTAAGGGGAGGGGGGGGGGTGTTCCCAAGAATCTGTGATATTACTGACAGAAGATTCCAGCTAATTATTTGGTGTTATGGGCTTAAAACTGTGACGTGTGTGTGTGTGTGTGTGGTCTTGCTGCTGTTGAGGTGTCCTTGCTTTGCCTGAAGCACATTACCTCAGTGTTTATGAGTGCTAATGATGTGCGAGGTCGTCTGTTAATGAGGGACACAGCTCTGTTGATGCCTATTGTTTCTTGCTTACCTGAATGACAAGTGTGTGAGTTTTTGTCTCTTTCTGGTGCGTGTGTGCGTGCACGTGCATTTATTTTTTTCGTGCACATGCTAGTGGACCAGTTCTGTGACAGTTAGGGGGTTTGTGTGGTCGCCAGCTTGTTAGCGTGGCAAGACTAGAGGGTCATGGGAGCAATTGGCTGCCAGTCTGCTTGTGCAGTGTGCCAGGAGCAGGACACAGAAATAATGTAGAACAAACAACTGTGTGTGTTGTGTGTGTGTGTGAGAATATGCGTGGACTCTCTCACACACACATACACACAGATTAAGGGAGAGATCAGAGTAACTTCTGTCAGCTTTATCAGACAAAGCTTTCATTGGACATCTGGGCCTCATTTGCTGCTCCTCACTGAGAAGCCTCGTCGCACCAGATATTTCTGCAAGATACCGACTAATTAGGGAATATCACAGAGACTAAAAACAATATGTATAATTTAAGGCTGTTTATGCATAATAAGCTGCTCCTAATTGAACTTGTGCTGTGGTGGCACACAGTCATCTCTGTATGTACCGCAGGGGAACCAGAGCCAAACCAACTTTATTGCAGGGATGCATTGAACCCAAACATGTTGGGCTTTGGTTTGGTCTCTTCACCGTTACAGTTTGAGCAAGGAGTCCAAACACCAGTTGAAACGCCAATTCTCTGACTCTCATTACCTTATGGAAAGGTGTACAGCAGCCATACACAGAGAAGAACTGTTTAACAGAGTGTTTGTCAGTTCATCTCATGGCTAGTAACAGCTTTTGTTCTGGTGTCCTTCATGTTTGAGGGGCTGACTGACCTCTTGCTGTGGTGAAAAGTTTATTTACTCAGGTTTGATTTTATGGTCGCTTTCTATTGAAAGCCACTCTACCCCTGCACTCCACTACATTTCATTCAGGAGAATATTGTATTCATATACTTTGTATCTATATCTGACAGCTTTAGTTGCTGGTTTCCTTTTACACTAAAGCTTTATATGCAATGACTATAAAGAGTAGTATATATTTTAAAACTTAAAACTGTGCTTTCATGTCATTGCATTAACAGTTATAATGCAACAACACGTTTAATACTTGTGGCCAGAGTGGCCACTGAAAATAATAATTACTTTTATTAACATTGTGATTTAACTTAAGTGAGGGTTTGCATGCAGGACTTTGGTGGGTTAACCAGGGTTATGGCTAATCAGCAGATGTGTAGCATAATTGGCATTGATCTTCTGTTGTGTTTTCGACCACCTGATGTTTCTGATGTGTCCAATATTCTTTCTCTTTTTTTGCTCTGTTTTTGGCAAATGTGTTTGCTACATGCTCCACGCCGCTCACCAGCTAGCTGCTAACTTTGCGTGGTCAGAGTTTGGCAGCGGACAGGAAGCACGCAGTGCAGGTTTGGGTTTGGGTTTTTTTTCGCTGAGTGTGGACAGTAAACCAAAAACGGTAAGGTTCCGAGCAGAAAAACAAGAATAAACAGCATAACAATGCCGTAAAGTTCAGAGTAAGGTGATCATTCTCTGTGGGTTCATATTGAGTCCGGTCATGTACAAGCAGTCATGTGATCCGTCGCTGATATAAAAATGTTGATTATGGCAGCTTTCAGTAAAGGATCTATGTCCTCCAGCTGTAGAAGCTCTTCAAAGTATTACACTGCAGCAGCAGGTGTACTCCCTTTACTATAAATTACATTGGTTGTAATATATTTCCAAGCAACATTCCGAACACCCCATCAGAAGTAAAATATCAGTGCCAGATGGATGACTGCGCCGCGCGTGTCCTGCTGACTGAAGCAAACACTTTTAATCTTCTTGAAACTTTTTGTTTTTGTGTGTTCATTTGCGCTTTCCCTCCACTCTTATTTCTTTTTTGAGTCAACAATTAGACAACACCACTACGATTGTCAGTGATCTTCTATTCTCCAATTATGATACATGTATTCTCCCTCTGTCTCTCCTGTCTCCGGATCCCTGAGAGTTTCTTTCTCACCCTGAAAACACGCGAGCAGCCCAGAGGCTTGTAAAATCTCCACAGAGCCATTCATATATCTTGTTTTTTATGAAATACACATGGCATTAAATGCAAACATATGTTCGTACAACAAATAAACATAGTTCTGAAATCCAATTCTCCTGTATAATTGTTTCAAAAGCATCTTGTGCCCTTCTGGCGTCCCTCCCCTGTGTGCCTGATGGTTGTAAGAAATTCTTACATTTTCTTTTTTTCTTCCCTTATTTTACCCGGTAAATGAAATTTATCTCGCCCTGCTTATTGTATCCACTCCTCCCACCTACACGTAGCTGAACATAAGTGCCGACGCCAACCTTTTTCTATACTTATCGGTGCCCACACAAGCACAGCTGCGCCCATGCTGCCTATGAGCATTGTGGGTAAATAGTGATAAAACATTTCCCAGTGTAGCATTAAAAAAAAAGAAAAGCTTTTCAGAAATCTGCTCTGCTAGACTTTATATGCTTAGCTCATAAAATCTATTTCCACGTCTCTTTGGGCCATGTTGAAATTACCCACGTCTTTATTTGAGTGTATTTGTTTTATACGTGTGAATATTGTGTCGTTTAGTAGTTTATGGGGCTTTTGCTCGCAAAGGTTGTTTATCACTGTATTCTCTCAACCAAATGTGGAGCAAACAAAACACGAGCGCGGCAGAGAACAGTAATGAGGTCTATGTGTCCACGCTGATGTACTTTTCTATACTTTCACTTCCTCATTATTCTCTGTTTTATGGATTGTTCTTTCCAGGGTTTTATTTCAGCGTATATTCAACATTGCGGTTCCCGGCAGAGGTCAAATGCACCGGTTGGCGCTGGTCCTCAAACCCTGAAAGTCTAAATTGTGCCTTTGGATTACCATACATCAAAATAAATTCCCTCTGCACCCACCACACGAGGCCTTGATCACAGAAGAGAGCCTCTTTTATCTGTAGCTCTCACACTTTTGGCCATGTTTCTGGTCCGCTGGTGAGCCTGGCCTATACTTAGTGTGCCCGTTTTTACCAAACTGAGGGATATTTCATGCAGCCTTTTAGCCACAGCCGGCATTTATAGACAGAGGGGGACACTTTAATATGTTTGTCTATGTGTGTCGGCCATGCCGTCACCACTCCTCTCCCGCTTAACTCCTTCCATCTTTCCGCCGCTCTCCCATCCAGCGCTCACTGGCAGCGTGCCCAGTGCTCGCCACCCAGCCTGAACAGCTTGTGTGTGTGTGTGTGTGTGTGTGTGTGTGTGTGTGCGCGCGCGTGTGTGTGAGAGAGTCCAGAAAGCACTTCCTTATGAAATACTGTACGCCTTAAGGCAGCAACATAAAATACCTGGTGGTCAGATATGCAGGAGGGCACTGCATCAGAGGATCCGTTGATGTATGTGTTGGCATGCTCTTCTGCAGCTATATGTAGCCATGTAGCTCGTGCTGGATTTTGGCTTGAAACACAAAGTCTGCCCCTGATATAAGGGTGTCCAGGATCTCATTCATTCTAAAGAGGCATCCCGACACGTGCAGTGAGTAGGTTGGTTGGCGTGCGTTGCTGACTGTTTCCTGTAGCTCACAGTAGCCACACCGGGCTCTGAGGTCTTTGTGGTTTGGGACTAGCCAGATCTCAAGAAGGAGACGTCTTTGACTTGATTTCAGCGGTGTGCTTTGTGAGTGTGTAGGACTTTGCTGTGTTGTTCATTCACTCCAGTGGTGATCATAGTTGGACCGCCATTGCATTTCCCAGCTCTCCTCTCTCCTGACACTAGCCCCTAGCCTCCCGACCCTCCCACCCCTTCCCCCTTTCTCCCGTCACCTCCCTTCGCTCTGAACCCCTGCTGCTTCCAAACATGGCCTCTCACCGGACCCTGCCCTCAACCCCCCCTCCCCCAATCTGACGGACATGGTACAGCCTGCGGACTGTACACAAACATAGAGTATTCGACAGACAGATTGTGAGAACCCATCTGTATGTTAAGCCAATCAGCGAATCAATGAATGAATCAATCGATCAGTCCATTGATTTCAGTCAATCATAATCATTCGATTCTTGCAAGCAAATTAAAAAGTGATAAGTTTATTTTTCTTTCTTTTTGAGTAGAGTCAAAGTAAGAAAAGCAGCCATGTTTGATTAAAACCTCGTCTCTGTTCTGCCATTTTGTTGATCCCCTTTTTGCCAGGACTCTCATCGCCTAGTTCTCTTAAGAAGCCGGGGAAATTCGATTTCAGCGCCCTGTCCTCCCAGACGAGGTCCCCCCGCATGGCGTTCACCCACCACCCACTGCCAATGCTGGCGGGAGTGAGACCAGGTGAGACCAACCCAGCTCCCGATCCCCCTGATCGCCCCCATCCCTTCCTCCCTCCCTCCTCACCATCTCCTCCTACCCACCCCCACTTCTTCAGGGCCCCACCCCTTCCCCCGTGGCACAGAGTTGGGAGCATTGTCTTTGGGAGATGAGAGTGGCTGGGAATTAGGAGCTGGCAGCACCTCTGCCTCTTTCTCTGGTGAAGCTGGTGACGGAGTTTCTTGGGAGTCTGGGTGTGGTGTGTGTCTTTCTGGGTCTGTACGGTGAACGGCTGGTGGTCGTACATCTGTAGATGTAATCTATAAAGATTACCTCCTTCTTCTTAGAGTGGAAGTACAAGCCCAGGGGTTGCTGCTGCCTATCCTGTCATCTTGTCTGTTGATTCTGAGGTTAACCTTCCTCTTTCTCTTAAAAATGTAAATGACACTTGAATCCAGTGACATTTACTCACTGACTCCCTTGTCTTGTCCTGTTTTATGGCACTTGGAATTTGTTTTCAGACGATGAAGACATAATAAGGTAATGAGTGAAAAGGCTAAATATATTGACTTCTGTGTCAACAAAACCAACTTCAAATGCATCGTTCATAAGCAGAAAGTTGGACGTACTTATGAGTATTTTATGGTAATTTCATTAGAGTGTAAATGCATTTCATTACAAATAAAAGATTAATAAGTGATGACCAAACAAATTTCAATTATGCTCCACACCTGCACTACACTGTTAGGCCCGTGGAAACACTGCTATAATAAAATAACCCTGATTATGTCACGCTGATGTCATCAGGGTTATCTCCAGTAGGGTCAGAGACTTTAAAATGTGCATTAAGCTTCAGAAACTGGAGGTGTGATGTTTGAAGGAGGCAGGTGAGAACAATGAAAGACAGCATTATGAGAAATGCAGGACGCAGGAGATGTGGGATGGAGCTTAGTCCATAACAAGAGAATAAAAGTCAACACATCTGAGCTTCTGCTGCTTTAATTTCCTTTAATCAGTCTCTTGTGTATCCTTCATTTTATTGAAAGTACAGTACTGAAACCACTGGGGGCCTTTCTTGGCACCAGTTTTTATTCGACTGGATTACCAACCAGGCAAAGTGGGAACCTGCCTTGGACTCCAGATCTCCAGGTTCACTATCTGTGCGTCAATATGGTTATTGGAGGAATTGCACTTTTGTATGGGAGTGTGTAAATATGCAGTAATATAAACTGACATGAGGTGCTCAGTGTGTCAAGCTGATACTGAACTTCCTGATCATCCTGACATGATGCGTATTCCTAATTAAATTACCACAAAGCAAACCTCTGGTGATTTCACAACAGAATGTCGGTCACACTGCACAGAGAGCACAGTTTATTTTTGCCCTCCAGCCGCGGGCCGTCTCACTGCTCACCGTCTTCTTTCGCATCTCACTTTACTTTTGTCTCCACGTTTTTATTGACTTGCTTCTCTTGACAGTGTGGGAACTCCAAAGCGATCTCAGTGTTGGTGAGCACATGTCTCTATTCATGCTGGCAGGGGCAGAAAATAAGGCTCCGAGTCGCTGTGCGAACCAGCTGATCCTCCACCAGGCTGAAACAAGCAGCTCATGATAACATCAGATATCAAAGAGAGCCGGGGGGGGCTCCGACAATAAATCATCAGTCTCTTAATTCTAACACCATGGCACAGATTGAAAAAGAGACTTCCTCTTCTTTTTGGAAAGTGCCTGTCTGTGAATTCGCCCAGTGAAGGAGCTCACTGGAGATAATTACCCATGTGCTTTAGTTCTGTAGCTGGGCTACATCAAAGGCTTTTTAAGCCACCGAGCAGATGTGAAGCAATGAGGTTGACCGCCGTGTCATTAAACCATCCTCCGTGGTTGTTGACAGACCCTACGCCTGTTGAGATGAGGCTACAGCAGATTCAAGCTCCACACACACACACACACATGCATGTTCACACCAACGTGAGCACACGTGCACAATATCCGATCCTTGTTGTGGCCGGCAGCTGTGATTTATACAGTTGTGATTTGTTTCTTTTCTACACAAACTCTTACATTGTGCAAGCTGGAGTTGGTCACTGGCGTGAAAGTGCTTACCACATCATCAGCGTTGTTGTTTTTCTGTGTGGCAGACGGGATCCAAGGGGATTTAGAGGTTGAAGAAGTGGAGTTGAGAGACTTTCTGAGGCGAGCCACTCACAGCAGCAGTGGTTTTGGTACGGATTGTCGCTCCAGCCACACTCAGCCACCCACCCCCTTAGAGCAGAGGTTCCCAACAGAGGTACTTATGCCTCAGGGGGCTCTTCTGCTGGAGTACTGGGACTCTCAGTAAAATCACTGTTTCCGTCCATCCATGCATTAAGCTATACCTGCATATCCTTTAAAGAGCTGGGAGAGGCTGGGGCTGATTCCAGGTGACATTGGGCAAGAGACGGGTTACAGCCTGAGCAGGTCACCACTCTGACACACAGAGACAGGTGACCATTCACAAACACAGGCAATTTAAAAAAGAAGCTGAGACCCAGAGAAGCACAAGCAGAACAAGCAAACTCCACACAGAGACACTGACAGTGAGGCAATAGTGTTCATCCCTGCAACACTGTGCCACACAGAAGTCACAGTTACTTTGATTTATCACGACATGGAGAGTCATCTGTAACACCACAGCATACAGTATATGCTGCCATTGAAAACTACGACTGGCAAAAGCTCGACCAAACAAACTTCAACATTGACATTGACATCATGTACAAAAGTATTAATATGGGTTTTATCTCAATCAGCAGTGTTCAACAGTCTCCAGGTTGAGATCATTTCAAAGGAAACACGTTGGGGATGAGTCAGATGATGTCCAGAAAGGTGTAGCTGAGTTCATGTGATAGGGCTGTGGGGCTACATCAGACAAACACAGTTGGAAACCACTGCTCTAAGGGTGAGGGTAAGGGTGTCGGGATCCCTCCTGATCCTGCCCCCCCCCGCCGCCATAACCACCACCCCATTCCATCCCCATTCCCCACCCGCCCTCATACCCCCAGAGTGTTTGGCCTTCACCCAGTCTCTAATGGGATTAGTAGGGGACTAATAGAAGCAGGGAGACAGCTCCACTGGGGAGCAGGCAGCCTGGCATGGGAGCAAGGTGTTGCTGGGCTCAGAGGCATAGGCCCCTGTCTGGGGGGTAGTGCAGTGGGTTTGGCACACTCATGAAGTACACTCACACACACAATGTATAAGATGCGAGCACCAAAGAGTGTTGGCAGCCCAGCATGGGCAGCTGGGGGGCCTGGATGCAATGGGGTGGGTGTCAGACTGGCAAAGCTCAGAGGAGAACAGGCTTCTAATACAAATCAAGGAGATTTAGTAATGGATATAGGTCTGACAGAGAGGGCTTTGTTTGTGTTTAGTGGCAGGGCTCAACCAACTGCTCCCCTCTCACACCTTACACATACATTCAGCTGTGCGTGCTGCGAATTCCTCTGTTTTACACTAATATAAAACAATAAAAGGAATGCATTGACAGAAGCTTATTAGCAGCCCAGCACTGATGTATTTTGCATCTACACACCTGTCGTGTACACACACACACACACACAGGTTTTTAGAAATGAGGCTTCAAAGCCCATTAACAGAAAAACCACAAGCTGAGACATACAGTGTTAATGTACAGATTAGTTCTGTCATAGATCTGAAATGAGTCAGACAAAAAAAAACCTCTTTAGCATCGGTTGCTGCCAAATTGCATCAACAGCGATGAATCAGACCCTCAAAACAGCACGCAGTCATGCAGGCATTAAAAACGGCTAATTTAAGACGGCACTCGGTGACCTCTTTCCTTCCGCTTTCTCTTTTTACAAGCCCTTCAGATCCGATCTCAAAATATAGCACTCGCCTCTGTTGAACATGTGCTCGTTCAGGTGCGTGGAGCGTCTGCCTGGGTCCGAGTCTGAACAGCGTCGACTCAAAGTGTTGTGTCGTCTTTGTGAGTGCGTGCATCGCATATGAATGCAGTGTGTGTGTGTAAATAGTTTATAAAGCGGTATAGGTTTACTGGAGTGATCATAAAGCATTATGAGCGATGCCCATAATGGCTCTTAAATCGAAATGAGCTTTTCTTGGAAAAACAACATTCTTTTCATGTTTGGCATTTTGAAACTTTACTGTTTCCAGTTGTGATGTCATACTCTTGCTATCATTTGTTAATCACTCAGTGCGTCCCTTTCATCTGTTACTACATGTAGGAATTCAATGGTTCATGTCTTCCTCTCGCTCTCTGCATCTGCCTCCACTTGTGTTCGTCTAATACTAATGTCTCTGTTGGCAGGGAGTCCCCGTGCTTCAGCCTCGGCCCTGCACTTCCCGTCTCCCTCCATCATCCAGCAGTCTAGCCCCTACTTCACCCACCCAACCATCCGCTACCACCACCACCCTGGACAGGACCCCCTGAAGGAATTTGTGCAGTTTGTCTGTGCTGATGGCTCGGGGCAGGCCGCCGTACAGGTAAGGGTCGCCGCCAGGGAGGAGCAAAGATACAGCTTTTAAAAATCTGACAGTCACGATGAACCTGCGCCTGGCAGCTAGCTCGTATTAGCATTGTAGGATTTTTGATAGATTTTCCTGCTGGTAACAGTGTGTGAGGCCTACAAGTGTCAGCAATTATAGCAGTCATATAAAATATTAAATCAGACCACTGAAAGTAGAAAAACTGAAAACTGTTTGAATGGAAAGTTTTAGTGTTTCAGTGTAGGCCACAATAACAAACACTTTATAGGCAACTGTATCTAAACTGGGATATTTAACTAGTACTTAATATTAATTAATTAATTAAGTAAAAAAAAATTTTTTTTTACCTCAAACAGTATCAGTCTGGCTTGTGGTTTGATTTCCCCTTTGCAGAATTTTAGTTTTCCAGGTTTTTCTTTTTGTTCTTTTCTCCTTGTTCTTGTTTGTTTGTTTTCTGTCCCTTCTTTGTTTTTATTTCTAAAAGTGATTTTACAAAATCTGAATATTTTTGTGTTTAAGGTTAAAAAAAATTTAGTATTTCGGCATGGGGCTATAATTAATCTTGTTTAAAGCTAATTCATAGCTTGTATTTTGGGACCTTTAACTGATTAAATTGAATTTGAGCAACTTCAGTTTATTTTAATATTACAAAGGTCCATTTTCTGGGTTAGCAAACCCACTGAAAAAACGTGAAATCAGAATTTTTCAATTTTAAATTGCACAGCATGAAAGCACCTGCATACATTTTTCAGAGAAGGTAATTCAAACCACATCAAATCAGTAATACTAATGAGTGTCAAAGTAAAATGTTTCAATGTGAAATGTACGAACATTTTAAAATCAGGAGTTTGGTTTATTCTCAAAATGTGGTCTGTTTGCTTCTGTATGTGTGCCTATTTTCAGATACACAGCAGCTGTATTGATTCGTATTATGTTGCTCTACGATGCCTCATTTTATAGTTATATGAGCGTCATTACTTTCAGGGGACAGTGTTAAATGCTTATTTATAGTGTTGTAGTTCTGCAGACAAAACAGAAGAAATGCACAGAAGCACACAGCACAGTAACACAAGTGAACACAGTCGGTGTACAGATCTTTGTATTGTCTTGTCAATGTCACTTTGCCGTTTGCTGTTTCAGTCCCCGACGTTCCCACTCCTCCCCTTTTTTTGATTTGATTTGATTTTGCTCCACCCAACCCCTCAGAAATGACAACCATCAGCACGAGAGTGAATCAGTCACGGCACACTTCAGTCAAGCATATCCGTCCTGTGTTGTGTCATCGTGTTTCTGTTCTCATCTCTAGCTGTTACGATTTTAGTTGGCGTTTGGTTGTTTGGTGCTGGTATCGTTGGTGGTGTTGTGCTTGTGTAGACGAGTATTCTCCCATGGTTTTGATTTCCTGCCATCTTCTGGACGAACCCAGTCAATAATTTGCTCACTTCCCTCCTCCACACCTCCTCCACCCACCACGGACCACCCCTGTGGAACCTCTCACTTCAAGCTCCAGCTCCCACTCTTATCAAACCCTGTGGTGATTATTATTTTTCACACCTCCATAAAAGATGCCGTCCACATACATCATTCCTTTGGTTGTTTTTTCCCACCACCTCCTCTCCCTCCTTCCACCATCGCCTCCCCTCCTCCGTCATGGATATTTTTTTGGACCTGGCCTCCCGAGCTGCGTCCTCTTTTTCATTCCGTGTCTGCGGATTGCCGCATGTCGCCCTCCTGACCCTATTTGTGTTGTCTGCAGCCAAACGGGAGCGGCCAGAGCAAAATGCCAGGCTCCTTCTTGCTGCCTCCACCTCCCCCAGTGGCCCGCCCAGTGCCCCTCCCTATGCCCGACTCTAAACCCAACAGCACGCCCCCTGACGGCGGACTCTCCTCGCCCGCATCTCCGTGTAAGTGACCCCGCAGAGACCGTTCTCAAAACCAAACCAACAACAACAACAGCAAAAAATCTGAAAATCCCAACCCTCTCCAGTGAAAAGACCCCTGCCATTGTTCTTCTTCCAACTTCGTGCCATCATTGTTCCTGTGTATCCAACATCTCACCTCCCTTAACCCGTGGAAAACTATGGAAGCAAGCGCAGGATGTACAGTGGAGCTTAGCTGAGTAGATCAAGACCACCTGAGGTCTGGTGAGGCTTATCTGTCATAATGGAGTTCTGTGGTGCTCATCAGGGTTCTGTATTAGGCCCCATCAGTTTGACTGGCTTTACATGTGGAGCCCTTCTGCGTTGTCTGGTGTGGACGCTGCATCACCAACCCAGTTCTTCTCCCTCTCAATCCTCAGAGATTCCCCCGCTGGACTCATTAGCAGAACTTCTAAAACAGAAAAAAAGATTTTGATCATTAAATGATTCTTAAGCAAATTTAGGGCAGATAATATACATGGACTCCCAAACATTCCAGTGGAAATTGGGGCATTGGTGGAAAAAACTACATTCATACTTGTTTTGGTTGAGCTGATTTTAGCTTCTTGACTTTTTTCTGTTTGCTGATTGGTAGATAGGGTGTGTTTTAGGGGGTGATGTCAGTCCATGTGGCTTTTGTCACAGCACATTTGTCTTCCTCACCTGTGATAGGAGGGGCACTGGATGGAGCACTTTACTTTTTTGTTTTTAGCTTTCCTTCAAATTTAGTGTTTGCGTTTTACCCCCCAGTCAGCGTCTCAAAGTCTTTTATGTCGTATGTATGTTACTCCAATTCTTAGAAACATGTGGATGTATTCTGTATATGTCCATACACATAAACCTCCAAGTTCTCTCTGTCTCTCTCCTTCTTGTCCTTCCTCCCTTTCCTCCACACAAACAGACTCACATATGCACCGCAGTCTGCGCACTGCATCCTGAATCCCTCAGTGAGATTCAAATGCTGGAGTCCGTGGGGTACCTCAAACTGCCCTAAATTTGTCAGACTTTGATGCCAGTGGGTTTTAACTGTCCCTGACTGATCCTCACTGTCAGGGTCTCCTCCAACTGAGTTTATCAACAGGATTTAATTGCTCAGGGAGATCCAAGTTTACGCACCAGTTTTTAGAAGACTTCTCTGTCGAGTTTTCATGACCTCAATGGAATATGGAAGCACTTTCTATGAAACTAATCCCATTTATTTTTTTATATATTTGATAGTTTACGGTATTGGTTTAATGTCTGTCAAAGGAATAGCTTCACTTTTTTTGGAAACACACTTGACTTTATTGGCCTTTCTTATAACTGTGTGATCAATATGAAGCTATCGCCGGGAGATAATTAGCCTAGCTTAGCATAAAGACTGGAAGTAGGAGGGAACTGCTGGCCTGGCTCTCTTCAAAGGTAACAAAATGAAGCTGCGCTAATGACTCGCTAATCAAGTTGTGCGTTGCATCTTGTTGCTTTAATTTGTACAGAAGCTGAAATGTGTGAAAACAACACGTTGAAGGTTTTAACGCGCAGACGTGAGGGTGGTATCCATGTTCTCATCTAAGACAAAATAAGAAAGCGCCAGCTGTCTGTCTGTGTCCGTGCACTGATGTCTTCTTTTGTTTTTCTTCTGTCTCCGCAGCATACTCCACGCCAGGCGCCACAGCTCCCAACAGGTTTGTCGGCATCGGATCACGGGACAACAACTTTCTGAACATCCCGCAGCAGACACAGGTAGGAGCGTGGGATGCACCGGCAGTTTGTCTCCGTGTGTGTTTTGACTGTGATTACCGGTCAAACTTATTAACTGTGTGGACGTCCGCCAAAATATTTCTTATTCCCATCCTTCCTGAAACCTGCTGCTAGGTTTTCCTCCACCTCTCCTCTCACACCATCCCACATCGCACCACCAGTGTGCGTTTGTATATCTGTATTTTACAGTACGTGTGTGGTTTACCATATGTGCTCCACTGTTTATTTGGCACATATGGAGCCAACCCTTCAGGCAGCAGGCCGTCTCCCTCGCTGCCTTCTTCACTCCCTCTCCTTGCTACCTCTGCTTTCCCTCTTCTCGCCGAACCCTCCTGAACCCTCGTCTCTACTTCGCTTTCTCTCTCTTTAGCTTTGTCGCGCTCCTCCTCTCTCCTCCCTCGCTCTTATTCATTTTCTCTCTCTCTCTGCCTTCTACTTTCTCCTTCTTTCACCTTCTTCGTTCCTTCCCTTCACCACTCTGCGCCTCATTCATATGCCTCCTCCATTACCACAGTACTTTTCTCATTAGTGTCCAACCACACCCACCTGGAGCCAGCTCAGCTCCGCTCCTCAACACATGGAAACCATCTGAAACTGCTCGGCTGATCCCCTCCCTTGTTTCTCTGCCCTCTGTTCTCTTACTTTTCCTCCCTTTCCATTTCCCCCATTCCTGATCCTCTCTGCCTCTCCGCTTGTACACTCGCCTCTTTATTCCTCTTCCTGTCTTTCGCACTCCAGTCTTGATCTTTTTTAGCTCCACCACTTTCCACACTGTTTTTTCTTATTCTTCCTCCCAATGCCTTCTTTGTTACTAATGTACCTTTACTCTAAAATAATAATCTATGATATTTCATTCTTTGTTTCACCAAGGTATGTCATATAAGAGCCCAGTACACTATGTGGCCAAAAGTATGTGGACAGCATAACATTACATTCATGTGTAGTTAGTGAACATCTCATGACAGTGTCCCGGTCATGGGCCTTAACTGCTGCTGTAACAGCCTCCATGCTACCGGTTTCATGCTTTCCACCGGATTTCTAAACCTGACTGCAGGCATTTGGTCCCATTACAGTGATGTCGGGCTCTGGTGATGGGTAAAAAGTGCCTGACTCACTATTTCGAGTTTCAGTTCATCACAGTTGTGTTAGACAGGGTTGAGGTCAGGACTCTGTGCAGACCGGTCAAGTTCCTCCAAACCAAACAGGGAAGCAGGTCTTCATGCACTTGGCTCTGTTGTGTCGAAACAGGAAAGTGTGTTGTGCAAACTGTTACCACAAAGATGGAAGCAGGCTACGGTCTAACACATCAATAAATGCAACAGCGTTAATATTTCTCTCTACTGGCGCAAAGAGGCCTCAACCAGCGTTTAGTCAGGGGTGTCCACATACTTATGGCCGTGAAGTTCGTCTTCATATGGTTTTCTCCCACAGCTCGTTGATATACAAGACTGAGTGGGACAGAGCGTCTGAATGATGGTTTTACTTTTCAAGGCGGAATGAAAACAGCATTAACTGTCCTAACTGCATCTGCCACTCAGAAAATGACATAAAGATTAATGATCGTGGAAAAAAGAGATAGACAAAGAACATGTCAGAGTGTGTGCGTGTGGTGACTGGAGGACGCGCTGGAGAAGCGCCCACTCTGACAACAGTGGGCTCTGTGTGCCCTCTAGCGGCACACTTGAGATACTGCAACTAGGGGAGAAGGGGAAACAAGATACCAACGGGACAGGAAAAGCAGGGTGATGGAGGGAACGGAGCGGACCTTATAGAAGTCACGTCCAGGCCGTCTCGTTACCCCCGGCAACCAGACATGATGTCATAGCCAGTTGATCTTGAATTTGAGAAGAGGTTGCTTGAAAGGGGGCGAGGGTTGGGGGGGGGGAGAGAAAAGAGGGTGGTCACTGTCTGCTGCCATGGATTTAGTGGGAGTGTTCACTGGAGATAGATGGATTGTTTGTGTGTGTGTGTGTAAGAACATACACATGAGGAGAGAGTAACTAAGAAGGGAGAAGTCACAATGCCCTCGGCCTGCTGGGACAGTGCCCAGGGGAGTAGGGTAGCTGAGAAGTGCAGGAGGCAGAAGGGGGGTATTCATGCGACCTGTTAGAGTCAAACCAAACAAAAGGCTGCTTCCCTGGAGGCTCAGAGTAGTTTCCAAGGCTTGACTTCTAGAATGTTGGCGCAGTAGCCCACAGTGCCAGATCCTGCAGGCCAACCAGGGCGGCCAACAACAGCGACGGTGACCCATTTCTGCTCCCTGCTCACGCTGTGCGGGAGAAACCCAACGTGGAGATGGTGGAAGTGACAGGGAGCGCCAGACTGCTATCCCCCCGCTGCTGTTTTGGCCATCAGTAGCCATTCACTGCCCGGCCAGAGTCGAGGCGTACCGTGCTCGACTGCAGAAGAGACGGTAATATCTGGGATGGCGGCCCAGATGACTGCGCTGTCACTGCGCTGTATTTAAGAGCTGTAGGAACCTCTGGTGGCCAAAAGTCAACACGCTGTTTTCATGGACAAAATAACAAAAAATAGTGGTGATAATCCCAGCGTGAGGAGCGCTGCATGGTTAGCGGTATTTGGCAAATGTGTTGGAATGAACTGTTCACCTAATGAAGTCGCCACACAGTGTTTTCTAACACAGCGGGCCACGTTTGCACGAGTTTCATGTCCATCCAGATCTTGGATATGCTCAAACCCAAATCTCCCATCTGCACTCTGCATTCAGCTGTGTACTGTTTTTATTGTTTTGTCCGCTACCTGTGTTGTGCACTCACTGAAACTCATTTTACTGGTTGTGACACTGATGTGATCTCCCCCCCCCCCCCCCCCGTTCTCTTTGCAGTCTTGGTTCCTCTGACAAGATCTGTGCACAAACCAGCAACTAGAATTCTTTCTTTACAATCGGAAATAGAAAAACAGAGAAACAACCCGCAGGATATTAATTGTCCTCCAACCAACCCACCAACTGGCCCTGACAGTACGTCTCACCTGATACAAAACATAAAGCAAGCAACGCAGGAAATTACAGCAGCACTATGCTTTTAGAGGAACTCTGGACTCATTTACCCAGTCAGAGGGAGGACCGGTTTCAAGCAAAGACGGATAAATAGAAAGATGAATGGACGGACAAGAGGATGCCAGGATAAAGAAGGGGTAAGGGGACAAACGGCAGCGAGCAGGCATCTCTCCTGAAACCACCGAACCAGCACAACACGGCAGCAACACAAGAGGAACCTGAGGAGGAAAAAGCAGTCGACTCCTCCGACTCCGCAAGGACGCATTGTGTCACGAATGGCTAAGAAAATCAACTGTCCAACAAAATCAGGTCTCCACGGCACCGATTCCAACACGTAAGCTACAGAGCTTCACCCACAACGAATCCACAGGCCAATCAGAGCAAAGACACTATTTGATTTCCAATGAAGGCTGCAGTCCTGTCATCACCCAAAACATAATCGAATTGACCAATGTTTCTCTGACTCTGCAAAGCCCCTCTTTACTCTACTACTAACTAGAAAGACCATGCCAAAACATATCTTGATTAAGGGTTGCACTAGACGCTGAATCAGTTAACACTAATCTTAACGATGTGCACTATTTACCTACAAGGCATGGGAGGTAAACCAGACTTGCCTATTAAGAGTTTTAAAGAGGAAAAACCAAGGTACAAGAAGCCTTCACGTGTCCTCGACCCCCCTCTCCCCCCCCAGTCCCCTCCCATCATCGTTCAGTTCGACAAATCATTGGCCTCCACTCATTCTCACATCTCCCCACACAACACAGAAACATCAGAAAGCTCACACAATCTGTGCCATGACCACAGCATGTATGTACAATTGAAAAAACACACACACACAGTTCAAACAGCCCAATCAGACCTTTCAGATTGTAGTATTCATAGGTGGTGGTGGTGGTGTTGTGTTATCATATTTTCATTTTATATGCACAAAATAAGCCCAGTGAAGCTTCAATTAGATACCCACACATCTCACACACACACACACACACTGATAAAGCCAGTGTGAGTGCATCATTACCGACAGTTTTCACAACTATAGACAGCAGCTATTGGTTCCCCCCTTTGCCCTCTTGTGATGTAGATGAATGATTTTGTTATCTCTTGTGTGTTCTCTTATTTGAATTTATTCCTTTTGGATTTGTACTATTTTATAATTGTTTTGTATTTGAATGACAGCACCTTATAGAGAAACACAGTAAGAAGTGGGATGTCGAAGCGGAGCAGACAGGGTGGTCAGCTGACCTGGATCAAATGAGTACAAGCCAAAAGTCAAAGGAAAAGGTTTGACATTTTGCAAAGCATGCATGTTCCCAGAGTTAGAGGAGAAGCTTGATGCCTCTGTTATGTTTGTGCGGTAAATAGGAAGCTACAACATGCAGCCTGTTAGCTTAGCGTAGCATGAAAAGCTGGAAATGGGCAGCTAAACACTAAATCTGGTCTGTCCAAAAGTGAAACAGTTTACAAACCAGCTCGTGTTGCATCTAGTAACATGTTACAAACGCAAAAATGACAAATTTCAGTTTTTTTGTGGGGTTGAGACCTGGCAGCTGGTCACAGCCAATAAATATTCAGGCACATAGTTAAAGAGCAAATGATCATTTTTACTCGCTTCACTGTGTTTTAGTAGGGCATCATGTTACCTTCAGAGAGAACAAGGCTAGCTTTGTCCCTTTGTTTCCTGTCTTTGTGCTAAGCTAAGCTAGCTGATTGCATATTTACCGCACAGACAAGAGAGTGGCCCCAACCTTCTAGTCTAACTGTCAAACAAAAGAAAATGTGCGTTTTCCAAAATGTCCAACCGTCACATGGTTTTGTCCTTTAAGACCACACAGCGCAGGGTTTTGACAATCACAGGAAGCTCGTTTCCTGGGAACTTACCTGCCGAACAGCCACATGTACTGTTTGACCCGGGTACAGCTGCTGACTGGTGGCGATATATGAGCGATAGAAAAACAGAACCAAGGAGGGAAGGTTGCTGAAGATGGGACCCAGAGTAAAAGAGAGAGTAGCTCTTCTTTCTGTCTCCCTAAAGTTTACCCTGTTGTTTACACTCCCAGACGGGCCGCTGCTCCAAGAGCAGAGGGAGCCACACTGTGGAGCAAAATGAATATGTGACATATCTGGCTGGTTTCAGAGAGGGAACGAGGGCCTCTAAGGCTAGCAGTAGGCGGATCGCTCATGTGCCCCGTTTTGTTTTGGCGCACAGGCTAAAGGTAAAAGTTGCTATGGTAATCTCCCCCTTAACACACACAAACACACACACCAGCACTCCCCTCTCGCTATTGTGAATCAATGAGCCCTTAATGATCAAAACTGCACTAAAACAATCACGCCAGCCAACCTTGAGGGTTTCTTTATGTCAGAATTCCAGTAGATTGAGCCACCACTTCATGTTCCAAATCAGTGGATGTGTCACTGGGACGGAAACACACTTGCAGAGCACAGATCACCACTTCTTAAACACACACGCTTCTAAAGACCACTCGCTATAAACGCAAACATGCCCCCCCCCCCCGTGCCCGACTGAATTCAAAGGGAAGTCTTAAAAATAGACAATCTGAGGAGGCCTTTATGCTTTTAATCGTTTTTATATCACTAGCCCATAACTATTCTGACCGATTCAGTTCTGTTCCTGTCCAAATTCAAAGCACCCATCCAACCTCACAAAATAACTGGACTGCCTGGCCACGTTCTTCACTGCAGGGAAACACGACATAGTTGGCCGACCGACTGGCAACCATCTCATCAGCTTCGTAGAGAGAACTACAGTAGCTCTGCTGAGTAAGACGTTAACGATGGCTAAGGTGATTTCTTTTCTAATCTATGGAAGTGCCTCTGTATTCCCATTATGCAATTTGTCAAACATGAATTCAGGTTCTTTTTCTCACATATAAGCTATAGTGAATGGTGAAAAAAAAATTTATGTCAGGAGAGGAAAAAAAAAACGGTGACAGCTCACTAGATAATCGCAAGCATCTTTATATATAATACACATATATATTTATAGATATATACATTTTTTTTATTTGCAAGATAAGCTCTGTGGCAGTCTAGTTATTTTTTGAAGCATGGCGTACATCGCACAGTCATAGGATGCATCTCAAAAACCGCTGATTAGAGCTTAAGTACCAGTCTCTAAACCCACTCTCGCGTTGAATGAAAAAAGGAAATCCACGGCAAACAACAACAACAACAACAACAACAACAATAGATACATAGACAGTGATGATGATGTAGTTGAGGATTTAAAAAAGAACAGATTAGGTTTTGTTGTTTTCTTTCTTGTTTTGATGGGAAGTATTGTTCTTGAAACTAAATGATGTATGTCGATTGAGCCATGTGCAATGCCTTGGTAGAGGAATTGTGTTTGTTTGTTAGTGATTGTTTGAGGGTGTCACGAGAAAAGAGGGAAAACCCTCTGAGTTTTTTTTTTCTTTTGGTTTGTTCTAAAGTCCACGTGCTCTGGGACTCTAAATACGAGGGCGGCGATAAAAAAAAAAATCCCAGTCTTTGTAAGTAAGTTCGGGGAAATTGTTTATAATTTCCTTTTTTTGTTTGTTTTTTTTCCTTTTATCACTTTTTTAAGAAAAAAAACTTCATTTCTAACCATTTGTTTTCCGAATGTGGGAGGGCTGAAGGAACAATTTTGCAACTCATAAAATATATATCACTATGAAAACTGGTGCTTTCGTAAAGAATAAAGTACATTCAATCTCTATTATACATAAATAATAATAAACGAAATTAAGTGTTATCATAAAAGCAAATTTTAGGAAAACATGCATTATTCTATTTCTCTTTTTGTATTTACCGAGGGGGGAGGGGTTCATTGTATGAAAAGGTTGTCGTGACAAAAGGCATTTTTCCCCCCCAACCTTTACACCATAGAGGAAAAACAAAACATGCTGTAAAATGATTTTTCCAGACTGTATCATCTTGATCCTGATGTGGGACAAAGACAAGATCTTCCCCAGTTTTGGGAGATGCGCAAGTACGGATTCCCCTTTCAAAGCCGGAGAACAGACCAGGAGGGACGCGTTAGATTTGGTGTAAATGTTCAGTTGGTTCAGTGAGAGGGAATCAGCAGCCTCTGTCTGCTCAGCTGGTCTGCTGTCATCAATTCAAGTGAACCCCACCCCCCCTCCCTCTCCCCAACCCACCCGCTCCCCCGAATCCCCATCTCCCACTGTAAATGATTATAAATATTTGTTTGGTGATGTAGTGTTATAGACTCAGAGCATCTTAAAGGTTGTCCCTAAAAAGTGCCTTTTGTTCACAGATTCCATCTTGTAATCCTGAGTGCCCATCTCAAAAGAAAAAAGTCCCCTCCTTCATACTTCTATATCTTTCTCTTCCTCTTCTTCGAGCTTTTTAAAGCAGTATACATAGTACTAAAGGAAATTGGTGTGATTTAGTTCCTCTTTTTATTGTTGAATAATTAAGAAAACAGAAAAAAGACCAAAAAAAGATATTTTCTGTCTTGCTTCTCTTCCTCTGTATCTTGTCTTCTGTCTATCTTGGACACTGGAGTAGTCTGTAGCCGCGTAACCCTCTCCTCCTCCTCCTCCCCCTCCCTCCTTTTTCTCCTCTTTCTCTGAACGGCGGGGTTTCAAAAAAAAAAAAGAATACGCAAAGATTTTTTTGTCTGAGCAGAATGCAGTTAGCTCACATGTTATTCTTGTCTGTACGCTTCACATTGTATTACCATACCCATCTTCTTCAGCTTCTCCATTCAACAGCTAATGTAAGTGAACAAGTTACACCACGGGGCTCTGGGCTGTGCTGAGGACCGGGGGGGGCCGGGTCGGGGCAAAGAAATCCGCCCCCCCACCCCTCCAGGAGAAGTCATGACTAATCATCCCCGGCGGAGGGGGAGAAGCACTTCTGGGGTTTTTGGGTTTTTTGGGCTTTGGCGAGGGAGCTGAGCAGTAGGACCGCTAGTCTAGGCAGGTTTGTTTGTAATCCTTGTTTCTATCTATTTATTTTTTTATAATTGAATTTGGATTTGCTTTTTGATTCTCTCTTTTATTTTGTCATTGTAACTGCGTATCTTAGGCAGCAGGAAGACGCTGCACGGAGACCTTCAATTATGCACCTTTCTAGTGGTTGAATGAGACCAGCTATTTAAACAAAAAGAAAAAAAAGACAAAAAAAGAAAAGTGAAAACGACTCGAAGCACCTTATCAGCGGACTGGTTCCGCGGCACGGTGACCGAAAGGCTCAGATTTAGCACAATCAGAAAGAGACGTCACACATTGCTCCACGATGTCGCATCGATTCACCACCGTTCGAAACCGCAGCGTTCGAGAGACACGATGACCAAAGCGATGTGGTTCCAAAAGGTGTACAAACCCAGAAGACTTTGGTGACTCACAGAGGAAGCACCTTGAAAATTCCACCAGCAAAATCAAGAGATGACACATTTTTTTTCTTTTTGTCCAGCAAAAAAAAAAAAAAAATCCTATATATGCAACTTTTTATTTTTCCTCATCAAGCAAATGAAGCCAGCAGCAGTATTATCAATCAAGCCTTGACAAGTGAAAGCGCCACAGTTGAGAAGCCATATCAAAGACGAATAGGCTGCAGGGAGCAGAGTGTGTGTGTCATTGTGTGTGTGTGTGTGTGTGTGTGTGTGTGTGTGTGTGTGCGTGCTTTGTTGAGGGAGGGTGTGTCCTGTGTCTGCCCCTGCACCGTTCAGAGAGCCCAGTCGGACCCTGTGGCCGAACCGTCCGCCAATTTTTTTTTCCTTTTATTTTCCTTTGTTTTGAACACGTTTCGTAGGATGCTGGGCCGTGTTTAGTGATGTGTAGGATGAGCCCCCCCGGCCGGCCTCACCCCTCGCCACCGGCCCGTAACACAGCTCCCGCCACAGGTGCTCCTCCTCCTCCTCCTCCTCCTCCTCCTCCTCCCCCTCCCTCAGAGCAGCGTCCCATCCTCAGTCACACCCCCCAGAGCCCATGGTGAAATGCATGTGTTAATTACAGTTTCTTTTCCATAATAATAATAAAACACAGTTTGAGAAGAGCAACCCCTTTACTTGATTGAATAAAAGGATGTTCTTGACTGTATCCTGTGCTCCTGGGTGGTGTTTTATTTCTGTCTCATTTCAGTGGTGGACATGCAGCTGTCCGGTCCAGAAGCAGCGATGGAATAAGTGCCCTGATTCTGTACTTTGGTAAAACTTCCAATACCACAATGGAAAAAGTATTTTAGGCCTTGGTTTGATATTATAATATTTAAACCAAAACAGAAAAACAGCCACTGGCACTGATAATTGACTATATCTGACATTAGAATTGTTAATACTGTTGCATCAGTGTGTTTTACTGCAGTTCTCAGCTTCAAACAATGCTGTCATCCTATTTATTAAACCTGAGCTGTGGTTCTTTTGTCTCCCCCTTCTGGTAGTGAGAGCAATTACACGAACGCTGGCTTGTTGATAAACTCATCAGCACCTGTGTGCCAGCAGGGGAACGTCACCCCAGACACCAGATTTAAAAACTCTGCACACTTTAAAATGCAGAGAGATTAGCTGGTGGTGATGAGCTGAGACAGCATCGTGTGAGCTCGTTTGGCAGGAATGTAACAGATGGTAATTTATTGCATTATTCCTTTAATAGGAAATTATTTGATTTGAGTTTAAATTGAAATTGTCAGCCATTGAATTAATATTAATATTTCATATGAACAGTGGGTCAGATGACTAGGTGTAATGTTAAAAAGGGGCTGCTCCTGGTGATGAGCCCCGGAGAATGAGCTCTAAATTCAAACCATTCTCTTCAGCCGTGCAGTGTTTTAGCACCTGCTCGCTAATGGGTTTTGGTTTTACAACCTGCAAACGCTCCTGCTGTGGTCGGAGTCTCTCAGCTCTCGTTAGTGTTGTAAGTTGCAGCAGGCAGCAGTGAAACGGTTCAAATAAACCAACTGTGCACTACTCCGCCGCAAATTAACACTAAGGATGCTCCGTGTCTCCTGGGTAGAAGTAGCTGTTATAACTTAATAATATTAAAAATAATATAAATCACAAGGTGACACTGGTGCTATCAACTGTCTTTAATCTGGTCATCTCTGCACAGGGAAGAAGACGTCAAGGAGAAGTATGTGCAGCTCAATTTAAAATTTATTTCAGGAAGCTTTGGAGAAGCATAAATCATTGTTTCAGACACGTTTCTTCTCTGACAGCTGTAAGGTGTAAACAAGGACATCATTTTGTGTTGATCCGTGGCACCTGCCGTTGGCACCGCCGCCTCTTGTTGCAAAGATCCAGCCAGCACCTGCATTTGTTTGGGAAGCAGCATTGTCAGGTGGAAGATGTTAAACTGTCAACCCGAGGCTTAGTGTTATTGTGTTGGAGGAAAGGTTTTGTTTGTGAGTCATAATCACGAGAACAAATGGGTAATTTTTACCAAACATGTCTTTAAACCACTTTTAAACACGCCTACAAAAAGCAGGCTGACGTAGCTCCGATGAGTGGCAGGAAGTGCGTCTCCACCCATCTGATGATTCATGTAATAGCCTGTTATTATTACCATTACTGCCAAATTAGATTACAGGACAACATGACTGTAGCTGGTCATATTCTTAATGACAGCAGTAAAGACAATAGGCTTATTTAATAAATGACTGGCATAATTGTGCAACTGAATCAATAAACCTTGAAGCAAGTTGAGGCTCCACGTCCGTCACTGTCTGTGGCTGCTCCACCCTCCTTTCACAGTGGAGTTTTAATGCTGTCGAGGAGCGCTGCATGGTGCTTGATGGCTTCAGTGTGCTACATCACACACTTGGATGCGTGAGGCATTGAGTGTGTTTGTGATGAGCTTTGTGGGGATCAGGTTCACTTTGACGTGACATTTGAATGCAGAAGCACGAGTGTGTGGCAGACTTTCCCCAGGTCAGTGACCCCTCCGCCTCTCAAAGTCCTCCAAAGAGGAGAGATGGTGCCAGGATTCATCTGCACCCATTGTTGTTGTGGCTCCACCTGCAGTCACAAGAGTCAATTGACTGAGAGCCATTGGTGGCTTGGATGAGGTCTCCATCTGTATATACTGATTAACCGTGGCCCCTGCTGCATGAGTGGAGGGTGAGTGTCAAGCCTTTCTTGATTTCTCTGCATCAGGGTGGCTGGTGTGATCAGTGACTCTAGGAGATCTTTGAAGATCTTGCACATCCTCCTCCTCAGTGAAGTAATCACCACCTTTTCGCTCTGAAAACACTGACCTACATGCGTAAACTTTGACAGATCCCATTACAGAAATGTCAGTGCAGCCAGAGAATCACTGACCCCGACAGCCACGTCGTGACATTTCACGGGGGGGCTTCAGAATTTTTATGGCGTTGGACATGGAAAAGCTTTAAAAGCCTCATTTCTGAGATGAATGGAGGCAGCACTGCTTCTCTCCATCGTCGTGTTGCGGCCACCTGATCCAGACCCACTCCTTTTTATCAACCAGCACACCTAACGCCAGCGAATGACTTTCTGACGAGATGCTTCTGTTGATCTGAAAATATCAGTTTCCTCATCATAGGAGAGTTTTTGCTTCCCTGCTGTCGGTTGAGTCTGAATGCTTCAATCTCTCCCTTTCAGGATTTCTGGGACTCACAGATTGCCAGTTGATATTAACACGCTTGCTTCATGTGGCCCAGGTGAGAGAGAGAGAGAGAAAGAGAAAGAGAGAGAGCAAAGGCTTTACTGCAACCTTCCTGTTCCTGAGCACTAATTTTCTAAATCAGTGACTGACGTGTGGTCCTAATTACCTTCCTCTTTAACTAGTTTCTGCTCTTCAGTGAATTTGGTTAAGAAATAAATCCCATCCTCATTTTTTGTGTGGAAACATAAAACTATGGGACTCTGCATGAGATCCAAGTCCACATACCTTCAACTCTCTCCTCTGATTTCTCTGGGAATTGGTATCAATCACAGGCGTTATGAATACTAAGAACTGTGCGAACTGTGAGGATTAAAAACCAGAATGGTAAAGGCAGATATTCTTCTGAAATGCAGAAATCTGAATAAAATATTCTATTTTACCGAGTGCGTCTGTCTTCTTTAGGTGGACTTGCTTACTTGGGTGACACGGAGGCATCAGTATGAAACTGAAAATGACACTTTGTAGCCGCTTTAATGCTCCATGGGTGAACACCTGGGCTCCACGGGCTACATTTGAAAGCTAACAGGAAGCAGTCACATGTTGGATCTGAAGCTGAACAAAAGGTTTTTCCACAATGTTTGCGCAGATTGGCTCAAAGTGTTTTTACCTTTTCAGTATTTACGTGTTTGAATTCAGTCCTTTCATTTGACCTGTTTATTGGTGGACTTTGTGTGCGAAGCTGTCATAAAAACAGTGGTCGCTCTGTTTCCCTCCAACAGTCGACATGTGCAGAAGAGCTGAGCAGGAAACTCTAGTAGGTGTGACTGTGTTTCATGTCAGGTCACCACAGGTGTTTCCTGTTTCTTCTCCACTCTGTGCTCCAACAGCAGGGCAGGATTGACCCACTAGAGGGCCCCCACTGACCCCCTGGAGGATCTGGATCGGACATCCAGACCGTGAGTAAGACGCATGTTGATGCTGCTAATGAGGCACAAAGAGTCACAGGCCTGAAAGTCTGCTGATATTTAATATGGCACAGCATATTCTATGTCATGTTGATGCTGTAGGACAGTGGGCAACTGCCTTCACACACACACAGAAGTAGATTCAACACATTTTGTGGTAAACTCCCAAAGACACATGGGCGTACCCTGCTAATGCTGCTCGCTAACTACTGAAGCTGAGCTCTGCGCTGCTAGCTGATGATTGGTTGATGGGTGGATGTCATAATATTATTGGTTGAAGCTGTTGGCTCAAGCTTCCGTAAGCACACGTCATATTTCGTACAAGAAACATGTCTGGACTTTGATATAAGAACATAAAGAAATAGATTTTTGGCAAATATAGTAAATAGTATGAACGGGGATCTGATCTAAGGAGCTTAAAAAGGCATTTTTCATTTCACCTTGATTTAAGTCATATTTCATATAAAGTCCTGGTTCTTTGTAATAATTTAATCTAAATCATAAATAGTTATATTGTAGTAAATGCATCAGCAGTAATGAACTTTAAATATAAAATGATCAATGATATGCAATGGGCTTTGTGTGTTTGTGATTGTTTATTTAGTCAACAGGGAAGTTAATTTAGTGTGATTTTGTATTGTACAGAATTTAATCTAAGCTTTATTAGAACTCAGACTAAATCAAATCAACTGGTTTAAATGTCCAACCGCAGCCTTTCCCAGCTCGGGAGCATAAAGGTACAGTTTGTTCACTCTTGAAGAATTAGCAGATCGAGCTGTTTCCCAGTTTTTTCCCTGAAGTTCTTTTTTTTTTTTGGACTGAAAGAAAAGTTACAAGGCAAAGAAAACGCTTTCGTAGATATCCTCCACGTTAGTACAATATATGACGCTAGCAACCGGATAAAGTTGTTCTTTATGCAGTTTTTGGGGACCGGGGTCTAAAGAAATGAGAAAAAGAAAGAAGAAATTGGTGCAAAGTCCTGACGACTGCATCACGTGACACTGTTGGAACCTCATGCAGATGGTTTAGACCTCACCGAGCTGCACAGACTTATGTGCAAATACATTTGCATATAACACTTAAGAGAGTGTTTCATCACTGTGGTTGTGTGTTAAACTTATAAAATGAGTCTTCCCACATACAGAGGGTCAAATCCTGCTAAACTAAAGAGACGTACAGTGAGGCGTGGCCTGATGAAGTAGTCGTTTTCTTGGACAGATGTCTTCCGTGTGTGCTGATCAGCTGCTCTGATACTTTTACTGCGTGAGGCGGTAGAACTACTTCACCTCATTCAGTTTTCCCTCGATGGATGTTCCTAAATCTTTTTTTTTTTTTTTTTTTTTTTAAAGTTGCACGTTAGATTTTTTGGGGGGTATTTAGCACCAGAAGCTCTCAGCATAGACAACACAGTTCCACATTTGAGTGCCTTCATCAGGCAGGCACAGGATTTGGAGTACTCTGATTGGCTGCTGTCTCGGCAAGCCACTACGGAAAGACAGATGAGGCTGGTACAAAGTGAACAGAAAAACCAAGATACTTGTTTGTCAGTTTAGTTCCCACCCCCGCCCCCCCCCAGCCAAAAACAGACTGATGGACCCCAGCAACATCATGTCAGACACACACGCATACACACACACACACACACACACACACACAAAGGGCAGCACGTTCCAGTCTATCTCTGCCAATTTCATTCTTGGATGTACGTACATGAGGCTTACAGAGGTACATACAAGCGGTTACACACACTGATAATGTTGAAGTGCAGTGAGGAGGATGTGCTTCCATACAATCCCGCTACAGCATTAACAAACTTAGAGAATGCAAATTGATTACGTTTTCAGCTTAACTGTATCGCATCCATCTGCACAGGCACACAGACACGTACTCACGCACAAGCACTCACTCTCGTCGCAAAACCCTTCCGCCCGCCCGCCTATCCGCCCCCCCTCCCTCCCTAATGTTCACAAAGCGAGTCTAAAATCAAATTATAGATCTCCCCAAGACAAACCCCACACATTCCATTGGAATTCTCGTGGATTTTATCATTCCTCCACACTCTTCCACCCCCACCCCCCGATGATCCAAGTCTGACCTTCCTGCACACAACCTCCACTTTGTGTACTTTCAGCGTGCCACCCCGCCATAACCTCACCCAGCCCTGTATCCCCTTCCCTTCCCACCCCACCCCCCGCCCGCACACCCCCGCCGGCTCTCCCCTCTCCTTCTCCTCCCGTCGGGTTGAGCTGAGGTTGGTAGCTGTACAGTAAATTGGGGGTGCAGTCTTAATGCCGAGCTGAGGAGGGGAGGGGGAGGAGGGAGGAGCAGGAAGGCAGTGATCTCCGCTGCTCAGTCATCTTCCAGTCCCTGGTTGAGGAGAAAGTTGGCTGCCAGGTTCTCGTTCTTCTCGCAGGCGAAGTAGGCCTGGATCACCAGGGCCTCAGGGAAACCCAGCGCTTTTAACTGTTGGACAGATGAACAGAGAGGAGACAGAGGAAAGCTTAAAAACCAAGTTTCATCTCCACGTTAACACATTTCCTCCTCATTCATCACTCACCCTTTCGATGGCTTCCTTCTCCTGAGGTGTAACCTGGATATAATTGACAGGCGCGCCCTCCTCCCCTGCTGCCCCCATCTCTCCAACCTCTGGCACCTCTCCCCCCTCTCCCACCGGCTCGTTCAACATCTGGATGAACAGCTCCTGATGCTGGCTGATTTGCTGGGGGAAAGACACGCAGATGTGAGGAGGTAACGAAGAGGTGAGGGTTCTGAGTGAACACAAATGGGAATGTGAACACAAAAAACAGGCTGAATGCAAAGTGTGTGCCGGGCCGTGTTACCTGTAGAAGCTGAGGGTTCTCTCTGCCTAGTTGCTGGAGGAGAGCTGGTAGCAGAGAAGGGTTCTGCTGGATGGCCTGTCTCATGTGCAGGAACTGGGGCTGGGTCCGCAGGAATGCAAGTGGGTTCTCTCCTACCAACGCACGACATGAATAACCATTAGCAGAAGGTAAATGATGTGAGTGGTTCAGCCTTTCTGCTGCGGCACAGTGTGGTTGTGTTGCGATCACCAGCTAAGACCCGGAGAGCAAACGGCAGTCAGAGCAGCGGAACAGCTGCAGCGTCAGGGAGGGACGGGTGTGTGTCAGGTCAGGAGGACACGCTAGGGGTTTGTCTGAAGCATTCGTGAGGTTGCGTGCTGTGAATTCACCCCCCAGCTTAACAATAAGAGAAAACATAAACAAATTGAACAGTGTATCGCTTGTGCATTACTATAAAGGGGCTGGCTGCTAAATTCAGATCAAGGTTATTTATCTCTTTTTCAAAGCCGTCACAGGGCACCTGTGTAATGTTTGCAGCTCAATAAACAAAATACCTGTAGCCTATCAGGAAGAGGTCACAGGCCACAGCATGTCGTCACAGACTGATGAGATTTCAACAAAGCTGACACCGTGTAATCCCTAAATTCCACAGCATGGTACAGCTCAGCTCGGCTTGACTCAGTTTTGGTACCAAATACTTTTCTCAATGCAGTTTTTCGACTGGCAGAACCCTCTCGATCGTACGGTGGCAGCAAGACAAAAGACTGCTGGGCGGTCTCCCATCAGATTGGCTTCTCTGTACCATCAAGTGACGACGCTCTGGGGCCAGTCAGTGATCGGCAGACTTTTCACTCCACCAATGATCGCATCTCGGCCGAAGTGTTACCCAACGGTTTCAACTGGGCTGAGCTGAACCCTGCCGTGGAAATCAGGCGCAGTAGTTTACACACGGCCGTGGTAGAATCCATTCAGTGACTCATGGGCGATGTCATGAGTCACTGCCTGCCAGTGAGGCTCCGATGTTTATTTACTGTGTTACCTGTAAATGTGTCTCCTAAATATAAACACAGACACATTGAGCTCATTTTGACTCACTTGCTAATTGAGGTCCCTAGATTTAATGGATAAGATCTATTAAATCCCATCCTGATGCTATGGGGGGTTTGTGCTTTACAGTCCACCATGATTGATACACCAGCAGCACCGGTTTCGATTCCTTGCACAGCAGGGAGCGACGAACGTACACTGCATGCAACTCTGGAGCAAAACGAGCCTCACCCTCTGCTAGAGATGCCGGGGCTTCTGTGGGTCCAGATGCGGGCGCCTGCGCTGGGGGATTACTCTCCTGGACTGGGCTGCTGGGAATACCCTGGAAACACAACAATTCAGCCGTCAGTCACACACACAACCACACTCTATTGCTGCCAGAGAGCGCGGAGACCGAAACAGCGCGGCGGCCCACTCAAGCTGTAAAAGTGAGCGTTTGGTAATTATTAGCTGGTGATTACAACTCAATACATTTACCCTGGTTGTGATTAGAGTCGACTGATTGTGATTATTAGGTTTGATTGTCTATCACAACAAACAGCTGCCTTATAAAGCCTACAGCGTAACACTCAGTGGCCAGTTTATCAGAAGCACCAAGCTGTGTTCTCTAACTGTTCATCAGTTGTTCTGGCCGGTCCTTTTGCTTAAAGGCGACTTCTCCACAGCTTTTAGTGAGCAGACAGAGCTGACTAGTGGCAGCTGGCGGATGTGCTGGAGAGAGGGCAGGTCTAGTATTTGATCATATTCCTATACAGAGAAATTACAGGTGGAGAGCCTCAAACAGGATGGTCTGTGTCGAGCAGCAACTGGCCCGTTCTGAAGAGGCACCACAGTGTCTGCTAAACTGTGGACAAGCTGCTCCACAGAGACGTTAAACTGTACTGTACAAAAACAATCTCAACAATAACAAACAGTAAAATAACTAAGTGACATGCCTAGAAGAGAAATCAACAAACAAAAAGCCTGTTTGTTGATATTCTGATATTCTAATTTGTGGGCAGACAGTGTGCATTTACGAGTGATTCCACACTTTGTGTGTGTGTGTGTGTGTGTGTGTGTGTGACTCACAGTGAGAAGGTACTCCACGGCTCTGTGGGGGTTGTTGAAACTGGCCCGTAGCGCAGCCACCACCCTCTCCCTTTCGTAGCCCATAGACATGATCTCTGTCAGCATGGCCTCGTATTCGGCTCCGGTCACTGAAACAACACACACACACACACACACACACACACACACACACACACACACACACACACAGTTAGTCAACATTACTTTGTATATGTGCACATTTACATTTCCTGCATGCAAATCAACAAAAATGAATGTTCTAATTTTCCCCACAAGACCTTTTAAAAGGAAATATTGCACATAGTTTACCAGTTTGGAATATTAAAACATTAAAGAACATTTGAATTTCCAATTTTTAGGTGATTATTCCTTTAATAATCCATCATGCCCTAAAATCTCCCAGACCAGGCGAGTCCTTAGTTTTTATTTTCAGGGTTTAAATAACTACAGAAGTCACATCACTGACGACCTTTTCTCAGGATCAGATGATAAAACTAAACTTTAAAATCACATGCACAATACGAGCTTTGCAAGCAGTATGACACCCACTCTTAAATTCTCTGAGTATGCACACAATCTTTACGCAGCCCACAGGGGATTCCCAGTCGCTCTCTGCGGCACCACAATAAGGAATGGCTTACTTTTGTCACAGCCTAAATATAGGGCCGGTACGTATTGCACCGCAGCCTGTAAAGTCCCTGACTCACAGCAGTAACAATTTCTGGCACCGCGGGTATAACCGCAGTTAGACGCCGCTGTAATATGAACCCA
Organism: Datnioides undecimradiatus; assembly: GCA_008933995.1. NCBI lineage: Eukaryota > Metazoa > Chordata > Actinopteri > Lobotiformes > Datnioididae > Datnioides > Datnioides undecimradiatus. Next base: position 3,454,804 of record WARS01000048.1, read on the forward strand.
CTAGTGCCACAGTCGATTGTCTAAAACTGTACAATTCATTTTAAACAGGAGTGAAGACCCAAACTCCTGTCGCTGAGACTATTACTGTTACGCAGGCTCATGTTGCTTTTACACTGAATATGATGAAAGCCTGGCAGGAAGCCATCTGGTACCTACCGAGCGCTGAGGAGGCATCCAAGCCCTGACCTCCGCCGCTGGAGCTGCGAGATATAAACGTGAAGAGTGAAGTCAGACAAGCTGCAGTACAGTGATACTACGCTGAAGAGCCACACAGCAGAAAATGAAGATGACTGATTTGCAGGTACTCAGAATCAAACGTGAATAAACAAACGTGTGCTACGTCGCCGTGATGAATATACTTGTATGACATTACAGAGGATGGATGATGAGAGTTTAATCCCAATAACCAGATTCAATAATTCAGTGTTAAAGGCTGAGGGATGACTTGTTTTAGCCAACGCTGTTTCACCCTTTTACCAACATCTCCATTAGATGTTCTTGCTGCCAATCACTGATCAACAACCATGGTCCTACCTGGCCGGTTGTTGTGGTTCTGTGGCTGCGGCACTTGGCTCCTCTTTGGCCTCCTCGGGGGGTATGGGGACAGCCGCTGGGGTTGGGGTTGGGGCTGAAGCTGGGGTTGTGGCAGGGACAGCTGTTGACGTGGAGCCAGAGTCCTGTGCAGGGGGCTTGGGGGTTTCTGGGGCTGGAGGCGAGGCGGCAGCTGCGGGCTTGGCCTTTTGTCAGTTCAAAACAAGATGCTGTTAGTCTAGCAACTTAATGATGAAACGTTCAGATGAACCAACCTCACTTCTGACAATAGATCAGCCCAGAAATGTTAGCGAAAACACCACCACAACCCACAAACAATCAGCATCTCACCTTGGACACCATCACTACAACAAAATTCTTCTCGTCGATTTTGTAGTCCTTAATAGGCGTGTCATCCTGCAGGATTTTGCCAGCATATATCAGCTTCTGCCCAGAAACAGGAAAATTGTCTTTTCCCCTCTCTGCTTCTATCTTCTCTTTCAAGGCCTTCACCTGATTAAAGAAAGAAACAAGGAATCATCATCTGTAATATCCAACACAGAAACACTTCCTAATGATCTGCTGTCTGGTACATCTACACATCGGTGAGCTAGAAGGCTTTCATTCACCATTTGATGTCATGACATTAAAGTCACGTGACCTGGATAGTCTAACGAGTTTCTATTAACTAAAGCAGACCGCACTGACACATGTTCGTGTCATCATCGGGGTGGGAAGCATCAGAGCTGACTTGCAAAAGTAAGGAGCAAGTGTGTTTAAGCAGCCGATTCATTCAGCTTCTGTGTATCACACAGCGTGTCAGCGCTTACTACGAGATTAAAATGAAAAGTTATCTGGATCATACCCACTAGGAGTCAATACTATGCCCGAAGCAAACAGTAACGCAATCTAATGCTCGCTTGACGTTGGCCTTGCTAGCTGCATGTCAAAACTGGGAACATGCTAACAAACTTAGCCAGCCTCTTAGTGCGCTACCAATACGGCTAATCGTAATTGGCAGTGTCATAAGCGTTAGCATTAGCAATCATAGCGTAGCGGGCAGCTTGACTACCCCACAAAAGTTACGGCATTAACTCCACAAACTGGATTACACCAGGTATGTCTGAAAAGCAGTGGCAGCAAAGTAACCACGGCACAAACTTAAAACGGTGAGAATTTGATTTGCAGTGGCGCCACTGGGTGACTTTGTGAACGGGCTGTTCGGCTAGCTAACTGGCTAACGTATGCTAGCCAGCTTTCGCGTTGTTTAGCAGCCGTTTCATGTGTGTGTTGCCAAACTGGTAATGCGTATTGTTGATAACGACCGACAGTCGAAGCTACACACACTGTTCTTTAATTGTAAAACCCAATTAAAACTGTTCGGTCTACGCGTAAAGTTAAAACATATGTCCCGCGGTTAGTAGTGTTAGCTAAAGTTAGCAAGTTAGCTAATAGCCACTCACCGTTTGTTCGGGGTCTATCTCAATTTGAATAGTCTGCTGTTGCAGTGTTTTAAGCGTGATCTGCATGGTGGCGGGGGCTGACGCCGTGTCGGGTGTGTTTCAGATGAAGAAATAGTTGCTCGCCGAGGCGGTTAGTTTGTTTTCAAAGTTGTCGTTTCTGGTAAGATAACAACTAGCCGAGAAATGTGTGTATCCATGAGCACTCAGCAAATCGCCATCTTTGGTGACAAGTTGGTGGTGCGGCGAGAAAAGCTGCGCTCAGAGGTCCGAGATCTCGTGCTGCACTGCGCGACTGAGGCACGCTGCTTCAACGCGCGACGTGTTCAACTCCCCTGATCCCACTAGAAATATCTTCCTGTTATTTGTATGAATTATTAGATTCAATTCAATAAAGACAATAATTCAATATATTTGAAATTCCAGTCTGACTGGTAACAACAGTTGAACATATCTCCAAATATACACAGTCAAATATCGTTCTTGTATCTGCATTATATGTATATATATATTTAGATTTTTACAAATATCGAAAACTATTTATGCTTTCTACAATTAAATTATAAGCAGTTTGATCAGCTGTGTTAAATATCTAAGTAGCCTATATTGTGGTGTGTGCTGTGGTGTTTGTAATGTGGAGGTGACCGGCACTGGCACCTCTTGAACTGCCCATGATCTGTTATTCTCTGCTGTACTCATATTTAAGGCCTTGCAAACTAACACATTTGTTTTCAATTACAGGTTGAAGAGGTTGAGGATGCCAGGATTCCATGATGTCACCAAACCCTGTGAACCAATGGGAATGATAACAGGGTAAATTTGCCCACATGACGTCACCTGTGCTTTAAAGTGAGGGGCTGAAAAATGGTAAAAATAGGAATGGGACAGGCCTTTGAGACGTGTAATGTTAACTTGACAAAGCCAAAACATGTTGCATACAATTGTGGGTTTGGGACTTGTTATTTTATATTTCTCACTTTCTTCACTGATGGCCTGATTTGAACATCTTCCAGCCTCTCACCTTACAAAGTGAACAATATGCGATTGCCAAACAATCCGTTTAGTTCATTTTCATCTTAACTAATATGGGCAACTATGTTTTTACTTCGCCTGGTAACCTTGTGTTTAATATCAAAACACAATGAATGATTCATAAATCCATCATGCAAAGTCTGCAGAAGTTCAGACATACAGGAAATCTGTATAAAGGGCCCAAAATGAGGCACTGTGGGAACGTGCCTCAAAGTCTGAGTCTGTGGACACTGGGATTGGGTCTGAGAGTGAAGGAGCCATCGATCAAACCGAGTGTGTACATGAGCCCTGATAAGAGGCTTTATCAAGGAACACAGGTGAAAACACCCATCAGGCAAAGCAGTGTTAAAGGATAAACACCGACCAGGCATTTTCCAACCTAGACATCAGGTTTTCTTATTAAAGACTTATACAGTAACAGAGCATTTGATGAAATATTAATTAGGTTGCACCTTGTGAACTCATCATGAAGTGCGTTTACTAGAAAGTGCTACTGCAATTTCTCGATTGCACTAAGTAAACGAATGTGTGTATGATGCATTTTTTGTTAGAATCATAATCAGTCAATGTTTTGGGGGCGGTTTGTACAAGAGACCATTTTCAGCGCGCACCGAATATTGTGCCATCATGGTGATATCCACTAATCCACTGTCACAATGTCATACATACCTTGTGACAGTGACTGCACTGAACTAAGATTTCAGATACAAATGAAAGGTCATCTTTCGGTGCTTTTACAGACATGTGTAATGTCTCATATCAGTGATTTACTCACCTATTGAAGGGGAAGCACTGCATTGTGGTGTTCGATGCAAAAAGCATGGACACTACATTTTCCTGCCCTGTTGTGGGATTTCTTGAGTACACTATAGAGTACACTACAGAGTGCAACCATGTCCACTCAGTTCAGACAAGGTGATAAAAGGTAGATATAGCAACCAGAGAAGGAGTGATTAGAGTCGTCAGTAGGCCGCCCACAACCTGAAATCCCTATTCAAGATACACATACTTAAAGGGAATAGCTCAACATTTTGTAAAATAACCCTTGTTTACTACTTTGCAGAGAGTTAGTTGATGTAGCACGATGCCACTGTCAGACCTGTCCACTGAATGTGGGACAGCAGCTGGTTAGCTTAGCTTAGCACATAGAGCGGAAACAGGAAACAGCGTGCCTGGCTCGGTTCAAAGGTAACAGAACATGTTTAATGATGTTGGTGTTTCACAGGGGGGGGGGCTGTCCGTTAGGCCAGGAGCACTGCGTTCCCAAAGTCTTCACCTCGAGGCTGGCTGCTGTTCATGATGATATGACAGTCAAAATGAAACAGAGCTGCATATTCCGTATCCTGACAGATTTCAGAGTGAAACGGGACAGGTGGGCGGGACATAAGATTTGGAGGAATTTAATTTGAACGTCATGACAGACATGGAGAGTTGCAGTGACTCAGAGTTTGATGATAGCCTCGAGATTTGGACGTTCGCCACCACAACAGAGTACAAGTCAGGTTTTGTTTTACAGGAAGCAAACAAGACCGGATTTTTATCCAAGAATTCGAAGAACAGAAACTTTTATTTTTATATTTGACTTTAAGCCTTATATTCACCATGAGAAATGAAACCGATGTTTCCAGTTCATGGCTTTTCAAGGGCCCTAATGCAAAATGTTGTTTGGAGGCCAGCATTCTGTGATGCTGCAGGTAGGAGGGCGTCCAAAGTGATCCAGGGCCTTGCATTTAGCATTGGAATCAGTCTGGTGTACCAGTCTGTCTTACTATTTTCTTGTTCTTCTTCAGAGTTCTGGTTATCGTTGTATCACTCAAACCACTGTGATTCTTACCTGTCTTAAAAACATGCTTATGTAACCTTTAAAGAACTAAACCCCCCCCCCCAATAAATCAAACCAGCTACTTAAATACGTCCCCGTCAGAGACGTAAGATGCAACGTCCTGCATCCTGACCTCTGCTGGGAGGAATCGTTGCTGGTTACGTTGCCTGTTGTGTTTTAGCACATGAAAATAAAAACAGTTGGCGGAGAGAAGAGACTGTTAAGATGCTGGTTTTGAGGTCCACTGGGTCCTCAAACATCTGCATCATCATAATGTTCAGTATCACCCTTACTGGGCATAATGCAGCTTTATTCGCTGCAGCTTTCAGTCCAGTAACTTAACGATGAATGTAATGAATGTGCTGGAAACCCAGTATTTACCTAATGAGTTTGGCTGGTTTGAACGTCCAACAGTCACATGCGCAGTATTCGTGCGTTTCTCCAACGCAGCCAGCAGGTGGCAGATTTTGACCACTCAGAGGCCAGCAGCACTGCAGCTATCAGCTGTGATGCATGTCAGAAAGAGAGAGAGAGAGACAGAGAGTGGACAGCCAAGTGAAATATAGGAGACGTTCTCTAAATAATGAAAACCAATATGTCAGTGGTCGTGCTTGTTTGGGATGAGGCTTTATTTGTCTAAGTGGATCTGTCAGGAGAGCGAAGAGTGCCGGTGCAACAGGCAATTGGTGCTATTATATCACAGACGGGCGGATAGATAGGTGAATGAGTTCACTCAAATTTATGCAACTGCTCCCGCTCAGAGACATAGACGGGAAATGAAATGGAGCTCCTGGCCCTTCACGTGTCGGACACGTTGTGCGCTTGTCTTTGAACAGAGACTGCACACAGCCTTTTCAAACCCTCACATCCATGCACGGCCACTGTGGCAGCTGCTGCGTGAGTGCTGCAGTCATCTGATTTAATCCATCAGAATAATCATCTACCTGTGTGATTTAGGTTTTTTTTTTTCTGTATTACACATACAGACAGTAACATACAGATAAACGGCATCAGCTGTGACCACCGGTCAAACTTCCCAGCAAGCTTTGTGGCATAAATATTTGATCAGATTAGCCCCCGATCCATCGCTCAGTGCCAAATTTGGTGGGTTCTCTTCTTCTTCCTCTGCTTCCGCATTTCTCTTTTCTCCTCCTTGTTTTTCACACAGCCTCTTCCACACCTCCACTTGGTTATCATCCTCATATGTTTTCACCACCAGATATTATCTTTTCTTTGGTCAATCATCCTGTTTAATAAGCTGGCATTTGGCAGACACAGGGAGCGGGGAGAAAGGCCACAAAGAGCAGAGGAAAGCAGGGAAAAGGCAACAGAGGGAGAGAGGAAGGACTGCCGATGGAGGACTGTCAGAAAGTGGAAGTGGTTGGATGAAGGGAGGGAAATAGGAAGCGATCGCGGAAGAGGAACGAGAGACTCTGCGCGTGTGTGTGCGCGAGAGAGGGGACGGTGCCCTAAATGTGTGTTCATCTGGGTTAATTCTCCAGGACAGAACTATTAAAGATTAACAACGAAGCACCATGTTTTATTGAGACAAGCGGCATTCGTGGGCATATGGCTCTAAACGCAGACCTACTTAAAATGCCTGTGTGTGCAAGTGTGCGCGCGTTTGTCTGCAGGCTTTTATTTTGTCCAGACAAAAAGACCGTCTTTTCTGAAAAGCCATGTCGTGACTGTAGGCATGGCTTTTTGCTGCAGTGCTGCAGTCATACTTCAATTAGACGGGCCTCTCTTAAGGAGCTACTTCATGTACGTCCACGTTTTACTACATACCTGTTACTATTTGCTGTACTCTGCTTGGAAAGAAGCATCTTCAGGTGCTCAGTAGAAATGACACTAATATGGGGTGTTTGCAAAAATAAATCATATAATAAAATCGTGCCCGGACGTTTTAGTGCCGTTAAATCTGATCCTGGGAACTTTGCGTATCACAGATAATGGATTATCTAGCTACACAATCATGACTAAATTAGCCTAGCTTAGCATAAAGACTTGAAAGAGAGGGAAACGGCTAGCTTTGCTCTGTCCAAGGGTGACTCTGTCCACTGACCAGCAGCTCGCTAACAGTAATGTAAAGGAACAAGTTACTTTTACCCTCATTACTTTAACATAGTCAGCCTTTGTGGGTACTTTTACTGTGTACTCAATGAACTCGGTCTCCAGAAAATGTCAACAACCACTGCGTTGCCTAGCAACATTGCATTTTGTGTGTGTGTGTGTGTGTGTGTGTGTGTGTGTGTGTATAAAAACTGTCCAGGCTCAGTTGTCTTAAATCAGCGTGTGTTTGTGGCTGCAGACACCTCTGTGCAGTCTGCCCCGGTGATGCTTTTCTCTGCTGTGTATCAGAAATCTCAGCCCATTATATTTTACACTTTTGTGCAATTGTCCGAGTGTTGCCCCCTTCTCGGTTTAACCCTACTTGTGCTGAGAAAAGCGATTTAAATGATGTTTACTCACTGTACATTCGAACAGACCCACATTTTTACATAGCTAAGTACATTTTTACACCAGTAGTTTCACTTAAATAAAATGTTTTAGTAAGAATATTATAGTAAGTAACTACAGTAAAGTAAGTAAGTACTATCTCTAAGTAAGTAAGTAATATCCCATAAATGAAATATTATAGTAGATCGTACTCCCTCCATCCCTGCAGGTTTGTTTACTCTGTACGTGTCAAAGCGACATGTTTAGGTTTTACAGCAGATTATGTGCCAGACTACTTCGTGGCAGAGAGACGCTGTGAACCGCGGTGTGTCTGTTGCTGGTGTATTTAAAGAGTGATGTGATCACTCAGGTGAGAATAAAAGGTGAACATAATAAGAAAGCAGTGACCCAAAACTCCGAAACCTGGTTCTTTTACCAGTAAACATGCGATGAGCTGACTGCTTGTTAATCTTTAGTTAATGAGTAACTAAACACATTTTATGCATTAGCTAACGATTAGTTAATGATTAGTTAACTAAGAAACAAGTGAGGAACAGATCCAGGACATTTTGATAACTGTTACTTCCCCAGTAACTTTGAACTTCTAGTATAATAATTATTATATAGTAGATAACAATAAGTCAGGAGAAAACAGATAATGATAACTAATAGATAAATAACAGGTAGTGATAAAGTAATGAGAGACTACACAGCACACTTGTATCACAGGTATTCATCGTCTAATCATTTCATAGTCATTCCACAGTGTAAGATCACTCAGTCTGTTCTCTAATAACTCCTCATCATCTATAGAGTCTTCCTTAGGATTGATTAGGTAAGTGCTTATTAAAAGCACTTGGTCAATCACTGATTGTCAAGTCATCATCATTAACCACTCTGTAAAATCGGATCTTTTAGCCAAACTTAAAAAAGTTGAAATGTTCCATAATTACAGTTGTCCTGAATTGGCACTTTCTCTATATTTGATGTTGTGGGAAACATGAAATTCATTGTTGTGACTGATGAGCACGTCTTGGCTTGTTTCTGAGAAGTGAAATCTTTGGGGATGATTTCTACACTTTTTTTTTTTCCTCTGCCACATTTGTTGGGTTTTTTTTTTTTCCATTTTCCAAGAACCGCTTTTGCTCAGAACTGCTTTTAGTTTAAAAATAACACTGATAGTTGGAAACCGTGAAGAAACCCTGATCGCCACAAAGCCAACTCACCACCGGATGTTCGCGATGGAGCCAGATCTGTGATGCAGCTCTGTATATCTCCGTTTATCGCTGAACAGTGACTGCACAGATACAGCAAATCACCCCATGGGCAAACAGTCACACACACACTCAAAAAACAAAACAAAACGTGTGTCTAAAATCATTTTTAATTGGGGTGTAGCTGGCAGAGGAACTGCCGACTTTGTCACTCCTCCTCCTCCTCTCTGTTGTCTTTCTGTCCTCTGAGAGAAATCCTTCTATTCTTCTACAGGAACACCCCCACAGCACTGTATCATCTGCATAGCCATGATATGTCACGCTGCGTGTGTGTGTGTGACGGTGCTGTCACCAGTGCAATGAGTGAGTCATGTATGCAACCCACAGGGATTGTTGTTAATATGAGACTTTGGAGACCCATAAGGCCTACACTCTCCACACACACACAGGCGCCTACACATCGACTATAAGGTGTTAGAATGTGTTTACCTTGTTTTGCTTTATTACTTTCACTTCCTGACAAATAGAGTTTATTTTGGGGGTTTAATGCTGAACTTCAAGACTCTAACACACAAACTTCAGCTGTCAACGTGGTACATGCAGCAAAATTAAGCAACGGCGCAGTTTGGAGTACTTACAACTATAACATCTTCATGTTTTGCAGAACATCAGCAGTTATTCACTTTAAAGAGTTTAACATCTGTGTCCTGTCTTGCCCCCACATCCCCGTTCAGAGGGGATAATGGGAAGAGAGGCGACATCAATCCCTTCCTCTCCACCACCTCCAGTTAGCAGTGCTTTGAGGTGGTGCTACTGTTTCTGCAGTGAATATGAATATGGTGCCAAAAGTGAGTTGTGTTTGGTTGAGTTGTACCACGCAGTGAAAATGAAGCTTTAGAGTCCCGGACTGACTGACCTCCATCTGTGACACTGTAGGCTTTTCCACTAAAAACGCACATGACGCTTGAGTTTGACTGAGGTTTGAAGTGCATGGTGACGGTGCTCGCGTGTGCGTGGGCAGGTTTGCAGATTCAAATGTGAAAGATGTCAGGTAATGTCATGTAACTCCAGGTGATGTAACACATGCTTGCTAACAACGGCAACAGGTAACCGCTCCTGCATGCTTGTCACCTGGCTGTGCTGCATGAACAAACAGTTCAATTCAGTGCTTACCTTCTAATTATCTGTGAGCTAATCCCTAAATCAGATTGCACAATTAAACCTGAAGGAGTGTGTTTGCCAGTTATGACCTCATCTGAGTCGGATATTTGAACAGGATGTCTGCAGCGTCACAAGCTGATTGAACCACAACTGAGTAGACTGCCGTTCAATTTTGTGCAGGAGGTCAAATGAAATGAATGAACACCTGTAAAATGAGTTCCCATCAGCCTCAGCTGTATGTTGTGCTACCTGCTAATAACCATTTAGCTCAAAGTGACTCCGTGCTAGTCTAACAGAGTTGCTAGCATAGCTGTAAACCTAAATTCTGAACCTTCCCAGTCAGCTTGACTTTATTCCATCGGATCAGTTTCACTCTGAATTTGTCAAAGGTAACGTATTAGCATGCTGGTTGCTTCAGCTACACTGTAGTTAATAGTGAAGTTACATACATGAAGTTACTCAAAATAAGTGATCCATGTTCATTCAGTACTAATGTTTCTGAGTTTTTAGCTTTCTAATCAAGCCTCTCATTGGCAGTGTGTAAAAATGAGGATTGGTGAACTGAAAACACTCAGAAACTGGTTCTTGTAACCAAGGATCAAAAGTGGTCCCGAACCCCGTGGGACCTTCCTTTTTGTTCTTCTGTGAATCCGGTGGGAGAAACCTGACAGTTAACTTCATTTGACTGCGGTTCAAGGATTCAACATGTCAGTTCAGCTTCCATTCATCCATCACCTGACCGATGCGTAATATGCTGCGCAGGCTGCATTTCAAGGTGACACCGAGGCAGGCCCGGCGTGTCTGTTGGTTGCCGTGGCGATGACGGATGCACAACTCCCACAGTGACAGCGCAGAGAGCACGATGGGTAAACATGTACTCCCCTGAGAGCGGGACAACCGGTAATGACACCACAGAGGAAAAAACACAGACTTCGGGGCGCAAACACACGCGCAGACACAGATGAATGATCGCGCGCAGGTAACTCACAGGGGACTGGGGGTCTTTAGTTGTTAACAACTCCAGCAGCTCTCTCGCTCTCCCTCTCCTATTCTCATTTCTATCTATATCTGTCCTTTCTAACCCCTGTCTCTTCACCGGGCCTACAGCATTCTCCCTTATTCAGCCAAAACTGGGCCACAGAGCACAACCCTATCCCAGCTACGCACGCGCTCATGCACACAGACACACATATGCTCGCTCACATGGACACATACTGGCACGCGGAGAGAGTCAATGCTAATTAGCTCTACAAACAGGTCTCAGCTTGCACTGCGGGTGTGTGCGTGCTGGGGTGACAGAGGGGCAGTGTGCTGTTAACTAACTAGTGTGTCAGGATTTCTTTTTCTGTCCTCATTTACGGAAATGAAGTTTGCCCCCTGAGTGACCCACATCTCCCGACACAAGAAGGGAAGATGGAGAAGGAGAGGGAGGCAGAGAGGACGGAGAGAGGGAGAGACAGAACATTTATGAGCCGTATCTTTTAATCTATACGTCGAATGGGAAGAGTAAGACGAGGGGCTGCACTAAAGTGAGGGAAGGAAGGGAGACAGAGACGTGCAGATGGACAGGCCATGGGAGAGAGGAAGTGAGACAGATGAGAAATGCCTAAATGGTACCAGCTAGAAGTCAGACCTTTCCTTCTAAGGCAAAGAGATGAGGCCCAATTTAGTGCTCTAAAGCAGAAGTCAGATGGTGCATGGCTCACTGCATACGTCTTAATGAAGCAGATCCCTGATCCCCTCTCCATATACAGCCATGGTCACAGTACTGCAGGGTTTCCTTGACGGTACAGCTGCAGCCGCGATAAAAATCCTTTCCTAATTCAGCATCTTGTGTTACTATTCCCATAAACCCCTGTTGCTGTTGTTTCCTTCGTTACCTCAAACATGAGCAGTGTAGGTTATTTTGAGCTAATCACACATTTCCCAGCTCCAGTGGTGTAAATAGTTTTGAAGGATTAAATATATAAATCCTAAAAATTGTTCTGATAGCTCTGATAAACCCGCTGCACACAAACCACCAGGCGCCAAAAGTTAAAAGGCAGCTGAACATTTAGCAGCTAAACAGCCAGTTATGTCCCTCGGGAGTTGGTGGATACCAAGTGGCGACTTCCGAGGCTGGAAAATGAAGGTGAAGAACAGAAAAAAAGCCAGAAAAGTGCATCTGCTCAAAGGGCCGCTGGAGACTGGCTGCCAAAAATGAGCCAATCCCCTCAGACCGCAGTTTCAAAATTCCCATCTTTGTAGCAGAACCTAACATGTTTAGAGCCTCGTACAAAATGGTTTTGATCGCTGCAGCTAATTTGCCCATCGCTGCCATCACACGGCTTACCTCAGCTCCACCCACGTCCCACTACCCATTTTAGAATTATCCCAGAGTCAGATGAGGTCAAGATGGAGACAGGAGGCCACCCACGATTACTGTTACGATTACCCACCGCTACTTAGAAAAAGCAATGGGTGAATCGATGGTGGCTCCTTGTTCTGTGGTGGAGACTAAAACAGAGCTCCAAACACTTCCTGTGCACTCAGCAGCTGGCCAGAAACACAACTCCATATCAAAGTTAATGCATGGCAACCAACTTAAATATGTCCCTGGTGAAGAAGGAGCTGAGCCGAAAGGCGAAGCTCTCGATTTACCAGTCAATCTATGTTCCTACTCTCACCTGAGCTTTGGGTCATGACCGAAAGGACGCGATCACGGATACAAGCGGCCGAAATGGGTTTCCTCCGTAGGGTGGCAGGGCGCACCCTTCGTGATAGGGTGAGAAGCTCAAAGTAGAGCCGCTGCTCCTCCACATTGAGAGGAGCCAGCTGAGGTGGCTTGGGCATCTGTTTCGGATGCCTCCCGGACGCCTCCCTGGGGAGGTGTTCCAGGCATGTCCCACCGGGAGGAGGCCCTGGGGAAGACCCAGGACACGTTGGAGGGACTATGTCTCTCGACTGGCCTGGGAACGCCTCAGGATCTGCCCGGAAGAGCTGGAGGAAGTGTCTGGGGAGAGGGAAGTCTGGCCATCCCTGCTCAGGCTGCTGCCCACGCAACCCGGCCCCGGATAAGCGGAGGACGATGGATGGATGGATGGATGGGTGGATGTTTTTGCTTTCAGCTTCAGGAGGCTGAGAATCAGTTATTAACGCTCAAACAAACAAAATAATGTAATATAAAAACTACGGGCCAGTAATCTTGTATTCTGTTAATAAAGAGCAGCAGCTTCACCATCACTCCTCGGGATGGTGCCTTTAATGTTGTGTACATAATGTCATGGTTTCTACCATCAGCTAATAGATCCAACAATGTTTAACCGACATTTAAAGATCCTGACACTCCACCATGACAGCACAGAGGCTGCTGTAAAAACCCCACAGACTGCCCGCACAGAGGCTCTATATAGAATTTTTACAGCATGTTAGCAGCTTGTCGGAGCTGACATCTTCACTGGGAAGATGTCATACCTCAAAACAAGGCTCACCATTGGATACAAAAGTAGGAGAACAGCCTCAGCTGACCTGGGATTATTTCCCGTGGAAAGAATTCCTGTCCAACTGTCGTCGCAGCCATCTGGTGTAGCCTACTTTCATCACTGTCACAAAGCAAATGTATCCGCAAACTACACAATGTATAGTGCAACAGAAGATTCAATGATTCCCCTGGACCTTCCCCAGAAGTATGAAGATGATCATGCTTGGTAAAATGCAGATAAGGAGCGCTTGTGGGCATTTATCATGATTATCCCGGCTCAGCAACAGCGTTTTGACCTCAGCTGCATCAAAAGAGGTTATGGGATGGATTGTTCCTCCCAAGTTTGACATTTCAAACAGCTGCAGCATCAAATATTACTCGATGTGTTCCACAAAGGCCTTAATTAATCTGGATCCTTTAGACTTGTTGCATAAAGTAAAGATTTTATTACGCAGCTTATAACTATTGCTGTGAAGTGCTGTGGCTGCGACCCTGTGGACAAAAAGGTCACACATTAGACCACTAGCTCCCGCAGACTACTGTGTATTTACTGTGATTAAGACAGTGGTAGGAAGTGCATTTACTTAAATACTGCAGTTTTCTGGTACTTGTATTCTTGATTTTAGTATTTCCACCACTTGAAAATACCTTCAATATCCAAGTAACCATCCATTACAATGACCAGTTATCGTATATAACGTTCACAGAGACGTTCATCCTGCCAGACAACTAGTTTCAAGTACAATCTGTCAAAAATACCTCTGTACTTTTGCTTAGGTAAGACGTTGAATGCACTATTTTTACTTGTATGTAGTGTTTTGGTGCAAATCTTTGGATAAAGATTAATGTCAGCGTGACAGCAGTTATACAAATGTTGTATATATGCTGGAATTGACTTTTCTGAATGTACTCTTATTAAGCAAATGCTCTCTTAGCAAATGCTCTTATTCAGCGAAGCACATAGTCTGACATGATCTCAGGCTCCCTCTCTGCCCTCTGCAAAGAGTGGTGTGTTGCACTGTAGGATCTGCAGCTTCTGGACAAGACAGTTGACTCATCAACACATTCTTAAATAATACTCCTGAAGTTGCATTGTTTTGTTGTTTTCTTGATGTTTGTTGCATTGGTTTCACAGTAGTGGTGTTTGCGGAAGCCAACTCTCAATTTCCAGTTGAGCTGAACACGCCGAACACCCCCACCCCACCCAAAATTACAATGTGGTTGCTCCTCCCCCCCGTGACCTGCCCTCATATTTGATCTGGCTGTGTTGAGTTGTTTGCTGGGTTATTATTGATCCTGGAGCACTGAGCTTGGATTACTGCTGGGTTAATGGTTGTGGTGTTGATGGAGCTATTACAATATTTAACTCTGCCAGGCAGCATCTGCATATGGAGCTGTGCATCTAAGCTGAGAGGCTGTTGGATTTGCAGGGTCTTTGTAAAGCTGTGATTATCTGAACTGCCTGATACTTTTCTCCCATGAAGTAAACTAACAGGAAGTAACAGAGTGTTTTTTAAGGTTTTCAGTTCAGTGACTTTTGTACCTTTAATTAGTTGGGGAGGGGTTTATATTGGTCTTAGATGACTATTATCAAAGTGACGTCAAGGTATTGCAAGTCCCTTTTGCATTAATTGGACTTTATATTAGACTGTTATCTTGGCAGCAGCTGTTACAGGTGATACACATGTTAAACCACTTTGTAATAAGATGTAGGTAACTTAATAGCTGCGCATTGATGTGTGTGCATGATGGGTGCCTTGCGCATTGTTTGACTGCACATCTGCAGAACTTCTTGTACGTGAGATGGGGTATACACGCATGGACGGGGCAGCACTGGGATGGTAACGGATGCTGGTTGGTGCACAGTGAGAGCAGGCCGCACTGTCGAACTCACTCGCAGTGTGTGGCGCGGATCTGAAAATGCTGGTTGTGTTCCTCATCATCCATTTCTCACATTGGCACACTGGCGTTGTCCACTTGGGGAAGCTGATAGGAAACAGTAAGTCACCTGGTGACTAGCAGGTAGTGTGCACTGGCTTTTTAGAGCCACAACAGAAAACAGTTTCTGCCATGGCTGACACTCACCAACACAGGAAGTTGTGAGCCACACAAACAATGACCTGAAACTCACTTTAAAGCTCTGTAAAGCCAAGAGGATTCAGGTGTTATGCACTTGGAGCGACCCGCATGCTCACATTTTTACTGTAATTTGATTTATTGTTATTGTAAAAATATCCATTACAGCCACTTTAAAACTAAACTACTGTCATCACTCATCCATTGTGCTGATTTCTCCCACTTCAGACGTTAAAATCACCATTAGTGATACCAGTATTTTCTAACTTAACGACAGCTGAGAGGAGAGCAAAAGCCAAATACTTCTCACAGGCAGAACAAATGTTCATCAGCAACTCACTGCTGCATGCGGCATGTGCCACTAAAAGCTGCCCGGAGCTGGCACCGACTTGTAAAAACATTTGAGTTTCTTGACAGCTCCATCTGGATGTAGCAGGGTGTTATGTGAGCGTCTGAGCTGCAGCTCTGGTGGATTAACCCTTGCTGTGATAATGAGTGCGGAAGGTAACCCAAAGACGAGGGAATCCACTGCTCCGATCAGCGGATCAGCTCGGTAATCTGCAGGAGCAGGGAGGGAGACGGGCGCACACAGTTGGGCCATATCTTTTGAAAATCCGGAGGCAGAAAGAGACAGTAAACACTCTGAGCTCGGGGAGTTAGGGCGAAGCAGAGACAGAATGTTTTTGAATGCCAAAAATAGCCAAAATGTAAGAGAGAAAAACAAACAGATCTCTCAGTGTTACTTCTGCAGGGCCGTGACACACGAGGTTGCCTTCAGAGCTGCCTGCGTGTGATGTGAGAGAATCCAAAAGAAAGTGAAAACACAAGATAATTTAGTGGATTGTTTCACTGGCATAACTGCTGCCGCTGTCGCTTTCACCAGCCCCGCTACTGCGCGATCACACGGTCCCCATTTACAGCCTCCCTCGCTCGCAGAAAACAGAGAAACCCACGGACCGAAAATACGAGATGATTTCAAAATAGATACTGACTGACTGTGATAATTCACCCTATGTCGTTGAAGTGAGCGGCAGTCTGCGGCTGAGGAGATGGATGTTGCTGAGAAATCTTAGCGTGCAACACAAATGATTTGGTTTTTTTTACATTGCAGCATTTTATTAACTTTTTAAATAAAAACATGTAATTGCTGTATAATTTCTGCATGTTATATGTTGTGATATAGGGGATATATCGGAATATGTGAGCACTGTAATGTGTGAGACTTATGTACCAGGAACAGGACTTTTGAATGTATTAACAAAATGAAGCATTGTTGCAAAAATAAAGTAAATTAACAGTACAATGACACTAAAATTGTATTAATGTGCTCACAGGATGTCAAAGTTAACAAGCTATTAATCAACTGAAAAGAGAAATTTATCTATATTTGAGCTTCCTGTAGATACTGATGTAGTCTATCAATATTAACATTATCAGGTTGTCACCATCATTGCATTTGTTCTGTCATCATGGAGGCTAATGCGGTACGAAGGTCTCAGTCGTCATCTTTCGCCACACCGATTCATATTAAACAGCATTACAAGCTTGATTTATGTCTTTTATTCATTGAAGTGATTTGTTATTTGAAAATTATGGAGCACAATTTAGTCTGTATGTAGAAAATAGTGTTGTATAGTATAGAAAATAGATTCCTAGCATCTCATCCCTCTGGACTGCCACTATGTGCCCCTCCCTTGACCCCCTCAGAACACGCAGTATTAACCTCGTTGCTTTTCAGCGCGCTCATACAGCATGCCGAAGCCTTCACGCTGACAGGTCAGCGTTTCGTCTCAAACCTTCGAGGCTTGTCCGTATGCTATCTCAGTAAGCTTAAGGGCGGTTTTACATGTCTGAAACCCACATGTAAAACAATATGTGCTATTATGTGCTCGTTCTGCCCCCGGTGCTTTGCCCCATTCAAACACAGAACGGTGCACTCATGAGAGACTGGGGGGGATGGAGAGAGAGAAGGTCCCCGAAAGAGTGGATTAAAGCTCTTAGATTAGATGGCATCTGGTGACCTCAGCAGCACAGAGAGCAGTCGGCCTGGTGTGTGTGGTGGGTGAGAGAGAGAGAGAGAGAGAGAGAGGGAGAGAGAGATTATCACCACCAGCAGAATGTGCATTAGAGATTGGTTCTGGTTCTCTTTGTATACACCGTGTGGTTGTGTGTGTGTGTGTGTGTGTGTGTGTGTGTGTGTGTGTGTGTGTGTGTGTATAGTGGTGTTGCGGGTGGATTGTTAATCCTAATCCACTCGTGAATGTACATGCTGAGGACCCACAGGCCATTAGTGCCTGTTTTGTGTTTGTGCACATGCATGTGCGTGTGTGTGTATCAGCCAACTTATATCCAGTGTATGTTTAGGTCTACGTGTGGGTGTGCACATGCATGCGGAGATGCATTGGTATGCACATTTGTGTGTATTCCTTATGCGTGAGAGTGTAATCTGAGAGTGAATAGAGGGTTAGAGGGCCATTAACCAGTGCATTAGTCCTGACTGCAGACAGACTGGGGAAACTGAGTGAGGAGAGGGTTAGTGTGTGTGTGTGTGTGTGTGTGTGTGTGTGTGTGTGTGTGTGTGTGTGTGTGTGTGAGGAGAGCTGATGGTTTGAGGATTTCAGGGGGGAAAGGGACAATGGGGGCGAGGATTTAGCAGCGAGGGTGAGGGGGATTGAATGCATTAGTGAGTGTGCGTGTGTGTCTGTGTGTGTCGAAGGGATTGAGGGGAGCTGACCCATAAAAAGCAGACAGACACACCCTGAGCAAGAGTCAGCAGTCCCACCGTCTCCTCTTCCTGTTCAATATATACCTAACAAACAACTTGATGTTGAATCGACACAGCATTATTGAAATCGTGTGAGCATCTACGCAATAAATGAAAGTGGAGATGTCAGCACTGTGCGCCTAAAGGTGCATCATTTTATGATGAAGGGGCATCGTGGCTCTGTCTCACACTTATATCTACATCCCACAGTTTAATTTAAAGTCATTCAAAGCTAGGTTTGCATTTGGTTTGATTACTCAACCCGGTGTCCTGCAGGCATGACCCTGCATTTGCTCTTATAGGAGCTCAGATGTGAGGTAATGTTGCATCACTTGACACACAAATAAATATCACTAAATCACTAAATATCATCGCTAACATCAGCTGACAACATTCACCATATGGTGCTTTTAGTATGAAGTGTATTATTGTGCTCCCGTTCTGGAGGGATATGATCTGAACTATGCTGATCGTTGGATGAAATGATCTAATGTTTGAGAAGAGCAATAACCAGATTGTTTAATGTGGTCATGTAGTGCCGGTCAGCATGGTGCCACAGTGGTGATGCCTTTAGGTGAAATGATGTAACACCAGCCGCGGTGGCCACAGGTCGAAATAAGAGTATAATGTTAAAAATGTAGCATGAGCACAAATAGAAGATAGTCATGAAGAGAGCAAACTCAGTAAACTTAGGTTAGAATAAGCTCACATCACACCCCTTCATGTAGCTCATCGTGACTCTGATCTGGGTGGGGTTAACAGGTTCCATGCGGTACTCCCCAGCAGTTCTTCAAGCTATATACTATATTAATGTTTGTACACACTTTCATGTCACTGTAAACTTTCCTCACAACACACTGTGGATTGATGTTGGTACAGACAGTGAGAATGGAGTAAATGAGAGAAAGGTGAGGCAGGGAGGAGAGAGAAAGCTGGAGAGCAAGAGGCGCTGACAAGGTGACAGGAGTGATAACCCTCCCATCTCTCCTGTTTTCTATAATTCATGAGTTACAAGAAGCAGTGGAGGGGAAGCAGGAGAAGCGATTGTAGCTTTCCATCTTTCCCCCGAGTGCAGCCTTCTACAGGACCATCTGCCTCTCCTGTCTCCACCTCTATCTCCCCGTCTCTTTCATTTTCTCTCCAGGTACCTTGCTCCATCATTCATTTCTGCCTTACTCTTGCAGATGTGAAGAGTTTTGCATTCACACCCCCAGAGGCAGAGCCACTCCAGGAGGCTGGAAAACGTGAAGTAGCTCACAGGTAATCTGATGGAAACCAGATGAAGCCAAAGAGTGGCAGTTTCTCTGGAAACATCTTACTTACGCTCAGTAGAATAGAGGTGGGAAGGCAGGAGAAAAAGGCGTCAGGGAGTTTATAGATGCTAAGAACTTCAATTTTCTACTATCTGAAAAGCCAAAGAAACAATTTTGTGTTAACAAGTTAGCTGGAGAGCAAGATAGCTGAGAGCAATGACTGAGAAACCTACCAACACCTTTCAAGCCTGCACAAGTTAGTATATTGGTTGCAGCCAAAGAACTGGCTCAGATCAGGTTAAAATAAGAAATGACTGTCAAACCATCATGAAGGTTAGCTGCTACACCAGATAGTCACACTTTCTGTGACTAATAATGTTATTATGGCCATTTGACAATATTGCAATTTTTTTTTTCATTTATTTGAGAATTTGAAGATGTGACCAGGTGCTGGGGCCCACGAAGTAGGGATTTACCAACTTGCGCGTTTCTAACTTGCAGCTAAAAGTTTCAAAATCAGAACCGTGAATGCTAACGTGACCATAAATATCACTGACATTGAACAAAAGTTCCTATTTTGCTGTTTTTTGGATGGACCTAAGAAGTAGAAATATGATATCCATTATCCTACAATATGATTGGCCATCTGCCCAGTCAGAGGCGGGGCTTTATTTCAAACCAGCCATTTGAATGCTATTTATGAGCATACATTGTTTTCTTTAGTTTTCAGCCTACTTTCAGTGTCACAGTTTCTTTTTCAACACTTAAAGAACAAAGTATAGCATACAGCATAGAATAACGTATATTATATTTGTATGGTTTAAACACAGGAATGGCACTGTAGTGCTAACGAATAAATCAGATCTAGAGAAAGGGTGTGATGTGTTTGGGAGATATATACTTGCACTAACTTAGACACACAGTAAACAAATAAAAACCAGTCGAAACAACAAGTTGTCTAAAAATCTTCTACTTTATTCAGTAAGATAAATGTTGTTGTAAAACATTCAATAAAAAATGATTTTTAATTTATTGCTCATTGTCATCTTTACACTAGGACTTGATCTGATGCATAATAATTTTTCCAAAGCACTCTCACAAGGAATATGTTGCTAGATATTTAGACAAGATTTTATGCTGTCAATATAATAGTAATAACATACATACGTACGCACGTTCAGATTATATAAAAACAAACCAAACAAGTAAAGTTACAGTTGCTGAACAGAAAACCGACAAGGGACAGGCAGACTCAGGAATCCTCTCGTGTACTATTGGAGCTCGGTTGCTGTGAGATTGTTTTTCTGTTGGTGTTTTAAGAGCTAAAAAAAGTTTTAAACCTTTGAACTTACACTGGGAAAGCTACAAACCTGAAGCTAAGAACTTCGGTTCTTAAAGCTGTTTTAAAAAGTCCCCCTTCATGCATTTATAATGAAATTACAAGGCTATACTTTAACTCAAAGCTATGATTCTAGTAGCTAAGTAGCATATGTCACACTTTACAACACAAAACATGATGTCCAGAACACGGGGATGCATATCGAACATGCCTCTCAGGGAAGCATGGGAATTCTAAAGTGGCTCCATTTGGCGTCATCATTTTGCATATATGGTTGTTTTTGCACCGGACGCCTGAAACCCAATGGCTTCAGGTACAGTGCCAGGATTTTTCATTTGCACGTGTTGCTGTGTTCTTCAAATGAATTTTAGTCATTTACAAAAACTAGAGGACATAAGAGCTGCAGTCTGAGATAGAAGCATGTTTTCATAAAAACAAATCATTAGCACATCACTGACCACTGAAGTGTTTAAGTTTGGTTTAAAAAAAGGAGAGGGATTAAATATTTGCAGTTATGCACTAAGTTAAGCACTGAGTAGCCTTTAGGGAACTGGGTCATCTTGAAGATATATAATAAGACTCATTACAGTACTGAGATGATGTGAGGCTCCCCTGTCCCATGTCATTTAGAGAATCCCACATCCTTGCCACTCCTCCCCTCATACACATTCTCACTAAGCAATGTGTGTGTATGTGTCTGCGTGTGTGTGTTTCGATCTGCTCGGCCTCAGGCCTGCCTGTGTGTGTGTGTGTGTGTGTGTGGGACGCGGCTGCATGTGTGTGCATGTTTGCGTGTGCGCTTCATCATCTGCAAGGGAGCCTGAAGTTTATGCACGTTTTAGTTTTTTTTGTTTTTCTAGAGAATATTCAAACAAAAACACACAAATCCAGTCACATGCACGCGCACGCAGGCCGGTTCTGAGGTCAGCGGTGATCATGCCACATATTTACATTCTCGTATTAAGGAAATTGTGTACAAGGCAGTAGTAGATGGTGATCTGGCAAGGTGTAGTCGATTTTTTAGTCATTTTCTGTTTTTTCTTTCAAGGTGGGTTGAGGAGGAAGGAGTGCAGACGTAGGAACCAAAAACTAAGGTAAGAGAAAGGTCTCATCAATAAATAAATAAATAAATAAACTACGTATCAATAAGTTAATAAGTTAAAGGGGTCTGTCTGTACATGTGTGGTGAAAGATAATGTGTGTGCATGATTCGATCGTATGTTGACTACATGGCGCATGTGTGTGTGTTGTCCTTAGGGGCTGTAGCTAAGGAGGAGAGGGAACAGTGAACTCCGCCTCCCCCCCCAGAGACCCATAGCTTGGTTCTGCTCTGACAACACAAACAGAGCTGCTTTGACACTTTCTGACCTAATGACATCGAAGCAAACCAACACTGGCTGCAGATCTCCTCTTAAGAATCTAAATGTGATTACGGTGCTTTGCAAGTCGTGTGAAATCAGAACTACATATAACATCTGTTGGAGTCACACTGGGAAGAAACTGAGCTAATTTCTGGGGTTTTTTTTATAATTTGTGCGCGTTCTGTCTTCAATATAAAGACCTCAGAACAACTACAAACTCTTATTTTAGGATGTGAACGACACATCATAAGAACTAGTTCATTTTAAACACACTGAAACCTTTAGACAGTGTTTATGCTTACACATGACAAATCCTTGGGTGTCATCCTAAAAATATATTGTTGAGTTTGTGGTTAACATTGAAGGTTGAAGTCCAGTCAGTCAACAATGAACATTACTTAAAACTTAAAACTGTTAATGAGGAAGATACGCGCTGATAAAACGGCTTGCAGGATGGGTTTATAATGCTTTACAGCTGCCCCCATGTTTGATGGGAAATGCCTTGAATAAGGACAAAGACAACACTGACTGACACTTACTAACAGTCACTTCATGCGCCAAGCAGTTAAATACATCCAAGAAGCTTTTGAGCTTTTTGCTGAAATCCATTTGCTCAAACCACTGAATATTATGCATCCTCGTGGTTGCATTAGCGTATGTGTAGTTGTTAGTGAGCTAGCTGAGCTGTTATCGTGGTGACTTTACTGCTACAGTGCTCGAGGTATTCTTCTTCTGGCGAACAGCTGCATTATCCACCCTGTGGTCTGGAGCACAGCCCAACCCTTAATTACAAGTATTCAATCATGCCTGGGTTGAATCCACAATCTCAGACACTTATAATATAGTGTAAACAGCGCCAAAAAGCTTAATGATGAATCCACATGGAAAGATGATCATATAAACTACAATAATGAGTCTTGATGTCTTTTCCAAATAGGTTTTATGTGTGTTATAAGGCAGATATCTGACTTGGGGGAGTTGTAAAACATAAAAACCATAAACTGCAGCCAGATCCTCATATGATTTAGTTTTAAAGTGGTCTTATCTACTTAAATGACACTGGTTTGACAGCCACAAACTTGTGCAATCTACTGATTTTCAATAGAAAAATTTGTTTTGGACGTGTGATAACGATCATTTTATAAGTGCATCAGAACTACCTCCTCTAGATCTACAGTCAGCCTGGCAGTGAGAATGTGACCCTACAGTTTATTACAACTCATCAAAACTGGAGGAAAAAACAGCTGTGCTCCTGATGATGAGCAGACATTGTAAATGAAGAGAAAAAGCTTGTGACGAGCAGCTGCATAAATAAGTCATCATATATCCATATAGAGACATGTAATAAGGTTATTGATCATCGTCATATATAATAGTAATGATGCATTGCCGTGGCAGGAATAAACTTGCAGTGAATGTGTGGCAGTCGGGGAAAACCCCAAAGTTTAGAGTGATGCTGTGTAAGTATGTGTCTCTATCAGTGTGTTTTTCAGTGCCCTTGCTGGGGTGTTTGTGTGTGTGTTCGGGAAAGTTGAGGGATGTCAGCTGTTGTACATTCACGGTGAGAGGTTAGGAGGCGCTGTCTGGCCATGGCCTTCACGGGGGGCGGGTCAGGTTCAGGGGTTCTTCTGTAGGTGTGTGTTGGTCGGGGCAGTTAAAGTTGAAAGGTCACGGCAGGGCGGATGCTCTCTTCTAGAGAAGGATGCACTTTCCTTTCTCCACCCACGGGTTGTTCTTCATCAGCTCCGGGTTCAGGAAGGGATCCTCTGGGACGCCGTCCTCTATCCACTTTACCAAGCTTTGGGAGAGACAGAGACATTTTTCAAATTCCAGAGAAGGGTTATTACCACAGTCCATCCTCTATCCACTTTTCCTCTTTTCCATACAAGGCAAGCAACACAGGGAGAATATGTGCTACCAGAGGCCAGGGGCAACCAGTTACATTTACTTCTGCAACTGTAGCTTTTTCTACACTTTTCCTTGTTGAAGAAAGTCTTGTTTGAGTCATTATAATTAACTAAAGAAGTGCCCTTCACTGCAGTAATCTAATCTCCTGAGTTTTTGTTTTTGAATTTTCATTTTTTTCCCCTACTGATGCAGAATTCTTATTGTTGTGTTTTGGTTTTTTTACAGATTAGAGAAACATGCTGAATTAGTGAGCTTAGAATGTGATGGATTGGGTGGACAGAGCCAGGCTAGCTGTTTCCCTTTGATTCTGGTCTCCATGCTAAGCTAGGATAATCTGCTTCTAGTGGTAGCTTCTCATCTGACAGCAAGACAGATTTTGACTGTAAATCATTTGCCAAATTGTCAAATCATTCCTTAAAGCAATAGTATGTACTCAAGATAATGTCTCATTAATGTCAGCGGTGTCTAATGTTTGCTAACTTTGGACACCGTTAGCTACTTGCCAAACCAGACAAGTAAGGCTATAACAAACCTTGGACTTAAATGACCAAAGGTGTGTGTCATTATTTCTGAGTTTAACTTTTCATTTGCAATTAGTAGAAAATGTTATTTCATCTCTCTAAATGTTCTATAGCCTCACTCAGACCAGTGTATTGGTTAGCTAATGTTATTAGCCATTAATGAGTCGATATGATACAATAAACAGTTTTTTCTGGTGTATAATGCAGAAAAATGCTTTTGGTAAAATATTGCTGTTACTTCAAAGTTGTATAAATCATATTTAACCAAAATATATTCCTTAATAAAGTTAGATTGAAGATACGATAAGATGAGGTAAGAGTCTTGCAGGGTTCAGAACACTGATTTTGAATTCTTTTCTACTCTCTATGAAAAACAGCATTAGTCAAAAGACAGTCCCCTCCAGCAGTCCTGATGAAGCCTCAGATGAAGTGTTTCTTCTCCGCTTCCTTGATTGGCCCTCAATACTGCAGTGGAGGCACGAGACAGACAAAGAGAGTGCTGTACAGGCGTTAATGACGGCTGCAGCTTTGCTAAATGTTTCAAAGTGTCTACGACAATAACCTCCGAGGCACCATTAGTCAGTGGGGCCATATCAATGTTTTATTATTTATCAGATTTTGGATGTGACATCTTTAAGCACACCTTAATGTTATGATTACTCAAAATTAGTGTATTTATCAAGCTGAGTTTACAGCATTTACGTGGATAAACCACTGGATACTTGAGTCACCTTATAAAACAGCAGTTTCTAGTTTAAGTCCTCTTACTCACTGGTTCTGGAGCTTGTCTTTTTAGCAGATGCGGTATCAATACATGTTTAATGTTTCTTAAACTTGTTATTTCCAGGTTCTATAATGCTCTTACAATGGTGGTTCAGTGTCTTCAACAAAACAAGGGTGAACCAGTATGTATATGGGTGAACCACATTTGGTCAGTGTGCTGTATGTGGCCATATACATTTAATGTGACATAGCTAAGCTTGGTTTAAGCCAAAAAGTGTTCTAAATGCAGCTGTGGGAACATTTTTCACTCAGAACATGTTTTGATTATAATAACAATCTCCAATTGTTTGTTTTAACTCCCCCCATTTGTTTCTATCTGCAGGATTTCTCTTGTTTTTCTATGACTCACTCTGTATTGAGTCTTTTGTCAGTGTGATTGTTACTTAGGGTGTTTTAACTGCACCCTCTTCTTCATGCCTCTTGGAACATGGAGAGCTGTTTTCTCTCCTACTCTGCTCTCTGCTGGACTGTTACAGTGCAACCCACCATCTCTGCTTCTTACAGCAGCAGTAGGCTTTGACACTATGTCCTGTTTCTTTTTGTTTAAACGAGCAATACCTTTAGAGGGCAAAGCTGATAGGAAACAGAATGTTAATAGCCCCACTAGTCGCTGCTTAACTATTACACCAAGATAGGGCACAAGTAGTGAGTTGGCATACAAAAAAGTCTAAAAAGACTAAAAGTCTAGTCCAGCATGAGTGCAAGGTTGGGATAATCCCATTGCCATTCTTTTGAGGGCTACACCGACACTCATGGAATCTAGAGTTACAGTATATAACTAATGTTCAGGCCTATTTGTTTTGAAAGGGCAACAAAGAATAAAGGAAATTCCAACACTTGACCAACAAATGGTCGTGCTTTATCATTCACTAACTTTGCTGTGGTTCAACCAAAAACGAAAAACTAAATAATAGCAATAAGAACCTAATAACATAAAATAAGAAAAACCTATGGCATGCGCTTGTATTCCCAACATCTCCCTACAGTTTTTACACATTAGAAAGTAATTCAGGATGGGTTTTGCAAAAATACACTTATTCACTTTCTAGTCCGGAGTTCAGTGAGAAGGTGAATACCACTCTTAATTCTGTATGAGACTACCGGTTAGCTTAGCTTAGCACAAAGGGGGAAACAGGTTGCCTGTATCAAAAAATAACAATATCCGCCTACCAGCACCTCTAAAACGCCCTCAAAGCAATCAATCTTGTTTTTGTTACCTTTGGACAAATACCAATGTTGTGGCTAAAAAAGCTAGTAGATACAGCAAGAAATGGGTTAACCTTAAAGTCTTTAGTTACAAACCTAACTCATTTCATGGCTGGATAAGCAGTTTTTTCTTTTGAACAATGTGATTGTTTGAACCTCAGATCTGTTTATCATAGTTGTTTTTGCTGGCTCGGGCTGTTTGTGCAGGTGCTTTTGGAGCTGCTGTGGAGCAACTACTCACTCAGTCACTGTTTTGGAGGACTTCTCTCGTTTGAAGGCCAGCTGGTACTTGAGGCTCTCCACCTCCTTCTTCATCTGGGGCAGGTCCATCTCATCCATGGCTGCAGCTTGATGTAGGGCTTTTCTACCTGTACACAGTGGGAAGGCCACAGTTATATTTATACAGTACATAACACTGTTAAATAGTAGGCAGACACACTCGATACAACTGGGCCCTGCAGCAAGAACACCACGAAGCACATCTGATTTATAACCGCTGCTTAGCGATTCCACCTACAGGAAGGGAGAATAGCGGCTGTTAAATTCACAGATTACAAACAAGTGCTGCCAAAACTGGCGGTCCCACTTAACACCACAGGATACATCCAGTTGCCTTCTATTGTGTCCTTGGGACTGTGTGTTTCCACTTTGGGAAGAGTTTTACAGCTTTGATGAATATGCCAAATTTAATTATGTTTGCAACCAACATGACAGCACATCAGTTTTGTGCAAATTTTGGTTCATCTTTTGAATTTTGATACCTGTAGTCTGATAATTTCAACATTCATGATTGTAAGCCAGCAGAGAGTTTATATTCTATATCTGAAGGGAGGGTAAAGAGGGCATTTTTTTGCTTCTTATGCCCAAAAAGAGGAAAAAGGACAGTGTGTACTTATGCTCCGTCCCATTTTTTCCCATTCGCCCTCCATCCACCCGTCCCCCAGCCGATTGCTCGTGCTTCTAAAATATAGTGGTGTCCCAACACGAGACTTCACTCTGAGAGATGAGTCTAGCCCTCCCTTTCACCTCCCCACTTCGCTGTATTTAAGGCTTCATAAGGCAAAGAAAAAGAGCAGTAAAAGGTGTCCATCTTTCTGGATGTGATTCCCAGGAATTCCTAGAGGGTTAGAAAGTGGAAAGAATGTGGAGAAGCTCAAATAATTTGTGAAAAATAACAGTAATGATGTTAAAAAAAAATCTACATAAAACACAAGTTGTAGTGAGTGTTGGATGTAAACTAGTTAGCAAGCGAGGAAGTTAGCTTGAAGTAAACAGTTAGTCTAATAGTCTAAGCTATGCTAACGTTTTGGAGAAATGGGGAAAAACTAAATAAATAGTCAACAGTAGAAGCAGAAATGCAAACTGAAGATGCTGGGTTTAGTGCTGTCCTGCTCATACAGAGACACAGCTAACAATATGAGAGCTAGCCAGTAACAATGCAAAGTAGCATGTCGGTTGAACTTAGGTTGCTGAATAGATAATGCAAATCAAACAAGGTGGCCCTCTTTACTGCCTTTTTATCATTTTTAGTCAACTGCATATCTAACAGACAAGATACACTGTGTACATTTTGCAGGTGTTGACTGCTGTGTTTTAGAACTTTGGACAGAGCCGCGCTTGCTGTTTCACCCTGTTTCCAGTCGTCATGCTAAGCTAGGCTATGAAAGAACTGAATCTAGCTACTTAACAGACGTGAGAGTAGTGTCCAATTTTTCTGCTCACTCTCAAAAATAAAGTCAGTAGGCGTATTTACCAAAAAACACCAAAGAGAAAAATTAAATATCATAAATATAGAGACAGTATATCTAGGACTTTACGTAACCTACTGCTTTTATGAAATGCATCATCAGTTTGTTCTTACAATTTCTCATGTCTTACAGTTTCAGGAAAACACCTTATCAGATATTTAAGTATTATTAATAATTGGACTTGAAATTAAAATTGATTGGTACTGACGAAAGGCCAAACATGCCAATGGTCAACTCTCTGCAGTGATACTGTCTTCATACTCCGCTGCATCTTTCTCTTTGCCTGTTCCTCCCTCCCTCTCAATCTCACTCCCCACCCACGCTCTGTGTCCACTAAACCCTCTCAACAATACTCTTCCCCTCTTGTGTGCGTCTACTTGTGTTTGTGTACCCTCGAGTGTGTATGCGTGCCTTTGTGAGTCATTTGAGGATTCGGGTGAGCCGAGCGCTTGTCTAGTCTGCACTCAGAATCGATCTCACTGAGGTGCTTCAGCACAGAAACAACAAAGGTATTTTTTTTTAAATACTCCATATTATGCAATTGTCCTTTATGACAGTTTAGTGAGTGAGGGGGCATCGTGAGGCAGGAAATAGCAGCTCTGAATTCAGCGCCTGCTCCACCGCATGGTCTGGCTGCTAATGATGTACATAACCCATAACAATACAATACACATTTGTCGTATTGTTATTTAAATGGGGCTGAAATTCTCTGCTTCCATTTAACACAAGTGCACTGTAGTTAAATTGATGGCTGAGTAGGTTACAGTGAAGATAAGAACGTAATGCATACATACATACGCATAAATGCTTTTTTACTACACATAAAGAAATAGAAAACTAATAAATAAATAGATGAATAAAAGGGGAGAGAGAGAAGGAATGACATCCAGCGAAGGGCACGAGCTGGAATCGAACCTTGTTTTAAAAGAACTATATTTACAGCCAGATCACTGACATTTAAGCAGCATTAAACGATAACTGGCTGTTAATGATTTTACCCTTCTCAAAATTGATATTTAGGGATGTAACCATCTGTCTGAACATATAAAAGCCTCAGGCGTACATATAAATGGCCAGCTGATTTCAACCACGAGATTTTTTTTTATTCTGTAAATTCAGTATCTTGGTCCAATGTGGCAGATATGGTTACTTCATCAAAACTGAGTCATGAGGAGAGAAAGGATACTTGTGGCTAAAAAGGTGTGACTTAAGTGGATGGCGAGAACGACAGAAAAGACTTTTATAATGACATCACAAAGTGTGTGCATATATGCATCCCCTGTAGAGTTTGAGGAAAACACCAGGTGCAATATTAGATGGCAAAGCGTGTGTGTCTTACCAATATTAGACAGACGGAGAGAGGCAGAGCGATGGCCAGTTCGCGGCTGGGATCAGGTTTCAGCAGCATCCTCCAGAGACAACAGGAGGATTGAATGCTTTCCTCTTTCTAACTCTATCCCGTCTCCTTTTCTCACATCTTCTCCGACACTGTCTCTGTCTGCAACCTTTTTCATTTTTCTTTAACTAATTTGTCGCCCCCTTTTTCCTCCTCACCTCCATCACTATCTGTCTTAAAGAGGGAAGCAGCAAGTTTACAGACTGGCCTTAGGTGGTGGCAGATGATGAAAGAGTGTATACAGCTACTTATCATTGCATATTGACTGTAAATGTTCCACAAAGGAAATGTTAGGATCAACTTTATTGATTTAATATTATGTAACCGCAGCTTTAGCCCCAGTCTTTTAGCATGACGTCATGAACCTACAGTGTGTAGTTAAGACTATCTGCAGTTTTCCTTCTGAAATGAGTAAACTTTTCCATTTTGAGCGATAAATCTGCTTCATTTTGCATATATAGCATCTGGTCTAGCCTCAGTTTCACTCATGTTAGCTTTAGTCTTTTTAAAAGTGCATTTAACTAACTAATGACTGCATTTACTATTAGCAATTAAAAGTGAGAGCAAAGGACAAATTGCAACTGAAACCGAAATGTTTTTGTTTGTTGGTAAAACTTATTTTTTTCTACTTTCTAGATGTACAGCAGTCAGTCCTCTCTTTCCTGCTGTTATTACAGATGAATTAACCAAGATCACTTGACTTTCTCATGGACCTGTCAAGCCTTAATGTTTAGCCCACAGCGCACAAGGCTTATCAAAACCAGTGTTCCTTAAATGTTGCTGAAAAACACCAAATCTGTATCATTTTTCAAACAACTATAGTCCAACTATTGTGAAGCAAGACATAGTTATGGAAAAGTCCCATTTTAACTCCAGCTCTCTGTGCCCTGTGTGAGAAACTAGAGCTAGGCAACAGTCAGTTGCTGTCTGGATTATGTTCACAGGCAACCTTTTTTAAAGAGACTGAGGTCGTTTTTAGCAAAGCACAGGATTTTGACACCAGAGACTTTGTTCGTATCCCGAGTACCACATTTAGGCAGCAAAAGCACTTTGGTCGAAGTCAGAGAAAGGCCGTAATTTTAGTTAAATGCTATTAAAGTAACCGTGTCACATTATGTGCTTTGGGTTACTGTTGACTTTGGCACATATGAATCAAGACCATGATCCTAACCTGGTCAAGTGCTTAAAAATGACATGAAAAATGCCCCTTTAACCCTTTTAGATCATAGCCCTAGTCATGTTGTGTACTCCAGTTTAATAAAAAACTCCTTTTATGTTTTCTTTCTGTACACAAGTTATGATGCCTGCTTAACTAAGCTTGAATCAAACAATAATAGACGTTTACCCATCAATCAATCTTCAACTATTAGCGAGACAGAGCTGCAATTCGTTAGTTAGCTAGCTGGTAACAGCATCTCATAGTGGTGTATCTTCAGGAGAACAGCACTTCAGACCCTTGAGGTGGCAAACGCCCGACCTTGACATTATCAACCAAGTCTTAATCACTGTAACTCTCCATGTTTGTTCTGACTCGCCCACTTTTCAACATTCAGATCAAATTCCTCCATGTTTTGTCCCATCATTCTGACCTTACATCAGGAGTGGTCAGGGAATATGCATTAGACTATTAAAAGCAGGCTTATTGTATGAAGGTAATGTATGTGTACATTAAATCAAAGCAAGTTTTTTAATAGTGTAGTCCCTCTTTTTTCTCCTCACTCATCCATCTACTTGCCTGCATCCATTATATTCTCTCCATTCTCTTCCCTCTCCACCATTTACCTTTTCCATTTTCCTGCCTGCCTCGCCTTCTCAAATTACTCTGTCTGTCGTTTGCTCACTACCCGCCCATCTACATGTGTCTGTTTATCTTCTGCATCTGACCACCGTAATTAAAAACCTGAGCAAACTTTGAGCCTTAGACAATCCTGCAACATAAATGCTTTCTACTGATAAAAGTACGGACGGAAAGTGATACCTTGCTGGCTTACTGTTGTCTTACACCGCGAGGTTTAAATCAAAAAGATTGGTGGAAGCAGGTTTCCCTTCTGCAGCATTCTCACTTTTTTCCTTTCATCGCTTTCGGATATCTGTTTCCGTCCGTCTCCTGCTGTCCTCCACAGATGCCACCTCACCAAGTGTTCCCTGCCCATTTTCACAAATTTCAAAGAGTGAATCAATTACTCCACACATTAGCGATCGCTCCTGCTCTTTCTCTTTGTGGCCGAGCCAGGAGTTAGTCATGTCCAATGATGGATGTTAAAAAAAAAAAACCAAAATAACCCATTCCATTTAAACCAGCGGACATATTTTAAGGTGCTTGTGTAGTTTGTAACATATCTTTGCAAATTTATGGTGCAATTCATTGTTAAATTACTACAATCAAATCTCCTAGCACCTCATCTGCCTACTGTCACCTGGCTTCCTCAAAGGTTCCCTCACTGTACTTAAGCGGATAAACATGTTGGAAGTCCTTTTTCCACCACCACTGTTCAGTCTGCCAGGAATCTGGAAAAGCTTTGCTTCTGGCTCACACAGGATGTGGAGATGTGTGTTGGCTGTTGCCTCTGGACATGTGTAATTACAGAGATACTCATAAGAAATACTCTGCAGGTGGGCATTGTAACACAGTGGACAACAGATGAAGTTCTGTACATACAACATTGTGTGGTTGCCTATGCTGACTAAGCAGATGATGAAAGGTGCACCACTTGAACCTTCATGGTTAGGATGTATAATTTGGGATACAGCTATACATGGTGCACAACATAGAGTCGCTGTGGAATGACATCAGCTCAGCAATGCCATGCTAACTATGGCTAACATGCTAATGTTCAGCAGATATAGGATTTACCAAAAGTCAAAGGATCCCCAAGACCACTGGGAGTTGTCCTCTGGGGACTACGAATGACAATTGATCCAATAGTTGCTGAGATATTTCAGCCTAGACCAAAGTGGGAGAGAGTGACTAAATGACTAATGTAGTCCAATGTAAATCTAATTCACTACAGGTGGAAGTTTCAAGCACTTAAGTATCAGCGTCATAAATGCTGGTGGAGAGTTCAGAGCAGCAGCGTGTGGTGTTTGGTTGAGGTCTGGGTGTGTATGCAGTGGTTACTGCAGCAGATATGGAGCTGTAAGTCTAAACTGGGACACTTTCCCATGAAGGGAGGTCAGGTTTGCCTCAAGATTATGCTCAAGTATTATGGAAGATGAGGAACAAGTTAATTACATTTGCTTTATTAAAAACTATATCCTGAGATCGTCTCGTCAAACTTTTTCTTCTCTGTTTGAAGGGAATTTTGGCCAAACCCAGTAACTGCAGTGGGTTTTGTCACAGGTAATTATTAACCCACTGGGGCCTCGGTTGTATGTCGTACAGCCATAGTGTGGCTCAACATCAGGCTATTGTGTTGCGCGTGTGTTCTGCTTTTTACAGATATGTTTGGATGAGTGTGTGATGGGGACTGTGGGGTGGTTGTTTTAGGGGAGGGTATGTAGGTCACATGGTGATTTGGGTCAAAAGCATCCAGAGATTAACCTCTACCCCCTGTCTCCTCCGCTGTCTTCCCAGCCTCACACAATAATATACTGTCTGTGTGTTATGTGCGCACATTAGTGGAGCAGGTGGCAGTTTTGAGGTGAGCTGTGACCAAGGCTTAATATGTTGAATCGCCCTGCCTGACTTGATGATCTATGATGATGGCAGAGACAGCGGCTCAGAGGAGAAAGTAGGAAACCAAAGGTGAAAGGGATGTTGAGTAAAGTGAGTGAGTGAAGAGGCTATGGCAGAGAGGGGGAGGTATGAGGCAAAGCGACAGATGAAAGGAAACAGAGTGAGCGACTCCTCTTGCCTCTATAGCTACTGCATTGTAAATAGAGACTAAAAATAGAAAGGAACAGGCAGAGCGCCTCTGACCAGCTGAGAGTGGAGACTAAGAAAGAAAGACGAGGCTCCTTGCCGTTAAACTGAGGAGGAGATGCTGCCGAGGATAATAAATGCCAGGCGCTGACAGACGATGTTTGAGCTTTTACAACCAGCTGATCTGTTCTGCACTTCAATGAGCTCTGAAGGGACTGGGACCAGTTCGGCTGCTATCACACCAGCGCAGCCCTGCCTACATGGGGAAATGTCCAGTCGATTAGATTTGATCAATACGGGCTTGAACTGGACTGGATGGAATAAATGTTTTTCCTGTGTGTCAGGACACACTAAGGTCATCTGTTACCCATCTGCCCCTCCGTCCCCTTATTGTAGGGAGCCCAGTCAGAGTTCTTTAATCTGGGTTTGTTTGTCACTAAGTGTGCCCGCAGGTGTGGCTTCCACAGGGTGAGAGGAAGACTGAGAGCCAGGGGCAGGGCCACGGGGGTGCCACGGGACCCGTACTAGAGTCTGATTAGTCACTCCCGGTTCCTCCTTTGACAGACTCAGAAGGTGATAGCTTTTGTACGAAGATACAGAAACACCACAAAACAGACAACGTGGCAACAAAGATTCAAAGAAAAACCACGAGACTACAAAGAGAGTCAAAACTACTACAAATAGATGCAAAACCACTACAAAGACGGACAAAACTACAAGAAACGGATGCAAAACAACTACAGACACAAATTACTATAAGGAGATACAACATGCTACAAAAAGACACCATTTTGTATTTTGTGTCTCTTTCATTTGTGGTAGCTTGGCCGTTGTATGGTTTATTGGCCTTTTTGAATATGAGCATTAACACAGCTTTTTTTCTTTCACACGTGCCCCCTCCCGTTCGATCAAATTGCGCCCCAGTCTCAGCCCCTGCTCAAAAGTTTCTACACCCGCCTCTCCTGCGATTCAGAGGTGTGAGAGGAGTGTCTTCTATCCTTAAAACAGGGTCAGGTGCAGAGAGTCGAGAGAGAACGTGAGAGGTAGAGGAGGAGGATGAGGTGCGGGGATGAAATGTAAGTTTTATGTAATATTCGTGGGTTCCATATGGCCTAGTATTGAGATGTGTGGTGTGGGGAGGCTGGAGGCGGACAGAGTGTGTAATAGTCCACCCAGGTTGTTGCACCTGATGACATACGAGCATGTATAGACTGAATATTCTAAACCAGCATTGATTTACATCTAGATATGTATTAAGAGCCTATTTGTAGCTCGGCTTATATGTGAAATTTGCTTCAGAGAGGCCTGTGATTGGGATAGTACAGGTGACCTCAATGTGCAAATACAACAGACACGGTGAATGACAATATGATTGTATAATGTGAGTAAAGGGAGACGGTCGTATGTCCTACCTCAGTGATGCGCCGGTGGAGGCTGTTGCTCTTTCCAAGTCTGACCGGTGCAGTTAAACCGGAGGGCGGGGGGGGGCTGAGAACAGCTGGAGCGACACACCGATAGCGGGGTTTTATTTCCCAGCCACGGCACAAATAACAGCAGACTTAATGTCCGTACACTTTGTTTATCTCGGGGAGACGGTGCGCACTCGCGGTATCCACTGGAAACGATCAAGGATAAAATCCGCAGTCTCCGGAGTAAAAACAGACGATGACGACCAGTCTGAGGCTGTCTGGGGTGCCGGACGAGTCTCTTCTTATCCGGTAGTCCGGTTTGTTGCTGCTGCCGAAGCTGCACGAGAATGAGGAGGGGGAATAGGAAGCGGACAAGTTAACGAGATGGTCCGGTTGCGCGCTCCGCCGTTCACTGCACGCTTCTCTGCTGGGATCCTCCTATATGAGCGCCCGTGCGTCTGTGTGTGTGTGCAAGCGCGCGCGCATGTGTGTGTGTGTGTGTGTGTGTGTGTGAGAGAGAGAGAGAGAGAGAGAGAGAGAGAGTTCCCTGAGGATGCGTTTAGAGAGTTGCCCAGGCGAGGCGAGGGGGGGGGGGGCTGAAGCAGGTACCATCATCAAGGAAGGAGAGGCTGCAACAAACTGGCTTCACTCCCACTGTCTTTAGTGCACGCGCGTGGGTGTGCGCGTGGGTGTGTGTGCGCCCTTTTTTGCCCCCATTGCCAGACTCTGGATTTCTGCCCTAATATGGCCACTTATGGCTCCATCTGCAAAAGGCAGATTTAAGTTCTATCTGAAGGGGGGGGGGGGTTGTTTTACTCCACATGTGAGAAATTCTGCATTTGAGCAAAGAGACCACAGAAGAAGAGCTGGAGCTTGTTTGAGGCTATTTGTTGTCTCCCCATGCAGCTGATTCACTGATTTTACTTTTAACTAGTTTGTCGACCTGTGTGACCTTTGAAGTACAATTCCACAAGTTATTAATTCATTGCAAAGGTAGTATTGCTAACTAACTGAATACCGTTGCACTACACAAAGATTATTAACTGCTGACAAATAATAAAAGGTGTGAGGACAATCGTTGCACTGATGCATCAACAGACAGATGAGCAGGTCTTATATGGAACAAAGAGTGCCCTGCATGTTGTCTGATTCACCTTAATGGAGAAAAACATGCTGCATGCAGACTGTCGAACATGTGCTTTCACTGTAAATTGGACCAAAGTAAAAATAAACATTTCTGTTGATTGTTGATGAGGTGGTGGGTGGCACCATTAAAGGGTTCATAGAACTTCATGTGTTTTCTGTTCTCAGCCTGTTGGTGCACAATGGCTCACATTTTCAGTAGAAATCTTAATACATGCGCATGCTCAATTCATCAGCACACACCTCCCTCATTTTCATCTGCTCAGGTGTCCTATTGAGTAGGAAAATACTTAAATCAGCAGCAACAAGAGTGAAAGAATGGATGATAGCTGTAGTTCGGTGGATTTAAAATGGTGAGAAAGGATAAAGTAGGATTCCAACTTTAACCATAAACTAGAGAAGACCAGGCCTTAATAAAAATTGACATGTGTGGCAAATGTATGGTTTTAAAAATACAATGAAACAACAATGATAGAGGTCGTTATTGACATTGTAAGTGGAATGCAAACACCGTCAGCGGCTGAATCAGTTTAATGGGTGCAGCTGAAGTGTCAATGCTGAAGTGAAAATGCTGAAAAGAACCGAAGATGCACCGCTATGACGCACTAATGCATGAGTTGTGATGGAAGTCTTAAAGGCTCACTGTGTGGGATTTGTTGAATCTAAAGGTAGAGGTGTATCAATAGAAATTATGTTTCAGTCTGTGTGTAATCAGCTGATATTAAGAATGTATTGTCATTGTTTTAGAGTTTTTCATATCTACAGAGGGAAAGGGGTCCTCATCCATGGAGTCAGCCATGTTGCATCGCCGTTTTTCTACAGTGGCCCAGAATGGACAGATCAAAAACTGCCTCTAGAGATGCTCCCTAACGCTTTTGTGTTTTTTGCAGCCACTGTTGGTTCGCCGACACTTAATCCTTTGGTCCTTTCAAATTTGCCAGTGTCATTTCAAGTGAGCAGACTGACAAACACTTAGAGTTAAAGTAGCAGCAACAGCTTTTCTGTAATTAAGATAAACTGCTAGATCAAATGAACAGTGATAGCTGTAACCGATGAACAAAACAAGGGCGCCGCCAAAGGCTTTAATAAGGCGGTAAAATGCAAAAACACACATGTTTCACTAGTAAATGTCACTAATACAATTCAATTCAGTAATTCAGTAAATACAGAATGGAAGACTGAACTAATTTAACTCTAGTATAAAATCCAAACCACATTGTGTATTCAAATACTAAAAACCTGTCAATGTGAGGCTTGAGCAGCAGCTGCATGTATCTTGTCTTCAGCGCTTTGCATTAAGAGCAGAGAAGCAGTCCTTTCTTGTGTATCATCAGTGCTGATATCCTCTTCTGGCTATCAGCACTGCTCTTCAGATAGGAGTCCAGTCCAGACAGCTCTCTGGAGCAGCGCTTCGTCCCTGCTCCGATAACATCACATCAAATGACGTTCGGCTCGGTGTCACGCCTTGCCAGGCCTTCTTAAAAAAAAACCTGGCCCGTGCTGAATCAGCAGATTTGAATGAACTGCCAGAAGATGACTTGTAATATGAGAAGGGAGTCTCTTGTTTAAAGCTTCTAAGTAAGATGAGGACAGACCATTAATTCACAGGAGCACTGTTATGATTTACATGCTGCCATGTTTTAAAGCAATAGTCAAAGCGTAACACAAAGATTGGCAGTTGGAAGCAGTCGGGTTGGCTCTGTTCAAAGGTAACTAAGTCCACCTGCCAGCACCTTGAAAGTTCACTAATTAACACTTTATATCTCATTGGTTTAATCCATATAAAAACCCGAGTGTTACAACAACAATTAGCACTGGCGTCTCCACTGGTTGCTTGGCAACTGCTGTCAGCCAAGAAACAGTCTGGCGCACAACCCCTGTAAAACTGTTAATTGTCTTTTTGTTGTTGCTGTTAATTAGTGCGCTTCAGAGGTGCTGTTAGGCCAATTTTGTCACTTACTGACGAGGGATTCCCCCCGAGACAATCTTAAGGATCGGTGCCGTGGCCAGTCCAGGCATGTTGTAATTGATCGGTATTGGCTAAAGCTGATCAAAATCCATCCCTTTGTCTCCTGTAAGCTACCGTGCTGCGGCACTGCCCTCCTTAATGATTGCCTGGCTTTTCGGTGTACAGTGCTGTACAGCCAAGTGTTGACTGACTGTCTCTGTAGTCCCAACAACTCCAACGGAGCAATATGTCTTCCCTCAAGCTGGTCACGTTATGTCACATTAAGCTATAGTGTGGTACTTCCTGTTCACACTATGCTGATTAAGACTACCACCCCCGGAAGAATCTCTATATTTACAGCAGGGGCGGGCCATGCATTTCGCACCTAGGCCTTCAGTGTTGTCCTACCTGAATTAATCCACCTCATAATACCATCATTTTGTCGCCACGGCTATTAGAAATTATCAGTTTTATACAGAAACGCAGTATAACGGGGTGTTGCATCACAGACAGGTGTATGTATAAGTATTGTCATTGAATACCTTCAGCCATTGTCAATTGAAAAAACAACAAATGAATCAAGAGGAATCTATTTTAGTTTATTTTTATCTTGTGAAGTTCGCTAAAGATACAGTTTGCTAGCTCTGACAAGTGCACGCTCTGACCATCCAATCAAAGGACGTGAAAATGCCGACGTTACTATGCGCCCGCTAGATGGCCCCGGTGTCGCCAACTCGAAATCTGATTGGTTAAAGCAACAGTTCTATTGCCATTTATTTTAAGCTACAGACGCCCGCACTGATGATTCTGAAGGCCTCAAGGCAGATTTCTTTGACCCTAGCAACACATGATGTCTGAAATATGATTGGATAAAAGCTCTAAACTATAAACACACTACTGGAAGCAACCAAGAGAAAAGCCATTATATGACGATAATAGACTATCCCAATAGGAGTCATTAATACACATTCATGGAAAAACATATTGAAACGTAAGTCAGTGATCTTTAGATTTAGGCCGGCAGAGAAGGTGGCCCTGACGGCCCACCTCTGATTTACAGTAGGCCTTTAAATCTGGTGTCTGGTGTGACATGCCTGTGATGGTTCACTGATAGTAACAGTAAGTTATATCTAATATGTAATAGCTAATTGTAGCTGTAGACTACAGCAAACGGGAGCAGAGCTGGTAGCCCCCGACTGTGTTCTTGTAATTAACCTGATGGAAACTAGGAGCAAACACCCCTGTGAGCTCATAAAACATGTATTTACCAAGATTACAGTTTTTAGAATGTTTTAGGTGTATTATAGGTGTTTCGCCCATACTGTTTTTGAGTAAACATGTCAAGAGACTTTGCAGGGTCCCTGTCACTGTCACCACTGCTGCACCAAGCTCATACTCACACCCAGCTGTTTCAGAAGTCTTCCCAAGACACTGATCTGGTTTTAGTCCATCACTCTCTTCCTCTGGAAAGCAGTTCTTCCTCTCTACCCATGCTAATGGCTAAATAACATCCAACGGCAACTTCAAACTGTGCTGCCGCTGAAGGATGTGTGTCAAGGCTGCCGGGTCTTCAGGTGAAAGCAGACCCTGACCTTTAACCTCACAGCAGGAGAAATAGCAAGATACCTAATAAAACAGTTCTTACCTGTGCTGTACATAGTTTAAAAGCCTTTTTAACCTAGAATGCTCATCTTTGTTTATTATTTTATTTATGCATATGTTTATTATTTTATTTATGCATATGTTTTTGAGCAAGAATGAAGTTCTTAAGAAGACAGATGGAGAGATGAGGACATTTTGAGGGTAAGGGTTAGATATTTGTTATTATACATCCGCCCTGCCCCCCACGGTAACTGATATTACACTTTAAAGGCTCCATTAAGAGCTGTGACCATCCCAGAGAGCAGAGATACCAGGGTGCTGGCTAGATGGAATTAGTCCCCTTCACCTCACAGGGTCATGGCCCAACACTCTTTAAAGTCCCACTGGAAAAAAAAAATCCATTTCCATTCGATGGCAGATGATTTCCTGTACCTGCCGTCGCTGTGCTGCTGGAGCCAGAGTGCACACTGGGAGCAGGGGCGGTCAACCACGTACACAGAAAGTGTGAAATGGCCAGGAAATTGTCTGTCTCACTGTCCTAGAAAAACCTTGAGGAGTTTTTTTCCCCCTTGACACAATTGATTCCAAAAAGCAGAAGACAGAGGGTCAGCTTTAGAACTTCGCTGCTTAACTTCAAATGTAGCCTACTTATGCTATATTCATGCCATTTAAACAGAATGAGAAAAGCAGGAAGATGTAACGGTAAGACTCTGGAGCATTCACATACAACACACTACTGATAAATTACCTTTATATTCTCTCATTCTACTAAAGACTTTGGAGTCAAGGGTATCAAGAAACATTTCAGTATTTTCCAGCACCATAATGACAATAACTCAAATCTTCCCAGCACAATGAGAGCTGTGAGACTGAACCAACACAGTAAAATGAGCACGGAAACAAAAATGAGCTGCAAGAGACGCTAAAATGGTTCCTAGAGCTGAGGGAAACCGGAGAGTGAGTCGATAACTCTCTGGGGGTTTGTCACTCGTTGAGGCGTGAGCTAAAAGCTAACATGAGAATGCTATGGCTCGAGGGCTACTAGTATGCTGATGTGTTGTATATGTTTACTACATTCACCATCTTAGTCTAGCATGTTAGCATGATAACATTTTAGCTTTGTATTAGCTTTGTATGCATTAATTCTCTCAAGACCATGTATCTTTATTTGTGAAATGGCAATCCGCCTTATAGTTTAAATGTAAAATCAGGGGTTCATAGTCCTCAAAGTCGATAGGATTCATCCTCTGGGGACTATGAATGTCTGTAACATTCTGTGATTGTTATTGTTTCAGTCCATGCATCGTCACCTTTAAAACAGTTTAAACGGTCTAAATACATATTTCCTTTAAAATAAGATGATATTTTGCTTTTGTTTGGTTAGTATAGATTACTGTGGCAAGTACTGTATTGTGTTTGCACATAGGAGCCATGGAAAGAGTGGAGCAGTTATATATAAATCTTATTAATGCTGTATTTAATTACTTGGACTAAAGATTTCAGACAGTTGTAAATGTTTCATGGCAGAAGAAGCAGTGTTAACAGTGAACATTAGAGATGGCTGTGTTCCATTTGATATGGTCTCTGCCACAACCAGCTGAACCTGCACTTTCTCTCTCCACACAGGAGGCTCTGGAAACACCTCCTGGCTTTAGGCTTTTGACGAGCTGTGTCTAATCCAGGAAATCTCTGTGCTTTCACCCATTCCCATTAATCTGATTTTCATTTATGTTATGACATATTTGATGAATGGTCACAGCCAGTAAAGAGGGTCTGGATTAGATTAGATTACACCTCTTTGTGTAAATGTGCATGCTGCTGCGAGATTGTATACTATGTCCCCGTGTGTGTGTGCGTGTTGGGATTAGACGTCCTTCGGCAGATTACTGATGCTCCATTAGAGGAAGTCTGCTGGTTTAATGAGAACCGTTCACTAAACACGCTGGTGATCAAGACCTTTAGGCACTGTAACACCAAACGCAGAGACGAGCAGTGATTTAAACCTGTATAGAATACAGTTACAAAGAATAGGCAGCTGTGAGGTAATCTGAGAGGAAACACTAACAGAACTTAATGGAATGAGTCCACTAAATTGGGGATGCTAGCCAATGATAGAGGGGCACTTAATGTTGTGGCAGTGATGAACCTGTTACCACTCTTGTGTTTGTACAGTAAGTATGAAGGTACTGCCAGCTACATGTTAGCTTACCTTTGCGCTAAAACTGGAAACGAGTGGAAAGAGCAACCCTGTCCCCGTCCGAAGGTGATAAAATAAACCAGCTAACACCTATAATATATATTATATGTCATATTTAGGTATCCATCCATCCATTTTCTCTAACCCCTTATCCCTTTCTGGGTCACGGGGGTGCTGGAGCCTAGCCCAGCAGTCATTAGTTGGAAGGCGGGGTATATTTATACTCTCCAGTCAAATATGGCCCCACAGTTTACCTGAGCAGGCAACAATAACATCATGGGTAATGAGGTTTTACTAGATATTTGACCTTCAGTTCAGGCGAATCAAGCTGTAGTGTCACATTCCCTGTAAATATAAATATGGATGCTGCTTTGTTGTTGTTTTCTCTCCAAATGAGATGAATCACTGTTGTATAAATCTGCCGCAGAATATTCAGTGGGAAGAATGAATGGCTTTGATCAAATCCACAGCAGTTGTTCACTTGAACTTCCAAATAAAAGCGCACCTTTAATCACCTAGATCGAGTTAACCACCTCGGCTTGCGTGCAGAGGGGTGAGGCACGTTTAAAATTGAATAAAACACACAGAGATGGGGCCGTGGTAGTGATGTGAGCACAAGCAGCACTTAGAGACAGGGTCTTACTCAGCACTGATCATTAATTCATGACACACATCTCAGATGGAACCTCAGTGCAGAAACCTCAGCCTTACATTACCGAAAAAATGTCGAACAGAACAAGAATTTCAAAGATAGAATGATTTGGAGGTGGGTGGAAAAGGGAAGAGAAGAGAAAGGTTCATTCAGACACGTGAACGCTAAAAGAAAGCGCCTGTGTGTTTCTAAAAACATCCTCTCTTCACCATCATGTCCCGTAAAGGGAATATTCCATTCCAGCTTTAAGCCCTTCTCATATTTCCTCTCTGCACTCAAACTTTGTACTCCCCTGACCTCGGCTCATGCGTGCCAACACTCAAAAAGTTTTCATCCCAACAAATCAACATATAACATCCAACTTTGATGAGCAAGGCTGAACTGAGGTGATATTTTTGCCCAATCTGTGAACAATCAGTTCACTTTAATGACAGTTTCACACAAACTCCGGCTGGTAATATGTTTCTAATATGAAAATGGAACCTTCATTAAAATAGTTACTCCATCCTTTCCCCATCCTCTGTCCATCTCTCCCTCCTGCTGCTTCCATCATCCCGTTCCTCTCATCCACCCAGCACCACCGCCACCAACCAACATCCCCTCCTCCATTGTGTGCCCGGCTGTCTCTGTGTAATCCAGTGTGTCTCTTTGTGGCTGTGCAGCATGTGGCTCAGCTGCACTTTGGCCCCTAATGGACCCAGTCAATGGGGAGACTTGCCACCCCTATCAAGGTCAAGTGTGTGCATATGAGCGTGTGTGTTTTTGTACGCGTTTGCCGGGCGGGCGGCCATGTGGGTTGGGTGTATTCTTTGTTTGCGTGTGTGCTCGCTGGCAGAGTCACGCATGTGCATGTAGAGACAGGTATCCATGTAGTAATGCGACTAATATTAGTTTCATTGTCAACTCAGATTCACTTTTCTTACATGTTTGTCTGAAAATATATCAACCAATACTCATTATTGACTTCTTTTAAAGTGGTGGTTGTTCTTAAATGATCTGTATTTCTCATATTTATGGATGTATATATCATGTATGTTATGTATCCTGATAAAAATCAACGTGTACATAGTTAAATATAGATAAACTTGATATTTAAGCCGCTGGTTTTGGATACAAAGTATTTTTTGATATTATATTAACATTAAGCAACTGTCAAGGTTAAACACTAGAATAAACACCATTATTCACTTTTATTCAAAATGCATTGACATTTGACTCCAGTCGTGTTTATAGAAAGAAAGCTTTCCCACCATCAGTGTCTTCTACACTCTCTTCAATCCAACCAGCCACTACTGTTTCATCTGTTTCATCAGGCAGGTATTAACATATGGTTCTTTCTTTCAGTCTTTCTTTCTTTCTTGTTGCCACCTGTGTTACACCTGACAGTGTAGCTGCATGCTATTAAAACCAAAACAATGAGCTGAAAGACACCAAAAGAGCCTAAAGACTCCGTTCACATGAAGGTACTAATGTGATCCATTATATTCTCTTTAATTTTGAAAGTCTTACTGGTGTATATTAATATTCTAACTGGCAAGCTAATGTTGCTGAAAATCAATGCCCACTGTAATATAATGACGTTTGCATACTCGCTCATAACTCAAAAGCAAAAATGTCTGATTATACAGAAGTTTTGTATGCAGAGTTTTCCTGTGAGAGCACATAGAGCACAAGAACTGAGGCTTCATTAAAAGCTTTCACAATTAAATTCACTCACATGTTCGCTTGTTTATAGGACACACACACTCTATTCTGTCAGCTGTTTATGAGGACAAAATGAGACCTTTTTTGTAGACAGAGGACAC
Source organism: Datnioides undecimradiatus (assembly GCA_008933995.1). Taxonomy (NCBI): domain Eukaryota; kingdom Metazoa; phylum Chordata; class Actinopteri; order Lobotiformes; family Datnioididae; genus Datnioides; species Datnioides undecimradiatus. Next base: position 3,498,896 of record WARS01000048.1, read on the forward strand.
AGTAGGAGTATTGCATTTCAATGTCACATCCACAGCACGTTTTATGTGTGAGAGCAGGAAGAGGACTGTACTTTGTGCACACTGTCAGCTGCTCCAGGCATGGTTATCTGCACAGAAGGGGACAAGTGTTTTGTGAATGAAGACCGAACCGACGGGACACAATGAAACATTTTGTAATTGCACATTCAGAGGGACTGGCAAAGATATTTTGCACACGCTGTCAGCTGTTTGAGGCATCTTATCGGCATGAAAGGAGAGACAGCCTTTTGAAAAGGAAGCTGAATCACTCTCTGTGGAGAGCCTGCTCTGCTGTTATGACCGCCATTAAAACACACGCAGTAACATCTGCATCAGAGAGACAGAGATGGCTGGCTGCATGCGTGTTGGTCTGTGATTGTAAGTGTGTGCGCTGGGGGGTGGAGAGGGGAGTCTTGTCAGTGCTGTCCCACACAAAGAAGATAAAAGTACTAATGGCCTGGGCTTTCTCTAATGGAACGCTGAGCCGTGTGTGTTTGTATGTGTGTGTGTGTGCGTGCACATCAACAAAGCTGTATTCAGACTGTCTCTTATTCATAGCTGCATTATGGCATTCAGGCCCGGTCTTTCTTTCTATTTCCAGCTTCCTCCTTCTCTCTATGTACATGTGGGCATCAATTCACATGCACCCACTGTTGTCAGGCTGCAGAGCTGCACGGACTGGCCCCGTGTGTGGTGATTCTCTCCTTCCTGCTTCTCATCCCACATATATCTCATCATATCACACTCCCGTGGAAGTAAACCCAGGCTAATTTTTCTGTTAATGCCCTGCCCATACACCAGAAATATAAAAAGTTGTCCGAGGCCAAGGCTGTGAATTGTTTTACGTAATGATGGACAAATTTAACTGCATAAAACAAATAACTCATTAACAATTGTTTATTTTGATGTTTACTCAAGTGCCGTGTTATGGTACTCTTACCTCACTCAAGTGTTTCCATCTGATGCTACTTTGTACTTCTATTTAACTCAAGTTAAAACAGAAATATTGAACTTTTACACCACATCTACTATTGATTTGAGAGCTTTAGTCACTGGTTGCTTCTGTTAGTGTTCAAATCAAGATTTTAGATCAAAAGAAATATGATATGCTTCTTAAAATGTGCACACACATTGTTTCAATTGAAAACAGTGGACCCATGTCTTTTAGGCATGACAAAAAAATGTGGTGTTTATCTGTTGTGGGGCCACAGTGTTGCATTTTAAATGTCTAAGGATTTGTTTGCAGGTCAAGCAAAGAGACATTTCTCCCACAGCCCCCTCATTTGGTTTTATTTAAATAACTGTTGGAGGGCCAATGAGGAAAGACTATGCAGTATTTTGCACAAAAGGTCAAGAGTTGGAAACACTCCAGACAGCATTAATGAATGTGTGCATTAGAACTTTGTTTATCCTTCTTCCCTATGCCATCAATTATCTCACAACTCAGCTATATCCGTTTGCCTCAGCTGACGACCTACTGTGTTAGAAGCTTGTTAGAATTAGCTCCACCTGCCAGCTACAGCAGTAAAAGTGCTGCTCATGCAACAATCTAATAATGTCATAAATAATGATATATTAGGGACAGGGGACATTTTTCTGCATATTTTCTTGAGTAATTAGCTCTACTTCAACCAGCTGCAACTTCAAATGCTTCTTACACATTCATTGTTTTTAATTAGCACTATACCATCATCATCCAGCATTAAAATGTGTAAATTGAAACAAAAGATTGATAAGAGTCATTTTTCTGCATTAGTAGAGTTTAATGATAAAATTATTTACTTAATAAACAAATGCCGATTGATTTGGATTGATTTATAGGTACATGTAAAGGAACATTTCCCGTGCAACTGATGTTTGCACTCCACTTGAACTCGTTATAGCAATAACAATGATAAAGGAGATATTCGGCCCTCCTACTGAGCTAAGAATCAATAAAACACAGAAGGATCTGGCCGAAAGTCACCAGTATGAGTTCACTATAGGTGTGCACTGTGCAGGGTTTTTTAATGGGCTGTAATATTTACTCTGTTGACATTAGAAATAAAATCCCCTAAAATATCTGTTAAATTTCATATAAACTGTTATACACTGTAACATTTTGAACCAAAGTAGATAAATATTCATTGTTTGTATAACTGTTACCATCTCATGTCTAGGATACTTAAAAAACAGCACAGATACTTATAAGGAGGGGGTTTTAGGCCAATGCGCGGATCTACATCTAGATAAACAGCGCCGTCTAGTGGTGAAAAGGAGGTACCACAGCAACAGAGTCCTCAAGTTTGTAAACTGAATAAGAAACTGAATAAAATGGAAATACTCCGGTTACATTCGAATTCCTAATTTTTACTGGTGTACAAAGATGCATTCTAACAGCATCAAAATAATTATAAAAACAAACTTTGTAATGCTCATACGCAGTGCCTAATATCTTACATCCTGAGGCTACAGAGGGGAAAAAAAATAACTTTAAATCATAAAAAAACTATTCGACATTATTCTCTACATAACTTTTACGCACGGTAAACTGGTGTCAAGAACCCTGAAGTGAGAGAAACATTGGAAGCATGTCAACGAAAACAAAAATTACCAATCAAATGAAAGACAAATAAAAGCAGACGTCATGTGGCCTAATCATGGGTGTAACTGCAGTATTAAACATAACTTGGTAGAGCTGACACTAAGCCTTGAGGAAATAGCACACTAATGTGTCGTTAACATCATCAGTCACCTGACGGATGGCACGTAGCCTTTTGACACTATCTTACACGGACACGCTGACAGTGTCAGCAGACGGTGGGCTCAAACTTGACACTGAAAATCCTGGCAACCCATCAGTCATCATTTCTCCGCATCTGCGTGATACGGTCTCGGATCCATTTGTCTCATCCAGTGCAAGTTTTGATTTATTCTGTCTTGAACAAGTAGGTTCTGCATGGACGATCTACCTAATTATATGTTCAATTCATTTACAAAGATGATGATGCAATTCTGATCATATGATCATATTACAGTGTAATTGGTATGGCTTATACAAACAGTCCTTTTGCGTCTTAAGGGAAGCAGTGTAAAATTTTCGATATTCAGTTATTAAGTTATTTGACATCATCATTCTCTATCATCAGTCAATATAACTCTGTGCCTATAGTCAAGTAATCTCATGGATTCACTTCTGTTTTGGTGTTAAAATGATATCTTTTATCCATGTATGCAGCTGCAATGGCAGAGTATTTTATAGTCCCTCCGTGATGCTGATCAGAATCACCCTACATCACACCACCATGCACGTGCGTTCACCGTTAAACGTGATGGTGGCTGTCGCATGATGGTTCGGTCTCTAGAAGAACCAATAACGACGCGGAACCGGAGCAGCTGCCTGTGTATTTGGGAATCGTGAGCTTTGCAGTTGGTTTGCGGAATTTACCGACAGCGCTGAGCCCAATGGCAGCTCCCCGAAATGCGTTGTGGGTAGCGTTGTCCGTCGGCGAAGAAAACGATTCTCATCAAGGGACAGCCGTACGCGCGCGACTCTATGTCCCAGAACACACTGCGGCATTGAAGCTATGTGTATGTGAGGCAGAGAGAAAATTTGGAATTCGTGTGCAGACTTGAGGTTGCGCTGTAAGAAAATAATGGTAAGTCCACAAACTAAAACCAAGCATTTTTATTGAAATAGCTGTCATATTGACCGTAAAATAACTCGCATCGCCCGCAGGTTGTTAGCAGAGTTTGCCAAACACAGTTAGCAGCAGTGATTGCTAATAGGAAATGTAACATTAGCTAACTTGAGCTAGCAAACAAGCCACTTTAGCTAGCTAATTATCGCAGTTTGAAACGGCTGTCGACAGGACGACGGTTGATAAGAAACTGCATTACGAACTGCGGTTTGTAGTATAAAACATGGGTAAAATGTCAAACTATTGTACTTGGCATTTGAACATTTTATAGCTAGCTAGCTGTCAGTCTTCAACTTTGGTTCGTTGTGTGTGTGTATGTGTGTCTGTGTGTGTTCCGCCCCCCTTTTCTGTGTCGAGGCTGCTCCTTACGGGAATCTCCCAGCACGTGACGCTGGTTTGGAGCGGATTAGAGGTGCTGGATAGTTTCATCGGGCGATTCTGCAGCCTATTACCATATGAGCCGACAGTCCGCATACCTTTCTGTTTACATCAGTATCTAGTTGTCCGGGTCACTGCTTTTTGGCTGTCACTTCTCGCTCTTCCCTTTGTCTCTGTGGTGCTCCCTCCCACCCTTCTCTTTGCCTCTCAGCCTTCCCTCCTGTGTGTGCGAGTGTGTTTGAGGGTTCGCAGATGCTGCTCACTTTTCACAGTTCCCGTCTTTAAAACGTTGATAAGACTTGGGATCAGTACTCCCTTCAGTCAGACAGCTGTTGTGTGTTGCTGCTGCCTCAGCTGTGTATATGTTTCAGGAGGAGGCTCATAAACTTACACAGGGAAGCAAAATTCATCAGTGCAAGTCTGTGTAGTGCAAGCATAGGTCAATGCAATGTACAGTGTTAAAAGAAAACCCATTACTTCTGCAAACGTGAACTTCCTCTGTACAGTTGTTTTATGCTGACTGAGAAAGTGTATTTGAATCGTGTACGTTTATTTTTTTAGTTTTGTATGGAGTGGTCAAACTGAGCCAAATCATACTAAAAGCAATGTTATGACTCATTTACTAGGTGCTTTTTGGAATAATTCCACTCTTAGAACACAGATGTGTCATGGCTATGATCATATCTGCTGACATTTAGTAACCTCAGGTCACAGCAGTAATTGGTTGATATATCGGTCAGTTTCCATGAACATGTCTGTTTCTAATTGGCACATTACTGTTTTACTGAACTTTGAACTTCCTTTATTCAGCTGTGATTGACTCAGTGTGCTTGCAGGCACAATGCTTCTACAAACTGTGGAAAACAATCCAGTTGAACAAACTAAACCACAAAACAATCTTCCTCTGCCGGAGGAATATTTATGATTGATTGTGTTGTCGTAAAGTAGGTCAAACATCTATTAAACAGCATAAACTCAGATGGTTCCACGCTGCATTAATTTCTCACTGTGTCTCATGTGAAGTAGCTTTAAGCTGTCCTGTAGCCACTGGCAGTCACCGACATTTCTTTTGCCAAGTGTGGGTGTTTGTTTTTTCTCTGTCTCCGTTAAAACATAAAGCCAACTTATGGCTTACATTATGCATTCGTCCTGATTTCAGCCAGGCTCATGTAGGTCTGCTTGGAGGCAAATCACCAGACTTATTATTATTTTTTCATTGCGTGTCTCAACATCTGTCTCCCATTCTCCTCCTCACTAATACCCTCCATTTCTCTTCACCTCTCTCCACCCCTCCTTGTCCTCTTTTCCAGGCCTAGCAGTCCAGCTAGCTGCTAGTGTTTGCTCGAGCAGCTGTGTGTGCTTTAGGTTAGGAGCAGTGTGAAGACTCCTCGCTACCATAGACACTCCGGAGGAACAGCAGCCGCCACAGCAGCCCCACTCCCTCTCCAGCTGACTCCAGCAGTGGGGTGAGCAACACAGATTTGATATAGATATCCAGATTTTACCTGTGTTTCATCATGTATTGTCTAGTCAACCCTCTTTTCTCCATTGCAGAGCAAGATGGAGGCCTCTTTTGGCCCTACCTTCTCGGCTGTAGCTACTGGAACTAAAGGTGACACACGAGCAATCCTCCCCTCTGTCTGTTAATGGTTTTTCTGCATTACTGTTCCTGTTCGTTTGCATCTCACTTGTTCTGGCATTATTGTTTGTGAATTTGCCTTCATTTTCAGCAGAAGGCACTGGCACCTACAAGCAGCATAGACGAACTCCCTCCTCCTCCAGCACTCTGACCTACTCTCCCCGTGACGATGACGATGGAATGGTACACTCTCACACATCCTTTTACATTTCTCCAATTTAGCCAAATATGAGAGACATTTCATCTTAACAACTGTGTGAACTTTAATGATGGAATATCATTCATATAATTTCTCTTCACTGCTTCCTTTCATCCCCTCAGCCCCCTATTGGTACTCCTCGGAGGTCGGATTCAGCCATTTCAGTTCGATCACTCCATTCTGAGTCCAACATGTCTCTGCGCTCCACCTTCTCTCTGCACGAAGAGGAGGAGGACACGGTATAACGTCCTGCTGTAACATATTCCACATGCGTCAGAAAACGCACATATAAATGCACTTAAACTTGAAAACACAGGGGCAAGTTAGTTTTGGACAAACCACAAAATGAGAAAACAAGTGTGTGTCTTTGTTTGCAGGAGCCCCAAGTTTTTGCTGAACAGCCATCTGTAAAACTGTGTTGCCAGCTGTGCTGCAACGTCTTCAAGGATCCTGTCATCACCACATGTGGGGTGAGTTTACTTTGGTCCTTTCCAGCCTTCCCTCCATCTGTCCATCCACCTCATTCTCTCTGCTCAGTCTTCAATTTATTTGTTCTCTCTAAAATCTTTAAACGGAGTTTGTCAATCGAGATTTGTCTCATGTTTGCATGCTTACTTGTCATTTTCCATGAAAGGCTGTGTTTGAGGATAGACCATATGCAATAACGGCTCTCGAGGACAGCAATTTCTCAATCAAACCTTAGCAACTGTAACTAGGCATGACAGGACTAAGAAACATTTCACAATTTGCCAAGTCAGTGTGTATGTGACTGGAAAAGCAGGATACTCTGTGGTCGAATTGTTTGGTTGTTGTTTTCTATTCTTACCCTCTAAATAATACATCGCACATTTTAATTCAAGTGTTATGTTTAAAGTTATTCAGCAGGAATTCTACAAATAAATAAACGTTTGTTACATCAGCACCAGCAAAACAAGTTCACACAATGCTGATTAAGCCTGTCAGCCCCAGATAAATCTCTGTATTTCACAGTACACAGAGGTTAAATCTGGTGTTTGGTGTGACATGCCAGCTACGGAGCACTAGCACTAGCAAGCCACAGCAGCTGGAAGCACAGTAGCGTATATGATGTCATACGTACATTGAGAGTGTTCATGTAATTACTTCAGCAGATCTACTGGCGACAGGTGTCATTACAGCTGTTTGTCAGATAGAGGGATGACTGATTTGTCCCCGTCTGTCTCACAAAACAACACGAGGACTCACAGGATTTGATTATGCCTGTTTCTCCTCTCTCCTCAGCACACCTTCTGCAGACGATGTGCCTTGACTTCAGGTGAGACTTAACATGTGTTGCTGAGAGTAACAGACTCCCATTATGATGGATAATTTCACTTCTCAAGCACAGGTGGCACGCATAATATTCAATTTAAACGTGCAAGCACCTGGACTGTATTTCAAAGTTTAGTTTCTAAACATATGTTCATGTTTGTTCTCCACGCAGACAAGTGCCCAGTGGATGCAGCCAAGCTAACAGTCGTAGTGAACAACATTGCTGTAGCAGAGCAGATCGGAGAGCTGTTCATTCACTGCAAGTATGGCTGCAGGGCCACAGCCAGCAGCGCAGCCGCAGCTGCAGCCTCCACCTCCACAGTGGCCGGGAAACCTGGAGCCTACGAGGTGGACCCACTGGGCTGCCCCTTCACCATCAAACTGTCCGCACGCAAGTAAGTGCTACCAAGCGAGGTTTGACTTTGTTGTTTTGTACGCCTCCTAATGAATGGAATATAACATGCTTTAAATGAGCAAGATACTTGAAAGCTGTTCCTTACGTCTGAATTCTTCTGCTCTCTTCACCCCCACTCACCTCTGCAGAGAACACGAGGCCAGCTGTGACTACAGGCCGGTCCGCTGCCCCAATAACCCCTCCTGCCCTCCACTCCTCACCATGAACCTGGAGGCTCACCTCAAAGAATGTGAGCACATCAAATGTCCACACTCTAAATATGGGTGAGTCAAAAAAGCACTGAGCACATTTTAGTTTACACCTTTTTTGCTTGACTCTTGTTTTCCAGACCATTTTTCCATGCTGTGTCTCACGAAGTCAGTCCTCTTTCCTGTTCATGAATAACACACTCCCCTACCTTCCTCTAATCTGCCTCTGTCTTTCCCCTGACAGCTGTACGTTTATTGGTAACCAGGACACGTATGAAACACACCTGGAGGTGTGTAAATTTGAGGGTCTGAAGGAGTTTCTGCAGCAGACTGATGACAGGTGAGCAGACCGACTCCAACTATACTCATCACAAGTGGAGCTGTTTATTATTTCACAAAAACTCCATACTGCTCATGCTTATCTCATCGGTGTTTGTTACATCGACTGGTTTCTGTCTGTTCAGAATACTTTTCACACTTTTACAATTAAAACACTTGTTAAATATAATAATCATCTTCTTTATGTCTGCTTAATCTTTATTGTATCTCTGCCTTCTGGCCCTGTTCAGGTTCCATGAGATGCAGCTGACTCTGGCTCAGAAGGACCAGGACATTGCTTTCCTGCGCTCCATGTTGGGCAAACTATCAGAGAAGTTAGATCAGCTGGAGAAGAACCTGGAGCTCAAATTTGGTAAGACGCAGTGTTGAAGGCAGTTCCTGTTTTCTCTGCCCACTCTACCAGATGAATGCATTCTTCTAATCTGTAGAGGAGTTATTTGCATGTTTGTAGGAAGTTTTTTCAAGTCGACTGAACAGGTTTCCGGACCAGGTGGATTAATATTATCCTATTAAATATATAAATGTGTGAGGCACAAGCTGGGTGTTTGCTGTGCGTTAGACACGAACAAAATGGTGTCCCTGTGCTCAAGAGGCTGATGGATTGTGATGATACAGTTTCATATCCTACCAAACAACATTTTCATAAATATTGACTGGAAACATTGCCTGGAGAAAGTTTCATGGGCCACCCTGCCTGATAACGTCGTCCTTACCGTGGTTTCCCCTGTTCCTCAAAGTCACCTTGCCTGTGTGTGTTTTTCAGATGTGCTGGATGAGAACCAGAGTAAACTGAGCGAGGACCTGATGGAATTCCGTAGAGATGCCTCCATGCTTAACGTAAGTGTGTGTGCATCTTCCGAAGAGACACAGACAGGCATATATGAGACCGTTTGAATCCGGCAGCCAGATTAAAAAGCATTGGTGTGTTGATAATCACCCCCACACAAGTAGAGCAAATCTGTGTGTGTGTCTGTGCAGGATGAGTTGTCCCACATCAATGCCAGGCTCAACATGGGAATCCTGGGCTGTAAGTGTCCACGTCTCAGTCCTGTCGTCCCTTTAAAATCCCTTAATGATGAACTTCCTCCCTCCCCCCTTACTCCCTTCACCTACTTCTGCCCGTCTCATCTTTCCTCCTTCCCTCATCTCTCCGTCCCTTTTTAATCCTCCTGTCTTGTGCTTTAATTATACTCGTCTCTTCTGTAGTTTTAAGTGAAATGCACATATCCAGTCTTACCTGTCAACGCGTCTGTGTGTAGCATACGATCCCCAGCAGATCTTCAAGTGCAAGGGGACGTTTGTTGGCCACCAGGGTCCCGTCTGGTGTCTGTGTGTCTACTCCACTGGAGACCTGCTCTTCTCTGGATCGTCAGATAAGACCATCAAGGTAACATCGCACACCCACAAACACACAAAACACGTGAAAGACTGACATCAGCACTGAGTTAAAATAGCACTTTCTCTCATGATGCTCACTGCGATACCCAAACTGGACTTCCTGGATTTCCTGAATGTGTACCTGAAGCAGCATGCCCACACTAATGCTAATAACAATCATTATGGTCTTTTTTTTTAATGTATTTATTTATTTTTGACACATTGCTGTTTTTGGCTTTCACACGCTTTTCCACCTCCCTGCTTGGGATTCTGATAGCTTCCGCCCACAGCGTTGTTTTGTATTTGAAATCTGGAATTATAGATTTGTTTTACGCCTCTCCTTTCTCCCTACTGGCTGCTGTCAATTCTGTAAATTTCCCCTCTGCGGGACAAATGCAGGAAATTTTAATCTTAATCTTAATGCTCAGAAAACTTGCCAAGTGTTAAATGAGTTTAACTAAAAAAACCTTTAAAATCAGGTTTAGGCATGTGCACGCGCACAAATACAATGTGTATATACATTGGTTTCTGTGAATTGAGGTAAATGCCCTTTAGCAGAATATCAATCTGTTTACCTGTTTGCCTCAGGTATGGGACACGTGCACCACCTACAAGTGTCAGAAAACCCTCGAGGGTCATGACGGCATCGTACTGGCACTGTGCATTCAGGGGTAATAAAATGCGCACATGCACACAAACAGCACACTGTGATCATCATATCACCCCACAGAGCATGACATCTCTTTTTTCTTCTCAATATCTTTTTTGTTTCCATAGAAACAGGCTATACAGTGGCTCTGCAGACTGCACCATCATCGTGAGTAACGTTCACATCCCTGCTTCCTCTGTTTATGGACAGCATTTTGAATTGTCATGTGTTTTCTCCCGTTGTGTGTCTTACTGTGCTTTGCATCCTGCATAGGTGTGGGACATTCAGACCCTGCAGAAAGTCAACACCATCCGTGCCCATGACAACCCTGTATGCACACTGGTGTCCTCCCACAACATGTTGTTCAGCGGCTCCCTCAAGGCCATTAAGGTACAGCAATGTACATGGTGCATACGATCATCAAGCGTGGGATGTGTCTGTGTTTAAAATTACTTCAGAAATGTAAAAACGTATTTCAAGTGGAGGTTTACGTTAGAGGAACATTCCGGACATTAATAGATTATTAAGAAAAAGACAAATGACAGTATGTACTGAAAAAAACATTGGAAACTACGGCAGTGAAACCAGCAAAGTGTGTGGGTCTGTGGTGGTTTTTCTGTGAATTCTTGAGACTGCTAAATAACCTGAGACCAAATGATGTGGGAAGCATTCTGTATATTGTAAAATATGACCTCAGAGGTATTAAGGTGCTTGCGTTTGTAGCGGGCCTTTTGCTCTAACTTGACGTGTAGTATGTGGAAGCTTAGAAATGTGTGTGTCACTGATGTGGACGTTATGGTCGAGGATTGATTTCTTGAAAAGTGGTTGAATTGCTGCTGCTGCTGCTCGGCCCGACTTCACTGAGATCTGTGTTAAGGAAACATGTACAAATGTTGCTCAGTGGGGCGAGGAGGAGAGGCAGGCGGTAAGAAGTGATGGCTGTGGCCTTGTCTTTGTTACCATGGTTACAATTGAACGAGAGATGGGAAGGCGATGATTGTGGCGCTGTGTGCGTGCGTGTGTGTGTGATGTCAGTCCTCTTACACAGGGACTTTCCTTTCTTACCCAACTCCTCTGTGCCTTGCCTTTTTTTTCACACAGCATCCGCTTGTCTCAGCTCAGTGACATCATGCACTAAACTGTTTACACAAGTGTGCATTTGCCCACAGCTGGGCCTAATTCAGTGTGTGTTTGTGGGCGTGCATGCTCACCGATCATTTAATCAGGCAATGAAAGCACACTCAAAAATGACTGCAACACAGTATTTTTGTGTGATGGGAGTCAATATTGTTTACTGTATGTATCCTTTCTGCTTTTATAAAGTCCGTCCTCACATTGAGTTTTAAAGCCAGTAAAGTTTTTTTTTTGTCTTCTCAATAAACCATCTGTGTGTAGGTGTGGGACATCGTGGGTACGGAGCTGAAGCTGAAGAAGGAGCTGACCGGTCTGAATCACTGGGTCAGAGCCCTGGTGGCCTCCCAGAACCACCTGTACAGCGGCTCCTATCAGACCATCAAGGTAAGCTGATGGGTGGGGAGATGTTAGTGGTGTACGTACACACAGCAGGCACGGCACGCCTTGGATTTCCCAACATGCTGAAGTGGAAGGCCCGGCTTTCCATAAATAAATGACCTGCAATGTTTTCTACCAGACAGAGTAACTGTGGCTGGTGCTGTGTAGTTAATCAAGTTAAGCAAGTTTGGGTTTTGTCATGAGGTGCAGCAGAACACATTTGAGTGTGTCGTGTTTGGCAGGCGCTACAGCTTCATCTGCCAGAGACAGATTTGAGTGGGGCTTTGGACGGTGGCTGTTGTCAATTCTGGAGTCGTGACATTAAAATAAAAAGCTGTGGGATGAAAGAAGAAGGTCCGTGCCGGCCCCACAGTTGTGTTGGGTTACTGATGAAACCTAAAATACAGCCCCACATGGTTTACGGGAATGATAGCGCACAGAACATGTTTAAATACACGCTGCACTGTGCGTGTGTGGGCCTGTGTTGCTATGTAAAGCTCGCCTTCAGGGGCCTTCATGGGTTGTTTAGTGTGTCTGTGTGTGTGTGTGTGTGTGTTCCCGTGTGGTGTGAAAGCTGTTCTTCTACATTGTGGTCAGTGGTTTCTGTCCTTTCTATATAAAAAGAACTTTGTGTCTGTCTAACTCTCATCTTCATTCACTGCCTCACTGTTGAAAGTACTCTGTGTGTGTGTGTGTGTGTGTGTGTGTGTGTGTCCTCCTGCCGTGGTAGAGTCGGTCACTAATGAATACCTCAGGGACGCTGTAGAGATATAAAGAGAAGGACGGCAAAGAGAGGGGGGACTAGTTTTGGGAATGAGGGACGTCTGTGGAAGAATGAAGAATGAGGAAAGAGAGATGGAGAGACAGATAAAGCAGACCGTGCTCCTCTTTATGGTGCTTCTAAGCAGAGGAGTTAGTCTCTAGCCAGTACTTAGCCGCAGAAGTCGTTTAGAAAATGTTTTGCTGCAGAAATTGCTGTGACTAATGTTGCCAATATTCAGTGAAAAACATCCCTTTGAACATTCTGGCAATTAAATAACTTTGACACAGAGAAACTACAAAGTTCCTGGAAGAGAGTTTAAACATAAAACTCCTGTTGCCCACATGTATTTTCTTTTTTACTTTATTTTTCATTTATAATGTTTGATGAGTCGGACTCAAGCTTGCTTGCGAGATGCCGTATATAAAACAGAGTTGGCACTATTTACTGTTTACATATCCCCCGTGATTTATCAGCCTGTTGATATGTTAGGCTTTATTGGATACTTTAAAAACAGAGACAGGGTGAAGGGAGAGCCTTTTAGATACAAACTATATTTATATACATTTATGTATATAAATGGAGGCAGAGTTGGGGTTGAAATGATTGTTTGCTATCCATGCTCAGAGTGTTCTGTTGGTTTGTGAGTGTTGCTTGTGGTTATGTCCTAAGATGCTCCCCGATTACCTGGGTTAACTACGTGGGGTGTGGACTGCAGCTGCTGCGGTCACTCTGAAGGCAAAATGGCTTTTTACCAAGTTAAGTTAATATTTAAAAGGTTAGTTTGTGTCTGTCGCCAGACGCACATACCTGGACACAAAGCTGTATTGTATCGATGGATCTGCCAGCGTGACACTGGAAAAAGAAAGTTCACTGACCCTCTCCACAGCTTCAGGGACAGAGCTGCGATCTTACATCAGTCTGTTGGTTAATGTCAGTGTCATACTGGAAAAGGGTCCTGCTGTCTTCCTGTGTAGCTGTTTGAGATGCCCTGCGCTCTGGAGAAGTGGAATTTATTGAACTGATTAATGGAACCCAGCTGCAACCCTTTACACCCAGTGCCAGCTGATACTAATGCCTTGTATGTATACTGTTAACTGTTCAGCTTTGCCTCTAGCATCTCTGTATCATCATCTCTGTCCTTCACATGCATGTTGTGGCCAGTTTCTAGTGCTGCAATGTGATTGGCTAGCTTGACTTGTCGGTATAACCAGATACTCCGCCATCGTGTGTTGCCGTGGAGATGAAAGTTGACATCTCACAGCTGTTGAGGAACTCAGTTTTTCCACTGCTGATGACTTCTTCCCATGATCTACTCGTCACCTTCCTCTTCCTCTTCTCAAGCGTGTGACTCTCTTCCTGTCAGATTTGGGACATCCGCTCTTTGGAGTGTGTTCACGTCCTGCAGACCAGCGGGGGCAGCGTCTACTCCATCGCTGTCACCAACCACCACATTGTCTGTGGCACTTATGAAAACCTTATCCATGTAAGAGAGCTACACACACACACACACACACACACACACCCAAACTAGTGTGATGATGTTCTTTGAGTGATCATGACTACGGTGTCTTCTCTGCAGGTGTGGGACATTGAGTCTAAAGAGCAGGTGCGCACCCTGACAGGTCACGTGGGGACAGTGTACGCTCTGGCTGTCATCTCCACCCCTGACCAGACCAAAGTGTTCAGCGCCTCCTACGACCGCTCACTCAGGGTGAGATTCACCATTCATTTTGTTGCCAAGAGAGAAGATGAGGCGATTCTTCCAGCTCTCAAGTCTGTATGGTAAAGAGTTAGCTTAGCGTAGCACAAAGACTAGAAAAGCTAGCCCAGCTCTGTCTGAAGGTAACAAGATGTGGCTACCAGCAGCTGTAGAGCTCATTAATTAATATGTTATGCCCTGTTTGTTTAATCTGAGGCTGGAGCTCAAACACATTCTACACTTACCATCTAAAAGCCAGTAATGCTTTGTTTGGTGAAACACATGGGGATGGTTTGACTCCTCTCTGCAGTACTCTCTATCTTACTGTCTGTGTTGAATCAAAGTTAAAAGCATTGTTTGTGTTTAGGTGTGGAGCATGGACAACATGATCTGTACCCAGACTCTGCTCAGACACCAGGGCAGTGTAACAGCTCTCGCCGTCTCCAGAGGGCGCCTCTTCTCTGGAGCTGTCGACAGCACCGTCAAGGTACAGTAGATCATCTCTCCATCAGCTGCTCCACCTGCTGTATATCTGGACCTGCTGTCTGTTTGTGCTGCAGGCTCCCATCATTCATCACTGTGATGTTTTCTGCCTCATCCATCCAGCATCCTTTAACTCCTCCACCCATTATGGAGGTGTTTGCTGTCCACCCAGAATGCATTTCAAAGTTTTATTTATTGTATGTAGTGTCATGTGTGACATATTGTAGCTTTGGCTCTGCTTAGTAATCTGTCTCCCTCCCTCTCTCTCTCTCTCTCTCAGGTGTGGACATGCTAAACAAACGGTTTGCTCTGCAGGAGTCTAGTCGACTTCACATGACTCTACGAACGGTAACATTTGCGCACGATTTCCTCCTCCACGCCCGTTTCTCTGATTGATTTAACAGCCACAGACCTGTAATAACCACCACTTCACAATCAAGCATCAGAACTGTTTTACTAAGTGTTGCTTTTAAAAACAAACTCGATGACACCTGGACCCAGTCGTCAGGGTCGAGGGTCAGCTCGGGGCTGGTGACCTCATCGCCATTGCATTACGGGGCAAAATAAGACAAGCTGCCTTGCGGTTGCACCGCACTGCTCGAGACCGACATTGACTGGACGCCGCATCCCTGTCACCAGAGCAGGAAGCAGAGAGCGTCTTCAAACTCCCGATGGTCCTGCCTGCTTCCTGTGGACACACCTGCCACTTAAGAACTGTGCTGACGATGCCTAATGTATACTGCTCAAATAAGTGTAAGGGCTGGTTTCACAAACAGGAGTGACGCCACACTTATCTTATCCCAGAATGCACCAGAACAAAGGGACTGGGTTATTTTTTTGCAAACGAAGCAGCAGCAGTTTCCTGGTAAATGCAGGTGAAGACGTCTCCGATGTCTCACTCACTGACGAACCACCAAGAGACCCAATGCACAGGTATGAACAGTGACAGTCGGGCCACAGCTGATTCAAACTCAGTTAGTTTGTGCTACTGTGCCACTTGTGTGACAATGACACAGACAAACTAAGTGATGGCAGCAGTCGTAGACCAGCAGCTCATGTTCTGGAAGTTACAGTTGCTGTAAAAGGACTTGTGGCTTTGCAGAGAGCGGTGATCAGTTGTTATTTCACTGCAGCCCCGTCCACGGCACTACACGGCTGAGCTTCCCACTCCAGAACACCTGCTGCTTCTCCAAACTGGGAATACACTGACTGTGGATCAGTACATAGTCACACCTCCGCTTCAAAAAATCAAAACTATCCCTTTAAAATACTACACGATGTTTCTCTCAGTCTACCTGTTCTGCATATGAAAAGAGAAGTTTTACATCAACTGGCAGAAATGGACAGAAAAGCTTGCTGAGGGACAGGTCAATGGTCCAACTAGTCCCTATCCTCTGTGTCCTCTTCCCTCACACCAACTACCTTCATGTCCTCCTTCACTACATCCATTAACCTCCTCTTTGGTCCTCCTCTAGGCCTCCTGCCTGGCAGCTCTAACCTCAGCATCTCAGCCCGGCCTCTCTAACTTTATCTCCAAAACATCTCACGTGAGCCGTCCCTCTAATGTGCTCATTCCTGATCCTATCCATCCTGGTCACGCCCAAAGAAAACATCAACATCTTCAGCTCAGCTACCTCCAGCTCTTCCTCCTGTCTCTTCCTCAAAGCCACTGTCTCTAACCATACAGCATCGCCGGTCTCACCACTGTCCTGCAGACCTTTCCTTTCAGTCTTGCAGGTGCTCTTTTATCACACAACACACGTATGACACGTTACTCCACCCACTCCATCCCGCCTGCACACGCCTCTTCACCTCTTTTCCACACTCCTCGTTGCTCTGGACTGTTGACCCTGAGTACTTCTGTACCTCTACTCCCGGTAACCTTGCCGTTCCACTCGGGTCCCTCTCGTTCACACACGGCTAACCTTCATTCCTCCTCTTTCCTGAGAAAACCTCAGCAAAACCACATCAAACAAGAAGGGGCTGAGAGCCGATCCTTGATGCAGTCCCACCTTCACCGTGAACTCCTCTGTAACACCTACAGCACTCCTCACCACTGTCTTACTGTTCAACATATCCTGCACCACTCTAACACACTTCTCTGCCACTCCACACTTGGTCATACACTACCACAGCTCCTCTCTTGGCACCCTGTCATACACTTTCTCTAGATCTACAAAGACACAGTGAGTGCAGCTCCTTCTGACCTTCTCTGTTCTTCTCCATCAGCATTCTCAAGGCAAATATTGCATCTGTAGTGCTGTTTGATGAAACCATCCTGCTGCTCACAGATGCTCACGTCTCCCCTTAGCTTCCACTACTCTTTCCCACAGCCTCATTGTGTGGCTCATCAGCTTGATACCTCTGTAGTTTCAACCTCCCTTGTTCTTGAAAATGGGCACCAAAACACTCCTCCTCCACTCCTCAGGCACTCTCACTCCTCCACACATCAGCACTGTTCCCCTCACCAACATGTCCACTGAAGTTCGCACCAATCACCACTCTCTCACCTCTGGGAAAACTCTGCATCAGGTCCTCTAACTCAGTCCAGAATCTGACCTTCTCCTCTTCCTCACAACTTACTTGTGGAGCATAACCACACACAACGTTCAACATCACACCTTCAGTTTCCAGCTTCAGGCTCATCATCTTATCTGACACTCTCTTCACTTCGAGGACGTTCTTCCCAAACTCCTCCTTCAGGATCACCCCTACTCCATTCCTCTTCCTATCCACACCATGGTGAAACTGTTTCTGGCCCTGCTACCTTTCCACCTGGTCTCCTGGGCACACAGAATATCAACCTTCCTCCTCTGCATCGTATCTGCTCTCTCTCTCTGCCTTTACCTGTCATCGAACCAACACTCAAAGTCCCTACTTTCACTCCTAAACTCTTGCCTTTCCTCTTCTCTGTCTGCCTACGGGCACGCCTTCCTCCTCTCCTTCGGCCAACAGTAGCCCAATTCCAATTTCTGGCTGAACCTGCACTCTCAGACCAGCTGGTGTGTTGATTATTACATTGGCAGAGTAACATTAGAGGAGAGTAGTCTGGTCCTCAGCAGAGGATGTCTAGGGAACACAGGGTTTGTCAGTTCTACACGGTAAAGTGAGCCTGTCCACAGCACAGGTGTAATCACACATTTGTTGGTTATGGCTGTCGCCCAGTGGAGCTCTGTGAAACCAGCCTTTATAAAACAACTTTTAATAAGTGAAGACTTTGAAGAGAAGAACAGAATTATAGATTTACGGTTTTTTCTATTAGTGCCATGATAGGGCTGTACTGAGAGCCACTCAACAGTTGTACAGTTGTGTAAAATAAGATGGTGGCGAGCCTGGACATGTGCCCATGAGATGACTCACACTGGCCTACATAACAGAGAGGGACAGGGAGAGAGGACCCGGTCTGTGTGTGCATGGACGTGTCTGTTATTGTGCATACAGTCCTGTGTGAGTGTGTTTTCAATGAGTGCCATATGTGTGGATGAAAAGTAAGGAGAGTCTGTACCGATGTGTGTTTGTCCCCTCTTCCTGTCTCCTCCTCCTTAACATAAACACACATTAATACTGATTGTTGTTTTATGACTAACACTCGATGGACAGTGAAAGCAGGCACTCGATTGTGTGTCACTGACCTTAAAACTCCCCGAAGCAAATTCAGAGGAAGTGCCATTGAGCTGAAGTGAAGTCCTGCTTTCCTAAATGATGTTTCAGGACCCATATTGGGTCGAAAATATATATAAAAAAAGACGAAATCTGCCTGGGAGGGTAGTTTGTAATTTCATAAGAAGTACATCCACGCCAAACGTAGACACATGGGCTAAATTAGGTTTTCACAGATGTTCAGAAGTATTTTGCCTTCATTTCGATGCAGACCTGGCCACTACTCACTGCTGGTGAGAGAGGCAGCAGGGAAGAGAGGAAGTGTCTTTAATGGTCACAGTTCCAGTGATTTCTTGTATACTTGTAATCATGTAAGCCTGAGTTGATCATTGATCAATAAAACTGTTGTACACTTTAAAATTTGTGGATCTGATTTATTTCATCAGTGAAACTTGTGAAATTTGAGAGTTAAAATAATTTTTTTTACCTCCTCAGTTGGTTGACTAAAAACTCAAGGGCCACTTACTGTTATTTTTAGGACCTTTATCGGCATCTCTTGATCTTCATTGATTACATTTAATGCCAAAGACATCTCAGAACATAGACAGAGGTCACAGAGTGTGATGTGGTGTGGCTCCAGCAAAGTGAAGTACAGGCATGCGCTGCCCCCTGAAGGTGGACCTGTAAAAATACACATTGACATCACGACACAGCGGGAGGCCTGAGCGCGGGGCAGTTTGTATAGAACATTTATTTATTTAGAGCAGATGGCCATAAGATGCAGTCACTGCAAGCACACCACTGTCCAGTCACTACAACACACCCACACCCGCTCACACACACACACGCACTCAACAAACGCACAAGTTTCATACAAGTCGATAGCAGAGCGACACATAACGCACACGCGGCCTCTCTCAGGCATTCACGTACAGTCACTGCAGAGCAGAGGAGACACCGGTCTGGTATCGTTCAGAGAAGCACAGGCGGAAAATCAAATAAAAACAGCTTTTTCTTTTGTTAAGAAACTAAATCAACAGGACTTTTGCTCCACAACATATTTGACCATCTGTTTTTTTTGTTTTGTTTTTATCCCCAACATTTTTTTTTCACATTTGTAGCCCGACCCCAATCCCCAAACGCCCAAACACACTTCAGAGTAATGCCTTCAACATGAGGTGACCAGAGTGAGACCGAGGGGAGGAGGAGAAAGGCAGGATGCTGCTTCGATGTGACTCGGCTAAGGGTTTAAAGCAAGAACATGTAGCTGTAAGCTGCATCCATAATTAGACCAGGTTGCTGCATGGCTTAGAGAACTGATCTGACCTTTGACCTCACTCATCTGATTGAGGAAGTTGCCATGGAAATCATGTTAGTGTGCATTTCTGTGCCCCAAGTTACATTAGAAAACTGAATGTGTGCTTTGAAACGCACATCAGCATCAGGCTGGCACCCCTAAGAACAATTTGGTTCCAAATTTGACTTGCAGGAAAATTTACATCACACATCTGGCAACAGCTGTACCCGCCATCACAACTGCCATTCCATCGAGCAATGTTCCTGGCTTGTTTTGAGTAAACCTGCATTTAAAAGCTGTTTGACATCTTGGGAAATCTGCTTGTTTGCTCATGAGATGAGCTAACTGATTCCACTCTCATGTCTGTATGCTTGATATGAAGCTAATGCTAGCAGCTTGTTAGCATAGAATAGCACAAAGACCAGAAACAAGTTGGTCTTGCTCTGCAGAAACCCAGACAGCTTCTCCCTGCAAAACAAAGTGGAGATGTGCATTTCCCAAATTGTCCCAACTTTGCTGTCTTTAAGGTTCCGACAAACAGCACATGAATACAAAAACGAGAGGCAGAGACACACTGCTGCACGCTCCTGCACGTGAACACGTTGTGTCGACTATCGATAGCGGTGCTCTGGTATTGGAAGAAACTGTTGAGGGAGAATATGTGGTTGGATAACACACAAAACCGTGCTCATTTCCAACGCTGATAGTGAGAGACAACACTGCAGGATGTCACGTGGTTTTGTGTTTTGTTGAGGTCTGATGACTTTTTCATTGGTGGTGGTGGTGGTAGTGGTGGTGGGGGAGGGGCAGGGAACTTTTTTTTTATATGATGCCATATAACAAAGCAAAACAGAGCAAGAGAGAGAGATCTCCATATATTGTACATACCCATCTACTGTATTGTAGTCAGACCAAAATCACAAAGCAAGGCACATGTTTCAAAGAAAAAAAAATTAACATTGCATTAAAAATAATACAAAAATAATGAAACGAAACAACGAGAATTGCTTATTATACACACATCTTATCGCCACATCTGGACACATGTACACAAAAAAACTAAGAAAAAAACAAAACAAAACAAAAACTAAACAAACGCTTCCTGGAAATATCCCAACATGGTATCCTACAATGATTCATCAGCTCGGACCACTGAAGCATGGAGAAGCAAATTGATTCAACACTCAGATTAGATCTGTTTACTTTGAAAAATAGTCTTCAGGATGACACACACATCATAAATACACTTTTTTTTTTGCAAATATCCATATATATATTCTCTATGTGATCATAATTTAAATACCACGACTATTCTCTGAATTCTTATTCATTTATATAAGGAGTGTGGCTGCTGTGGGACTGTGAAACCTAGGTTTTCTTAATGGGCCGAGGTGCAAATGGAATATCGGTGTCGCAGCTCACTGGACGCACCTTCTGATTGGTTTAGAGGGACTGAAACACGCCAGCTTCACAGATCTCTGCCGCCACTCGCTCCATCTTATCACATCTTTTTTTCTTTTTAATCTCATGAACGTGCTTGTCATGGCAACACACTGTTTAGTAACCATGGTGATGCCGATGAGGATGGTGAGGGTGATGATGTAGATTGTCATGGCAACACGGGGTGGGCGGTTAGGCGAGTGTGGGAAGAGAGAGAGAGAGATAGATTGGGAAGAGGACAGTTGTCCGCTGAGGTGTCACGAATGGTTTTGGTCCATTATTATGATTTACTTTTTATTTCCTGGTGGAAAAAAACAATTCAGGGATTTGGGAAAATTGTGGCTCTTCAAAGGAAAAATAAAGATAGGGTCTTAAAAGCAGGGACGCACCAGCATCAGAGCCAATACTGAGCAGATGTGACCAATCTACATTAAGGAGTTTCCTCTATGTTGTTGTAGTTTAAAGCCTCCCTCCAGTCAAAGTGTGTGAAGATCTCGACATATTCATAGATTTTGGATTTTCCGATGAAGAAATTAGGCATAATTAAGTTAAAATGTATCAAAGGGCATTTTCAAAAGCTCTCGGATCAGAGATATATAATTAACTCCAGTGAATCATATCTTTGGGTCAATGCTCCCCTGCTTAGGTGTTAAAAGATGAGCTCATGTTCAAGTAATAGTTTATCACTATTTGACAAAATCTTGAATCATAACCACAAATTGATTTTCACTCGCTGGAGTTTAATCAGAGCTTGTTCATCTTAGGACACCTTAAGTTACTCCCCCGTGTCTTTCTGAAATAACATCCTTTTCTCTGGTACTGTTACATAAACCTTGTGCTCCAAGTCCTTTCTACAACATCCTGGAAACCTTCTCCAAAACCTTCCAAAACCCCCAAAACCTAACATCTGCTTTAAGACAACCTGCTGGAGCCTGACTGCAGGTTCCTCCCTCCCTCCCCTTCTCTCATTTGAATTGACTTTGTGCAGGCTCCCGTGTGTGTGTGTGTGTGTGTGTGTGTGTGTGTGTGTGTGTGCAAGCTGGCTGCATGGGACATTGTGCTTCTCCTAAGTGTGTGTGTGCACGTGTGTGTGTGTGTGTGTGTGTGTGTGTGTTGAGGGTGATTATGAGGATGCAGCAGGGTGTATGGATGCAGCCAGGGCAGGAAACTGGATTTGATCCTGAAATTGCAGCAGTCCGCAAACTCACATCCACACATCTGTCACGCTGCCCTTATCTCTCTCTCTCTCTCTCTCTCTCTCTCAGACACACACACGCACACACACGCCACAAACACGCAAACATACACACACACGCACCCTTCAAGAACTAAATAGTCTCGTTTTGGTCACGGATAAAAATCTTTCCACCAAGTCATTTACATCGTCACAACACCAGAGGTCACCATTCCACACAGAACCAAGACATCAAACCAAAGAGCTAGAGATTCATATTTATCGGTATATTATATATTACTGTGCTAATGCAGGACTTTTTCAGTAGATATAAACTCTCCATGCTTAGAATGTACACATACCATACTATGATTCGTTACACAGTTGGTTTTTTCAATCAGTATTAGTTTAGTTTATTTGTTTGCCGTGACAGCTTCAAGAGTCCATGTGGAGTTCTGAAAAGACCCGCGTTCTGATTGCAGTCTCCTCCAGGTTGTTGCATTTCTTCATCTCTCCATCTTGTGTTTTTGAATTTTCTCTCCACATCAGTCGTTTTTGGTCCTTTTTTTAACTCTCTCTCTCTCTCTCCCTGTAAGAGTCTCTCTCTCTTTATCCATTCTTCATTCTTGTGCTCCCTCTGCCACATGTGCGTCCAGGCCTGTTGGCGCTGCTCCATCATCATTTTCATCATCAGCGGCAGGAGATGAGAGGAAGAGGAGGAGTAAAGAGGTTTTCCAGAGCAGCGACGGATGGACGACTGGAAGAGTGAGAAGGGAGTGAGCGCGACAGAGAGAGGAGGATGAAGAGATAGAGAGAGGGAGAGGGAAAGAGATAGAGAGGCTTGTTGCCCATTGTGCCATCTGAGTCACTCGCGATGCAGCGTTGCTGTGGAGACCGATGGAGACTGGTTTCTATGGTTACTCCAACATGGCGTCCAGCTGGTCAGCCAGGTCATCGAACATGCTGCCGATGTCATCCAGGATGCTAACTGTGGTCTTCTGCTCAGCCACAGAGCTGAATGGCACACACACACACACACACAAACAAACGCACAAAAGCACATTACATCAGCTGAACACTTAACTTAAACATTTAGACCTATTTTGTCAACTGAAATGATAAATGTAGCCAGCTAGCTAATTACTGTACTCCAGTGTAGAGTTAGTGAAAGGATGCTAAATATGCTAAGAGAAATGAAGAGCAGCTGAGGCTGATGGGAATATTTTTCAGTTTGGATCGGTTTCTGACCAAATGCGTGCAACGGCAAATGACTTTCCCATCAGCCTCTGCTGCACTTTGTGTTTAATTTCAACTAGGAAATGTAAGCATGCTAACACACTAAACTAGGAACATGGCAAAAACAGTATGTTAGAAATGTCCTTATTAGCATGTTAGCATGCTAACACTTAGCATTTAGCCAAGCATTTAGCTCAAACCACCAGCATGGCTATTTAATGTTTTTGCTGCATCGTTATTGCTAACCTCTTTAAAAGAGTGTCTGTTTTTTATGATTATATGAGACTGTGTGTGTGTGTGTGTGTGTGTGTGTGTGTGTGTGTGTGTCTTCCTTACTCCTCCTGCCGCAGGATCTTATCCTCCACAGCCTGCAGAGCCGCAGCCAGTGACGCACTTGTCTCCTCTAGTTTCTGATGCACCAAAGCATCCACACCGAAGTCTGTTGTAGTGGGGGCTGGCGCCGTGACTCCTCCACCTGTCATCCCGCTATCCACTGACACACCCCCAATGGAGGAGCGAGGGGGCTTGACAGGTGGCGGGGTGGGGCTGGGAGTGGCAGGAGTCTGGGGCGTCTGCGGTGTAGTCGGGGTCTGTGGAGTGTGTGGACTCTGAGAAGACGGGCTCAGCGGCTTGGCGTTTGGAGGGCTGGGGATGTTGGAAGGTGGGAAGGAAGGGGGTGAGCTGGTCTGCCGGGCCACTGCAGAGTGCTGTTTGATTGGGGCAGGCACTGGAGTTGGCGAGGGGGGGCTGGTCATGGAGTGGATGAGCTTGGCCGGTTTGGGCGCTGTAGGTGGTGGCACCGGTTTGGGTGACACAGGTGGAGGGATCTTCTTTCCTTCCACTACAGAAATAAAGAGACAGAAAGTAGAGCAGAGCTGGATCACTGACAGGACTCTATACCTTCATTATTCACTCCTAGTATTGTAGTACTGTAGTGAAGTTGGTTGATCTGAAAGTGCTTCCCCAGTTGTCTGTACAACCGAGCGTTAACAGAGGTCACAGCTCCGACGCCATGAGTGTGTTTTGCCATCAAATGTGTTTGGATGACGTGAGCTTCTTTCAAGATCAACTACAGCAACCACAGCCATAACCAATGTAGAGGAAGTTCCAAAACCATGAATGATTTCCATGGGTGGACGACATTTGGAGCAAAGAAGTTTGCTTTGAGCACACTGATACATTTACTATGTTGGAAGCTTCAAGCTGTTGATAGGTTTTAAAGTCATTGTTCCTGTCTTGGCCGTTTCCAACAGCCATTAGCACAAACTCTTGAAACTGCGAGGGTGTCCCTCACCTGACACAATCACACTATTGTATAATGTGAGTACCTGGGCTTCCGGGTGTCCCAGGTCCAGGCAGGGGGACTCTCCTGTTGGACGCAGGATGTGGGGGGGTCTGCGGGCCTCCCTGTCTCTTTATTTGTGCCACAACAGGCTTCGGGGAGACTGGAGGCTTTGGTTTTCTCACCGGACCTCCTTCATTGCATACTGGAGCTCCTTGGTCCCCACTGTCCCTGCGAGGAGCAGCATTCACTTGTGGTTGAGGTTGAGGTTGATATTGGGGTTGAGGTTGAGGTTGCGGCTGCTCTGTCACTCCAGTATCAGACACCGGTCGGCGTTTCACGGTGGCTGTGCCATTCTGGTAGGGCACTGGCTGCGTAGTATTCGGCTGCCCGGTCCCCACAGGCTCTCCGTTAGCGGCAGCCAGGTCTGTGAAGCCCTCAGGCTCCTTGTCGCGGCTCTTTGGCCGCCTTTTGACGGTGGATGACTCTTGTAGGGTGAAGTCGGAGCCGTTGGGGTGGGGTTTGGAGCTGCGGGGTCGTCGCTTTAAGGTCGCCGTGGCTTCGACCCTCGTGATGTCCTCCTGCGTGTATCCCACATCTCCCTGGGGAACCTCGCCGTCACCCTGCAGGCAAACACAAAATACACACTAACGGGAAATTCATACATTCATGACAAGAGGTTATTTTTGCACAAACAGTCAAAAACATCAACAAAGATAAATGGATAACACATATAAAGCTTACAGAACACTGACTATGGTATTTGTAACACATTAAACAACACTTCATTTTAGCGCATTACATAGATACATAATGTAAATATGATAGATAGATAGATAGATAGATAGATAGACAGACAAACACATATATAGATAGCTACCTGTCCTTCTCCTTCTCCTCGACCCTGGCGGCGGATGGTCAGACTTCCCTCCTCTGCAAATGGCAGGTTCTCCGAGGAACTGCCACTGCCTCCCGAGCTGGGGTGGGGGGAGGACGGAGGATGGGGTGGGGATGAGTTTACAGGAGCAGGTGAGTTTTCAGGTTGGGCGGAGAGAGGAGGGAAACCAGAAGGAGCTGGCTGGTCGCGCCTGGCAGCCGCCACCAACTCCGTGACAGGGCCACTAATGGTCCGCCGTCGGTTCACCACTTCACCATCCAGACCAATGGCATCACGTGTTTTACCCACCTGATAAACACACAACAATACAGCGATTGATCTTACTATCAGTCATTCACCACATAAAGAAATGTATGTGCTGTATTTGCTTTCTAAAATACCTGCAGGAAGTTCTTCTGCAGTGCCATGCCTTTGGCTCCACCCCCTATAGAGGACATCTCCAACATGGCGGCAATGCTCCTGACACTACCCACACTGCTCGTCTCCACAGCACCTGTCTCCACAGACACCCCCAGGTCGCTGGCTCGCCGTTGTTGGTGGTAAGGCACGTCCAGCATCCCCCCTGTGGTGGTGAGCGTATGCGGCTGTGCGTTGGCATCGGTCAGGTTAGAGTTGGAGCTGGAGATGGCAGAGCTGGAGCGTTTGGGCGGTGGTGGTGGCGGGCCTTTTTTCTTCTGACGCAGAGCAAAGGACTGGGTCTGGCTGCGGTTGACGTTCTTTTCCTGGTTGCGGACGGAGTGGCTGCGGCTGACGCGGTGGGTCACTGTAGCATATTTCACTCCTTCCCCTCTGACAACGGCAGAGCCCTGACCTCCTGCTACCTCTGCTTCTCCTTCTCCTCCACCTCCACCACCACCACCACCTGCCTTCTCGTCACACTCCCCATCTGAGACGGCGTATCTGTTGAGGCTGTGGGCACGTTTTTTCTGCAGCGCCGAAGGCTCTGCTCCCTCGCCCTCGGCCAGCTCAGCCTCTGGTGGGAGGCAGAGCAGTGGGACCTGTGGTTGTTGGTTCTCCCTAACCTCCATCACCTGCGTCTGTGGATGGTGCTGAGGGTGTGCCTGGTGCTGCTGCTGGACTTGAGGCTGCTGTTGTTGCTGAGGCTGGGACTGGGGACACGGAGCTCCACGGTGGGTTGGAGACTGAGGGGGGTGGGAGCGTGGTGACTGTGGTCTCTCCCCTTGGATGAACTGGGGGGACGGCTTGTGTTTGGCCTGCGGGGAAGCTGTGCTCTGGACGGAGGAGGTGGAGGAGGAAGATGAGGTTCTAGTCTTGGTGGGAGTGTGAGGGGGCGTGTAGGGAGGCGCAGGCTGGGAATGGGAGTGGGAGTGACGGTGTTTGCCTTGTGAAGAGACACTGCCTCTGTGAGATGATGTGCTTCCCTGGCTGCTCTGCTGCCTCATAGTCCGCGCCTCCTTCTTTGGTGGCCCGGCGCCGCCACCTCCACCTCCTCCTCCTGTCATCACCTCATCATGGTCTTTGCTGAGGCTGCGGGTTCGCTGAGCCTTGCTGACCTCCTGCCCTGGTTGGGTCATGGCACTCTGCAGCTCAGTGCTCAGCTCGCTGTCCTGGAAGGTGCTCATCTTTGGAGACATGACCTCTGCAGAAAGAGAAAGAAAGCCTTAAAATGAATAAGACTATTAATCTTAATAGGACAGGAGGTCATGACCGCACTGAACTTTGTAACACACACACACTCACACAGTACTTTTCATTATCAAACTATTCATCTGCTAGCTCACCGTCTGGAGGTGGACTGTCCATTGACATGACTTCCTGCTGCTGCGTGATTGGCGGTGGCTTCTTTCTGAGGGAGCCCCGACCTTCTGAACTGCGCTGCATTTCAGCCAGTCGCTTGACAGCCAGCATCAGCTTCTTCTGGTGGCCTGAAACAATGAAAGATTGGAAATATGGTTCTTGTTCTGTTGAGATAATTAGAAGAAATCCAGTCAATTAAAATAATGTTTTTATCCACAAGTCATATTTTCTATTATCATCACATAAGTAGATTGTCATACATATGACTGATCACATGAATAAATTATATTGTTAGAATTTAAAAATCAGCAACTGAGAGTGACTGGCTAGCTTAGCTTAAAACATATGCTAACTCACATGCTGTTAAATGCACTGAGCACTGGCTTATTCAACAAGCTTCCTAGCTAAAGCTAACTTTCCTCATAGAACACCAGCTCCTGCATGTCATGTTATTTATCCTTATACCGTACTGCAAATTGCTTTAGCATGACTATATTAACTGTAACAACGACTAAAGCCTTCTTGTCGCCAAGCTAATGCTAATGTAGTTAGCTGATAGACATCCATACTTCTATCCTCATAACATTATTTTATTGTTAAGTGCATTTCTCTTGTTTTCATGAAGGACTACAAAGTTGCACAGGTGCAATGATTCAATTGAAATGAAAGAATAATTCAAATAAAACGAGCTGGTTTTACTCTGTGGAGTAAAAATTGAGGTTTGAATTTATGTTATCAACAGATTGTTGAAGGAAAAGTATATTCTGTTACATGACAGACTCCAGTGCTCTGCAGTAGCTATGGTAGCTACAGCACAGGGTGGTTATGCTCTGAAGTGACAAATGTATCTCAGTGTGTATCTCACCCAGTTTGGTGATGCCTATTTCCTGCAGGTCCTCCCAGGTGATGTCGGTGATGAATTCAATATTCTCGTAACCATTCTGCACTAACACCTGGTGGTACTGGCTCAGACCAATAGCAGACAGCCACTCTCCCAGACTGGCCTATAGGAACAGCAGAAACATGACTGCTCACCAGGCTACAGCTCACATCAGTGCTGGTAGCTTGCATTGAGACTCGGCATTGAACTGGTCAGTGAACAATGTTGTTGTTGTGTGTGTGTGTGTGTGTGTGTGTGTGTGTGTGTGTGTGTGTGTGTGTGTGTGTGTTGAATATTACTCACAGGTTTCTGCTCAGGCAGCCACTCGGTGACACTTAGCTTGTTAATCTCTGATGTCATCTTCTTTCTGTGACCCGGTTTAGTTATCCCAATGGCTGTCAGATCCTTCGCACATAAGAAAACACACACACACACGCATACACACACAAGTGAGATAGCGTAGTGGCATGTTCAGGCTTTTTCCTTCACAAAGTGAATTCAAATCTCTCCAAGACTCCAGCAGTCTCTCTCACTCACTAACACACACGCACACACACACACAGAGGGAAACTTGCAACACAAAGAAACAAGTGACAGCGTGACATCTGATGAAAGCGTCTGCCAGTTGAGGAGAACAGAGCAGGAATGTAAATGTCTCAAAATCATAAGAAAAGCAAAGGAGGCAAAAGCAAATGTCTGCAGTGGAAAGGAAGCAGCTACAGAAAGAAAGAAAGAAACAGCTCAGTTCTCACTCAAGAATCATTTAAATGAATTTCTTTACACTTGTTGCTCCTGTCATAACTGAAATATGTGATATAAAACACGGCGTGCAGATATATTTGGGATTATAATTAACGAACAAACACAAGTGCACCATCCTGTCGGTGTCTGTCTACTTTTGTTTTACTGTGTTTCACTGGTAGTTGTGGTGGACTCACAAGACACACACGTAGACCAACATACATGAACACTCACCACACACACACACACACACACACACAGAGGGTTGCATAACTCATAAATGCAGGTGCGGCACAAACATACAGCAGAAGAGGCCTAGATTTAGATTTCTCACAACACCCTTTTGAAGTCAGCTGAGTTCTGCATGCACAGCACAGTGTGTGTGTGTGTGTGTGTGTGTGTGTGTGTGTGTGTGTGTGTGTGTGTGTGTGTGTGTGTGTGTGTGTGTGTGTGTACAAATAATTTATGTGTTCCATAAATTATTTGTATGGAGGTGAGTGCGACAGAGAGCATCTGTCTAATTCCTCGGAGCAGGCAGCAGCAGCAGTGTGAAGGTGATGGGGAGGTCAGGAGGTTGTGTGGATATGTTGAGTTTACTTTGTATATTTGGTATTTTAATTCAAAATTCCCTTTGTGGTTCAGTTTGTAATTCAGACTGAATTCTGATTGGTGCCATTTGCACAAATGATACAGCTACATGAAGGAGTATTGCTGGGAATTTAACTTCAATATAACAATATGATCTTACTGCATATTTACTTGTCTAAATATTAAGTTCATAGAGGGACTCCAGCTTTACATTTTATACATTTTGGAGGTGTACATTCTGAGACGTCCTCACTTTTAAGATGGGTCAAGCTATAAAATTTCCCATAATGCAAATACCTTAAATCCCTACAGTGGGCACAAAGGCTCATTGTAATCCACAGGAACGCGACAATCATTTTAGCACCTAGCGTACTCTACAAGGAGCAACATTAGCATTCCTTTTGAGTCACATTCTGGCTATTTGATTAAAGCAATGTATGTATTTACAGGCATTTTAGATCCGCTCTCCACCAGCTTTGGAGAAACATCTCTGCATCTTTAGAGATTCTCTTCACCCAGCAGTCATTTACTTCTGCTTTCGGCTGTTCCTTGCAAACACCAGGTTCTATTTGATGGAATTGGTTAAGTATGTTGCCTGTACGGTTAACATGAAGCTGCCAGCTGCTAGCAGCCAGTAGCTTAGTGAAACACTGTGAAAACCTAGTCTTTGTGCTCAGCTACACAGCTGCTTCAATTGCGCCATCAAAAGGCCTTTTCAAACATTTCTACTTTTTAAGATAAAGTAGACATGGTCCAGCTCCAATGCATTAATGGATAGAATGCTTTATTTATGCTCTATGCATCAACTGCTGTACATTTTGAGTCCACCCCGCCTTTTACATATTTTGAATGGACTAGATAGATAATTACTGATCATATTTTTTTGTAAATTGTACTGTGCGGTGCGGTGGACCGTTGGACCCAGAACATTATTTTTTGACTGTTGTCAGAGAGATCGAGCAGGTCAATACATGGTCGAGGGTGACGGGTGCAATCAGGAAAAGTTTGGAAGGAGGTAGGGAAAGGGCAACTCAGATCAGTTTAACTGCTCACTTGAGAAGTTTCAAGGGAAATGATACACATGCATCGTGGAGACATCAAGGACAGCACAAATTAAAGTCGTGCAGACTTGTTTCCATTGTGGTCCTTGGAGGTGCCTGTGACCTCTCTGGGGTTCAGGGGTCGGGGGTCAGTTGCCTTACCTCCGGGGTCATTCGGCTAATGGTGGGCAAGTCATACCCAGCACCCAGGAAGTTTGGAGCGTAGACCTGCAGCTGAAAGTCGCTCAGCCATTGGACAACGGCCTCTGAGCTCTACGGGAGAGAAGACAGGGTGCATGCTGTCACTGGCTCCGTGTCTGCTTCTTCAACAGCCACTTTTTCTCAACAGGGCCAAACAGGGGCCACAATTTCGATACTGTAGCAAGGAACTGTTACAAATTGTCTTTCTACCTTTACTAATGCCACAAAGACTAAACCTTATACATTAATTCATGACTGTAATGATTCAGTGGCATTAAATTAAATGAATTAGTCCAGGTTAGCCCTGCTTGGCCCAGGAGTGAAAACCAGGCTAAAGTTAGGAAGGAAAGAGGCCCTGGCTGCAAAATCTCAAATGTAGCAAAAGATTCAGATTAGCAGCAGAGAGCTGATCTACATTTGACACTTTACAGCTGGAATGTAAAGAAAATAACAGAAGTGAAGTCTTTTTTGTACCAGAAGGCGAGAAGCCACAAAACTCTATATAAGTATATATTATTATTATATATTTAAGTGCACACACTCGTTATCACACACGATAAGACTGATTCCTCAATCATGCCACAGTTCTATAGCGATTTCCTGTTCAACAGATGTTGGTTTAAATCTTGAGCCTTCTAAGATGAACAACAAAATCTGAACCTGAGCTCAAGACTTCTGCCGTTAAATGCTAACTGTAGCTGAAGCTGCCATAGCTGTGTGACAAATATCAAAACACGTACAAGAGATATGATCATGCAAATAAACATGTTCGTATATATGATTTTATCTTCTGAGACTCTAGATGATCCTTTGTGAAAGTTATGTAGCAGCAGCGTCACACAGCTGATTGATTTTGACTGGACAGTGTCTCCTAACAAGCGATTTACACATGTTTTAAGTCCTTACTAATTAATACACTCCAACATTTTAATGGTGGAAGCTCATGTTGGAAATCGCTAGTGCTTAACTAGAGTGTTAAGAAGGACTCAACACACAGAATTAGAAACGAGTGTCTGAATAGGTGGTGCATCCCACTCCTGATCTGCTGTGAGCGACCACAGATATGCAACCTGGTGGAAACAGTGGCTGGTTTGCTGCAGTGTCCTGCTCTGAATGTTGACAGCAGGAGCAGAGCTACATGACTGAGTGCGACTGTAAAACCACTGCATGACTTCTTCCCACGCGCTCCGTTTGTCTTTAATGTCCCACATCCCTCCTGTCGTTCTCTGCTCTGCCTGTCTCCTCTTCCTCATCTTTCCCCAAAACCCTCCCCCTCCACACTGCTCCTCAGTGCTGATTGGTTTTCCCTTCCGCCTTTCATCCTCTTTACCCTGCCGAGGGAAATATATCAGGGCGATTGGTGCTGAGGAATCAGAACTCTAGCTAACAGATGGCTGTGAGAACATGGCTTATATGACAGCACACACACAAACACACACACACACACACACACACTGCAGGCGTGCGATGCACACACACACACACACAACCACCACGACCACCTGCTATTTAAATATGCTCATTGGTTTATCAAGCTTGAAATCATTATACAATGAGACATGAACTTAAATGTGAGCCCACACATGTATACAAACACACACTCTCTCACACACACATACACACGCGCACACACTCAACAGTAAATAACAGCTTACTGTACATGGTGTAAGCTCAGATTTCACAGTTCTTGTGCCAAGCTATTCCGCCTACGACATGCATACTGCTGGGCACCTGCCAGCACACGCACACACACACACACACACACACACACACACACACACACACACACACCCACCCCGATATCTCAACTAGAGTTATGCCTGCCTGAGGCACACCTACCAGCCATCAATTATCTCTGAAAAAGAAGAAAAATACCGCAATGGAAGAAGAGAAGCTGCAACTAAGGACATGAACGATGGATAGCAGGTAGAAGATAAACAGGAGATGGACAGGACTCTCGTTCTTTCTCTCTCTCTCTCTCACACACACACACACACACACACAGAGGATTCCCTGTTCACAGATTTGAACAAGATGAAGCCGGAGATCTTCCATTCACACACTCACCGTGTCATGGCTGCATCCGAACACTCTCAGCACGGACGAGGCCAGCTGTGAGAGAAACCGCTGGGACATCTTGGCGTGTGTGTGTATAAATATATATAGTCTGTGTGTGTGTGTGCGTGTGTGTATGTGTGTACAAGAGTGAGAGGGTTGTGGTTGAGGTGACTGACGAGCTACATTCTCATCATGCTGCAGTTAGATGTTGATTGTATGTTTGTATGAAAGAGGGAGAGAGGACTGGATCTGTGGGAGTTTGGGACTGTCCTACCTTCCCTTCGCCTGGGACCTCCCCCTTCCTGGTTGCCGTGGTGTCGTAAGGCGGCGCTTCATGGAGTGGACAGCCCGATTGGCTTGATGTCCGAGATGAGCTGGCGGAGCCTGCTGGGACAAATACCATTGGCCAATTTCAAGCTGTCACCCTATCACCGTGAACTTCCGACTGACCATCAGACGATGTGACTTTACTCTGCTGACCTTTCCACCAAAACTGATTTCTGGTCAGTCTCCTTTGTTGCTTTTAAACCAATCGCATTCTTCATCAAACCTTCTTACCCAATCACACCCTTCTACACTTCCTCCTACATCCCCTGCCTTGGCCATCTGTCTGTTGAACCAGCCAAGTTCTGTGTGTGTATAAGTGTGTGTGTTTGTGTGTGTGTGTGTGTTTATAAGTGATATAATGTCATTTCTTAAAAGAGCAGTGGATTATGACTCTTATTTTTCAAACCCAACTCTTTCTCCTTAGTTTTAATCCTTTCCTCTCTCTTTGAATCCCTTTCCCTTCCCCTCGTTCTCACTACTTTCACAGCTCCAACACTTGCAAACATACAGTAGTTACTGTGCTAAATCATGTCATCCAGATTTAAATCTAAGATCCTACAGGGAACCTGAAGTGGAAGTGGTTTGAAGAAGGACCACTCTGTTTAGGTCCCTGTTGTACCTGCAGGCTGGTCCACAGACTTGGACTGCTCCAGTAGATGCTCCTTGGCTTTGGCAGACTGGGACAAGACTGTGGCGAGAAGCTGCAAATACACAAATGCATCCACATGAGCAGGCAGATAGTGACGTGGGTTTTGTTGCATAAACAGCAACAATTATCGGTTTTTTGACCACTCAGGGAGCGATGACTCAAACTGTGAGCACAACATGTTATCAACTCTGTAGCTAACGTGTTGAGCTGGGGTTTATCTTGGGAACACCTTTCTCTGTGTAGACTTGCAGAGACATTTACATGCATCTTCTGAGAGGTATCAACCCTTATATCTCAGCAAACTGTTACCTACTGATACACCCAGCAGATACAAAGCAATCATACTATTCATCGGAGTCATGTTTCTGGCCATATGTTCTACTTCATTGTTCTGTAGTTCAATTTTGGTTCTTGCTGACTTCTGAGAGAAATATCTGCCTCTTTAACTGCTCAACAATCCACCAGGTTCACCAGCTAGTTGCTACCTTCATCTGTCTGCCATTTGGTGCTGGGCATGTAGGGTACACCATGTTCACCAGAGGTTTATCACTGACAGCAGCGATTGAAGTGAAAGTAAATCAAAAACGTATAGTTTTGGGTCTAAAACCAAAACAGTGAGCTGAAAGAAGCTAAAATGCACCATTTGTACTATTGTTTTTGCAAAAATATTGATAAGGTCAGCTTTAATGACACTGGTTTGAGTTACATGGCACCAGGTTGACAGTAGAGTTAAGAAATATCAAGATATTTTATCAGGGCCATGTCTGCCAATTGACGTGTTTAAATGTAGAGCAAGTGTAGCACAAGTGAAAAAGATTAATAATTCTGTAATAATTAAGTTACTCAGCAAAACAAACCAGTTTAAGCTACAGCTAGCCAGTATGAGCTAATGGTCATTCCAGACCAAGTCAGGCCATGGCTGTAAAACTCCTGAGTGTATTGATTCAAGCAAGGATGTGTTTTATCACTGATGAATTGAAATGTTTAATTCATTTAAATGTCACGTGATTTCATAGAGTACACACAGTCATTGAGTTACTTATCTTGGATGAGTTAAATCTTCTCTAAATCATAATATACGTGACATAAAACCTAGTACCAGCAAACTTCATCCCCTATCACCTGCAGTGGGCCTCAGCAGCATTAAACCTCTACACAGGAATGAAAACAAATAGCTGGGTGGGTTCTTCTTTGCCTCCTCATTAAGAAACAAAAGAAAGT
Source organism: Datnioides undecimradiatus (assembly GCA_008933995.1). Lineage (NCBI taxonomy): Eukaryota > Metazoa > Chordata > Actinopteri > Lobotiformes > Datnioididae > Datnioides > Datnioides undecimradiatus. Next base: position 3,533,915 of record WARS01000048.1, read on the forward strand.
GCCGATTCTAAAACCACATCATCTTAGATAAGACTGATCTCTGTAGGAAAGTCTGTCTGACAAAGAGAAGATCCATGCTGGTGATTGGTACATTAATCATGCTTAAACCCTGGTTCTGCAGCCTGCAGCACAGGCACTGCAATAAAAATCTGACTGAGGTGAATGCAGTGGGACGCGGAGAAGACAGATGCTACTAGTCAGTTTGGGCGGCAGCTGGGTCTAATTCTGCTGTGTGGATGTTTTAACAGGTTTAAAAAGTGTCTCACTTGCAGTTTTGTGAACAGGATGTTTGCTGAAATGAACGACAGCTGGCTGTTCAATGAATTAATAACCACGCTGACAGACAGCGTCAGAACATAAACGGTAAAATGCGGTTGTACTGTAAATACGCATCTAGGAGTGTATTAAAGTGCAGGGATGGTGACGAGCCTCTAAAAGAGATCTTCATGTTAAAGACGGGGACTGTATGAGAGAACAGGATGTAGCAGCCGTGACATCGCCTGTTGGTTTGTGGATGACTGTTTTGAAGGCAATCTTGGTTTGTTGGAGCCATATTTGGATGAGAGGGTTGAGCTAAGGAGGAGCGAAGGGTGGATCTGACTAAATTCACCCCAGGCAATATGGTACGCCTCTGTCCTAATTCATAGTTGCCATGGTGACTTATCAATCACAAGTTAGATATGCCCTGAAGCATACACTGTATATGTTCATTTTCCTCTAAATGGGACCATCATTTACAAATTGAACATCATTCTGTATTGAAGAGGACTTGGAACCTACCATAAACTCATTAGGATGATGTTTCCTCAGGTAGTAAATCATTTTCTAATAATCATGGCCATCTGTCTTTTCAGACCTGTGCTTACTTCTTTTCAACAGTCTACGATTAGAGATTCTCCAAGATATGGCAAGTACACTGATGCATCTAAAGCATATGATTCATAATACTTCCAAAGCCATTCCACCCATCAGGTTCTCTGTGAAAACATCTGCGACTGTGATGTTTTTTCACAGTTAACAAACCCAATAAAGGCTTTGCGTTTAGTTTGAGCTCCTGTCTGTCGAACACTTCTCATAACTTTCGGTGTTCTGGCTGACCTTGTTAACAGCTTTGCTTTGGCAGCTTCATTTTGCATGATTTGCTAAAAAATGACATAGAGATATTAGGACATATCGTGGGGACACAGGACTTTCCTAGAAAGAAACGCTCCAGTGAAAGTATGTATTCATTCATTATTTAGCAGTGGTGGAAGACTCAGATTACGTCAGAGTTAGTACTACAGTAAACACTCCAATACACTCAGTAAATAACCCCAGATTCAAGTAAAGGTCCTGAAGGAAAATGAAATTGAAATAACAGATGTCTAATCAGCTCAGTGTATTTAATGTACTGAAATTAAAACTCTGAGATGTTGTGAATCGTTAGACAAAGGCTGGGAACCTCTGACTGAATCTGTAACAATGCATTCCATGTGTTTATTGGTTTATTATATTGTTTTTTTAAATGAAGGTAACATGCAACTGAAGGTGCAAAATCAATCTAGTGAGAAAAGAGTAGAGTATGTTGCTGTACCTGAAATATGGTGGGGTGAATAATACTTAGCTGCTTTTGTTATGATTAGTATGCACAAAACGAGGCTGCAGTGTGTGTGTGTGTGTGTGTGTGTGTGTGTGTGTGTGTGTGTGTGTGTGTGTGTGTGTGTGTGTGTGTGTGTGTGTCCTACCTTTACCCCCTCAGCCTGTGCATGGAGGATGTGTGCTGCACTGCCGGCACTCTGGCCGCTGCCTGACGACCTCACACTGGTCACACTGCCGGAGCTACCCACGCTGCTGCGGTCACCACCTGCAACACACACACACACACACACACACACACACACACACACACACACACACACACAGACATACACACAAATGCGCACACGCATGCATTCACACAGGCATGCATCCACCCAAACAATATGTATAGATTTTTGTCCATACAAATGCACACATGCAACAAACAGATGGATGCATACAGTCACGCGCGCGCGCACACACACACACACACACACACGCGCACACACACACACACACACACACAGGCACACACACATTGAGTGGTTTAGCTGATATCCAAAGCAACGTGGTAACAGGTGTGACTCTCCATTGAAATGCACTGGGCAGCGTGTGACTGGATGGACAGGACGGACAGACGGGCAGACAGGGTGACGGACGAGTGAGCGACAAATTCTGGAGAAGACAGGACACACTTTTCACTTACATGCGCACACACACACACACTTTTGTCTTACTCATCCTCTCTCTTTCCTCCTCACGTTTCTCCCTCACGCAAACACGTCTCCATACGTCCAGTTGGAAAGACACAGACTGTAGACCAATGCAGATGGCTGCAGTCCTACACATAAGGCCACTGAGTTCAGCTAAGCTTTAGATGGAGGGATAAAGCAGGACATGGGGGGCTGTCAGGAAACAGGTCAAAGAGTATCTGAAACCCTACAAACATCACATTTAGCCCAAAGAAATGTCTGGATTCTGCTATTGGGGACACATGGAAAGCAGTGCCAGGCAGAAGAGCCTTTTTGTTGATCGGACATCAGATACTGTTTGACCCCTGGTCGGAGTCTCAGGAGTTGGGGTTTGAGGGCCTCAGCGCAGCGCGGCTTAGTTACCTGCCACGGGCTTGCGCAGTACCCAGATCTCTTCGTTGGAGCCTCCATGGGGCCCGCTGGATGGGGTGGGAGAGCTGTGAGGACTTGCCTCTGAGCCGCGGCAACCTTTAACACAGAACACCACTGTTAGCCGCTAAGCGACCCTAAACTGGCCTTGGAGGCATTTTTCTTGGCCTTTTGCCATCAAACACTTGATTTAAGCCAGTAACTACCACTGTATTTGTCAACACTAGGGCAGGAGAACAGGCTAAAAATACAAAACTAACAAATTAATAACTTATGAAGTCGATGGCTAACGTGTAACAGTTGCCCATACATAATTTGAGAGACATGGTGCTACATTAGTGTTAATTTACAGTTTTTCTTCTGCCCGAATGAATATAAGTCTAATATTCACTTTCCCTTTATCTCTGATTTGGAAAATATTTAACCCTTTAGCTGTTAATTGCGCCACTGTGTTCAACTTTGTCCGTCTGCTGTTTCATCAGCTGCTGGTGTTAGCTAAAGTGGGGCGTAAAGCCAAAAGAGTTTGCTAAAAGAGGCCAAAACTTAAAAAAAAAAAAAAACCTGAAGGAAACTCAGTAATTCTCTGTGGGGTCATCACTGTAAATAGCCTTTTTTAAATTAAAAAATATAAAATAATTAACAATTTGAGTAATTGTTCATATAAAAATATTCACAAGTGCAGCTTTAAAGTTACACTCAAACCATTACTGGCTTCCCCGTGTCCCTCAACTTGAATCTGATACTACGACAAAAACCATTTACAGAACATTTACAGTATTGAATTACAGTACTATGTAAATTACATTACATTATTAGCATTAGTTTAGGTTTTAGTCATGTAGTTATGTCACTCATCTAAATGTGAAGTATTAGACATTCCCACTTAGAAAGCATCAATGCTAGAAACAGTATTTGGCTCCTAGAAATACTTGCATGGCAGACTCACGTCACTAATGACTGACGCTCCAAATTACTTTTGCAGATTACAAGCAGTGGAATCTAGTTGGTAGTTTTAGAAAAAGAGAAGGGTTAAGTGGGGTTAATTAAATAATAATTTCCAAACATAGCCGCGGGAAGGCAAAAATTACAGTGGGGCCAGTAGGAGAGCAGGATGATGGGGTAAAGGCGGGTAAGAGCGGGTATTCTTCTAAAACTCGCTTCCACACCACACTTTCATTCTCACATCCTCTCTCTCTCACACACACACACACACACGTACACAGAAAAAATACAGCATATATAGAAATATGAAAACATTTATATACCCATAGTACATAAATAAATCCATAACATGTATATCCGTGTATACACATATATGCCATAATGTACATACACATACATATATAATGCATCCGTACGTGTGTGATTATATATGTAAGCCTGGTCAGAATGGGGCTGCTGTAGTGCATTTGGAGAGTGTGATAAACCATTATAACCACCTTAATGAGGGTTTATAAATGGTTTATATGTGTAAGCCAGCAGTGCTCCAGAGAAACACACACATTAAGAGGTTTCATTTGCTTTCATGTAAGGTTGCAGCTCCTTCTTGTGGCCATTTTGCATCCCTCCAAGTGACCTCAACTAAAGGACAGAGGGTCTGGTTTCAAAGACAAATCCCGTTTTCAACCAGCGTGATCAAGGGAAAAATCAATTGGCCCGATGTTGCATTCAATTTTTTTCTTTACTTGAGTGTTGCACCATTTTTTGGACCCACTGCGTGACAGTAAAATTTGTCTTAAAGGGATTTAATCTCCTGGAGGAAGCAAAATGGTGTCCAGTGAAGGCGCCTGTTCAGTACAGAGTACAGAGTTCACAGTTTACAGTCGGTGAATACCTTACCTGCAGAACATCCTGGGTGACATTTTCCAACAGTGTATTTGGGTCTCTTACGCAACACTTGACATTTTATAACTTGCAAATCTTTGCATGTTTAACATATTTTGCTTGTTACGAGTGAATAAGCATTATTCCAGATATAATATCTTATTGGATTCTTTTCAGCTAGGCAGAAAATATCACCCATTCGTGTCAGAAAAGATAGTCTTTTAAAATAACTTCCTCAACTAAACCTCTGATCTGAGTGAATCATGCATTTTTCCGACAAAAATTATATTTTTATCCAAACTAACACGATGCCGAAACACATTCTGGTTGTCACTTTTGCAAAACCTGATGTAGACTATCAATTTTTCCTTAAATACTCCCTCTCTCAATCACCGCACACACACACACACACACACACACACACACACACACACACACACACACACACACACACACACACACAGTAAGGGTATAAGTTCAAGCCAGTGGGTTAAAGTGGTGTTAAAATGGTCAGACGTTACAATAACAGGGTGAGAACGGAACGTAAAAACACAGTTGTACACACAGTCTGGTCAGGAGAGAGTTGCGTATGACGTGTGTGTGTTTAAGAAACTAGCAGGGCCGGTTTGGTGGTTGGGACAGTCATATAAAGGGGAAGAGGAGAGAACAAAGAGGGAAAAAGCGAAGGAAAAAGGAACTGCAAAAAAAACAAAGAACCAAGACATTTAACTGAGGCACAAAGCAACTCAGGTGGACAAAGGTCTGTGGTAAAATGTTGAACTCTCTTCCCGCCTGGCATCTATTCCTTCTGACTAGCAACGGAATTCACAGATGATTCCTCTCTGGGTTAAAATAGCAGTATGGCAAGCACATCCTAAAAACACAACACTGTACTAACATTAGCACTGTATCAGCTGTTTTGACGTTCCTTTCCTACAAAGCTGTTTTCATATTGACATAAATGGTAAAACTGTGACAAAACCTGCACAAAGTGGAGACGACTTTGTAATATTCATATAGTAACGTGTTATTAGAGAGCAGGCAATGGATACATTTAAGTGCCTGAGGTGTTCATGTGGTTAGGTTTGGCCCGACTGAGCCTCATTCTAGAGCTACTTAACATGAAACTGTCCGATTAGTTGCATTAGTAGCGCTGAAATGACGCAACTGGCATGAAGTACGGCGGATCCCGCCACTGAGAAAGACAACTACTATACAGAAAGGTAACATAATCTAAATGAACTGAATGTAAAACTGCACTGACAATTGAAGGCCATCATCAGGCCTGTATCAAAAATGGGATTTGATACTTGTTGTGTACAACCAAGGGTTAGGGCTTTAAACACTAATTAATTACAACAATTAGCAGTGTTGCTAGCATCAATAAGTTTCACCACAGTAGCGTATAGTATAGAAGGTGTTCTGACACATCTTTGTAGCTACCCTATTGACTGATCTGCATGTAGCCCAGGAAAACAATAAAGGCTGCAATCAACAGAGATGCATTGATAAGGGTAAATAAAAGTGTATTAAATCACATTTAGAATGTATCCAAACACTTCAAAAGTACCTTCAAGTGATCTATTATGCAACATGGTTTTTGGTCATATGTCATTTGACTGTCTGTATTAACATATTTGAAGCACAATGGCCAAGAATTATTTCTCTAGCCCTGCATATTGTTTTGGACTCCTGTCTACAAGCTGGCCCTGGCTCTCAATAATGGAGATGACGACAGCAAAAACAGAAAAACAAAAGTTACACAGTGTGAGCAACACAATTACACAACGTCACATAAATAATGATCCAGAACAGAAAACTTCAATGGATGCCTTCTTAGAACATTTAAAACATCAATTAGAATCTTACATATCCAATCAGAAATAGAGTTTTTATATTACTACATAAGGTAACAGCAGAGGAAAGCATCTTTTGAAGCTTTAATAATAATAATAATAATAATAATAATAATAATAATAATAATAATGAAAAGGGGGCGTGTACCTGGGGCAGTGGGTGTGTCTCCCTGTGGAGTTGTCACGGGCGACTTGTTATAGCCAAAGGAAGTGAAAAGTGGAAGCAGTGGCTGATGGGAATGTGGTGGAGGAGGAGGCGGTGGAGGCAGGATATGGATCTGATGGAACGTGGTGTCGTTGCCGTTGACTACCGCGTTGGCAGGGGCAACCGTCGCCGGAGGAACCAGCGGTATCTTTTGAAACTGTTGAGTGCAAATGACTGTGCTGGCCAAACCTAGATAACACCCACCGTGACGACACACCGACACACACACAACCAGCCAACAGTGAACCACCGCCACGGAACAAACAGACGACAAAACAGAGAATTACACGTAAGAAAAAAGGGGGGAAAAAGAAAATTAAAAACAAAGGCTGAAGTTCCAAAATCAAACAAAGAAATCAAACATGGTGCAGGACACGGCTGATGTCAGAGAGAGGACAGACAAATGTGGCCGTTGCTGAAATGAAATATGTGTAGAGGTGAACAGGGAAGTGATGGATGGAGGAAGCAGAGATCCCATCAGCTGATAATCAACCAACACTGAACACTGATTCTTTCTTACTCCTAAGTCTGTTTTTTACATTGTCGCTATTTTGTGATCGTTATCCTCCATTGGATGCTGTTAGCTACTAACATACAACGTGCACATGCAACTGGTTTTGCAAAGGGTGTGGTTCCACTTGCCATACATCTGCCATAACTCCAAATAAGTTGCTTAGCATTGTTCAGCAAATTAATATATATATTGAATTTTACAGTGCTAACGTGATCATTGCATGAAATGGCACACTTAACAAACTAGCTGTTGTGCTAATAACTTGCTGTGGCGTGGTGTATCTGAGTTGGCCTAGGTAAGCTAACTGTATAACTGATGGGTACAGATGTTCTATCTGACAATTAACAGCTTCAGATTGCTCTCACTAACACTATGCTACGGACAGTGAAATGGATGTTAAACTAGCCTGGCTGGCTAGTCTGGCTGAGCTGTTGCAGGCTTTCACACTTTAAAAACACAGACCGTGTTGATGTAATGTGTAGAGTTTGGATCATCCGGGTCCATTTTGCATTTCGCTGTAGTTTTATCTGTGCAATACTGTGCTGTGCTGCAACATTTACTCAGACAATCACATGTGTCTTTGTAGCTGCAACAACATACATGACACTGTAACTTTGTGAATGACGCCTTACAAGCAAGTTTGGCCAATCAACGGGTGCCCTACACTGCACTCGCCCTTTTGATTACAGCATTGTGTGTAAGCCATCAATTCAGTTCAGCTCTGAAAGCTCTTTTTCTGCCATGTGTACAGCCACAACACACACCTGAAAGCTAGCTGTCAGTACTGCTGATACTGCTGTATCACTGTCAACATACAGTACATTGCATACTTATTCTGCATACATGTGGCTGTGTATGAATCTTAAATAGATCAATATGGTGAAAGTCTGTTTCACTTTCTCCAAATGCGTCAGTATGTCAGTTAGCATCCAAGCTCTGGATCAAAGACCGCTGGACCATTGTGTTTGGGAATATTTAAAATATCCCAAATGCTTCACCATAAAACATTTACAGCTTGCAACAAGGACCTAAGAGCCGCAGTCTCTTGTGACTGGTTATGGACTTGAGTCAGGAGCATTTGAAGCTTAGGTAAAGTTAATGAATTGACCAGTTCAGAAAAACATTTTGTTCATTTTTGTATCTAACTGATGTCCTAATTGGCCATTTTTGGCTAACGTAGCATCCCTGATAGAGTTAAAAGGAGGCGCTAATGAGAGGTAGAGTGGATGAGCACAGTGACTGGGGGGGATGGTGGGGGAAAAGAATAATTAAAAATTGATGAAAAACAGTTGAGTAAGTGAATCCTCTTGCTAAAACAGCTGCTGGAGCCCCAAGTGTGAGTGTGGAAATGCAAGCTGAGCGAGGGTGCTCCAGCTGTTTTACTGTATCCACAGCTGCTTTGTAATGCACTGCAGGTGAGGCCAGATGCAAGCCACAGTGGCATTTTCCTTGACTAGGGGCAGGTCCCAGAGTGGTTAGATGGACTGTACAGGACATACAAGTGAAGAAGAGAATGGTGAGCAGAAAATGTGACTGCACGAGAGGGGAGGGATAATGCGAGTGAGAATAATGTGATCACAGGGGATGGAGGCACATTATAACAGAGAGTCCGATATACTGACTTAGTAGACATGTAGACATAATACAACAGAGAGACAGACAGACGGACAGAGATACTAGACCTACAGACAGACACCAATAGACAGTTAAAAACATCTGAGCCTGTGTGTGACTGTGCAATGACACTTTGGGATGATGGGATGGATGTGCATGTGCTCTGTAGATCTCACCAGAGAGGTAAAAAGCTCACAATGGTGATATGAAGGAAAGCAGTTAAAATAACGTGCACAGGTTTTGGGAGCTTGATAGATTAGCTGGTCAGCTTGCCTGTGAAGTCATGAAAACATAGAGATGGCACCAAAATGTAGGCAGATCTTTGATTTGATCAGGATACACCGCATTGCTTGTTAGCTTTCTTGCTGCCCGTTAGCTTGTTAGCTTTGCTTAGCACAGGCACAGATGGATTTACACTTGAGTTTCTGAGATCGGACAAATGAGATGTAGTGTAGGATTGGTGAACTTTAGGGGCTAAGCTAAACTGAGATAAGCTAAGATAAGCTGAGATAAATTAAGCTATTTATCATAGAGAAATGTGAGTGCTATCAATTTAATCATCTTACTGTAAGAAACAAAGTAAAGTGGCTATCAGTTAATGTTCAGCCATTGGTTTACATCTGCTTTCTGTGTAAAAAGTTTATATTTCTGACAGGTATCAGAAGTCTTTAAACTTTGAATTTAATATTACAACCATCAATTCTTGAAGCCAACAGATACTTTACCTGTTGGTTTCTCTAATCCAGTCATTTATTTTTTGAAAATTCTAGTGTAAATTACTGAAATATCACAGTAGATTGATGAAAAGTGTGATAAAATGAAATCTACTTCCTCTACATAAAACTTTCATCTTAGATTTTAACAGGTTGATCCATTTCCTAATTTAACAGGTTAATCCATAATCACTGTTGCACAATCAGTCACCATATATAGTCCATATATATACCATATATATACAGCTTTAGTGAGGCCCTAAATCAAATACAGAATATACAGTATATACTGTCAGCCAGTGTTGCCTGATTGCATGATTACATGATAGTGGTGGCGAATAACAACTATAATAGGAAAATTGGACACATTATGGTTCAAGTGATGACCTGCTAATGTTTTTCTTGGAGCAACAAATGCTTAATAATGTCAGTTGTTTTAAGTCTTTGTGCTAAGCTCAGCTAATTTACTGCTGACACATTTACAGCTTCACATTTGCAGATATGAGAGTGGTATCAATCTTCTCATTAAGGTTTAGGGAAGGAAGCATATATTGTAGAAACATTTGCACTGCTATCATTCAGCAGGTGATGCAGGAAGGAGAAAGAGAATATCAGACAGGGAGACGTGGAGGATTTGGGTGTCGATACTCTCATTACTTAACAGGCGCTTTATCATCAGGCTGAACTCCTACAAACTTTGTGTGTTCGTGCACGTAGAGGTGTAGTATAGTTAAAAATTCAGGCTGTGCAACTAAAATGGGTCATGAAACATCAAGCTTGGATCACACATTTAATGCGGAGATGACAGCTGTGGGTTTGGTACCATTGGTACAGAGGCCTTCCCTCCCAGCGTGTGTGATGAAAGAGATGAAATTCTCAGATTTTTATTCTAACCTGTCTCTATCCAGGGAGCGTTAACTAATGAAAGGTTAAGTCTTCCTCATAGATCATTATTCATTCACTTAGCTTCACTTTCTTCATCTTCTTCTTCTTTTTCTATCGTTCTCCAAGTTCTTCTTCTGTGTTTAGTCCAAATATGCGGAATATATTCCCATGATAATCGGCTGACACTTAATCCCCACTGTCAGCTTGGCTGCGATTTTAATAGAAACTCCAACACATTCACTACATACGCACACACATAGGACTGCACACACACCTGTGCGTTTGCTGATGACTTCCACCATGGTGGACGGGAAGTAGCCCACCCGATCATTTCCTGTTCGGTTGTCGTGGATACACCCTTTCCAGCGACCGTCAGGGTGCTGCTCCAAAACCTGTCAGATTTCACAAACACACAAATGAACATTGGTTTATTGTTTTCATTATTTTTTATAATAAGAGTATAATTGCATATAATATTGTGCCAGCAGACTTAACGCTGAGTCTTCTGGTTTAATAACTATTTGTAGCTTTCCAGATGTTACTGAAAAGCCTTAATAAATCTCTAAGAAGCATCTTTCTATGAAGTGAAATTCTTTTTCTCTGTCAAGCAGAAATGCAAAATCGGACTCAGCGCTGTCTTAAACTCCCCGTGTTAGACAGAAGCAAAGACAAATTGTTCATTCAGACCCTGAGGGAGGAAGCAAAGGCACCGCTTGGCTTCCTTACTACTGTAATAAGTACCCAAAGGCTGCATAAACGCTCATTATTATTCATGAGTGGTGGGCGGACTACAGTGAATACATGTTTCTGTAAAACACATTCGTAGTAAATAAGGGACACTGAGACGATTCACTCCTGCATATTCATTAGTATCTCACAGTGTGGAAGCACACTGACGACATAAGATTTAAGAGAAAAACATTTGGGATTCATAGATCTTAGTGAGATGTCCAGACCATGGTCAGCTCTCTGTTTAAACATGACTTTGGCGACACTTCTGCTGCATGCTGTACATATGTAAATATGTGTTAGTACACACATATAGATTAAGATACGGTTACACAGTTCTCTGCAGGTTTGCAAGTGATATTGCAACAATACGGCCCTTATGTTTTTTGTTATAGTGGGGCAAAAACCTGTGGCTCCCTCTAGGGAATATAAAGAGGATTTGCAGGGAGAGGGGCTGTGCTTTGTTCCAGCAGTGTCCTTCATTTGGAAACATGAAGTCACGTCTACTTGTGGCCCCTCATCACATGGCCTTGAAGTGTGAGCATTTATTCTTGAAGAATGGTTTCCCTCTTAGACTTTTTCCATTAGAACAATAGTTTAACTTGAAGAGGTAAAACTACACAGCATTTCACAAAAAAGATGAAAAAAACAATTTTTGTGTAATAAATTTGTATAGTTTTTATTATTTTGCATAAAAGTAACAATATAATGAAACCTCGACTAATTAAAATTAAGTAATGAACCTGAAAACAAAGCTTAGCTCAGTATTCTTGTCTGTCACCAATGACATCTTTTTGTTGTGTGTCTGTATGTCTGTGTGTGTGTTTGCGTGCGTGCGAGTGTGTGCGTGCTACCGTAATGACGTCTCCTGCTTTGATGTTGAGGCTCGTCAGGTCGTAGTTGTTGCAGTAATCCTTCAAAGCTCGAACCTGGAGGGCCGCTGATGCGTCTGAGAGACAGAGAACTAGTGAATCATGTTGTACATTAAAATAAATGCACATTATTCACAGTGTCATGTCTGTACCATGTGCAATGCATAACAGTAAATTAACACCACAACGTCAGAATGGTATCTTTCCAACCAAAAAATTTATATTATGGAAATTTCATATATGTCTGTATTTGGAAAGCATTGGTTACATGAAAAGTGACTGTATTTTAGGATTTCTTGAGTTAGATGAAAAGGTTGATACCACTCTCATGTCTCTATGGTAAATATAAAGCCTTTGCCGACAGGTAGCTAGCATAGCTTAGCACAAACGGGACAACAGTTAGCCTGACTAGCTTTTTCTATTGTTTTTCTACACATTTGAAATTAAAACTTGGCCCACTTCCCTGCGACAAAATAGTGATAAGGGAGAACAGAATTTTTTAACTTCATTTACTGATTTTAGTGAAACTTGTGAAACTGTTTTATGGAGAAAATGTTATTTTTGGTTTTCCGTTTGATGTTTTGAGTTTCCTGATAGACAGACAGCTACAGGGGCTGTTGCTGAAGCTAAACTTAAACTGACTGCTACAGCACTTTGACTTCAGTTGACTTTAGCTCGTTAGCTCACCTAGCCGTTCACTTAAGCAGTCTGTTCATGGTCTTTGTGCTAAGCTAAGCTAAATTATATTTAGTCATGAGATTGTATCAGTCTTCTACTCCAATCAAGGAATCCACAGATTATTATATTATTTCCCAAAAGTTAGTACACCCTCAGTTTCTGCTAGAGTACCCTCCCTCCCAGCATGATTTGCTATTCTCTCATTCTGGCTTCACTTCTCCTTCTCCTCCCTACCCCCATCCATTGATCCATCCATCCTACCCCTCAGCAGTTGTTTGATCTCTCGGCTGGCTTGTGTTGCAGTGAACTGGTAGACGATATCCAGCGCGGTCTGGCTGTAGGTGTTTCTCACTGTGGCATTGATGCCACTCTGCAGAAGAGAAAAGAGGATGGACTTGGTTTGTCGACATTCTAATAAAATGTTTATTAGACATGAAGTAGGGCTATTTTTAGCTTGATAAGAAAACCCAAAGCAGACAGGATCCGGTTATTTATTTGTCTCTTTATATTGACACGTCAGGGAATTAAATAAACTGCCATCATGACACTGACAGAAATTGCTCATTAATTTCAACCATGTTCTAATTTTTTTTAACTAGGAAAGCCCAAAGCTGAGAAGTAACATCACAGATCTGTTGAATCTAATGTAGGTCGGGGAACAAAGATGAATTCAGAGCAAAGATGCTTCAGGACAAGGACTCGTAACCTTTCACAGCCGTGGGACTGAAGTGACAAAGTCGGTTTCTCATGCTGGACGACGCGCAGTTATTAAAACATATTGCGTCTCTTGTTTCCACAAACCCTGCAGCATTTTAATGTCACCAGCACAAATGGGTAATTTGCATCATTTCTCTCTCTCTTGCTTTGCAGTTCGGCACAAGCTTTCATAACTGTGTTATGTTTTATCACATGGGGATGTGGGGATTTTTCCAAAACTCTTTCATAAATAGGCAGCCGGCCTCAGACTCACAGTGCATTTAATGCATTTAATACTTCCCGAGGAATCCCATCTAAGAATACTGTCATAATGATGAGACTGTCTAGTTATACAATAGGAGGGTCAAAAAGGGTAAAATCTGTCTGGGAAGGAACTAAAACACATTTTATACTAACATTTTTGCAGCAGTATTATAAATGTCAGTATATTTTAAGGTAAACAGGATCTTTCTATGACATATGCACAGGGTTATAGGCACAAAGGAGGCCCTTTTTCCAGTACTTTACATATTTTATACTCTTGATTCAAAGTAAAATATATTTTATTCACCATTACAGTCCAGTTAGATGTTTTGCCTGCAGCCATTTTCAAGTGTTGGCTAAAAGTATCACAAAGATGTCCTCCAGACATTTTTAAGATTCATGGAAATATTCTGTTTTTGAATATATTTTTGTACTTGATATGCCTTTTCCACAAAAAAAACATCTTCTCCTTCTCCAGCAGTGAATATGATATCATATCTCCTACATCCCTGAAAATCCAATGGAGGCTTCAGGTTTCATGTCTAAGAGGAATATTGGACCATGTTTGGCTGATGTCAAACTCTGCACATAAGTAATAGTCACAGTGAAACTCAAACATCCGAGTGAAGGAACAGTAAGCAGAACACACTGTTGAGTGGAGTTGGACTTTAAATATTGCCTGTACAATGTGACAAAAGAGGACTTTATATCTAATAACAGTATGAATTTATATTTAACAACAGTTGTCCAGTGTTGAGCACATCATAGCAGATTTTGGCCGTGAGATCCAAGCTACGCAGGAACTTGAACTGCTGGTCGTGGCCATGTTTTCACATATTATTCCACTCTTCCTCAGTTATCCACAGGCCCAATTTTCACTTCCAATTGCAGAGCAGACACAGACTTTTGGAAGGTCTGTGTGCTTTTATATAATCATAGATGTCTGTCTTTAATCTTAGATACCTTTATGATGGAAGTAACAGTCCTTCATATCTACTTGTGCAGAAGTATTATCAGCAGAGTAAGTATGCCCTCTGTGTTTTTATGTTTCTACCATTATTAGATTGTTAATACTGATGCATGAACATGTCAGTAGCATTTCACTGCTGTAGCAGCTCAAGGTGGAGCTAGTTTGACCTAGTTTATACACAGTTTTTGTTAGTTTAGTCCATCGGTTCCAGCGCTGGGGCTCGGGCCCTTTTAAAGAGTCACAACATAAATCTAGAGCATGTTTAACAGAGTCAAAAAAGAAAAACAAAGTTCTATTGCACAAAGTAGATTTTTTTAATATTTAATACATTTAAAATATTTAATAATTTGCTCTAGGCTTTTTTTAGAACATTAGAAGCTCTTTGAGCCTTGAGCAGTTATTCTAACTAAACCATCTTAGGAGTTTAAAGAGAAAGTTTCAGTGAACATAGCTGAACAGTTTGCCACTCCTCTAAGATGCGATAAGGAGCCCCAAACAGACGCTGTTCGTTTATAAGTGGTCACCGTTGGAAACCATAGCCAGGAGTCAGAAGCAAAATATTGCCCTTTAAAATGTAATGCAGCTGAAGCGTAGATAGCCAAGTAAAACACAACTACAACTACAGTTTGTGAGTACAAGTACTTAGCTCCTCTCTGCCACTGATGCATCTGTGAACAGTCTTTAAATCAGAAATAACAAGATAACCTTTGAACCCTGCAGGGATTCCTGAAGATCATAGCTCCCCATTGTTGCATCTGTCATTTAAATAACTCTTAATGTTCTTTGATATGGAAAACATCTACTGTCTCACTATCCATCACAGACAGGAGGCAGCCTCATTGTTTAGACAAATAAACAATTGGTTTTATTGGGATTTATGGAAATAGAAAACCACCTCCTCCTTTTATGTGATCTAACAAGTATTATTGCCACAGCGCTGATGTTCTACAGTAGTGGAGAGAAATGTTAAATTCAAGGCGCCTGATGTTTGAGAGTCAAAGTTACAATGTGATTGTCCTTTAAGTGAACCCCAGACCAGGTGACGGTGCAGGGAAGGTTTCAGTAAAGTTCCACTTACGTCCAGCAGGAGTCTCACTGCCTCGGTCTTTCCACACAGGGCAGCTTCATGCAGGGCAGTGCCCGCTTTGGTCTGTCTGTTGATGTCGATACCTGCCTGAATCAACAGTCTGACAGCAGGGGGAGTGGGCGGGAGGAAAGGAGGGCAAGTAAAGGAAGGAAGTGAGAAGTGGAGTTAAAGAACACAGAGCAGGGAGGGAGTGAAATTCAGAGGGAAATTGGTGTGCAGAATTGCAGAGCAGAGGGAAAGAAGATGTGAGAGTCAGGAGAAGTGTTAGAAGAAACAGATGTAGACATGTAGCGATGCAGAGAGAAGAGGAGATGAATTAAGAAGCGTTGAGAAGGAAGTAGTAGTGAGCAAAACGTGTGAGGGAGAGAAAAATAAAGTAAAATCAGGAATTACTTCATCTGATTTGAAAGATAAAGCTGTTAACCAACTCTAAAACCAATGTGTGAATCCTTCTCTCAGTACTTTCTGACTTCTCTGACCCTCTCTGTGATCATCAGCCCTCAGCCTATTTGTTTCTCCTGAAGATCCTTCACTATTAAAAACGCCTCTAGGCATTGTAGTTTTTAGCAAATATCACTCAAAGAGGTATAAATATTGCATCTGTTGGGGACTATTTTCAGCTGTGGATTAACACACGACATGGTGACTTGGTGAGTATTTATAGCACCAAGACGGCGTCTGCATGTTTTCATCATCTCAAACATCTCTCACCTCAGCTGCACTTGGGCCCTCTTGCAAAACAGATGTTGATCCCAATGAGACGACTAATTAAATCAGAATTACTGTGCTGGAGATGGAATTTAAAATAGATTACATTTACTTTTCAGGACATCCATGTAGAATAATGAGAAAATAATCAGTTTGCCGATG
This sequence comes from Datnioides undecimradiatus, assembly GCA_008933995.1. Lineage (NCBI taxonomy): Eukaryota > Metazoa > Chordata > Actinopteri > Lobotiformes > Datnioididae > Datnioides > Datnioides undecimradiatus. The sequence continues at coordinate 3,550,370 of WARS01000048.1, forward strand.
GCTGCTGTCAACACATTCATGAGCTATGATCACATTGCATACGTAATGCCTTTGTCTGACGCCAGAAACAGAGAGAGGTTCAGGGCACAGAGACGAAGCGGTGTTTGACCACTGCTGTATTTACAACGAACAACAACCACCCAATGTGGCCACTATAGCCACCACAACCTCAACGTAATGTTACACTTATGATGAAGAGCAGCTGCGATGTAGCTTACAGTGTAGCGTCAGTGGCTAAATAGGCAAAAACAATAAGAATGTCATGCTAACTCCTAGATCAAAAGGGATATGACATGCAGGTTCGCCTGAAAGCACTTAAAATGCTTAAAGAGCTAGAGGAGAGGCCTCTGTGGTGTGATGAGACAAGAATGGAGCTGTTCGACCTAAACTTAGCATGCTAACAAGCTAAATTAAGATGCTGACCATTGTTAGCAATGCACCTGCCAAATATTAGCATGCTTACATTGCCACTGTGAGCATGTTAGCATGGTGACATTAGCATTCAACTCCAAGCCTAGACTGAGTGCAGCCTCACAGAGCTGCTAGCATGACCGCGGACTTGAGAGGAATAAATTACAATATATGAGCCTCTGAGTGATTCACTGTGGTTGTATGTCTTTTCATGGAATTCGTTGACATTGACATGTGAGCGTTTGTCTTCCACAGACAGTTGTCCATGCCTAATGAGCATCATTTATCAGCGTCGCTGCTCGAGAGGTACGCTCCGCTCTGTCGTCTATGACTGCCTCTGCTCTCTCTCTCTGCCCCCCCCTCCTCTTCTCTATCTCATCCTCCCTCAGCTGTGGTCTCCTCTCATCTTTCAGCATCTCTCTCCTTCCTTTCACCTCTCTGTCTGTGTCTGCCAGGCAAGCAAACTTCTGCACCAACACACACACACACACACACACACATAGCCCAGAGTTACTTTAAAGTGGCTGAGAGTGATGAAAGGAAAAATAGACTTTGTGGTGTGTGTTTATTTGCTCTGCTGGGGTCTTTCATCCCAGAGCTTTGTGCCAAATGCTGACTTCGCCGCAGTCACTTTGCCGTGACGCTCTTTTTTTTTTTTTCAAAAATATAAACAAATATTCGACACACAAAATGTATTTAGGATCATCTGACTGCTGCGTCAACCCTCACTGTACGGCAACACATCTGATCCATTATTCCTTCAGCTAATTGGATCATATTGTTCCCCTGTTGTGTGATACATCTGTTTTCTCAGCAGGTTCACATTCAGGACATTTAAACCCACTGATTCATTAAAAAATTGCGCACGTGTGTGAGAAATGAATGTTCGTCCACATAGAAGCGTTTGTGTGTGGGTGTGTGTGTGTGTGACTGTGTGCGTACCTGATGATGTCTATGTGTCCGTTCTTGGCAGCTAGGTGGAGGGGAGACGTCCCGTTGGGGTCGGTGGTGTCTCCTTTTTTGGGCTCCAGCAAAGCAGCACACATATTACTCGACAGCAACAACTGGACCACCTACACACACACACACACACACACACACACACACACACACAAAGAACATAAGCAACACATTTCTGTAGATTGTCTTCAATTGCTGCTGGCTTTGACCTGAGACTGATTAGGTTCTTACCCCAACTCGGCCGAACTCACAGGCCAGGTCCAGAGGGGTCTTCCCCGCGTTATCCACGATACATGGGTTGGACTGGTGCTGCAGCAACATCTCCGACTGGTGACAGGACACACACACACACACACAAGCAAACACAGATCAGCACATGAGGAAAAAAGAATCTGTTTTCTAAGGGAGGGCGCACCTTGGAAAGGTCAGCAGGCTGTCAATCACGGCAGTTTTCAACCTTTTAGACTCGTGACCCAGCAGATTAATCAGGTCAATGTTCACGACAGAGTGACAGCTAACTCTGACGAAACTGGGACAGTAAATGTGTTTTCTAATCCACACACTGTATCAACTGTATCAAGGCAAAGGCAAATGATATCACTGGTACAGGTGATGTAATGTAGATCTGGCAAACCACAACGATTATCTTGGGGGTCCTGAACACAAGGTTGAGAACCAATAATCTGGCATATGAGATAATATAAGATATTCCTTTATTTGTCCCACAAAGAGGAACTTTGCAAAGTCAGCAGCAATATAATAAGATAGAAGGAGGCGTCAAAACAACAATAAATAGAATGAAAAGAAATAAATGTGAACAGAGAAGGTAAACAAGCAATAATAAGACAGGATATAAACATAAACAATATAAACAATATATTCAGGGCAGTAGGAACTAGAAGTGTATTGTACATTGAGCTTAATTAAAATTACACATTAGACTGATACACTTGGTATAAATGAGTGCAGCCTGTCAGGTTCCAGCAACTGGGAGCAGTGCTGGTTGTGAAGTCTGACAGCAGCAAGGACAAACAGCCATTCACACACACACACACACACACACACACAGAGAGCCAAGCCTAACCCACCCAAGTCTCCACTGCCCTAGCTTCTACGACTCAACGCAATCTCTCCTGTGAATGTGAACGCGTTCCTCGATGCGTTACTCTTCCTATTGCCATCGATGGCATCATGGCAACCGTAGCAACCGGATGAGGTCATCAGCTGATGAGGATTCTACCTTTTTACCTGGGACATGCAGCTTTAGTCTTGATAATAATCTCAGTGTTTCCAACAGCCCACCAGAGATGTTGTTAGCTTAATTAGCTAGCTTGCTACAGCTGATTTGACTCCCTCTGTCTCTGAAATCAAAGACCCATAGTTTCAAAAATGGTTAAGCTAGGCTGGATTTCTTTGGCCTAGTGAGCTGAATCCAACACACCAGCGTGAAACACCCACCGGAAAGCCATGATCAAAAACTGTGAGGACAAAAAGATGCCATTATGCAATGCGCACACACACACACACACACACACACACCAATGTCACACCAAACGCACATGCTTGCTCAGAAAACATGCCGCGCCCTGCTAAAAATCAAAGCCACTGCTGATGTCCTCAGACCTTTTAACATCTTTGCGCAATAAATCGCACCGTCATCTCAACGTTTGTCATGTTAACATGGACCTTTGCTCGTGTTTGCTAGAAAAATAACGATATAGTAATGACACAGAGAGAAAAGAAGGGCTGAGTGTATAGCTGTTACAGTTTTATCCCCAGGTGAGTCAGATGAAACTTCCCTCTGGGCACAGCAGCTTGTCTAGTGACCTCACAGAGAGGTTTAAGTGGTAAAAGACTGTGGAACATATTAAGGAGAATACGCTAAATTACAGTATATTCCCTCGTCTTTGATAAAAACAGCAACCCGCCATCCTTGTTTTTAAAGTAAATTTCCCTCCGATCCCTCCTGCGCCTCTTGCTTTCGCCTTGCTGGATGTTAAATGATTCATTTTTTAATCTGCGGTCTGTTTCAGTGTTTGTAATTTTTTATTCATTTGCCCTTGCACACCGGGAGCAGCTGTGGATTAGAGCTTCAGACCCAGTTTGTTACCCCGTACAAATCATGGTTATTTAATCAAACAGAAGCAGTGGTTCTCCAGTTTCCGAGTCTGTGAATGCTGCTCTCCTCTGGGGTGCGTTAGCTGCTGGAGTGAGTCTGCTATATTTCATTGTTGTTGCTTTGGCGAGGCTGCGCCGGCACTGCAGTGTTTCTCAGCTGGAAAAGCCTTGAAGATGGAAACTTCTACGGCTCCTCTGTTTCATTTTGTCTCTGGACACGAGCACGACACATGTGACAGTGACCATTACACTCTGCTTTATTGCTTTGTGGTGTGCTCGCAATATTATTATAAGTATCTCTTGACGGGAGACCTAAGTAAAGTTAAAGCTCTCTTGATTTGAGATAAATGAACCCACGGGCCAGGTCCAGAGGGGTTTTCTCACGTTCGTTCAGTGATTTAAATAAAGCTGCTGTTGTGCTGACAGGCCCTTTCTGCAGCACGCACTCTGTCTCGTCATAGCAAACGAACCACAGGCGTAATTAAAAACACCGATGGTGTCTCTCGGGCAAAGTAAGAGAAAACACTGCGTGGGTGGACTACGGGTTTGTAGGGGCTTAAAGGATACATGTCTGCAGTTTGTTGTTGCAGTGAGAGTTTGGTGATAATCCCATTCCTGCCCCTTCCAACAACATATCATCATTTTATCCGTTTATAAAAGTGTGATTATAGCTGTTTTAAAGGTGCTGATGAAGGTGCTGATGATTTCGGCCTCTGTGGCGGCCAATTCGGCTATTCCAGAGTTAAAGATGCTTAATTACATAAGAATTATTAATAAATGCTTCGGTTATGTCAATCAAGTTAAGTTAGCACACAACAAGCTGCCTGATCGTCCACATTCAGAAGATTTGGTGTCACTCACCACGTCGTAGTGGCCGTGCTGCGCTGCCAGGTGCAGAGGAATCTGTCCCTCATCTGATTGGCCGTTGACAGATGAACCGGATTTCAGCAGCATCTTCATAGGCTCCGCCTTCCCCTGCCAGGCTGCGTAGTGCAGCGGCCGCATACCTGCACACACACACACAGACGCACGCATAAGCAGAATGAACTCAGAGGGGCAGATCTATCACACACTGGCATATAAAGTGTATTCCAGCCACCACAGAGTGAGTATTTATGTTGTACAGCTTTGTGTGTGTGTGTGCGAGTGTGTGTCTGTGAGCGGGTGTCTGGGTTTGCGTGTTTTTCCATCTCACCTTTCTGGTCTCTGATGTCGACAGCAGCCTGTGACTCCAGCAGCAGAGTGATGAGCTCCAGGTTCCCATTGAGCGCCGCATGATGCAGCGGAGAAAACCTGTAGCACACGCAACACACACGCACACACACACACACACCATGGTTACATCTTCACCCTTTATTATTTACTTTTTCTGAATGACAGCCACCTTCAGTTCTGCTGCTCTTAAACAACCATTTAAAAACCAGACCACACACAAACACACTCAAACTCATATATACACACAGGTCAGTCATAATGGCAAAGCTTAGCATGACAAATAGATGTAATAGCAGAGGATTAGGACCAAACATCTGAGATGGGATGGCGGGAGATGAAAAAGTATGCCGGGGGGAAGGGTATTACATTGTGTACAGGATGCTTTGTACGTGTGTATAAGTGTATATGTGTGTGTGTGTGTGTGTGTGTGTGTGTGTGTGTGTGTGTGTGTGTGTGTGTGTGTGTGTGTGTGTGCATGTGCGAAATGCAAGCCAGAGGGTGTATGCTGAGTAGATGAGATTGATATGTCAGCCTTGATGGATAAGCATGGGAAAGGATACAAGGAGGAGAACCTGAGAACACAGACAGGCAAACATAAATACACACACGCACACACACACACACACACACACCAATCACTTTCCGTGTCTTCCTAACACACACCTTCTGTCACACCCACATCAACGGTGACACGAGCCTCCCGGCAACACCATCACAGACAGCTTCATGACGATGGCGACCTTGGAGCGACGACCCGTGAAACTGAGGTGGCGAGTAAGTTCACATAAGCAGTCAAAAGTGCAGTAAACGGGGCGGTTATGAGTGTTTGCTCCGCACGACTGTTATGACAGAGGAGGCCACTGAAGAGGTGCAAACTGACGCTTGTGTTTGATTAGAAATGAAGCTCCAGAGAGAAACATAGAGCGCTTTGGACATAAATCCAGGCAAATCATCAAATTCAAATTCCATTCGTACAATGCTGATTAGCTCAGTGCTGTATGTAAAAATAAGTATGTGAGTCATCTGTGATATATATGCATAATATGATGCCAGAGTGAATAAATAGCTTATCATATACACCAATAATGCACCCGCATCGGGCTGTGCAGGCAGCAGGCCTGAGCACTGGTGCTTATATTTGACGCTTGCACGGCTTCAAATATAAATGAACACTATTTAAATGTGTGGGCATGACACATCCAGTCACATCATCTGACAGCGTGTCTTACGGCGTGATGTATGTTTGTGCAAACTGGTTTGCAGGTTTGCACATGCAGAGGCCCACTGAACGTAGGGACTTTGTCCTCTCTTCCAGTGTCGATTTCACTGTTCAGCTGCACCTTCTTACCTGTCTACACTACACTACGCCTAACCCTCAACCAGTGTTGGGACATGCTTTCTTAATCTCTTAAATATCATTGTAAACAAAAAAAGCACAGTTTGCTTGTGTTTTCATAAATTCAAATGGAGTAGTGGCCGGAACCAATATGCATTATTATTATGCATTATCTGAGGAGCAGTGTCTGTTACCTTCGGACAGAACCTGGCGTGCTGGTTCCTTCTGTTTAGTGTCTTTATGCTAAGCTAAGCTACTGGCACCATCTACATATCAAGTGTAACTCTTAGCAACAAAGTACACAGAAAACAAGCCGTATTCCACAAAGCCGTGACCTCAGAGAGCACAGTAGCGTCGTCTTCTGGTGGCTGAACTACTGACACTCGTTCGTCTCAATGATCCTCATTTGAGAAGATACTGTACAGTGTATCTGCTTTGGGTGGAGGAGATACGAATGAAGAGAGAGAAACCTGACGAATTAAAAGTCAGTGTTCCACATTGTCTCACTGCGACCCTGAAGCGTAACGCTACAAACCGGGTCACGGTTTGCTCCTGTGAAATCAATATCATATTTTATATTCTATATTCCTGATGTAGCCAAATTAGCTGTGCAACTCAGAGTGTTTCTTAATCATCTTGCTCATCTATACTTTCTGATCTATTTAGGATGATCTGTTCCAAATGAGTGGGGCCTGAAATGGTACTGAAACCTCTGCGGTTCCAACTTTCCCCATAAAACCTGATGTGTTCACATGATGTGTGCAGCATAATTCATCTCCCACCATCCTTCTGAGATGTGAAAAGCATAAAGACTCTGAGGCAGAGCCACGAGAAGAGGCTTTAAGTTGTCTGTTGTCTTTACGCCTGCACGTGCACATCTAGGTATACACGTTATTTTACCACCACAAATGCATGATATCAGATCATTTAAACTTCTGGCTGATGTTGAACTGCACTGCAGCAGCTCATTATCAACCAAATGTTTTAACTTGAGCTGGGTGCTTCAGTCAGGCAACATTACCCTCGTGAATTGAGGTGGCAACATCTGTTGACCACGATGCTCGCAGTTATTTCAGAAATTAAAAATTCACTGGAGTTCGTATTGAAGCACACGTACGTCCTACAGCCCTGTTCTGACAGTGGAATCTGTCAGATACAGTTACATATATATTCATATCTGTGTATGGCTGATTCTGATATCTGGAGTGACTTCCAATGATAAGACACTTGTGTGGGCAGAGAGATAAATAGTACATCAGAGGGGCAGGAGAAGATTATAGAGACACGCAGAGACAAAGCCTGTAGACAAACAGAGACACAGATACAGGTTATATAGCGAGCTAGCTCACTACATACAGCAGTGACCCAACTGATCAAGTGTTTCTTTCAAGGCCAAGCATTTCATTAAGTAACTACGTTGGTGTGTGAGTGATGTTAGAAAAAAAAAGAAAGACAGCACATAAATTGTGTAGACCTTCCCTTCTGTGTTGGAACCAGTTCCTATGTCGGTGTAGGCTAATGTTAGCGACTGACCTACACCTGGTTGCATTTGGGGAAGTTCATAGTCAAAACCAAACCACAGCCCAACGTCCCCCTTTCCACATGCGACACTGTTGTGCTTGTCTCTCATTAACTGACTTTTTTCCTGCTTTAAGCCACTTTTTTCCAAATACTTTTCAGTAGTTGTTTTAGACTCAGAGGAACACTGATTTGGAACATGAAACAGCTGCACTCAGTGTTACTACATCTTTTGACGTTTGTTTTAAGTGAGAGACCCCCTGGGTCAAAAGCAAAAATAGCATTTCTAACCAAGCTAATATTAATATTAATAACTTGGCTACAGTAGCTGCAGCTGCTACAATGTGCTGGTGACAGTTGTCATTTCAACAAGCAAAGCTGAGAAGCATACCTTCCTTGCCGTTTGACTGAATTCCAGAATGCATAGTTTTAAAATTATAAATAATTTTGATTGGTAAATCAGTCACATGTGGTGCAACAGAAAAGGTTGACATGGCAACAGTAACTAAGCAGTTTAAGGTTAAGTGAACAGTCAGCTGGGCTACCATCAACTAAGAGAACGGACATATATTTTTAGTGAAGTGTACTCTAGTCCCTTGTTAGCCCTCAACTTAGCTTTGCTCTTTTGTGATTGGACAGGGAATGTTCTGTAACCATGGAGATAGAGCCAGCTTTACCACCGGCAACTGGCATGTGTGAGTGTCAGCTTTCAGGCTAGTCAGTCTCTCCGTGTGAATTATCTTGTGAGAGAGTCAGTTCCACTGGAAGATAGTACTGAATATTGGAGTCACATCCACTATGTGTGTGTTTGAGCGAGTGTGGAGCAGCATACTAAAGAGTGCTGCACTCCCAGAGTGACCTGCTCTGGTTTATTCACTACAGATCACCCATCACTCCATCCCTCTTCTCCTCCTTCTCTCCGCCTGCCTTCCATCCCTTGTGCTTCTTGCCTGCGTCCTTATTTTCCTCTCCTCTTTTCTTTTCTCTCCATCCTTCTCTCCATCTATTATTTTGTCCATCCCTTCTTCTTTTACCCTCTAAATGTTTAACTATGAAGACTCAACACTTATAATATTTGTTAAAACATACTAATAGTGTATCATTTTCCATTCATTTCACTTTACTTTTATTTGTCGCACTGATGTAACCAATGTTAAAGTCCATCACACATACCACTATATGATATTATTAGTTATTAGTAGTATTATTGGCTACATTATATTATCTGTATATCTGCATTTATTTGGGTTAAAATTCTCATATAGTCACATACAAGCAGCAGTTAAATGCTTCATCTACATCTACATTGTGTATGTGAAATTATTATCAGCAAAGAGGTCTGGATACAGGTAAGTATATGATCATCCAGCCAGCAGAGGGTATGCACACCCCTTCACCTCTGCTTGTTGCTGTATGTATTTTCATGTAATCACACTAAGTGTAGTCATTAAACTGCTCAGTACAATAATCAGGCCTTGTTTTCGCCACATGTAACACTGATATTAAGACAATTATAAACCTAATCACATGTATTAGCTGCAGGTGTCAGCATGACTGGACGTGGCACGGTGTGCTGTGATCCCTCGCCACAAACACTGAGCTGACGTCGGAGCGTTCCCCCCGCGCATGTGTCATCACCCACTTCTGCATCTCAGCATCGGCTGCGTCTTCTTCCCCTGGCTTTCCCATTCAGGGTTAAACAGGGATACCGTTACACAATACTGTGTAAGGCTAAGTAAAGCAGCACTCTGAGTGTGTGTGTGTGTGTGCAGCCCTGCAGTGTGTGTCAGGGGGGTGCACGTATGGGGGAGGGAAGCCTTTGCTCATGCCAAGTAGTAAAAGCTGCCATGCAATATTTATACCCCATTTCTCCTTCACAAATCTGCCCTCTCTTCCTCCCTCTATCCATCTTCCTCCTGATCTCTCTCTTGCTCTCCTCTCCTCCCACTTTAGTCTTTGACAATCTCACCACTTCCCTTCACAGCACCTTCCTTTCTCCTCCTGTGGTGGGTTTCGTCTTAGCCGTACTTGCCATTGTCCATCTCGCAGAGCAACCGCTGCAGCCAATCATGCTGCAGTCTTAAATGAAAGCTGTGGTCCACGGCGCCTCTCTCTTATTGGATCTTATTACCTTTCAAAACTCTCAACTAACCTAAGGCTATAACAACGGTTCGACCTCAAAAACGTCTGATCCCCGTTTGTTGGCTGCAGAGGCAGAAGCACTGCAGTTTTCTACAGGTTGCAAATTAATGTTCACAACCTGGAGTGTCCACCTGAAAATGGGCTGAGCAGCAGAACGTATGAAAGCATAAATAAACATATCTGACACATAACAGCTGTAGCCTCCACTACTGCACCAGATACGTCAAATACTGAAGATTAAAATGCAGATTCAAACACAGAATTTCAATATAGATTAAAATGTTCAAAAGGATGAATTAAAGTCAGCTTTTTAAATGGATTGATAAAAGGTGATCAGCTTGGCCACAGGTCTACACAAAATCTTTGGCTGAGGCTACAGAGAGGCAATTAACCTGAGAACAGCCTGGCTTTTCATTTTAGCCATCACAGAATCAGCATTGCTGGTTTGTTAGCAGACAGCTGCAGGTTGCAACTGTCGCAGGTTACACTAAGAAGCCTGCGATTGATGTAATTTCCATTGTTTATTCTATTAAACAATGGAAAGTGAGTTGAGGTAAAAGGTGTGACCAAACATTTGTCACGTTGGAGCAATACGAACAGGTATTTTGCTGGTTGGAATCCATTTGCAATTAGATTGCCAAGAGTTACATGAAAGGACTGAAACCACTATTGTAGGCGTGCACTTATTATGAGGCTACAGTCATCAGCTGTTAGCGCAGCTTAGCACAAAGACCCAAAAAATTAGAAGAGTCCAACAGCCTCTTTGAAATAAAAACACACGTTACAGTTTTACACAGTTTCTTTGGACTATTTCTTTGTCCTGCACACTGACTTCCTGTGGTTTTGGACATTTTGATGATGTTGCCAGGCAACCAGGAAGGTACTGCAATCAATAAAGAAAAAAAAAGTTGTTTTTTTATATTTTGACTTTTCTAAATATTTCCAGCTTCAGACTTCCAGACTTCAGAGTGATATCCTCATAGCTCTTGTAGAAATATTCCTTTAAAACACATGAAGACGTCTGTGTTTATAACAAACTGCAAATAAGATGCAGTGACACCAAAGCTACCCAGCTATCAAAGTCTGTGAGTATATGTGAGTTGCAGAAAGGTATGTCTCGTAAGGATGACATCACTGACAGTCACACAGGGTGAAGGATTGCTGCGGGGGTCAAATGCCAGCATGTTTTCACGTAGGGACGATGCCATGGTAAGCCCCACTTACCCGGGCCGTGGCTGCACCGCTGCCTCTGAACCCACATCTGATGTATCTCAGTGTATTTCAGGAAACTGAGCTCTTTCATATCTCCGTGTTCCACTTCCTCTCACCAGCTGCTTCTGTTTATATATCTCTGTTGCTCATCTCCGTCTTTCTCATGATCCTCTCAGCGTCGTTCTCCTTCTCTCCTTGCACACTCTCTGTGTACCTATGCGTGTGTGTATACATCGCCAACAAGCCTGATCCACCCCACCACCATTTTTAGCGCACAGACACAACTGTTTCCCGCTGTTTTGTTGCTGCACAACAATCCGCTGTCACATACACATGTGCGAGTATACGCCAGTGCATTGACAGACACCTAGTTTGATCCATAATGAGAGATCAGTTGCATCCTGGGACTTCCAACAACACTTCTTCAACAGTCACACTCTGGACATGGAGGGAATAAGGAGGCTCCTGTATGAGGTTGTCAGGTTCGCACCAGCCTGCTCATCACTCCGCCCGCATGTGTCCCCGGGTTTTATCTGTCCATTAAACACACACTGTCATTAATTCCACAGATTCCAGATCATCTCAGGCGGAGATATGTATTTGATTTCTCAGGCTTTGCCCTTGGGTGCATTAATGCAGACAAGGGTTCAGTCAGCCTTTGCTTAACAAGGGTGACAATCTATTCTAGTCAGATGTTCTTTCATGTCTGAGACCTCATGGCTATGCTGTCAAAAAGCTATTTTGCAAGTGTTAAGATGACTCGCTTACTTGTCTCACAGTCGCATTTACCTTTCAGGTAGCAATCACGCAGCGTAGAGGCATGTTTTTATTAAAGAATGGTTGTTTTGATGGTCTCATTGTTTCTTCTTCAGCTTCAAAAGGCCGAGAGTCACTGAGCGTAAAAACCGACCAAGCCCCAGCATTAATCACCCATTTGTCGATGACACTCTACTGTTTTCCAATATGTTTTCCTTCCATATTACGTCTTGTCTGGTGACAGCGTGGTCCAGCCCATGGTCCAGGTAACAGGTAACAACAAGGACACACGATGACAGACACCTGCTTTGTACATCATCGTTTGTCGGCTACTTTTTATCATTATTATTTTATGTTTTTTTTATTTTTTAGTTTAGCCTATGGTATTTCTATTAAGGAGGAGGCGGGTTTATGAACTACACCTCAACCAGCCACCATCTGGCAATCCAGATGTTTCCACATCACATCTGCGAAGCTCTCATGTCGTCCATCCCTATGGTATATTCAGTCTATATGTTTGGAATGTTGACAGTGTTTGTGCAGTTACTCTCACCGCCAGAAAGGGGAGACAAAAGTCAAAAGTCTTAGACCATACCTTTAAATATTCAAAATGTTCATATATTTTCATTACATTACATTCAGTATTACCTGATGCACTATATTATAAAAGCACACACACCAAAATACCATAACTGGCACAGGTATGACTTCCTTTTTTACCTACCAGCACATTTTCCAGTTTTCCAGCTCTTTCCCTCTCACACAGAAACCCCACAAACCTGCACAAACACACTCACATACAGTGCATATATAATTATAGTGGAGCTCCCTTGTAATGCGCTCTCATGTCTCAGTGGGGATCTCCTCGTCAGGGTTTGTAAAGAGGGATCTAAGTGCTTTGTTGTTGTCACTTGTTCGGTCTCCTGTGAGATAAACTCCGTCCCTATGTGACAAACCTCCTCTCTTCCTGCTCGCTTCTTTTCTACGTGTCACTTAGTCGCCACTCTCCCCTCTTTTCTCCCTTTTCTAATTATCTGAATATTATCAAAATACTGACCAGCGTTTGTTGCTTTTTAATGATGGTGTAACACCGGCTGATTGACACCACTTAGGAAAGGCTGTGCGGTGACACACACGCTCACACGGCAAACGAGCAAAATCTGTGTCGAAAGATCCCAATTAAGAGCTATTTTTCTTACAGAGCGAGTTCATTACGAGTCTCCAAGCGATTACCAGGAAGAGTAAATGAATGTAAAATGAATGCACTTGTGCAGACTCATTAGCCGCGTGTGCTCGTTATAAAATTAAAACTTGATCCATGCATTTCAAAATGTAAACTTTATTTATGACTTATTTGTGCTGCAGACAAACACACACATACACACACTCGCACACGCGTGTGCGCGCAGCGACGTTAGCATCACCCAATATGGAGCACTTAATTCTGTGGGAGGAATGAAGGGGGAAAGAGGCAATAACAGTAAACATACTAATTAGATTGCACTGTTCAGTTTCACTTAGAGCGGCAAAGCGGCGCTTGTGACGATTACGTTTGATCTTTATCTTCACAGAAAACGCCTTATTCAGAGCAGTTTGCAGTCTTTTGGCTCAGTCTGAATTACTCTTACTAGAACCTGAAGCTGGCATGACTCATAGTTGTAGGGATTTGAATTTATCCCTTATGTTGATTGCTGCGGCACTGCGCAGACAGTTGTGGACGAACAGGTCCTGGAAGTGCTGAGTTAATGAGCACTAATCAGGAAATACAGATACATATAAAAGAGTGTGCTGTGTAGATTAATTAAAATGCCCAAAGTACAGCCACAAAGTATCTGTTGGAGCATCGTTTATGGACTGCGATGTCATTAATGCAACACTAAACTACTTTGGAACACAAGAACAATTCCAGGTGACCAAGAACCATTTGAGGAAGTCGGGAGCCTCAGGTGTAATATAAGTCCCCTCATTAGTTTTAAACATCACTGATGGGTTACAAACACAGAAATCCCATCAAATGCAACTCGTGCTCAGCGGGCCTCATACATAGCCAGTGCCGGGTGCTACTACTGTAGTATCATGCGAACATGTGGAAATGTGAAGTGAGAGGGCGCAAACGAGCTGAGAGCGTGAGCAAACGACGGAGGGAGGCGAGAGGGAGCCGACACCTAAGTAAGAGAATTAAAACTTTGTTTGCTGAGAGCTTCACGGCGGTCACGTTCAAAAGCAGAGACCAGTAACAGTCAAACTCAAAGACCAACGTAGACCACATCTTAATGAATTACTTGATTTTACGTTTTTAAATTGGTTTGTTCATCTGAAATCGGTGGACAGGTTTGTCTGCAGAGTCTTAAACCCACAAAAGATGGAACTGCTCTGTCAGTCGCTCTAAAAGCCCTTGGTCACACAACGCCAGACTGCATGGACGTGGGCCACAGTTCTGCGTGTGACGCTTTGTTTATCAGTGTTTTTAAATGGCTTGGAAATCAAAGCCACCAACGTTGAGCGGGATATTAGCAAACAATCAAATGGTGTGTGGGGCCGTTGAGCACAGAGATGTAGCTTATTGTTTGTCTGAGGCATCATCTCACGGGCAAGTGCGTATTGTACACATGCAAGGCTTTTAAATGACATTAATACTCTCTCCGCGTCACACACAGGCAAACACACACACGCACAAACACACCATTCTGGTCCGAACTTTAGCTGAGTGGTATCAGGGCTAATCCTCCAGCTTTTAATACTATAGAGACACAAGTCAAACGACCAGGATAATACAGCTTTTATATGAATGGGACCAGGGGAGGAGTGGGAGAGGGAAGTGGGAGAGGATGGATATTAAAAGGGGAGTTGGGGGGGTTGAATGGCAGAGGGACTGGAGAGTGTGAGGGTGGGAAAAAGAGTGAATGATGAGGGAGCCGAGGGAGGAATAAGGGGGAGCAACTCACCCGTCTGTATCCTGGAAGTTGACATTCACTTTCTTTGCAGAACCGAGGAGCTCTGAAACACAAACAACGTGCAACATTAATTGATTTTGCAGCCAGTAAAGGACAGTATTATGCAACCCATGACTTTTCATGTTATAAAAAGCAACATCGGTGTTGTGTTTAATGATGCAACGTCATCGTAAGACAGGGGATGTGATTTGCTTTGCCCGATTTAAAGCCAAAAACCCAACACTTTTCACTTTTTCCTCAGCCGCCAGAACAAAAGGCTTCTCCAACGCGAAAAATGTCATTTATTGTGAGTCACGCTGTCATTATAATTCGCCGTCTGCTGTTTGCGGGAAAGAATTCAGTCATTTCCTCCAGTTCAGGCCCCCACGGCGACAATACCTGCCTCTCATTCAGAATATTTGCATCATTCGGGGCATGCTCGCTACTGTGCGTTACGCAAGGAGCGAGGTAACGCCTGTGCAGAAATAACGGTCGAAACATACAGCTGCAAATATGATAAATACATAATGTTTCACAAGATTCATTTACCAAAATGATATTGAAGAGCTAGTGCATCGTCTTTGGCCTCATGTTATGGTTCCGAGCGCACGACTTGAAAAGCGCTTTGCGACCGACCCGTTCGTTAAATAATGCTCCCCATGAATACTCACTTTACTTGATTTTTGCAGCTAGCCACATTTGGGTACAGATGGTGATGTTGCATTATGTATTTACATTGCAGCTGCGTAGGCTGCACACAACCAACACAGTCTATTACAAAGACTTGAATGTAGACCAGAATGGAAATATATGACAACTGTAAAAATATGAGCTGGATAGCTGGATGGATAAGATTAATGGTGTAGCCAGTAACATCTAAATAATGGTTTATTATGGTCTTGGCCATTACCGAATGTGACCTGCTGCCTCCATACAGTCATGTTAATTTAAGAAAGTGTACATCTTTCACATTTTGTGCACCGTTTGAAAGCGCTTTATACTAAACTCAGCGAAAGCATACTAAACCACAATGTAGACTCAAACAGCTTGGTCAGCAGCCAGGGACTCCTCCTGTCTCCACTGACCTGGGCTCAACCTCATTCCTATCTTAAACCAGTTAACATGTGGTGAGACTGAAGTATAAAACCATCTGACTGCGCGTCCCAACCCTGCTCTGTTACCTCTAAACAAAAGCATGCAGGCCGGATGGATGGATGGAGAAAACACAGAAATACAAGTTCTGTTTTGCTACTTTGTTGGATATCGTTTTCACAAAGCGCATCTTCTCACGCTCTCTTCACATGGTGGGTTCATATGAGCGGGGAGCAGCTCTGTGCAGCTACACTTGACCTAAATGTTAACGTAAACCTGCTAAACTTAGGAAGCATCAGAATCTCGGCTTTGGACAAAGCCAGGCTAGCAGTTTCCCCCTGTTTCCGGTCTTTGTGCTAAGCTAAGCTAACAGGTCGCTGTAAAACAACTAACAGTCTTGTTAAACTGAGTAGCTATTTCCCAAAGTCCACTTGTTCTGTCTCACACTGATGACATCACTGATTTGCTCACCCCCTCTATCCATCACAGCAGCATTGGCCTCGTGACAGGCTCGCTGCCAGAGCGATGTCACAGCTGAGGAAACTGGCGGCGGGGTTGATGACCTCTCTCATGATGTGACACTGCTAATTAGACACAAAGATGCCTGACACGTATACTGCCTCTAACATATTATAGACAGAGGAAGTCCGAAACATACATGAACACATTAACACACAGTTACATACGTGTTTATCCCATGCAGACAGACACTTAGCCCACTGTGTACCAACTTTCACCTGCATCATTTTCCATTTTCTTCCCTTTGTTTTAATGGCGAATGCTGCAGAACTGAGGCGCAGCCTGGATGAGTCTGTACTCTCTGTTTCGACTTTGCCTCTTTCCACACACTCATGCACACACACACACACTCCCTCCAGGGTGCAGGAAACAGGACAGTCCCTCTATTGTGGAGGAGACAGCTCCCAGCGCCACTGGGAGAGGAACATTGATTTCCTAACAGGCTATTTCTGGACGCTAAATGCAGGGATTCAATCTCACACACACACACAAACACACACACACACACACACACACACACACACATTCACTGACCAAAAGCTTTCAAAGGCACTATATCTTCACCCCTGTCGTGTGTGTGTGCTAGCTGTGAGAGGGGTGTTAATGCCATAGGAGCTGATATGCATCCACTAACACACAAGGAGCAACGCATTAATAGAAAGATGTGATGAAGTTGTGGAAGAAAAGTTCAAACGAGTTCACAGAAACAAACATTTTCAGAGAAAGGAAAGAGAGACGAGGAAGGGACAAACAGACAATTTAAAAATGTGGGATACTGCTCAGAACCTCCATACAATGTCTGGCCTTTGTCCAAACACCAACCATATGCACGCACATACACTAGACTTTGTTCACGGTTTTTCCATATCTGTCACGTGAGCAGTGGCCTTTTGACTCCATAACGTCATCAGACCATCGGACCTGACCCCTGGTCATACGCAAGCACTGTTGTGTCACAGGAGAGTAGGACAGAAATCCCCTTGTTTTATATAATGGTGTCTTCTTCGACAGACCTTTGTGGGGAAAACCTTCTGGTATCCACCTTGGAAACCATTTTCTCTTTGCTTTTCAGTGAAAGCACTTTGCTTTGTGTCCTTAAGTTAATCCCAACATTCCTTAAGGTATTCCCCCAAAAAATCCTGAACATATTAAACTGAACATTATCCATTCTCACATATACACCATCAATATTCTAAAATTCTTACACAATACGTCTGCGACTCAAACAAAGGTAGGCAAAAACACCCTTTTCATGTGTAATGACCCTTGATTGTGGCGGCTGAGACGCTAACGGTGCTAAGAGATGTTTTAGCTGTGACTAGCAAACTAAATAACCTATGATTAGCTTCCTGTGTTGGTTGGCAGTGGTGTTTACAGCTGCTGTTTTAATGTTTTTTTTACTAGCAAACAGGTCTTAAATGACCTTGATATTCACATGCATGATATCACACCAAAAGACCGAGGCTAATGCTGCATGCTGCTAGCAAAAAACTGCTTCCCCCACAGCAGATGTTCCACGTAGAAGACTTAAAAAAAGAGAAAGCATTGCTCTGGAAACCGTGCAAGCGTATGGCGTGCTTAGCTTCCTATTTCCTATTCCTATACGTAACTAGTTGTGTAAAGAGCTTAACATTAACCCAAAGCTTTGATCGAAACCCCACAAACTAAGGTAAAGATGTGCTCTTTGATCTTAAAGTACTCTTTGGTCTCGATCACCACAGTAGGTGTTCAGCTAGTTAGCCGACTGGAAAAGTGACGCTAAAAACTGGCGAGAGCAATTTTTCCGTTAAAGAAAAAGCAGCAGCATGCACCGTACTGAAAAAAGCAACATGTCTCGTGGCTGTGCTGCATTCTGATCCACCGGAGCTACATCCATTGAACAGATGGGCCTCTCTGCCTCTTCTGAAATGGATGTTTTCCTGTTGAGCATGAGCACTAAGAGGTAAGAACATAATCCTTTGATGTTCAGGTTTGCTTAAGAAGAAAAACAAGTTCAGTTTCTAATAAAGTGCAGTAAATGAGTGTGATGGAGTATAAACTCATAGTAATTAGTAACATTATTTAAGGCTTAATGTTGTTTCTTTCACACAGTGACTGTATACAAAGGTTGGCCAGTAATGAGACTGACAGGTAAGTGCTGCAACGTGGATTATTACAGTTAAAGTGCACGAGTGACGAGAAACCAGTGTAACAATAAGCTTTGAACAGTCATCAGCGTGTGTAGCGTAAAGTGAACATATCGATCATTCTCCGTCAGGGAGAACAATCTAGAGACCATCAGCTGAACACACAAACACACACAAACACACTCGTAAACGCCTGGTATATGGGCAAACTGGTTGATAAAAACCTCCTGTCAAACTTTTCGCAATTGCATCAGTGCGTCCGTGTGTCTGTGTGTGTGTGTGTGTGTTGCTCAGAGATGCTGGACAGCAACGTAGCAGTAGACAGTCATAACAAACAGTGAAACCATGGTTATAAGGGGAGCTAGCCAGCTGAAAAACACACATTTGTTTTAAACACACCCACACTGGCAGCAGTCACACACATACACACACACCCACACACACACACACACACGTTCATGTCCAAACAAAAAATGACATGCACGCCTAAATTCACAGATAAAGAGCGCACACACATTCCAAAAACACATAAACCATCTGCCTCTCCATTCCTACTCCAGCAGCTGCTGTTATGTTGAACACTGCACTAACTGCAGGCCTATTAGACTCGCTGTCAACCATCTGACAGCACCCATATGTATTTCCTATGTGTTCCGGACCTGCCTGCGGTAATGACTATCTGCAGTTAAAAAGTGAACCAGGACAACACAAAAATCGTCACCAGCTGACAGCCGTGCATTTCCGTATTCATACTACTGGCTATAAACAGTTTCATGGAAATCAGAAAATAAACATGGGCAAAACTTTGCTGAAAATGCTGCAGGCAAGCCATCTCTAAAAACTGAGAAATCTGTTATTATAAAGTCAATTAAAACTGTTGAACCCTTGGGGACTTTGGGACGAGGTTGTCTATGTGTGCAAGTCATAGCGTCGGCATACCGCCTTCAGTGGAGAGATAAAGCAAAAACATTAGAATGCAAACTGAAAAATATACAGTAATCTAAGGAAGTGGGAGCAGGGGAATATATCAAATGTGCAAGTGCATGTTTGTATGTTAAGTGGGAAATGGTTTTAAATAACATGGAATATTAACATATAAAGGTAAGAGACTATTTCTACTTTCCATCATTCAAGATCAACTGCTGCTTTTGGAAAATTGGAAAAAATACAGTCTTAATAAGGTCGAACACCATTTTGAACCAGATCTCCCACTGCAATAACCAGCCCAGCAGTGCAAGAACTCATGTATTCCTGACTTGGCCGTGAACTGGGGCTAAATGCTAACATTGACAATACTTACATTCAGATGTTCAGCAGAGTTACCAAGTATAGCCAAGACTGAAGAGATTGTCACTAGTATGGTGTGGGATTAATAAAGGAATTTTTAATTTGCAATTTGCAATGAGTGTCAGAGAAATTTCAATTTTTACCTGATAATCTTAAATCACCTCAGCGTAAACAAACATCTGTTTGTACCATATTCCAGGGTAATCCACCCAGCTGTTATTCAGATACTTCAGGCTGGACGACAGCAACAGAGTGCTAGCATGGCTAAACATCGCCATCCTGGTCTAAACGAGTTAAACTAGTGCGCAAGGTTTTGTCCTGACACGGTTTGGTCAATGAGACTTTAAATTCGGTTTCTTACTTCAGGAACTTCCTGTTTTACTCACGATGTATCAGCAATAAATTCTGTTCACTGAAGCTAAACTGATTGCATCAAAATGAGAGTTTTAGCACGATCTCAGAGAAAATCTCAGTTTATAAAATGAAACTGAAAATCACATGACCTTTCACATGTGCTGGACATGCACATGCGCAGTGTATAACAGTGAAACCGACCAATGGTAGTCAGCACTTACAGGTATATACAGGCTGATGTTCGGGTCATGTGATAGGGGCGTGACAAATCAGGGAAGGACTGGCTTAAGACCCAAACAGGAAGTGAACCTAGCTGTCTTCATTTCAAACTGTCTCTGGTTTAGGAGCTCTAAAGTGTGGACACCAGGCATAAACAGATAAAGTTATGTATTTTAAAACTGAAACTAATTATTGCGGATGAAGCCTTAGGCTCTTTAAGTGACACTGGAGTTTGTGTTTGTGCGCGTGGGTGGGTTTGTGCAACTCCGGGGGGAAACCGATCCACCGACCTAAAACTGAGTTAACACCACAGTGGTCCACTCGGCCCACTCCGCTCCGCTTTACATGTCTGCCTCGATGACGCATTGATCGCTCGCTGTTAACATGCCCCAGTGCGGGTCAAAGGTCAGAGACGGCTGAAGGGCATGGTGAGTTTTAAAACTGTAGCGGCCATGCATGGGCGAGCATGCATGTTAAAAAAGGTTGGATATAACCAAATATGAGACGGAGGCAGAGAGGGTAAAAAAGGAGTCTGCGTGTTTTTTTGTTTTTTTTTTCGGGGGGATTATTTGCAGTCTGCTGATTCTCTGTTCTCTTACCCCTGGCTAAAATGAGCTGATTTTATCCTCATGGGAGAGGAAAAGGGAACAGCGTCACTGCTTTCCTTAATATTCTGCGCCTGTTATATAACATCTATCCTGGGGAAGACTGAGTTTGTTGTACATTAAAACAAGGGGGTTGATTTTGTTCTGTCACATGAAACGCTTTTACGTTACAGAGAAAACAAAGGAAAGGAAAGGAAGGAAGGGGAAAGGAAGGGAAGCTAGAGAAAGGGAAGATTCCTTATCGCCACGAGCTTATATCCTTAGCTTTCTGATTTTCCCCAGCCTCTCCAAATGTCTTTTCCCCTCCTCTCTCCCTCTCTCTCCCTGGCAGTGAGGATGGAAAATAGTGCGCTGGGCTCTGGAGTGCTCTCTGAAAGTAGACCTGTTGTCTTGGCCCTGATTGATCTGTCCCCATTTTCCCTCCTCTGACTATTTCCTTCACCTTCTTTCTTCATTTTCTCCTTTATTCTCGCGCCATCCTTCCTCCGGGTTCGCAAAATGAGAAAGGCGACGATCGCATTTCGTTTCCCTCGCGTGCGATCATTTCCCCCTCCTCGTTCCTGGACTGAAGCACTAAAATTGCACCGGCAGGCGATGTAGTGGGGTCCGTCTTCATGCACTTATCCTGCATTATTAAGGTAGACTCTTTGTTCTCTGACGTTACCCGGTGGAATCAAATCAGAAATCTTGTAAAACTACACTCTCTCCAGTTGGTTCAACCTTTCCTAACTGTGTTACAGCTCAGTACCAAGGAAATGCCTCTTCACTGACATTAAAACAGTTAAAACTGGCAAAATGTCTCTTTAACCTTTGTGATTCTCTTGGTATTAGTTCTCAGAGCTCAGTCACTCTTGGGTTCATGTGGTCATTTATTGGGTTACCATACTAACATGGTAACATAACAAAACAGACCCAAACTATTACCTGGATCTGTATCTTTCCTCAGCTCCATGGAACTTTTTTAAGTTTTTTAACACATTCTTTTAATTTTAGTCCTGTTTTAGTTCACTCTTATGATTCCTCACAGCATAACAGCTGCAGCATGATGCCATTTTCAGTAAAACCCCTGCGCGCACGTCCGTAGACAAATGTTCGCTAGCTCTTATCACAGTGGAACATTTAGCATCTACAGAGGCTGATTCTGGCATAAAGAGTGTGTGTAAAGAGTGTGAATAATGCACTTACAATGGTTTCAAACTGTTCCACTGAGCTGCCCGTGGCAGTGACGCACCATGATATTCAGCAATGTGCCAGAAAAGTCAAGGAAGAAGAAGAAGACGGGTAAAAGTAAACGATGCTGCTCAAGAATACACAATACAGTTCGGTGCCTGACACTGAATGCAAACACTGTTTACAGGAAAACTATAACACTATAACTGTAAGACTTTTTAAAAAAGGGGTTATGTATGCAACAAAACAGCTGGAACATGCGGCGACTTAAAGCAAGTGACATTAGCAGTTCCAGGTGCTTATCTTAGGTTATTTACATTTGCTTTGTTGTTGTTAAATAGCAAATACTCTATTCCAAACCAAGTATGTACTCATGTATTGATTGGCACGTGTAGCCTGTCTGCCTGTCTGTACATACAAAGTGTGCGGTGTGGTCAAACTCCACCAATATACATATTTTACATTGATTATTTTCATTGACATTGACATTACTCTATAGACACACATGTGAAAGCACACATCCCAGAAAGCCATGTCTCTCCTACAGCCCTGCGTGCTCGTGCCCGTTCGCTGAATACCAGTTTCCGCGTTGCACACAATGCACTCTGCGACCTCCTACTTCATTTTCTGACATCATAAAAGGACACGGCACGCCGCCCCCGAGTCATCAAATAAGGACAGAATCTTTGTACAAGACATCATATAAGGACAGAGTGGGTAAGAGTGGGAGCTCTGCCAGCATCAGCCGCTGCCTGCCAGATGCACACACAGTAAATGGGCCAAAGTGCTGTATCACAAATGTATACACACACAGTGACAGGCAACTCATGTCCAAAGCAAATACACACACATTACAGGGATATGTTAAGCAGCACATAACTCTGATGCCTCAATGAAAATAATTAGCATTAATAGTCTAGCTGGACACTGAACTAAGTGTGTGTGTGTGCGTGTGTGTGTGTGTGTGTGTCAGCATGGTAACTCCAGGAGCTGTTTGATCCTCATTGACCCTCTTTGCTTCCTCCCTTCTCGTCAACCCTGGTCAGAGCTTCGTGAGCAGGTAGCGCACACACGCCATCTGCTCGCAGCTCATGCACACACACAGACACACCCACGGTTACATAAGTGACTGTAATCCTTCCCAATTAAAGTTCAACACCA
Organism: Datnioides undecimradiatus; assembly: GCA_008933995.1. Taxonomy (NCBI): domain Eukaryota; kingdom Metazoa; phylum Chordata; class Actinopteri; order Lobotiformes; family Datnioididae; genus Datnioides; species Datnioides undecimradiatus. The sequence continues at coordinate 3,573,504 of WARS01000048.1, forward strand.
TGCGTGCACATATATCACTGCCACTTCCTTTCCTTTAATGAGTCGGTACAACTTGATGAATAAAGCCAGCCGATGAGCAAACACCTTGCTCCACGGGGTGTTAATTCCAGTCGTGACACACAAACACTGCATTCGTGAGAGTAGATGTGAGCCAGCTATCATAAAACATGCACAGATACTCAAAAAAGTGGGTTGATAGATCAAATGCGCAGCACCACTGGAACTCAGTGTCCCGCCAAAAGAGCGAGTCCAGCCAGGAATGGCGTAGCGGCGGGAATTGGTGGTAATTTTGGTGTCAGTCCCACATCTGTTGCTGTTTTCATCCAAGTAACCAAAGCTCAGATGAAAACAGGTCATACTTCTCTGCACAAAGGCGTGGAATGAAGAATTACAACATGATGGATTTTGAATATTGGGGCTGTTTTTTCCACTCATGCTTCCTAGAATTTTATATAAATCAAATGTGAGGTTCTAAGTGTAAGGCTCGAGTATATTGTAAATATAAGCTCCTGCAGGTGTTTTGGCTAGATGTGGAGTTAGCTCAAAGCTGGGTGGGCCTATACCTAAGTCACAAATATCAATGGACCAGTAAGATTGACAACAGGGTAATTTGTTCCGCCCTAGCGGGTGCAACAAGACTAATAGGAGAATGAGGGAGTTGTCAATCAAGCCCAGACCCCACATATCCGCACAGTCCTGCCAACAGATGTATTGTGGTAACACAAATGAATGTATCAGTGTGTGCTGACTGTGGTTGTGTACAGGTGTAATATGTAATGCAACAATGCAGCCTATTTTAAAGCCAGTAAACCCTCCACCTAAGTAACTGTGGTTTATAAGCTGTACCTGAGGCTCATCTTATTTCTGCTGCAAACACACACACACTCACACACGCACGGTGTGTCGCGCACGCATGCACGCCACACACACAGCACAAACGCAAACTCAATAACTTCACTGTTTTGTACCCTGCCGCAGCAGAACTCTGGGAAAATACTGATTTCATGATGTTGCTGCAACACCTCAGCCTGCAGCCTAACTTGGCTCTCTGTTTCCCTCCCTTCACACACACACACACAGACACACATTCACACACAGCTAGGGAGCATTGGGTTGCATAGAGGCGGTTGCCAGGCAACAAGCATCCTCCAGCTCTCCCTATACATGGGAAAAAAGTGTGCACCCAAAGCACAAGGTTTCAGAATCACACAAACACACGTGCGCACACACAAACACACACACACACACACACACACACACACACAGCTATTCATATTGCCATAATGAGAGTGGTGACAGTGTGAGAGTGTGACATCCTTATTTCCAGATTGTCTCAAACAACATCTGCTTCCTCTGAGTGAACAAATGCGACCTCGTGGAGACTCCTCGACTCCGACATTCAGCTGATGGCCGTACACACATCAGCCGGGCTCAACGCTGTGGAGCACCTTCAGTTCATTATCACAGTTAATTCATTAATCCTTGTAAGTACAGACCCCCTCTCCTTGCTGCCAACTCCGGTAGTAAACAGGCTAATTGTGTATTTTAACGTCCCTCAAACAGCCCGATTTTCAATTTCCAGGGAGCTCTTGTGTGTATCAAAGCCGTGCAAAAGGGAGCAACTAAGCCATTAAAACAGAAGGCAGTGCAGTTCATAATCATAAACAACACACAAACACATTAACGCAAATCACCGCGACACCAGGAATGAACAGCAGCATTCGTGCTACAAATGAGTGACTCTGACTGTGGATTATTTTAGTCAGACGCTGCTTAAAAAAACATACTCTCAGCCTCGTATCCTCATAATTGTGCATTGATTTGTGGCGCATTGTTGTTGCTGTTGTTGGCCTTTCTGTAATTGTGCAGAGTAATTGGCTGATCTATAATGCACAGTCTTGTGGCTCTCATTTATCAGACTCAGCAGTGACAAATAGGTATGTGGAATATAATGCATAAAGTGCTTCATACATGAAATATCAGATATCAAACATTTGTACACCAGGTGCCCTTTAAAAATGACCTTTTATTCAATTTTTTGCGCATTTTGATTCACTTACTGTCTTTTTCTGGAGCTTTCGACTGCATCTCAAGGCTTTCCTCAGTTCCATCCACGATGAGGACTGCGGGATTTTAAACTGGCACATTTATCAGTTGATTCCGAAGCAAATAAGCTAATGGGGTACAATAAGAGCTGCAGCAGATCAAGGAGAGGCCTTTGAGTATAAGCGCTCCGACACTTAGCGCCACACTAGCGCATAGAAAATGACATTTGGTGGCAGGTAAGCCGATCGTGATTTCAGATTTTCTCAGACAGTTGTTAGCTTTTGGTTCTGTCATGAAAGAAATGACAGTAAGCAGTGTCAATGCAGGCATGAATATGGTAGATAAAGTCAATAAAATACCTTTTGAATGTTTATCTGCAGTTTTGTGTTGGTCCCAGACATTAAAATGCGAGGACCTGCTTCTTTTTTGCCAAGCAGGACAAACTAAACATCTTTTAATCTTTATAAAATTTGAATTTGTCACTTGTTTTGTCTTGATTTGTGATTTGTCTCTGGGAACAATAATACAGATTGTATTATTTTATAATATTTTCAGTTATTTGATCAAGAAAAAGCATTTTTTATCATATTCTCCCTACTCTGATGGCCACACCACATGATCTCCGTCTCCCTCTCTCGCTGCCTAATTGATCCTGTGCCGTCTCTGTCACTCAGAGTGCTGCCACGGGACATGATCATTGATTGACAGCTGCATTATAGGACAGCGGCAGTCAATAACTGCATGCTGTCAGACTTGACGACGTCACATGATGATGGACACACGGCACCACACAAACGCAGACGTGGACCCACACGTGCATGCAGCGTTGAACACGTAGACGCAACGACATCACGAACACATGTACAAGCAAAGAATGAGCGCAGCCAGCACACACAACAATGTACACCGAACACACACAAGCGCACACACAGATGAGTATTGTTCGGAGCGTGCCAGAGGAAGTCAGAGGTGCAGCCAGCTGAATTCATTTACTATAAATACACACATCATATCCACGCTGACTCTCTTCACGCACACGCACGCACACAATTACGAGAGCGCAAACACGCCGAGGAGCTCTTCTGTGTGCTCCCTCACACACGTGCGATCCTGACACATCTGTTTCTGAGGCCGCCGAGAGAAGAGGGAGGATGGGAGTTAAAAAAAAGAAAAACAGAGGAGGGACAATAGAGTGTGTGTGTGTGTGTGTGTGTGTGTGTGTGTGTGTGATAAAACAACTCCCAGATGAAGCCAACAGACCGACCCATCTTTCTGATTCTATTACCTGATCAATTACTCCCCTCTCTCCTCCCTATCTGTTGTCATTTCTCTCCATGTTCCTCCTCCTCTCCTCCACTCTTGCATCCGTCCTCCCATCCGCTCACCAATTTCTCTCCTCGCCTCCCTCCCCATCTCCCATCTATCTTGCTCTTCCTTTGGCTGCTGAATCACAAAAACACTTGCCTGCCTCCCCTCCCGTCTCTCACTGGTGCGTCCAAAAGCATTGAACCTTATAGTAAAGCAATCACATGCAGTAACCTTTGTCCACATTCTTCTGGCCATGTTGGGTACTTGGACCTCTCTCTGCCTTATCTCTCTTGTGTTTCCATATTTTTAATTATTTGTACAGGTCTGTGAATATGTGAGAAACAAATGCAAATAATGGTATATCCCCTGACCTCTGGGTGCAGGAAGCACGCAGGAGAACTGGAATTCACTTGAAATTATACAGGAAACGAATGAATTATTAATAAAGTCCTGGTTCAAAACAGCAGCAGCCCAGGATGTTGTAGAAGGAACTTGTGTAGGTATTTAACAGTAGTTCAGCTATAAAGTCCACACTGACGGCTACAGCACAGACACACAGCTTCAGTCAGCTATACTGCCTCATTACCTTTAAAATGAGATAGGTCTGAACTTACACATAGTTGGTGGCTGCAGGTTTAGTGTGAATGAAACTTGTCTGTGCACGTGTGCATGCCTGTGTGTGCACAACGCTTGGCAAAGTGCACAGGACAGGATGACGAGTGGTGATTAGTTCCGAGCTACGATCCATATTTGCTCAGCTGCACACACAATTGTGCGCGCGTGCGCACACACACACACACACACACGTGCTGCCAGGTAAACAGGAAGTGGGTTGATTGAATTAGAGTGGAGAGACTCTTCAAACGGATGCAGGGCCAGGAGAAAAAGACAGAGATGGATACAGAGGGAGAGTAAAAGACAGGGGGTGGGACAGGAAGCACTGAAACAGGAAGTGATTGTAAGACAAACCGATCAATACAGGCGGACGGTAATAGGCCGCATTATTGCACTGTTGTTTAACAATATTATGAATTTGCACTAACATCCAGCTAATGCATCCTGGGGGCTTAATGTATGGAAGGTTTCCTCAGGATCTATCTGTGTCTTTTCACAGTCGTGTTCATCAACAACATAAAGAAAACAAAGTGGCACTGCTGTTATTTTATTCTGATTGGCCAATCCTTAAACCCCAGTGATTGATTAAATATCACCTGTCACAGCTTGGGGAAGTTTTACACTCCAGCAAATCGAGCCAACTTCACCTGAGGTGCCATTACGTCGCCAAACACGTCAATTCTCCTCTGTCCACAAAGCCTGTCCTCTTAAGAAGTCAACCGGAGACAGTATTTTAAACTAACAGGTTAACATGGGCTGGATTAGCGAGCCTGCTACAACCAATCAAATCGGTTAATGGCAAATCAAATCAACAGTGGGTGTGACTAGTCTGCTTTTGTCTGCCTTTGGTTACAGAAAGTTTTGATGCAAAGTGTGAAAGCACCATATTTGTAAAATGGCAAACGTGCCCATCATAGCAACAGTAACCAAGAGGCTTTACAAAACAGTCGGCCGTATCTTTGGTTAATTCATTCACAACTATTCACATTTATGCGTATCCGCTTCTGGCTTTTTATTTGACAGGTATTTCCTGTTTTTCACGCCCTGTTTCTTGAAAGCCATGAGAGGAGGTGGCCTGTAAGTCATGTGGTTTCAGTAGTAGTAGTAGCAGCGTGTGGTGCACTGCACTGTACGCTGTGGGCTTTTACCAGGACGATGGGCTCGTTTCCATTATAACCTGCTATTTATACACACGGTGAAACTCTAACCCCTGCTCTGACCACACACACTCACACACACTCAGCTTATACCACGGGAGGCAGTCTCCATGGATACAAGAGGGCTCCTCCATTGAACTCCTACTGAAATAAAAAAACTCTTATTATCTAACCAACGTTGTTTCTAACGGGCCAGCCCCATTGAAACCAATCAGAGTGGGGAACGCCTTGGGCCTCTATCTCTGCGACACACAATGCAGCAGAGCAACGGAGATAAGCTGAGCTGAGCACACAGCGCAGAGCTGAGAGGTCAAACATGGCATCCCATTGACCTGGATGTGTTAGGACTAACCTACATGTGAGCATCTGGAGGGGGCAGGGACAAAGGGGGTATTAAGTTTCACCAAAACTCAAAATGTCTTTCAGATAAACACAAAAACACAAGAAACACCTAAAGTAAATATGATGTTTTATAGCTGCCTCTCCTTAAGTCATCTCCTCTATTCAGCCTAGCCTAGCCTAACACCTTGAGATCAACTTCATAGAATTACATGATTAATTACGTGAACAGAAATGGGCATTTCTGACTGGATAATAACGACTCTCCCTGCTAGAAACAGCTGTGACGTCCTGTAAACAACCGCGTTCCCGTCACTGTTACAGAAATAATCAGGCTGATGAGACGTCTCCGTGTCACCCACAGCAGAACAGAAGCCTCACGCAGACGAGGAAATGAGAGACATGTTTTTTCAATCAAAACTTCTAGTAGTAGAACTGAGCATCCAGCACATCTAAAGCGCTTAAGGCTCCATCTGTTTATGACTGTCGCTCCGCTTCTTCATCACTTTCCCTCACGCCGCTTGTACAGCTAAATTTGTATTTTAAAATGAGCAGGTTTAAGTGTAGTTTTGCGGACAGCAGGCAAGTTGGGGAATGACACTCTCTGATCAGAACACCGCTGCCACCAAAACTAGATTAAAAAAAGATGAAATATGTGTTGCGTGTATTGATTATCGCTGACCATAAGACCTTGAACTGGAAGCGTTACAACTGCCACAGTCAGAGGTACACTGGCACTCCATTGTTACTTAGCAACAGCTCTCTCGCCCGTTATCAAGGTTATCTCCTGAGTGGGACACGTTCGTCAGAGCCACACGCATACACAGATGCACGTTTGAACACCATGCGCATTCCTGCAAACAGGCAAGCATCCGCTCTGCTCTGCTTCTCGTTAGCGTATGGAAGGGTCCGGGGGAAAATCGTTACAGTGTGTGAGCGTAATTGCTGCTGTTCTTCTGATTTTCTTCGGCATTTTGGATGGCTGGAAGCGGTCCACAGATGTGTCCAAAATGTTAAGTTCATATCTTTGATCATTTTTCTATTTAATGTGGATAAGTGTAAATTGGACTGACCATAGAGAAAATGCTCTGGACTTTAAAACATTCTGATTCATCCTCTGGTGACCATGAACATTCTTAAAACAGTTTACCTTTAATAAAGAAACTAACTGACATTACCGCCAGTTCTTCCCCATAGCTACACTTCCTGTCTAGTGAAAATAGCTAATATTAGCACGCTAACACCCAGAACTACAATGGCGAGCACGTAAACATTACACCTGCCGAACGCCAGCATGTTTACACGAGAGCTTCATAGCATGCTGACATTAGCATTCAGCATAAAGCTCTAATGCACGAGAGCGTAGCCATGCAGAGCTGCTAGCCTTAGACTGTTAGCGTTCAGGCAGGATCAAGCTCATTTTAGAGGATATACAAAGTCAGCGTTGAGACGATTTGACGCAAAATTCATCCACGGCAGCATGAACTGGTATTGCCTCAGTGCCATCTAACTATACAACCCAAGCTTCTGCTTAAGGTCAACCTCATTAGCCGGGTCACCCTCCACTGTGGCGTCATGAGAATTTCCCTTTATTACTCAGGCTAGACTGGTTTGTATGGGGAGGATGAGCATAAATAGTAAATGGTAAACTGGATTTGATGATTGTACAGAGAGCAAAAGTCTGACTCTGACACTTTCACTCAGGGACACACAAAAAAAAACATTGTCATTTTACATCTGAGCTTGTTTGCCTCGAGAAATGCTAAACACAATGGAGTCCAAGTGCAGACAGAGACGCCACTTCCAATCCCTTTATACTTAACACGCTGAGACACGCAGACGGCTTGACGACACCCACACAGACAGGCGAGCGCGCTCGTGGGCAAAGAGAGACTTACAGAGGACCATAACGCACCCTGGGGACAATCACATGGCTCCGTGATCAATAGAGACCATGTGTCTGCTGTATAAAGATCCTCCCAGCCTGTCCCTCCGTCCCTCTCACTGTTTTCACTGCTTTCCCGCAGTCTGCTTCCCTTCCACTGCCCTTTTCCTGACTCTCCACCATTTCTCTTGTTTTGTTTGTTATTTCATTATATTCCCCCGCTCTCATCATCCCAACACAAATGATGTATCCTCTGAAGTGGCCCTTCTTGACTCCGCTTTATTCTTGCCAGCTCTTGGTTGAATTATTTTTCTTTCTCTCTCTTCCAACCTGTTTTCCTCTAATCTTCGATTAGAAGATTCGAATCATCTGCGGCCACTTTCCCCCCCTTTGTGGCCCTGCACAAATACTTTTACAAATCTAATAACATAAAACATATAACAGCCCACTCAACAATCCTGTATGTAGTCGAGCGTTAACTTCAGCTCAACAGACCCAATTTCTTCCAGAAAATAGGATCCACATACTTGAAATGAGAACCAAATTCCAATTTTTCAGCATTGCAGATTAGCTACAGTAATGAGGCATGGTGTCTCTAACCTAAAATCCCAACTTTGTGCGAGATAGTCGAATAATTGACAGTAAATCTGGGCCAGTATGTACTAAACCACCCAGAATAGGATTGCTGATCCTGCATTACTCCGTAATTCATTCATAAGGATGAGAAAGGAAGATTTCCTGCTAAGACAGCACTCCTGTTCTCAGAAGCCTGATATATTATGGACACTGGTCTATGTCTTTTAGTTTGGCATCTCACCTGGATCCAAGAATAGTCAGAGGGTCTGTTTCTTAATCTCAGTGTAGCAACAGATATGGGATATTGTAGGTTGCATATTGCATATTTTTGTTGCATCTTGCATAAACAGCGGGCAAACGTAATGGACAGAAGCCTTTGAGACAGATGTGCAACCCAACAATTATCATTAACCGTGCTAAAACAGTGGAGTTGAATGTCTGACCTTAGCAAGGCTAATTTGGAGCTAACTGAAAACAGAAACAGAAACTGTTCAAGGGCTGAGTACGTTTTCGTGGGATGAATACAACGCTAATAGAAAATACTGCTGCTGTTTCCTGTCAGCAGATCCTTTCCATTGTATCTGACTGTGAGTTGGTCCATTTTGGAGGATTAAAAAAGACTAAGAATCTTTGCTAGGAGGAGGATTTCAGCTTGTCCTGGTGACCTCCTGATCTTTCATCTCCTACTTTTAGGTGTATGTTTCTCCTGGATCAGTACTTTGGTATCCACAAAAACAAACTGCACTGCTGGAGGAAGACACATGTGATTATCTCTGTTTCCTTGACTGCCTGTGCTGTTTAACGTCACCCAAGTATAATACCACCACAGACGTGATCTTAAAAGATGAATAAGGGGTCAACTACTGCCTTTGGGTTCTCTCTGCAATGGCCAGAGCAGAATGCATAACAACTGCAGCAATAGCCCCACACACAGAACTCACACACACACAGACAAGATCTAAGCAATTAAGCTGAAGAGTGAAATAGCATTTTCAGTGAGCGCTGGGGGCTGAATAGAGTCAGATTCAAAGTACACACGCTTCTCCTACGTAACACAAAGCTACCTAAAGCTATAATAAAACATAATCTGTGTTTGAGACCAGCTGTAACATGAAGTAAATCTAAACTGAGGTGTGAAGGGAAGCGTTGGTATTTTGGTTTTTTAACCTGGACCTTATTTTCCCATGTTTTTGTGTCTAAGTGACTAATGGGGGAAACAATTGTTGAAATTGGCCCAGCTTTCAGCGAGAGCGCTGCAGCCGACAGCTGTGTAACAGGCTGCAGTGTAATCCTTGAGGGCAACTGTGCCCGTTGTTGCCACTGACAGGCTCAGACTGTTCTTCTAAGTGTCCGGCAATGTGATGGGAAGAAAGCATACAGAGATGGACCTTTATGTTAAACAGTAAGATCCTTTTTGTTCAACCAGAAGCAGCCATTACATCGCTCCATTCCAACGCACCAGACTCCAGTCAAAATAATCTCAATTTTACCACACAAATCATCAAACAATACCTTATTTAAACTGGACAGAGATGAAATAAAATCCACCAACACGTCTTGTTTAGTCCCTTCACTCTTCCAACAATCATCAGCTCTGGTTTGGGCAAAAGAAAAGCCTTAATTCACAACATGCAATCCTCTGGTGGCAACTTCTTTCTGCTTCCAGTATTGACCATGACAGTTGCACGGTGCACATTGCATGGTTTCTCAATGAAAACTGTGCCTAGTCATCCTCAGTGGACATCCAACTAGCTGCCACTGTAAAGAGTGAGTTAGCATTCTGTAGATGATGTTTCTAACTGTGTTATAACTCTCCTGAAACACAGAAAGCATGATTTGGCCTTCAGTATTCAGGCATCAGGAAGGTGTACATTCATATTTATTGATATTTATAGTAAATATGCCCAGACACACACAAATGAGCATACACGCAGCAAAATCTAGTGGCGGCGATGGTGCAGCTAAGCCGCTGTCTATCGACTTGAGAGGATCTCATTATTGTCAGATTAAGAGGCTCTGGTGCAGACTGTAGACTGTGCCACTGTCAGGACTAAACCCAGTGAAAGTAAAGCCGTGAAATCCCACAGAAACATCGGACATTAAAGGCAGAGAGCGAAGGAGAAGACGAGAGAACAAAACAGGAAGTGATTGATAGATGATAGATGGACAGATGAGGTTTGGGGGGTTGGTTTTTTCTGGGTCTGATGTTTAAAACAGCTAGAAACCAACAGAACTACATTTCCCACCGCCCATATCCATGTTGGTATGTGTTCATTTTGTAAATGACATTGTGCGTCTTCCTCTCTTGTGGTCTGTTCTGTCGAGCTCCACTGTGATTTGTGCTGCTTTGTGCTGCTTGGTAATATGTGTTTGTTTTGCTGAGTGTCTGACTATCGCCTTGGTGGCCTCTCTTCAACTACAGACCTCAGGGTAGCGCCGTGATTACTATACTGAACAGACAATGACCTCATCACACACATACACGCATCGCTCAAACTGAATGAACTGCTTGCTCCAGTGTGTGTTTTCTTACACTCAGACGTGCACGCATGACGTTGCCTAGTAATATGTCGAATTTGACAAACACATGCAAACAAAAGACGACACACACGCACACGGAACGGAAATCCTCCATCCAGAGTCAGCACCTGGAGGACATTTAAGTCGCAGGGCATCATTATGCGATCCCCACTCCGGTGTCCTTCGTCACAGGAGCCACATGTTTGTCATTGAGTAAAAACGGGGGTGGGGTCGGGGGGAGTGCAGACTGTCTGAGGAAAGAGAAGATGCAAGGAGGAGGACAACAAACTGAACGACAAACAAGGGTGTGTCCTCGCTCTGACCCGTGTGACCTTCTTTCCAGTGGTGGAATATAACAAACACTGTAGTTGAGTACAAATTCAAAGTTTTTATTTTTTATTCTTTATACTTTTGACTCCATTAAATTTCTAAGACAACTTATTTTTCCTTTGCATATGACAGTTTTCCGTTATCTTCCAGCCTGGTGAAAACCATGCATCTCCACATGTTGAGACTTTTTCCTGAAAAATAAATGGTTTAAGTGTTCCCGACTTGAAAAACAATCTACATCTTGTGCTTGAACTGTTTAAAAAAAATACCCTGGATTAGCCGGGAAGTGACACAAGATGTCCTTGTCTGGTAAAAGTAAACAAAGCTGCTTTTAGACCTTGAACAAAGCGGGCAACACTCTCGCGGTTCCTGTGAGGACAGTCTGATGAAGAAGAAGCAGTGACAGAGGGGAGTGTAAGAGTTGGAGACAGGAGGCAGAGAAGATGTGAAAAAAAAACAGGAAGGAACCAAAAATTTTAAAAAAAACAACAACAATATCAACAACGAAGGGACAGAATTGCAGAAATAAGGAGAGAGAGAGGGAGGGAGAGGGGAAAGAAGGGAGGGGGAGGCGGGACAGCTCTGCTTGAAGGCTGCGTTGAGTGCAGCAAACGTGAGGAGGGGGGAGAGAGGGGGAAGAGAGACCGAGGTGACAAATTCATCACGAGTGTGGCAGCCATCATGGCCAGGAATAAGCCAGCGCTGGGTTAGAGAACAGAGCTGTGGGGTTTAACACAACAACAACAACAACAAACACCACCCTTCCCATCCTGCTGGTTGACACTCCCTCGCACCTCACCCCCCCACCCTCTCTCGTGTTTACTGCCTCCGTATCTCTCCGCTCTGTAATTCATCACTTATCGATAGCTCTTCTCTCTGACTCCCCACCCCACCCCACCCTCCCCTTCCTCTTTCTCTCTCCTGCTCGCCGTCCCTCTATTATAACCCAACGGCGTGGGCTTGCACTATTATGGAATATTGTGATTGCTCGCTACATTTAGACTGTGAGAGGAGGAGAGGGGGAGGTGAAATGGAAAGATGGAAAGACAAAGATAAAGATAGAGTGAGATCTTTTTAAAAGAAACGCATACGACCGTTCATGTCAAGCTAGTTAGCCCTGGGGCGTTAATAAAGCGGAACAAGGTGTGTGTGTGTGTGTGTTTGATCTCCATGGCCTTGAAGTGCAGTAAATCTGCCCCTATGCAATAAAAGGGCAGGGGCTCGGAGGAGAGGAGAACTGTTGTGTCCCAGTTTTCGCTCTGACCTCTATCTGTCTGTCTGTCCCTCTGCTCCCCGATGACACAACACACATTATGTGAAGTTCCAGGAGGCCTTTTGATGCCTGGGACTGTCAGTGAGCTGTATCCCCAGCGGCACGCAACCTCCCTGGGCATGACTCATAATGAACCCCCCCCCCCTTGCGCACCACTCCTCCACCCTCTTCCACCGAGGGTCCTCCACTCAACTGCCATCCTCCACTCCAGCTCTCTCCTCCTCACATCCTGCTCTCATCACCCCCTTCTTCTCTTCTTTCTAATCCTCTCTCCTCTTTTTCCAGCCCTGCTTTGCTATCTCTCACCTCCTCCTACTACTGCACCTCTTTTCTTTTCCTTCTTTTCCTCTCTCTTATTCTCATCTTGCTGCGCTCTCCATCATCCTCTTAGTCCATCAAGCCTGGCCTGTAAACTCCCCACTCCTTCTCTCTCCAACTTGCTCCCCCCCTCTCAGACATCCTCTTACTCCCTTTTCCGAGGCGCTGCTGCGTTATCTCCCGCTTTCAGGCTCACGATTGCCTCTGGAAAACAGCCAGCTCTGGGTTACCCCCCCCCCCCCGGCAACCCGCGTGCACACACCCAAACATGCGCAAAACGAATCAAACACAATAAGCCAATGATGCAAACACAACCTAGAACTGTTGCATGCTCTCAAATACGCCAAAACATGCGCAGCTGAACTTTAGCTTAGCCCACCGCCCTTTAGCCGCTGGTGCTGCCCACTGCGCAGCTTCACATAATGTCCTCTTAAAAGACTAACACCAAAGCTGCACGTCCCGTTGTCGCTAATCAATGACCTTGAAACCCAACGAACTTAGTTAATGATGCGCATCTTAGCCTCGGACGTGACGGTGTAATGGTGCTGTGAGCCAGACATCCTAACAGCTGTATCTTATGTTAAAGCAGACAAACACGCTTTTGGTTTCAGGGAGGCTCTCAACTCCACATTGCTAAGCTATGACTGGGCAATCAGGGGTTATTGAACAGTCAATCACGGGAATATAATCACTCGCACACACATACAATGCACACACACACGTGCACACTCGCTCAACGTGACATTGACTACAGTCCCTGAACTACCAGAGCGTCGAATTCAGCAGAGAGGGACTCTCAAACCTGACTCCTAATATAGCTCATAAACCAGGCTGACTGCACTGATTCAACACCGGATCACTGAGTCTGTGCGCGCGCGTGTGTGTGTGTCTGTTTGCAACAATGAGTGTGCTAGCCGCTCTGTGTATCCGATTATTGTGCAGATCAATTACCCAGCAGTGAATTACCCTGCCGCTGTACTCACATAATTATCAAAGACACGAACGGCAGCCGAGCACGTGTGCGCAGGGGAACGTCTTTGCATATTGATTCTCATCATTGCGCGTTGGTAGTTGAGCGGGTAGTTAAACTTTAATCAGGTCCACGGCGTGTGACTGCGAAAATCTGATGGTTTCCAAACTGAGCGATTAAGTCTGACGAGAGTGTGTGCTTAATTCACGTACCATTACCTCACATGACCTGAAATGTTGAATAATAAAAACCCATAGCTTTTCTTTCTTCGTAGTCGGGCCATACAAGTTGTAATAACTCTTTCACCTGGCATATACAGAGTTTAAAAGCAGAAATATAAATATAGACTGAATGATGGATAGAAACGTACTTGTAATTAATCGTGTGGTGTTTATCAATTACAATACTTTCATTTTACTGTCGAATAAGACAGCAGTTCTACACGTTTGGGAAGCTGGAATCAGATGCTTCATACAATCAATTGATGGACCGGTTTGCTAATAGCCACAAGACGCTGAACTGAGACGATAAGGAAACAGCCATCTCAAGTTTTCCAGCATGAGCCGACTTCAGCCACGATTTGTAAAAGAAATTGTGTTTTTACTCGTTCGAAGGTTAAAGAGTCTTGCTTTAAATGCACTCATAAAGCACGTTGGTATTGACTTTATGAAGAGAGAAGCAACATGTAATCATAGAGGTGTGAGACAGGGCTGGGTTAACCAGCTATAGGGGTCCTGGGATGAGTGTGAATGCCCATCCAGCTCAGAGGAAATGGCAGTTTGCACATCAGCTTCATCTGGAGCGTACCACTTGTTTCTGTGTGACAGTTTGCGGTCATCCTATTTATTTTTTTATGAAATTATTATATTTATTATAATACCAAAGCTGCCTTAAGGCCCTTATTAACAATGGCAGCAAACAACAAACAGTTATAGCAGTACCATCAAATGAACCCTGCTTTGTACAGAGCAATCGCTACACAGTGAACCTCTAAACCTATGGGAACCCTTAAGTTCCAGGGCCACTTTGCCCAGTTGGTAATCCATGCTTGGAATATGCAAGTGTGAAATGATATAAACTGATACAGGAGTATAAGGTGTTGGAATACAGAGCTGAGGGGACAGATTCACCTGGAAATGACACCAAGAGTCACGCTTCTGCTGTTCCCAAAAGCGTCGAGGAAACGAGGTGATGGATTACATAACAGCGAAATAAGAGCGCAGACGTATCAAAGCGTCGAGGAACGATAATTGACCCGAATGTTTAAATACGAAAATAAACTTTAAAACAAGAAAAGCATCTCAAAATAGCAAACGTCTGAAGCTGAGGGTGGAGAGAGAGTGAGTGAGAGAGCGAGAGAGAGAGAGAGAGAGAGAGAGAGAGAGAGAGAGAGAGAGAGGCCAAGTTTAGGAAGGCTTTGATGTGCAAGATGGTGCATCCTTCTCAGAGTGTAAATGTCAGGTTTCTAACAGAGAACGCCCAGGGAGAAAGTCTAACCCTGTGTGTGTATGTGTGTGTGTATAGTGCTGTATCACATATACATACACAAACACACACACACACACGTATACAGCCAGGTCCTGGTATGGATCCATTCCAGTCGACTACGGGTGCACGCAGGGCTATTTCTGTCAGAGTGCTGGGAAGCGAGGGCACAAATGGATAGATGAAGACTGAGGAAAGGATGGAGGGAGGGAAATGGAGGAAGATGCGGATGAATGAAAGGTGGAGGGAGAGAGTGACGACAGCGGACGAGGGGCGCGGAATTAAAGCGGAGATTAAAGCGTTCGCTGATTGATCGGTGCGATATTGAGATTTATTGAAGCTGCTTTTGTGTCGCGTTTGAACGCCAATAAATCATTACCACAAACGTTTTGAGCCTTTACTTTAATTACAGTAAATTGCTATGACTAACAGTGAGAGGGCTGGCATTCACAGTGAGATTGATGTTTTAAAGAGTGCTGCTCACTGCAGTGAGTGTAACGGTGTGGCTGATCAGCGTTGAGACCCCTCTGGTGTGACGTCGCAAGCTAAAAATACCCACCCAGCCCAAAAAAGTCTCACACAGTTAAAATGAGGTTAGAAGGGAGGGACGGAGAGACATTAAAGTCGTACAGAGAGGTGTGAAAGACAGAACTACAGAAGGGAGCGGGGAGGGAAGAGCGTTTAGGTGAGATCTTTCAGGAGTGATGGGTGGAGGAGAGGAAGAGCTGAACGTCAACATGCTAACGTGTTCCCTCTGAAACTGCTAACACCCTGGTTATTCTTAGGTGGGCAGCTCTTTAGCATGGCAGCGTTGCTAACATTTGTTAATTAGTGTGAAACACGAACTGAAGCTGTGCCTGACAGCGTTAGCTTTGCAGGTATTCGGTCATAAATCTCTGATACAAGAGCTGATACAAGAGGAAAGGTGAGGTTTTCCGTAGCACTCCTTTCAATTACTGTTGAGTCGTTTTTACTTAAAGCCACAAAAATCAATCTCGGGAGCGAGGGAGACAGTCAGGGATCACCAAAGTCAACCGGATCAATGTTTCGGGGATCTACTGCCAGTCATCCGCTGGAAGAGAGAGTTTGGACTTGAACCAACTGGTCGAAAAGACATTGGCATACACATACTGTAGGTGCGTTCGTGTGGGTAGAAAGAACAGAATGAGGCACTGGAACATTTGATACATACATAATACAGCCGAAAAATGCTTTTGTGTGGCGGGTACACACAAAAAGGTCACTATTAAAGGCAAGTTAAAACAACATGGGAGGATAAAGGAATTAGCCCTAATTCAATTCACTTATTATTTCCGAGAGCTTCTGCGCCGGCAGCCGTGTTATTGCTGTAAAGCATAGACTGATTATGAGACAACAAGCCCCTGGGCACAGACAAGCAAAAGGCCCCTCCGCCCCTCCAACACAGAAGCACACTCAAATTAAAAGAGACATAGTGTCACCATTCTGTCCCTCTCGGAGTTAGGTATGTGTCCATTTGTAGTTGCTTCATGTCTCTTTGTGGTGCTTTTGTTTGTCTGTAGTTGTCGTGCTTCTCTTCACGGTCATTTTGTCCATGGCTGCTGTGTCTTTGTGGTCAATTTGCATCTCTTTTTGCTAGTTTTGTGTCCCTTTACGGTCGTTATGCGCCTCCAGAGTAGGTTTGCGTCTCTTTGTAGTAATTTTGTGTCTCCATAGCTGTTTTGTGTCTCTTTGGGGTCGTATTGTGTCTTTGTAGTTATCCTGTGTCTCTTCGTCTCTTTGTTGATGAATGATTGACTCATTCAAAGTCAATCATGTGAGCACTTTAAACAGACACCTTGTGCCCCTGGTCCAGTGCCCATACAGCCAACCATACTGTTAAACTCACCTCAATAAAGCTCACCTCAGATATAACACACACTTACCACACGTAGATCCAAGGGTACTGCAAGTGTCATGATTGATGAAAGAGTGACGCCTGCACACCGGCTCCAATCTAAGAACAATTTATCTAAGTATGCAACATTTTGATCCCAGGTTAGGTTTTAGCCAAGTCTAACGACAACAACAAATAAATCTGGGATTTAAACATTTTACTAATAATTCTGTGTTTTTTTCATCACGCTAAAAGCCTGCAAAGAGAGGACTGATAAATGGTCTGAGCCTCTAGAAGGCTTTTGAATGTGAAACAGCTGCGGGAAGTGCTGAAAAACAACGAAGGTGACGGGAGTAATTAGCGAACGATAACAGTATTTCTGATAACGAAGAGAAAGTCGGAGCAGCTGAGCGGGGAGAGCAACACGACTTTGTTGCTGTGCTGATTTAGTGGAGACAGGAGGTAAACATGAAAACTGGCGAGTCTGCAAAAAGCAGCAAACAGCATCAGCAAATTGAAATGGAGGCAGGGAGGAATACAGTCATCAAGCAAAGGAGATCTGGGGCCTGTGGCTAATGTAAGACCCGAGATAGAAAACAAACAGGTTGAGGGTTTGATCTGCTTCACTGAAATTTTGAGGACACGCCCTGATCTCTGGATCCCTCTCTTCCTCAGACACACACACACACATCCATTACAGAGCAGGGAGATAGATTTACAATCACAGGAAGCCAATCCCACAGACACAGAACCACCGACCCTCCCTGGTCTGAACCTGATCCAACAGACTAGTCCTGCATAATACTGCGCTCTCTCTCGCTTCCTCAGTTACCTGTTTCACTCTCATGTACAGGGTCATTTCAAATTTATGCTTCTAGATATCTGTAAGACATGCTGACCACATGTGCACACGGTTTAAATATCTTTTGCTACTGATATCTGTGTTTCCCCGCGTCAGTTTGTGATTTATTTCATTCCTGTTTCTCGTCAGTTGCCTTTCTTTGACCAAATCAAGTGTCCAAAATCAAAATAAAATGTGAAAAAACACAATTATTAGAGCTGAAACGCTACTGTTTTTGAGATTCTGATCTGATAAGTGCCACTGGACTCTGCCTAAGCAATCACAGCCCAGTGTTTGTTCCCTTTGTCTGAGCTGAGACGGGAATAGGAGAAGATGTGGGAAACATTTACATATTTTACAGCTGCGATTGAAAAGTTATCACCAAATAACTAAAGGACACAGAAGTGATGGCAATACCTTCTGTTTTGTAACCTGGAATCAAATGAATACATACAGTTTCTACTGCCAAAGCATCTAATTTAGGATATTTAGTCCCTATGTGCAGGATTTTATTGGATATCAATGTGTGCGAGTAGAAGAGGCAATCTGAAGTCATCAGTAGTATAAAATCAAGAGGAGAGGACAGAAGAGAAGCGGTAAAGGGGGGAGAGGATGTCGTATTCTTGGAGAATACTGTATGTAGAGTCCACTGGGGCATGTAATGAACTGATATCATGCAGCGTCAGCAGCAGCCACCCAATTTACCACTATAGATTAACCCTCAGAGAGAGTTACATGACGAGTGAGTCAGTTAATGGGAGGGAGAAAAAGACGGGAGCGGGCAGCGGTTGTGCTTTTCCTCCAAAGGGATAAAGGACTGTGACGATGCTAAAGGTGCGAGGACGGTACCTTGGGTTCCGTTTCCCACACAACCCTGAGCAGATAATGCACAGCTCACCTCCTGAGTGTAATAAGACGGTAAATGTCACTGATGTAACTCAGCAAGGTGCAGCATTTTCAGACCATGGTGCTACGAGCTGGAAGAAGTGAGGTTAAGCACAGTTAGCTACACGCTAATGTCTTATGCTCGTAATGATGTGACAGTGTTGCTGTAGTCCCTGATGGGAACGTCAATGGTTTTGCAAGTGTGTTCACAAACCAAAGCACTGTGACGTGTGGAGATCTTGACCTGATGTTGGAGCAGCAGGAAGAAGGCTGAGGGATCATCAAAGTCTGCTGCCACTTTCATGGCAATACATCCAACAGGGGTCATCACATTTAACTCACAAACAGCAACTCTATGGTGGCCCTGGACATTAAGTCAAGTCATTGACAACTTCACAAATGCCTCCATCCTGTAACTGTGCCCTTGTCCAATTAGACCGATTCCATGTTAAAAGGTTGGTTGACTTCATATCACTGAGTATGTGATGTAAACGTGTAAAACAGCGGTACAAAGGACACACTGAGTGACCTCTAAATATTTTACTAGTCTTCTAATAAGAGATTTTGATGCCTACGAGTATTTTTACGCTTCGTGTATTAGTGTCATGGGCCTCTGCGGGCCAGATTCCAAAGAGCCTGGAAGACAAAGATGAGGGGCCGACTTTCTCGTTTGGAGTTTGGGGCGGTGAAAGTTAAGAAAGCGACTCTTTTAAACTGATATCTCCTGAGTTTAAAGAGCACGCTGAGATCTGTGAAACCAGGCACCCAGCCGCTCTCTCTTTCTTTCATTCTCCCTCCCTCTGAATTGTCAACCTATTAAATGTCTCTTTGTAGCTTGCCTATTCATGCACACTAACCAATGGCAAGCTCTGGACCCTTTCAGTGACAGAGAAAGTGTGTGTGTGTGTGTGTGTGTGTGTGTGTGTGTGTGTGTGTGTGTGTCACTGTCATAACTAAGCTGTCCCAGTTCTTATTTTTTCTTTTATTTTGTGTGCAGTGAGTTCACCAGTGTTATTTTACTAGTTTAGAAACTACATGCACTTAGTGCGGGTGTGGGTGTGGGTGCGTTTGTGTATATGTGTGTGAGACAGAGACACAGAGGGAGAAAGGGAGAGACTCTGTATGTGGTAGAGTTACATAGAGAACAATAGCCTGATTGTACCTGTGTCTGCTGCTACTGTCTGTCTTGTGTTGACAGTCCAGCTCCACGCTGAACCCAGTTGCCCGATTCTCCGTGTGACGCATCAACATGTCGGGAAAGTTCCAACATCTCGGAATTTTGTCAGACACATGTGAGCTCCATGGCACTGACGCCGTATTCAGGCACTTGAGTTTCTACACTTTTGCATTTTGACATGTACTATAGTATGGTATGGCATGGCATGGTATGGCACAGGTTAGTCTTTCCTGTTCTCAACATATAGGCCCTGTTTGGTTGATGATGAAGATGATGGATAACAACATCAGATTACATTTATCTTACATTTATACTTGCACATTGTGATCAGATCTCAGTGGTTGACTGGGACTGCCAGTCCTGATGATTTCAAAGCGATGGGTTTATTTAAAATGCATTTATATAGAAATCATTTTTTGCTAAATGCATGTAGCTTTTGCCACGCTCGCTTGACATGTTGTCTCTCTGGAAGAATTTCCCTGTATGGATTGCACTTACACCTGAGATGAGAGCACAATGCGAGCCCAACCACGTCCGGATGTTATCTGACTGCTCTGATCACGTTCTCGTTGACATATATACGGAAAGGAAACACAATAAAAACATGAACCTTTTGGTTTGAGCAAAGAGGCGTTGGTGAAGCCACTTATCACATTTGTCTCTACACAACTTTTCTGTCACACTTCTCCAGCCGCAATGACACCATGAGTGTTAGGTTATGTTTGGGGCAACACGGCAATGTTGCATCTTTGCGCGCACAGACTCTGCTCGGGGAACCACAGGCAGACAGAATGGGTGAACAGAAACTGCAACTGCACCGAAATCAAGCCAGTTTGCTACCCACCCAGCACCATCCCCCTCTATACTGGCACTTGGCCCTGCAACCATAGTAGCATGCAGAGGGGGCCCAGGGTTCCCTCACTGGGGTGATGGGGGTTGGGGAGATGAGAGAGAGAAGAAAGAAATGGAAAAAAACGATGATACAGACAAAGATAAGTCTCAAGATCAAGAGTGATTAGGAAAAAGCATGTGAATGGGAACTCTCATTCAAGAGGTTCTGGATTGATGAGATGAGAGGTGGGGCGTTAGGTATGGAGGGAAGAAAAGAGGACAAGAGAAACAGCAGGATGTGAGTCAAACTGGAAAAGGCAAATGAGGCTAGCTGAGAGAAGGAGGGCAGACTGAGGGAAGCACACAGAGAGATCAGGAGGGAAGGATAAAAAGGATGGATGATGGATGTAGAGATGAAAGGGATGGATGGAAGGGAGGGATGGATGGGGGGTGCAGGACTGAAAGAATGGGATGAGAGGAAAGGTGAGATGAGAAGGGACTGTGGCATACCGGCAGAGGAAAGGCACAAAGGGAGGAATGAAGGATGCTGAAAAATGATAAAGAGAATGAGAGGAAAGAGGGAAGACAGAGATGGAGCGATGGAAAAAGGTCCTGAATGTATAATAGCCAGTGGGTTAGTAGGTCTGTTAATCCGTATTGTCAGATTATAGTAATCCCATGCTACAGCACACACACACACACACACACACACACACACACACTCACACACACACACACACACACACACACACACACACTTACACTTACACAGAGCACAGGGCTAAAGTGTCTGACTGGACCCTGCGGTGCTGAATTGGAATAACCGTCAGTGATCCAGAAATTTCCTGGCCTGGCACTGCGTGCTTGTTGCCATGGCAATGGCTCCAGGAAGAGAGAGAGAGTCAGAGTGAAAAAGAGAGCAGAAAAGTGAGGAAAGATAAGATAGAAACGAAGGGAGGGGGTGGAAAGAAGTGAAAGAAAACTGAGACCAGAACCAGGCGGGGCCACAGCAGGTTTGGCACCAGGCTTACACCCACGCACACATGCACATATAAATGCGTACACACACACACACACACTGTGCACACACACAAGCATGCAGAGCCAAACCCACATGTTCTGCATGTGCTGAACAGCTGCATACAACCAGACCATTAGCCAGAACATACAAACAGCAGTGCTCATTGGCTCGGGGACGCCACAACATCCCCTCCATTGGCTGACACGCTGCAAAACATCCGTCTGATTGGCCCACAGTAACACACGCATACTGTAGCATTAGGATCAAAGGAGCGTGTTAACTGAACACGGATGTTAGTATGATACTATATAAACATACATGTGCTGCACAGGGGAGATCATGTCTGCTCACGTTTTTGAAGCTCATGCGCCCCCCTCCCACCGCCAGATTCATGCCAAATGTCAACTGAGGGTTTAAGATGCCGCCCAAGGCAATGACAAAATCCTCAAGTTTTAATCAGGACAAGGTTTCCTGTCTCATTTGTTTGCTTCAAATACATGCTCTGCATTTGAGAAACAAAATCTCTCATGTTCTTCATGTCAACACTGAATCTGTCCAACTTTTTTGTAAATGTCTACGTGTAATTTTTGATTCACACAGATTTTGTATGTGAAACTTTTAATAACTTTATATATAATAAAAAAGACGTGAAAATTGAGAACTTCTTTCCCACCTTAAAATCTTCTCTTTTATCAACCAGTGTTTTAAATTTAGCCTGTTCGGATCATTTCTTTCAAATTGACTCTGTACAAACTAGTCGAGGTGCAGTGCTCTGAGCACACTAACACATTGATGTTTAGCAGGTATAACGTTTAACACATTCACCATCTTAGCTTGAGTGATCAGTATGCTAACATTTGCCTGCTGGGAATGATGGGATTGCATCAGTTTAGCAGTGTTTAGCTGTGAAATCAAAGTATTGGATGGTGCAAGATAAAGGACGGGATCACTGAGGTAAATATAAACTATTGTCTATGGAGCATACAAATATAATTGTCTCAGAGGCTAATTTCCCTTTGAAACAAAGAAGTAAAACTCTGGTGGTGTTAGTAGGTAAAGTCAGGGGATCACCAAAGCTGGTAGGATACCTCCTCTGGTTATCATGAATCTGTATTGAATCTTGTCACAATCTAATCAATATTTCAGCGTGGACCATCCACCGCGGGTCAACCTAGAGCCGCACCAGATATTGGGTCATCATGGCGGATCATCTGGACAAAAGGTATACCATGTTTAGAGTCTGGTCTGGGATCTGTTTCACCCCACCTTCTCCTCTCCTCTCTCATCCTCTGAAACACTGAAGCAGAAAAAGAGAATGTAAAAAGAGAGAGGTGGGCAGCTGTTGCTCTGATGGAATCTTCCAGAATCCCTTCTTTCCTGTTGTCAGCTCGGGCCGTCCAGATTCTGGCCCAGTTCAACATGAGTAATCACCCTCACCGGCTCCCTGACAGCAGCACACTGCCAGCCAGACTGATTCATTGGGCAAGGAGACACGAATTGGGGGGTGGGAGGGGTGGGAGCATGGAGAGAGGAAGAAAGAAGCAGAGATGTAAAGAGAAAAGAGATGGAGGTAGGCAGTGTAAATGACCCTCGGGAATTTATTATCTGTGCAACCACACTATCAAATGCAAATGTAACCAAACCCTGCAACATACATGACAACACACACTTTTTCAAGTACCACTGGTCACTTTGGCCTGTTTGGTTTTTATCTCACAAAATGACCTTACATTGTCTTCTCCTAACTAATGAGGATATAGTTTCATATTTATTCTAACGTAAAAATGAGCTGTGGCTTAGAAAAGTGAACTCAAAATTGAAATTTCTCCATTGCTTTGGACAAACTAATGTCATTTTTATGCACTTGTAGTGTACTTTTGCTAATGTCGTCACAGCAACACACTAAAGCCTCTATGAGGCTAAGACAAATGTGACTGTGAACATGCTAAAAGTGCTAACATAATGACGCTTAGCAGGTATAACGTTTACCATGTTCACCTTACTAGCTTGTTAGCGTTCAAATTTTTGCCAGTTAGCACAATGGGCACTGCCACGAGTAGCCGTTACATTTAAAGGTAATTGGCCAAAAACAAAAGTACAGGATGAAAACTTTGAAAGATTTTTCATAAACATTTCTGAAGGGGGACATGAACTTTTGTAGCAAAAGACATGGTGTCGTGCCAACAGGGACAATGCTAGCATGCTAATGTTTAGCTGGTATGACGTGAAACATACTAATATTTGATAATTAATATGCATAAACTTACATTTTCCTAGCATTTCCTTCACTTTTGTATTAAATGTAGTAGGGTCATGCTTTTTAGCAGGAAAGATATGACTTTTTCTGTAAGTAGGTGTAAAAAGATAGATAGATAGATAGATAGATAGATAGATAGATAGATAGATAGATAGATAGATAGATAGATAGATAGAGACAGTGGAAAAATCAATTCCTCAACTTGATGAGTGGAGTGATTAATAATTTTGTGTGTGTGTGTGTGTGTGTGTGTGTGTGTGTGTGTGTGTGTGCGTCCAGTGGATCACATGTCTTAGCATGAGGTCCGTGGTGACTGAGCAGACAAAAAGAGACGTTTCAGTCTGAAGAGACTGAGCTGTGACACGCTAAAAACACCAGGGGCAAGGCTCCCTCTGAATACAACTTTCCACTCTCTCTCTCCATCCTTTTATCCTCCTTCTGGCTGATTTGTTTCCTTTTCCTCTTGTCTTTTCTCCCTTTCTGCCTTTCTTTTTCTTTTTTCATTAGGGAGGACGGAGGCTTCGCACTCACTCAATATGCTCAAGTTTTCCCAGCTGCTCGGAGGATTGGGTTCAGATGGTCTGAAAGTCTTCCAGTCACAAGTTCACTGATGATCTCGAGCCATCAGTCTATACACATATTTTAGAAGAGTTCAAGCTTCCTGGAAAATAAATCTGACCCAGATATCGGCCTTCAAAATCAGCAGGAGAGGGTTAGAGTCAAAGAGACTACACAGACCGAAAGGCTGAAATATTTATGAGTTAGGTGAAGGGAAGGCCTTCATCACCAACCTCATATCCTGCTTTAAGCATCGCTTATACACTACCGTTCATGTACCTTCTGAGATATAACAACACGACCTTAACAGCTACACTGATGTATTGTTGACTCTGATCCTTTTTCGTTCAAATAATTCACGCAATATTGTGATTCGCTCCAATAAAGTCACCTTCACGCCCTTTGATGCTCGTCAGAAAAAGTGGGGAAGTGATAAAAGGAGGCAGTAACACTTATTTCTCCTTCAACACTGAGGTATTCCAGAAGCAGCAGTATGAATAGAGTGTGACTGTGAGGTCAATAAGCAAAGTTCATTTCCTGGAATTTTGGTTCAAATTTGCACCCACGTTCAGATGAAAACCTACATACACTTACAACTTACACTTACAAAACGTTATTTCCTGTGTCAACAAAATCATTTCTTTTGTCCAGCGATCAGTCCAAACCCCGCAGATATTCAGATTATCATCAAAAATGCAGCAAAGAAAACTGATTTTATTTTGCTTTTCATTTTATTTTTATCAGGAAGAAACGGCAGAGCAGTGAAAAACTGAAGCAGCTGTGGTCCTGACTCATCTTACAAAATGTTTTCCAGCATGTTTAGACAAAAAATGTCTTGAAAGTCTTTCCGAATGAGCAAAGAAGAAAACAATATTATAGAAGTACATACTGGAAATAATCAATCTGCATTGAGAACTTAGAAATACCTGAGATCATTTCAGGAGATCTGGTGACTTCAACTGAAAAATTGCCGTCATCTGATTCCAAATGGTTCACAATACAACTGGTGGCAGTTGACCTGATCCTACTGTAACACCAGAGCGGCGTGAGCAGTGTGGCTGGTTTAACATTGCACTGCAGACACTTCAGTGGACGTGTTCACTGCAGAATTGATCAGCAGCTGCAGCTTTTATAAAGGCTGCCAGGCTGCTGGCATGTTGCTCCACCCCCAAAAAGGCTTTGTTAGTGAGATCCTGCAGTGCTAATGCAGGATGAGGGAGTTCTACAATAACTATCAGCGCGTGAAGACGCAGGCGCTCAATTTCCTCTTTTAAAAAGGGACTGAAGGAGGTTAATGTCGGAGAGGGTGATTTCACAGTGCTGGCTTTTACGAGAAGGAGAAGCATCCAAGCGGAGCAGGCAAAGAGACAGTGAGTTGCAGAAAATGACAGACCAGCAAAAAACAATTACATCTGGGTCAGACTCGTGTAAAATGGCCTCTGTTAAGTGCTGGAAAAGCCACATTTGAATGAATTCACACATGCACCATAACGTTTGCACACACAGCCACAGACACAAACTGTAAGCGCCGGGATCAGAGGTTAGGTACATTATATGGAGTCTTTTACAGAGCTGCAGCTGTGTGGGCAGCGATCCAACCCCAAACATCTGTCCAACCACTGGATCATACATGTACGGCCATGTATGGGGACAAACACACACACATGCGTATACACACGCATGGCAGACTCAACATCTGTCCGGACGGTCAGTCCCTTCTGGTCTCTGACTGCTGCCTCCTGCATCAGGATGCACACACACGCACACACATATACACACACGTGCTATGAAAGAAGCAGTCATACACCATACGGGAATGTTAGCGCATACAGTAGCATTAACAGACAGCTACGTCTTTATACAGGTCGAGCCAGAGAAGTGGCACCGGCACAGCCCTTCTACACATTAATCCACCAAACAGCACTTTTAGGAGAAGAGCCTAAAACTGATATGTGGCATTTAAAGGGCAGCGATCTGATTTTGCTGACATCAAGGTATTCTTAACGCTTGATCATTATAACTTCCGATTCATGAGCAACGAATATATAAATATATACGTTTCCTTTTGACTCTCTACTTTGCAAAGTCGGTAGTTTAGGAGAAATCAAGTTCCCGATGTGCACCTAAGGACAGTCTTAATAGCTCCAGTTGGATGCTACACGCTGGAAACTGACATGCACGCAAGTTTTAAAATATGATCACCCATGATGTTTTGGACTATGCTACGACGTTACCAGAAATATGAAGAATTTCACGCAATCAATCTGTCGCCATCATCACTGGAAACATCGAGTATGTCTTCCTACAAATTAAGCTTAAGTTTGACCCTTCCCGATGCACTCACACATATCAAGGACCTAAGGGTGTGTCAGCGCGCGACACATTTTCCCAAGACGTGAGGCTGCACCCAAACTGTGTCACAGCCCTGTTTTTAGCGGCCACTCGCATAGCAAGAGGACCAGCATTCATTCAGAAAGTCCCAAGGCGATGCTAAATGTGTTCACTGTGGGTGTAGGGCGGAACATTTCTAAAAGGTTCTCATGTGCGGCACAGTGGAACCTTGTTCAGGACCATGTTAGTTTAAGTTTAGGAGTAGAGTTTGAAAAAGAAATGCATAATTTCCTGCTTTTATTAACGCCGCGAACATTAAGAGTGCACTCAGTGTTGTGAATTCAAGGCGGGAGTGGAAAAATCCTGCAAGGCGATGTGGAAGCATGGGCTGCACTCTGCAGCAGCTCTTGAGGAGAGACACACGCACCTTTGCAAGCTAACACACACCTACACATGCAACCAACTACTGTATTAGTTACATAACAATTCTCAAACGACATGGCTCAGCTATCGCTCTCATATCTTGGAGATTCAAGTCTCATGTCTGCAGAGGACTTTGCAGGCATATAAAGCTGTGTGTGTGTGTGTGTGTGTGTGTGTGTGTGTGTGTGTGTGTGTGTGTGTGTGCGCGCATGACAACTTTTGTCCTCTGTCTACAGTGCTTGACTTCAACCTTAACAATTATAACACACACACACACACAGATAATGTAAATTCCAACGGTCTGTACCTCTCTGTGCCAGTCCTATGATGGTGTGGGATAATTGTTTTTCAGTGTTTTCGCGTGTGTGTCTGTGTGTGAGTACGTGCGTGTGAGCCAGTACAGTTGGCGGTTAATGCCACTTCTATAATCGGTGCTGATCCCACCTCTGCTGCCCTTCTCATTCTGTGGGTGGTCTTTCCATCCACGCTGAACCATGAACTCCCCTTCCCGTCGCAACCTGTTAAACTGCACTGTGGCTGCAGTGGAGCGGGACAGCATACCTGGTGTTCATCATTAACTGTCGTATCGCACTTCAGATGACACATGGCACTTTTTTTTTTGTTTTATTTCCGTCCCACCATCGTGCTGCTCCTCTCTCCTTATTATCACCTCCACCTCCTAATCTGCACTTCTTTCCATTTTGCTTTCTTTTCTCTCTCAATACTGAAACTTCCTTTCCTTTTCCTATTTCCTTTTTCCTTATCTTTCCTCCTGTCCCTTTTCTATTCTTTTCTGTCCTTTCCTCTCCTGTCATTTCCTTTCCTCACCTTTTTCCTTTCCCTTACTATCCTGTTATATCATTTCCTTTCCTTTCCTCCTTTTCCCCATTGCTATCCTTCCTTCCTAGCAGCCTTTCCCCTCTTCCCATCTCCTCACCTGTCCTGTGCTCTCTCCTTCTCCCTGAACTTGCCACTGACCCATTAAACTACGTGGATGTTATTTTTGGTGCAGTGCATCGTGCAGATGAGTAAGTGCGTGTGTGTGTACGTCTGTGTGTGAGAGAGAGAGAGAGAGAGAGAGAGAGAGAGACGCAGAGGCTTGATGTGTGCATAGCAGTCAGCAACAAAGGTGAGGTGGAAACGACGTCCATCCATCCCTCCGCTTCATCACCGTGTTCCCTTGTGATTTCATAATTTTCAGCCTATCATCACCCATCCTCCATCTGGCCCACCCGCTCATCAAAAAGCATCCTCTCCCTCTCCTCTTTCTCTCTCTCTCTCTTTACTCTCCCTCTCCTGGAACACCATTCCCTTTGCCTCAAAGCAAAAATATCCATCCACCTCTCTCTCTCTCTCTTGTTTTCTCTCTCTCCTCCCATCTGTTCTGTAATTCAATCATGGAGGCAGTCGGCAGAGGGGTGAGTGATGATGTTTTGGAGGAGAAGGCAGGGAAGTCAGCCAGCCAACAGTGCACTCTCTCAATATTATCATTTCTAATTGTGTTTTCCAGATAATGCTCAGAATCAATAAAACTGTGCTTGCATATTTTCATCTTTTCTGTGCATGCCTTAATTAATGAATACATTAAATATGAGCTGCTCATAGACGTGCACTTCATCCACTTGACCAAAGACAGACCTATATTCAAAATTAAGCATTCCATCAGCCCTCCCTAATTAAAAAAAACAGATATGTGTTGTCCTAAATGCAGATTATCCGACTAAACCAGAAGAATTATTATGAATATGCACCAGTTTTGCTGCTATGACAAGTAGCTGTGCTGCTAACAGAGAACAGGCAGCACGCAGGAGGAAACCCCCCACATTCTGCATGATATCTTCAGAAGAGATGAAATGACAGCAACACCCTCAACGCACACTTTCATCATGGCTTTTGCTCCTCATCTCGTCTGACGGAGCAATAGTAGCGCAAAGATCATCCTGCGTGTTCCTGAAAATCGGCCCGGGAAATCTGAACTACATTCAGCCAGAATTCTGTCAAAAAGATCAGATTGTGGAGAACGTTTAAATTACTAGTCTCTGGGCTGGGAAAGGCTGTACGATGATAATAACAATGCGCAGTAAAAACTGTATTATAGTGGACGCAATGCTGAAATTGAGGCACTCTATTAAATTGGATTACTGCCCATGTTTCAAAGTAAATATGTGGTAATTTATTTGTTATTCGCCACAACAAAGAATTATGAGCTACAGTTGAGTGCGGTACTGTGCTTAACTCGGGTATTTCCATCTGATGCTGTTTAACACTTCTGCTTCGCTACATTTCACATGTTCTTTGTCTTCCATCACATCTCTCTGACAGCTTTTGTTGCACGTTACAGATGAATATTTTACTTCAAACACATACAAGTATGAACATAAACTCATCTTCTATTAGATTAGCTAGAGATATGACGATATATACACGGGGCATTTTAGTTTCTTTCAGCTCAGTGTTTCGGATTTCCTGACTGTCTTGTTGCCTCGCTTTCAATGTGTTGTTTCCGTCCACAGCAGGAAGCTGTGCTCGATGGAAGAAACTCTGGGACATCAAAAAGCAGACAGACAAACAAAGACCAAGGTTAGCAACTAGCTGGAGAACATCTAAAGAGTCTGGGTGAGTACTGGAGTCTGATTCATCAGGTGGACAGACTCTGTGTTCTCTGGCTGCAGAGTGACTTTCTAAAGTTCAAACAACATGATGGTGTCATCAGACCTATCTCGAGTTGTGCTTGAGACTTCTAGGTTTTCATTGCTTAAGGCATGAATGGTTCCAGGAGAGCTGCATCGTGGGAAATGTATTTTTAAGCTTGATTCATATTAGAGACCAACGGTCAAGTTACCTGATAATGCCTGATAATTTCAAGCATTTGGGTTTTTTTATCTTGTGCAAGTCCAACTATTTCATGAACGTGCAAACTAAAACATCTGAATACCCCTTCACCCATTGGCTGTTGATGGTAGCGGGCGTTTTTATCCATCATCCATATATTTCAGCAGTTTATGACTGCATTCATAACAGTACTGCAGCACTAAAAAGAGTGCACTACATAATACGCGTGCACCAGCTGAATGAAATCCCAAACAACAAGCTTCTTCACACCGTGTTTCTCTCACCGGAGCTCACAGTCCCAGACAGAGCGCAGTTAACCAATATGAAGACTCGGGCTGACAGTATGTGAAGCTTCGTCACTGCCTGCCTGCTCCTTTGTGAATGTGCACTGGTGTGGATGCAATCATCTGCTCTACTCCTCTGCCAGCCTTGCACATCAACACAGAAAGATGGGAGGAGGGGGAGAAGGGGAGAGACAGGGGGTTGGTATCTCCAATGGTCTGTGAGCATTAGCATCTCTCCTGGCTTCAAAGAAAGAAAAGGAAGGAGGCAGATAGCGTTGTGTAGCGATGGAAGCATGTGTCAGTCTCTCACGGCAGGAAGCAGAGAGAGGGCGGGTTTTGTGCCAGAGGTTGCATCCTAATCATTTCACGGATGCAACAGACACACAGACAAATCTCTTTCCTCAGCAGACACACACACACACACACACAGAGTCTTTAATGACACACAGTAAACAACCATCAATACAGATTACACCCTCCGCCTTGACACACAAACACTAAAACAGCCCATTAACAAACACAGACCTCAGGTCACACTCGAGGTCTGCTCCATGTACACAAACAAGCACGCACGCAAACACACACACACACACACACTCACTCATGACCTCGTCCAGCGCCATGTGCAGAGGGGACATTGACAGCAAACTGATGACCACTCTCCAGATGGTGCCAGATGTGTCTGGGAGCGAGT
This sequence comes from Datnioides undecimradiatus, assembly GCA_008933995.1. Lineage (NCBI taxonomy): Eukaryota > Metazoa > Chordata > Actinopteri > Lobotiformes > Datnioididae > Datnioides > Datnioides undecimradiatus. Next base: position 3,604,315 of record WARS01000048.1, read on the forward strand.
GTGTGGCTGTGTGTGTCTGTGATGCAGGTGAATATGCGCAGACTGTATGTCTGGCCTGAGTGGGAGTAAATGAGTTGCAGCAGGGCAGAGCCTTTGCCAGACCCATTACACACACACACACACACACACACACACACACACACACACACACACACACACACACACACACCCACAAAACCACATCTTACCTTCTCCTTCACATGCATATACACCTCTGTGCACACACAATTCAACCGCATAGCCACCCATTACCACTGCTAATCACACACACATTTCCCTTCCACACACACACACACAGAGCTGTCCTGTGAGCGTTGTGTTTAATGCAAGATGACAAACAGGTCTGTGTTAACATCAGCCTAGAGTTACACTTCCCTGCTGTTTGTCTGCGACTTACAGCTCCACTCTGTCATTATGGCCAGGCTGCTTCTATCTGCCCTGTTTGGGTTTTTTGTTTGGTTTTTTTTTTTTTTTTTGGGGGGGGGGGGGGGTCTGCTAAAAGGTCGACCAACAGTCCGCACCACGTAAAAACAGTCCTGCAGGCAAAAAAATAATACTTACATTTTTAGGAAGTGAGAAAAAGAAACACGGTTTATTTAGGTATGACATCAACAAGTGAGATCTCACAAAGCATGTTAAACAGTTTGTCTAGCGCCGAGCCGTTTCCGTGGCAGGCTGTCAATTAGAGAAATGACACAACTGACTGCGATGCTGGAGAGGCGAGGCTTTGCATCAGACTAAGCGATTTGAAAAAGAGACAGACAAGGATAGGCCTTGATGCTGCGTTTAAAGACCCGTCGTTAGAATAGACGGCTTCACATTATACCGCGCGTAGGTGAGGGTTATCGAAGGGCAAACCTCAAGATGGAGCCATAAAATGTTGTAGTCAGCCAATGATGTGACGATGATGACAAGTGATTAAGTGTTTATTGAGGACTCGTGGCGGCCTGTGTCATTAGATGCCACACGTGTGACTGATTGTCCGACACGTCTGCCGGCACACCGCTGGGTTAAATACAATGCGTGCACAAGGAGTCGACAGAGCAAAGAGGATGGAACAAAACTCTGGTGGAGGCATTTTGAATCCTGAATCTACTGGAATCACATATCATATCGATATTAACATGTATGTTCCCTGCAACGCGATTATGGGCTATAACTGGTGTCACTGTGATGCAGAATAGCCTTCTGAGTATCTTTGCATTGTCATTACTGTGCCAAATCAGTGCACAATCCACACAAAAAGGCTGATCTTCATTCAGTTCGGAACTGAATCTGAGTTTTTCCTCCTAGAATCAATATCAATCTCAATCGACCAATATCCCGCTTTCGTAAAACAGCAGGAGCTTTTTTAGTAGCTAATGCAGAAAGATGTCCCCCGAGACTGATAAAAACAGTGATGCATCAATATGCATCATTTTACTATTGCAGGTGGTTGATAGGACGTGCCCCTAAAGGTTCGCAGGATGAAGCTAAAGGGTCTTAAGGCAATAAATAGGTTAGAGAAGCTGAGTTCGTACTTTCCGCTTTTAACTTTGTATCAGATGACTCACTATTGTGACACCAAAGTCTCCGAATCCGTCCTCACGTTGGATCAACACCTCTTCACGAAAGGTGCCTGTGGTGCAGGGGTCTGATCTCTGATGCGTCCTTGCGCGTTATATGCATTTCCAATACATTCTCTGATGTTGCGTCCCAGCCCAGTGTGTGTGCAGCTCTTCAATGAAGCCCTAAGGATTTACTCCGACTAGACAGCTTCTCCATTAATTAGACACATTAACAAATCCGTCAGGGATTATCTTAATGCAGAAGCAAAGTATACCACACTGTATGCAACAGTTACACTGTGTGTTTTAGAATAAACAGAGGCAGGTTCTTTGTGAAGATGAGCGGCATGTGCTGTCAGGTTAGTGCCTCATTCACCTGCAGAATCTTGTGCTTAAGCTGCCATGTGTGTGCGCTGCAATCCACCGAGGGCTGGCTCTAATTTGGTGCAGAACTCTGTGTGCGCAGCAGTTCACTGGCGTTTGCCTTAAACACTTGTCTGAGGGGTTGCCTGTCCTCTGTATCTGATGTACTAAACAGCAGTGTGAGAGGGGCTCCCAGCTGAAGTGCACTCCACTGTAGCCTAAAGGTTATTTTGTGATGTGTTCTTGCGCAAAATGTACTCCAGTGAGTTCAAACGACACTATTTTGGGCACTACCTGACTATCCTGGACCCTACCAACTGTTTTTTAGTCGAGGGATGTCTGTGTTTTGCTCCAGACAGTCTGCAGACTATCTTTAATCCGTGGGGTTTCCTGTATGTGCTCTGCTCCACCGTAGCCCGCCGGCATGCAGTGCACCCCACTGGTTCCTAAACTGCTCTCAGGCCATGTGTTGTACTTCAATGAGACCTGCAGAGTGAGCTTTGCCATCTGTGGCAAAGCAGAATACAAGTTACCTTATCACAGTGTAACTCCCTGGTGATGTTTTTATTTACAGTTTATTTATATTTTCCCACTTATTATGTAAGATTATAAGGCATCCTGAACCCATAAATGTATTAAAACAAGCCAAATCCATAGCCTAGTCACAAAACAATAAATTAATCAGCTTGTCTTTCAGTTCTGAAATGATTTATTCATTATTTGTCTCTATTTTTTTCCAGCTATGTTTCAACCTTTAGTCCTGTTCTTAAAAAGCAAAATCACAGGAGAAGCACGGAGTATTTCAGCTCGGCCAGGGCACCAGTATTGAACCTGCAGTAACTGTTTTATGGGTACGTGAAAGATTCTATTAAAGGCCTGAAACAGGTGTCGCAGAGGTCTAATTAGCCAGAATAATTGAAAACACCTGTGTGTGTGTGCGTGTGCGCGTGTGTGAGGGTTTTTTTAAAATGAGTAACTCAAAGAGGAGGATTTAAAGGCTCTGTGTGACTTTGTGTCAATGATTTTCACTCAAATATACAATGTTTACAATATGAATAATGCTCTGACGCTGCTCCGTAATTTAAAACGGAAATAACTGAGTCATCGCTCAGCAATAGGCTATAATTTTGGACCATTGCTTGTCATCAGCACCGGCTCCTTTTATTCAAATGAGGCCCACCTGCTGCATCATGGAGCCTTTCCAGTGTGAGCACCGGGTCAGATGCCTCAAATGTGCCTGACTGAAAGAGTTTTAGCAAATCGAGAGTGAGGAGAGTTGATCATGTGACGCGTGGACTGGAGCTCATCTAGATCATCTGATATATATATATATAAATTACATATATATATATTTAAATGTGGGTGCTTTTAATCTAAATTACTCACTGTGTCCGAGCTTAAATATTTGAAATCATGTCTGCAGATACTGTGCATTATGCAGACGGGCCCCTATAGCATTCGTCCCTGACAGTAGATGACTGTATCAGCCAGTTTTTTATCAGAGGAAGTATCCCTATGGCAGCTAGCACTCTCTACAGAATGATCTATCTGCAGCTCGCTCGGCTTTCACTGTGTATTGCCCACACATTAGAGTGGGCAGAGGAAGCGAAACATTGTTGGATGCTTTAGAGCTACATTGCCTGCACAAAATAAACAATTAGAAGAGCAGAGTCGTACAGAATAGAAGTCACCTTTCACTTTATACACACACACGCATGCATGTGTTTGAATCCCTGTATATCTGCATGTTTGTCTTTGAAGGTGATGTTGAACCTTAATCACAAGGCCACTGGCATCATCTCTCACTTGAGAGACAGGGTCACACAGATCTCTTGTCCAAAAACACAACTCTCCCCTCCTCTCTCTATCTCTCCCACCCTCTGCACCTCTCTCTCTCTCTCTCTGCTGCAGTGCACTCAGGCAGGGGTCTCAAGACGGGCTGTCAGTCTCCAATCACACCACTAATGTTCTCTGATACACCCTGATGCATACAACCCCTCCTCTCTCTGCCTCTCCTTCTCCTTTCCTCTCTCCCTTACACACTCAAACGCGCATACATGCACACACATAGACATCATCATCATCATCATCATCCGTTGGGCCTAATAGTCGCACACAGCCAGCAATGGTATGTGAGAAATAGCCTTGTAACTATTGCTATCACGAAACCTTTAAAGGGTAGGTTTTTAAGAGAATACATAGCTGTGTTGTTGTGTGTTATTACCGCTTGCAATAGAATAGACAAAAATGTCTTACTTGCTTTCCCTGGCCGGGGCCTTTGCAGCAGCTTCTGCACGGTGAGCAGGTCCTCGGTCTTCACCGCCTGCAGCAGTTCCTGGTCCTTCCCCATCTTCCACTCTGAGCCGCTCTACTCCCGCAGCATCCTCCGACACAGCGGCGCTTCAGCCCAGCCTCAGCAGGCGGAGGGTGCGTCTACCGCGGCCACAGTCTCCCTCCTCCCCCCTGGTCCCTGACAAGATGAGACCCCCTAGAGCTCTGGCATATGAGGGGGTGAGGGAGGCAGAAAGAGAGAGGGAGAGAGGGGAGGGAAAGACTGGGTGGGATGTAGGGATGCTCTCGGGTTCCCCCCCCCCGTCAATTGCAGCGCCACTGGATAGGGACGGGACCGGGGGCTACTGGGCCGCTCTAGATTCCAGTAACAACGCGCTGGCGTCGCGTGCGTGATATTTTGACGGTAGAGATGAATGGTCTCGTTGGCTCGCGCTCCTCATCTGTGATAGGGCTGGAGGCTGATCGCTGTCCCTCGCGGCTGCGCTCCCGCACAACGATTAACCGAACGGAAAACAGCGCAAATCCTCGCTGAAGGAAGAAGACGTCAAACGGACTGATGTAGAGAGTAGCCTCGCGGGCTCACTCGTATTCGCTGCGCGTAAATGATTGTGCGTTTAAAAATCGGGTGCGCGCGGTGTCCGCTTCTCCCGCGGTTGTGCCGCTCTCGTGCTCTGCGTCGTAAACACAAACCAGGGCTGCTGCTGCTGCTGCAGCCATCGCTCCGCGTGCGCTCGGGCTCTGTATTTGGTAATGATTTTCTCCGCGTGGGGGCAGGGGTAGTGAGGGGGGCACGTACACGCGCCCGCGCGCTCTACAGCTGGCCCAGCTCGTACCGCTAAATGGCTCGTGCTGCAACTTGGGGGCGGACCAGGAGCGCGGTGCTCTCCCGCCTCCCTTTTCATCTCTCGCTGGCTCTGTTTCTATGGCCCTCTCCCTTTGCTTTACAGAGAGGCTGCAGAGATTTATTCAGTTGCCAAGGAAGGCACAGACAAAGTGAATAAACAACGTATTCATCTCTTTTCTGCTTATGAGTCTATGTAGCCCAGTTTTATTAGGCTATATTAGCTAGTCTTGCATCATATTTTACCCTGAAGTCGTGCCAGTTAGGTGTAATGCATTACACTTAGTGCACATTATCTGAGACATGTGATGACATAGTTTCTGGGGGCACAACTGCCTTTGCGTAAGTCCCCTAGCAGGGGTGTCACAAGGAATTCTACTTCCCCAGGGGACACAGAACCCCACCCCCTTTTTTCATATGACACAGCATAGCAGCAGTTGGCATTTGCAGCAATACTAGGCTACATTGTAACACAAAATTCCTGCATTTGAGCTACTAAGAGGGAAACAAGAATAACAATGCAGTTGTATGAAGTTGTTCAAACTAAACAATCCAACATGCCGATGTATATTGCTTACCATGTTCATCATCTAACTTTAGCAGGCTAGCATTTGCTAATTAGCACTGTACGGGTGAGTCTACTGGGAAAGATGAAATTGTAATTTAATGATGGCGCTGTACAAAAAGCTCATTAGTGACTCCCAAGGGCAGATAAATGTCATGGCAATACTTTCACTCAGTTTCACTCACAACTCACTTGTTTTACTCAAACCCCCAGCCTCATTTTAATGCAAAAGACAAGTCATTGTATCTCCAAAATCATTAGATACATCCTCTGGGAACCCTGAATATCTATACAAAATTTGATGGCAAACCATCCAACATCTGTCAGATAATCCAGTCTGGACTAAAGTGGCAGACCCAGATTCCGCATGGGATATGGGATATCCAGATTCACAGTAGCCTTCCTCTAGTATTTATAGGAGATATGGGCAATTTCTGATGGTTCATATTCTGCACTTGATGAAAAGAGTGTATCGGTTTAGTTTGCAGATCATTACAAGTATCCAATATTTGCACAAATAACCTGGGCTTTTTTTTTTTTTTTAAGAGGGCTAGACATAACCTACATGATTTATTTACAATGGGGTTAGCTTCTCTGGTGAGCACTTCATTTTTTGTCTAGCTCTGCTGTCAGTTAAAAATTGCCATTTGTCCAATACTGTGGGTTAATGGGACCTACCTGTAAAATTAAGGACTTTGATTGTTTATATAGCTGTATTTAAGTGCCAAGTGGAATTCTCAAACTAAAATCATCCTATATACTATATCACACTGTTTTGATAAGTTCCTGTATGAATGGTTCAGTTTTATTTTCATTCATTTTTATGTCTCTGTTCTACGTGCACGCATCATTGCACATTTTCAAATTTTTAATCAATTTTAAAATTGCTGTTCCTGCTCTTCCCTCCCATTTCCAGTCTAGCTAAGACAGCTGTCTACTGGCTGTAGCTTTGCATTTAGTGTACAGACATTAGAGTGGTAACTATCTTCTCATCTAATGCACAACAAGAAAGCGAATAAGCCTGTTTCCAAAAATGTTCCACTTTGTTCACATGATTAACACATCAGAGTACATCAAGTTTTCATACTCAGAATATTTAATACATTTCCAAAAAAAATCCATCCATTTGTGTAGCCTGCATATATTTAAGTAATACAGTGAATGCACATATGCTGTGGCAATTAAAAAGAGAAGAGCACATAACAGTGAATCTGACCCTGACTTCTAACTGCAACATCTAACTTGTCTTCTTTCTCTGTCCAACCTCCTCCAGATTTGTAACTCCACTCTCCTCGCCATTGTGTGTGCGTGTGTGTGCATGTGTGTGTGTGTGCGTGGGCAGTGTGCAGTGTGCAGTGCTTGGATGCTGCTCTCTGCCTCCTCCACATATCCAGTTAGTTATGTAAGAACACTGAAGAGTAGCCCATATGGTAGTGAGAAAGTATTTATAAATCTGTCTCTGTTAATGCCTAAGCATCTCACTGCCCTGGAGCTGTGTACGCACTAAGACTAACGCTTGATGTATAAATGCTTCATTTTAGAGAGTTTACCTGCACTGCTCAACCGCTCCCCTCTACCTCTTTCTGCTAGTCTTTCTTCGTGTCTTTCTTCAGGCATTGTTGAACATGAAAAGTTGCTTTGAGACAGGATTCAATGGCAGAAACTGCTGTCTGTTACACTCAAAGAGGTTCCTGTTCTCTTTCTCTTTCTATTTGAGTGTGTGTGTGTCTGCCAGATGCATATTTAATGGATAGTAGTAGTAGTGGTGGTGACGTAAGAAAACCATTCTGTGATATTTCAGTCACCAGTAAATGTAACAATCTCCTTACTAAAGAGAGATTCATCTGTATGATCTCTTTCCACTTTAAATCAAAAGAATCTCTTTCTGCAGTGACTCATCTGCACGTTAATACCTCGCAGACAATAGATTAGAATAGCTGTTGTTATTTAGTGTGTGGTCATAGAGAAATATATAGGGAGTTTGTTTGAAACCATGTTTGTTCAAACTTGAAAATCACCTCATTTAACAAGAACTGTAGAAAGGGTTTTGTGTGAAGCATTCAGAAAAACACACTGCCCTCAAGTGGCCCTTAAGAAAGCATGCACCTCTCAGGAGGGCCTGTATTGTTTTTACTTGGTACAATTACTAGATCACTGCGTGAGCAAACGATTCTGAAAATAATATTTGTCTTTTTATAAACCAAATCAGATGCATCAGTGATTGCTTACTGTTAACACGCTGAAGGTAATTAGATCATCGTCGTAACGGCATCAGTATAAAATATAATATAATAAGATAGAGGAGGAAAAGAAACAATTAAAAAAAACACCATACAAACAAAACACTTAGGCCTAGTTGGATCTTAATACCTTTAAATTTTCTAGTACCTTTCACTTTTGAAACGTCAAAGGTTTAGTTCAGTGTTATCGGAAATTGAGAAAATGAGCAACCAGTGTAAAAATCGTTTTGTTGGTAATATTAATATTAAACTTAGTGACTGAACTCTGATGGGGAGAAGTGCGCATACAAAAAAACTGTGTTTGCATTTATGTGTGAAAATCATTGGTGCTGGTAATCAAATACGTCCCAATTAAAAAAAAAAATTACTACAATCTACAGATTTACAAAGAGCACTTAAACATACCCCAGGAGCGCCCCGCTTCCATTTCGTGGCCTGTGATTGGCCGAGCTCGCGCGTCCATCAAAACTGCACATCGTAGGCAGACGGAGTGAGGGGAACAGGTTGAAAAGAGCTAGAGGGTTGAACATTCAAATACTGTTGGTTGCGGATTGTAACCGGATCTAACACGCAAGCTGGTGAGGAGTGTCTTTGTAATTTGTTCAGTTTAACAGTCGTTGCTGTGTTTTGTGCTTGCTACGCAGAAAGAGCTGCCTTCTGATGCTTGAAAAATCAATTCGCTCATCCCGGAGCTATGTCAGGGCAAGATTATTTCTGGCGAGCTATCGCGTTAGTACTTGTGCGTTAACGTCAGCTAACGCTATCTCGGGATGCTACAGCTAAAGAAACAATATTAGCTGACATTAATTTGACTGCATTTGTCGGACTACCTTTAAATAACCGACCGCAATTTTAGCACACACTTTAACTTCGCAACACCTTAATTTTCTGATTATATACAGCATCATAACGGGCAAAATCCAGCGTTGTCCTGCTAGCTTAGCCACACTGGCTAAGTCGCACAGTCGTGACTGTGTTGCTAGTTGGAATGAGGAATATATTGCTCTGTTTTTTACAAGGAAAAGCACGAAATCGCGCATTAAACGTCATTAAACCCGTTTTAAATTAAGTTTCCCAACACTATGCATATTTAATACAGGAAATAACCTCGTGGTAGTTATGATATGTGACATTCTGGATGCACATGGTTGCATAGGGCATCTGGTTGCAGGCTTTTGTCTTTGCTCTGTTATTGTTCGTCTAACCTCCAAGTGCACGTGCAAGCCGGAGACTCACTTTGACCCATTTCTCCTGTAGGTACTGAAAACCACAGACTCCACATGCTTCCGTTCGTACACACTCAGTAGTCAGCACCTAAACAATAAAGCAATAAACCAATCAGAGATTTATTTGGTTTTGTTGAAAGTGGAAGGATGCAGCAAAGACTGGTGACCCTTAACAGTTAAAAGCTCGTCAGCTACCCCCTGACTGGTTTGAGAGACGTATTCTATATGTCAATCTAAAATCCCATAACTGTACATTTAAAATAATGCCAAACATAATGATTGAGAAGTTTTGTTTGGATTTGTGCTTCATTGAAAATCACATGTGGCAACACTGTCAGTCTTAAAGGGGAACTTCTCCTGGCTGTTTTGAGGAAGTTCATAATAAACTCAGCTGCATTCTTTCCTCCTTGTCGAACTTTCAGTTTGTTTTAAAGAGTTTTTACGCCTCAGTTGGTTTTGTTTGGGGCTGCAAAACCCCTTCAGCAGAGTTTCTCATGGATATTCACTGGTCTGAGTGGAAATTTGGAAGAATTTAGATCAGACTAAATAACACATGTAAACAGTTGCTCCGCTACTTCAGTTGGGAGAGTTTATATATTGACTTTAAAGGAAGTAACTGCTTCATCCCCTCCACTGCAGGACGGGCTCAGCGCAGCGTGGGTGCCCAGGGATCCACTGCCTGAGTGTGGGGAGAGCAGCGGCCGAGACCACAGAGACATGAACCACACCAAGGGTGGCCTGGTCATCTTCACCGCCAACTCACACCCCTCCAGCCGTGAACTGGGCAAGAGGATTGCAGAGTGAGTACGCGAGGCAGGAGTGACATATGACAAACAAAAGCAAACACACAAGATGGAGCACAGCAACACAGGAAAAACTGGTTATTTGGTGATAAACACCCCATATGAACATAGCAGGAATTTGCTAGAAACGTGCTTGTCATTCATACTTCCTGAAAGCACAACACATGTGGTGTGTTTTCAGGAAGCTAACCAGAGTTAGCTCTTAAAAGTGTTGCTAAGCTTTACAAGACAGCAGGGTCGCGGCTGTATGTATGCGTTAGTGAGTACAACCCCAGTGAAGCAAGTGGTGAGCCTGGTAAAATGAAAATGGTGAACATCCAGTGTGTGCATGGAGCCTACTTGTATGCATTTTCCTTTTTTGTGCTAACAGAGATAAAGCGTACAAGGTTTGTTCTTTCTAACATCACCTGTCATAGAAACTGCTTTAACATTTAGAATCTTGTCCCTGCAGCTAAAAATATTTGAATTTAATGAGAATTCATTATAAAATTTAACATCTGTAGCCCGCATATGCCAAAATAAGAATAGTTGCATGATTAGTGGCAACATGGTCCATATTTCATGGCGTAATGAGTAAACAAAACATTCACAAACTGCAGAATGTACTTGAAATGCACAGAATGCACTCATGGACTCTGCAAGGACGTTGGAGTCTGCACATGTTTATAAAACAAATACAGTTTGCTTTATCAGCCGTCACATTCCATGCTCTGTGTGTGTGTGTAAGTGTGAGAGTGAGGGGGTGAAACACAGCATGTTAACACTTAACATGGAGTCACTGCGCAGGCTGCAGAGTGAGCAGGTCGAGTTTCCCAGTGGAACCGCAGATAAACGTCCATGCTAATGTTGTTCCATTGTGTATTTTTCCATTTTCTTGTTGTTGTTGCTTTGTTGTTGTTTTTTCTCTTTGCATGATTGTAAACAGACTTATAACGTAACTCTGTATCGCTCTCAGGCGGTTAGGGGTGGAGCTTGGCAAGGTGCAGGTGTACCAGGAGGCTAACAGAGGTAAGACGATGTCTGACGAGCAATCACTCCTCTCTTGCACATGTGTGATTGCAGATAAATGATTGCAGTGCTGTCCACCGCTGGATGTCACCAGGTTCACTGTTAAACTGTATGAAAAGGCGTGGCTGTGATTGGACACAGGCTTTCTATGTAAAGTAGCAGGAGTAAAGTTGTTTACATTGCAAATGTCCTGGTTGCATGTACATGTCCATAGTTATGTCGAAGTGCCCGTCCTGGTGAAGAACATGAACACCTGGTCTTCAGTAACGGGCTCTGTGTGAAAGCAGCTGTCTAATGCTGCTCCTGACTGTTTTACCAAACGCTGAATACGCTTTCAAATCGATTTCATGCCCGTTACTGTGGAAATTAGCTGGAAAATGTACGAAACATTGTGTAAGTATTCTAACAATCAAACAGCAAGTAGACCGCAGAGCTCAAGCAGTCCTGGAGTTCTGTGACAAACTGAGAAATAAAAAGTGTCTGAAATGTAGAAATCAGTCAAATGTCTGGTGTGATTTGGAAAGTAATAATCACATTTTGTCAGCGTAGTAGATGCTAATGCGAGATCATAGCGTGAATATTCCACACTGTGATTATTCGGAGTTGGTGAAAGTTTCTTGGCTCCTGTGCGGCTGCTTCCTCTGTGTTTCTGCTGGACGTCTGGCTCAGCTGAGGGAGCATTTTGGTTTCTAATCTCTTTGCAGTTGGAGAAACATTTTTTTTGGAATGCTCACGTCTACAGTTTCCCTCAGCGGGGAGGGAGGAGGGCTGCGAGAGGCAGAGAGGGCTCAGATAGCCCTCTAATGAAGCCAACAGGCCCTGCAGGCTTTGTTATGAAGATCACATGTGCATGAATGTGTGTTTATGTGGGCATTCTTTTATGTGTTTAATGCTGCTCTTCTCGTTCTGACGTCCTGTTTGTTTCCATAGAAACGCGGGTCCAGATCCAAGAGTCAGTGCGAGGCAAAGATGTCTTTGTGATCCAGACAGTGTCCAAGTAAGAAAGAACACACACACACACGCTCATTATTCTGAAATTTGGACACCAGTTCCCCCTTGAAACATCTCGCTCACCTCACCTTTTCTCACTTCCGTCCCCGTCTCCACCCCGCGGCCGCATCAGGGATGTGAACACCACCATAATGGAGATGCTGATCATGGTGTACGCGTGCAGGACATCCTGTGCCAGAAGCATCACAGGCGTCCTCCCCTACTTCCCCTACAGCAAGCAGTGTAAGATGAGGAAGAGGGGCTCCATCGTCTCCAAGCTCATCGCCTCCATGATGTGTAAAGCTGGTGAGTAGTGTCACAAACCCAGTGGACATAGTGTCAGTGTGTGTGTGTCCATCATGACACATATGTTGCATGTTGTTCGAAAACAAGAGTTTAAGATGTCCAACTGACCGTGTTTGTGCAGGACTCACCCACCTGATCACCATGGACCTCCATCAGAAAGAGATTCAGGGCTTCTTCAACATCCCAGTGGACAATCTGAGAGCCTCCCCCTTCCTGCTGCAGTACATACAGGAAGAGGTAAACACACACACGCAATGATAAATGTCCTGTTAAAGTACTTCATGCTTGGTTTCTGTAACCCCACATCCCTCAGAGGTTTATATTGTTGGTAGTCAAGTCAAACAACAGTAAGTCCCTTTTGAAGCAGCCCTGCTTCCTGAAGTTGCTGTTGCTAAGCCCTCTAATCTGAGGTGGACAAACACACACCATTTCTGGCTTCCTCAGTCTAAAAGTCTTCGTGTGAGCTTCCTGACCAGCTGATGATCCATGTAAAAGAAGTTAAGAAATAAAACAAGCCCCAAGGTTAACGTTAGCATCCAGGATCCGCCGCCACATACACTACACGCTGGATGTGTTTTGTCATGGGTGAAACAGCGATCACACAAAATGAAGTAGTCTGCCAGTAATGCTGCGTAACGACTGGGAGGGTTGTTAGCTGGACATGCTAACATTAGAGCAGAGAAACGCTGTTCAATCTATTCCTCACTTACAGTTGCTAAGCTTCATGTCTACGCGCATTGTTCAGGAGGGTCAATTATATGCAAATCTCACAATGAATTTGAATTTTATTTTCCATGAACCTTCAGATCCCTGACTACAGAAACGCCGTGATCGTGGCTAAATCCCCAGCCTCTGCCAAAAGGTAGGATCTGGTCACCCACTGCTGCCCTGTTACTCATTGTACTTTAGTGTTAACTAACCTGTTAATCATGAACATGCGCTGACTGACCCCACACTGCTCTGTCTCTGTCTCCTCTGAGAGTGTTAGGATTCAAATTGTTTGTATGTAGCTGCATGCATTGTTTTTTTTAAATACTGCCTGTGGGGGGAGCCAAAGTCAAAGTATTTGACAGTTTATTCAGATTTCCCAACTGTTCCATGAAAACAAAAGTTATCTTCTGTATTAGTTATAATTATCTTAACATTAAGGCTTCAGGTGAACGGCCACAGTGTTTTGTATGAGTGTTCCTCTCTGTGTGGGCGTGCAGGGCTCAGTCGTTTGCTGAGCGGCTCCGTCTGGGTATAGCAGTGATCCACGGTGAGGCTCAGGACGCCGAGTCAGACCAGGTAGACGGGCGACACTCCCCACCCACCGTCAAGACCACCGGAGCCATTCACCCCAGCATGGAGATACCATGTAATGCAAACACACACACTACCAACAATAAGTCCTGTAACAGTATATAGAGGATATTACACTGCGTATTGGCAGATGGACAGATGCTCACTCACTGATTGTAATTTGCCGTCGCAAATAACACGTGACCATAGACGAGCGTCGACTCTCTCACTGTGTTTCCAGTGTTGATCCCGAAAGAGAAGCCTCCCATCACTGTCGTCGGAGATGTGGGAGGACGCATCGCCATCATAGTGGTGAGAGCATGCAGAGTGATTGGTTTGTGTGGCTAAAAGTGGGAGTAACAAAAATGTTCTGAAGAAAAGTAAAAGAACATGAAGTCGCATCAGCTACAGAGAACAAGAATCACAAGGGACAAAGACTCGAAGTGTGAGAACAAAAGAAAGGAAGCCGTTGGCAGAGAGGTGACACTGAAGATGGAGCTAAACTCATCGCGGTTCCTGCTGCGACAGAGACAACATCCACTCCTTCTATGATTTATAACCGCAGCTGCAGTTTCACCATTAACTGTTGATTTATGATCAGCCGGACATGAACACATGTCATGTCTGTTTCATGATCCACTGTAAGAAACGTCAACAACACATTAACCTCATTTTACTGCGCCTTGTTGACGTGGGCTGCAGTACAGGTGCGCTGACTGTCACCAGCGTGTTTTAACTAATACTGTGGAGCATGACTATGTTCTTGTTTCAGAAAGTACTGAACACTGGAAATGTTACACAGTCTGCTGAATGTCCATCAGATGTGTCTGAAGAAAACCAATCTTTTGTGCACGTAGTTGATCATTTCTCTTGCGTGAAAGGAGAAAGTCTAATTAAAGCTTGTAACAGAGTTTAACAGACACTGCGTTTGTGGTGGCAGGTTCTCATTGATGCTACGCCACAAGCCGAGAGCTGATTTAAGTTTGTGCGTTTCACAGGATGACATCATCGACGACGTTGACAGTTTTGTGGCAGCCGCCGAGACACTGAAGGAGAGAGGGGCCTACAAGATCTTCGTCATGGCGACACACGGCATCCTCTCCTGCGAGGCCCCCAGGTTCATAGAAGAGTCGGCCATCGATGAGGTGAGTGTGTGCAGCTTAAAGTCTCTGTCAGTGTCATACTTGACTCACATCTCTATCAGCTCATGTTACTCTCATGTCTCTCGCCCCCTCCGCTCCCTCCAGGTGGTGGTGACCAACACGATCCCCCACGAGCTCCAGAAGCTCCAGTGTCCGAAGATCAAGACAGTGGACATCAGCATGATCCTGTCCGAGGCCATCCGCCGCATCCACAATGGAGAGTCCATGTCCTACCTGTTCCGCAACATAGGAGTGGATGACTGAACGACACGTCTCTCACACACACACACACACGCACACACAATCTGCCTTTTCAAATCAGAATGTCAAACACTGAAATTGCTACACACACATTATTAATTCCCTACGTGTATCCTAACACATAAATGCTAAACCTTTCCTTTGAGTGCAGCTTAACATAGACCATGACTGAACACACTTCATTGCACTTGTCTTGTTCTGTAGCCGTGACTGAACACACACTCGTCTGTGTCCTGAATGAACGTTAATGGACTGCTGCTCATCTCTCGCCTCAGCTTATTTTAGCTCCTCTCCTCCTGAGTCTCTTGTTTCTCTCCATTGTTTTCTGTTTCCATAGAAATCGATGTTGATGTCAAATCTTAGCGTTAGAACATGATATCTGTTAGCATTGAATGTCTCTTGCAGTACAATCTCCTTCGTTAGTAGTGTCAGAAAGAGAGTCAGTGCCTTCTCCAGGACATACTCCCAACACGCAGGCCTTCACTACTCCGACACACAGCTGGGCCTCCGCTAACAGAGCTAATTCATCACGGCCCTCGTCATCAATCCAGGAATATGCAGGTTCCCGGCTAATTAACTTGTGCAGAGTATCAGAGTGCACGTTTCACCTACCGTCAGATATTTGTTTATATATGTAGAGTGTGAATGTGCTACTAACATAGATAGTTTTGCCATATGTCCGTGTGGTTGCCATAGCACTTACACACTAATCTGGTGTCAAATCTACTAATTGCTGAATTGAACTGGAATTAATACAGGAAATATTTTCTCAGTCTGGTTAATTGGATTTTTATGGCAGTGCACTTGTGAAATGCGTCTCCAAGAACCCATATATCATCGTGTGCCATCGTTTCAATATTTTTATCCATTCATGCCACAAATGAGCAGTCGCCCTCCAGCAGGGGAGCGCGAAAACCGTTTCCATCAGCTGCCAGTTCCCCATTTCAAATCACTGCAGTTTTACTCTCTGTTTGGAAGTGGAAGGTTGTTCTTAATCATTTGGAAATCTGTAAATGAATCCTTGATCCTAAGATCGTTGTGAAAGAGACTGATGAAGTTACACACACACACACACACACACACGTTCTACCTGAGTTTCCAAAACAAAACCCCAGTTCCAAACTGCAGCTAAAGCTGGAAAAGCAGACTGAAACTTTTTCTGATGAGCAAAACTTGACTGAAGCAGGTCTTTGTCACTTTACCAGATGTGTTCCAAAAATGTTTTGTATTTATTTTCAGCACTTAATATGAATAAATATGACCTATGAAGGTAAAGAACGACGTCTTTTTTGATGTTTTGTCGCTTTCTAATTTATATTTCTTGCCAGCATGCTAACAGGCTCACATTAGAATGCTTCTATGTTGATGTCTCGCGGGTAAAAGCTTATCCTGATCACAATAATCTTAATTTGGTGATTAACCTAAAACCTGAGGCTGAGGGAATATTGTCCCATCATCCTGATCAACTCAGTGGTTATTGAAACGTTACCCTGAGAAATCTTCAACCTGCAATAATAGTTGTATTACACTACTGTTCAGAAATAAATATTGTACTTGTGTCAATTTCGAAGATTAAGATTTTACTCATAAAACTAATAACTTTCATATATCAGTGTATAAAACACTTGGAGACATTTCCCTTTAACCTCTCAGATTAAAGGTAAAAAAAACCTAATATTTTGAAAAAAAAAGTCTAAAAATAATATTTTTTTCTTCTTTCTCGCCTCAATCATGTCAGACGTGATCATATATCAGTCAGTGGACATTTCACTGCAAAGTCCTTGTAATATATTTAATATATTTGTTCTTTTAACTAATTAGGATTGGAAATACAGGACTTGATGTAGTTTACATGAACATATGGTACTCAAGTAAAAGATACTTCATGAAGCTGTTGTTAAACAGAGACATCCTGGATCCAGACATCTTGCTTGAGGACAGCAGGTAGAGATCAATGTATTGCACCTCTTCCTCCTCCAGCGCTCTCTAAATATAGGGACGGTTAGCTGAGCTAGGGAAGTGAACACACACACACACACAAAGGAAGAGAACAGAGAACTGCAGAGTGAAATCAAGTTCCCCCGTCGTGTTTCTTGTTCAACATATTTTTATGTTTATTTATTAATGCTGACAGACAGGTATTAGTTCAGACAAACATGGCGGCATCAACTAAAGGACAGAACCAGGCAGAGAAGGAAATCCGTGTCGGACCCGAGACGCACTCAGAGGTCGGCTTACACACTGTCCGATTGTCCCGCTCACACTGTTTGGCACGGCTCTGTCCGTGGCCATTCAGCTAACACACCACACGACACCTCTCTCTAGTTTCATCAATGTATTTGAAGAAGTCAAGCCAAAGGTTAATAGTATAAAAAAGGGTCGAAACTGCTCCAGAATGCTATGAAGTGAAGGGATTGAAGTATACTCGAGCAAAGCTGATGAACCACTTCAGTTTGTGTTCTCTGTCGTGCTGTTGTTTGAATTTTTGCATGGTTTTTTTTGCCAGTTTCTTCAAGAATTGTGTGGTGGACACATGATCTGTGTAACAGGCGTCGATTAGTTCTATCTGCTCTGACCTTTGAGTGTTTAAAGACTGTTAGACCAGTGGCTACGTGACAGATCCTGCGGTTGTCTGGCTGTTTCCCTACCCTGAGCATTGAAAGTGGCATGAACAAGGCCAGAAATCAAGGTCAAACTAGACTTAAAAGCAAAAACAAAGAGGTCCGAACACAGCATGAGTGCACGCTGCTGGGATCTGCACCAGACCGCATGCATCAAAATGCCTTGCTGTGCACGTCTTTAGGGCCTGACACACAGCTCTACCTCTAAGCTCCCAGCTACTCTTTACCCTTAAGCAAGGCACTAAACCCCCATACCTGCTCCAGCAGAGCCGCTTAGAGTGGTTTCGAAGGTCAGCTCCCAGAGTGTGAAGCGGGGGAAATAGCGTGGTTTGATTACAAATTAAAACACGAGTAATGACAAAACACTGCAAAGGTGTCGTGGAGAAAGGCATCAATCTGTCTACAATCTGAAACGAGAGTTAAATGCTGTCGTGCTACAATCTGTCAGTCTTCCAACAAGGCAGCCTGTCTGTACCGGACTCACTGGCAAACACTCTTTAAACACTCCTAATACTAATACTTTCTTGTGTTTTCTCAATGTGACGGGTAGACATGAAGGGGATGACAACTGGGGTAAGTCAGCTACAGCTAGCGCACATCTGAAGGCTTCGTAAAGGCAAAAGCAGCATGTCAACTAATACGTACAAGTCATAACAAGGCAAAGTGATCACTTGCTAAACCCAAAGTGACCAGGGCTTGATTTGGTGATAAAACAGCATTTGTACAGCTCACATTGGTTTGACAGAGAGATGTAATAAAAATACTTAAGAAATAAAAACACTCAAGTGAGTTGCTTATGGCTGATTTTCATTCCGTTAAAAATCCTAAAGACTGTTGTTCCTGTCCAACAGGACTGCCATGTAAATACACTGCAAGCTCTGAATAAATACTTCAGAAAAGATCCACCTTACTCTGGAGGGTGGTGTCGCTGCTATTTCGTCCATTTCAGACAAACTTAAGTCATGATATCTGCTCAATCCATCATTCAAGCAGTTGTTGGAGGTGTTCTGTTAATAGTACAGCAGGGCGTATTTCATATATGTATCTAGGGCAGAGAGAGTGAGAGCAGAACGTTGGATGGATAAAACCTCAAAGGTTCCTCAACAGCTGTTGAGTTGAGAGCGCGCACACTTTGCTCTCAGGAGTCACTGAAAGTCTAATACAAACTGTTTTCTGTAGGTCAGAGGTCAAAGTCCGGAGGTGGCACAGATTCAGGTGCTTCAGCTCGTACAGTGTACAAGCTTTTCTGTGTTTGCATTATGAGAAACAAAAAACTATTTTAATACTTTATACTAATAACACAACTACTGGGTCTCAAGCCTCACTTGTGGCTCTATAAAGGCTGTACTTAAGCTGTGGTTATTTGAGCCAAACGCTAATGTTAACACGCTAACATGTTCACAATGACAATACTGGCATGCTAATGTTTAACCTACGTGAAGTTTACCATTTCAGTATGTTGGTTTAGCTTGTTAGCAGGCTAACATTTGCTAATTAGTACCAAGTACAAAGTTTAGCTGAGGCTGAAGGGAACATCATGACTTTTCTGAGCCAAAGTATTCAACAAAGTAAAACTTTGATGAGAAGATGGTGTTTAGAGGGTAATTCCTCAGTGCAACATGAAAGTCTGCACTGAATTTCATTGCAATTCATCTGTTGTTTCCTAAAAAACACAAATATTAACCTCTTGTTGGCACTAGAGGTTTCTAAGTTACTAAGGCTCATCCTCTGGTGACCAGGAATGTTTCAAGAACATACAATTGTTTTCTGAATTAAGCGTTTTCAATTAACGTAACCTAATCAGAGCTTGCCAGCAAGCTGTACGATCTCTATAGATACAACCCCTGAACTCATCATCATCGTCAGAGTGAATGACAACAACAGAGCTGCAAAGTACACCATGAGCCTGAACTAAACTTTGTATATGTTACCTGTGTGTGAACACTGTCCTACTGAGCACCATTTTGACATCCACAAGCAACTCTGGACCTCATAACTGGAAGATCAAAGAGCCATCATCAACCACTGGATAGAAGTCACATTAGAGTAGGTAAATATACAGAGAGACTGCGTAAAGAGTCTGTACTGTAACCAAAGCGTCACAGGTTCAAGGTTCAATAGCAGCCAGTTTGGTCATTCCCTCCAAATGGAATGGACAGGTGTCTTAATTTATCATTCCCACTGACGAATTTAGACCATTCTGCCAATTTGAAAACTCAGTAACCCATCTCTCTCATCTCTGGTAGAACATTTTCAAGATCTCACCCACTGAGGGCTTATGATTTGACAAGTAACACCATTTCTTTGGTTGCTTGAAGTAACTTTTACCAACCTTCTCTCTGCTGATTGTTTTCAAACTGATATCTGATGTCCAAAGAAGCAACTCTGTTTCGAACAGACAAAGATGAACCTGATGGGTTCCTGAAAACCATCTAAACCTTTAATGACCACAGCCACACTTTTGTATCCAACCCATTTGGAACTTTTTCAGGCATGTCTCACTAACTGCAGTTCATAATACTGGCACTGGGACCACCTGCACGTCTCCTTATGAAAGAAATGTGGAGCGTGTTTACATGCACACAGTTTGTCTGAACAAGACAGCACTGCAGTTCATTTCTGCATCAAGGTCTAATTTCACAAACATTTCTCTGGGGCAAGACTTTCCTGGTGTGATAGAAAAGACAAATACTGAACAAAATATCAATTCAAATGAGAACTGGCAAGGTCTTACGGTTTCTTTCAATCACAACAGCGAGGAAGTCAGTAGGCTAATGTAACATACAATAGCTGCAAGACAATCAGAAGCTAACTTAGATAACTGCTATACTGGCAGGCTGGTATGGAGGCAAAAAGCCCATTTGAATTCTTTAGGAAACTAAGCTAATTTTGAAATTTAGGGATCAGATCAGATCATTATAGAACACTGTTGATGAAAATCAGTCAATTCTGCAGGATTTTTGCATTATTGAACAATGTTGATGGACATGATTCATGAAAAGCTAAGGAACTTGCTTCTGAATCAGCTGGTCAGCTGTCAGTTATCAGCTGAGGAGGAAATAACTTTACCATGCTAAAAACATGTCTGAGGTAAGTTTAAAACACTGTTACCATTAAATAGTTTGCCCCCCAGAGAGCGCTGACTGTTCATTTTACAACTGTAAAATACTGATCAAGCTGTATGCCTCCCGGTCATAACTCCTCCTTAGACAAACTGAAGCATCTTTAACAGAAATGCTTGTTTTAGGAGCAGTTCTGCCTCCAAGAAATGCTCGACAGCTACAAACTGCAGCTCAGGACATCCTGCCGTACATATCGGCTGTTTCTGAATGTGGGATTTAACTGACTGTTCCCAGTTTCCTGTGTAGCCTGAGCTCTTGAAACTGTGCAGTGTGCAGGTCCGGGGTGCGCACAGAATACCGGTGGATTCAAACGAGCACGAGCCTGGATGAGAGAAGGTATCTGAAAACCCTGCACGACCCAAGATTATAACACGACTATCCTGAATAACGTGACAGTCGGTGTGCGTGTAAACCCACAGAAATTGTAGTAAGCACCAACAAATATACACCATTAGAAGCTCTATAAGCACATATTAGACTATTCACACCCTGTTCGCCATTGATGTCGATAGAAAAAAAACTGATGAAACAGACTGAATCTGGACGACTGGACGATTTCACCCTCCACCGCAAGACGTCGTCTCTCGGACTCTCGGCTATCAGACCCGCTTAATTTCTTAAACACTTTTAAATACATGTATAGAATATATACAAACAGTCTGCCAGCACAGTTCATACTACACTTCTGCCCGATTCCTTCAATCACTTGCAGAGAGTTGGGCTAGAAAAGAGAAACTGAAGGCGGGGGGGGCTCTGGGGTTTTTTGTCATTAATTTGTCCGCCGTCTTGTTTTATAGTTTTTATTACTTAACTATCATCAGGTGGTGGCTATTTCCTTTTTAAAGTTCTTTGTTGGTTCCACTTCCACAGAATTTGTGTTGAGTCTTGAGGGGAAAAACAGGGTGGCCATTTCTTCTTGGGATTAATTCGCGCCATCCGACAGGAAACGCGTCAGTCCTCTTTGCAAGAATCCAGTCCAGTCCCGACACAAAAGAAAAAAAAAGGAATGGTTCAGCAACCACTTGGTTTAAAAGTAGTACGACGGCGATCGAATGACCTTCGCCCTTCCTTGTTTGTTCTGCTTTATTCTGCACGTATGCCCTCTGTCTCTCTATAAAGCACTTTGTGACAAGCCTGTTTAATAAAAGCGCTTTCTTTAAAATGAACTTGAATCGATAACGGAATCCTGGTGAGATACCGTTGTTGAAGACAGGAGAAGCCGATACAGATCATCCACTAATAAAGTACACCTTGTTGAATGTGGTTTCCGGGTTGATTGCCAAGCTGATTGCCAGGAAGACACACGAGGAGGACTCTGGGTATTACAGAAGGTGCATTGGTTATTGACTGACAGCTGTAAGACGTCGGCGGATGTCAGATGAGAGGTTGCTGCTTTCCTCTTTGCACGTCACCCTCCTCGTCCTCTCTTTTACAACTGTCATCCCTGTTGTTCTTTTTTACTACCTGTCCGTGCAGTAAATGGTTGATTGGAATAAAATACAGCCCCGGGTCAGAATGAAGGCAGAGCTCCTCCTCTTCCAGTCACAGACAGGAGGTAGGAAGTAGCAGCAGTCTAGGAGGGTTTGGGGGTCTTCAGGGCATCCACTTTGGTCTCCAGGTCTGTAATCTGTGGAAACAACAACACAGTGGAGGATAAACAAACACATTTTTTTGTGTTATTGTGTGGAGAAGAGCTCCAGGTCATAAGGTCATAAAACACAGCGGAGAGTTTACGAGGACACAGGATAATGTGCTGTTCAGCATGTTGTCAGCATGTTTCACATGCCAGTAAGAGAAGTTACAGTTTCATTATTGGAACAAAAAAAACTATAACTTGAAGCCATAACAGACCGCAAGTCCTCAAAACGTTGCACAGTACAGGGCAAATCAGCCCCAGAGCAGTGTGTCAGCGAGTGTGACCACACTAAATCAATCAATCAATCAATCAATCAATCAATCAATCAATCAATCAATCAATTTTCATGCACACCTCATTTTAGTGCATAAACTGTGTTTTGCTTAGAATGACATGACAAATAATGAAACCAAAAGAGTTACACAAGATATAGAGGAGAAGTGAATGACAGGCAGGCTGTCTGTCACTCAATGTCAGTGACTCAGATGTGTCTAGCCTGTCTGTGTGCGTGTGTGTGTGTGTGTGGGAGAGAGACAGACAGTATTTATGGGGACTGGAAAAGCTAAATATCCCAAATAATCATGCCTGAGTATTGTATGTCTTCCTTTTCATGCGCAGTTACACAAGGCTGGATAAAACTAGCTGACAAACGGCTGTGCCCCTGGCAGGGTGACAATCTGCATCCCTGTCCCAGAGCAGAGTTTATATATATGTTTATATAAATATATTGTATTCATAAAAAACAGCTCAAATGTAAAGCGCAGAGAGGTGTATGTGCGTTTTAAAGTTCATTTAATAGTGAAAATCTGACAATCCCTCTGTTTTCCTGTGTAACAGTGCATAATTTTAGTCACCCCAATGATCCCTACAGCAATCATCTGCAGTTAAATACTGCACTGACATTTTTTCCATTTTTTTAAAAACAGTGTCTTGCTTCTGGGAACACCACTCCAAATTACACCCAAATAATGGCTCTAACATTACGTTAAAACCACTGTTCTACCTGCAGTGTGATTAAAAATGCAGAGCTTCAGGCAACTTTTCAATCTGACTTGTTGATGAGAAGATGACGCGCGCCTGTCGTTGCCCCAGTGATGCAGCGTTTCAGTGTTTCAGATGTAGACACCGGGGGTGGACTGGCAGGAACGCGTGGTCCTCGTGGAGCTGTTAACAGACTGAGATTTCTACTCGACCTGCAGTTTTACCACGGGACTGTGTGACCCGTTTTCGACGAGTCAGTCACCAACACGCCGGTGAGTCTGCACCGCACGGGGGATTTGCAATGTGTAAAAATGGGAGAACCAAAAGGGGACCAAGGACGGAGCCTTGGGGAACACCACAGGTCAGAGGGGTCACTGAAGAGGGAACATCAGCAGCAGGTACTGAAAGACGCTCAGTGACCACTGTGATAGATGTAAAAGAACCCATTACGATAAGCAGTGTGTTATGGTGTGTGCTGCACTAACCTTCTCCTGCAGATTGTCTGCCTCCTCTTTGTGTGTTGCCTCACTCTCCTCATGTGCCCGACGCTGAGCCGTCTCCTTCTTCAGGTATTCGATCTCCCTACAAAGCACAGACACACCCATTCTCATTAGAGTGTCTTTCACGCATTCACTCAAACCTTTAGAGTGCCCCTCCTTCCTCACTTCTGCTGGTACTCTTTGATCAGTCTCTTGGCTTTGCTGTATTTCCTCTCCAGGGTTTGGTACTGCGCCTGGGTCTCCTTCAGGTGTTCATCTACTGCCTGAAAACAAACACAGATACACACACAATCAGAACTGAACTCATTTTTGGAAGTTTATAAACCCAGCCAAAAATATATTTCATCTCCGAGTGGTAGTCGTTTCTTTGCTCATAATGTTAATTCTCCTAATGAATTACCTTACAGAGGGACTGTGCCTCCATCCAATAGCCCTCAAGTTTCTCCATCCTCTCTTTACTGTCCCGGATGCTTTGCTCCAACTGAGCACGCTCCATCCGCCAACGCAGCTTGTCCTGCTCTGCATGAGCCAGCTGGAGGTAAAGGGGTGGGAGTGTGGCAGGAGGAGGTGGAATGTGGGAGGCAGAGGCAGCGTTAAGTCATCGTTCAGCCAGCAAAGAAAACTGATGTTATGCTGGTGCACATGCACCACAGCAGCACAACCTGGAGAGTGCATTTGTGCATTTAAGAAGAGACAGAAACGCAAAGCGGTCTCACCTTCCTCTTTAGCAGCTGGATCTCCGCCTGAGTTACTGCATGTTTAATCTGGAGCTACAGACAGAGGAGCATGAGATCGAAGATGAAAACAACGTCCATATCCCCGGTTAAATAAAGAAAAAAATGTTTAAAATCACATATACCTCCTTGAATTTGTGTGCCAGCTTCTCGGGGTCCAGCTCCACAGGAGACAACATGTCCTGGTTCTCGGCCAGGTCAAAAACCTCAATGGAGTTGGGAAACACCGGACTCATCTCCTCCTCCTCGTCTGTTGCATATTCACCTGTCTGCAGGTTTACAGGGACAGATGGGGAAAGGGACATTTGTTAATACTTTGTATGGGTGAGTGTGTGCGCGCGCATGCGTGTGTCGACAGTTTTAAGAAACATGCTTATTGTTTTGTTGCCATGGTTCTGATAACACTCGTATGTCTGGATAGTCTATATGTGAAACAGCCAGTTAGCTTAGCTTAGCCTAATCTAAAGACTGGAAGCAGTTAGCCTGGCACTGTCAAAGGTTTACGTCTGCCTACCAGCTCCTTTGCCGATCAGCCCATTTACACCTTTACAGTTGACTAATTTCCTTCTTACATCTTTATTGTTTAATATTTATAAAACAGAAGTGTAAGCAACAGTTTTAGATGCGCCCATAGGTGGATTTTGTTACCTTTAGACAGAGCTACGCTAGCTGCTTCCTGTCATGAGCTGAGCCAAGCTAACCATACACATCACATTTGCTCACACTGACAGAGCAAATTAAGGTATTTCCCAAAAATGTTTGCAAAAACACAAAGGTCAGACTTCTTTGTCTCCGTGTATTTTCATTTAGAGCAGCATAACATATAATGTGGTAACTGGCAGCTAGCCTGGAGCAGGCTACATGAGTATGAAATTACAAATTAAGTGAAAGAAGCAATACGCTCTTGCTGGCGACCTCACAGTTCAGACTGAACTCAGCCACAGCCTGTAGCTGTCACACAATCGAACGCTAATCTTTTCTCTTCTTCCCCTCGTCCACATTACAAAGGACAGTTAGCTTCCCATTAATTCACGACCGCCAAATCACCAAAATGATTGGTGAGAAAGAGGTACACCAATTAAAATGTAGCATAGCTTTTCATATATCATAAATCACTGTTTGATACATTGACCAGGCACAAAGACAAGCCAGCTCTCTGACTGCAGAAGCAATTCCTGACAAACCGTTCACCAAAGTCTGTAGCAAATCTGAGCATTAAAAATCATAAACATCTATTTAACTGTTCAGTTATGTTTGCCATGATTTTTACCCCTTTATATAATGATCTGGTGTCTGGTATGTCATCCATTTACATGATTTGAAACTAAAAAGATTTGATTTTTGGCCCTGAAAGTCACATTTTTGTAGATAATATCTGAATCTCCGACATATATATCATGTGTGTAATCATAAAATATATTTCCCAGATATATCATTATATAGTATTATGTACTGTGTATGATGAACCTTCATAGCCTAAATGGAAGCTACGACCCCGGAGATGAGGAATGATACTTTCACTCATCGTGTTTAATCACACCGGAAAACTTCATTCACTGTTTAATTTTGCTGTAATTACAGAGACAATTTGCACTCAGCCTGTTGGACACAGTGTTATGGGGAATGAAGTGTGCCACTGGAATAACTGGAAACATTTTCAGCAGCTAACAGCAGCAGCTGATTTGCCTTTATTGACAAAAGCGTCCTCATGATTGTTGTAACTGTCTGCTACCCTCTCTGACCACAAGGTGGAGAAACTGGACTGGGATTGAAACTGCAGGCCACGTGGTGGCACACAGACCGACATTTTGTCACACACACACACACACACACACACACACACACACACACAGCACAATGTAGCGCTTCTCTCTCCTCTCATCATCTGTTCATCTCTCTTTTGTCTCTCCCTCAAACCTTCGTCTTGTGATTTCCCTAACAAAGGCTGATAAGCTGACAAAGCAAAATTAAGCTGAAGATGTTCCGAGTTAATAAATGCGTCTTCGGAGAAGCGGCTTCAGAAGTGCACACTGAAGCACCTGGTGAGGAAGTTGGCCTGATCAGATTGCTGCTTTCACACAAATTTGACAATGTTTCTGGAGTTCGCGTTGAATCAACACAAACCTTCCGGCTTTTTGAGATGTTCCAAAAGACAAAGCTGCAGCAGAGCATCCTGTGAATGAATGTAAGTCCCAGCACGTACCTCTTCATCATCGTCCATGTACTGTTTGTATCTCTGCTCCATCATCTCCCGCTGCCATCTCTCCTGTTCCAGAGTCTGCTGGATCAGCTGAGCCACTTCACTCTGCTCCCCCGGCTTCTCCCGACCAATCACAAACCTGGAAAACAGATCAAAAGCGTTCAGTAGAGCTACTGAGTGCAAAGATAAGTAAATCATACATCCACACCAAACGTGAAAACATTTCCCATGCTCAAACATTAAAACATGCATGAAATGTAAATTAGATAATCCCCACCCTGCAAACCTGAAAGCAAACTGTTAACGCACTCAAGACAAACCTGAAAATCTAGCTCATACCAACCAGAAACCTGAAAAACATACAATTTATGTCACTAATACACAAAAAAGATCCACATGTGCAAATCATACAGTGTGTGTGCAGGAGAGTACGAGTGTGTGTGTGTGTGTGTGTGTGTGTGTCAGACCTGACGGTGCCGCTGGTGTTACGGAGGACCGAGGCTGCAAGGCTCTGAGTGACACCGACCAGGCTGGTTCCATCAACCTCCACTATGAGATCATTTACCTGGATCCTGCACGTAAACACACACACACGCACGCGCACACACACACACACAGAGAATAAATTGAGTACACTGAAATTTGACAGACACAGAGAATTCTCTATGTTCCATTATTAAACACACATTGAAAGCACGCGTGTGACAGTGAGAGCAGAGATGTTGGGGTTGTTCACTCTCTCTGACCGATGAAGCCCGTCTGCATGACAGTTTTCGGCCTCCAAACACTTTTGTAAAAAATGATAATTAGTGACCGTGTCCATCAGTGCAGTGTGGAGATAACTAATTAAACCCAGGAGGAATTAGCTGCTAGCTTAAGGTTTAACTCGTCACGTGATGATTTCTTGCTTTTGTTGGTCCTTTGTCGACAAGCCGCTTATAATGCGAGCGAAATGTGAGGATTTAATTATAATGGGGATTTGGGGAAAGTAAAATTGATGTCATGGAGCAGAGGCTTGTGGCTTTTACTTTCCATTTTTACCCAAAGTCTCATTCTAGACCAGAAAATCTGCCCAGCTGTCTGTTACAAGACTAAATGTTGCTGAAATGTCGAACTTTTGCTACCTTAACGTTGATTTGATGACTACAATTCCAGCTCTGCTGCTTCTTGGCATGAAAAACTAAAGCTACATGTGTTAAAGTGCTACATGTGTGTTTACAAATAAGATGCCACCGCAGCTATTGTGGCTCGCCTGCTTCCACCTGCAAACAGACTCAGCTCTACATGTTTCTGTGTGTGTAGCGTGTCAGGTGCATCAATTGCATTTCACTGTAAAAAATACATGTAAAAAACATACATACTCAAAAAATACCTTACATTTTGAAATGTGTATTCATCTGTATAATGTTAAAAACACTGGGTCCAGCTGTGGGATTACAGATTTGTGTTGGAACAAACTGACTCAGTGGCAAAGTATTAAGCATTACTGGTTGACAACAAAGCCCTGCATGTGACATGAAGATAAGGACAGATGCATGGACGACAGGCGGACAGGGTACCTGCCATCTCTCTGCGCAGCTCCGCCCTCCGTGACCGTCTTTACAAAGATTCCCAGTTTCTCCAGACCCATATCAGCTCCGGCGCCCATCCCTATGATACTGATACCCAGGCCATCACTGTCTGAGAGACACACACAGATGGAGACATACTGTGAATATTATCAAAATACTAATGTGTATTTCATATCACAGATATAATATTGCTATAATATGTCAGTATTTTAGCTATTCTGCTGTGCTGAGAGCAGCCATCATGGATAGCTGCTGGTTCCAACCCATTACCTCCAGAATTACTGGCTGCTAATTAGGCTAATCCGCGCTAAATTTAATCCCATAAGGAGATAATGAGGATGCCAGCAGACTAGCGTATGTCCACGAACAGCACCATGCTAGTTGTCGTGCGCACGTGTGTGAATGTGTGTGTGTAGTTACATAAGAGGCTTGACTGAGTGACTCTCAATGATCGTGAAGGTGTGTGTGCGTGTGTCTCCACGTACCTTTCTCCAGCTCCACAGGGAATAGGTCCAGTTTCTCGACTCTTTTCTCCAGCTCGTACTCGGCTGAGGCCGCCATGGGGTCAACGTCATCATTGCGGCGGTCGTAGTCTTCGTTAGAGTAGGTGGTGAAGACCTACACGCAGGGCAAAGGTCAAAGGTCAGGGAGCCTCTCTCCGGTTGCATGTGATGGAGCTCCTAATCCCACAACAGCCCCAGGAATTGCTTTTGTCTTAAAAGCACCTATCTGTGTAACTACATAACCCCTGAAATGAAGATCTAAAATCTTGATATTACACAAAACCTTGCCATATCCATGCATTTAACAGTTAGGATGTTTTTGTCTATATAGTCTATGGTCTAAAATGACCATAGAGTTGAATCAACGTCTCTCTGAAACAACAAAAACTGAACATGAGGACCTTGAAGGTTGGATTTATGGCATGTAAGAATGCAACAAAGCTATGTGTGACTTATAAACCGGCAAACGTTGCTTCGCGTTAGTCTCTTCGTCTAAATGCTAAATGCGTGGAACCAATCACAAGCATTATAAGGGTCTGAAACCAAAACAATGTGCTAAAAGATGATAAAAAGGCTCTGTGAAGCTCACAGGAGGAGATGATTCTGTGTGGGTTTGCAACTGTGAGCGACTCCTCTCCTTTCCTTTAGATAATAGTAAGTATGCAACAATGACAAACACATGGAAAGTATGCAGGAGTTTATAGTGGTACAATATATTGCTATTAATACCTTGTAAGCCAAAGCGGGACCTGAAATTAAGCAGCTGTGTAAGCGTTCCAGTAACCAGCACCGTCAGTGCGGCAACACATTTTGATTGGACTAGTGTAGATTCCACTACTCTTAAAGCAATGCAGGAGAACACAGGAAACACACGGATATTGTTTTATCTTAAAAAATCAAAATTACAAAATATGTGTCAATACACTCTCATCCCACACCGCCTCTCCTCATATTTTCCCATCCCTTCTTCCACTCTCTATCACGCCCCTCCCCCCTCTCTAAAAAGGTCAGCAGCATCTGTCTCCCCGGTGACCATCTCTGTGATCATGTGGCTCCGTTTCCGTGGCAACTGCAGGCTTGTGCCCAGCATGAGTTTGGCACTGGCACTGACCTGCTCTCTCTCTCTCTCTCTCTCTCTCTCTCTCTCTCTGTGTCCCTGTCTGGCAGATATGCTAATTTGTGTGTGTGAGACAACATACAGAGAGACACTGAGCTGGGGGCCTTAATGTGTAGGAGGTGCTTGTTACAGTATTATTTACATTCTCCTGCATGTAGAAGACTGGGAGATATATTTTTACACACACACACACACACACACACACACACACACACACACACACACACACACACACACACACACTTTGAGACAAACAGGGTCAGAGGGCGTAATTGTTAAACTGTTTCCTGTAGTCGCATTTCCTTCCTGTTGAGTAACTTTAAAGCTGTGTGTGTGTGTGCATGAAGCTTCAGAGCATTCCCTGTACACGTCATAAACACACAATTTGTGCCGTGCCAAAGCACAACACAACGCACAAAGAAACAAAAGCCAACAGGTGGAACAAACTTCAACCGCAAACACGATCTACACAACAAACCCTGAAACCTGTGAAGCACGAAGTCTGTGACACAAACAACAGAAGTGATCAACACACACACACAAGAATATCCCAAAACATCAACACTTACCAGAAAGTGAGACAATGAAATTAACTGAATAGCTCCATGCTGATTGGCTTATCTCACACACTTTGAGATTAAATGGAGACTTTGAATGGATTCAGTAATGCGTTTCCATACAGTTGAGAGACTCACAGACACCTGATCCAAATCAAATCAGTAGAGAATGAGTTAATCTAACTTAAGATTCGGTCCAAGACAACTTAGTTGCCATCACTATAACATCATCATCTGCTCATGAGATGCTCTGGACCAAAGCTGCCTGCATATAATCTGACCACAAGCCACCTGCTACTACACTGGACAAAAGCCAAGCCGCAGAGAAGTCCCGCAGGAGGCAAGGTGAACCTTCAACACAAGGCTGTTCTGTCTCCCTGCTCCTGTGGTTCTTAGTCAGATGCCGTGGGTCGTGTCTTCACTGAAGGCCTCGTTTGATTACAACCAATAAAACACTTCGGGATATCACATGAATAGTTGGAATGTGGGACTGGGAGCAGAAGTGTCTGTTCTGATGTTTTCAGGACAACCAGGCTATTCTGTGCTAAAGACTGAACACATTATTATCACTTGGGGTCCAATAACTAAACTCTAACCTAACAGATTAATCCGTGTGGCATTACCATGAACAGCAACCGACGGCTACCACTTTACACCTGCTTAAAAATACATTAAGGAACAAAAAACCTGCATGAAATAAACACTCTGGAGCTAAAACAGAAGCAAACAAACTCACTGATCTCATCACTTGCTGCTAATCCAGCCTGTCTGAGTAGTGAATTAGCCTGGGTCACCACAGTCAGCTGGATGTCAGGTAGGTAACTGGATCAAGACTAAGCGCGGACGCCAGACGACATGGTACAATTAAATAAATGATAACACGTCAAAGAAGAGACGGGAAATTGATGGATACCTCTGTCACAAGTGACATGTAGCAGTGACATTTAGCCTAGCTTAGTGTAGGCTTAGTGTAGGCAAATTTGGGCTAAATGGCAGCTGGCTTCATTTTGATTTAGCAAGGAAAGGTAACACTGGTAATGATGGTAATTATGGCGTCTACACACAGGACAAAACCCACCGACAGCCACAAGTCATGAAGTCACGCCGCCTGTAAATCAGTTGTTTAATGCATTTCCTTTGCAAAAAATGCCACAGTGTTTAGTTTTAACTGGTCAAATGGGAGAATCTGTGTCTCAAACTGTTTGAGACAATAATAATGATGAGATTGTTCATGCAGGAGATGAAGAGTCAAAGAAGTCAAAAGCACTCCAGACCTTTCTGGTCCACAAACACACTCACTCCTTCTCTGGCCTATCTTGCATTAATGAGTTCGGTCAGGATCAGGTGCATCACTCAATTAAACGTCTTCACTCAGCTCCTAAGCTCACGCGCCAAACACACATACCAAGTGTCGTTTCTTCCAGAGAAGGGTTCACTTTTGATTCTTATCAATCAGCTTTCCGATGTGCAGGTGTGTGTGAGTGTGTGTATGCGTGCACACACATTGCATTTCAAGGAAAACAAACACACCCTGCCACATTCCAACTGCTTTTTACAGACTCACAGAGGCAGCCTTGTATACGCCTCAGCACAGACAAATCCAGTGTCGGTAGACGTGAGAGGACAGCCTCGTTACTTCAACAGCCGGTGATTAATCATTTATTACCCTCTGACTTGATTCTGTGTTCATGTGCCAGTGCAAAAGTTTCTTAATTTTCACCCGACGTCTCTGCTGGAAGATCAAATGCGGAGGAAATCTGACAAAATGACGTGCTGCTGAGGCAGGTGGGAGAACCGCTGAGCATCGGAGGAGGCTGGAGCATTTACTTGATGAAGTAACTTTAAATGATGTCAGAAGAGCAAATTACCAACCAGTTCTGAAATTGAATAACAACACCCAACGTGTCCGGGCAATGAGTCTCTCGGCTGGCTCAGTTCCCGGCAGCAGAGCACCTCTCTGAACATGTAAGAAAAGAACCAACAATCCAAACAAAGCTGGGCTTCAATCACACGCACAGGCTGTCATCGTGTAGCCCTTATGAATGCTATGGGAGGATTAACCTATCCCCATTGAAATATGGAGATTCTTCTGGGTTTGACTGAACTTAGGAGTCTTTGGTGTTTTTGTGCTGCTGTCAACTACTGTGCTTTCCAAAAAGTACAGTCTCTGTATGGTTTGTAAAGTTGTAATTAAGCATTTATAAAGACTGCAATGATCTTTGCTATGTATGAGAGAGAGTGTCAGGCTGTGAATGTGGTAGAATGTCTGATTTCATGTGGCAACATTAGAAGGACTGTGCAACAGGAAACATCAGACTGTGATGCTCCAACTGTGATGCTTTGTGTGCATTTGTTTTGTAATGTTGAATAAAAAGGTTTCTTGAATCTAAAAGTAGGTTTTTAGTTTGCACATCTGTACCAGATGCTGGTTTAGCATGTTTTGCTATGCAGCTAACTGCTGCATTTACCTTAGCAGTAAAAAGCGCTGCCTCAGGTCACAGCTCTACTTTTAGCTGCGCTGTGGTGAGAGAGGTCAGTGGTTAAATGTTCTTCAGGTCTAAGAAAATGTAAAGAATTCTTTTTTGACCTGACGCCTGGTCTGAAATAAAATATGTTACTCCTCATTGTCTGTCTACTGCCTGTATAAGTGGACCTGAGTTACCAGGACAAGTGATGCTCGGTGAACACTGTCAATATCATAATTTGTGTGTTTTAATCCCAATAATGTTCTGTTGTCTTCTGCTGCGTGATATATCCTCTTTTAATATGGTAAACTATTCAAACGTATCACACACAGAGGAAGTATGCTGTTCATGTGACATCTTCATTATGGCGCGTTGTGATGGGTTTCACAATCCACAGAGTTCAACCAGCTGACTGCTGCAGTAAAGCAGAGGGGTGGGGGGGTGGGTGACTGTTAGAAAAGAGCTTCTTTTAAATCCAGATCTGTGCTCAAAGACGCACACAGAGTTTGAGCTACAGTCAGCAGGAAATCCTGTGGCGAAATCAAAGAGTGAAACCCCCCCCAACCCCCAGTGTTCATGTGTATGTGTGTGTGTTTGTGTCTGTGATGTTAAAGGAGGAAGTCAGCCTTTTCAATCGTTTCCTTGCTCTCTTCATTTCTTCTCTTTTAGTTTCCATGGTCCCGTAGATACACAAACATGCACATCTTTATGATGGCCAATCATGTTCCTTCTTCCCCCCATTCTAGTATTTAATTACCACATACCAGCTATTATTCAAACAACTGAAGCCCAGTATTTTATAGTCTTTCATCATGAAACATGCTTTAATTGATTTGACTTGACAGCAGTGAAACAAGCTGCATTCAGCGTACTGGTTTTGGTCTACCCTGACTTCTAAGAAAAGTTTGTTTCCTTTTTTCATTACACTCACATGCTGGTCACTATTTTGTTGGTTAGCAGGTTTTGTATCTCGAGAAAACAGCAGGCTCTTGCTATGGTTGATAGGAGTGGTGAGAGTGAACCAGAACAGAAGAACTGAGGGCTGGAAAACTGAAACAATGAGCTGAAAGGTGCTAAAGCGCTCATGAGACCTGATGTGATCTGCAGAAGTCCCATTTCACATTCCACACTAATATTGGCTAAAAGTAACATCCCAAAAAATCTCACTTACCTTGATTGGACCAGTGCTGAATCGAATCTTCCTATTGGATGGCACAGGCTCCTCCTCCTCTGGAAGACCTGGGATCTCAGAGCAGCTAGTCTCTGGCTGATACACCTCCTCATCTTCTTCATCCTCCTCGTCATCTAACTGGCTGCCACCAGAGTCCTCCTCCCCAAGCCCGCTGTATGCACTGATATCTACAAGATCCCCCTCCGAATAATCGTCCTTCCTCGAGCCATCCTCATCATTCTCCTCCTTCTCTTCCTCACCTCTCCTCTCAGAGTCCTCTTCTTTCTCCTCTGAAGAGGGCGAGGAACCTGGAGGCTCCTTTTCTCCATTTTCCAGTGAGGCATGAACCTCGGCCTGCACAAGCCTGGCTCCAGCCTCAGACCCTGTGGAGCCATCTGCCTCGTCAGCTTGTGGTCCCCGCTCTGGAGCCACTGTACTTGAGCCCCTGGTTTCAGTTACCATTGGCTGGACAGCCAAATCTGTTTTGACCTCCGACGAAGAAGAGGAGGAAGTGACAGCCACTGAGGATGACGAGGAGTAGGAGGAGTTGGACAGCTGGTCTCCTGACTGTCCAGACCCATCCTTCTCCTCGCTGGCTGTCAATCCTCCTACACTCTTCTGTAGAGAACCTTCCACCTCTGGTAGCTCTGCTGCCTGGGTGCTTACAGGTCCTGCTGCGACCTCCTCATGGTCCTCCTTAGCTGGTGGTAACACCTTTGCCTGAGAGAGGGAGACAAGGAGAGATCATCTAATCATCTAATGCATTTTCTTCAACCTTCTTCCTTTATTTCTACTGCAGTTTGTGGTTTCTGTTTATTTAAGTTAAGCAAAGTCTTCTGACCTTCTTTGCCCCAGCTTCCGCCCTCACTGGAGGTTTGGGTTTTGGTGCTAGTGCAGGACCTGACCGACGCTGGGGGAGGTAGAGATTGTTTTGCAGTTCACCCTTCTCAAATGCGGCACTGAGCTGGCTCACCGTGGGGCTGATGGCTTCACCGGGCCCAACTGAAGCTGCGGCAACTGGAACAGTAGTGGGAACAGGAACAGGAGCAGGGGGATCGTCCAGCCGGTCCAAAGCCTCAGTGGACCCATTAAAGCGAGCCACAACATCTAGACGGCTGTCCTGGAAGCCTGATGCCCGTTCTTTCTTCAATAAGATCCGGTTGGTGGCAGCTTGCTTCTCCTGGAGGAGAGGTGAGTCAGTAAAATGGATTTGAAATCAAATCAGTAATTCAAGAAATTCGAAATAAAGAGATTTCTGACCTGTAGAGTCCGCTGTTCGAAGATCCTCCTGGTCTCCTGCAGCTTGGAAAAGCCCACAGAGGAGCCCCCACTCTCCCCGCCTGGTTTAGAGTCAAAACGATTGACCCTCTCTGAGACTGTGGCCCCAAGTTTGAGCAGGGCACTATGGTCCACATTCTCGTTTAGGCTGGATGCCCTTGGTAGTGACAGCTTTACAGCCTGCTCTTTACCTGCTAATGACAAGATTTGTATTGGAAAGATGTTTAAGAGCAAGAAGATAAAGAAAGAGGATAGAGTAGGGTCTAGTTAAACGGTCAATTTCAAACAAGGCTTTCCACTTGACTACAGGAGAAATCAGCTCGAGTAATTAAACACCTGTGTGAAGGTGCAGGTCCTACAAAAGCCTGGACTGAAGAAAGGCTAGCAAGACACAAGTTGAATATTAGGAACCATAATTTCAGTCACAAGTAAGACAATGGTAAAATAAATCATCATTCTCATCATCAAGTCCTCACACTGTTTATTTTAAAGGTGTTGACAAAAATGCAACTAGCAAGGTAAATCACCAATCATTTTGGCTCCATCCTCCTCATCACCGGGAGACTGCATTTGCATGAACATGTTCTTGATGCGGTGAACATTCGATCCATATTTCCGACCTCTTCCGGTCGGGCGGGGCAGAGGAACGGGCTTTGAAGCAGGGCCAGCGCCTCCATTGGCGGCATTGTTGAGGTGGTCAGTGGCCTTCTTGAGGGCCGCCAGTCCCGCCTCGTAGGCGTTGCGGTGCGGCGAGGGACTCCGCAAGTTCGTGCTTCCACTTCCCCCACTGCTGCCACCGGAGGTCCCATTGCCCCCAGTGGCCGACGGGGGCTCGGTCTTCATCATGTTTGAAAAATCAGATGCCCCCTGGTGAACAGTAGGTTAGTGGGGATGATGACGGCAGCATCCTGGAGCTGTTGACATTCCCCTCCTGGAAAACAGAAAAGGAAGAATGAAGAATCAGTTTATATTAATCAAGCATATCAGACAACCAAAAATGAATCAATCAGTTGACTAGAAGTGTTTTAGTTGGCAACTTTTTAGATGCTTAATGTTTTAAGTTGGTGGTTCTGTCTTCTCACAACTGTTCTTTCCGCAGTTGTTCTTGTTGTTCAGAACAGATTAGAGAAGAGAAGATGAGGCCAGCTGCTTCTGTTCAAAGGACCCAGTGGTACAAGCCGGAGCAACGAAACAATTACTTTTACTAACATGGTCAAACCAGTAACGTTTCCACCACAGACTGGAACTCTGCTCTCAACTATGTACTGCATGGACTGACATTGACCATGCCGTTAATTGGAACACCACTTAATTCACTCCTTCAGTTGTTCAGAATGTGTTTTGTTGGCAAGAGACGGTAATTTTCATCATTCATCGAATATTTAGTGATCTCTTTCATAAATTATTTAATCTATGACAAGTAAAAGACTAGAAGTCTTTTTTTACCCAGTGAGCAGCCCAAACCTCAGAGGTATTCATTTCATAACCTTCGCATTTAAAAAGCTAGAACCGGTGAATATAGCACCAAATGACTTATCAATTTCCAAATTTGTTGACATTTGTTTCTATCAATGAACTTACCAATCATGTGAGCCCTGCTTAACATCTGCATTCAAAATGACATTCAGTTCTGATAATGAGAGGCAAACACATTTTAGGCCATTTATACTTTCATTTCATTTAGAAAGCTGACAGTTGAAGAGCTGTGGCTCATGGTCAGTGCCTCAAACCAAAGGGCGACCAGGCTGTCCCACTTAAAAGGGTGATCCACCAAATAATGATGTCATCAGGGTTACTTTGGTTTGAGGACTCCTTTATTACGGCGCTGTCAAACAACCACACTGATTTGTAGAAGAAGACACTGTAGGATCCAGTGTTGTTGAGCTAAAAACCTGTATTTCTCAAACTCAGCTGCATAAGTTTGGATCATTTGTACAAAAACCTCTCTTATGTATCACTTTGTATCTGTTTGTAAATGGCACAACACTGAGTACATCCAATGGCCAAATGAACTTTGCTTAGCTTTGTTCACCATTATGTGACATTTCATATTGATTAACATTAACATTAAATTAACATTAAAATACCTGTCAGTTAATTTATCATGAATATAATCTGGAGAAAAACTTGGGTTTAAACTCTGATGTGTACGAGCGGAAACTGACCAAACCTATTGACATACATAACATCAAACAGCAAAACAACTGCTTCCCTGTGGATGTCATAACACCCACACGGCGCTCCAGGAGCCGTCAAAATAATCCAATTAAAACCGTGACGCACTGTGACCTCACGTGTCATGTGTGTCTGTATGTTGCTGTGCTGAATGCCAAACTCACTTTGTGACACAGTCAGCGCATGAAGACGGAACACTCCCATGGTCCCCAGATATCAAACTGTTTGCTCATGATCCCAATCTAATTTACTGGCTGATTGCGTTTGCAGTTTGCACCGTCAGATCGGTGCTACAGTCACGTCTGATGTTTTCATCAGGCCTATCTTTCTGTTCTGGATCAAAACCAGTAATGAGACAGACACTTTTATCAAGCTGGTTCCCATACTTTAATAAAACATGAGAAAACAGAAAAGCAGATTAACTTTAACCAAATTTCAGCTGATTGAAATGAAAAACGGCTCACCACAGAAGCATGTTGGTGCTTTAGTTAGTTGAATTACTCCATCTTTAAAATTCTCAACTGAAACTCATGAAAGCTAAATTAGGAAGCCAAACACATCAAAGGAGCAGTTCAACATTTTGAGAAATTGAGTTAGAGGATCAATAACTGTCAGCGCGGTGACGCAAAGAGCCTACAACCTGCTAGCTTAGTAGCTGCCAACTAGCCCAGCTAAAACGTCCCACACTCACCTCTAGCTCATGTAGAAACACTTCACAACATATCTAGTTACCTTAACCCGGACAAAAACCACAGAGCGACTCCGACGTAAGCATAACTTGTTCTTTAAGAAACTTGTGCTACTTACATTTTTAGCATAAGAGTGTTAAATGAATAATAAACAGATTTCCCAAAATGTTCAGCTATTTTTAATGGAGTACAACTGAGATGCAAACTCAACAATGTCAATGGTAACAACTGATATTTGTTATAAGTTGTTTGTTTGCTTGGTTTGTCTGGAAAACCATACAGTCCCTGTAAATACATGGGAAAGCTGGATAAGTTGCTTGAGCAGCAACAGACACAAAACCAGCACCATTTGCAGAACCACAGACTCCATCATTCACGTCAACACTCGAGAAGAAAATCACTTCGGCCCCACATCCGACGGCTGATCTCCAGCAAACAAGGAGGGTTCGGCACTGTCATAAAACAAGGATCTAGCCTCCAACCACATTAAGGGTTTTTAAAATGCCTTTTGCAAATCAGAGAATTACTTAATCAAATGTCAACGGAGCCAGAGACATGTTTCGCTTTTCAAACCGACTCAGACTGTGGGATTTGTGTGAAAATTCACAGCTGAGGTGTGAAGCCTCATACTGACTGACTTTAAATTGCATTGTCACAATGATACAGATTCTCCATTGATTCAAACGCCCCTCGTTACAAAACAAAACCCAGAGTGAAGCAGTTTGGGTTTATACAGCATTGTAATTTCTTTAGTTCCGAGTCCAAACACACCAACTACTTAAGTCAAATTTTCCACCAAAGAAACACAATTAATGATGCCCTGCAACCGCTTCATGTGATGTCATCATTAACTGATTGGGCATTTAGTCGGTCCTCATTAAGTCATTAAGAGTTTTGCCCAAAACAACCTGGCACACAACAGGGAAATTTTCCAACCGCTTTAGAGATCTGTGGTTGTGTCGAGGGGGGAAAGTCATTATCAAAATCCAGTGCAGCAGTGACGTACAGTTCAACGTTTAAAACGACCTTCAGTGCAGCATGGAGCACACTTTACAACCTCAAATGTATCCTCAAGATAGGTCTGCAACTAGGGATTATTTACATTATTGATTAATCTGGTAATTCTTTTATGATTTGAGTTCCTTCAATCATAGTTGAGTCATTTACCTCAAGGCCATAAATGTCAAACACATGGTAGACTGAGGAGGAAAGACTATGTTTCACCAGAAGTCCATCCATCAGATCACTGACACATAAGACTGATGCACACAAATTACAAGCTGAAAAAAGGAAATGCTGGCGGCCATCAGTGAAAAATGACAAAAACAATTAGCGATGGAACATCAATTATCATAACAGTCGTCTGTCAATTTCAACTCTACTTTCACACTCAGTGATTCAGTGAAGAGCTACCCAAGGGCGTGTGGACACACTCCGCTCAGTCATCACGGCAGGTACAAGAGCAGACACAGTATACTGAAACATTCTTCTGAGCTGGAAGAGGACAAAACATGTTGCATCCTGTTGCTGTTTGTGAGGCGGTTTACATCCTCTCCCATGGCAACGCTAACAAACTCGATGTTGATTGGATATCATGTTATTACAGAATAAAAGTCCTTGCTGAGGTTAAACTGAAGTGGATGGAAAGACCATTTATGCTGCTGCCTCGTCCCACACTGACTCCAGATGGCACAGCTGACCACGATAGGACCGACACACATACACGCACAGAGCGACCACAGTACGCCTTGTGACACCGTCTTGCCAAATAGTGGATTCTCCCACACTAATCATGTGAACTTAAGTGAGCAAATCCAATGTAAAGCACACAGATACACACACACACACACACACACACACACGCGTGCGCACACACCCAGCTACTACTGCTCCTGGCCTTTTTCCTGTTATTGTTAAGACAACTTTGGTGGCTCCTGGTCTAACTGATAAACACACGCCCAACATACACTCACCTGGAATGCAACA
The DNA here is from genome assembly GCA_008933995.1 of Datnioides undecimradiatus. Classification (NCBI taxonomy): domain Eukaryota; kingdom Metazoa; phylum Chordata; class Actinopteri; order Lobotiformes; family Datnioididae; genus Datnioides; species Datnioides undecimradiatus. The sequence goes on from WARS01000048.1 coordinate 3,644,486, forward strand.
AATAAAACCTACCTCCTGTCTCCACAACTCCACCTCAGCGTGTTCACCTCTTCTTCACTGATGCCCCGAACGGTTTTAAAAAATAAGCTACATACAGTTTGAGCATCAGCCCAGATTTCATTTTACACTCCCCGTCTTTCCAAGAGCAACATCTGTCTCCTGCTACCCCTAATCCTTTGCGGTTTGAGGCTGCTTCCTGCCATTCGGTCTGAGCTCTGGCTCCAAACTGCACTTTGCTTGTCCCATCTGACAACAGGGGACATTCTGAAGCATATTGGTGCCATTATTCGGTGGGTGGCATCACTCTCATATGGCTGAAAACAGATCTAGGAAGAAGACGCAGTGCAGCGTCTAAAGGATGATTCTGGTTTATTGAATGAACTCATCTGATTCACCTTTGCATCAAATTCACATGCAAAAACAATCACCTGGTAAATATAGAATACATTAGCTATAATCAGTTCTGTCCGTACTGAGTTATCTATCTCGCAACTAGATTCTAGTGTATTGTGTTTACCCAGAGCTGCTGTCCTCCACCCACGAATGTTACACACACGCTGTCTCACTCGGGTCAATACAATCTAAAATAAAAACATTACGGCACAACTGCTGCCTGCCTGCACCAATAATCCTCAGCATATGGACGTAAATGACTATTGACTTCTGAATTTCCCCCAGGGGATAAATAAAGTCTCCATCCATCCATCTATCCATCCATCTGTCTATCCATCTATCTATAACCTATTGATGGGAGGTCCCTGAACAGCCCCTCCCTTCACTAAATACAGGCTGTAGCACACAAACAGCACAGCCTGTGTTTTTCTTAATGACATGTGTGAAGTGTTTGTGCGGTTAGTATGGCAAAAAAATGACCTTGTCTCATCCTACACTGTAACACTGAGGACTGGAGCTCAGTGTAACCAGTCACATCTGTCTCCGTTTGTGTGTATGTGTCTGTGCAACGCGGTCTGTGAGACAGAGGCAGACACAGCAGAGACAGACGCTGCAGCCACTGCTGTAGCTGCTTCTGCACTGAAATGGTAATATGCTGCCCGTTCAGACATGAGTAATAAGTCCTTAAGTCTCCATGCCTGCACAGCATCTCTGTATCCCTGCGTGTCTATGTGCGTCACGCACGCAGTGCTCAACAGAAGGAACATTATGGCAAATACAATGCCTCCATCTATTCACACCACAATCCCTGCATCTGTAGAGGAGACTCCCGGGCCTGGCCTAGTGCAACGGTTCAATCTGGCAGACACACTGCGTGCTCCTGCTGTTGCTGCTGGCTAGAGAGAGGCTTTGTTGGCATGCCCGACATATGCTGCTTGCTCCGGACTTCCATTCAAAAGCGTAGTATTTATTGCGTGTGTTGTTTTTGCAGCAAAAATGAACGGTAAACAAGTGAATTCTTAGAATTGTTGTGCGTCACCACGAGTCATTTGTTAATTCGGCTTGCATGGAACACACAGAGAAGCGTTCCATTCAGTTTAAAGGTCAGCTGTTATTTGTGGTTCGCCTGTTCTCCCCCTATTTGCCTTCCGTCAAAATACACCTGAGCGGAAGGCGCCGTGCACTGTTTTCGCACTTCAAGATTGGATTTTAATTGGAAGTCAATAGCGTGTGATAAATTATTCCGTCGCCGAAGTCACGAGGAAACCTTTGGGCATCCAAGGATATCTCAGTTCACATCCTCAGAGGTGTTAACTTCAGCTTGTAAGCAGGGGAATTAAAAACAGCCAGATTTGTTAAGGAGTTCGGCGTGACGTTTCTCTGGAGAGAAGACAACGCGGCTGTGGTATTCCGGATGTCATTTTTTCAGCCTTGATTTATTGCGCCGATAAACCTCCCACATCCAGACACAAACGGCGGTCAGTTACAGTTGAGTCCGTGTTCTAACGTGTCACTGGCCGGTTTAAGACCCAGAGGCGGACGGACGGCAGGCCCTGCTGGGTGTCTGTCTGCTGCGCTGCGACGCTTCCTTCCTGCAGCCTCCCCGCTTTCACAGACTAACTGCACATTTCAACGCAGGTTAAACCAATTGAACGCGGAGAGCGTGTGAGACTCGGTGCGTTTCAACCATACCTTATATTCCAGTGTGTCGGAAACAGCCCGGTGCCCGTTAGGATCCGTAGTGGAGACAGTCCATTGTCCTGCTGCTGCCGATTCCTCCTGCCAGCAAACAGACTGAGCGCCTGCCTCCCTCTGCTCCTCCCTCTCCTCCTCCTCCTCCCCCCTCCCATCATCTTCCTCCATCTCTCTCTCCTCCGCACCTCTACTCTCCTGCGTCCTTTCCCTCTCCTCCCTGTGCTCTTACCTCCCTCTTCCACTTCATACCCTCTTGATTTCCTCGTCTTCTCCCTCACCTTTCTTTTCTACCTCCAGCTTTAAACCCTTTTCCTCCAATTTCTCCATCCACCACCAATCCCCTTCCCATCCCTCCATCTCCTCCTCCTCATTTCTCCTTCCTATCAGGTGTATTAGAAGTTGTTCTCCCTCAGCCCAACATTATCTTCACCTTTTTACCTCCCTGGTCAGCCCACTGACAGACAGTAGGATGTCCTTTACTGTCATTAAGGACTTTGACTTTGGCTTCTTGCAACCGACATCCAGTGACTCACAGTTTGAACTGACTGCTTACCTGCTTTGGTGGCTGCCTGACTTTTTGCAAGCTGTTCGGCAGCGACGACGGCTCAGTGCAAGAAGGATGGGGCTACAGTGACGTCTGCTGACCACAGCAGCTACAATCAGCACACAGCTACACTAACACTAGTGCTCCTGCTACTGCTGCAGTCAGTGTAGTGAGTGAGAAGTACAACAATGGTGTGAAGGTGAATTAGATAGAAGCAGAAAATCAAGAATTTCAATTAATTTAAAGCAGAACTTAAAGCCAACAGTTTTGACTGAAGTATCAGTACAACAATGTGTAAAAACAAGAGGTAATTTAAGTGTCAAAAGTTAAACTTCATATTCTGCAGAAAACTCCCCTGTGATCGATATATGATTATGTTTTACATTATTAAATCATTAATATTGATTCATCAGCAGTATTTTACAGTTGTAGGTGGTGGAAGGGAGGTGCCAATTTAGTCCAGTGGCTCTCAATCTAAGGCCCGAGCCCCCTCCAAAGGATTACAGGATTAGCTGTTTGGCACTGAGATGATGAAGTGGAAAGAAAAAACAGATTCTTCTCTAACCTCTCTAATATTGGACCATTTCACAGCCTCACAGAGGTGGGTCGAGTGAGCGCTCTCATTACTCGTAGATGCCTGGAAATTGTAGGGTCACAAAGGTCAGGAGCTACCAGTGTATACTTATTCTCAAAAGTAACCAGTAACATCAGCAGTCTGGTAAGTGTATGAAAGTAAAAAGTACACTATCCATCTCTGAAATGTATTGGATTTGAGATAAAAAAGCAAACATTCAGCAAAGAAGGGACAGTAACTGCACTTAGTCACCAGTGTTGGAATGTATCCAGAGTAAGTATTTACTCAAGTACTAAGTACAGTTTAGGTATGCTTGCAGTTTACTTGAGTTTTTCCATCTTGTACTACAATAAACCCTCAAGCAGGATTGCGAATGCCAGACTTTAACATGTGGAGAGGTACTTTGACATTGTCTTCCTGGTTTGATTAGGACTACTTGGTGCTTCTTCCACAGCTGTTTGCTCCTTCATCTCTGGACAGGTCTGATCATTGAACACCTGGCTCGCTGTGCTTTATATTCAAGTTTTGACATTTTAAAATGATGACCTGTGTTTGTTCTCCGCTTTCCTCCCACATTTAATGAAATGGTTGACTACTGCACCGCTGTCAGCTGTTTGTCCTGCGTGGGCACAGCATATGAAACCAACAGAACTGGTACCTTCTGTCAAAGTGAATGATCGAGTTTTGGTTACTGTCATCCACATTGTCTGCTGTTTTTAAACAGACAAAATCAGTACGGTTGTCTTATTTTATTTTGAAACGTTTTTACCCGAAAATGTAGCCCTATGTACTGTAATGTTGTGTCTGCTTTGACAACAGGAAGCTTTCACTGCTCCTGTGTTATTAGTCGTGTGTGTTCACTGCCCCCTAGTGGTCACGGTGACGAACTGCAATACTAATTCAAATACACTGTCAAAGCACCGCCTTTTCCTGAATTACTTATATGTATTTGCAGCTATTTATTCATGTACGACAGTAATAGAACGTCACGTGAGTACTGCCTATAATATTATCCATAAAGAACGTAGTATGACGTGAAGTGTAAAGGTTTTTTTTCTGAAGTCAAACTAAACCGCTATTTCCGGGGATGTCATTTCAAAATAAAGTTCATAACCTACATAAACTGAACGCACCAACGGTTCTCTAACGCAGATCCACATACATAAGTGGAAATACTAATATATAACAAATATATAAAGCAATAAAACATCAATAATGTTACTTTTATGGCAATCAGTTATTATTTGTTTGTGAACATGCTGTTATTTCCATCTTCCCTCACACAGATGAGACCTGGTCATTGTTTCTGATTAATCTGGTGAATTTAGGCAACTCTTATTTGTTTGACTGGAATTATATGCTGCATGAGACTTTTCTCAGTCATCCGGGTTTCAGTGTCACATCCTGTGAGTAAGCCATTTACAATGAACTGTGGTAACTGTAAAAGTAAAGGCAAATGTGAATCTTAGCTTACAATAGCAAATCCACGGGCTCTGAGTAGAAGACGGCTGTGTAACTGCTTCATTTATTTATGGCTGATTTTCATTTTCAGTTCCAACATCGAGGACGGTCCTTTCTGTTTTCCACTTGGTGACCTTAATGTACTTTTCATTTCCTATTTTTTGTTCACATTTAACATTTAGGCTCATTCTCCAGGTCCCTAAACAATAATACTCTTTTATTTTCTATTTCTTTATATTTCCCATTTTACTTTTAAAAGTGAAATGATCCTCCATAGTGGAAATGATGGATGACCGTGGGCAGAAGATGATGTGTGTGACTACAGGACTGTGTCCAGCTGCAGTGAACAGACGTGGACAGAAGAGGGCAGCAGATTCAAGGTTTAGCTGTGGTGGTGATGACCACTGCATCACTCGCCTCTGCTGGTGGCCACTGTCTCTGGGATACATTAACAGGTACCAGCATATGTATCTGCAACTAAACTGACTGTAGTAACAGCTACATTGTGGGTAATGTAGGCATTAGGTACCAACTATAAAAGTTCTTTTGGTCTCTTTTGGAAAAACACAAACTGTTCCACACTTGTTTGTTACATATATTCCAACACTTCATAGATACAAACAGCAGCTACTGATATAATGATTGACATAGTGAGTAATAGCCTGCGTTAATACCCATAACCCTTGACACAGTGACTGATGTGATGCAGCCATGACACGTCATCTTTAAAGGTCCACTATTGGCAGATTCCACGCTTTAGGTTAGGGTCCACTGGTAGTAGTCCTTATTTTACAACACATGGGAGTCACTGCAGTCGGTGCTGAAGAATCACACTTGGAGACAGACTAACTCCGATCACGGTTTTGCCAAAGATGTTTATCCAAAAAGGAAAAGACAAACAAAAAAAACCCGACAGGATCCAGAAAGAGTCACTGTTTGAAAATGCTTTAATTCACTCGTATAGCCTCCCACACCTGATCAAATACACGATAGATTAGTATAAGTAGGCACAAACAGAGCCGTCAGTTCTCTGTGTAGGAGTAGGCACACACAGTATACCTGGGAAATAACCCCATGGTGCTGGACAGTGTAACCCGGAGTGCTCGCACAGCAGAACGCTGCCGCCCTGCGTCTGATCGTCGCCACTCTCCGCATCAGTAATCAGCTGAAAGGAATCTCCTCATCAAATGAAGTACAATGTCACACAACGCATCGTCAGATTTCAACACAGGGGTGTCTAAAAACCTAAATGAGAGTCCTAATGTTATAATTCTTTCTATGACAAACATCTCTTCCACTGGAATATTCAACTATTCATCTCAGAGTCAATCCAACTGTATGTTTTCCCAAAATATAGTTAGTTATATCCCAGCAAGGGCAGAGGAAGCCTTCCCATCTAAACAAGGAGATTTAAGAACATTATCTGAGTTTCCCTCTGCCAGCTGCTCCCGGTAACAACCCCCATTTCCAGTCCTCTTCATCCCATCATCCGATATTCCCTTCTTTAACCCCTCCAACCCTCCCAATTTCTGCTATAGCTCCCTTCCCACCCGCCTCGGCCTGCCCCGTTCAGCTGCTCACGACGTGTCCAGCCCAGGTCTCGTGTTTGGTTCCCGGTTTGAGGTGGGTTATGGTCACCTCCACCGCCTGCACCTTCTCGTGTTTGGGAGGGATGGAGCAGAGTTTGTAGCTCACCTCGTCACCTTCCACCGGCACATACTCGCCCTCAATGCTGGTAGAGAAGGAAAGAGAATGATGATCAAAGTTTGAGGGTGAGCACTACTGCAACACCACCACAGATGGAAAAACAGAGGGACTGGCACCATTTTCCAGCCAAGAGCAGCAATGCAAGTCAGAGCAGTTGAGTTCTGCAAGAAATCTGTTCGTCAAACACGCTGTTCATTGTTCAGCTGCTCAATAGCTTCATATGCATTCATTCACTTCGTCACAGAGCTAAAGGAAAGAATATTCTGTTGGCACGATGACACAGTTCAACCTGTTAAACAAGTTGCCACTGTAAATCTAGGTAACCTGAAATCACACACGCACGCACACACAGTCACATATTAACAATTTAACAATAACAAAAACACAACTTCAGATAAAATTTGTCATTTTGATTCACGTTGAACAGAGTTACACGTCATCTCCAGCCTTTAATTTTAAAAAAGGAGACACAAAGACGAACACTGTGCAGCAAACACAGCACGTTTACATCCAGATGCATGCAGATTCATTTTAAAAATGGTACCTCTGAGACTCTGAGAGACGCATTGCACCCACTATGGGGAGTGACAGGTGTCTCCAAAGTATGTATGCTGATGTATATATTTACTAAAAGGCCACATGTGCAAGTATGTGCATCTGCATGTTTGATTAGCAAAACAAGTGTGAAGTGTGATTCACATGCTGAACACACCAGCATGTGTGTGTGCGCACAATGTGTGCATACCCTGGCTCTGTAGGACTGAACATCATTTGTAAGTCAACCAAGGTTTTTTTATTTTACGTCGATCACTTTGGGAAAGTTGAGATGAAGCTTGTGATAGTAACTCTCCTCAGCATATCAAGCCTTTATCTGAAGTGATCTAAGCTCATAGACTGATTTCCTACTGTGATATGGAGAAACGGATCCTGTTACACAGTCACTGACTGGACTGGAAGTTCGGCCAAATCCAGCAGAGGATTCATGGGTCCTCTGTTAACACTGGTTTTAATGTTGCGACTGATCTGTAAATATCTGTGGCTGCTTTATTCTGAGCCCTCTGAACCAAGTGTGTGTGTGTGTGTGTGTGTGAAAATCTACATGGCAACAGAAATGATTCTGATTGTGGTACGCCACTGACGTGTATGTGCTTGAAGCCTGTGGGTGATAACAAAGGCACTGTGGTGAAGGTCATCCGATATTCTGCTGTCCTCCTACACACACCTGCAGCTCCTGTCATAACTGTGTGAGTCTACGTGTGTGTGAGCATGTGTGTGTGAGTTTCCCTCTACTCCTACACGGACACTCACTGACATAGTTTGATGTCAGTGATTAAAGCCAAAGCAGCCCTCTCAATCATCTAATCAGAGACAATGAGGAAAAGCACACGCTCATCCTCAAGCGTCACCCACAGAACAGGCTCACTGAGTCGGCTGTGTGTGTGTGTGTGTATGTGTGCATGCGCATACTTAGCACGAAACACACGCTCCCCACAATTCTCATCAGCCTGTCCACAAGCACACTCAACCTCTCTCTCTCTCAAACACACACACTTACTCTGAAATGTGGACAAAGATGTCTTTGCCTCCGTCTGATGGCGTGATGAAACCATGGCCTTTGGAGCGGGAAAAACATTTACACACACCAGTAAACACCGGACCCTCTGATGCACGAGCCGTCCTGCGCGCACACACACACACAGATGGAGAGATTGTAGAAGAGCAGGGTGGGAGACAAAACGTGAGTGATACCAATGAGTTGTTACGACTTTCTTCCTGCTCTTTGGTGCTAAGAGAAGTCGCGGAGCAGAGCTGTGAGGCCAGAAAATCTATGAGCAACAATGAGCTGAGGCTAAAACACTATGAATCTGTGTGTGCGCGTCACCATGAGACAAGCCATTTGATCCATTGTTACTGTAAAAATATGAATTGTGGGCATGCATGGCCTTTGGTCCTAAAATACAAATACAGGTACGCATGGCTTCCACTGAGTCCCCCGTGCACCGTCTGAATCCCTAAAGGCCGAGACGGACCCCGCCACAAACAATCAAAGAAATGTTTATGCAGAGGTAATTACGGGATGTTAACTGCTGAAAAGATGCCAGACAAAGTGTCAGCAGTTGGATTTGATGCAATAAAAAAAAAAAAAATGCGAGCGTTGCCATGACAACACATAACACAAAGGAAGAGCTTGCAGTTTGTCACAAATACAGGAACACCAACCAATAAAATTTAGTGACTGAATGGCTTTGCTGATCTGAAGTCAGGGGGTAGGCAGCTCATCTAAAGGACAAAGAAAAGAAAACAAAAACAAAACAAAACAATAGTATCAGGTACTGTTAACCCCTCATCCTTAAGCGTGTGGGAACTGAACTTTGCTTACTTACTTTATTGCGTATGCACATGTGGTTTATGATTAAAAGCAGAAATAACTGCTCCCACAGACGGTCTCCTGCACCGGTTGGAAGTTCCCTTGCATGCAGCGGCGGCACTTCATCGTGCGTGCACACTCAAAGCTTTCATGGCACGCCGCGATGAGCTCTGTGTTGGATACGTCTAGAGCTGAACGAGCTGATCATGTTGCCATGTAGGAATAATACAAGACAACTGAAACGAGTGGGTTTCAGTTAGCCACTGTTCTGACTTCAGCTACCTTTAAAAGTTAGCATGGGAACTTCTGTCTATAACTGCTGAATCCAACAAGCTCCACTTACTCTGCTGGAAACACAGCAGCTAACATTACACTCGCTTCACCGGCTCATAACGCTGTTTCATCCCGTGTGATTCTACAGTGTAAGTGTGTGTGTGTGTGTGTGCGCGTGCGTATGCGCGCGTGTGTTCTCACGCTGAGCAGGTCCTGTTTCTGCGTGTGGGCAGTGGGCTGGGGATGAGGTAACCTCTCATGGGGGAAGGCGAGCGGTCTCTGTGTCTGCAGGCTGGAGGCTGCAGGGACTCTGATGGGACAAAACCCAGTGTGTTAGATCAGGCACACGCAGCACGGTGCAGCACGTGACACAAACTCACCAGTATAACAACATATATGACAATGTATTTCTCCATAACTCTCTGCTTTCATCAGTCGGTTTACTTCTATGTGCTCCTATTCACCGCTGTCACATCGTGTGCACACAAGTGGGAGCTTCAGGTGCAGTGACGAGAACCTGACCTCTCATCAGTTTTCCCACCCACAAACACAAATAAAGATCGCAGAGTGCTTCGGAAACAACAACACGTCACATGCATATATGAATGTTTAATGGCTTACGCCCGAAAGTATTACGAAATGATTCTCCTTCAAATATGCACAGCTGTGAGTTTACATCAAAGGACCTGAAATCAAGACCACTGAGATAATACTCTGACTTCTCTCCAGATGAACTTTTCCTCTCCATTTGTGATCCGTAAGATTTCCTGGAAAAGTCAGCAAAATTAAATATTTAGACGCTCTGTTATTACCTTTCTCTTTAGCACTTGCTAATGTTAGCGACAGAGTCCGCCATTCCTGACACATAACTCATACACTGGAGATGATTCATGTCTGTAATCCATTGCTAGTGTTTGGGATTTAATCTCATTGACTCAGCCGCACTGAGATATCCTGATGTTAAGTCTGTATCATGAGCTTCAAAAGTGTGGGATTTTACATTACCCATAATGCAAGTTGATAGCATTGCTCATTAGAGCCTTCCTGACTAGCAGAGGTCCACATCTTTTAAATACCATGCTCCGGTTTCTAATGCAGGCTTTCTGAATGAAAATAATAAAAACGTTATGATTCCAAGGCTAACACTGAAGAGCTGCTTTGGTTCAATGGGCTAGTTTCAGTAGTGAACTGATCCCCATGTGCAAAAACAGTGGAGTGTCCCTTTAAGACAGGGTATGATGCAGTGCTGTGTGTCTCTACCTGGTGAAGTTGGAGATCGTGGGGATCCTGGAGGGGTCACTGCTCGTGACCCTTGGATGGGTGTGGCCCCAGAGGACATCATGGAAGAGATGGAGTCAAAGGGTGGGTCGAAAGGAGAGTGGGTTACTCACAAGGGAGCACAGCAGAGGATGTTAAACACCTGGGAAAAGAAGGAGAGGAGGTGCCATTTAGCGCCTTCCATCTAGTTGTTGTGATATTCAAACTTCCCCTCAACGTTCCCTCATAATGTGTTTTTTTAGTCACTTTAAAGGAGACAAAAACACCAAAGCAGTGACCTGCTGGTGGCATTCTCAGAGCCCATGTTACCATGGCAACTCCACTTTGAGGACGGGCCAGAGCCGCTGCGACCTGACAGAGACGGAGAGGGAGAACAGTCCCCTCATTCACCTCGGCCCGGGACTTACATCATTAGTCATTACATCATCAGTTATGTCAACCAATCAGGGAAAAGCAGAAAAGAAAACTTCCATTGATTTCGACTTTCCATTACTGGTGTACTGTTCAAAGAGAGCTAAGGAGAAAAAAAAGATTGGGGGGGGGGGGGCTGTTAGACAAATACAATAAAAGGAAACAATGACAGGCACCAGAAGCAGGTCAGTGAGCTCCAGGATTCACATCAGTGTTTCTCAGTATTATGATAGCTGTTAACAGAGGAGGGGGGAGCACATTTTCCATTTTCTAAAAACAGGATTTATTACAGGTGCCAGAAGTTCAATACTAATAAAAAAAACAGAAAAAAGCTGCACGTTAACACTCGGCACAGGAGCAGACAACAAGCACGGCACATTATAACAGAACAGAAGTTCTCTTCTGAGCTTTGAGGAGCACTTTAGCTACTTTTAGCTCACTGTTTTGGTTCTATAGAATGTAGACTCTACTCCAAAACTCTTTGCCAGTTGCACCAGGCAGCATCTCTCACCAACTTGAGCTCTGATTAACTCACTGGTCCCTCCCTGACCAGGAATAAAAAGCAAACAAACGACATTGCTTACCAGCTGGCGGTGGAGCATTTAGCACCTAAAGTTTTTCCCTGGAGATGTTTTTCCAACAAAACTTATTGTATTATATTTGCTGAGTTTACAAGGGGGGGCACATAATTAAGCATAGTTAATAAAGTTTACCTGCGACAACTCGCAAAACTCTGTAATTCTGTAATACTGTACTGTATTATCTTTACTGTAATTATTCCTAAAACAGAGATTTAATCACAGTAAGTGTAATGAGAACATGTTACAAACACTGAGGGTAAATGCAAAGGCAGGACTGGATCATTTTGTATCCGGATAATGTGCCTGGTTACAGCAGGTGCACCCGCTGCTGACGTTGGCAGTCAGTTGGGGTTTTTTCCTCTAACAACACCATAGGGCAGCGGTGTACTGGGATATAAAATCCAGCCGGGGACATAACCTAGAACCTGTGCAAGCAGAGTGAACATTTTCTCACAGAGGACCTCTGTTACTTCCTGTGGCTGCGCGGCGATGGTCAGGCAGCAGCACGGGTAAGAACACGCTCAACCGGGCACAATTCAGTATTGATAAAATGGAGCAAAGACAGATCAAGGCTTTGTGTTTGGAGTGATGGATTATCCAGCTCTGGGGAATCTGCATTCTATACTGGACAAGGATGAATAACAGCAATGAAGGGAGGCAAACAAGCGCTGGTATCGTTCACCGGGACAGATGAATGATGACACAAAGTGCAGCACCACGCGGGCAGATGTTACCAGACCCTGACGACCCCCAGACTCACTGATGAGTGCTAAGCCTAAGCTTATCGCTTATCTCTGGTGGCTCAAGGTGAGCGGCTTCTGTGTGCATTTATCCAAGAAGGTTTGCGCAGCATTCAGAACATTCATTCATTCATGAGGCTGCACACATTGGCCTGATGCATCAGTTACAGTTTCAGGACCGAGCAGAGTGACTGATCCATCTTAACTCAATCGACATGAGGTTAATGTAATCACAGCCTCTCTGGACAGCAGGCTTCCTGCTGGAGGAAAGCAGAGCTATGGCTGACAATCCATACAAGCACACAAACACATTCTCACATACACTTTATTTTTGTATATACACTTTTCAATCACTTGTTTACTCTGTGACACGCGCGCTACCCTAAACACAGATAACACAAGCCAAATCAAACACAATGAAGATTTGTTTTTTGTCACACGGCTTAAAGATCGAGGCGAATAAAACAGGAAATCATTAACAGGCGCGGAGAGAAAACAGCTGGGGTCTTTCGAAGGAGCACAGACGGAGGAGGAGAACGAAACATAAAAGTGGCAGATAAGCGGGTGATAAGCAGGAGAGGGTGGCCTGGAAAACAAGATAAGGCGAGTACAGATTTAGCCTGTGAAGTCTTACTCTCCAATGCATGCTTCTTTAAAAAGGATCATAATGATGGCTGGTTGTGTGCCACCTGACTGTTCAGTACACCGCGCTCGTCGTTTTTCCAATCACACGACAACTTTTGAGATTTCCTGCCTTTCAGGCGGCAGCTGCACCAGTTTATCCTGGAAGAGACTGAATTAACTCAAGTCTTGTTTGAGGTCCGTGATGCCTTTGTATTTAAATTGTATGGTGCTGAATAACTGATTGGAAAAGTGACATAAAACATCAGAAAACACAAAAACGTGTTTCAACATCCCAGGGTTCAAACGGTTTAAGGTGCTGCATTTAATTTCCTGTTTCATCCAACCAACAGTCAAAAACTCAGAATATTCTGCTTTCACGCATATTCCATGCGTGACATAGAAAAGCAGCATTTCCTCACATGTGAGAACCTGAAATGTAAAGAATGCTTTTCATTGTTTACTAAGAAATTACTGTAACAATCAATTTTAAAACAGTTCATATCCTGACAATCAACTAACGTATTAGTCATTTTGGCATTTAAGAAAGAATTATGCAGTTTTGGTTGAAATTAACTTCCTGTTTGCTACCATGTCCATTTTCGTTCTAATGGATCATAGTAGGACAATGCTAAAACAAACAGCGGCTAAGAATATGAGAATTTAGTCTACATTAGTCACGGAAATGCACCTTTTGGAGTTGGAAACAGCAGTTCAGCCAATAGTTGTAGAAAAAGCCTGGAGCAAACTGGTGGAGCGGCTCAGTGACAAACCATCCTAATTATTTTATTTTTTTTAAAATTGGTAGAAAAAAAAAAAACAACAACAAAAAAACAAACAACAAAACTAGACACATCAGTACATAAAAGAAGCAGTGATGAAAAGCAGCCGCCTGCAGTAAAAACATGTTAAAAATAGCCATAGACATGCATGCAGACATAAAAAAAAGCTGAGTCATCAGAGGCGAGGCGGCAAAGCAGGAAGATAAAAGAGCAGGAGTGTGAGGAGTCGAGGATAAGGCCTGTGAGACAGAGAGCAGGTCAGACGCGATAACGTGCCTGCGTGTGTTTGTACGAGTCGACACCTAAACTGTGTGTTAATACTTAACCACGGGCAATTTCCCACAGACGTACACACACAGCTCTTTAAAGGGCCGATCTCCAACCGCAATTGCTCTGCTGACGTAAGAGCTGCCGTGTAATTTTCCTCCTGGGGAGCATAAAGGAAGGAAAGTTACAGTCTTGCCACACAAGGTTTTCAGCCCTTCAGCCTTGTGTTCGGATCACGAACACAATGAGAGCTGGGGTTTATCACTGTGGGACCAGACACTGTTTCTTCTTAATATATTCAAGTATGAGAATGAGTGGGATCATACAGAAGGTAAATTCAATTGGAGTATGTAGTACAAGCTAAATAAAAGTCAATTAGTAGATAATATTTAAAACAGAAATCAATGGAAGGTGAATATTAGTAAAATCAGGTATGTGCATGTATGTATTGATGTGTGCAATATGAAAGACGGCATGTTTAAAACTATGCAACGATATGTGTACATATACTCGTCTGCAGGACTGACTAAATTAGGATTCTATAACTATAAATGTCCACCAGCTGCTGAGATGTTTCAGGCTGAGCTAGCAGTCATGGCTAAAGTCAAACACTGTATTGCCTTATACATAGTAGGTTTATGTCACATCCCAACACCCAGGTGCTTTTAAAGCTTTTCAAGGCAGTACAAGAGAATTTCCACAGAAGTTTCACACCAACACCACTGTGCTACTCTGTATCTCTCTCTCTCTCACACACACACACACACACACACACACACACACACACACACACACACACACTAACTTCCCTCATGAAACGGAAGCAGTTGTTATGACTGAGTTCTTGACAACATGTTTTGCACGACTGGCGCTTATCCAAAAGGATTTTTTTTAAATGAGATTTCTTATTCATATTTATCATTAGTTAAAAGTTAAAAATGAACATTAATTAAAAGTATAAGTGGTGACATGAGCAGTGATCTGAAGCTTTGACACCTGAAAATAAACAGCTGCTTTAATATCCTCTCTGCCTGTGCCTTTCTCTCAGACTCTTATTCACACACACACACACACACACACACACACACACACACACACACACACACACACACACACACCGGTCTGAACCAGCGTCCTATGGAATTTTCCATTATGGTTCACTCGGACCACCACAAACCCTGCTGATACAGCAAATACCAGCTCAGTGGAGGGCATGCACGCACGCACACGCATGCACACACACACACACACACACACACACACACACCATGTGCACCTACATCTAGGCATATACACATTAGCTCTCGGGTCACCCAGCCAACACACCCAACCACACACACACACACGACTTTGCTGTGACAAAGACTACTCATGTGATTAGGCCATTATACAGTATGACCACACACTTCATGAATCCATGATGCAGGCTCCATTCACTGGCACTCTCTACGAGATTCGATCCATTCATCTAAAGCTGCATTCACACAGAGAGGACTCTAATTTGTAAAGCGACGGCCCCTGAAATGTCTATATGAAGTGAATGTATGTGTTAGCACTTTATGTGGATTCAGTGAAACACAGTGATGTGACTGTAACTGTGATCGACCTGCTCCCAGTTCATAAAGCCTGTTTCCTGCCATCAAGACAGAGATTTGTGCTGTGCCACACAGGAAGTGGACGTGGTAGCAACAAAGACAAATTCAGTTTTTTCTGGGGTTTGTTAACTTTAAAGGAATAGTATGATGTTTTGTGAAATACTCACTTTCTCGCCAGAAGTTAGATGAAGTTAATAACTATCGTCTTTGTGCCATGACCAAGGTGGTTCTTGAGCGCCTCAACTTTCCCATAGCTACCACACATTACTTAGCGATGCCTTGAGATGTATCTGAGCCATGTCAAGTCACCGCTGATGCAAATCCTTCGCAGATGTTTGCTTGAGACCCTTATTCTCCAACAGAAACTGGTCTACGGAACCAGTGGCACAGGCAGTGGCAACCACAGAGAGCTGTTGGGCAGACTGTGGTTCAACACATCATCAACAACTTTGCTGTGCTGTGTTTTGGATAAACCTAGCTTGATCGCTCAGCTGAGTTTATGTATCCAGTGCCAAACTCAAACTCTGTTGATGATGCACCAAAAACAATGTGGGGTTCTTTTATCTCCCGGTTGAGATTTCCTTTTTACTTTAGCCACATATTCAAAGTCAGCTCACAGATAGCTTTTATGGACACATCCTGCCACTTAGGTGAAACCACAAATATAATCTAACTACCTATTAGCCAATCAGGATGTAAAGAAAATCAAACAAATGAAGAAGAGAAAGCTTTGGTCGCGCCGCAGTCGTTATCTGAAAGTGAAAATGCTAATCAAGGCTGAATGCTAGTAAATGCTCAACAGGTGATGCAAATCTGCTGAGTATCAGGGTGCACGCATGCAAACATGAGGTCACACCGAGCAGGGAAAAACAGGACTGTCCCTATTTTAAACACGGGAAACACATCATAGTGTGTGAAAGTGGTGAGAAGAAAAAGCAGAAGGGAGCAGAACAGGATGACTGTGTGAGGAACTGAAACTTTAACACCACCTTCCCGATCTCGCTCTTTTCCTCCGGTGTTTCATTTATTTCGTCTCCGTCCTCCGTCCCTCTCACGCGTTCGCTCAGTCCCCCCCAAAACAGGCAGGAGTTGAAATGTCATAAAAGATGCCGCGACATGACATAGAGGCAAGGTAAGGGAAGAGAGCTGGTTATGAACTGATTTTAGAGAGAGTGAGACGGAGCTCTCGCGTAATTACATGTTGGAGGAGCTACTGAACGGTACTGCAGGGGAAAATTTCAGTCAACAACCTTCTCCAGGTAACACAAGACAAAACAGGCTTTGTCTCTAAACTCCAGCTTAAATCCAGCCGCACTTGGACATGAGAAGCCGTGGAGCAACCTGCTTTAGACAATTTTGACCTTATACCGAAAAGTAATTCTGTCTTTGTGACAGCGAACAAACAAACTTGGACACACAGCAAGACGGATTATCCAACATGCCTGTCATTAAAATAATGACTATAGTAAACTCATTTAGGAAAAAGGAGTCTCATATATTTTAAAATATAGAAATTGTCAAGCAACATTATAAAACCTAGTTCTCTGTATACTGACACCAGGTTAACGCAATAACTTCAGCTAATAGCGTTAGCTCCGTGGTCAACAGTGACAGTGCACGGACTGGAGTGTCAGCATGGATTTGTAGCACAACTTGCCACGACTTCAGTTTGTCCTTATCACACTGAAGTGATGTTGTATTGACACAGGCCAGAAATGTGGGGTGAGTTACTTTGAAGGCATTGGGACATAAAACCAGGATATCTTGGCCTTTGCTGTTTTGATTCATTCATTCTCCCCAGGATAAATGTAAGTGTCTCTTTAAACTACTTCTTAATCAGGGAAAGTGAGACTTCCCTATGTTCCAGCTTCTGTCCTTAAAACATATTGCATTGGAGGATAATTAAATGATTGGATGTTCTCAAAACTACACCTAACAATTATTTCCAACATTAATTCATCAGATCTACTGAAAAATAAACCGTTTGGTCTATAAAATAGCAGAAAATAGTGAAAAAGGGCCTTTGAGACTTTGCATCTGATGAACAGCCAGTCATGGCCGTGTGTCTGTTAAAGGGGTAAGAATCATGAAGTGGGTGGGAGAGGGAGGATATTGAGGACTCGTATGCACTGACACAAAGAATGAGAGACGCTGCTTTAGATGCATTATGCAGAGTTGAGCACTGAAGGCAAGAAAGCATTAACCTTAAACAGAGACAGCCTATTATATTGAGCTCTCGGTGTGCTTGGAAGTCAGTGTGGGTGGCCGTGTGTGTGTGTGTACGGTATTGTGTATTTGTGTGCAAGGCCAAATGTGATATGTGTGTGACAAGAGATGGTCCTGATCCTACAAGTTGATGACTCACCCTCCGATGTGCGTCAATGCAGTATCTCCTGCATTTCAATCACGCACGTTCGTGAAGGCTGAATGTATACTGTGATTCACATTGGCAGCCTCCTTCCCTATACTCGTTTACATGAAGAGCACCTGTGTCCTGTCCATTTGCATTTTATGTCGCAGATAACTGGGACCCGGCTCATTCAAGCCTTAAACCAAATGGGGATTTACTGTACATCTCAACTACGGTAATGTGTTTTATTGCCGTTGCATCACTGACTCTCTTCCACTGAAACTAACCGTTACCTTCCTGTAATGTTGCCAGAGGGCGGCAAATTACATCATACACTAATCTGTGCTGTGATCCTCAGGTCTGTTTAGATAAGAGCATACTAACAGGCTGACATGCAGATGCTACGCAGGTACGATATCAACCATGTTCATCATCCATGTTTAGGAATGGGTCTAAAGGTAAAAAGCCATTAGGGTTTTTCCATTGGGTACCATGAATTTCTGTATTCTAGTAGTTAAGATATTTTAGTCCCCTTTCAAAAAGCGGACCGTCCGATCGACAGGCCCCACACCACTACCATCCAACCATCCTTCGGTGCTGCAAGCGTGGCCGAAATATACTTGTTGATTTGCTCGTCTATGGCTGGTTTAGAAAAGAGGGAACGGAATATATTAAATTGTGTTTTCCAGGGCTTTAAGTGTCCCATCTATGTGCTTTATGTCTACGACGCTGAGGAGTCATTTCATACATGAATATCAAAGGAGGCAGTTCATTTGAACCGATGGTTTATTCATCCATGTCTTCTTGAGGAGTCACAGCGTGGTCTTTGATGAAGCCATCTTTTTACCTCGTCTTTTGTTATAAACCTTTGAGTCGATGGAAATCAAACTCCTTTCAGTCGACTTGAAAAAAAAAGCAGAATAATTCATGTCGGCGCAGACAGAGAGACGAGCACACTCGCGTGAGTCTCTTTGGACTTCAACGAGCTTTTTGTCTCGCAGATGAAATTCCTGCTGTTAATTAGCATTTCCTGCTTTTAGCCAGCTTGTATGACAGAGTATTATGAAACTCGCGGTTGTTATTGAGACTTGCATTGTTGTTGATCAGTTTGTTGGTGTACACCTGTCCCTGTTGACCACGTCCATTATGTTTTTTTAATTAAAATTCCTTAGCTGGTCGACAACATTTCACCGCGGATTCTTACAGCAGCGATGTTTCCCTGTTTTCCTCATTCTGACAGTTTCACCCTCTCTATAGAGTGTTATACCCAAACCTGATTAGCACCTCTTCCTGATACAGCAGGAAAAAGGAAGCAGCCAGGTCTGCTCCTGTGCAGTCACCAGAGACGGAAAAAGCTTTATCTGCTGAGGGTGTGATCTGCTTGCCGTGTGTGTGTGTGTGTGTGTGTGTGTAGCAGCTTTATACGACTGTATCATCTTTCAAATTCCATAATTTTCAAATTACAGCGGCTTTCAGAAGCAGTCTATGTCAGATGAGAGGGTTCAGGTGCACGCTTGGCGTCCTACAAACAACAGGAAGTTAGTTATTGTAGTGTGGAGGATTCGGCTCGCTCATCAACACGGTCAGCAGTTGGAGCTGCAGCCGCGGCTGTGACACACAGCTCCTGCAGGCACTTAAAGCACTTTAAAACCCTTAACACCTGGCTGCCACAGTTGCAACAAAATCACAGCATCTCTGAGTCACGATACAGTCAAATCTGAACATAGATAAAAACCCATGTCTTTAAATTCAGTGTGATTAGCACTTTCTGGGGATAACTCTGTCCGTCATGAATAAACACCCATATGTCCTCTTAGAAATCACAGATCTAAGAGACAGATCCAGTGCTGAGAATCACTTTGTCAGGTTTAATTCTGTATCAAAGCAACATTATAAACGGTCAGATCCTGAAAAGCCCTGATCCAAACAATGTGAAATCACCTGAGACTCTTGAGTATTTCTCTATAACATAAATAAATAAGTAGCACTCAGAGTGAACGTTGGTGAATAGCCTTGTTTTTACTGTTCCTGTCTCTTTTCTTGTCCTCATGGATCTCTGCTTGTGAAATTCAAGGGAGTGTTCTGATGAGAAATGATATCTGGTTGGTTTAATGCATCCTCAGAGAGGTATTTTGCAATCAGTGTCGCACCAGATTCTGTTCAATAAATCTACTTAATGGAAGAAGACCGGGTCCGTCTGTGGTAGCGATCAATCAGCCATTGGAAGAACGGATACTGTTATAATATCGCGCCGCATTAGATGGTGAAACTGAGGCCGTGGTGAACTCAGAGCTATTACAGCACTGCGCACTCAGACAAACAAGACACACTGAGGCAAAGTGTTACGCCCGCTATGAGACCAATGAACCTGAAAATTACAAGAAAACGGCATCATTCGCCCCGCTCACACCGCCGTCTCACCAGCCAGTAAATTTTACAGCGGTTAATTTGACGCGTGGAAATTAAGTTTCTAGCGAACCCGCTTTCCTATAACCTGCCGCATCCCCTTCAGTTCACCAGAATTCAGAAGGCTGAGCAAATCAGTTTACAGGTAGGCGGAGAAACCAATGTAGTAACTTTTTAAAACGTGATTTCTCAGAAAAAGCAGAGGCTGCACTCATAACTCAATTAGTATTTGCTAATACTGTACTGACAATGCTTGGGCCAAATTAGCTGCATTACAAATGTGTCCAAATGCCTCCATTTAACCAGTTAAAGTAACTGGCTTAATGCAGGTATGCATGGTTAACAGCTGAAGCAAAAAGCCTAGCCTGTGATGCTACGTGCATTACATTTTAGAAGTGATGGACAGAAGCATTTTAGATTTAGATTAGCATAAGAGGAGAGAGAGAAAGAAAATGAAAGAGAGAGAGAGAGAGTGAGGGAGAGAGGATCCCTTTATCTGTTGTTCAATGGTGTACTTGTTACAGCAGCATCAACAACAGAGCTTCCCATCAGGCCCTGGATCCAGCTGACTAGTTAGAGACGACAATGGCTCCTCTCATCTCCTCAGTATTGTGAGACAAGATGCAAAATATTCCTAACTGGACCTTGAACAGAGGGTGGGGGATAAACTACATTTACAGTCATTCCTAAAGTACAGACCCATTAAAACAGACTCATAAGCTCATAAGCGTATTAACCTTGTTATTAACCTTATCAAGCCTTTATTCATAAGCCAAAACAATTCGATAAACTCAGAGTGTCCATGTGTCGTTTGAACCTCTGACTTTTAAAATTTGCTTTAATGAATTTCACAAAGTCCAATAAGCCCTGACATTTTCCTCCAGTGGGTATGGGTTGTGAAATCATTGCTTTTCCCCTGCACGCACTCATGTCAAGCCTTGGTCAGCGTGACCTGTCACATCCTCACTGCGCTGATGGGAGTCATGGACATGGTAAGTCACCACTGGCACATCAACCAGCAGCTGCGCCTCAAGCAAAGTAGAAATTCAACAATACCTCACAATCAGAAACGCGAAAACTGATGAAAGTGGTCGTTCCTTAATCCCACAGACACAGAGAAAATAACATTAAACTAATTACTCCTGCTGTGTGGCAGTGTGGCCACTAACCTTTTGAACATTTTAACCCTCATAACACTGCAATCAAGTTCAGATCTGTTGCAAAGTGACAGGGGGCGTGCAAAGAGGATGTGCTACTTTTTCAAACAGTTTGGTTTGTGAACCCTTTAAATCTCTGCACAGCAATCACACTGCAGGGCTGAATGGCCGCGGCCCATGGTGCTCACATACAAGAAAGTGTTAGAGTAACCACACCCACACACTGAGAAACACTTCACCCGCAATGACCTGCAATGGTTTACACAGCAGACAGTTTCAGCCCACCATATTCTGTGCATATTTCTGTACTGGGCAGACAATGAAGCACCTTCTCCAAAAGGCTCAGAGAGCTTCGTTGTCTAAAGGACTGCTACAGGAAGCCTTTCCTGCCACAAACTATAAGACTTTATAACTCCTCATCTGTGTGTGACAGATGACAAGCTGTAAGGACAGCTTGTACTTGCACACTTCTGGGCCACTGGTAACCTTCAGCAAAAAAAATTTTTTTCTATTTTTTGTACATATTCTCATATATATTTATCTCTTTTTTATCTCTTTTATCTGTATATTTGTCTATTTGTCATGTTGAGTGCTTGTAAATTGCTGCTGCATGGAAATTCCCCAGTTTGGGATGAATTAATTTTATCTTATATGAAAAAAGTATGTAGGTTGACAAAAGCAATAAGTCACCACTAATGCTGGAGTGAACAGACCCTTTACTCCTTTTATTATTAAAGCCAAACACCAGTAGAAAAGGGTATAAAATGAGTGAAGTGACAGAAATATAATGTTGATGATATTCAATTGTTTATTCACATTTCACTCCATTCGGTCCTGTTGTCTGTTGCCACTCCTCTGATGAGGTTCTAAGTGAGCAGATACTGAAAGAGTTAAAGAGACCACCAGACCTCTGACTTATTAGTGAGCAGCCCTCTGATTGGTCAGCGGTCTACGGCAAGTCTGGTCTTGCTGCCTGCAGCCTCATTCTCAAACAAAGCTTGCCTCCTTGTTCTAACAAACAACAAATGCATGCTGAGAAGAAAGGACAGGAAAACATTCGATGTTCTCCATTGTGCTGCTGTTGTTGTACGAGCCGCATAGCTCAGTGTGCAATGTGTGGCCACAATAAATGCAAGCAGGAACATTAGAGTGTTCAGCCTTGAAGCTGCAGAAACAACAAGAGCTACATTTTAGAGTTCTGCACATGTAGGTACACTACGCTGCAAGTGTTTGGTTGAAACGATCGGCTCCATCACATGCAGGTTGTCCTCTCTATACTGTACTTGCAGTGGAAGGAAAAGCAGGATGGCAAACAAATGCAGAGATCCCAAAACAAGCCACATTAGCACCAATGAAACCTGATCTTGTGTGTGCCCTGCCCTGGTTTGTGCGGCACCATCACCTGGCTCAGATCTACTTAACTACATGTAGTTACGTTTACACACTGCTGTGCAGAACGCCAGTGTAATATGAGACCTCTGATGGTAACAGACCTCAGTCAAAACTAGTTGCATTACAAACAGGTCACCCTTTCATTAATGTATTACATTGCTTTGCCAATTTTATTTTCTCTATATTTTTATCAAAATTCAGCAGGTTTTTACCAGCTTCAGTGTTTGGTGACCCACCTGTAGGCAGCTGTTTACTGGTCACATTGGGTAGCTCTTCTCCTTCATAGTTATTCACTCTTCCCCTCAGGCTCTGTGCCCTTTTGTCCTTTCCTGCCCCCTTTCTTTGTCTGCCCCCAAACAAAAAGTGAAACTGTCACTTGTTTTCACTTAAGTGCACTGCACGCTAAAGGTGCATGCACAATGCACTGTGTATTTCGGCGGGCTGTCATGCACATTCTCAAGGCCCGCGTAGATTTACTTTCCTGCAGTAGTGTTGATGTTGTTAAAAATATAGCACACTATAGTTTATAGATTTATTCTTTCGAGATGATCGTCGCACTGTGGAAATCTCATACCGGTGCAGCCCAAGTTGATGCCACTCTTTTTTGCATATTTATGCACATAGGTACCATAGTTTTTGCTTTCTGCAGTACACTAATCTTCTGAATGATGAA
This sequence comes from Datnioides undecimradiatus, assembly GCA_008933995.1. Taxonomy (NCBI): domain Eukaryota; kingdom Metazoa; phylum Chordata; class Actinopteri; order Lobotiformes; family Datnioididae; genus Datnioides; species Datnioides undecimradiatus. Next base: position 3,667,754 of record WARS01000048.1, read on the forward strand.
TAATGTGGAGAACGCTGTTTCCTTAATTACAGTGAGGGGTTGAGAAACAGATTACAGCAAGATTTGTGACAGAGAAACCTGAATTCATATCCATGACACATATAAAGGTTCTCTACTTCAGGTTTTTTGTTTTTTTTTTAACTTATTGTTAATGAGCATCCCATTATTATATGCAATTAGGGCTAAAATAAACATCTAAATTTGTTGTATTTATATTGACAGCGACTGTAAAAAGCAGTTTTAGTTTTTAAATTCATGCACATTTTCACTGCGTGCGCCTTCACCGCAGGAACCGTTCACTCATTGGATAATCAACTCAAATGCTGCAACAAAACAATATAGAACCCTTTAGGCTGCAACATCAAATATCACTGATACACGTGATCGGTTATTTCTTGGTAGGAGCAGAGGAGAAATATTAGTGACTGGCTGCAGGCATACACTTTTTCTGTCTAAGCAAAAGCAGGATACAGGTATAGGTATAGGTAAAGAGTATAGGGTAAAGTATATAAGGGGGTATAGTCAGTCCTGAGTGTCGAAGTTATGTGCTAGCATGGAGAGAGTCACTGAAGAAGACACCAACAATATCAGTGAGGCTGTATTTTGAGCACCACAAGTGCCACAAGTGCCGAGTGTTGCTGCTGAAGCCTATTTTCATTGCAAAGCGGTTATTCATTTAGATGCAAAGATTGAGGATTATCACTTCACAGTACCGGTTTAGCAAAGCACGACCTTGTTTAGCGATGTCCCTTCGCGCGCACACTTCCCACGGTATGACCTTGAGTGATGTGGAGATAAGTGCAGAAAAGCCTCCAGAAGCCATTCCAGTCATATTTTAGTGTGACTGCATGGAATTTGCCCCGGAGGCAAACAGCAGGTAATAAGCATGTGCGCACACATCCATTTGTTTTGTACACACGTATACACACAGTTTGAAGATGTGCATGAATGCAGATAGGCCACAACAACGCAACAACGTAACACAATCACTATTTTCCTGTTTTCTCTTCCTGCTTCATCCACACATTCATTGCACATTCACATTTTGTATTGGGGAGTGGTCCCACCTTATGCACTAATACATTTGCTTTGTCATCGAACAGTAAAACGCTTATGTCAAGTGTTTGCTTAAGAGCCAAAATAGTGAATCCATTAATTAATGGAAAATTAATTGGTAACTACATTAATAATCACACACAATCAAACACATTTTGTGTTTATAGAAAAAATAGTTTAACACTCTGGGAGAAATCTTTTCATCTTCCTTGCCAAGGGCTGGATGAGAATATTGATACTGTTTTCACACCTTTGCAATAAGAAGCTACAACCAGCACCCACCTAGTTTACTGTAGCTTAGCATAGAGACTGGAAACAGCTAGCTGCTGGCAAAATCCATGTCCAGGCACATCTAAAGCTCACTAATTAACACTTTTATTTAAAGCTGTAGTGCGGGACTTTAGTCTCCCGCTTTTGGCAGAGAAATCACATGAACACTGTCGACATGCTTACGATGTCATAGGCTTTACCGTGCTCCTAGTTGCTGTAGCCTGCTCTGTTGTGACAACTGCTTCGCTTTTCACGTCTGGTGAACCAATCTTTGCTGGGTGACATCAAACCGATCCCTGCGTGTGCATCATTGTGGGAATGTCACAGATGTACACTGTGAAATACAGAGACATTAATCAGGCGATAGGCTTAATCAGCACTGTGTGAAACTGTTCAGCACAGGCTGCAAAGTGAAAGACGTATCTATTTCTAAAGGTCCAGCACTGCAGCTTCAATTCATACAAATATATAAGTATAAATTCAACAGAAATCATACTGTTAAAGCACAGAATGATGTTGTAGAAGAACCTGTTTCCAACTTTATGGCACCAGTGTGGGGAAGACCCCAACAGGACAGTGTCCCCATGCACAAAGCCCAGTTCATGACTGCTCCAGGTTGGGTGTGGAAGAACTTTCTGTCCTGTGAGAAGCCCTGACCTAACAGGAAGTCGGCCCTTATCGCTAAACGTCACTGTAATGCTCTCATGGCTGAATGGGACCAAACACCTGCAGCCAGGTTCAGAAACATTATGGAAAGAGTGGAGGCTGTATTAGCAGCAGGTTGATGCCTGTAGTGGTGCTTTGGTGTCCACAAACTTTTGGCATTTTCAATAAGGTATCTAACCCCCCATCCTCTCCTCTTATTAAATCTCTTCCCCTCCCTGCTGACGTGTTTACGCTCAAACCTCTTTCCTCAATTCAGTAGCTCTCTGTACCATCTCTCTCACACACACACACACACACACACACACCCCTCTCTCTGGCCCTTTCTCATTATCATTGCTTTATTGCCCACAGCCGGCACTCACCGGGGACTATTACAGCAGATCATATTGCACAACAACATGTAAGGCCTTCACAGCGGGCTGCATCTCCTGACTTCACTGCTGTAAAAGGCTCGGCCATAAAAACCATAGTGAGCCTTGAAAGTGGCATAACAGCACAGTTAACAGCACAGTGGACATTTTGAAAACAAGCGTTTATGACAGAGTAGATAAATATGAGGCCAGTGTTCCTCAGATTGTGTTCCTTTGGCCTTGTAATGATGCCAGAACCTCATGTGGATGTCTGCAGTGCCATGTTGGCTGGATAATGATTGGATTCATTTAATCACGTCATTGCACACAGAGCATATGAGAAAATGTGTAACAACTGTCTTAACCTGTCAAAATGAAATGCCAGGACTGCACCAAAGGCCATTATTAATCATAGAGTGGTGCAGTGTTGATATATGATATAATGATTGGAAATAATTAGAATAAAAATGCCTCACGTATTTGCCTAAATTAGAAGAGACTGCCTCAATCTGGAGTGACTGGGAGGAATTGAGAGAGGGGTGTAATGTTTGATGTTATTGAAAGAGCTATCAAATCAAAGATCACACTGGATCACTCGTAAACAGAAAAGCAGCAATCTCTGATCAGAATGATTCAATCGGTTTGAAAAGATGTTGTCGGTGTGACCACACGTAACACTGTGAGTGGCTTGGAGTGAAAACGTATCACACTAACAACATCAAAAACAGTTTTATGGGTAAAACGTACCGCTATACAAATATATAAATCAGCTGCTCACAAACACTGAGTGGGCATGAATGCTTAGTGTGACTAAAGATCATTTCCAGGGTTGTAAAGTCCTTTCTGTGAGTATTACAAACTGCTGTGCATTGTTTGGGCATCTGATCAGCCTTTAAATGCGTTAACCTGTGAGTCAGACTGGACTTGGTGGATCATTCCTCACTGTCTCACTGGTACAATAAACAGAATGCCTCCACCAGCACAGCCTCCAGAGTTGCTTTAATGCAGGGTTGTTTTCAACCTGAATCGCCACTTAGTCCTCTGCTGGCAACATTGGAGCTTTGTCCTAATTCCATATTCTGTATTGTGTATCACTTGTAACCAGATTTGCAATTTGCAGCGTTATATGTATATGAGTTCACACTGTGCATTTTAAATGTCATAAATCATATCTGTTGCATTTGGATCATGTCATTATGTCTTCATTTAAGATGCTATTCGTGTAAATCAGGGTAATACTGCACTGACAAACTATTTTCAGCTTATTTGTTTGCACACAACCTCTGGTCTGAAAGGTGTGAATTGGAAATATGAGTGCAAGTTGAAACTTAGACTTTACCGTGTCGTATAAGAGGCATCCTCATGAGACAGAAAGTCCTGTCAGCCCCTGAACAAGCTAAAACATGCAGTGAAATATATGCTGGTTATCGGCAACAACCTAGTTCAGCCTCAGTGAACCTATTCTGTGTGGAGCAGACACATTTTTGAGCCCACCACATCCTGACTGATACGATCATGATACCTGCTCACTACCTTTCATTACAAATCTGCACCTTTAAAGACACACACACACAAACACACACACACACTGATCCCATGCCCACCACATCAGCTGATGTTTTTGTGTTTGGACCAACAACAGGGCTTTCCCTCCACCACTCCTGTGTGATTAATGCACACACGCACATCCTGTAATGACCTGCTGAAAGATTCTGGCAACATCCTGCAGCTCTTAAACGCCCACAGAAGCTCATCTTCCAGCTCTTCATTAACTCCGAATGAGAGGTTTGTGTTGAGAGAGGAACCTTTTCAAGTCTGTGAATAAGAGCTTCTGTCTTTCACACACACACAAAGTGGAGAGGTAATTGGATGACACAGTCGCGCAAACACACACACACACACACACACACACACACACACACACACACACACACACACACACACACATCCTGTTTCTTTCTGGCTGGCGCCCCCTTGCTTGGTTGTTTGCCCCCACCTCCCAGGGAAATGAACGCCCCAGGAAAACACAATTCGCAGTGGACAAGGAAAGAGTATGGAAATCAGTGGACTTGAACGCAACCAATAAGTGAGAATAAGTAACCACTGAAGGACTACTTCAGCAACAACCCCGTTTCCCATTTTTACTTCAAAACACAATTATATTGCATATACACAGGTCTGAATGTAACTTAACCGACAGCCTGGCTGCTAGCTTATAATAAAAATAAACTTAGCTAGCTAACTTAACTGCGGCGGGAATTTACTATGTGGCGTTCACTAAACTCTGCCAGTTTTGTTGTTTGTTTGTGTTGGAGTGCATCTCTCACCTTGTTTCCTCCAACTTCACGACTGAAGGATGCCCTCGAGCCGAAACAGACGCGTCCAACTCGACAGAAACAAAACTTTGAGTGGAGTTTAGCTGAGTGCGAGTTGTTTGCTCCTCCGCTGGCCGTGCCAATGATGAGCTTCAGCTTAGAACAGACAAGGCAGCGTAAATACTTTCTCTCCTCTTCTCTCTCTCTCTCTCGCTCGCTCTACATTTCTGAGTGGGCGTGGCTGGATCCATGGTGACGTAAACTGGGAGCTCTCTACCGTAACCGACGCAAAACTGCGACCTGAAAAACACGCCATGTACCGTAAATCAAAACCACAACCAGCAGAACTTCACCTGAGGGTTTGGAAGTTGCTTGACAGCTTTCTGCCAGGACAAAAAAATATGATTTGTTAGTGATACTAAAAATTAAAATGCTCACAGTTAATCAATACTTTGCCTACCATTATATTTGAGTCAGAAATAAGCATATATATATATATATATATATATATATATATGCTTATTTCTGACTCAAATATAATGGTAGGCAAAGTATTGATTAACTGTGAGCATTTTAATTTTTAGTATCACTAACAAATCATATTTTTTTGTCCTGGCAGAAAGCTGTCAAGCAACTTCCAAACCCTCAGGTGAAGTTCTGCTGGTTGTGGTTTTGATTTACGGTACATGGCGTGTTTTTCAGGTCGCAGTTTTGCGTCGGTTACGGTAGAGAGCTCCCAGTTTACGTCACCATGGATCCAGCCACGCCCACTCAGAAATGTAGAGCGAGCGAGAGAGAGAGAGAGAAGAGGAGAGAAAGTATTTACGCTGCCTTGTCTGTTCTAAGCTGAACCTCATCATTGGCACGGCCAGCGGAGGAGCAAACAACTCGCACTCAGCTAAACTNTATATATATATATAAAAGCATAAATAAGCATCTTTTTCCGGAAAATTACATTCCCTGTGACCTTTAAAAAAAGACAGAGAAGTGCTGTCATGAGGGTATTTTACAAAATCCGAATGTTCTGACCTATAATCCACTGCCCAGTCAATTTATAACTTCTAAATACTTTTATTGGTGTCCCAAATTGCACCACTGTTTCCCAATCCAAACAAAGACAGGAGCCACAAATGCCGGGCTTTCAGTCAAACTCTATAAAGTGTAATATGCATTCAAAAAGGCTTATTATCATTCTAAATATCTCTTTGTTACATTGTAATATATTTTCATGCAAAATAGCAAAAAGAGTTCTTCCGTCGATGTACCAAATGGAGCCACAACTTGGGAAACAGGTTAATATGTACAATAAAACAAATAAATACTGTTATGTTTAAAACATCACTAAACTGAGGGGGGAAAGCTAGTACTAATGGACCATTTCAGCTGAATGTTCAATTCAGTTTGAATACGCACACACACGCACCATTACTGTGAGGCGTCTTTATTTCCTAATATCTTGTATAACCTTGTATAATCCTTCCACAAAAGCTGAACTCAGTGTGCAAAACATTCGGGCATATATAAAGATTACTTAAATGAAAGGGCTGTGAGAAATAACCTTAAAAATGAACTGGTTGAACCCAGAAGTGATGCGGTTCACATGAAGCATCCCATCACATTCAGCAGAGGGAGACATACCTGCACCTTTACTGAAGCTGAAAGAAATTAGAACTGTGTTCCACTCATTTATGTACGTTTAGTAGTAACATGACATAGATCTGCTTTAAGAATGTCTATGTTACATGTGATGCTGAAACAAACTGGCCAGCTCCGTAACAGCAGCTGGGTAATGTGTTGTAGTTAGTATTCCCTTTTTAATCAGTCTTTCATTACCACAGAATGCTGATCCCTCTTGCACAAACCATTTGGAACAAAGAGAGCTCAGAGACCGGAGCAGAGCACACATTGCCTTAGGAAAAACACAGTGAGAGTACAGTCTATTCAGATTTAACAAAGGGTGAGTTTGAGATGTGACCGCCTCCCATTTGCCCTTCCAACGTACAGAGGTTAGACAAAAATAAACAAACCCCACCACCACCACCACCACCACCACCATCAGCTCCCCTCATGAAAAATTACTTAGGCCCATTCTGCAAAACAAAACTGCCACAAAGACAAGTCATATTAGGTGGAACTCCAAAAAGCAGAGATCAGCTCTAAAACTGGCCTGATACTCAGCATTTTAATACGTGTAACAAAGCATATCAGACTAAGACAGAGCTAATGAGACCAACACTGTCAGACAGATATCAAAAATAAACCAAATATCAAAGAGTTGATCAAAACTGCACTGACAGAGGCAAACTGCGCTCACAAGATGAAAGCAGCTGAGAGATTTCTTGTCTGTACAATTGTTTCTATTTCAGCATGGCCGCCTGTAACAACTGTGAAAATGGACACATTCTGTACAGTAAAACACTGACGGAAACACATATAGGAGACTAATTCATTACTTTTTATGACATTAATGATATTTTTATTAGTCATATTTTGCATGTGCATGAACACCTAGCAAGTATTGTTTTTATCTGTGTTTGCAAATTGGCCCAAGAGATGACAATGTCAGTGGACCCACCACCACAACTACTGGTGGTATGATTTTGTACATACATTCATGGTTTTCAGATGATGAATCCTCCTGTTTTGCTTGTTCCCTGACTTTTCCACAAGTGCCACCATGAGATACACCTTTGTGGCCTCATACACGTCCCCTTCAAGAAAAATTATAATCCTAATAATTGTGGTGAACCCTCTACTTTCCATCTTATATCACCAACTGGGCAAATGTTCAAAATGCCCATCGTTTTCGTTTTATTACGAGATAGCTGTAAAACCACTGGCATTCCCATCAGTGCCTGCTGTATTTTTGCGTAATGCTAATCACACCAGTGCAGATGTAAACTGTGATGGTGTCTGCAAAGCATCATTCTGTCAGTATGGTCACCCTGGGTATATTAGCACGCTAGCATTGGCATTGATCTTAGCTGGACTGCACAGCTGTATGTTCTTAATAACTTAAATTCAATTCATTCAATAAAAAGCCTATACTGACAGTCAAACCAGTCTGACTAACTTAAAGTAGTATTTGGGGTAGCTTGGCATGAATTATTAACATTATTATCTGTAACATTTCGTGCCAATAAATCATTCGCAGTCGTTAGTTACTTAGCCATCAGTTCTCAAACCAAACCTGTCAGCAGCAACTGTATAAAGTAGTTAAATGTGTCATTACAGGTCCATTTTCCAGACATTTCCTAGTGAATGTCACAGGCCGAGATCATTCGATGTGTAGGAGATTATCTGATCACTGTCACGTAACGTTCTTGGCCTGTGCCTTTGAGCCCGACAGAGAATTTCAGTCACGCTATTATGAAACACAACCATGAAATCAGTAGAGCTGAACGCTGGCTTGTCTTTTAAGCCAAAGCGCAAAACTTGTCAATATATCTGTGATCTACTTCATAGATTCTAGGGTGCCACACGTACATTATTGATCGTGCTGGATGCATTTTATTGTTGGTTGGCAGCACAGACGGGCAAAGTGATACACTACACTGTCTCTCAGCCTTTTGAAACCTGTTTTGAACAGGAAATAGAAAATCTAGTCGGAGCTTTTCATAACTAGCTCAGAGTATCCTCAATAGGTATCCTGAGTGGTTTGTGCATCACTCTAATGTACAAGTTGGATTATGGGTTCTTTCTAAAGTATGATTACACATTTTATAATTGTGGCTGTACATTTACCAAGTCTAGAAAAAAAAAAAGAAGTCAAATTTCCCACAAAATAAACACCTCAATTTTATTTGTGTTTTAATGTGAATCCAATATTTTATACTGTGTTGTCTCTCCAGGCCAGCTGAACATTGGAAGTTGACTGTTGCTGTACAGTTTTTTTTATGAGTGATATTACAAGAAGCTCAAAGGTTTGAGCACCACGAGTAACAAGTCCTGATCTATTCTTCAGACAGAAACACGCTCGTCTCGCCCCCGACAAGAATATCAGCTAAATAACGGCATGGACAATGTTGAGAACAAGACACAGTTCAGCTCTACCACAAAACCTGCTTCCTTTATTAACCCCTAACTGAAACCACATAATGTAATCCCTCATGGTTCTGGATAAAGTAAAGCCACTTTGTACCTACTCAATATAAAAAATTAATGAGGTTTGATGAAAAAAGAAAAATCAACCAATGTTCTTTCGCTCCCCGCAAGTGCTCGGGTTCTTCGTTGTTTTGGCAGGATCTGAATGCTGCTCTTACGCCTGTCTGGCGCCAGATGTTTTAGGTGATAAGGACACAATAGAGCCTTTTTACAATGCATTTAAAGGGGCACTCCACCAGTTTTACATGTCAAGAGCAGTTTAATCATTATGGATAATACTATCAACTCTGTGGAAATAGTTGTGCTGTCTTGTGTGACTCTGAAGGATGTCACCAGGGTTAATTATTGGAGCTTGGACAGAGTCTGACAGAGTGATATACAGCAGTCGCTCTGACAAAGATGCTGTCAAGTTGCATTATGGGAAGTGTAGAATCCAGTGTTTTTTCAACTTAAGTCATAGTTGATACTAAAAGTGAGGATATCTTAAATCTCTGCTGCTTTGACTGACTGCTCTTTTTTAAAATCTGTCTAACATCCCATCAAATTAAGGACAGGGCATAATTAAACCACTGGAGTGCTCCTTTAGGACAAACAGCTGAAACAGTGGCATAGTGTGAATGAAAACAAGGCTCAGGTTTATGACAATCACAGTGAGAACGTTATAACAATGTAAAATAGTCGAACAGCAGGGGGTATATTCACACTGACTCAAGTCTTTACAATCAATCAAATGGAACAAGTTTATTGCATACACAATGTCTGGAAATTACCTTTGAGTTACCAGCCCGGGGCGGGCAAACTGAGAAATGTTCACCTTCAAACAACAAATGCACATTTTTCATACAGTTCCCCTTTTCAGTGCTAAGTCATGTATAAAATCTAAGATCTGCTCACCGGTACATGGACTGATACATTGGATCAGGTTTGTGGTTCATTATGAAGTGCAACAGAGTGCAAATTGAAAAAAAAAAACAACAACCCCAAACTACAGTGTTTCTCACTGACGGGTAGTTACCAGTGGAAATGTCAGGTGAACTTAACTCAGTGTGTCCCACTGACAGATCACACCAACATTTGGCACTTGCTGGGTGCTAATTTTGTGACCCTGTGTGCATATAAGTATATATATTTACACACACAGATATACACACTTGTATGCGTGCAGGCACACAAGGAGTATGGTGTGTGTGTGTGTGTGTGTTTTGGGACTATTACTTCCTTTTCCTTATTTCTTCTACAGGCCAACATAAAAATCTAATCTGGGCCATATTTTTAAAATCTGGACAAACAAATAGACGTTTCTCTACGTTAGCAGCGATTTTACAGCCATAGAGCAGACAGACGGGGCTGCAGCCATTTAAAACCTCTAAAATAAAGACCCCCCCCCCTCCCCTTGTCTGAATCATTCACAGGCAACATTTGGAAACAATGCAGAGAGGCCATTTTGCTTAGAGTTCTGATCATATTTCTGCGTGAGACTTTCACACAGCACTGCATAATATATGAGGTGTCTGTTACTTTGTGCTGCAGTAACATATTCATATCTTTCAGTGCTTAAGTCACTAGTGCAGCTTCCAGCACAGTTACTGCACACAGACAACAGCCTGTACTTTCAAAAGGGAGATATCCCTTTGGAAAACTCAAGTTTCTGTACAACATATCAGCCGTCTGCACTGTGCCCCCTGGTTTCCTGTGTGTAATTCTCTTTTTTTCTACGCTACTTGCCTATTTACACTGCTAGATTCACAGTCTGATTAAATGTCACTTGTGTCTGCGTCTCTATTTTACAAACTGGAACTGGCTCTGGATCCAGAAAAGGGGACAAGGATGAGTTATCTTTCAACTAAGTCTACTGACAGCATAGAATAGACATACATATTAAGAGAAATTCATATATTAGCTTAGTATATATAATATACAAACAGTATACATAGTCTCTGTGACAGTGGTAGACAGGATGGAGACAGAGAGATAGGCAGGGTTGAACCTTTTAGTCTCTGAAGGGTTCCCAGTGCGTGTGTGTGTGTGACTGAGTGAGAGTATGTGTGTGTTACGCCCATTCTGCACCAAAACGACGCACCGTGTTCAGCGGTCTGTGTGTCAGCGTGGTTTCTCTTAACCAGGTCCTCCGCTTTGCTGTGACGCTTGGGTTCAAAGCAGGTCTGACACAGCCTGAGTTTGGTATGACTGGGTAAACACAGGTTATTATAGCAATTAAAGGCTTCTGTACTATATATGGGATAATATAATGAATGAAATATTTTTTTAAAATCCCATGGTTTTACCTGATCTCACGCTCTGTCAGGGTAAAAAACAATATACTTTGAGTGACGCTGCAATGCAACAACCCTGTTTAGTCATGGGAAACCTGGATATTGTGTGAACAGTGACAAACGTGTTTTTAATCCACAATAATATTCTGCATGTGGTCGACGGCAGGTTGAACCTGAGTCCTGTGTCAGACGTGGGTGCGGACAGCTGTGCGAGATGGAGAACGTGAGTGTGCATGTACATCTGGGTGTGCACGGGGGGAAGACTGATGAGAAATGGAAGATGCACCCCTGGGGAAAAAAAAAAAAAGACAAAGAAAATAATCAGACATCCACTGATGGACAGAAAACTCAAAGGTATACGCCTGTCTGCACAACTCTCACCCACCATGTTGTGTCACATTGTTCTGCTGTACTGTATGCCTGTCTTGGAGGCTATGTTGGACCAGGGCAGCAGAGAGCGCAGCAGGGACTGGGCCTGTCGGTACAGCCTCTGTGGGATGGAGCAGGGGCTCAGGCTGGCCAGGGTCGAACCGATGTGCTGGATATAGTCAGTGGGACAGGAAGTTAAGGAAACTGTGGAAATTATGAGTGGTTTATCGCCATATCTGTCTATTTGATTGTCTGATGATACAACAAACTGAACATGACAGCTCTAGGTAAGGTGCTGCACATTCTGCTTATTGGAGCAAGTCGTGTTCTGGTGTCAGAGTGACAGGAGTTAGTGTCTTCTCCTCCTGCTTCCACAAAAGGATATAATATAGTCCACGGTGGATGACCCCCATTGATGTAGAGCACATATGTGAATCCATCTTTGAGGACGCCTCGTATGGAGTAGTAGTAGGGCAGGTAGTGGTGCTGCCTGAAGTCCCTGTTCTCATAGAAGTGGATGGCAGTGTTGTTGGTGGTGAGGACGTGCAGGTAGATTGCCTTACAGTGGTCCTGGGCTGTCGTTGAGATGTGCTCCTTCAAACTGTCCAGCAGTAGGGAGCCTGCGTGGTGGAGAGGAGACAGCTCTATCAGACAGAGATGGTCGGTGTCCCGGTGGACTGACACAAACCTAAAAAACAGGCATGCTCTGCAGATATAAGTGATTTAATGACAATGGCATCTTAAAAATATGGCTGTGAGTTCAGTTTTGACTGAATTATTACTGTTATTATTAGTGATATTGAGGCAATTGACAGCTAAGTGTTTTATTGTCCATACAATGCCTCCATGATTTGTGTGTCACAACCGCTGCCACTGCTGCAGCCGCTGTGTTGATCAGTGTGCCAGCCTGCAGTGGTATCACCATGCACTGGTCACTTTCACCTAACACTGTATCTTTTCCAGCGCCTCCTCCCAGTTTAAAAACCTCTGGGTTAGGGTGGAAGACAGGGTGGCGATGGTGTTTTGGTGAAACTCAAGCTAATGGATGTAAGTCAATGCCTTGCCCAAAGTAACAAAGCCATGTTTGTGTGTGTGTGAGAGTGAGAGTTAGTGATAAAGGGGGAAAAGTACCTATGCCATGTTTCCTGAACTCTTTGACCACTCCCAGGCTGAGGATGTAGGCTACCTGTGTGTCCACAGGGAAACTGGAGGCCAGGATGTCTCCATCCTAACGCGCGCACGCACGCACGCACACACACATACACACAGAGAACAGTCATAATTTCCAGTATCATCCATCTGCATAAAATAGACACAACTGATTCTTTCAGTTTGGTAATTTGATGTCTCTCTAAACATGCTCTGTCTGTAACTTCACATCACACCTTTTTTTCATCTTTGCCTAGGCAAATGACCCACTGAGACGGCTGATTCTGAAATACAAATACCCTACCCAAAAGGGAAATGAAGTTATGCCAGCAGCTGCTCCTAAAGTGAGGAGCAGGTTTCTGATAAAAGCCCAGTTGATTACGTCCACTTACAGAATTCTGATCCTGCACATTCGTCAGACGTCCTATGAATTTAGGACAGGACTTGGACCTTTTCCAGTGAAGTTCTTCCACCACTTTATAGAGCTGGTTGCATAGTATTAGAGTCTTAATTTAGACTTTGGGGATGTTAGACATCTAGAAATATCCACAATCAAAGCTCAGGGATGCAGGGCTACAAATCAAAGTCATGTGAACAAGAGAAAAAAAGAAAACCCATCTTTCTTTGATGTCTTTCATTGTTTATGATCCTCAGAATGAAAGGACAAACTAGTTGGTTCCAGCCCCCCTTTCAGCAGACCCTTTCTTATTTCTTATTTTTGTGTCATGACAGGGTCTAACTCAGTCAAGGACGCCTCGTTCATCTAATTACCAGACTCTATGCCTACGTGTTCCATTTAAGACATTTCCAAATGGCGGCTGAGTTGAAGTGGATAAACTGAAACAACAAAGCGCTCAGTGACACAGTATAACATCAAAGAATACGCTTTGTAAAAGCCCTGCGTTTTGCGCGAGCGGGACTGAACACCCTACCTCCTTGTGTACTTTGGTCCGGCCTTTGATCTCGGCTACAATCATTCCCACGATGCCTCCTCTGAAGGTGGCAGCGAGGGAGAAGAACTTCTTGTTGGAGGTGATGTCCTGATACCATGAGTCCGGGTACCTGTAGTCAGAGGTCAGAAAGGTTAGCATCAATGCATGGGTGTGTACAGGATCCTGTTGTACATGTAATGGGATTCTTTAGTCTTGTTATAATGTTACTGATCATGAACATGATTTGTTTTTCTCTTGATGATTTCTCTTATGGAGGCTGGAGGTGGACTCTTTGCAGACTCTGCTGTGAGGGCTCTAGGATCAGTCATGGTTGATTAATTTGTCCCTCTACAGCACAGGGTTACGCTATGATGCCGCACAAGAAAAAATATGTTTTTATGGTAGAGTGCCGAGGATGAGTTGTGACGTCTTGAAGAACAAGGAAAAGAGTCACAAATGTAAATAATTCAAGTGTCTTTTCCATACCATACTAAGTTTCTCTGTAAAAGGGGTTTAATGAATTGAAAACTGCAGACTGTATACAGAACAACACTGTATTTTGTTTGCTGAGGGCTCACTGATTTGAAAAAATGCTTTCAATTCACACTGATTTGCCTAGAGACATGGGCAGGGTGCCAGGGTCGGTATAATAAACAAATAAATTGATCCAACTATGTAATCTCCTGATCGACATGGCAGAGGACATAAACAAGAAGGTGTCCGTGTTGAGTAAAACACACAGAGGACAAACAGAAAACACAAACATAGTAACCAATTCTTACTCGATTGGGAACCAATCACCGCAGAGCAGCTTGACATTCTCTATGTCATCGTGGCAGAGGAAGCGGAGCTGGACTTCACTGAGAGCTGTGGGAGGCACCACGTCACTCATTCACACCTGCGGGGACCAACAGAGTCAGAGACACAGTGTCACAACACACTGTCAGAAACACAGACCTGAACAAACAATTAAGAGACTGTGTTGACCGAACCTTCGGTTTTCAAAAACAGCAACAGACCAGAATAAAGTCCTGACCCCAGTGAAGAGTGGTCATTCACACCCAAATGAATCAGATGCATATAAGACTACTGTTGGTTAACCTTTATACACAGTTTGATAGTAGCTTTGATAGTAACACTTTAAATTTCAGTAGTTTAAAAGCATTTTAACAGGCAAAGTAAAGCAGTCACACCTGAGAACAAACCCCAAGAATGAAGCTTTAAACAGATGAGAATAGAGCTCATTAGTCTGGGTCATTCTAAAAATAACATAGGTTGAACAAGCATCTTAGATCCATTATTGTGTGTGATGAAGAATGCTAGTGTGTGTGAGTGTGTGTGTGTGTATTTTCACTTTCTGTCAAAAAACACTTCTGCAGATCTAAAATTGAATTCAAACCAATTTTGAAAGTTAAATGAATGACCAAACGTTACAGAACCATGATGGTTTTATACGAGGATGAGCTAACATGATTAACAGAAAATAAATCAATATCCATTCAATATCCATTCATCAGGGGTCATTTCTTACAAAACAAAAGATTGACTGGTTTGAACCTTTCAAATATGAATGTGTGTTTAAAGGTCTTAGATGGTAAACTGAGCGTGTTTTGGACTGCTGATGAGGCAGAATAACCTATTTAAAATCATCTCATCAATCATCTCAGGCCCTGTTAACAGCCTTTATCTGTATTGATGACAGCATTTTGAATAAAAGCAAGGCTACAAATATTGTTTACTTTAATCAATTCATCTTACACAGATTTTTAAGAATAACCGATTGTTTGATCCAAATACTACTACTAATAACAGTAGCCATAATATATTTCATTCATGGGGTTACATAGACAGTGCCACCACTAGATGAAGTTTTCCAGTTAAGAGTGAGATCGGACAACACTACAGGAGTTACTGATCTCCTCGGGTTAATAAATGTGACAACAAAAATGAATGAATGCCTGCTCACATTGGATTAAAACCAGACAACCCTACACGGTTGTAGAGAAGTCCTTGTGTACATCATGTCCCGGTAACGAGCTGATGATCTACAACAACTCTTATTTTATTATTACTGCCTAAGTCAACTAGTCACTCAATGACAAGACGAGTCAATAAATTACTCGGGTGCTTGATGAGAGTATCAGAAATAGTTATATGTTTGTTATATGCAGTTATATGCATGGTTGGTGTTGTTGGACCCTGCTAAGTTATTGCTTTTATCGGAAACGCCGCCCTTCCCTCTATATGTGCCGTAGAAATGATAGAATAATGTTCAAAACAGCCAACAGAGCACCGAGAAAAACGTGGTGACCTGGTAAAGTAAGCCCTTACAAGTTTAACAGCTGACTGCTAATTAGCACACATGCTAGCTTTAGCTACGGCAAGCTAACGTCCTGTTGCGAGGCTAACGTACCTTGTTACAACACTCAGACCGGAAGAAAGTGGAGGAAAGATATATTCCTTTGGTATCAGTCGATACAGTCACTACTCCGGACACAGCATGATAAAACACCAGTCTATACCCAGCCCGTAGGAGCGTTTCATTACTGTGCCAATGCTACATAGCCTGCTAGGCTAACAAGAGCTCTTCCTGCTTAGGTAACAGCTGGATGTTTTCTTCCTGTTTGTGGCGGCTACGCGGATGACGTCAGTGACGTCAGTGCGTTTTCTTCTCGCGATTAGTCAATGGATATTAGGCCTTTATCGCCACCTACTGGGCGGCTATGTGAACTTGGATTGTGAAGTTGTGAAAATTATTATTTGGACCTTCCATGAAGGGATCTTCATTTGAGACTTTGACTTGTTTTACGGCCACATTGATGGTGGAGCTGATGATAATTGAGGCCCACACAAACTGTATGCACTGAATTTATGGGGTCACGACAAAAAGAAAAGTTGGATAACTTGAAATACAGTGATTGCAGATAACAGCTGTGTCTGTGCTTAAAGGATGTTTAATGTTTTGAAAATGTTTTGACTTTCCATTGTCCAGTTTCCTAATACATTTGTCTGATATGATATGTCTGTCCGATCTTACTGGCAGAGGTTCCTATTTTTCATGTAAACCATTTAAATGTGGCTCAATACAGCAAAAAGTTTCCATCACACACGACCTTAAATCAACTCTCTTTATCACGTAGTCACACCATCTGTTCCCTTCTCGTTGCTACTGCAAATACTGCAGGTAAAAATAGCCTCTATTTATCATCCACACACTCTAGTTCCAGAGGTGTGCACGCTTTGACCAGTTGAAATAATAAATATAAACTACCAAAATGTGCAATGTGATGCATTTGTTTAAATGGAAATGTTTGGACATTTAGAATAAACTGCAAAAATACACATTTAAACTTGTTTTTCTTTTCACATTATTTGTAATCCGGCAATAAAGCTATCAAAACACTTGGTGTACATGGTCAGTGATTAAATAATGCAAATTTGCATTGTAATGTTGCACTTGCAAATCTTTCTGTAGGTTTGGCAAAGTATGTGGATGCATGCAAGGAGTTTACCTGCTTCTAAGCTGCTCTGAGTGTCACGCACAGCTCCATTAGAAAGACAGACACACAAGGACTATACAGCGATAAAAGGAAAGGTCAAATAAAATATAATTATCACATAATTGTAATTAAGCTAACCCACACTGTTTATATACTAGTCAAATGTTTCTGTAATCTGAAAATACATACATATAATGCAGAATATCAACGTAAACATGTGGATGTGCAGCATTTACAGCATCCAGGATTTCTATTTGCTCATATTGACAATATGTACATGTTTAAAACTCTGTACCAAACTGTAAATATATGATGCAGAATTTGTTGCTATGTGGATGTTTCAGTGTTACACGGTTACTGACTGATTCTACCTTTACAGCAGGTTGTGCTGTGGCGCAGTGCCCTGTAGCAGGTTAGCAACATGCTGTCACAAAAAGAAATAAAGCAAAACACTGTCATTCTATGTGAAGTTGCTGCAGACGGGCCAGTGAAGCTGAGAGAGAGCTGTGAAGATGAGAGAAACGGTCAACACCTTAGGGGATCAACAGCCTGTAAGCGGATTTACAATGGCTGTGTCATTAAAAAGGCTGTTATTGCACCTGTCTATGTTGTTAATGCTGCCATGGATGTACCCACAGATGGAAAGTGAATGATCAAACGCTTTGCATACTCTTTACAAATTAGTCGTTACATTGTATATAAAAACAGTCAGAATATCCAAGACTCACCTATTGATTCCCTTAAACATATATAACACAATATAAAAATACAAATGACAAGCAAAGGTAAAGCTTTATTTGAATTTAACTGCCTGTACACTCTGGACTCCTGGGTCAAAAACATTATATATACAGTTATATAGAACAGTGATACATGTAAGTAGTTGAATGAAAATAGCTTGCTATGCCATCCTTTCTAATAATGTTCAATAAACTTTAATAAGTTGTGAGTTGTTGTGAGTCTGTGAGTGAAAGTGTGTTTAATCTGATGACCGGACTGGGCAACGGGCCTTCATGGGACCGTGAGGGCCTGCAAACATTCCCTACCAGGCACAGTTTGCACCTCAGATGTTACCAACACAGTATATCAGATGAGCTGAATAACTAGTCTGCTGTTTAACACTGATGCAGAGTCATAGTAGCCATCATATGGGGATTGTCACGCTGTCAGAGTCACGTTTGCACAAAAGCCAACGACCTGCATGGCTGCCATGTTGCACCACAACACACCTCCTCTCCTCACCCCTCCCCAGCATGACCCAGTCACATGCACTTACAGGTAAATAAAAACCTCCCGAGAGACCCTGTCGGCGGTTCTGCTCAGAAGTTGCAGTGGAGCCTCTGGGGATTCACACAGGCAAGCCTCTGAGCTGCGCTGACAACAGGCCTCCTCCCTCACTGCACAGACTCACAGCAACAGGTAGATATACACCTCCCACTGTCACAGCTGAGCAGAACAAAGCCTATAGGTGCGACGCAGAACAAGTATGTTTGTTGACTTTTTGTTACAGTTACATTAATATGGATGGATGGATTACGTTGTTGTTGTTGTTTACACTACACTTTGCTGTGTAGCACTACAGTGACATGTTTCTTTAAAGGCAAATAAGACTCTTTACGTTACAGTAACATAAGATATACTGAGAAATCTGGCTGTCTAAATGACTATTAGCTATAACTATATACAGTGTTTATGGTTTAACACAACTCTTGTGTTTAATTTCCATATTGTACAACCTTTGCCCAAGAGTCACTTCCAGACAAATGTAACCAGGGTTACAGGATAATATTTTTTCCCAGCGCAGTAATGTTTTACCCAGCGTTCCAACACGACTCTTGCAAAAAGCAGCACCTCACACGCTAAAGTGGCGACATGCAGCCAGGTAAACTATGAGAAGTAGGGATAGTGGTGCAGTTGTGGTGTGTTGTTGGTGCAGGTGTCGGGTCCGTCTCTCACTCCCACAGGAAGGGAGGAAGAGGCCTTTAGGGTCCCGGGACAAACTGTATAGCTACAGATTCAACAGCACACACAGCCTGCATTCTACTACGTGCTAACTGTGTCACACAATTGAAATTTTAATTAAAAGTGCAGTCTTCTTAATATCTGACGTCTTTGCCCCAGGATGCGTTCGGTGTGTGCTTTGGGTCTCTTTTTGACCCTGCTGCATCTTTCCAACTCTCTGCTGCTGGGAGCCTTCAACATCAAGTCATTTGGAGACAAGAAAGCCTCCAACGCGACTCTGATGGACATCATCAGCACGGTCTGAAAGTGCATGTTCCTTTTTTAAAATTCTGACTTTGTCTCATCAGCTGTTCCCACATATGCATTATATAAAAAGTACCACAAAGTTTAGCCTTCATTTGGCCTCACTTCCACTGTAATACGTTCAGGGTACCTTAGAAATATAAGAACAGCATTAAGTGTAATTTGAATACTAGATTGCAGAATTTGGATATTAAAGGGGCATTCAGCCCAGTAGAGTCAAGGGGAGAGCAGGCAGCAGACTCTCAATCCAGAAACCAGAGGATGTCCAGAACGTAGGAGGAGAAGTGAAGGGCAGGCAGAGAAGGATGAGTCTAGGGTGCAGGGGCTGAAGTAAGCAGATGAGACTGCATGCAGAGACACACAGGTTAATTGGGAACAGACAACAGGTAACTGATGATGACTGGACAGGTTGCAGCTGGTGAAGTTCTGCTTTGACTCCAGTGCACCTGTAATTACTCATATAATCAGCACACACACACACACACACACACACACAGGGGAGAGAAAGCAGGGAACTTGACATACAGGCTAAGGCAGATGAACGGGTCATGGGACTCATAAAGTATAGAAATGAAAAGTCAAGCGACCAATCCACCTAGCTATTTTGTTTTTCAGATTGTCCACCGCTATGACATCATTCTGATCCAGGAGGTCAGAGACAGCGATCTGTCGGCCACCAGAAAACTCATGGAGCATGTGAACAAGTTAGACCAACCACACACCGTATATGCTGTTTTATTAAAAAGCATATAGTTTGTCTTATGGTTTCAGAAACTCATATCATGATTCATGATGAACATATCGATTGCTCATTGTGTGTGTGTGTTTCCCAGAGGTTCTCCTCCCTTCAGGTACAGTCACATTGTCAGTGAGCCTCTGGGTCGCAGCTCCTATAAGGAGAGATATCTCTTCCTCTACAGGTACACAGAGGGACAAAAACCAAAATGTTATATAGTCAAACTTTTGGAGAAAATCCTCAATTAAGACCCTACTTCAGTACACAGAAACAAATATCTCTGTTCACTTCAGCTCAGCAGTATCTTCGGCTCTGTCATCTTCTTTAATGACTTCACTACATTTTAAAAGAACAAAAGTACCATGAACAAAATGCACTTACCCACAGTACGTAAACTAAGTTCATATCAGTGGATATTATTACCCAATATTCACTTGTTGCAGGTACATCAGTATCACATTGGTATCCTTATATATATGTTCACGTTTTGCACTAATAAAAGTAAGTAAGTATTGGTGTCACTACAAAGTTATAGAGCATATTTAAGTGTTTTATATTCCTAAATAAAATGACTGGTTTAAGGAAGCAGCCATAAGCAAAGTACATGTATCCACATAGAATAGAGCTATTTTCATTCCAATGCATGAAAAATTCATTACATCAGTAGCCATGTGTGTAGTTCAGGGGTTCTTTATTTTAAGTCATTATAGGTCTAAAAAATTAGACAAGCTCTAATCTGACCCAATGCATCATATATTATAATGTATGTTAATATGTGCTGTATGTTTGCCATCAGGTAATTGTAAATATGTCCCTTTGAAATATATACTAGTAGATTAGAATCACCTGGAGTACCTAAAAACTGTACTGATGGTACTTGAGTACCTGGACTTACATATCACTGGAGTTACATATCTTCAACCACTGCTTTTAGTTTCAAATGCTTTTAAAATGTCCACATGCTACAGATTTAAAGTGTCACACTACTGCATCCCGATTCCTTTGTATCAGCGACATTTCTGCACAAAATGCAATTTGCACAAGTTTTACTTCATTAGTGTTATTTATGTTATATATTGCATGTCGTACACAGAATGGAGCATATCCGCACGCCATCGCTCATTTCGATATTCACATACAGTACATGCCCACTAGTGGTCACTGGAAGGCACAGGGCTGATATGCAATACTTCAGTAAGCAACTTTTGACTCAGACCATGAGTCGATGGATCTTCTTTTAAAGTCAGGTTTTACTGGCAAAACCTCCAGATAGGAAGGAGCTGAACTACAGTAAATCCAACCAAAGGAACAAGGCTTTAAGAAGGCATATAATACACAGCTCATCACAGTAAAAAGTATCTTTCCGTCCTCCAGGGAGCAGACCGTGTCTGTGGCCAAGAGCTACACCTACGACGATGGCTGCGAGCCCTGTGGGACAGACACCTTCAGCAGAGAGCCCTTCGTCGTCATGTTCTCCTCCAAATATTCCGGTACGTTCTGGTGGAGGTATACTACCCTTTTCATAACTCACCAATGAAGTGGATTTTGTCATGTTTAGGTGATTTACTGGGAGCTAGGTATTGTGTAGAGTGAGATCCTGAGGTCATTAAGTCATTAGTTTAACTCTGCTTGCTACCATAAAGGTGTAAGCAGCCAGCTGTTAGCTCTGTCCTGCCATATTTAAAAAGAAGTACCGACTATGTGTTGTGTGTTTTGTAAATGTCATATATTATATCCCAAACTCTCAGATTCAAGCAGTTCTCTCTTCTCTTCACACTCTCTGCCTCTTGTTTTCCAGCTGTGAAGAACTTTGTTCTGATCCCTCAGCACACCTCTCCAGACTCGGCTGTCAAAGAAGTTGACTCACTCTATGATGTGGTGCTTGACGTCCAGAGACGCTGGAGCACCAGTGTAACATGAAATCAATTATTTTGTGGCATTGCGCAATAAAAGGTGCAGGATAACTGATAAAACATGACTTGGGGGTGAGAGCATTTGAACTGATCTCCCTGCAGGACATCCTACTGCTGGGGGACTTCAACACAGGCTGCAGCTATGTAACGGGCTCCGACTGGCAGCAGATCCGCCTCTTCACCGACAAGAGTTTCCACTGGTTGATCACCGATGAGGCCGACTCTACAGTGTCACACACCAACTGCCCTTATGACAGGTAGACACATGTGCACTTACACACTTACACACACAGGATCTTGATTCAACCTCTTTTCCTGTATTTGCAGGATAGTGGTCACCACTGACATGATGAGGGCGGTGGTGCGGGGCAGCGCTGACGTCTACAACTACATGACTGACCTGAATCTCAGCCACAGTCTGGTAAAAACAACTAACACAATTCACTTCAGCTGCAAGGTACAAAAAGGCCGAGAGTATAAAGAGCTGACAAATCATCTTTTTTCCCGACCTCCAGTAGTTTTTGTTATCACCTTGCAGCAGTGATGTATGAGTGCACTCAGGGCACGGTCGGGGCATGGTGTCGGGTCTGGTCACACGTGCTATGGCAAGCATCTTTAACATTTATCAATGAACCACACTCATGTAATCACAATATAGATATCCATATCAGCATTTCTCCTTCGAAATGATATTCTCACCAGTCAGAATGGTAATTAAAGTTATCCACAGTAATATTTTTACTAGTAGAAATTGTATTTTAAGACATCTACAGCTTTAATTGTTGTCAAAACTAAATTTAAGATCTCTTTAAATCCTTAAAAAGTACAAGAGGCATTTTTAATATTTCATGACTTAATGAAACAGTTTCCTAAGGAAAACCAGGGAGGCTGCCTGGGTCCGTCCAAAGGTACCAGCACCCTGACAGCAGAAGATTTTTCAGACACCCTCTGCACAAAAATGCCACTAGAGGGTGCTTAAGAGTCTGCCGATGGCGGAGGAGGTCGTAAAACGTACACACTTTCAAATCTCTTCTTAGATGTTGTGTACCAGCAGTTTGCCCCTATGTCCAGGCAAAGTAACGTCATACAGACTGCAATTTATCACCACTTTGCACAACCTCTCATTGAAAAGGCACGCTGTTTTCAAAATATATTCATGTCTTTTTTGAACTGTTGTCTGTACCGCCCCCATCATTTGTGCTCAAATGCAGATGAAATGACCCCATAATATGGAAGGCTCCATGTGCATTCACATGCCTGTTTAATGTTGAGCATAAATGAACCTCAAAGCTCTCTGTCTGACACGTGATATATTCACGGAGGGTAATCTGCTGGACTATTTTAGCAGTGTCGCTAATTTTACTAAAATAGTCCAATCCACCAGCGGGCCTATACAGTATATTGCCCTTCAGTGATGCTGCTGAAGACGCATTCTGGTTGCCTAACATGTTTTCTGTTAAACGTGCTGTCCTCAAATGGACAATCTGTGAGTTCATGGTCAAATCTGTACGCAATATGCTTGACGCCCAAGTGATTAAATGGGGAGAACGCCGAGCAGCTGGAACATGGAACCCAAGTTACTCATTATTTCCCACCAGTCTTTACTTCTTTCCATCAAATGTTTACTTTTGCATTTCATGAGAAATACAGATGTAGAAAAACTAATAAATAAAATAATAATAAACATGAATGCAGCAAATGTGGAAACTAAAGCAAGTGTACACCATGCAGGACTACCAGCAAACTGAGCCACAGGGACACTTCCTCTGGTTTTCCTCTCTCTTCCAGGCACTGGCTGTCAGTGACCATTTCCCTGTGGAGGTGAAGCTGATCGGTTAGGTTTCTGCCGTCTGAATCGTGACTTCCTCCTGCCTCCAGCCTGAACCTGAATCACAAATACTCAGTGTTCTCTCGCCAACCACAGAGCCACGGATCACCAGACTGAAATAAACAAATCTGCTAAAATGATTTCATTTCAAAGCTGTTATTCAAATGCCTGTAAAGTAGTAGAAGTAAATAGTCAAGTTTTTAATTGAATGCACGAAAGCCTGAGGTGAATGAAAAAAAAATACTGTAAAGATTCAATTTTTTTTTTTTATTGAAAACCACTTCTACTAAAGCACATTTAAACCAGAGTAACAGGGACAACGATGCTCACAACAAGAGTAATGTTACTTCAGAGTACCTGGATACCCAAAACAAGGCTCTGGGACCATCATTTGGGATAAAGTACTGCAAAACATGAAAGTGACGATGAAGAAGAAAACCGTGACTTGGACCATTCTATTCATTCTTTAATCACATCAATCAATCCACTGATCACGTTAATAAACCCGCAAACTTCAGGCTGAAAAAGCAGTTAGAAAACACTAAGTGTAGATGAGTCAGTCAGAGATGAGAAAGGCTTCGCCCACTGTGGGTTACTGAGACACACCATGCTTACTGTCATTAATTATTATGGCTCTGGTACAGTGAGGCTAGGCACTACAGTGATACAGACCTGTCTGTGGCTGATAACTGAACGTTCACAAAAACCTGTTCCCCAAACTGAAAGTGTCCAATTGTAGAGAGAGCCTTGCACACGACACACTGAAGGCAGGATATGTTTACACAGAGGTGCCACAGAGTCCCTCTCCTGTGTGTGTATATGCATGTGTTAGTGTGTGTCTGTATGTTCCCCGCTCTCCTCTAGCCCTTCCTCTTTTTAAGCATCTCCAGGTACATGCCCAGCGACTTCTGAATGGAGTCTTTGGTGATGAAGTTGACAAAGTGTGAGACGTCGGCCTCTCTGTTGGACATTAGCTTGTCGATGGTTGGCTTCCTCATCATGGACTTGGTGATCTGCCTGGCATGGTCTGGGAAAATGAACAGATCAACAGTCAGTTCACTGAATGGGGCTGGTTGTCAGGGACTTGCTATCGGTTTAACCAATCGGAACCGCTGCCATTCTTGTTTTTGAGCTACCTTAGCTTCTCGCTGTTGCCATAGTCACGCCTAAGCCTCATCCTTAATTGCTGTAGTTTGTCATGTCAACTGGTCTGAACGTCAGCAGCTCGACCACAGACACGCAAGGTTAGCCCTAGGTGGCTTTGGGTCAAAATCATTTCTGCGTAGCTTGTGCAGCATTAAACAGCTGAAATATCATACTCTGACATTTATAGTCAAACTAAAATTTAAATTCCTTTTGCTAACAAATCAGCACATACTCATTGTGTGCTTTGATTTGTGTACTTGTTAAAATTGTAATAATTGACATTTAGAAGGTAGATTTTCTGAGACTGGCTCAGAGCCAAGCTGCTTCAACAGTAGTCAGTTCTGTGATGCTCGTAATGATTTACAGTGTTTAAGTTTGATTCCTCTGATGTACCTGGAATGGCCAACCAGCTGGTCATGGTCTGTGTGGCTGTGGTGAGGACCTGGTCTTCAGGCACCAGCTGGTCCACCAGTCCTATCTTCAGGGCCTCTGAAGGGCTGTAGAGCAGCCCCAGCTGCAGAGCCACCTCTGTGGTTCGGTGACCAACGGTGTTGATCATCGTGTCCTTAAACCTGCAGACAGCAGCAGTTACTATTAAGCACTCAACACTTAGTCGTTATGATTTGATTTAATGTAAATGCTAATGCTACATCACAACCCCATCTGTCATTGGTGCTGTCACATGACTAATTCCTTACCAAAAGGGCGCCACGATGCCGAGCTGTGTCTCATTAAGGCCGATTCTGTAACGAGGGTTGTCCGCCATTATCCTGTAGTCGCACGTCATCGACAACAGACAGCCGCCTGCAGGACTGGCACCCTGTGGAACGAGCGTCGAGGCAGGCTGAGAGTGAGCTGCACGACATTTGTTTTAAAAATGAATTGTGCGTTTGTGTTTTCTACGTACATTTATCGCAGCTATGGTGACCATGTTGGAGCTATAGAGCTTCAGCCACATCTCCTGAACAGCTTTCCAGAACTCTCCACAGCGCTCAGGAGTCTTCCCGTACATCTCCATGATGTCCAGCCCGGCTGAGAACACCTTGGGCTGATTCTGGATTGAAGCAACACACAAACACGCACTCTTTGTAGTTTGACATCCAGCGGTGAATGTGCAAGCCCATTCTATAGGACTGAAGTGCCCCTCCTACGATGCACTCAGAAGGGCCTTTACATACTTGTGAACTAGCCTAAAGACATCTTAAATTCCCTGCACAAAGGCTCTGCTGCTGAGGTTATACTTTACCGAGGTGACGATGAGGCCTCGGCAGCTCTTATCCATCTCCAGCTTCTCCACGGCGATGCACAACTCCGTGAGGAAATCTAAGCTGAGGCTGTTGACCGGCGGACTCTGCATGCGCATCGTCGCCACACCTACAGAGAGAGAGAGAGAGAGAAAATGATCTTTTACCTCAGCATTTTGAGATGAATTCTCTGCAAAGTAATTAAAAAAAAGGATGGGGGGGTGCAAAGTCACCTGTGCTCTGGTCAAAATCCACTCTGATCTTTGGGGAGGTGGAGCTGTTCCTCCTCTGAGCAGCGAGGACTGGAGACACACACACTCTGCCATGACTGCTGCAGGAGGACCACTGGGAGAGAAGACCTGAACACACACACACACACACACACACACACAGTGTTAGAGTCTTTTATTTAAAAAGTGCATATCCAATTTGAAAATTCTATTTTTATTACCATTATTATAAGACAATCAAAGCTAAGTGTAACTTAAATTTGCTGTAACTTCCTTCCAATAATCGGGGTAAACTAATCAATTGACGACTGCTGTTGTAACTCACAGATAACGTGGCGTACTACTTCTCATGATTACTAACGAAGCGTTTACGGTGCCATATTTGAAGATGTGTGTGTTCTCTTCAACAGCGTCGGGGCTCTGGAGATTCTTAACGACACAAACCAGTTTGGGAACACATCATTTGTTTTATTAATGTCGACTGAATGCATTCACGTCGCCTTTTTGCCCAAATTATGGTTTGACCTATTTGTCTTGACTGATACCGTGTGACAGCATGAATATGACCTCTGCTCCAGTTTCTGTAACGCTGACACGGCTAACGCGGCTAACTGCTAGCCGGCTGCGGGATGGGAAATGTTACATTCAAGGAACTCTGTTAAAATGAAAGTCAAAAGTCGACGCTCACAGCCAAAACAACTTTTTACAAAATATGTACACGTGCATACGTACTTGTTAAGCCGCACTTGTTCCTAAGTGCAGCTCTCAATGCCATCTCGTCTTGTGCAGACTATGGATTGAAACTACAGACTGTGGTCTTTTTTTTTTTTAATGACACTGGCAAGCAGCGCTTTGAAGCATTACCGCCGCCTCCTGCTTCGGAGTATTCAGCAGCGACTGAGTTGCTGCTTATGCTGCTGCTGTCGTGAAGGCTGTTATGAGAGAGAAGGTAGATGATGGTTATGGATTAATAATGGTATCTGATTCTTATTTATTGGTTGGATGTATGAATTCTTCTCTCGTCTGTAGTTAATGAAAGTCTTTCCCTGCTTCTTTATTGATCGTGTTGCACATATCTGCAGTTTGCCAGGTGTTCTGCTACAGTTACAGTTATGCTCTTAACCTCTAATCTAACCTGTAGATGTAATGTGTCTCGTTGCAGAGCTTATTAGCACATCCAATCACCTTTTAATTTCCTCTGTTTGACAGTTGTAGTTACTAGTTATATTTTAGTTTTCCTGTGTTTTAGTGTTCATGCTTTGTCTCTATTCATTAATGCATATTATGGTGATACTGTAAAGTAAGGTGTGACCACACACTGATGGTTTGACTCAAGGTGCAGTGTGAACAGAACTGCAGCCCACTGATGTGAATGAAGGGGACATGATGCGTTTGCTTCCTTTGGAGAATTGTGATCCAATGGTGGTTAAAACAAGCTCGTTGCTCTCCCCTGAGGGGAATCCTGCTGCCAAATTAAGTTTTCTTCTATTACACTCAAGGGTCATGTCATAACCAGGGTGTTGTTTTATCATTTCCCCTGCACAATCAAATGATAGGTGAAAAGTAAATAATGAGATTATATATAAAAAAAAAAAGTCATTTACTTTTTAGTTGTTACAATAATGTCAGGGTGTTTCAGGGCTTCTGGTGTAGCCAGTGGATATATAGATAAATGATATCCATATGTTGTGAAACATCACTTTTCTGAAGTCTGAAACATGTTCTTTCTCCAAATGATGTATTCAAGGTTGGTTTGTAAATGGAGCATGAGCCTTTTAAACAAGTAAATTATTTTTATTATTAGTTTTTATCAAAATATCTCAAATTAAGTGAACTAAAACTAAAGTTTGACTAAAGTACTTAGAGATTTGGATAAAAATAATAAACTTGTTACTGAATCATTGGGATCAATCCATGGTATGTCTCTGCTGAACCAGCTTGGTCACTGCCTGGTGAAAGAAGACTTCGCAATTGTCTGCTGGTTGAAGGCTGTTGTGCAGATAAGCTGCAGAGAGGTGGTTTCTCTTTATTTCCAACTATGTCAGATTTGCACATCTCAAAACACCAGACAATACACCACCAGCGCAGTCATTTTATACTTTTTAAGGCATTTGGACAATTAAGGCTTTCCTGGTATTGGATATGGGTTAATGCTACCCACCTCTTTTTGACACAGGTGCAGGGCTGTGCTTTAACATATCCGACACTGTGGGATCAAAGAACCAGAGAACATACTAGCTGTGTATATCTACCTTCAGCAATGCAACATTATGAGCATCACGGAGCTTAAGCTGGTTTGAGTGATCTCTGCTCAGGTATCTTATACATGTCAATGGGTGAGGCGCCTCATTCACATGCTCTGATGGCCGTTGCACTTCACTTCCTCTATAGCATGGCAGTTCAACTGTACTGTTCAGGGGGGCCATATTTTCAGAGATCGGACATTCCACTGAGCTATTATTCTCATCATGTGCAATATGTAAACTTGACTCAGTCCCCTACCACATTCTCAAACCTATTTATTTTGCTATAATGCAAAGGTAGCCTAAACATTTATTAAAAAGAAATTAAATCGGCCTACTTTAAGTGATTGGATCAAGGACTTTACTTCTTTAATTTCATTGCAAGGCGAGTTGTGATAGAACCCCAAAAGTAAACATAATTTTATTGATTTCATATATTAAGGTCAAATCTGATCTGATTTGGCTGAAACACAAATATGGCGTTTTAAGTAGGAAGAAAGTGGTTTCTTATAAACAGTCAGTTTGTGAAAGGACACACTCTTTTGATTCCAGTGAAGAAGGGACAGTAGGGACTAAGGGAGGCTCTGGGAGCTCGGCTGATATTGATTCACACTAAACCAGCCCAAATGGTTGGTGAATGAGCAGTTAAGTTAAACAGCTCACCAGCTACAGCAGTTCACCATATCCTCCTTCGTCGTCACCACCCAACCCTACTTCATGCTGGTGAATGGCACTCTGTGGTGTTGCTGCAGCTTTAATCATCCAACGAACCCTGGGATTTATCATGGCACCATCTGGAGGGGACTGACCTTCATCATTTGACTGAGTACTTTCATTCTTGGTACATTTGAGATGTTAAGCTGATTTTACTACAGTTCTTTTGCTCAAATGGGAAACTGAACGTTCGACTTTAAATTGTAATGGAGAATTTTTACACTGTCTCTGATAAAAACTAATGAATATGTGATAAACTGCCACGTTGGTGAACATCTAGTCCCATAAAGTGGCGTATTGTAAAACAGCTCAGGTGTCTGGGAAAGTGCAGGTGGTACAGATGTAGACGAGAAAAAAAGCAGTAAGACAGAAGAGTGAGTGAGGGGAGAGGTAGATGAGTGCGTGCGTGTGTATGTCATGGCCAAAGCACCAGTGTGTGACCGTGGCGGAGAAACACCAAGGCACTGAAGCTCCTCGCAGACAGTGAGTACGCTTTTCCTAAAGTAAAGTTTGCATGTGTGTGTGACTTAGTGCTATTTTTTGTTAACACTAATGTACAAATTTGATTGACAGACTTTTTAATTGGTATTTGGTCATTTTCATTGGTATCGCTGGCTTCAGTGACAAACACTATCACACCTGTACTGCCATCTTCTCAGAGATGATACAGGTTTATCATCAACTTTACACAAACAGTGGTGCGTAGTGTTGAGTTTAACTGTATGTAGAAACATACTACAAACAATGCTGTGTATGCATGTGTAACTGCATGTGTGTGTATTCATATACAGTATGTCTACTGTATTTTAAATAGATGAGTATGTGTAATGCATTGTTATTGTGTTCAAACGTCTTTTTTATTCTTCTGTCCTAACTAAAAAGCAATTTCCCCATCCTCCGTCGGTGTAAGCTGTGATCGAGCGTCATAGGAAATCCATCTGTGTGCGTCACCTCAGCGCCCTGTAACCTGGGACACACACCTCTCCCCCCCGCTGCTTTCTCCACTTGCACTTTTTCTGTCCAGCCCTATCCTGCATCATCATGGATCTTTTGGAGTTGGGAGACATGGGCTGCGAAGATGAAAACTGTAACCTTGGGTCGGGCTTTCAGGAGAACTGCTCGAACCACGAGTGCCAGTGGGAGGAACCTGTGTTTGGACTGGTTGAGTTAGGTGGGTAAAAGACTACAACAAGACAGTATGATTTTTTTTTTTTTTTATTATTTTAATGGAAATTTCAAGCTTCACCAGGAAAGATTTTTATAAAAATACAGTAAATAAAGTAAAGTAATAACAAAGTGGGGTCTCCCTTGACTCTCACCTTTATCTTGTTAGACTGAAGGAGACTGTGGTATCTGGAAAGTACATTTCAAAACTAGCCACTGTGAGATATTTCTCTATATTTCTCCTTTGATTTTAAACGACTAGTTCAGTATTCTAGGATGCATGTCTATTTCCTGTGTGTGTTACCTTTTGTAGATTTTGTAACTAGTACTTGGATTGGGAGGTGACAGAATGGATTATTATTACATTTTGACAGAGCCGGGAAAGCTGCCTCCCCTGTTTCCAGTCTATGTGCCAGGCTAAGCTTACTGGCTGCTGGCTGCGTCTTCATATTTACATCATCATGCTATTAGTCCAAAGCCTCTGCAAGAAAGCGTATTTTCAAAACTGTTCTCTGCTATTACATTTGAGAGAAGAAAATCAAAGGGGTTCTGATTAAATATTGATGCTTTATATTCCAGTGTGTGTTACTGTCATTTACATTCCACTGATGCTCTTCGGCCTCCTGGGAAATTTACTAACAATTCTGGTGGTTTGGCTGCGACCTCACATGAGAAGCTCTACCTACCTCTACCTCAGCAGCATGGCTGTCAGTGACCTGCTGATACTGCTGCTGCTGCCTCTGGATCTGTATAAGGTACACACGTACACACAGACACACACACTGATGGTTTTGCTCAAGGTACAGTGTGAGCTGAAGCAAATGTGAATGAAGGGGACATGATGCGTTTGCTTCCTTTGGAGAATTGTGTTCCAACACTTAAAATAAGCACTCGTTGCTCTCCCCTGAGGGGAATCCTGCTGCCAGATTAAGTTTTCTTCTATTACTCTCAAGGGTCATGTCATAACCAGGGTGTTCTTAGATCATTCTTCTACTGTTTCCTCTGCGCAATCAAAAGATGCGTTTGGACTAAATAACAAGCTCATAAAAAAATCTAAATTTTATGTTTTTATAATTTATTGTTTATATCTGCAATTCTGTAAATGCGACATGCATATAATCAGAATGAGAATTTTTCAGATTTTTTTTTTTTTTTTGCTGCGCCGGTTCTGAACTGATCCATGTGTTAACGGTCATTCTCTCCTTTGTGGAAATTAATTTCGGGTCAACACGCATAGTTGACACAAACATTTTAATTGGCTCTTGGCTGAATCCACTGTCTTGTGAAACATCACTGTTCTTTTCAGTAGTATTCAAGGTTGGTTAATAAATTCAAAATGAGCACTGTCGTCACGGTAAAATGCTTTTTTCTTCTGTCTCCTCCAGCTCTGGAGACCCAGGCCCTGGCCCTTAGGAGATCTTGCCTGTAAGCTGACGATGTTCCTCTCAGAGTGCTGCACCTTCTGCACCATCCTCCACATCACCTTCCTTTCCTTGGAGAGATACCTGGCAGTCTGCTGGCCGATCACTGCCAAGACCCTGGTGACGAGGCGCAGAACCAGGGCTCTTATTGGCTGTCTCTGGCTGGGTGCAGCCGCCAGTGCAGCGCCAGTGTTGGTCATGGTTGGGGTGGAGGATGTTGGGGGAGAGGAGGTCGGGCTTGGCGGCTGGAGGGAGGGTGGAGGGTGGACAGGCAGGGAAGGAGAACAGAGTGGATTTATGATAGGAGGAAGGGAAATAGGAGATGGACATATAGCCTTGATGGATGAAGGACTAGAGGGAATAACTTGGGAAGAAAAGGAGAAAAAAAGTTGGGGTGAAAAAGTTGAGGAGCTAAAATGGTTTGGAGAGAAAGAAGAGAGGGAACTGGGAATCAGAGAACAAGATGAGAGGAAACAAGGAGATGAGGAAGGGGGTGAGGAAGAAGGAAAGGTAGAAGTTGAAGGAAAGCAGCAAAACAAACTGAAAGAAGATGAGGGTGGCGGACAGGAAGACGGTGTTGATGGGGGTCGAGGAGGAGGGAGTGACAAGCGAGAGTGCCGCTGCACGCACTACGCCGTCTCTTCAGGCCTGTTGTCGGGCATGATGATTCTCTCCAACTTGTACTTCCTGGTACCGCTCTGCATCCTGGGCCTGGTCTACAGCCTGATTGGACGGACACTGTGGCTCCGACCACAAAGCAGCCGCAGAGACCAGAGTCACAGGCACACTGTCAAAATGCTGGGTGAGGAACACACACGCAAAACACACACCCTAAGGCACTGCCTTCGCTGACAAAACATTTAGCCACATCTGACCTGACAGTTTCAAGATGGTGTTTGATAATGATGCAGACTGGGATGTGTTGATGTATAGATAATATTACCAAATACAGTTGGTTCAGTTAGTTCATCTGTCAATATAAATTTGTGCATATTTAAACAAGGTGGTAACTACATTTCCAAATGGTTGATAGTTAAGTTTGACGTTGTTTGCCTCTTTTGTTGTGTACCTGTTAAAGTTACGCTAGCATATGTTTGCTGTTGGGCATCTCATCTTGCTCCAGTGTCTTCCTGATGAAATGCTTGATTGCTTTTTTATTGCCGTTACACGTCTCCTAGCAACTACTTTAAAGTGAGACACACTGTGTTTACTGTGGGCACACTGTGGAGGAGAGGACAGAATGCTTACTTGCATGGTTTTGTTACATAAGAGACATCTTTTACCACCTTTGCTTCAGGTATTAATGTTTCTGATGTCCTCCCGCTGTGTTCCCCACCCCCACCCTGCCCCTCTGTCCCTTCACCTTCTCCAGGAGTGATTGTCTTGGCATTCGTCCTGTGCTGGCTGCCCTTCCATGTGGGTCGGACCATTTTTTCTCTTTCTCTGGGTTCTGACAGACAGGAAACATACGCGGACACAAACTCACACTTTGACTCTGATGTCAGCATAGATGGAAATACACACACTTTTGCTACACCCATCAGCCGCTCAGACGCACTCTTCGAGGACCACCCCATGACCAGAGAGAAGGCTGCACAAACATTCTGTGATATGCAATGTATATGTGCAAATACCAACATCATAAGTGTAGACACAGACTTGGTGGACACAGAAACTGACATGGGTACACGATCTGATGAACTCTCATATTCTCATATTATATCACACGCCAGAGGGCAACACATAAACACTGATACAAACACACACGATCAAGATCCAAGCGTGGAAACAGACACGCATACAGCTGCACCTGTTGATACACAACTGGATGGATCTGCAGACAGCAGTAACACAAACAGTGACGCGCATAATGGCACGAACACCGCTACACATAATGAAACGCACAAAATAACACATGCTATTGAGAAAGTATCACATTCGAATGCAAGTTTCCATGCACACGCATACGCCAACACAGGCACCAACAGGCGTTGCTGTATAGACGCACGCACACCCACTGGTGTGAAAAACTGGACGACCTTTTGCATGAATTCGCAAAATGCACCCAATCACTCGCCTCCCACAGCAGGCACAAACACACATGCTGTGACATCAACCGACACATACAGCGATAACCCACACTATTACACACCCTTCAACAATACATACACACACCCTGACACACACTTGTATTTTTTGTATTATCTGTCTCAGTATTTCAACCTTGTGTCCTCTGTCCTCTTCTACCTCAGTGCCGCAGTCAACCCTTTACTGTACAACCTGATGTCTGCCAGATACAGACACGCTGTACACAGCCTAGTGCACGCACACTCCCGCGCGCAGCCTCACCGCTTGGGTACAAGCACGGGGCGGCACTCCACGACCACTTTATAAGAGCAAATACTGGGCGCTCAGACACAGACACACACGTTGCATGCAAAAAAAACAAAAAAACAAAGGGGATACAATCAAACAAACACACGGTTGCCTCTGTTCAAATGTTAATTGCTTGTCTAATTAAACACTTACTTGGTAATGGTAAAAATACATGGTGGTTATAGTAGCACAGTAAGAGTTTGATGTGTTGATAAAAAAGGGCATTTTTGTGTTTCTCAATTAATTGATGCTTCACTGCTGCATGAGAAAATCCAATTACCGATTAGTCTTTGTCTCAGTTGATCACATGACCTTATTAACGAACTTACAGCTGCTTCCAGTTTTCCATTTTTGACGCTACCCCGTTATTTGTGCCGGGTGAGTGAGTGCACTTTTAAAGCACGGCAGCCATATTGACTTGTCAAACACAGGTGTGGCGAAATACATTGATAATTGCTGAATTCCATACAGGTTTGGGGTGGTGGAGCCTGACACTGGAATCAATAAAAGGAACTTTAACCATGTATAATTGCTATTGGTTACGCCTGTGCGTTTCCTAAAGTGTACCAGATCTGTTCACTTAAAGGTATTTTCAAGGCTGAATATTGCTTTAGTTTAGGAGTTGATTTGTTTGAAAAGTAGTGGAACGAGTAATATGAGTAACTCTTGTAGTCTAATAATGTAAAGTAATGTCATCCAATCATTGTTATAATATAATGTGGAATGTAATCTTTATTTTATAGTTCAACCTGCCCAACACTCACCTGGACACTTGATTAGAAAAGAGCCATTGTTAACTTATAAGCAACGCCTGTGTTTTTCCTGTGATGACAAGTCAAAATGTCTGTGAGGTCCTTCATGGTGTCAGTCTGCTGAAAACGATGGGGACAATATCCAGGTTATTTTAGTGCAAAAATGCATTCTAAAAATTCAGCCGATGTTAATATGAGTCATTTGACCACTTCAGACTAGTACAGCAGTAGTAGAAATAAGGACCTAGAGAAGACAGAAGAAATTATGGATGATGTGCTTGATGGGCAAGCAATAGAAATCAAAAAAAAAAATAAATCAGTAAAGCTTTACAGTCACTGAGTGGGAAAAACAATCAAAACCTAGGAAAACTAGACTAACTAATGAACTAACTAAATTATGTGTTGGCATTTTGAGTGTCCTTTCTGTGGCTACATTGTTGGTTATTATATTCCTAAAGAGTTTGACACAACATGTAACACAATAAATCGAGAATCACTCCATAAAAGTATTTAAATCAGAATGCATGTCACTAACAGGCACTGGCGAGTTACACTTTTGCCTGCATTTAAATCAAACTGCCGAAGCCTCGTTTTAATTTCAGCTGAACATGAAAGTGCGTTTTGTTCCTCATTTCCTGCACTGTGGTCGCACCAGGAGAGGATCACTTCACAGGCATTACTGGCAGGGGGAATGATTACAGCAGCCACTGCATGTCACGGTGTATATAAAATACGTGAATATCGTGCTAGAATTGGGGAAAAAAGGCCAAAATGCTTAGCTTAAAATCAGCAGTTTGTAAACATACAGCATCACACTCAGTGACAATCTCATGTCTTCATGTTTTTTTAAAATAGGGCTAAAATACTTACTTAAAATATGTGTATTTTAAATAAGGTCATTTACACAGTGTGTATACAAAGACATTTTATGTGTATGCAAATCTAAACACGGTAACAGTGGCTGGCTCCAAATGTATTCTCACATCCACAGATGCACTCTTCCACAGGGAACAGGGCTATCATTCTGATTTATGTAGTTTCATACAGGCTGATGTGTGCTGTTGTGATGTGTACATATTAAATTATGTGTCAGATAGTGATATAAACGGCTTTATTTGATACACAGTTGTGGTTTTGTCACATCCTTTGTGCTTTCACCCACGTTCGCTTCTCTGTCTGTCAGCAGGAAACACTTCAGAATGGATTTCCTGTAGTGTAGCGGACCGACTGGCCTGGGGCTTAAGGACAATTGATTTGATTGAGCTAGTAACCCAGGCCATTTCTGCCTACTTGATTTTGAATCAGTGTTAGAAATGTGCAAAATGTAAAAAAAAAACACCCCCAAACCTTCAGTGGTTTGATCAGATTGTAGAAATGTCTTTCTAATGTCTCACATCTTGGTTAATTGACAGTATGGCTCATATTATAGATTCTGTATGACTGTTAGACTTTGTAAAATGCAAGGATCAGCCAAATTTGTGTAAACCATTGCTTGTTTTTGACACATGAGCCTTTCCCTAGGATTAATATCAATGTAATTATCTTTAAAAAGTAATTAGTATTATTTCAGATAGGACCTGTTTCTCTTTATTGCAGCTCTTGCTTGAATTTATGTAAAATATTACCAAATGACTTGCATTGCCTCTTGTCTTCTGGTAAAATTGCACTTGAACACACTACAAAAAACTATAGTGGATGGCCAGCAGAACACTGGTCAAAGATTGTGGCATTTCAGTATTCCAAGGTTGATGTCTTTTGGTTAACAACTAGGACATACACCACAATGTCCACGTTAGAGACAAGAGCACCTTTTCATAT
Organism: Datnioides undecimradiatus; assembly: GCA_008933995.1. Lineage (NCBI taxonomy): Eukaryota > Metazoa > Chordata > Actinopteri > Lobotiformes > Datnioididae > Datnioides > Datnioides undecimradiatus. The sequence goes on from WARS01000048.1 coordinate 3,704,588, forward strand.
TCCAAATATTTTAAGATAAGTCCAGCATTTATACTTTGTTGTCACTCTGAACATGCCAAAACATGCCAGCTGAAACCAATTTCCCTCTGCCTTTGAGCAGGTGAGAGGATGTAGCACTTTGTTTTAAATGTTAATAGTATGGTGGTGGAGAGGGAGTAGCATGTGCACCTTTCATCAGAGTTTTAAACTGATTTTGCATTCTTATGTTCATTTTTTTCTTTGGACATTGTTCACACAGGGACCATTTGTAATGCTCAAGGTGGAAAACCACAGGTTATGTGCAGGACATTTTATGCAGTGACTCCAAAAAATAATCACATACAACTTTCTATCTGCATTTGTGGTATCCTAGCTGAGTCAACCTCAAATGTTTGGCCATTATATAGATCTGGTGTCCTATAAACCTTATGGACTAAATCTAATCTATAATCTCTAAATTTAACCCAAAAGGGGGTGTGTCACGTGTTGTATGTATCTGTATCCAAATGGTTTGTTTGCTGTGTGTGTGTATCCGTCCTGCATGTGTCTAGACTTTGTACTCACTGACTGAAGTCTAAACACGCACACACCGTTGATTTCCTGCTGAATGGCCAGCAACTCCACTGTGGTTTTTCGTCTTCACGCCAGTTTGTGTTTCCAGTCTCTGTGGACTGAGATGGGAGTAAACTGCAGTACTTCTCCAAAGACTATAGACTGCTTGTATGACACCGCCAGGTATGCAAACTTAACAGCTATCCCAGCTTATCCAAAACAAAGAACAAAGGTTTGGCTAACATTATTGTGTGATCTACAGAAAGATGAGCTGTGATGCTGCTAAACTGTAAGTTCTGAATATCTGACTACATCAGTTCAACCTAGTATGTCTGACTCTCCAGCCATGCAGGCCTGGTCCCTGATGCCTCCTTAGATGCCTCTTTGGCCTCTCTGCTGTCCTTAAACTCCTCTTGGGCTTTGGAGCAGCAGTACTCAGCCCTACAAAGTGTTATGACCCAGCAGCAGAGGTTTACCTTCAACCGCGACCTTCACATCCTCTTTGGGGGAAACACCACGGTCAGATCATACTGGTGTTTGGTTTACATTCATCACATGCAATGTTGAGAGTAACACAGTTCTGGGAGGAATGTGTTACAAAGTATCACCCTACTGTAATTCAATTATTTTTGGTGGTAACTACAAGTGTAACTACAAGTGTAACTTGAAATTCAAACAGGCTCATTTCTGCTTTACAATCTTACTTTACCTGACCTTGCGGTGGTGCAGGACAGTTCAGGCAGGAGCTTCCATTGTGAGCTTGACTATATATTTTCATTTTGTAGCTTGGGCTCAACACATATAATTGTCTATCTACTAAACTAAGCAAACAGGTCTGTCTAACCAAGACAATACATGTATAGTTTACAGTTGGGAATACTAGGCATTGGTTTATTAATATCTCACATCACAACAGTGTTCATGTGTAAAATGATTGATTCTCACATGTCAAATGCATTACATATAAATATTTGAGCAACAACTTCATCTAAAAAGGTCCAAACTGACTAAGTGTTATTTTCTTTGTGGATGTGTTGATTCTGTAGGTGAGTTATGGGCGCGTCGGTATTGTTGCACTTGCCCTCTCAGTCCTGTTTGACATGCTAGCCCATCACCAGACCACTGGGCTGGGCTCATGGAGGCCTGAGACCCGCCCCCCGCATCCTGACCCCGTGCGCAGAATGTTCGGAGCAGACGTGGGGTCGGACATCAGTGCCATTGCCAGCGAGTTACTAAAACAGGTGGCTGAATTTTAGAGTTAATCATGGTTATTGTATTATTCTGAGTCAATCACACATATGAAGATGAATTTTCAAGCAAAAATATTGGGAAAACCACCACTGCAACGATGGGACTATGTTCTGTGACAGACTCTCAAGGGTGTATTATATTGTTTTCTGTATCAGTTAAAACTTTTAAACTTAATTTAATACGATGGATCAGTAAACTCATTCAATACACATATACGATTCGATCTAAAAATCAGCTACCTTGGCAGATTCCTGGTGCAGCCAATGACCAGGACAAGATGGCGGCACTGCTGGAGAGCTACGAGGGAAAGCTGCGATCTGAGCTAAAGGATTTCTATGAGAGGATGGTGTCGGTGGAGCCGAGCGCTCTCAGCTCTGCTGGGGTTGGTCTTGATACAGCTTCTTCACTATTACAAATAATGTGAACAATGGTGCAGTTGCATGTATCACTGACAGAGTTTGGCTGGATGTCATTTGCTATACTATGACCGTTCGCTAAATAATAAGAGGTGCTTTTGGTGGGGTAATTTGTGAGGGTCCTTGTTTTAACCCCAGTAATTAACTCAAATTTGCTCAAATATCCAACCAAACTGTTTTAAGCCTAAGGTTAAAACATAAAAATAAAGTGTGCGGTCTACAGTGATGGCATGCACCCTTTGCATGCAGGTGAAGCAGTGGATGAACGGGGCTGCCCTGCATGTCCACACCTTCCTCCACTGGAAGCGTCTGACCGACCCGTCAGCTGAGGAAGCCTTAAGTTTGGACTACCTGCAACATTTTGACCCTTTGCTCAAGCTCTACAGAGAGTATCTGCTCAAAATGGTACTCTATCCTCTTTAATAACATCAGATATAAATATATAAATGGACTGAGAAACACCCAGACTCAATAATACACTCCATAAGGACTCAATAATTCAACAATACTTCCCTTAAAAAACCTGCAGAGGTCAGTAGAGTACCATCTATAGGACCTGATATATATTGCCAGTGACTGAAACCCATTTCTATGCAGTATACTGTGGTGAATAAAGTATTTCAGTGTAATTCAGCAGCACCACAGTCTACATCCTCCAAAGTGATCCTACAATTCATTCAACACTGTTTTCAAAATTAGTTTGAACAAAGACTGAACATTATGACCTTAATGAGTCCTTATGGAGGGACGAGCGGATGTATAGCGTTCCTAATAAACTGACAACAACATAAAAATGCACATCCATATTTATGGTAAGATTTTTTTGAAAGCGTACAAAAGATTCCCAGTTAATACTGATTTTCTGATCCTGCATCTGGCCACGATCCCTCCTCTGTCAACAGGTTAAAGTGTTTCCAGCCTTGAGCCCTGGCTCCAGTGGGTTGCTGATAGTGGAGCCTTTAAAAAACGTGAGCCACGAGATCCACCACAGGGCCTGCGAACGTAGGGCCATCCAGCGGACTCTGGCTGAACGCTTTCATGCAGACCAGAACCTGGAGGGGGCCAAGGAGTTCTTCCAGAACTCTCACAAGAACCGTGATGCCCTGATAGCACAGCGGGGTGACTTTCAACNCAAGGTGCAATCAAAACCATTCGGATGCTGTGTCTGTCCTTTCTCTGCATGTCTGTCTCTCTATTTCTGAGAGTGATGACTGTTGTGAGTCTGCATACTGCGTGTTGTTGGGAAATGGGTTACAGGAGCTTTTGTGACCACTGAAAGGTCTGAGACCTCAAACTCGAGCAGAGACTTAACATCAAACTTTGCGTCAAACCCAAGCTTTATGCAGAGGACGATCGCTGGTGAGGAGGGCGGGGTCTACAGATTGAACCCAGAGACCAATAAGGAGTCTCAGCACAGGAAAAGCCTCCAGTCTCAAAGATGGAAGACACCACTTCAGGCCTAAGGGTCAGACTGGAATTTCCCTCGGGATTAATAAAGTACCTATCTATCTATCTATCTATCTATCTATCTATCTATCTATCTATCTATCTATCTATCTATCTATCTATCTATCTATCTAAACTGTCAACGCCTGGTTCTACGGCACCATTCAGAGCCCTCTGAGGGAGATAATTCTATGCAAATGACCCAAACTGTGGCACAATGGCACTTGGGTGCTCCATTACAGTTACCAGCTACAACTGTCACCCCCCCTCTACTCAAAACACTAAATCTGTCAACCTGCAACTTCTCCCTCCTTGACAAAATCTAATTCAAGCTGAGGGGTTGCTGTTTGACACAGCAGAGGGCATCTTGCATGCTTACAAAGTACAGATTTGCTTCATTTAGCCACAGCCTCTGAGCTTTTTGGTTGCACCTCGTAATTCTTCATTAACTGGCCATTTGTTACAGGGAGTAACCCTACGTGAAATTAAAATAATCTCTGGTGAAGTAGACAGTGTGTGTGGCCTCTTTTATAGAGTGTGGTGTTCTTAAGAAATACATAATTTACATTCATATGCATCTATTAGGTAGATTTGAAAATAGATTTGTTATGTCATTCAGTAATTCTGATTGCACAGGATGTGATGAGCTGTTCTAGATGATGAGGCATTTTTGCGAGATAAAGGCATAACCCTCAACTCCTCCAAATAAGAGGCAGAAGGGTTCCAGTGATTAGTTGCTCCCGGATTTTATTCTGCAGAAGAGGATCATGGAGACAGCCATGGCACATATCTGTGGAGAATATACATGTTGATAAAATATGCAGTTAAAATGCAAAGTATGAAAATAAAAAGCATGCTGCGTGATGATATGACGTAAAATTCAAAGCATGTTTTCAATAGCTAGTGCCATTTAAAGAAGAAATGTGATCATATCTGCTAATAGATACACTTTTATGATCTGACATTCATGCGTGACATAAGATATGAGTCATCAGATGCTGAACAAGCCTTCATTTAAAGTCAGTTGTCCGCTGTCTCTAAAGCACTTTAGCTGAATCTAAAGTGAAGCCCTGCAAATGGAGAGGATGGGGGATAAAGTCGTACCTCCAGAGCTGCGATTCCCAGGGCCACGCCCACAATAACCACTGTATTGTCATCAATCAACTGCTTGATCTTAGGGAAGCAGCCCGTGACTGACTGAGGAAAATAATGAGCAGAGGCAAAAGGAGGGAGAACCATTATGCATTCATTCAAAAATGTTCCATCATGCACTTTTTCATCGTGCTTTTGTTGCCTCTAGCACTTCTGAAGGCCATACCATGGAACTGTTTGCCACCGTTTGATTACACGGGTTGCTCATGCCTGGACAGCACTGTGGTGGGTATTGCTGGTTGTGTTGCACATAATATGGCGAGTTTATGAAGTCTGAGGAGTTGTAGAATCCACAACATTGTAACTGGTGTAGACACAAAGACAGTTCATGTTATACAAAGCATCAGTGAAATGCTGTAGAAAAGATCTCATATTTAAATTTGCACAGCTGAGTTACACACTGTGGTCATTGTGGTATCCCACAGTCCAGTGACATCAGAATTTTTCCCATAGTCCTTCTTGATGTTCGCAACCGCTGCCGCGCCAAACTTGGTAAACAACTCGTCCGCCTAAGGTGCAAGCATCCACGTACTGAGAGGAAGCTAATTCAGCCACCAATATCCCGTTTGAAAAGGTTTCTCAGTTAACTTACCAAGGGTCTGAACACCAAGATCACCACTGCTCCTGCAACCTCTGCTATGAAGACCACCAGGATGATGATGAAGAACTAAGAAAAAGATCAGATTGTTGAAACATTTTATTGAAATTAATTTCTAAAATCAACATTTTCAATTTCCCTATATGATCTATCAGTCTACAGCCACATAAAGTGTGAGTTAACTTGATATGAACCTGATGTATGTCACTTTTGCGATAGTGGCAGAGGATAAATTCATATCTGTGTGGTCGTTGCGGATATTGTGAACTTTCACAATTTAATACATTAAAACCAACACAAGCGTCACCATTTTCACCATGTTTCCAGTCACATTTCCTTTGTTTGAGGTCTGATCACTCTTAATTACAGCATACTCTCGCCTCTTCTGGTTTAATGGCACACAACTAGAAATTTAACGCTTCCTCTTTATCTCAATGCACCCAGTTCCTAATATTCACAGATCTTGTGGGAATTCACTTAAAATTTGCACGAACTTTGGACAGAACGTCGAAACTCTGCTCGTGACAGCAAGTTTGCATGCAAAAATAGTTCTTAGGCTTAGTCTCCTTTTTGCCATGAGATAAGAAGATATCAGTCTTTTGTCCGTGTTGTGAATGTGAAGCTATCAACAGCAAGTAACTGGCCTAGCTTAGCACAAAGATATGAAATGGGGGTAAAACATAACCTAGCTCTGTCCAAAGTTAACACAACTGGCCTGCAGGAAATGAGGTGAAATAAAATATGTTGGGTTATGTAGCTGAAGAACTATTTATTTGACTTGTGGCGATTGCCAGGCAACCAGTGAAGACTCCGGGAAATAACATTATACTTTTCGCACAAGCGCTACAAAAATAATGAATAAGACATAATGTGTAAGTGAACTTTAGAGGGACTGACCTTGTCACTCTGGAACAGCCCTGCTAGCAGTTTCCCCCTGTTTCCAGTCTTTGTGCTAAGCTAAGATAAAACGCTGCTAGCTCTAGCTTCAAATCTATCTCATGTGTTTAATCTGGATTAAAACCATCATCTGTCCCTCAAGAAGTCTTGATGAACTTTATATATTGCTACACATTGTCAAGACAGCCACCTACCAGCAGCAGCATGCACTTGCTCTCTCTGATAGCTCCACAGCAGCCTAGAAAGCCGATGACGAGCAGGAGTGCTCCTAATGCAATCAGCAGGTATCCCACATTTAGCACCTGACTGAGTTCTGCTGGTGCATTTTCAATTTTCCCAAGAAAGCTGAGGATGGAACCGCTGTCCACCTTTACCCAGATGCCAACACCCAGGATGGCAGCACCCGCCAGCTGAGTGAGAGTGACGGGGAGACAGAAAGAGGGGAGAAATGGGGATTAAAGCTTTTTTTTAAGGATTAAAGGGTTTTTTTCTCACACAAAAAGGTCAGTTTACTTGTCATGGAGAATACTACTCAGCCTGTGAAATAGGTGTGCGCAACTAAGCAGGGAGGGTCTAATGAAAGATGAGCTGCATTTTGGGAATTGTAGCATCCAGCTTGACCCATATTCACTCTGCAACTCCAAATCTGACAATGTTTCTTTTAATCAGTATCTCACAACTCCAGCAACTTCACGGGACTGGAATATGAACTTGCTGGAGTTAACGCTGGAGAGCTGCGTCACGTTTCTGCAGATTATTGTACGTCTGTCACACACTGCAACCTGCTCTGCATGCGCACAGAAAAATAAAATCAGAGTTTGAAGAATCTGTGATTAAACTAGTAAAACTTACAAAGATGATGCCATTGAAAATAAACATCATGACTTTGAGGAATCCAAAACATCCCATTTTTGCTGCCGATTGTTTGACCTGGAGAGGAATAAAAGGGAGGATGAGAACATCGTTCAGCATCAGTCAAAAAGCATTTTGTTGCCAGCTCTCGTGTCAGTTTCACTCCTGTTGTTTTCGCACTGTGTCCAATTGTGTTTTTACAATTTTTTTATTCATCCATAATACCAATTAATAATAATAATACCAATTATTGGTAGCAACAATTTGTATACATCAGAGTCGCCGGCAGTAGTCATCTTTGTTGTGTCATCATGCAGCACTACCAATTAGGTGACAAATTAACTGTGCCGTATCCTCTGTGAGGTGGAAAGAGGAAAAACAGGTGAGGGGAAAACACCTGCCACTTTCCCAACTCCTCACCTTGTGCCCTTTGCAAACTTAATAACTTATCTTTCTCAAACACTCAGAGCGCCCTGAGCCTCTCTAAGGACGATCACAGTGCACATATGACCTTACAAGGGCACAGGGTGAGGCCTTTTGTTTAGGATTAATGCGACGATGAGTGAGGAAGCATGTCTTGCTGTATTTTCTGGGAAAGTATATCAACAGACATACAAATATGCAAATGAGGATATGAACGGAACTCAGGAGTTCCACCTTTACACTGCTGACATGGAAATGTTTCCTCTCTTTGCAGTTTGCCCTTTTCGTTGCATTTGAATTTAGAGCGTTTTACCACAGTACTCATAAACTTGACATGATATGGCTGAAGCAATACGGACACAGATGTTTCTAAAATGAGCAGAGACTCCAGTGTGTGTATTTGCATTGAAAACTCTTTGGCCAGCCAGCTGATCTAACACACACCGTACTCAGGGGTGAGCTGAGCTACGGTGCTAATATAAAAGCAGATACATTCTAACATAACAGCCCTTTTACTACTATCTATGTCTGTTGACACATGCACACACATATGACACACTCTATTTGGCGTGCTTTCAAATGCGCTCACTCAAGCATGTAACAGTCATCTTCTTTTATTATCATAGCTTAACAAACACACACACACACACACACACACACACACACACACACACACACACAGTATCCAATCTCCAGATCTCCTTCCTCCCACTTCCTTTTTACAACCGCTTCTTTTCTAAAGACACTTCAAGGATTGTCACTTCCAAATGTGAGTGTGTGTGTGTGTTCAGACCTCCCAGTTGGGGAACAGTGCCCTTTGTGTAGTGTGACAAAACAGACAAATTGTAATCCCCAACAACAATGACTGAGCAGAACCCTATTGTGTATAGCAACAGACTGCTTTCTGAGAATTGGGATATCCCTCGTGGCCTGCTCTTACTATTATTTCATATCTACTTCTCTGCTACAGCCATTACACTTATTTTCATATCCTAACACCTTCCGAAATATCCACTTAGACAATCATATCAAATAAACCCAAAACAGGAAGTGGCTCGTCATTTCATTAAGCCTGCCTCTGCTTGGAGAAAGCTGGTTGTCATCAAGTTAATGATACATTCGGGGGCCGAGATGCCGTCAGAAACACAACATGTGGTTGCCTTGACTCCCCGGACTCCCTCTATCATGTCACTCCTCCGAGTCAGTGATTGCACTAAGACACCCAGGAGTCAGCCTGGTGATGTATTAACAGGCTGGAGTCACATGCAAGTTTCAAAAGACACTTAAAGGATGCAGGGTGTACAAGCATTATGTTGTAGAACACAGGTTTACTGGTGTCATATTTAAAGCTGCGAGTTCAAGGCGCGAGCAGTTACATTGCCTGTAGTCGTTGGTCTTAGATCAACAAAACCTCTGAATCATCTCTCAGTGACCAGCTTCCATCCAAAACACAGACGGGTAAATCTCAAAGGACGCCATTGAGCAGAATAATTGCAGGCAGGTCTCAGGAGACAAAGGATCATTGTTGGATGGATCCCTCCCTATGTTGGTACGGAACTTTAAAACAGAACCAAACACTGTTAGCTGGCATGGAGCTAACATAAAACTTCAAATTAAAGTCAGTCAAGTCATTTCTTCAGCTTACCTCTAACAGGAAATATCCAAGGGCGCACTCTGAGGCTGGGTCACGGCTTCACTCTGGTGATGGAGGCTGCTGTTGTGGGAGAACGCAGAATGTGAGATAACAGGAGCACAGGAGTGTATTATTCCTCTCTCCTCTGAAAATGACCCACAATATACTCTCTGTCTCCCTGCTTCCCGTGGCTCCTGTTAGATGTGAAGAGCCTCTGAGTGACTTTTTCAGCTTTCTGCTTTTATTTTCAGGCTGATGGCTGGTTATAAGTACAGGGGAGGGAGGGGAGGGGGAGCAGGTGGGCGTGACCAGAGCAGCTGAGTAATAACACACATCACCATGGAGTTAGGCTGGTCATCCCTGAGGGAGGGAGTGGAGGAGGGAGAGAGAACACCTGTACGCAGTCACACCAGCCTTTTTTTAACCACACATACTGCATGTGCCCCTGTTCCAAGGTGTTAATTTGAACAGGGTTTGTAAATATGACAAACTAATGTGAGCATTTATGTTTGCAACCATTTATATTAGTAATTAATCACTGCACTCAAACCTCTATGTCCTTAGGGGATTCTGGATAAAGTTGAATATGCATAGCTTTATTTTTATCTTTCCATCCACAGAGTATATGATCTGTTGCATCTTAGTTTAAGATCCAACCACTGCACTACTGTTAAACAGCTCTCATTAGAGTAAACTTAAACAGTGATTCAGCCTAAACTGTTTTTTCTCAGGAGTTCCACATGTGTCGATCCTGGGACCACTGTCTTTTTTATTCAGTTCAGTTCAGTTTTATTTGTATAGCACCAAATTACAACAGAGTTTATGTCAGGGCACTTTGCATAGAGAACAGGTCCAGAGTGATCTCTTTATATTAAATACACCCAGCAGTTCTCACCATGAGCAAACGCTTGGTGACAGCTACAAGGAAAAACTTCCTCTTAACAGGCAGAAACCCTGAACAGAGCCTGGCCCTATGTGGGTGGCTGTTTGTCTTGACCAGGAAAGAGAGAGACAGACAGATGGAGAGCAGGATAGACAGACAGTGGGTTAGGGTGAGGACTGAGGGGTCTGCGGTCACAGATCCAGATTACATGTGTTGAGAGCGACGGGAGTAAGAGGAGAGAAACGAGAAAGCACAAAACTTCAGGAGGGAGATGTCCAGTTGTTACCACGCATTAATGGGAAAAGGAGGAGTACAGATGGAGAGGAGGAGAGATCACTGACATGTTACATTAATCGATATTTCGATATTAACGGAGGATCCAGCGAGTACCGATGAAATCTCCATTTTTCAGAATACTTCAAGCACTTTGGGCATGTCAACACAAAGAGTTCGAAACGTCACCACCTATGACACCTGACTTGTGTGCATCCATGACCACTCGTGCTGGGGGGGGGGGTGAGTATAATGCTTTCTTTGAAAAGCACTGAGGCAAATGAGAGGACGTCTCGAGTTCATTGAAAAGCAGAAGCCTTGTGTATATGCAAACATGTTACTCCAGTACTCAAATCAATGAATCAAACACAAATACTCCCTTTAGACCATGATGGACTTGCTTCATGTTACACTGCTGGCTGACTACAATCCAGTCAGACCTGTTAGGCAGTCTGGTTTTCTAAAGTCCATATCTGTGTGTGGTTTATGCCTGTGGGCTGGATAAATGGATTAATTGTCACATTTTAAATGACTGCATTAGTACGTGCATTGCTGTAGGTATGTAACCTTGCTCCTCAGATTGTGACCTCACATTTGACAGTGACAGTTGCTTTATGTGACTTTTACAGCCCCTTTAAAGATAAAAAAAAAGAACGCAGAGAGACAAACAGGTGGAAATCACTAACTAAAGCGCAAAATAAGCAGGATTCGCAGCAGCAGAATGTTGATGACCAATCACATTTTCAAACTGTCAAAATCTCTTTGAGTATAATAGATTAAAAACTATAATTAAACTCCTAATCATATCTTATTACCGTATTCTTGTGACCTGAGGATGAACTGATTTCCCCCATGTTAAACCTTGTATTTACACAAACGTCCACATTCATCTGAATGAAAGGCTCCAGCATCTGTGAGGTAATTATATGACTAGGTGTCATAACACTTATGCTTTTCATGCCTTTTCTTACTATTTATGCACACCCACACTTTGTCACTAACACACACAGACACACACACACACACCCTTGAGGCATGAACACGCTGCATAATATTAACCAACTGTGTCTTTCATAAAAGGATACAATACAAATACGAGACATTTTCACATATTTTAGTGATTCATCAGTTGACCAAACTGACAGGAGAGAGGGAAAAAGTGCATTTGTTTAGAAACTAAAATACAGACATGACAGATGAAAGGAACACGAGAGGACCTGAACTTTCCTGAGATACTGTCACATTAAACTCGCATGATTCTCATCGGTGTCCGTGAGTCAGGACACTGGCGAAAAACAGATTTTGGGAAAATATTAGACTCAAGACTGTTGGCCCACACAACAGATGCTCAATTTTAGAAGAGGCTGAAATGAAAGAGCCAACATTTGTGCGAGCACAAGCAGCGTCACGCAACACACGAAAGGCTCTGAGTACTGCAAAGTTAACACACACAGAGGATGTAGTGATATCTTAACATAGACTCGCCACACTGCTATGTCACAGACAACCTTTCATGGTCTATTAATGCTCTGGGCACTCCCATTTAAGTCCATTTTTAATGGATCATAACAGTGTTTTGCATGTTTTAAGCCATTAGACACATGTGCCTGCTGCATCCCTGCAGAACAGGCCTCAGACATGTTTCCTCTGATAGAAATATTTTATATTAAACTGGACTGGACTGTTCGCCGAACCCCCAGGTCACCCTATTGCTTTATTGGTAGTCATATTTTAGAAGAAGTGTGTTTCACTTTTGATATCATAAATAAAAAAGGTTTTTAGGATCCAATAAGTGGCAGGATGCTATCCACTAGCTGCTAACATCAGCCTCACTCTGATGTAGAAGCATCCCAGGCAGGCTCCCACACAGTGGATGTGCTATAATGAACATGGCTTTCTTTAACATGACCAACAACACCATGAACTAACGCAGTAGGACAAGCTGCTGCAACTGGATGAAACGACGGGTTACTTTCAAAGGTAGTTGGCAAGTAAGACAACCATGCTAATGTTTTGTTTGTTACATTAGAGCAGATAAACGCACTGTCTAATCCATCCCCTCCATTTGTGCTGGGACTAGTAATGGCTGTTAAGCTAAGAGCTGGGGGGAGGGGTTCAGCGGACGGTCAATTGGACATCATTAATCAACACTGGATTAAGCTTTTATTCTCCCCGTTGTACCAAATGTGTTCCAAACTCCTGCACCGTGAAACAGCTTGTGTCCCGCACAGCTGTCAGACTGGCCCGCTTCATCCTCTGCTTGTGTGGTTCACATGTTCCGAGGATCCTGGACATGAGAGGCAAGACAACCACATCTTAGGGAAGTCTGTCTCCTCACCGGGATGCCTTCCTGTGGCCGTCCACGGGCCAGCCTGTCCTCATTTCGGTCCCGTCACCAGTGTCTGGACGCGTCAGGTTGCCTGCTTCTCTGGGTGGCTCTTGAGCTTGTGGAACTTAACGCTGTCCAGCTTCTCGAACCGTTTCTCACAGAACTCGCAGGTGAAGTTGTAGTGGGCCTCTGGAGTGTGTTTCTTCATGTGCCAGTTGAGGGACGCGCGCTGGCGACACTGGTAGCCACAGATTTCGCATCTGGCAGATGACGGGGTGGGGAAGAAGAGGGAAAGAATAGAGAGGAGTGTTGATTGTGTAGACCATTATGCTTGATTACGGTTATGAGATCTGTTTTTTCCGTTGATAACGTACTGGAGCGGTGTTTCTCCTGTGTGAGTCCGCCGGTGAACCTCCAGGTGATTCTTCCGCTTAAACGACTTTCCGCACGTCTCACAGATGAAATCTCGGACCCCTGTAAAAGGACGTGGTTACTTTCGCGTGGGGCGGTTACGAAGACGACATTCAGATATGTTGAGCGCGACTCTGCGAGCTCACCTGAATGGATGATCATGTGGCGGTGCAGGTGGTTTGACAGGTAGAACTTTTTCCCACAGCCTGGGTGGGGGCACACTTTGGTCCTCCCTTTCCTGTGGACTAAGTTGACGTGATTCTAGCGAGAGAGGGAGGCGAATCAGAAAGATTGCTTGTTTTCATCTTCAGCTAAACAAACTGAAGCTGAAATGTGAAGTCTGAATGAAAAACACAAGCTGTTGGTTTTACCTGAAAGCTGCTAATGGCTACGTAGACTTGACTGCAGCCTTCGTACGGACAGTGGAACATCTTGAGCATCCCGTCCGCCTCAATGACGGGGCCTCGCCTGTTTCTCTTTGACCTGACGCTGCCAAAACAGACGTTCCAGACTTAGCTCACAATGACAAGTGGATACTAAGTGGAGCAGATCTCTGCTGGGCTCCTGGACTTGGTGTGTAGACCACTAACCTGCTCAGACTCCGCTGCAGCTCTCTGTCACTCCCCAGCTCCAGAGCATCAGCAGTGGGCTGCAGCAGCTGCTTGTCACTCAGACCTGCAGAGGAACAGTATGCAAACCCATTACAAACTGACTCATACTGGTATAGGCAGAAGCACTGTTTGTAATGGAGTGTCCCATGGGTTACTTCTTCTTTAGCGCAGGATATCAGTATCTGACTTTCACGACCCAACACTTCTTTTAACTTTATTCACACAATACATCCTACAGCGCCTACAACTGTGCTGTGTAAAATAGGACAGGTTAAGATAATATCAGTGTGATGTCAGTGCGAACGTGCTTTTTGCGGGAAGACCTTTGCAACACAGACTCCTCATCCAACGGCAGCACTGTAACATTAAAGTTCACCTGCAAAATGTCGAGACAGATGCGAGACAGATGTCTGAACTAGATGCAAAGCAGCTCTGCCCACCTCACTGACCGCAACAAGCCGTCATATCGGTGACTTAAACCACAGGCTGCAGCTTTATTTCATATCTGAGCAGCTCACACACACGTTAGCAGAGAGAGTGGGTTTCACACACACACAGAGCAGCAACAAATGCAGTAGCAGCTCTGTGTGTAGCGCACCTGTCATGGAGTCCTCATCGTCCGGCGTTCTGAGTTTCGAGTCGGACGCGCAAACTTGGTTGTAGGTGACCCCCCCGATGACGGTGCAGGTGACTTCCTCTATGTTTCCACCGCCCATGTTGAGCTGGATGCCCTCTGATGCCAGGGCCTCGTAGCTGGGGCCGGTGATGATGATCAACTGGGGACGGATAAAAGATGGAAACACCACAGTAAGAAAAGAAATAACACACTCGTTGGTGTGTGTCAGCGCCAGTGCAGGGTGCTCGGCCCCCCCCACCTGTGAGCCTTCCAAAGCGCTCCTCTGATCAGGGATCTCACAGCTGGTCACCACCGTCTGCAGAGTCTGAGGGTCAAACAGCTCGCTCTGCTCCTGCATGGGCGGTGGGACCGACAGCTCCGGCTGAGCTCCCAAAGCGACTGAGCCACTCAGGCTCTGTGAGAGCACCGAGTCCTCGTCCGTCTTCTCCAGTTTATCAGCCAAGGACGCTGTCGAGGTGACACACTCATAACCGCGCGGTACAGTCCCAAGCTCTTCCTCTCCTCTGTCTCCAACTCGCCTCTGATCCTCAGCCTCTTCAGCCTCCTCCTCTGAGGGGATGGAGTGAAATGCTGCGGTGGGGGAGTCTTGCTGTCGCTCCATGACCATATCCATCTCCCAGGAAGGCGGAGCGGTCAGTGCAACATCCTTGGACGAGCCCTCCATACTGGTCTGGTGGTTCAAGGTTACAGCCTGATCTACTGGACTCAGGGTGGAGTGTTGAACCTCAGAAACATCCACATTTTCTTCAACATCTAGAGTAAAGCAGAAAAATTACATGAGCTTTCTCATTAAAGAATTCAGATGTACCAGGAATAAAGTGATCATTCTGCACCTTTGAACTGTTTGTGAGCCTCCTTTCTCCTCCTCCTGCTCACTCCGCCTTTAGCCACGGGCACGTCTGTTTTCGCTGCGCCCTCTCCATCGCTGTCTCTGCTCACGTCCGCTTCGAGCTCGGAGTCACTTGCCTCCCTCGGTGGTGAGAAAAGGTACTGCACAAACGAGTGGTTCGAGTCACACTGCCAGATGGCGGCGGTGGAGAAGTTGGGCTGTGGCTCCAGAGCTCTGAGCTGGGGCTCGTGAGGGCAGGAGTGGGAGTGCTCCTGGTACCAACACACCAGGCTGTGGAGGCTGGACACTCGCTCCTTCCTGCCTGGAATAACAACAACAGGTTTAAGAGGATTATACAAAGAAACCCCCCCACAATGTACAGAATACTCATCGATGGAAACCCATTTCTCTTGAGAGAAGGAAAAAAGTTAAGACTGAATATTAATATTAATGATAAGTTGAAATGATATGTCATTGAATCATAGTTGTGATAAATATAATTATTCATGAGTTCATAAGTCAGACGTTTGGATTTTAAAGCTATATGAAGATATATTGATTAAGAATTTGGGCTTTCTGAGTTGAACAGGATTTTCAGCTGTTCCTCTTGGACTTCAACTTTGAAAGGGGTGAAAAATGTGATTCTCCGTTTTCTACAGTCCAATATTTTAGCCACGAGCAAAGGTATCCAACTGATTGTCACGTAAGAAAAAGAAACACAGCAAAACCTCAAACACAAGGTCTGAACATGGCGAAATCTGTCAAGTGAAGCAATTTTCAAAACTGTTAGAGATTCAACAAGTAGTTAGATCTAATTCTTATGAAATAAGATTAGAAATAATAAGAAGTTAGAGCAGAATTTAATTAGTCCAACATTGCAAAATTGAAAAGAAGCGTAAAGCTTTTCAATTCGCCAAACCAACAAACATTGAAACTCATAATTTAACCTAATTCTGCAATCTCAATATTTGATTTATTAGAAAGAAATAGAAAGAAAACTTGATATTCAGGAGAAACTGACTGAGCCACAGGTTTGTACTAAAGGTTGACAGACAGTGGATTTTTAACCCCCCCCCCACCCCCACGGCTCAGTTTATAAGAATTTGTACATTTTCAGATTTGTGGCAAACTAAAAGGAACAGTTAAATCTACAAAGATTTGCCAGAACCAAGAAACATGCCCACATAACTCCTGTTTCAGCCTCCTTAAAGTGGCTCCCAGCTTGTTTCAGAGTAGAATTTAATATTTTGCTGCACCCCCCATCAATCAGTGCGACTGATTGAGCAATACACCATTCGTCATTGGCGAAACCCACCTTTTTTCTGTTTTACGGAGACTTCTGGGCCAATCTTCTTCCTGAAATGCAAAACACATTAGTTTGAACAAATAATAATAATAATAATAATAACAATAATAACAACAATAATAACAATAATAATAATAATGACAGTTGGCTCAGTCTGTTAGAGGTCATTACAGGCACTGTTCTGTCTGTTTTTACCCGCAGTATTTCTGCTGGTATCTTTCTCCATAGGTGGAGTTGAGCAGGATCAGGTACTCTGCCAGTCCGGCATCACTCAGGCTGGTCCGCCGGCGGAGCTCACTCCACAGCTTGTGCGACTCTCCCAGGTATACCCTCCTCACGTCGTACTTCTTACGGGATTCAAGGCGCCTCTGGGCTCGGTCGGAGTCCGTAAGCCTGGGTCGACCTCTGCAGCGCCTCAAAATACCTTTCCCTTGGTCCCTAGCTTGCCCAGCGTCCAGGGGAACCTCCAACTCTGCCAGGCTATGCGCCATCTTGGCCACAGCAGCTGATGTTTGTGATTACCCGGCATCCCGGAAGTTGCCGGACCTAACAGGAAGCACTGATACAGACGCCTTTTCTGCTCGTCTCCCCACACGGTAGGCTCGTGAACTTTGCCCAAAACAGTCGCAAACACAGTCGTTCATCATATGTGCAAATCTATGTCGAAATACGTAGAGGAATACTCACTTTGTACAACAAGAACGACAGCGGAACCATACCACTCACTACGTATTTCCCACTCGGGAAGCAGCAACACGAACACCAACGCTGAAAATGTAAACAGACGCGGGAAACTTTAGCGTGAAGGTCGGTATCAAACGACGCACTTAGAGAAATAGCGTGTAATATCAGAGCGGCGGCTATGGCAGACATTTTAACGCTCGTGTTTCGAACTTTTACGTCGCAAACGGATATGAGGAAGGAGCTGAAAGCGTTTCCTCCTTCAGCGACAACCTGCGGCACGCTGCTGGTGGGGGACCACAGCATCAGCCGCTCCGTGCTGCTGCTGGCGGCCGTGACAGCTGCTTCAGAGATGGGGATGAAAGTGATGTTCTACACCCAAACAAAGATCCAAAGCCTCCCAGTGTCTCTGCAAAAATGTGTTCCCAGCCTGAGCCCAGAAAGTCTGAAGGTACAGATCAGTCCCCCCGGTGACTTTCCCTATATAAAGAGCTTATCGTAGTAACTAATGGATTTATATATGACTAACTAATCATTTAATAATCATAAGGTTGAGCTGCAGGGCACGTGAGCCACAATCGTTTTATTTACTTGTAAATGCCTTTTTATCAAGGGTGTATCAATATTTGTAATTGATTCCTTATAAAAAAGTGAAAACCCCATAAACATTTATTCATAACTTGAATATAAACAAATCACCAGCAAAACAAAATTTATCTTCTCATCTGCATTCCCATCATCTTCTCAGAATTTATCCTCTCTGGCTGTATTATGGTGAACAATAAAGCCACCAGTTTCAGCTCTAATAAAACTTTACCCCAAGAGGAAGTGGAAACGTTTCTTATTCCTTAAATATATCATAGTTTCATAAGCACGAGGGTTGTGCGTAGTTCTTTGTGCATGTTATAAGAAATTAATAAACATTCTTTCTTAAATGAGAACAAACTGAGAGCACTGATAAGAAGTGCTGTCAGATAGTTGGATCTCTTATCATAGTATGTCAGATAGGACCACGCTGAGCAGAAAACAGCATGGTAACAGTGGTGCTTGGTTTTGAGTCTTTGCCATATACAGTAGTAAACAGAATGTGCGTTAGATTGATGATATGGGACTCTGAGCTGCCTCCTTCTCTCTGCCAGTTTCATTTCTTCTGCCTCTCTCTCTCTCTCTTTTATAAGAAAATCAAGTTTTCCTACCCCAGGACAGTGGAGGAGCTGCTGCAGCAGGTGGCCAGCCTTCACGAGCCCACCAACACGTCTCCCACACCTCCCTCACTGATCATTGTCGACAGCATGGAGGCCTTCCTCTGTGGCGCTGGAGGTGGGAGCCACAGCGGATTTCACGCAGGAGAGCAGTCCTGTGCTGCACACCTGTCTGCGCTGCTCTGCGACAGTGCGGCCTTTCTCACCCAGCTCCTAACACAGCGCTCCTCGAGCCTGACCCCCTGCCGTCTCATCGCCTCCTTCCAGTCAGAAGCGGACACTGGACAAGCTTGCGGGGAGGTCTCGACCTCAGATGCCATCCTTGATGTTCTTGATCGCTATTTCCAGGTTCGCTGTACTCTGGACCGAGACGGGAGCTATGAAGCTGCAGCAGCTGGACTACAGGAGGTGTGGCACCTTTACCTTTCTGGGTTGGGCATCACAGAGGCCTCTAGTACCAAAAATTGTGAGGATAAGCCAGGGGTAGCTAAAGAGTGGAAGCTGTTAATCTTCCCGGATGGTTTGATGGAGTTTAAGTTGGCTTGACAATGTGTGACTCAAAGGCTGGAGGAGTTGAGGGTCACTTTGTTCACACAGAACAGTTTTATTCTGAGAAAATACTCATTTCTAAGCACCTCTCACCTTTCGAGTTAAGTGCAATTATACTTTCATCAGTGCCCCTCCATCCATTCAGCCGAGCCTTGCTCATCTTTGCTTTGACGGTCACGTCTCCTCTGGTTTTGTGATAAAACCACTATTTCATCAAACCTTATTGCCTTAGGGTATTGTAACATGGTGTAAGTGCTGTCTTTGCCTTTTAAAGGCTGCATCACAGTAAAGTGATGTGGTTTTGTGACTGTTTTAGATATTTGGCCTCATCCACTTAGACACTATATCCAGGCTATTAATCAACAGGACCACAGTGGTTGTAGATGTAACGTTTAATGAGTGAAAATGTTACATTTCGTGGATAAATGTCAAAGACATGAGTAAAACCTTACACACAATTGCATAGACATTGAGAAATTGGACTATTCCAGTGGTTGCCAACATCTTTGGATCAAGACCAGGTAAAACTAAGTTTAGTCTACTTGAAATTACACTGCTCGTTAAAATAGACAAATATTTTGTAAAGCGTATTAATGTGTATATTTATTCACATTCCCTTGATCATCTTGTTAACCCCTAAGCTGCAGCTCTATAAGGGGCCTTGTCCCTTGGGTTGAGAACCACTGGTTTACAAAACTGGAGTGATTAACATGTGTGAGATGTTCAAGCAGCTGATATCAGTATTTTACAAATCGGAAAACAATATCAAAAATACATATTTTAAAAAACAATAAGATAATATTATCAATATAAAGTCATATTCTGAATATGTCTGAAATGGACATATCATTCTACATCTAATTTAACTTCTAATTAGGGAAATATATGTTATATATAATAAAAGCCAAAATAATATCTGATCCACAAGTGTGAAACAACTTGAAAAAGTAACATGTTCTTTTTATCATGGTTGATAAATTATTAATTGCTGTTCTGTTGATTGCGGCAGTCTGTAAGAGACGGCCAGGTGGTTCTGAGGGGTTTGAGCTTTATGCCTTTGTTTCCTTTTTGTGTCACGCTATGATATTCATGTCACTAATCAGTTATGTTTAAAAATGTAGTTACATACATTTGTAGTCAAACAATTTAAGTTTCTAACAGAAATGACAAGCTTAAGACATACTGTACACGCTCTGCTCTCAAGATGGCAGCAGAGGCACTTAAAAGCAACTACAGTTACGTGAGAATGAACACTGCCTCAGACACGTACTGCAAAGCCTACAGTAGTAGTCATTTTATTTCCTTTGTTCCAGGATTCAGTGTTATGGAAATGGCAACAACTTAATGATTTGACTCTCGTGTGAAACAACTGTGATAAAATACAAAGAGGATCATAAACTATTTACAGTTACAGTGAGTTTCTTATTTTGATTTGGAAATGACATTGACAAGTGAAAAGTGTGACTTAAAGTACGAGGCTGATGTCGCTCTGTATGTTTTTCTTACTATAAACAAATCGCCAAACCAACAAAGTGTTTATCCGTTTATCAGTACTTTTGTACTTTTCGTACCCAGGCTCTGGCAGTGAATCCCAAACCAATTGTGTCCTTACTACAGACGTAACAGGGTCTTAAAGCAATGCCTTTCAATTCCTGTGACATCTGAACTCAGCAAAGAGCACCACTGTGCCGAATGCCTGATGCTGTGACGCATGCCTGCTTTCGTTCAAGGGTGCTCCTGTATGAGAAAGTACACAGTCAGATGTATCACAGCTTTCAGAAGAATCTGAATTTCCTGTTTGCATATTAAGCCTTGACAAGAACATTATTTACAAGTAAGAAACTTGTAACGCTGCTATGACATGAATGAAGCAACTGCAGCCTGACAGGGATGTGATTATGGCTATAGATGAAAATGGAGGTCTCTGGGTTAGACAAATAAGCTGTATCAGGCTTTGGCTACACAGAACCACAGTCAGGGGGATTAATTCATAGGTTTCATAGAATATAAAATATAACCAGCCCCGTCCTTTAAGACAGGGGTTTTCTACATTTTAATGATGGATGTGAATTTAGGTAGAAAACGTATGATTGATGGCCACGCGGGAA
The DNA here is from genome assembly GCA_008933995.1 of Datnioides undecimradiatus. Classification (NCBI taxonomy): domain Eukaryota; kingdom Metazoa; phylum Chordata; class Actinopteri; order Lobotiformes; family Datnioididae; genus Datnioides; species Datnioides undecimradiatus. The sequence continues at coordinate 3,725,606 of WARS01000048.1, forward strand.
ACTCACGAACTGATGAAGCATATCGCTTTTTCGTCCGCCACCGTCAGACAAATGAAAAGTTTATCTGTTTTTCCTGAAACCTCCTTTTCTGCACAACCATACCGTTTTTCCCCCCATGGTGTCTTTTCCATTTCACTTCTGCATTAAACTGCAAAGTCGTCAACTAAAATAATGCAATAGCGTTGATAACAGACTGCACTTTGAGAACCTCTGCTTTGAGGCACGTCAGAGGAACAAGGAAAGAGCATTGGTTCCTGTTGTTGACACTCCATTCCAGGATGTGTACTTTGTATTTTAACCTAACAGCCATTCCTTCATTTAAACTTATAAAGTTAGACAGCATTTATCTCATATAAGCGTATATCTCTATGGAAACATGGAGTGACTTGATTTTTTTAGTAAATTATATAAAAAACAAATCCTGATCTGATTTGCAGGACGTATACTTACAGATCAGCATGCAGACCTTTGCACTGAATATCAGTATTTGGTGTAGACCACAGCTGCCATGTTTGTGTAGTGGTACTGTCCTGTACATTTGTACTCAGAAAAAGCAGGAATGATATATGTACGTCAGCTGGACTTTTCTTTCTGAGTCCTTTAGCTTACACTTTGGTATCAGTCAGCTGCCGAATCTTTGGTACGCCTTTCTCAACAGTTACAGAAAGGCTATGTAGCTCTGGGTGAATGTCCACATAACCTGCAACCAGCCTGTTAAAAGGCTCAGTCCATGTGCAGCCTGTCCAGCTTCAGCCCTTCTCAGCCATCATCCGGGACAGGGTACTGCCTCGACGGGAAAGGTCTCCTATGAGCTGGGATCTCGTTCTTGTACTCATTGGCGTAAACAGCCACTTTTCCAATGTCGTCTGCTCTGCTCATGGGGCTGTAATCCATAGAGACCCCAGAGTCTGCCACTGCCATGTAGGTGTACGCGGGCCCTTTTGGCATCCAGGCATGGTGTGGGTATTCAAAGCTAGACTGTGATGAAAGGCGACCTGAACCGGAGCTCTGCTGCACAGATCCCAAGTCAGAGTGAGATTCACACAACGCTGTCTTTCTGGAGGCAAAAAGCACCTCAAGGGGTAAGGCCTCCTCGAGGATGTCATCCAGGTGATCATCATCACCGCGGTTGTTGGTATTGAGGGTTACATAGGCATCTTGAGACTCAAGCAGAGAGGACTGCGAGCATGGAACGGGGTTCTGGTGGAGTGCGCGTAGGCGGTCCATCAGCCAGTGGTCATGTGGTGTGCCTCTCCATCCCGCTGCCAATGGCGAATTGGCTCTTTGCAACAGCTCCCTCTCGTCCAGCCCTTTATCTACATCTTTGTCCTCCTTTCTGCCTGTGGTCAGAACTCTTGAGGCCTTGGGTGGCAGAGGCGGGGATGGCAGTGTGGGGCAAAGGTTGAGTTCTGACAGGACTTCCAGGGGAGAGGGGCACTCTTCTGAGTTGAAAAAAGCTGCAGCCAACCACAAGCCTCCGTTGGTCTGCCCCAGCCATTCCTGTATGATGACACAACAAGCGATTGTGAAAACTTTCTAAAAATGTCTGGCTTTGACTTGACCTTTTCTAAGAGGGAACTCCCAAACTTTCCCTGTTACACCACAAGGTTGACATTTGCTGTTTAGAGTGAAATGTCTCGCCAACTATTGGATGGGTTGCCCTGGTTAGTTTATATGTTCATGTCTCCCTAAGGAGGAATTGTAATAACTTTAGTGTACTCTTCTTTAGTGTCTATCTAATTAACTAAAGAAATCATGCTAACACGCTAAACTAAATGAGCAAACACCATGGTAAAGATTATACCGGAGTGTGCAGTGTGCTGACGTTAGCATTAAGCACAAAGAGCCCCGAGCAAGGCAGTACATTTGCCTCCATCTTACCTGAAAGTCCCCACCGTAAATGGTAAAAAGGCCTTGAAACTTGCTGTCAGGAGTTGGAATAGTTGGCCAGATCTTCTTTACAAGGTACCTGGAAAAAAAAACACAGATGCTGAATAATTCTCTGTTGGCTGTTTTTCACTGATTAGTACTGTACAGTACTGACAGCTCTGAGTTTCCTGACTGACCTGCGGTGTGACAGGAGCATAGTAAGAGACAGCCCAATGAGGACGAAAGAGATGACAAGAGTCAGGGACAAGATGAGTAGGTCAAGTTCTGGAGGAAGCACAGAATGATCAACAGTCATCGCAAAACACTTGGAACAAAACTTGGCAAAAGAAATAAAGCAAGTGCGTGTTGGATCTTCGCATGTACATTAAAGGGACAGTACTACAATCAAGAGTTACCTTTGCTGCTGGGAATATGTGAAACATTTTCATCTGCCTACCTGCTGGCAGTGTTTCCACGAACTGCGGGTCACTCCAGGCACTCCAGTAGCCATTGTAGCTAATCCCGTCCAGCTTTACACGGACTTGTACCTTGTACTTTCTGCCAGGCTGCAGACTTCTCAGGATCAACTTTGAGCTGGCTCGCGCTACCTCTACCTACAAAACAGTCCTCAGCTCGTCAATGAAGCTTCATATATTCCCCTACAATTCAACATACTTGCAGCTTTTTCAGCCTTGGTAGGTGAACGCCATACATGACAATTAAATAACCATCTTACCTGTGTCTGGTGGCTGTCCACCGCAGTGTAGCTGACCTCATACATCATGCTGTCATCCATGTACTTGAGAGGGGGAGGCACCCAACTGACATTCAGCTGACCTTGCCGACCGGTGCTGCTCACTGTAACGTTTGCCGGAGGGTCCAGAAGAACTGTAAAGCAGATAGACATTATTGCATCTTGTTAGAGAGGATTTTCAGTCCAGACAGTCGAGTTGAGGCAAACAGTCAGGCGTTACCCTTTAAGTTGATATGGTGATCATGGTGTGTTCCTGTCCACTTGACGGATGTAAATACCATTTAGACCTATTTTTTTTAGCTGCTAAATGCTCCACTAAGATGACCAGCTAGTCTCTGATTTTGTCTGTCCGCTGTGTTGGTACTCGCCAGATAGTGAACCCTTTTTAGACCTTTTTATCAGAAATAGTTGCCAGTTGCAAGTAAAGCAGTAAAGCTTCAAGCTGTAAAACCAAAATGGTAAAAATGTAGAGCTGAGGGGAAGTGCCGATTCGGGTGCTAATTTTCTGTGAGTTGTCACTATGAGCTACCGCTTTGTCACTGAAGGACAGCGAAAATGAATATAATCGATCGTTCTCACACACGCCTTTCATATGCGCTCCTCTAACTGTACTCTTTCTATGAAGTGGCACCGTTTGCAGTGTGATAACTTACAGAAAAGTTCGATGAGAAGGGTGCGATTGTAGATCAGTCGTCCTTCTCGATGAACTTCGATGTCCATTTGGACAAACATCTGGGTTCCGATCAGATGGCAGATGAACAGCTTCTTCCTACCTGCGCCAGGGAGGGTTGTCAGTGGGCACCTGCTGCTGTTTTCATTTCTGTTCGGGACAAAGGAGGACAGAAACACTGTGGGTTCACAGGGCAGATTTTTTTTCTGGAGTGAGATACTAGGAATTCTGACATGACAGTTTGCTGAATACGACTATTTTTATGCACCTAGGCTGACTTTTGACCTTTTATTGAATATAAAGTTCCAACAACAGGCCATAAAAACTGTTTTTAACTGTTATTTAGTTGCCTGGTTTATGAACCTTTATTTGTAGCCTATTGGTTGCAATAGAAAAAAAGTAAGACAGACATCACATGGCCCTGTGTTATATGGTGACTTACTGGTAGGTGTATGTGAAGGTGTACTGGTCCACAGAGCCAGCCTTCTCCTCATCTTCCTCCCAAAAGCACGTGAGGTCTTTCCTGCCTTCAGCAAAGCACTTGGGGTTTTCTGGTTCCTCTTTCAACATCATAGACACTGAAAAGATGAAGTTACAGCGGCGACAGACAAGCGTGAGACGCTTTATTTGGTTTAATCTTCAACTTTTATTGCTCATCATAGATATGAAATCCAATTACATATATTGGAAGCAACAATAGTTTAGCCGACAAACTGATTGAGGCTATTTGGAAATATACCAAACTTTTATTTCATTTATTATATCTTTTTGTTTTCCTGTCACTGAAGGTAAGAGAGGATCGACTGAAAATGAATCCTACCTTTTTTATCGAAATACCGCGAGCCCTGGACGATGGACGGTGTCAGTGTGGCGCCGAATATCGCGTAAAGCGCCAACAATCGGCTCAGGTGATAGCATATCATCCTTTTGTCTACTCTGTGAACAGAAAGACTTTGGCCTTCTGTTGTCCGCCTGCATACCTAGAGAACAACCTGTCTCAAACGCGTCTGCTGCGGCTCTCGCAGGGGGAGGCTTGTTTTTTGTTTAGATACCATGGATAGCGCAACGCGGTTACGCGCCTGCCTGTGAGTGATAAGAGCCGAGCTGTTTACACTCTCTCAAAGTCACTGAAGAAGAGGTGGGGCAAGATCAGACGTACAAAACGTTTTACTGTCTTGTTGAGGGGCGGTTATCACGCGCTCATTGATGTTTACGAGTTCTACCAGTGGTGAGTTAGGAAGAGCGCGTGACTTGTACCGTGCGTAAAAGCGCGCAGACATAGATAGATAGATAGATAGATAGATAGATAGATAGATAGATAGATACTGTGTTATGGTGGTGGAGGAAAAGAGGAATACAAATAATATAAATAATACAAATAATATACAGATAATACAGGTTTTGAATTATTTTATCGGGTATATCCTGTATCGTGGCTGAGCTCCAGGAGCTGACCCCTTTCAGGATGCGATTTGAGGGGGCGGAACCCAGCTCCTGTTTGGCCCCAGGCAGGCCACTTTAATCCCTGCATGTGCCCAAGTAACGGAAACCGCAGAGTACTCACACACCTAAGAAGCGGACCTAAACGGTTTCTTATCTGCTTTCTGCACTCACATGTTTTCTTCGTTCGACCAGCATTATCAGAGCTGCAGACGCCCCTGTTTCTTCACTCATGATAAGTGGGGGGGGGGGGGGGGGGGGCCCATCCCCATCAGTTTATATGCAATTAAGCGCATCTTTACATCACTCGAAAGGGGGGAAAGAACGCCTGATCCCCAGTGAAGCGGGTGCTGGTGTAAAGAGATGCTGCATTTGAGTCACATGACGACATTTGGCCCCAGATGTGACATCTTTGAAGTCGCTAAGTTAAAATTCAACTTCACATCCACAGCCAGAATAGTGAAAGTTAAACTCTGGTTCAGTTTCAGGCCCTGCACAGGAAAGGTAGCTGTCTCTTACTGACCAGGGTGGCAGGAAGAGGAGTATGAGGTAATCTGTATTGCTGTGGATGGCAGACTGCGTTTTTTTTGTGAAAAGAACTGTGGCCTGATGTTTTGGGGTTAGGAGAGAGGATGCCTGGTTATAAATTACACTGTCAAACAGCACCCAGGGACACTGCACCCCTGGACACTTTGTGACTGATTTTAAAATGCATCTGAAGAAATTGATTGGAAATTACACTCCCCCTTTTGTAATGAATATATTCTTTATTTTCCATATACACACACTTCAACACATTCAATTTATTCTAGTTTATAAAAGTTTAGCACATTCAGTATGTATCAAGCAGCAGCCACCTTTGTAAGCTCCTTTGTAAGCAGGTATAATGCGTTCTCTGATGCCTATGCATTCCATTGAAATACACTGCAAACCTGCGCGGTGCGCGGCACACACAAGCTGTAATTTAAATGTAGTGTTATGAGTTAGCGACCTTGCGCAGAGCTACATTGTTAAGGGGAGAGTGAAATGTTGAGCAGATGACATGATAATATCAGCTATTTCATATCTGTATATCGCTATACAGCAGCAGACACTGGCAGGAGAGATAGCTGACCACAGGCTGCACAATGGCGGGGGCGTGAGCTGACCACCGGTCGTGACCTGACCCCCTGCGCCCTCACCACCTCCTGGGCTGCGTGGAGCGGCAAGTGTTGGCTCTGGGATGGCAGCGTGAGGCTTCCATCGTGGTGCAGAGGTTATGTGACAGTAACTGACAGTCATTTGTCAGCATGTGATGGTGCAATGGCACAGCAAATGACAACGAGCAGAACACAATAGCAAAACATGTTATTTTCCCTCCCTGTCTACCAAAGACCGATTTCAGTTTCATCGGTCAGGACAGGCTGTCTGTCCAATACTGAAATATCAAATATGCTATAAACAAAAAACAAAAGCTCTTGAACGTACATATGAACTGATTGCAAACATATTATGACATGGAATAACGAGAAAACTTCATTTTTATTCACTTCAGTAACAAGAAGCCATATTACAGTAATGGGATATAAAGTGACACTGTCTTTTAACTAAATTCTGCACCAACTCATTGTTTTTTTACTGATTAGTGGCAACAGTGCAGTTGAGGCCAACAATCCTCTGAGATCAGAGGATTCCCTTTCTGAGCGCACACACACACACACACACACACCGAGCTGCTCCACATAATGATGTCAGTAAAAGAAAAAGAAAAACAAGATAATTCACCACTTTGCAAAGTTATAAAGCAAACTCATGCAAACTGTTAGCCCATGCTGCAGTTAGGGGATGTATGTGTGTGTGCGCACGTGCCCAGCTGTGTGAAAAGTGTGTGATGGAGAAGGTGTTGAAGAAAGCGTGGCACAAAGGGGGTGAGCGAGGACATGCCACGAGGCAGGTCACGTGACAGAATACATGTGTCACCAGTGTTAAACGACTTCCTCACACAGGCCCGGTCGCGCTGTGGAGAGGCTCAACATTTACCTCCAGCTGTTAGTGCACAAGAAAAGGCTTCAGAGACACGCGGCACAACACTGGCATTAAGATTCAGGTTGAGATGAGGTTCATTACCAAATTTCTTCTTCATCTTGATTGAAGCTTTGACTTCATAATAAGTGATGGATGAAGAGGCGCAGAAACAGAAATAAGATTTGAGCCCAGAAACGACCTGATCTTTATTAACTGAATTTCATTTGGCTGCCTTATCCATATTAAAAAAATTTAGAATCAGTAGAAATTTAGTTTGTATGGTATGAAACCTGTCTGTATGTCTGTATGATAAACATGAAGCTAAAGCTACGCTAACCAGCCTAGCTCTGTATAAAGACGACAAAATCCTGGCGTTAAGTCTTGTTTGTATCTGCAACAATTCATATTACTTTACCTACCTGCGCTAAGCTAACCGGCTGCCTGCTGTAGCTTCATATGGACATATTAAGCAACGTATTAATCTTCTAATCTAACTTTCTACATGAAAACTATTCATTTATCTACTGTAACATTTTTTACTGTCTTATCCCACGGAAATGGACATTTGAAGAAATCTGAGGCATAAACAACCGTAATCTTGCAGAAACATGATTCACTTTATATTTAGGTTATAATGAGGTTCACAAATGACAATGAAGTCCAATGTATGTCTACTGAGCTCACGGTGCGTAGACGGCCCTTTGCAAAGCTAACCACAATCATCAAAGTAAAACTGAACCCTGAATGAAGAGTGACAACAGTGAACACGTGTACAGTATGAATCTCAACTACAACAGCCATCTACAGACGGGGTTTGGCATCGTAGCTTTCTGGCTGTCTGCACAAATATTTTGACTCAGCCGCTGAACAACTGTTTCAGATTCAGTACTTTTTAAATCAGAGCAGAAGCAGTCAAGCTGGTTGAGGTGGATGGAGGACGGACAGTACACAGGACAGGTTTGACCACAAAGACAAGAGCGGGCCTCTTTGAGGGAGGGTAGAGGGCCATGTCTGGGAGAGGGGACTGACAGCGCTGATGAAGATGATCTCAGCCAGCTGTCTTTTGGTTCCTGCTGCATTCGGCAAACAAAGCAGAGCTGCGGGTTACTGGAGCGCAGAGAGAGGAAGAGGTGCCGCATGTTTCGTGGTTGAGGCACAGAGAGAAGGAGTTGGTCTTTGTGTGTGTGTGTGTGTGTGTGTTGGGCATGAGAAGGCAGGTGGTTCAGCAGGCGCAGCCCCCATGACTCTCTGAGGACGTGTCTTTGAGGCCCTGGTTCCCGTGGTTGGACATGAGGTTGATATCTCCCTCCATGCTCTCGTTCATCTTCTCACAGATGACGTCCACTAGACGCTCAAACACCTGCTTCACATTGATGTTGTCCTTCGCGCTGGCCTCAAAGAACTGGAAACCTGAGGGACAGCAAACATGATTTGATCATATTTACAATGAGCAAATGCAGGAGACGCAAGTTAAAATACGCAGAATGAGATTTACGATAATCAGTAGTCACCTAGCTCCTCTGCCAGTCGCTGGCCGTCCTCTGTGGGTACGAGCCTGTCGTCCTCCAGGTCACACTTGTTACCGACCAGGATCACCTGAGCATTGTCCCATGAGTACGTCTTGATCTGTGTCGCCCTGGAGGACAGACATTTAGTTTCACAGTCTGCATGATGAAAAGCAGTAAGAAAGGCTCTGTAAAGCCATACAGAGCCAAAAACACTGGAGGAGGAGATGAGGCATCAAAAAAACCATTTAAACATGTGGCCTTCAAAGCTCACACCAGACTTAGGACCAAAAACACTTCAGACGTGACCACATGGTGGGGCTACACACACCAAATGATCAATACTCCCTCTTTGGTCCATGGCCTAACTACTTACCTGAGTGACAAATAAGACAAAACACATATTCTCCCGGTGTTCTCACCAGTCAACTCACCAGTCCTGAACTGCGTTAAAGGAATCCTGGTTAGTGATGTCATACATGAGCAGGAAGCCCATGGCTCCTCTGTAGTAGGCTGTGGTGATGGTACGGTAGCGCTCTTGCCCTGCTGTATCCTGCATTCGCAGTCACACACACACACACACATAATATATATATTAAAGTAAATTCAATACATTTCACAAGATCCATGCTTTTTTATACTCAATTCTCCTGTGATCATTCAATATATGATTTGACACCACAAGGGGGCACTGTTGTCCAAACTATGGCCTGTTGCTGCAATCTTTGTTACAACTTCCCGGTTGCCACTGTCTGCCACAGTCTCACTGTATGTGGAGCAGACCCAACATTTAAAACTAGAGTGGCTGACACCAATACCACTGTCTGGTCACACAGAAGTGAATATTGTCACAATATTGTCACGGGATTTAACTGTCAAGGCTTAGAGCAGTTTGGTCAAGTCTGTATTCACATGACTGCTTGGAGTGACAGAACCTGGACCTTTCAACTTCTGCTTTTTTGCTCCCTTAATAGCTGCTTTAAGGCGGTTAAAATGATCCAGTCATTAAATTAATCAATTAATTAAATTGTAATTTATGTTTCTTCAAATAGTTTACTTGCTCAAACTTGTCACATACCCTCTGCCAACCACAATATCCCTGAGGGTATAGTAACCCCGACTGAGAATCACTCGTGTAACAAATCAAAACTAATGGTGGACATTGATTGCCACAGTACTCACTCATTCATTATGAGAAGCCTGTAACAAGCAAATTGAGTTATTAAAGTCAAACTGAAGACATGGTCTAATTAAATTGGGTTTAGGTTGTATGGATAAAATAATAAAGAAGAGAGCCTGAGTACTGGGAAACAGAGGGACAGGTTTAGGCTGCACTCTGAAACCTCTCCTCCTTCCTTCCAAAGCACTTCGCTTCATTACCACATCAAAATGCCACTTGCTCCACTCCACACAATCTATGAGAAGATGGCATTTACATATGAGCTCCCGCCACAATCGTTTCTCATCAAACCCGGACTTCTGGCTTGCATCAATAAGCAGCCAGCGGGAACAAACACAGATGTGAGCGACACGGATTCAGAGGAGGACTTGCCGCGGTGCTGTGTCTCGTCCCAGTCACCGTGAGTTTATCAGAAGCATCTACTAATTAAATGGAGGCCTTGTGTGATGTCACAGCGAACGGCTCAGAATAATTTGGGTAGAGATCAAATGGGTAGAGTTTGGAGAAGCAACTCCCCGCCACTCTCACGGTTACTTGGTAACCTGTCTGAGTCCCTCATTTGCATGGGGGGCCTATGTGTGTGTTTTTGTGTTTGTCTGATGTTTTCCCTCACAGCGAGGAGGAGGACGTGCAGGTTGTCCAGGTAACCTCAGGCCATTGAGGGTTATGAATGTTCCATTACAGCCACAACTGCTCCAGGTGGTCAGACCAAACGATCAGTCTCACTTTACAAAATGGGCTAGACAGAGGGCAGCCTGCTGAATAAATCCTTTCAGAGACGGCGAGCGGGGAGGAGAAACACTGGCTGCTCTCTGTATATTCTTTTATTCTTTCCGAGGCGCAGTCAGAGCCTGCTTTCTGTCAGATTTTATTTTTATTTTAGTAAAGTGTGAAATATTCCAGGTCCAGCTTTATCTCATCCACACAGAGATGAACAAATATTTGGCGGCGTAATGGGACGTCTAACCAAATAGACGGTCTCCAGGGTTGCTATAATCAACTCCAGCTAGTAAACAAAAGCTGCTCCCTCATGAGTATATGTATGATGAGAGACAGGGAGGGGTTCAGGCTATATCAGGCCTCCGCGTGCTCTGATGTCACACGGACCCTGATCTTTAAATACATACATCGCCTGCTTTTCTATTATCTGCCAACGCAAAGCAGTGGCACACACACAGGATACGATCCCCTGGGCCACCACACACAACATACATGTGGATGTGTTTATTCTAAGTGTGCAAAAGGTGTGTGTATGTTTGATCAAAGATCAGAAGCATATTTCCATGACACAAAGCGGAGGGATGTAAACAGTATGTGCACACAGTGTGAACCCGTAGAGTGTGAACGTTTGAGTTCGGCTTATTACTGCAGAAGGGCCACGTGGTGCGTTATCAGGGTGGCCTGTTTCCATGATCCACAAAGGGAGGCTAGCAGCTGGCAGAGTGGAATCATCAACAATACTCTGTCTGAGGACCGGGGTGAAATGTCTTACAGATGGTGTTCAGCGGGAGCTGGCATGAATTTAACAGCCAGGAGAATTCACAGAGTTGATCATTAACACCACGTCAGGGAGAACTTGCATTAAGTCATGACCGCTTCTCCCACGCCCTTTAAATACACTGCTACACCAGCGCTGCAGTAAATCTTAGTTACTTCCCCGTCAGATGCTGATAGAGAACTTCCTCTGCTTCCGGAGCTTAGGAAATACCAGGTCTCTTTGTCATTCAGCGGCGCCGTCTGAAGTTAAGTCAAGGAGAGGAGCGCAAAGCGCGCCCACGTTCTTCTCAAAGCCAAGCTAATTGCACAGTTACACAACACACACTATGGAGTCGTTCCAGCTCGTTCTTTCGCCCTCCTCCTCAGCTGTTAGATTATCACACACCAATTAGTCTGTATGTCATTTCCCGGAGACACATGTTTGGTCAGGTTAGGTGAGTGGTTGTGTGTTTTGGTGTGGGCTCTTCAGCTGCTGATTCATCTTGGTCACCGTTTTGTGTAACGTACAGTGGCTCGCACAGTGTTGGTTCAAATGAATCATCTGTTTGAGCAGCCTTAACAAAGTGTATCAATGAGATTTGCAGTGTGATCCTGAAAAATGAAGGACCCACCTTATAGTAAAAGGTAAAAGCGTACCGGAGAGCCAGGGGCAGAGTATGTTTTATTGAAACTATCGACGTGGACCTTTGATCAAATTACTATGTTGATTCACTCATGGTGACAAACCCAGAGATCACTGCAGTTCTCTTCAGCTTTATGGAGCTTTTCAGCATCCTACGACTCTGTGTTTTGATTTTACGAGCCAAAACCTTATGATTTTGGTACAGTATAACTGTCATTGTAGCATGATTTTTGGCCTCAGCGAGCAGAAGAATAACTCTAAAACCCCACCATACCCGACTGCACCTTCCCAGCAAACTGCAGACAGACAAAAGTTGACAGAGTGAAGCACTGAGCTGCTGACGAACCAGATATTTCCCTCAGGTGTTACTACAGAACAAAGCACAGAGAAAACAACTCCATGCTACTATTTCTCTGCATCTGATGGATGGATGGATGATCATTTTCCATATTGTTTAGACTGTCCCAATAACTAAATAAGTTATTGCAGATTCAGTGATGGGCAAAATACCAACAGATCTGTGGTGAAACTGTATCCCATTCACCCTTAACTCTGACCTCTAACTGGACATTGCACTGCAGCATCAATTAAAAGTATGGGAACAGGAAAACTCTTTAACTCAGCCAGAGTCATCTCCTTTGTGTATATCTGTAAACACCTAAGCACACTTACCAGATAAGGGTAGGAAGGAAGAACGTGTATGAAACCATGAGGAAGTCACACTTTTTACACTTGCACAACTCAGAGACTGAACTTGCACAAGGACCAAACCCACAATTCGAGACAAACCTGGTCTTTAAAGCTATAGTGCTGCTGGACTTTTACAAATAAACAAACCTCTGTTCCATTCCTGCCAAACGAGTTGACGCGATGCTGATTAGGACTATGTCCCCCAGAGTTTTTAAATCTGGTGTCTGGTATGCAATCCCTGCCCTGACTCACTATTATTTATGCATTTGACATCAACCAGATATGATTGCTCGCCAGAACTGGATGGCAACTATATCTACAGAGTAGGCTATAGCAGTTAAGAGCATGTCTGAGCCCATGGCGAGCAAGACCACAGTGCTCATTTTATTTTCTTTATCTACATCTAAAGCAATAAAATCTGACAGACTGGTGCACCCACTTGACACTAAATAAGCACTATTAGCTGTGGCTCTAGTTTGGCAGCCCAAACCTGTTGTTTATCTGTATACAAACTACAAATAGCAGCATGCTAACAAAGTGCAGTGCCGCAAATAAAAACCGCAGTGCATCGCATCTTTAATGCACTCACCCAGATCTGCAGCTTGATCCTCTTGTCGTTGCGGAAGACCGTCTTGACTTTGAAGTCGATGCCCACGGTGCTGACGAAGGCAGAGGTGAAGGAGTCGTCTGCGTAGCGGAACAGGAAGGAGGTTTTTCCAACGCTGCTGTTGCCGATGATCAGCAGCTTGAACATGTAGTCAAAGTTCTGGTCGGCCGCATCCTTCTGGGAGGGCTGCTGCTGGAGCCGCGAGTCATTTGATGCCATCTAAAGAGGAAGGAGAAGGATAGACCAATTTCAATGATCATGCAGCATGACATGCAGCATTTCACCATGTCAACATGTGGTCACCGTGTGAATCATCAGTCAGGTGATACAGTATATTGTTTATGACTGAAACAGAACGTTCAAGGAGGCCACTGCCATCCACATCTGGCACCAAAGACCATCTTTGAACAGACACCTGACTACCTGACCAACAGTAATGTGATGACGCCTGAGCCAGATTCTATATTGGTGAAGAGTTGACAGCTCTGGAAAAGCTAGTGAGTGAACCTTGATTAGAGACTACTTGGTCACAAACAGTGATCCTAAGGCCAGACATTGACTTCCATGCTTCCAAAGCTCTAATCTATATTTTTATGAGGAAAACTGTGAAAACGATGTGACCGACTGAAAGACGTATGCTCGCGCTGCACTGGTTCACAGCTCCCCTCAGCTCCATGCCACTCCATAGCAGGTTTCAGCTCATGTTTTACTATGCACAACTTCACAACTTCAGTTTCACCACCCTCACTGTGTTGTGAACGCTCTGAACACTTTAAAGACCTGCTGCACACTTCCAAAGAGCTGAAACGCAAAGCCGGTGAACATTTTGGAGCGTTTGTACCAAAAATAGAGTTTAAAGAGAGTTAGTGTTGGACAAACACGACTCCAAACAGACTGTTTCCCCCTCCAAACATGTAAGAGAACCTAAAAGGTCCTCTCTAAAGCCATTGTTTGAGTTGTCCATCCTTCGTGCATGTGAGGCGATTATTGTACTACAATGGAATTTTAATATAGGTCTATTATTTTTTTGATGCACATGGATGCACATGCACGTTTGCGGGCTTGATACACTCTCCTACCTGCAAATTCAATAATAAGCAGATGGTGGCAGCAACACTAAAAAAAAAGTACAATGGGCCAACAAAGACAAAGAAGAAGACAGCTGGCAAGCATGGACGTAAGTTAGTCACGAGTTGATAAACTCAAGTATTAAGACACTAACATCAGCTATGCTCGCCTCACTGGAATGTTACAGGAGCTACAGAGTTTAGTTGTTAGTGATCTTCTGCAGAATCAGAGTTTGGCCAGATGTTGGGGAAACCCATCTGTGATCAAAGTGGCGTTTACAACTCCGTTAAAAGGTTTGAAATCGATATGAAAAACATAACAGTGAGATCATGTTTAGAATAGCTAACACTTGTGCTTTTAAATGATGGGAAGCTGTGCCATCTGTCCGTCTGCTTCACTGTAACCATTCATCTGAGCATAATCTCTCCTGAGGGCAGGTATGAGATTACCTGCCATTAAGCCTTTTAGCGTCAGTCATTCAAACAGTGGGAGGAGGGGGGAGCAGCCACGCAGCTTTGGCTGTGAAAAGGGGAGCAGAGGGCTAGTCGTGTCTATCCTTGTGAACACACACACACACACACACACACACACACATACAGCTGATCAATCAGCGCAGCTCAGCCCCGCCTCCCACATCTGAGACTCGTCTCCGTGGAGACTGGACTAGGACTCAGCTGCCAGCAAGACCCATTAGTGGTCAAAGCAGTGAGTTCCCTTAGCTTTTAACTGGCCAGATGGAGGTCTCCAGAGCAGGATACAGATATCTATCACACTACTACCAAGGGCTACGGAAAAAGAGGAGGAGAGGGAGGAGAAGCTCATTACTAAGAAATCAGAGAAGCCTGGCAAAACTGTGTGTATATTTCTATAATCATAATAATCAGTGTGTGTTCATCTCTCTTATACTTATATCTTGGTGTTGTATAGAGCTGTGTAACTGTTCAAAACATCATCCAAATGATCTGATGTCACAGAACTGCGTGACTACAGCGCTGACCCTATTAATCATGAATTATTTAATATGCACTAAAAGAAAACACTGCTGCCGTGTTCACGAAAACATTGTGAATGATCGGTGTCAAACTTCTGTGTTTCTATAACTGCTGTGACATACGTTAAACTGCCAGTGTACCGAGGCGTGAAGCCGACTTTCTACACCCACCAGCCTGTGCAATCCTGCGTGCTGCCTGATGTTGTAATGAGACGCTGCTGTTTACAGACAGTGGGAAAATAACACAACGCTCTTACGCGACTTTACTTCACTGCTGAATGCAAGGTAGCACAGCCCTTTCAAACCAGGAAGGATTCTCCGGGTGTTACATAAAGGCCCGTGTACAATTCATAACTCCCAAGTCTTCCTAATCTCTAAAGACATTGGCTGTGAACTCTCAAATCACATGATGCTGTGTAAGGGTCTCCGGGGGACATTTTTTGTGTGCTTACGGGCCGGACAGCATGGATCCACAACCTCAAAAATATATATTATTCCCTTACTTCAACTTTCCCATCAGCTCAGCTTAAGCCTGAGATAAACCCAGTCACATGTCCTTCATGTTTGCTGTGCAGCTCAGGATGACTGCAGGCAAAAAAAGTAGGCTTGTGCATTCCGCGTAGACATCTCTTCATGGGATATTCCCTTTTTGTAAATATATTAAACATAAATCACAAGGTTGGCAGTGTGTTTTCCTGTCACTCTGTGGTGTGGCTTCATTCTGCTGTGGTCAAGTTGATCTTGAATACGTAAATAGATAGACAAGAGACAAATTCTAAATTCAAAAAACTACAACCGTCTGGGATTCTGACGTCCTCTCGCGTCACATGTTGTACAGTTCTGAGAAAAAGCAGTCTGGAGACACTGTAAAGCTACACTGTGTAACAAAAACAGTGTGACTAGGTCCAACAGAGCAGCTGTGATGACTGTGATAAAGAACCCCCTCAAACAAACACACACACCTCACATCAGCACCTGCCTTGATATCAGTCATCTCTGAGGTGGACAGACATCCTCCGTGTGGTGTGGATAGTAATTTCCTGAACTGCAGCGTGGATCAGGCACACTAGAGGAGCATTATCTCCAGTAAAACAAATAAAGGCCATTACAGTGAATGGAGCCTGATGATGGTGCAGCCAGGTCCCTCAGCTGGCACTGTTTGCTGAGCAGGGAGCCAGCAGCCTGCCTGCCTGCCTGCCTGCCCCGCAGGAAATGACCTGTATTGATTAGCTGGCAGCTGTCACATCAGTTCTTTCATTATGCGGGGTGGGACTGAAACGCAAATATGGCTGGAGATTAGTTTTGATCCTAATATCGTTACTTTACGCAACAATGGCGAGGAAAAGCAGACCCGCAATGCTTGGTATCGCTCCGCGGGAATAAACCTGTTAGCCTCATTAAAAAGCAAAGTTTATAGTGAGGGGAGGACTTGGGCGACAGGGAAGTGTGAGGCAGAACAACTCGCTGGAAACTCAAACAAACTTACCTTCGTGCGGAAGAAAGCAAAACGTAAAACTCGGTTCCCTCTCGGCTCTCTGCCAGTGACAGGCGGCTGTCTTCCGTCCGGTTATGAGATGCGGACAAAGTGGCCTCTGAAAGTAGAGCTGACAACTGAAATACCCTCCTCTACTTCGACAACAGCACCAGCACCCGAACCCGTGTCCTCCCTTTACAACCAACTTATTTCCCTGCGTCTTTGTCCGTGGACGTGTTCAGCTCCCGGATCTCGGTGTTATGAGGCGACACTGTGGCTGGAGCTCCCTCTGTCACAGAGTGTACGCGGACACTGAGGCAGCTGCTGAAAGCTGCGAGACAGCGTCAGGCTACTCAGTTCGAGCGAGGAGAGCGCGTGCGCACGTGAGCTCGCGCCGCTACTACACTAACGCACACACCTCAGAGCAGGGTTGCCCTGGGCGGAGCGGCACGCGGGCCGAACTGAGCCAGGAGATTTCTAACAGCAAAAACCGAAAAAGTCGCTTTAAAACATGAAAATACAAACGACTTTTTATGCAGCTGCTATTTTTATGATATACAAATGCTCTTTTAGGAGGAACAATGTAGGATCAATTATTTATTATTATTTTTATGATCTGAGCACACATTGTGCAAAATCCCAATTAAGGGAGCTTGGGATGCTAGGGCCAGTTCACCTCTTAACAATACAGTTTAATCCAATACTATTACTACTACTACTAACTAACTAACTAACTAACTAACTAACTAACTAAATAAATGAATAAATAAATAAATAAGGTTTGGCCATCCCAGGGGAAAACTGCCCTAGAGACACAACAGCAGTTTTATATGCATTTGAGGATTATAGGTGTGTCCAGGCCATTAAGTCGTTGAAAATAGTCATATTTTTGCTCATTATTATTATTATTATTATTATTATTATTACACAACATAATTTGTATAATGCCAAAACACAGCAGAGGTTATTTTAGGGCAGGTCCAGACTGAAGTCTATATATTAATTACCCCCAATGGTTCCCACCATGAGCAAGCACCTGGCAGCAGTGGCAAGGAAAAACCTCCTTTCCTTCCTCATGTTTTTTTAGAAAGATATCAGCAAGTTGTTTGGTCTGAATTTTTGTTTGCCTATTTTAATGGTCTTGAGTTTGGAAAGTTGTGACTTTCTATGAGATATTTTTCCCTTCTATGGTGCCATTCCTACAGTATCGTCATCAGCAGGCCTGGAGTAACCTCTTGCAGGTTTTAATCTACAGCAGTATCAATCTTGTAGTAGGAATAATTTCCAAAATGTTGGGCACTATGCCTTTATTACCCAACAAGACAGCTGTAAATGTTTTTGCAAGGCTTCTCTAATTCCTTAGTAATGAGCTTTTCCTCCTTCTCCTCAGGTCACCTTTGAGAAATTGCATGTTTTTTGACTGCGTAGGTGCACATCCATCACCGAGATCAAACAATTGCAAACGGGGCCCATGTTGCTACATCAGAGATGATTGAATCTGCTCGAGACTCTGAGACTCATAATTAATTTAACACACTATAGTACTGCAGGGCTGCTCTGCAGTATTACTGGGGTTCCAAATAATGGTCCCTGGACTAATAGCTGTCTATGATCAGTGTGTGATTGCTGCAGTCTCTTTCCTACTTCTAAACATGCTCACAATCCATTTCCTTGTGTGGGTCAGGAATGAGGGAGGATGGTGGCACTTGTCTGGTGCAAGTCCTCAGCACTTCCTTTTGTTTCTCTACTTCCTCATGTTTTACTTTGCACACCCAGAATTGAGGAATTTTTAAACAGTGTGCAGTTTCTTAATGGTCTTCGTGTTCATACGTGGCTGATTCAAATACCCACACAAAGCCATGTACATGCTGCTTCTCCAGGAAGTGAAGATTTCACTTGAAATCTCTCTGCTGAATCGATAAACATGTCCTCTGGTTAAACAGGGTTTAGTTCCTGATGTCACTGCAGCGTGCAGCTTGATGGGTAAACTACAAACCCAGTGCATTCCCAGAGAGCTTCAGAGTGGGTGGTTGAGACACTTGGACTAACTTCCTTGTATTTTCTCCTAAATGATAACAAGGTACATTAACACAACACCAGCAAGATAAAACAGATTGTGTTCAGAGTTAATACTTTTTACTCCATACTGTATTTTTATTTATGGGAAAGCAAGAAAATTAAAACAAATCTACAAAATGATCACAGATAGAAGAAACATTCTGAAAAAGGCCAAGATGAATTGCGTTTGGGCAAACCTCATCATTTTACTTTCATTCCCTGCTTTTTATATTGAAATGACTCCATTATAATCCATTAGTGCTGATACTGTAGCTGGAACGAGGACAGTGCATCTCTCATCCTGTTGCTGGCCAGCGGAGCAGAGTTCTCTGCATTCAAGTCTGGTCCTCTCCAAACCTGATGTGCGTCACGAGTAATTAAATTAAAAACCTGCCTCCTCCAAATCCAGGCACTGTCTGTTGGGTCTGGATTCACTCATCAGTGGGAATCTATTAAGAGGACAGATTCTTTACAAAAGCAATCAAATTAAACAAGTCTATGGTTTTATAGCATAAAGAACACAAGACAACAACAGAGCTGTTGTACCAAATTTAAAGAAATAACACTTGATGAAAATGTAAGAACGTTAACACAGTGTTTAATCTCACAATCACAAAGTTAATTCAACAGTGATGCGAATGCAATATACACTGTCATTAAAATATCCAGAAACACAATATTTTACAAATGAAATGCAGTGTGCTGTGCTGTTCTCAGCGACAGAGCTACAAAACTTTCCCTGAACACACTTGTGTCCAAACACCACCCCCTGCTGGAAAGGCAGGTTAGCATTATCCAATTTATACTTGGCATATAGTTTTAGGGGGTATAGGGGGTATGATCATGAGCAAAAGCCTATAACCAAATAAAAAAGCAAATATAAAAACGCAAAATACATCCTATTTTGTGAGACAACATTAATTCGATACTGACTGACAGGACGGAAAGTGCTTTTCTGACTGATAAAAGTAAACAGCAACGGTAATTCTTTTTCAACGGCAATCAGAGCCTCCTCCCTCATAAGGACACTTGTGACCCAACAGCTGTGCCCTTGCCAGCGGTTACAAAGATAAGTGTAAAGTTCTTGCGTAGTCCAATTGATGCACACACATTTTGACTAATTATATGAAATTCATTGATGACAGCAGACACTGACAGTGAGATATTTCACGAACTGAAATCTGCTCGTCTCTAAATGGTGGATAAATTCAAAGCTGTGTAGATCAAATTAACTGTGGTGCAGAGGAAGCCTATCAGGTTGCAGAGGCTGGACAACCCGTGGTAACGGCCAAACGTGCTCTTGAAGGCTCTGTACTTAGGGTCCTGCTCTTTGAGCTTAGCGTACGCCTCTCTCTGGGTGCCCAGGCCGATCTGATTCCCCAGGCCATGCTCCTTCTCCACCTCCCTCATCTGGAACATCACCTCAGTAGCCGCTGGGCCAAACCACTGGGCATTCAGACCTGCCATGATGAGCGCCACAAAGTACAGACCCATCTGCAACACAAGAGACACCTTACAGGAAAACAGCAATGTGATGATTTACTTGCAAACACCATGATCTAAATATTTTAGATTGCTTGTGCACATGTGATGCTTCACCTGTATACTTTCATGCCAGTCGAGCAGCTCTCTGGGGTGGTACACAGCATACACAGCCAGGCTGACAAGGTTGCTCCCCATCAGGCAGTAAAAGTAAACAGGGAAGAGTTTACTCTGCACAAGGCCAAAGGTATGCAGAGTTACCTGCCAGACCAATGCAAAACCTGCATGGACAGACAGCAGGGAAAGTCAGAAATCTAAATATAGTGATTAAATACAGTATTGCAGCCGTGGCTTTTCTGCTTTATTTGCCTCATACCTGCGATG
Source organism: Datnioides undecimradiatus (assembly GCA_008933995.1). Taxonomy (NCBI): domain Eukaryota; kingdom Metazoa; phylum Chordata; class Actinopteri; order Lobotiformes; family Datnioididae; genus Datnioides; species Datnioides undecimradiatus. The sequence continues at coordinate 3,745,901 of WARS01000048.1, forward strand.
AAGGAGACCCAGACCTGCATTCCCCAGGAGAAAGAGAGCACCAGGAGGTGTAGCACTTTGACCAAGTCCGTGGGCTCCCCCTCTGTCACCATGGTGGCACTCTGAAAAATACATACTTTACATACTTAATTTGTGTTTCCTATTTGCTTCACTTATTCGGGGCCCCACAGATACCTGCTGTGCACAAATAGTGCAAAAACTGCCATTAGTTTCTTCTCTTCTTATTAGAATATATGTTTAAAAGTGACAGCCAATCCCTCAGTATGGAAATGACCATCCTGACCAAACAGTTATTAATAATTAGGAACATATTTGTTTTGCCGATGTCAGCATCCAACAATGTGAGGGATTTTTTGATCTGTTGAAGTTGGAATGTTGTCTCCAGGAGCCTAACTGAACACTAGGGTTAAACACTTGGAGCGTGTGGAGATAAAGGTCTGGTGTATCCTCTTTTTAGCTTGGTGCGCCACACGTGCAGCAGACCTGATAACTGCCCAGGATGAGATAACAGTGCAGAGGCACAGCAGAGCAAATACGTTTCGGAATTTACTGACAATTACATTCAACATAAACATTTCCTGAAGCAACATGGGGTCGGCTTATCAACATGGAAAACAGAGGTGCATGCACGAAAGAGAACCTGTGCGCCTGTGCTGTCCTCAGCAGCTAACTTCAAGCCCGTTCCCAGCTACGAGCTGACAAGCTAACCAGCTTTAGCCTCTGAGCTAAGGGAGAGTTACACAACTTTCATTGTCGGAAGCGTTACTTGCTCACGTTACATTTGTCGTTTCACAAGTACAGTCACTCACTACAAGTTACACACACCTGCACCTACCGTGCTTCACCCTTCCTGTGAGTAAATGGGGGCGAAAAATGCTTAAAATGATGAACGTCAGTATGGTCCAAGGTTCAGCCAAAACGCTTCCTCTGTCATAATATTATGGAAACAAGCCCCGCCCCCCTGGCTAGACGGGCCAATGGCATTCTTGGAAAATGAATATTTTATAATATCTCAACTTTGTATCTACTAGTTCATTTTTAGTGGAAGTTTTCTCCTGAAGTCCCCTCTAAAGGGTAAATTAAAGGATGAATTTCTATTAAATGAGATCAGAGCATAGAGCATAATCAGTCTACGGTAGACAAGGGCTGCAATTGGTAACCATGTGACTTTTGACAGAAGAAAATTATTAGTATGTTAAATTAAAATCAATTCTTGCTCAGTTCAGCTCAGTTTTTGGTGACACAGCCTTTCTCGGCCTGCTATGACCAGTAGCTGGATGTTTTTTTAGTCATTTTCCTGACTGTGTTAGTCTTCTGTGCTTGTTCTACTCTAACACTGCAGTTTAGTCTGCTTTAATACGTCAGAGTTGTAAATGATTTCAGTTAGTAGGAAGTGTATAAGGTATTTAAAGGTGGAAAACATAATATATTCAATATTTAATATATACTATATTTAATTAAAGATTATATTAAATATTAATATATATTTTTTTAAATGTTTATGTAAATGTATGTCCAGATCTGTATATAGAGCTGTTGATTTTAAAGTCTTACAATACATAGTGTTTTGTGAGCTTGCATGAGTCTCACTTGGTATCATCACACTTGGTGATGATACCAAACGCACCCCTTTCTCTCTTGCTTTTAACTAATTTTGGTTTGTAACATGTTTTTTCAATTTTTTTTTAGTCTTATTTTTAATAATACTCTTATGGCTTGTAATGTATTGTTGAATCCTTTTTGCTCTGTACAGCACTTTGTGTTTAGTCAAGTCAAGTCACTTTATTTATAAAGTGCATTTAAAAGACAACAAGTGTTCACCACAGTTTTTGCCTTCCTGTGGATATTTAATAATATGGTTTTATTATTTGATTACCACCTGAAGTTAATTCCTCATATATTTTTTGCTATTTATGGACTGCATGCCTTCTTAAGTCACTCAGTCAGTCAGAACACCTAACTGCCTTTATTTAAGCCACATTATAATGCTTATTTCTTCAACTGTTTGTTATAAGTTACATTTTTATTACACTTAGATAAATCAAATTATTGTTTGGGACTATTATTTTTATAGGCTTCTATTTTGTAATACATTATTATTGTTTTTTTGTGGATACACATTACAGGAAGCCTCAGTTAATGTGATATCTGCCAGAAAAGAAGTTAAATCCCAGTAAAAGTCTTGGATAAACACTGACACTCCTATTTCACCTCATCAGTTCTCAGCAGCAGTGTCTCTGACTGCCGCAGTGAGAGGATTTCTACTTGAGGAGGTTTCATGTCTTTCTGCGGCTCTGCAGCACAGCAGGAACCACACGCATGCATGCACGCACGCACGCACGCACACACAAACTGACTTATTATTTTCCTGGCTTTCATAATTCTGTGAGAAGTCTTTTATCAGTGGGCTTCCTGCTGCCTCACCAGCCTAACTGTGAGACTTTATTGGCTTATCTCAGTTGGATAATCTATAGAGAATTTATATTTTTTTCAGTTAAATTACATCTTATGTCATATCCAAATCACATGTATTTTCATCTATTTTATCCCAATTTCTTGAGGTAAAGAAACTTACTTGCCATCAGAATACAGCAAGTGATAATTCAGGTTAGCAGGGTGATGTTTTGTCCATCACCCTGCTGGAGATAGCCTGGGCGATGTTAATATTTTTGGTTCCAGATAAGCCAAATGCAGTTAGCATACAGTGAAATGCTTTTTCTTTGCTACATCCCTGTAGTCAAAGAAGGGCACATACAGAGGCACATCAGTTCTGGAAAACATTAATGTTTAGTATGATTTCTGTGATGGAGTACTTGTTCATCTGTTCGTCATAGTTTCCTCTCAGCAGCTTTGCATTACATAAGGTACAAATGGAAATGAAAGCTTTTGATGGAGCAGTTCATCATTTTCAGAGGTTATGAAATTCTTTTGAACACAAAAATGTTTGATATTGATCATTAACTACAGTGTCCCTGCTTCAGCTGATGATCTCTTTACAGTCTTGCATATTGCATCTATCTATATATCTTTAAGGGATTTCATGTTTGAACACAGGTTTGCACCTTCGCTGGAGGAGGTCGTTAACATAGAATGGAAGATCCATCATTGGACACACCATGTTGTCAGTCTCCGCTTTTGAGCCAATGACTAATCGGGCAAATTCCGGACTAACCAATCAGAAGCGGTCCCGGAGAGACGCTGCATCCGGATCGAATTGAATAAACAGAGCATCCTCCGCTGCAAGACATCCCTCTGGTAAGACAGACAACAGTCACATCATGCAAATGCAAAATGGTGCAGTCAGTGGACGGTGAAACGCGGTCTTCGGTTTGAAGTTTCACCTCCAAAGTGGTTTAATAAAAACAACATTTCATCTGTTACGGTCTTGACCCACAGGCTAGCAGAGAGCGAGTTAGCATGCTAGCGTGTAGCCTTTTGACGCTTAAGTGCAAGTGATGTGATCCCGTTTGTCGTCAATTTCGTTCAGCAGTGTGGCTAAAATTGTTGATGCACGCGGGACGAGGCTGAATTAATACACGACACAGTTTTTGTTTTTTGTTTTTTGTTTTTATAAATCAGAGACAATATTTATGATTATCCACCGCGAAAATGTGTTATATTGTCACAGCTTTGGTCTAGTGATCTAACTTAGTGATCACAATGTGAGCAGCGGTTGAAAGCAAGGCATTATTAATTATGAATTATGCACCATTAATTGTCATTACGCAGACATCACTGTCACTAATGCAAAGGTTAGTTGTGTCGGTGTTGGACCTAAAGCCTTTCTATTGTTTGGTAGATATAATATAGAGATGCAAAACAGTGAAAGGTGACTTTACCAACCTTGACAGAGATACAAACAGTACACATGGGTACTTTGGCATCCCTGTGTACAAGAGTTTTAAAGTGTCAAAGCAGCTGATGGAGACTTTATTATTTTGTTGTTGTTGTTGTTGCTGTTGTTCTGCAGACAACACAACATTCCAAATGGGGCGCAGAAAGTCAAAGAGAAAGCCACCTCCCAAGAAGAAAATGACCGGTAACCTGGACATCCAGTTCACCTGCCCGTTCTGTAACCATGAGAAATCCTGCGATGTCAAAATGTAAGTGCGCCTCAGGCTGCGCTTTAAACCCAGAATTTCACACCAGGAACAGCGTGACTGAAATACTGACTGTTTTCCAGGGAGCGAACTCGCAACACGGGGATTATATCATGCAGTGTTTGCCTGGAGGAGTTCCAGACCCCTATCACCTGTATCCTTTCATCAAATGAGAGATTTCAGCATCATGTGTGGCCAAACGTTACTTTCAGCTGATAACAAGTTTGTTTGTAGTCAGGTCAAGGGCCAGCTGATTAGTTTTTGATTTGAATCCAAAAATGATTCCAGTGCATTTCTTAATATTGTAAGGTGGGGCATTATTGATTATTTTCTTATTGTTCCGATTAAATTCATTCATGTAATGATTGTTTATCATGATATGTGCTGTAGTTCAGTTGCAGACAGAAAATAGATAAACACTTTAGATTAATAAAAAAAGAAATTGGATTGTTTAGGAGGTTGTGTGTGTGCGTGCGTGTGTGTGTGTGTGTCTGTCTTGCCTTCATCCGGCACCCTCCCTTAACTGCTTCTCAGATCTGTCCGAGCCGGTGGACGTCTACAGCGATTGGATCGATGCCTGTGAAGCAGCCAATCAGTAGTCATGTTTTCCTGTGACTCACCTTTCCTCTAACCTCACTCACAATTCACCCCTTCGATTGGACCGCTGAATCAAGTCCTGCTCAGCCAACGCAATGTAGCAAAGTCCTCACAAACACAAGAGGCATCAAGTTGTTATGCTCGGTTTAACTTTGCTTCAGTGTGGTTTGCTGAGCGGAGCCGTTCCTCTGGCTGGGACAGAGGGCTGTTGTGTCGTTGCGTCTACAGTTGTCAGTATACACGTCATCATATGTCAGTGATTAGCTTGTGCTATGTTTTTTGTTTTGTTTACAAGAGTAGATTGTGATTTTTATTATTTTTGGTTTTATGGACCAATTCATCGCATAAGCTTCTGTGCACAACCCTCACTGCCACTAGATATCGAAGTACAGGACCAGCATCTCGGACCAACACTAACTCTGTCACTGCATTGCCTGTTGCTCACCGTAGATATTCCTGAAACATATTTCAGCTCGCTGTGCAGCCCAAATATGAGAGGGTTTGTGACTGGGCGGCCATGTTTTTTTTAAAAACACACGCCGGCAGGACAGCCGGGATCGGACCTGCTACCAAAACAAGGAGAAGGAGAAGATCGGAAACCAAGGAGTGAGACGGTCACTCTCTGCTCAGGACGCCATTACACCACTGCATCTTTCCAGTGCCAGTAGTTGTTTGCCAATTAAGCTGAATGTCGTGTGTACAACCTTTACATTTTGGATATAATAGGATAACCCTGACAGTGTAAAGCATTCCATGTCCTCCACATGTATTTGTTGTGATTTATGGAGAAAATGATGATTTTCTTAGTTTTGTTGTTGCAGAGTTGTATTTAGTCGCTCGTGCTTATTCAGACTTGTTACTTTGTGGAAGTACAGTTGGTTTTTTTTCGACCCTGTTTCTAATGCACTGAAACATTTTGATGTCTCAATATTTTCTAACCTGCCGAATCTTTTGTTCATTCGAGGGCCAGTATATATTTATACTGATTTTTATTATTCATTTTTAAAATCACAATCATGTTTTTTTGGCCACTAATTCTACATATTTCACATCAAATATGTATTTTTAGGCAACGACAGTGATGAGAAAAATTCAATCCAACACATATTTTTCAAGTGTTTTTTTTTTTATTGCACAAAATGTCATGTTTAGTGAAGGCTTATAGACGAAAACTCAAGAGGTTAGCAAAGATGGAGAGTTTGAACAATGATGAAACAAAGCCAACACATTAAAGGTGAAATGTTACTACACATTTACTCAACAGTGTTGCTATTCTGGATATCACAGGGAGGAAATGATAATAAATGAATGCACTGTGGGGAAAAAAACATTTTCACATTGATTGATTGAATAAAACTGATGTTTAGAGGACCGATGATTGAAAATGACATAAGCGTGGGTGCGCTTTCCCCCCACTAGATGGCACACTGCTACACGTTCTGGATCATGGCTGAGATGCCTCTGCTACTTAATGACAGTGAACAGTTCAAACCTATTGGCCTGTTCAGCACGTGAACCCAAACATGAAGCCCATGTAACTGCTAATTTCACTCAAAGCCTAAATAGATCTGCGATCTAGTTTTCGATGTGTGACGCCAGACTACAAGTGCCTGAGACTTCCTCTGGTTAGAGCTTTGTAAACGTACGCTTCTGCCTTTCAACGTGTTAAATGAATCCTGTAACAGTGACACCTCTGACCTCACAGTAACATTACATTCAAGACATTCGGTGGGTTAACAGTAAGAGTCTCACCTCTTTATTCAGCACCCTCCACGATTATCACAGGCATCAGGGTCTGCTTTGTTATTGCCATTTACCAACAGCGGTGGATGAAGCACTCAGATGCTTCACTTGAGTGAAAGTAGGAGGAACCACAGTGTGTACTTTATTACAAGTCCTGCATTTGAAATGTTACTCAAGTTAAATATGAAAGCATAGTAGCAGAATGTACTCAATACAAAAACATGGCCCCTGTGAGTTACACTGTTTCAATGTTACCTGTACTTAGAACTTATTTTAACTTGGTATGTAAAATCTAATTTTGCGAAGTAACTATAACTGTAGTGGAGTAATAAGTTGCCATCTGAACTGCGGCGCAGTATTAGTACATAATTGAATTAAATGAGATATATCTTTAATTTGTACTTAGGTACCATAACTGAGTGCATGTACTTAGTTACATTCCACCACCAATTACTGCACACGGGGTGAAGCAAGATAAAGTGCAAATGGAGCGAGAGCACGGCAGTTTACTGTGGCGTAAGGTGAAATGTTCCTAGAAGGAGGGAAGGAACCCTCACTTCAAACTAGACATCCCAACATCTGCACCTGCTCAAAAGCACCGTCTGACAGACAACTCTACTTCATCCATCTACTTTGTCAAAGACTCGTGCTTGCACAGAAAGCCATTTCATTAATTAGACCCGTGAAGCGGCGTGTTGGGTAACTCTGCAGGCGTGTGAAAGTGGACCTTTTGTCAGCGCAGGTGCTCACAGCACAAAGCAAAAGTCCACACAAAGCGGCAGGTCCTCCTGCGTCCTCCGCCCCGGTCAGCCTGCGGACCCGCGCCTTTCTGAGGGGGTGAATCCCAGATGTGGGCTGACGTCCAACCGGGTCAAAGTCCGTTAGCACCGACACAGTCACCTGCTTTTTCCTTTCGGAGAACTTTCAAATTCTGCTTCGTCAGTGTTCAAACTAGAATGGAAGTGTGGGGAGGTGAGGTGAGGGGCAAGAACAGTTAAAAATCTCTAATTACAATGCAAGTATAAAAAGCTGTAGAAAGAAAATCTATAAATAGCAAAAAGGTCATTTAATCTGTGTTGTGGGTCATTTTAGTAAAATTAATCAGAGCAATGAGATACAAAGTTGGCCACTGCATGACATTTTTGACGTAAGGTCAGTGTAAACACTATTTTTTTTCCTTTTACTCGTGGAAAGAAAAACAGTAAATTCCTCGGAGTAAAAGCATGTTTAGAAAGAGCTGGGGAATGAAGGAGACAAATGACATCAATCAGTGTTAAATAACAGTCTGGGAGGTTTGCTCCTCACAAAGACAGTCGTGGTTGGTCGCCTGAAGTTAAGCAAAGAGAAAAGGGGGGAGGCGGGGGTGACGCTGTCCGTGGGTTTCTTAGTCAGAGTACTGGTTGTAGCCGTCAAACTCCACCTCACTCCCGTTGTTGTAGTAGGTCTCGGTGGGGTTGGTGCAGTACTTGTTGTCGTAGACCTGGCGGGGCAGGCCGTAGGTGGTCATGCCCTGCTGGGAGGCCACTTTGTTGGTGCCCATCTGCAGGGAGATGGTGGTGGTGTCACAGTTCTCCAGCTCCAGCTTCTTGTCAAAGATGTGCCTCCTAGTTCCCGGGGCCGTCATGCCAGCCTGAGGGGCAGAGTTGCAGGAAGACACTTCTTAATAAAAAGATGTTAAACATACGGCTCGTGGGTCAGACCTGGCCTGGCTGTCAATGAAATGAATGTGGAAACTGCATTGCACAAGTAATGACAATGGGCTGTGGAGAAACTAAGACATGTCAGGCTGTCAATCATCTGTCTTATACATGGTTGGTTCATTAATTTAATATGTTTTCCTGAATGTGCGTGAAAGGTAAGAACTTAGTGTTGGTTGTTATTTACACGTTTCAATTGCAGTGGTTTTACTGGTATAGTATACACTGCTTTGCTGGTGATGTTGTATGTGTAGTCCTTAGCCCAAAGCCCTGTCAGATGACCTCTAAAACCCCATCATCTGCCCCACCACTCGTGTTCCAAATGTCTTCACTTCAAGTGGCTTCACTATTAATCGTATAAAGAGTATTGTCACAATCACATCTGACCCACTAATGTTTACAGAAGGAGCACAAATCCATTAAATAATACTTAAATGCCTTTTGCTAAAAACTACAATTTATGAATTCAGTCACCTGGCTGGCTCCCTTGTTGGTGCCCATCTGTAGACTGATAGTTGATTGGTCCAGAGGGTTGTCCATGGCTATCTTGGAATCATACAGGTGGCGTCGTGTGCCGTAAGAGGTCATGCCCTTTTGGCTGGCAAGCTTGTTGGTGCCCATCTAGATACACAGCAAAGAGGAACGCGTCAGGCAGCTGAAAACACGCTGTCAGCTCTGGGACACGGCTGATCGCTAACTTCCCACGAATTTGTTATCATTCTGTTCTCCGCCGACAATCCAACAGCAGGGCAGGAGAGGGAAGCTCTCGGTGAAGGTTTTCTCCAGCAGGGGGCACAGTGACAACCCACTGGGAGATGTCTTGGCCCGCTAAGCATGCATCTGCAATATTCAAGTCGTAAAATAGAAGATTACAGGTTTAGTGTTTCTGCTGCTCTGACCTGCAGGCCGATGATGTTCCGTCCCTCCCTGAGCTTCTCCGGAGCGAAGCGCCGCTGCTGCTTCTCAGCGTACTTCACTCCTACGTCGTAGTTGGAGTGGAAACCTTTGGACTTGGCCTGAGAGGGAGAAGTGGCAGAGACAGAAGGGAAAATGGTGGTAATAAGAGAGTAGTCTTTCATACCCGTGCTGACTTTATTACGGTGCTGCTGTTGCCATACTGTAGTCTTAGTCCCTGCACTGCAAAGCACTCACATAGGTGAGGCTGGTGGCTACAACAAGCATATAATTATTATAATATACTTAAGTACATCATTCAGTACCATTCTGTGGTGAACCCACATCAGCCTCTCCTACAACAGATGTCACTGGAGTAACAGTGTCAGTGTGTGTGTGTGTGTGTGTGTGTCGCTGCCCTCACCATTCCAGCCAGAGCGATGAGTGTGCTCTGGACCTGAGTGTGGTTGACATTCTCAAACAGATCGTTGGCCTCAAAGATGTCGTGCGGCTTGAGGCCGTACTCTGTGATTGCCCGCACAAAGTTCCCTATGTTTTCCAGCTGAGGAGAAAAAGAAAAAGTAGACAGAGAGGGAAAAAATATTTTTGGCATCTTCCGTACAACCTGAGAAGCTGTGTTGGGTTTCAGCTTGAATGTTGGGAGTAGTTTAAACTTTGTATTTTACGTCTGCTGTCTTTCTGAGATTTAAATGAGACGATTAATACCGTTCTCACACCTGTACGGTGAACATGAAGCTACCGCTAGCAGCTGGTTAGCTTCATATTCACGCAAATGAGGTAAACACAGCTAACAGAAAGAGCTACGCTGAGTCATAACGTGTTGATCAGTGAGCTTTCAAGGTGCTGGCAGGTGAACTGTGTTCATTTTGCTCAGGGTCCGGCTGTTTGCCTCACTTTTCATTCCTTGTGCTAGGCTACGCTAAGCTAACCAGCTTGTTAGCAGTTGCTTAATGAGCATATATCCCAATCTTTTACTTTTACGTTTATGTTGCTGTTTATGTTTGGTGTGGTCGCTATAAAGGAAGAATGAGAGCCTTGTAAATGAACAGAAACTAAACTAAGTGACGATTACTAAATATGAACAATAACTCACGGCTTTTTGTTCACCTGCGCGTTGCTCATTATTCGACGGCGTTCCTTTATCCACAGGTGTTAATTTCACAGAGAGAATTTTTGGAAAGAGCTTTAATTAAACTTTGAGAGCACCGGTTGCATTTTCAGTCCAAAAACCCTGCTGGGAGAGGCTTCATTTGATATTGCAGCTACTTTTTGGAATGGAAATGAGCTCTGCACGATCCATGCCAGTACAGGTAGACTAACCTGGTACCACATGGTCTGGAAACCCCCCCTGACTTTGACTTTGAGGACAAATAAAGCTTATTTTCTCCGCGCAGAGCTGGTGCATTACCTGGTGCCAGTTTTGACTGGAGTTGTTGATCTTTTTCACAGAACCTGGCTGGAGGACATTAATGAGTCTGCAAAAGAAGAAAAAGCAGCACAAAATTCAAATCTGGGCCCGTTGCTTCAGCGATAACGTCACAGAAGTGAGTACACAAACGGCTGGACGACTCACTCGCACAGCAGGACTCCATCCTTCAGACTCTCCATGAAGTTGTCCCCAATCCTTTTGCCGGTCACGTCCTGAATCCACAGCCTCAGCTCCTCTTCCTTCTGGGGGTCGTACTTCCCCGCGAGCTGGGTTGGAGGGAGAGGGGGAGACAAGGGGGTGTGGGTGTGGGACAGAGGTCAGAGGTCAAACTTAAACTTGGGACGTTTGCTTTTTATTCACTGTCATTCTCAGCCCGCCACACTCCCCCACGGCCAGCTGACTCTCAAGCTCACAGGCTTCAAGTCCTTCTGGTGAATCTCCTCAGTGTCTCAGTAATGTGTGTTCATTTCCAGTACAATATCATTCCCAGTTGAGATTATTCAAACTTACAATTTTCAGTACTGAAAAGACAAAGTAATTTAATAAAAGAAAAACGTATTATTCAGTAGAAGAATTCAATGTAAATATTAAATGTTTGTTTTCCACATTTTTGCATATTCAGCTGAGCAGAATGAATGAGCGGCAGATGAATTTAAATACCTGGAATAACAGCAACTGTAAATAGTTGTTAAACTTTCCAAATGATGGGAAAAATAAAGTGAGTGTATGGAGGGATGGTCTAAGAACGGCAGAACACACTCACACGTGTCTCAACCTCCAGTTTCGCCCGTTGCTTTCTCATATCTGTAGTGTGTTTGAGAGTCGCGCTGTGTGATAACTACATGCTCAGAGATGAGGAGTAGAAAAGAGGAGGAATGAAAAAGGCCCGTGGACATTCCTGCATGCACAAACACACTGGCCCCGCTCTCTTCTCTCCATGTATTTCCTTATTGGCACAAAGACGTTGCCCCTAATACTTTGAATTCTGGCGTGGGGTTTAAGGCTGCTCCCCCCCTCTGCGCTCGCACACACACACACACACACACCCCCTCATTCCCTTTTCCTGAATGTTCTGCAGATAAGTCTTCACAGTCTGGGATCAGCAGCCAACACAAACACGCATTTCAAAGCAGCAGGGATAGCGTAGCTTCCAGTCCATCACACCAAACTTGGGAGAAACAGCTTTCCCAGACACTCCTCCCTCTCCCTCTGACTGCCTCGCTCTCCTTCTCCAATTGGCCGAGCTCATATTTCTCTCTTACTCTCTCTCCCTCTCTCCCTCTGGGTTTTCCAGAATCTGCCCTTTTACAGAGAGTTGACTACTCAGGCAAACCACGTCTGATAAAGAGCGGCCAAGATCGACAGGTCCTGCTTCCAGGCGAGGTAGTTCAGCTCGGGGTTTGATTTAGTTTCTGTCGTTCCTCTCGTAGTAGGAGCTCAGGAATACAGTCAGAACAAGCCGGTGTTATGTTTGTCATTTTTTAAAACTATAAATCAGCAGAAGAAAACCCATATGCTGATTTAAAAAGCATCACTGTGACGTCACCGGGGCAGTCGCTCATAAAGTTTGATATAAAACCACAAGCGAGAACTCTAAAAATCTAAAATGAGGTAGCAGAAGACACTGGTCCGACCAGATCAAGGAAGGCTGAGGTGACAAACGTCAACTTTCATTTGTGAAAATTGTGTTGAGTCATTCTCAGTAACATACAGTCATCTACCTGTGAGCAAGAGTCAAAGTTAATGCTACTTTTGAGTAAAGCTGGGTCATAAAGCAGAAATACTGTGGTACTGATGTATGTAACAGGTGTAAGCCCATGTATTTCAGAACTTTAAAATCTGTCAAATAACAGTTTGAATAGTGCACAACCTAAATAAATACTCAAGTAAGGTAGAACGATCAAAAGTGTGCTTCAGTGCAGTTCTTATGTCCTTTAAATCCCATCTTCATTCAAAATATTGACAGTTTCTGACTGGATTTTGTTTATCTGCTCATGAGCAAATGAAATCTCATATTTGAAAGGTTTGGCTTCTAAAAATGAAATGAAATGAAATCATCTGTTCGTCTGTGAAGTACTGAAAAAGTCTATTGTTTTTGGTCCAGAATCAGAAATTTTAGAATAATATACTGTGTCGAAGCAGGACGATGCAAGTTCGGCCGCAGCGGGGCCCAAAGTGGCGACAGATCCAAAAACATGGCGGAGCAGGAGCAGAAGTAGCTGAAAGTCACAAAGCCTGCGAACTGACTCAGCAGCATTGAGGAATCTCATTTGCACAGGCACAGGGACACCTGGAGGCTGCCAGCATTAGCTTCCACTAGCCACCACTAGCTACTGGTCATACCAGACCAAGTAAGGCTGCAGCAGAAGTATCTCAGAGTGTATTGAGGCAAGTGAGAGAGTGTTTTATTGCTTTTGAATGCAGCTCGTCACCTGAAAGAGACCGAATGTGTTAGTTCTTCCTTCCAAGGTTACACACGCTCACTTTAAACAGCAGATGTTGAATCTCACATTGGCAATAATGCATTTTACCACGTGGGCGTCTAACAATGGCAAAGCAGCCGTGAATGTAAATGCATCTCGCTGTTGGTAACTAATAATGGATCTATACCAACAAACACCTCACACGGTGCAACGCGGTCGCAATGTGTGAGCTGCTGGCACGGCTATGTCTGTGCCACCTTCCTCCTGTCCACCTGTCTTCTGTCAGGACACTGTTTTGTCATCCTTGACTCTGATGTAAACTGTTTGGAGTAAGGACACTTTCTCAAGTTCCAAGTCAGAGCCCGGTCACTCCTTAAAAGGCCATTAGATTATGCTGATGTACCTGTCGGCCTTTCTGCCGCATCTCTGCTGCTCTCTGATGTCACAGCGCTGGAACTTCCCATCCCTGCGTGACCCACAAGGCCCGCACAGCTCACGCAAATGTTTTGTTTCGGCTACAGGTGTTTCTGCTCCACGTCTCAAACCTTTAATTCTGACTAAGACTGCGCTGACTGCTGAATGGGAGCAATGAAAGGAATGTGTGTTTCACGGGGTGCAGGCCACCTCAGTGTGAGAATTAAAGCTCTGATGAGAGACGCCGCTATTCAGGGAAGAGGCGACATCCCACCAGGACAATACCTACGACGACGATGATGATGATGATGATCCGGGAGTTGGAACAGTCACAGGCTGACCTTTCTCATCCTGAGCAGGCTGTCAGCAGCTCTGACTCACCCCACTGTACAGAGTCACTACTGTCACGACAGAGGCAGCGCAGGAATGAAAAGAAACCCCAAATTCACTGCCGAAACACTTCCTGTCAGGCTGGTGGCAGTTTAAACACAATGTGTGCATGCATGCTTGGCTGGCGTGTAACTAAGTACATTTACTCAAGTACTTTGATCCCAAATTTGAGAGATTTCTAGACACTTCACAGTCATTCCGAGAGAAATATTATACTATAACCCATTACTTTACAGATAATTAAGAGTTATCATCAGAAACCCTTAGAATACAGTCCTTTTACTTGTAATGGAGTATGTTTACACTGATGCACATCTACATTTATCTGACCCCAAGCTGCTTTCGCCTTAACTTATTCACGCCGTCTTCGTTATGCCCCTTGAATTTTGTAAACAAAGCTTCTGAAATACCTTCAGAATGCTCTCTGTACCAACAAGCTCACAAAGCTACGAGACAAAAAGCTCCATATTGTTCATGTTTCAGCTGGTCGGGTTTCTCACTCCCGTGAAGATCAATAAACAAATACCAGAATAATAACAGACCGTAATGTGGTAGGAAGTGAAACCTTGTCCCTGTCGCGCTGCACTCTCGCAGACTCAAAGCCCTTCATAATCACACAAATTATTTGGGCCCGCCGAGGTCCGCTCTCACCTCCAAAACAAACACCTCCCTCACCGTGTGATCTACTGTGAAAAGCCAGGAGTGTGTCACCAGAGCTGTTTCCCAAGCTCACAACCTGGGATCACACGAGAATGAGACGCTTTATTGCAACAAAACCTCTTTTTTTTTATTTTTATTTCCCTTAAATGGGCAAATATGAATGTCTGGTTTTAGGTTAAGACCTGCAGACTGAGCATATGACAGTAATAGGGTTATTCCACACTTTCTCCTTATATGGAGAAAGTTTGGAATATACCATTTCAACAATCACCTGACTGAGTAATGGTTTCTGTCTGAGGCTACTCCATCTTTGTTTTGGTTGTAACTGAAGGTAAATATTCAAACAGGGCCTCGGTGAGATGTTTATAACAGTCGCCATCATGTTAGGTAGCCCCCAGTGACCCTTGACCTCACCTAAGGAATGAATCTTCCGGCTACGACGTGTCAATAGCGTGTAAATAAATTGGGAAACATATATAAAAACAGTAAACCTACCTTACTCTTGACCTCGGCGGACAGTCCGAAGGCTGGGCCGCTCCTGAAATGTGTTGTCATTCTGTTGTTTTGTCTATTTACAGTGAGGCTGAGGAGGGCTTTAAAAATGGAGAGGCAGGTCACAGCTCTCTGTCCCAGGCAGCAGTAAACTCACAGAAAAGTCCCGAACAAATCCGTGGGTGTGTTTTTTGTTTTGAATTATTCGTCGCAGTCGTGCTCGGACCTGCTGGCGAGGCTTTTGGACAACTTTCCGACACTTTTCTGAATCTTTTTTAAACTCTTCCCATGTGTGCGCGCTCTGATTGGCCGGGGCCGCCGTCCAATCCGGACGCAGCCTCCTCATCGGGGGGAGTGATGTCACCGCTCGGGTATTAGATGTAATCAGTGTCACTTTTTCCACCTATGAGCCGGTCAGGGATGCTTTTCACCAGTGTCGCACTTTGCGCAAGTTATGTCACTGTCGTGTTCAGCTGAATTTCGATCATCAGTCACGGCTTTGAAATGTAGTTCCTGATCAATAACTGATAAAGCCCATCATTTGATTTCACTAACCTTTTTTGTGTGATTAATCAACAAATATCACAAATTAAAACACAATTACAATAAAAGAATCTAAAAAAAACCAACCTGATTATAAAAAAAAAAACATGGTTAGTGCATAATAAGAGGTATAATAATACTCGTAGGTAATCAAAACACTAGCTTAATAATAATAAGAACAATAATGATAAAGACAATAACAATATATGCATGTAGCCACGGTGACAATGCTTATATTTCTGAGGCTAATGGGAACGTCATGACGTTTGCCATGATGTTGCTTTGTAAACCAAAGTTGTGGACAGATTGAGATTGCGATCTGCACAAGATGAAACGTTAAGGGGTTTTCACACTCATTTGAATTTATGCTCATGGGATCTCGGGTATTTTAACTACAAAGCAACCAAAACATGAACCTTTCTGTGGCACTAGAGTCAGGAGAATTTAGGAGATCACCAAGATCAACTAGAAACATAGTAGTCTCAACCATGTCTATAATACTTCAGTGTGTAGCTGTGCCACCAGAATGGCTAAAATATATATATATGAAAACAGATGTAACTGTGTAAAGTGATCCTAAAACATACAATTTACATTAGGATGTTTTGGAATGGTGCATATTAGAAATCATTTAAAATTTAAATGTCTCTGCAGTTGGTAGTTGTAGTCCCATGAGCTGCAAAACCTATTTTCCATACTGAAGAACTGAAACAGCATAATAGATCATCACTTGGTATCTTAATGTATAATTTCATAATTCATCAGGACTACAACCTTAAAATATACTCTAATTTGTTATCATGTCTTTTTAAATTTTTATAATTTCTGTTTAAAATATTCTTAAAATAAGAATTATTCAAATAACGCTAGAGCATATCCATACACTGGAGCATATTTATTTACGTATTTATCTGTGCGTGGTAGCTACTGTAGAGCGCCTAACGTCACTGTGGCAACAATGATGTGGTTTTCCTGTTTTACTCCAGTGTGTAAGTTCTCTTTCCCCCCGCAGGCTGCAGGATGACAAGGAAAGGAATGCAGCAGATTCAGGGGGTCTGTGGAGTGGAGAGTCAGAGGACAGAGGAGGCGGCTCCCCGGGCAGCATGATTCACCAGACACATGGCAGAAATGCCGATGGAGCTGGAGTGGAACATTCTGGAAAGGCCATATGATGGATGAAAGAAGGAGGGATGCATGGAGCTGTTGCAGTATGGGATATGTCCGCGCTGGTGATAGACAATGACAGAGAGTGAGAGTGTAAATGCGAGATTACTGGACAGACACTGTTACCCAGCAACAAGGGCCTCAATCAATCAGTGGAGGATTTCTACACATGCAGATAAAAATAATGACTGCAGAGCAACGGTCTGCATGAGAGGCTTTCACTGACCACAGGACCACATTAAAGTTAACAATGAAGCGGACAGCAGCTGAGATATTTCACTGTGCTCCTGGAACGATAATGCCCTGTGACGGAAGAACAAAAACATACATCATGTGAACTTTTTTTGTAGAAAATATGGAAATGTTTAACGTTCAATTCCAGGAGTCGAGTATCTGATTTACCTTGATCCTGCAGCATCAAATGCACTGCAGAACATAAAGCATGACGGATAAACTTGAGTAAGGGGGATCAATGGTTCAAAGAGGGAGTTGTTAAGGGTTTATTCGTGAATAGATCCGAGCTTTAATATCTAAATCCTGTGTTTTACAGTTGGGGCCTGTATGGCGGTTACTGACGCTGGAAAGCCTGACAACACTGCGATGGGCTCCAAGGTTATTTCCTCTGTAATGTGTTTGGGACTTTCATGATGTGGAAAGAAGAGTTTAGATTTCTTGATCAAACTTGTATCCTAGCGGTTTAAGAGCTTTGAAACATCTCTTTGACCATTATGTAGGGAGAGGATTTTAAAATACACAATATATACAATAAAATATACATGAACAGTTACATTTATGAATGAGGAAGACAAGAATTAGGCAAAAACATTAAAGTGTGCTCACTTGTGCTGAAAACTGAACTGGCAAACACTGTGAAATGGTTAAAATAATGAGATGCTGTATGGGAATTTAAACTGAAGGTAAAGAATTAAAAGCTGTTGAAGTCACTTTTCATTCTTGAAAGAGGGTCAACCAGCAGCTGAGGAGTAAGAGCCAAAAGCAGTTGTTGAGTCATTTGCCAGTCAGCAATTGGAATTTCAGATAAAGTGCCAGAAGGAACCGAAGCGTGTGTACTTTCAGTAGTTGAAGTGTCAGTTGGTTTGCAATTGATGCCTATCATGTTAGTTGAAGCGTTGGTTAAGAAGTAAAAACGAGTTGAAATGTCAGTTAACGTGTAAAAGCTAAAAGCAGGTGAACTGTCAGTTGAAGTGTAAGCACTGAAAGTAGTGGAACTGTGGTTTAATTTGTTCAGTCATCGGAGGGACGCTATAGAATTTGTGTTGCAGCAGGGGAGGTGAAGATAGTTGAAGTGTGTGCACTGCGAGTCACTGAAGTTTCAGTTTGTATGTAGGCAGTTGAAGTTGAAGCATTGTATTAATTGAAAGACTTAAAAAACTGGTGTTAAATGTTTTTATGTTGATTCTGCGCAGGAGGAATTTGGACTCATGACCTCAGTGTTCAGTAAAATGCTGGCCACGGCCCTGATGAGCTCAGCACAACAATAACCAATGATAATCAAAGTTAGAGCACAATAATAATAAAAAAAAAAGAATAACAGAACATAATAGGCCTCATAAAGTGGCTAACCCTCCACCTCATACTATTAAAATGTGGTAAAAGTTTATTTTTGTAATTAGTAATGTTTTTAAGATGAACCAAGACAGAGCACAGCGCATAAACAGCCTCCAAACACAGAATAAAGAATACTGCACGCAGAGATCTGTGCAAGGACAAGGACATGCTCATTTATGCACAGTCGCGTTTTCCTTTCATATGCAGACACACACACACACACACACACACACACACACACACACACACACACACTAAGCGAGGGTCTTGTAAACATTTGACAAAGAGAAGAAGAAGCACACATGGAATTCGGACACTTTATTTGGGCATGATGGGAGAAGGGAATGGCCTGAGCCGGCTGGGAGAGGGATAAAGATGTAATGTCTTATGAAAGAGGAATCCCTCACACTAAAAATAACAGACTGCAGTCAGATATTTACTGCGCGGAGGGCTTTACTGTTTACGTTGGGTCCTAGGGTCATCTGACACTTAGGCTAGCAGGATACACTGAGGCACGTTTACTAATTGTCACGTGGATGGTAGCTGATGGGGCAAATCGCCATGTGAATGGTAGCTGATGAGTAATGGCCCCGTTTACAGTAAATGTGTCACCGTTTCAACAGTTGGATCGAGAATGTCTGCGATAATGCGCTTTGTATTTACAGCGTTTGCAACTTTAAATAGCTGCAGGTGTTTTATGGCAGTGTGTTTTTCAAGAGCCTAGCTCAGACGGCAACATCATGAGCAATCCAACGATCCAAACAAAGGAGCAGTTTAACTGTTTGATGATTTAGCATTCCTAATGGGAATAAATATACTCCCTGCACATTCAGAGAAAGTATAGAAGATTTATCAGCTGGCTAACACCTTGGATGGCAGCGCAGCTCCAGGTTGGATAAAGCGATGCGTGTTACGGAGGCTTGAAGCAGAAGACAAGCCATGAGTCATGAAATTTGATAAAATGCAGACGGGGAGAGATTCAAGGACGAAAACTGTGTAGGAAGAAAGATTGAAAAACACAGAAAAAGGAGGAGGAGGAGGAGGAATAGGGGGAGACAGAGAGGGAGATTAGTGCAGTTTCAGAAACTCAGAAGGGCATTTCTACAGTAAGCTGCTTCTCCCTCCACCCACCGACCCCTCTCCTCACTCAACTCTGTCTGGCTATTTATGGTAGAAGTCCTCAAGATCCTACGCGGCTCAGAGGAGCTCTGAAGGCTGAGTTCATGGCATCATAATTCCAACCTGTCGCTACAGTAGGACAGGAAGCTTCAAACAAACCTGGATTTGGTCAGTAAAACCACAAGCCCCAACTCAGACCTATTCAATCACGTTAGTGTGCTCACCCTCACTAATGAGCACTCACATTCTCTTATTAATATCTTTATTATTATTTTATTATTCTTATTATTTAGGACACTTTTGTCTCTAAACTCTTATTTTTTAAATCAGACTTGAAAATGTTGGATTCTCTGGTTTAAGTAAGTTACACTTTCACCTGTCACATGTCACTGTGACACTCGAACTGAGCTGTATTATTGAACTGACAGTTCAACTACCATCAGATGTTACGCCTCAGCTAAAATTCAGACTGCTTTGAGGGCACACCCTCTAACTGTCTTGGGTGTTTTCATGTCAACATTTCATTTCTTCGGCACACGTCTTTTACTCTCCAAGCGCTGTCACAGCCCTTACTCTTCGCACGACAGTTCAACTGCTTTCACTTGTGCACTGTCAAGGGATGGATGACATGTCAGTTCCCAAAAAGTGAAGCCAAAGTGTCTCAGTCGCCCCCAGTTTGCTAGCTGCTGTATGCTGTACGGTGGGGTTTGAAGGTAGATTTAGATATTTGACATGTTCTGTTCACTCACCGACGGTCCATCTGAGTTCGTCTGATCAGTGCTTCCGCTTCAAATCCTTTCAGGTGTCAGGTCTTCTCCTTTCAACAACAGAATGACAGTTATGCTCTGCAACTCTTTCAGTTCATACAACTCTCATTTTTCCAACACAGTTCACTTCAACTGGTCATAATTAAATTAACACTTCAACTGATATCATGTTAGAATTTGTATATATTTGTACTAGCCCTGATTTACTCTCAGGATTTCTTTTTAAATTCATCATATTAACTTTCGTTGACATTTGGACTCCGTAAGTGCTTCGACTGAAGTAACTTCTTTCAGCACTTTATCTTTTTACTTACTTCACCCAGTGATAACACTTAAAATGCCGCTTCAGTGTCATTCAGTGCTTCCACTTAAACTAAGCTTTCAACTTCTTTTATCATATCTATATTTGTATTTCATCTGCCACTTTGACTACAACTTTAGTTTTTTAGCTTGTTAACAAATTCTTTCAAATGTGGATGTGTGGCAGCAAGCAAATGAGCACTTCCTTCACAAGTCTTTTCCGGATTCAGCTACCTGACATTTTGTTGGATGTTGGATGGATATCTCACTTATCCATCTACCTTTTGCCTCCTGAGGAGTGGTAATGCAGCACGAAATGGAAACCGTCCCTGCTCTCATTTGTTTTCACACCTTTTAATCCTGGCCCTTACTCACAGGCCGGGACAGGCTTTTGACATCTCTGGCTGAGGTAGGTGCTGATAGTTAGATGCTGCTTGTTAACAAGTTGGTGTAAAAGTAATTTCGATCAACCCCAGCCAAGGACCTAAGTACCTTGTAAAATGGGCTCCGTTTATAGCCTGTCCAATGTCTGGAATGTTGATTTTTCGACGTGTTTTTGTTTCCCCAAGTCTGGGAAAGGTCTTCAGCATTAATTCCTCCTGAAATAGGCACATCCTCATACTCTCTTCATTCTCCACATTATTACATTTTGTTCATTAAAGTGACTTCCTTGTGCTCAAGGGGAATAAACTCTAAAAGCATACATTGGAGCTTGAAAGGGGAAAAGAGGACACTTGACATTTATAGACGTGAATTTGTTCAATTTAAATGTTCTGCAAACACAGCTGACAGAGGGTAAACACAGATGAGCGACTGTGGCTGTCTTGCAGAATCAGCCACACGATGACAAGAGCAGAAACACTCACGTATGCCGCGCATTCTTCCTCGGGCATGTAACGTGATAGTGGCCGCGTTGGATCGGCTGACGACAGACAGTGTGTTTTTGGAACACGCAGGTGTGTTTCTGTGTGCACACGACATGCAGGTGATGATGTTCATCCTGTGCATGAGTGAAGCTGAGCAGCGACTCCACACTGTGCATGGGTGCTGTAGTAGCAGGAGGAAATTTTCATTCAGCCCCTGTTATGTGACCATGTTTGGTAAAGCTCCTCAGGCACGGTCTCTGACCAAGCCCCTTGACCGATCGGTGCGCACACACACACACAGGAGATGGTTTCAATCTCAGACTGCTGTAGCTCAGACCCCCCTTTCCAAATCTTTCACTTTTCACGCTCCGTCATATCTCTCTTTCATCCCTATTTCAGTCAGTCCACTCTTTTTTTTTTTTTTTACCCTTTCAGCTTCTTTTGAATGTCTCTGTCTGTGCTTCACCTTCCCTTTTTTGTGGAACAGCTCCATCATTTACCCACAAATTTAAAAAAAAAGTAAAACACGAAGCAGTGGTGCCAACTGCCAGTAGCAGGTCTTGGCTTGCCTGGGTAGAACTGTCATACCAGCGGCCCAGAGCTGACGAATGACTGGAGCAGCTCAGTATGCTGCTGTCTGGATGCTTTACACTGAATACAGCAGGTCATTCCCATGCTGACATCATTCGGAAACCAAGGAAACTGACAAATTGGTAGTAAGTAAGAAGGAAACTATGGCTGACATAATAAGGATAGACATTTAACTTTAAAACAGGGCTGTCACAGTTACATAATTGTCCATTTGCGATTTAACTGACAGAAATGTCATGTTTTAATTTTCCACCATCTGAGTTTTAACCGTTGTTGATACGTACATCGCACTGTTGCGCCCTTTCGTTCTTCCGTTACGGTTTGTTGGCACCTGAGCGTCGAATTACAGTCACCAATTTTTTATCTTGAGGTGCTTCACTTTTAAAATCTGCATTATATTAATCGATGCACATTAATTTGCATTATTTTATGACAATTATGCGTACATAAAGTTAAACTTTTCGCTAATTGATGGATGGAAACGTAGCTATTGACAGAAACGTTGCAATAAATGCTCTTGGAAAAGTGAATTAGGTGCGTTTCCATCAGCTGCTTGAGGCAAATACACGGTTGACAAGCTTCCAGTGACAGGAAGACAAGAGTGGCTGTCCAGACCTTTCTGCTGTTGGACAGGTTCTTTTGTTAGGCTCATATTTAGCTTTTAGCTGCAAAGAACATACATAAAAATGACAATATAGTTATTAAGAAAGAGTCATGCAACTAGTTTCTCTTGTCTTCAACTTTATTGAAGAGCAACACTTTCAAGTAAGTCTCAGCTTTCAGCACTACAGTTACATGATCATTAGTAGTGGTCATTGTAGACGATGACACTCTGAGTCACAGGGTAATGCTCAGACAGCGACCCTAAGGCCTGTGTGTAGTGTAGGCTGTTTCACATTAAAATCTCCAGAAAACAGATCAGAACAAGAAATTGCATTGCATTAAAAGACAAAAATAAAATAGACAAAGAAGAGAAGGAACATAAGCCACACTGGCAAGTCATTCCAAAGAAACAAAACTGCTAAGTTTGATTATCACGTTTCCAGTCATTCTTAAACATACAAATGTCATCCTCGTGACACTGAAATTCATTCCTCTCTATTTCATTGTACACCCAGGATTTACCTTGAAATCAAGTATATCAGAAGAAACAAATGGGGCAAAAATACAAGTTGCCTACGTACCACATGTAACCTTGAAGACACCAGCAGAATGCACTGCTGTACCAGGTTCTGCTCTGTGATAATACACCTATGATGACGTCCTGTCATCTGGATGAAACACAAACTGTGACCAAAACAGGTTTAATTAGTACACTGTGCATCTGGTTTCATAACTCCATCACAGATATATACACTTTTGTATATACCTTTAAGCTATATATATATTCAAATATATTCATTATTATACTGAGTGTTGGCCTCCCCGAAGAAACAAAGGCAATGTGGTTGTTCTAACCTGATACAATACAGATCACAGCCTTACAATAGCAGCCTCATCAAATTCATCAATCATTAGTTCATTCTGTCGATTTTCATACAGCCCCAGGGTGTGAGATCCAGCACAAATATCACCTCTTGAAATATATTCTGTAGAAAACCCTGACAAATACAAAAAACTCTGTCTGTCCAGTCCAGAGACAACCAGGCGACGTACTGTCGTTTGAACTTTGTGCATCAGAGCAGCCTCAGTCTACACTCAACCGAAAAGCACAGGACGGTGCTACACGCGCCTCGACATCGCTGCTCAGGAAATCTCCCACACTGTGGTCTGATCATCGAGTGTCGTCACTGAGCAATATTACAGTTTTACTCTACAACTATTCACAGCTTTGAGTTCAGGAGGCCTGAGAAATGAGATGCTAGCCTTCCCCTTCAACCGCCTCTTATATCTTACAGACCTTACGTCAAATATTATAGTTTGATTTCCACCCTCATCAGCTTGGACACTGTGAACTCATCTTAATGCCGCTGAAAAACCCCTTGACAACATTCATAAGAGACGTACCCCTCTCTTCAGGAGAGCACAAATCAACACAACAGGTTCCCCGAGAGGGATCAGCTTTGGATTATAATACTTGGCCGGATTAATCGTTGTGCAGGCAGGTTATAAAAATATATACAGAGTATACTTGAGGAATATAGAAGAGATCATCACTAGATATTACATTAGAAAGGTCATGCTAATCCAAATCTGGCTGCAACACATCCACCATTTGTGTAAAGGCACAAGATAGTGTAGCCCCTCCTCTGTGGTGACAGACAGAAATACAGGAGATCGCTGAGTTATTGCTCCACAGGGAGTGTGCTTTATAGTTCCACAGTGAAAACACCACCAGACGTTCTCAGACTACTAGGACTGGAGCTTGAGATGCAAAGACTTAAAGGGCAACTCCACCGGTCTTTTTACAGATCTCGGGTCTTGGAGGTTACCACTGCACAAAAAGAAAGTCGTACAGAAGGTGTGAAGTCTGATTATTTGCCTCAAGTGATGTCACTTGAGTCAGGTTCAACTGATGCTAAAGACTACAAATCTGAAAGGTTTGAAACTGTATTTCCTGTTACTAGTTAAACACACCTGAATCTCCAACAGATGTATTAGTGGTCGTGATGCATTATGGGTAATACAAGCACCATGTTTTGACAAAGGAATGGTTGGAATAATGAAAAAAAAAACCAATAACTGCATTTTCATCCACCTGCTTTTAAGCAATGTTTTGACACCAAATGCTGACACTGGGTTGATGGAAATTCATTTGCTTTCTCCTGCAGACGTTTTTGAAATGTGGTTATAATTTGCACAACTATTAGAAAGAAACCCAGCGGAAATCTCTGATTCTGATGCTTCGAGTCCCACTGTGACTCTGACAATGTTACAGGAGTGTAATGCTGATAAATAAACATGCCACCTTGTCCTTAGCGCAGTCCTGCCTGCGTGACAAAAGCCAGATCTGAAACATCCTCTTGTATCTCTGTCTGTCATGATATCAGCTATGCAGTTATTCCGTCCGCCAACGGCAGACTGTACGAGAAGAATTCATGAATTTGTAAAACCAGGTAATGCCAACTGGCAAACAGAGGGTGTGGCGATGCTTAGTGATTTAGCCACACGCTACCTGCATAGCTACTGTGTGTATATACTGTACAGACATGCAGGGAGCGGAGAACAGAATCAAAACTACATGCAACTAGACTTTAACTGTTTTGGAAGACAAGCCCCTTTTAAGCATTAGATTAATGCAATCGATATTTAGATGTTGTTCATCTAACTCGACTGTTCACCAAGACATCACAGAAATATGTCAGTCTTACCATGCTCTACAGTGATGATACAGTTAATACAAATAAACATAATACATGCAGATTGCCACATTGCTGTTGATAGAGACAACCTGTTGTCGTCGTCACAGGCTGGTAAATCCAAATGAATTAGATATTAGAAATGTTTGGAAAGTGTCATATTGCTAGCATTCCTGTCGCTGCAAAATGAGGAGCACCATGTCAGTGTTTCAGAAGGGCACCAGATACAGTGGAGAGTCTGCACGCTATGCATGTGTACACACACAAGTTCACACACAGACACACACACACACCACAACGTGAGTGTGAACTTATTCTGCTCGTTCTAACTTCTGCTGCTTCTCTCCTCAATTAGGTTCTCAGAGCCGGGTGTTTTTCTCCAAAGATACACTGACTGGACACGGTTTGGGGAGAACAGAGATGCCGCCGTTTCACTGCATTGGCTGGAATAAGCTCTGAAGACAGTTAGAGGGAGAGAGGGAGAGTCCTTCTGAATCAGTGTTATCACAAGAGATAATGTCTTAAAGGCTAACATCACTCTTTACAGTAGAAAAGAAAAACAAAGTGGGTTATCTCATGACTGAGGGGCTGACGAGGTCTTTGTAAGGCGGGGGGAGGGGAGAGGTAGAACAAAACCAAATGTTCAGGCTGGATGGTGGAGTATCCAGTGAGGCAGAGGGTTGCGATGGACATGTTTTTGTGCTGCTTAGTTCAGGATGTGGAACATAAAAAAAAAACAAAACGTAAGAGGGCAAAATAAACACGATGAATACTGAAAAGGCTAAACTGTCCCGTGAGAAGCTAAGGATGTTGTAGAGCGTGTCCGTCTCTCTCCTGCATGCACATTCCTAGTTTATAATCTATTATCCAAATTGTAAGGAGGTTGGAGGGGCATGGCTGGTGATACAGGCAGGCGCCACTTGTCACAAGGAGGCCACAGCAGGTGATACTGTAGAAGAGGCATTATGGTGTTTATCTGTCTCTTTTCGTGAGGTCTGATGAGTTTAAGACAAGAGCCCTATAGATTCACAAACACTGTATGGGTCTGATGTTAGAGTTGGGCCACGTCTCCTCAAGTGTGGACGGAGTATGAACAACAGGAGAGGCCCACAGTCGTTCAGGAGCAATAGCGAGAGAGATGGTTGTCTTCTGAAGGGGCTAAGCTGTTAGACTCTGAGATCTTAGTCCTCCACAATTATTGCTTTCCTGTCTTTCACAGGCACTTCAGAGGATTGGGCTTTGGCTGAAGTTGAGCGTGAGAGGAGACTGAAGGGAGACGAGAGAGGAACGAAGGAGGTGACTGACAGACGGAGTTAAAAGTGTGCTTGTGAGCTCTACCTTGTCGTCTGCGGCTGAAAGCTGTCACCCAGCAGGATACTAATGTATCAGTGAAAACACTGAAGCTGCAAAAAGCTGGTGCTTGAGTGAGTCAAAGAGCGGTGTCCTTGTCCCGTGTCGGGGTCAGAACCTGAGGACTCCTGGCCCGGTCCACTAGCCGACAAGGAGAGCGAGGGCTGAGATTGGGGGGGTTGTTTGAGGGTGGGGGAGGGAGGGACGCCGAGGCAATAGCAGAAGAGAGATGCTGTGAGGTTCCTGGATATCCAGCCTCCCGCCCTGCTTATGTCTGCGTCTACAGATCCTTTGCTCTACCTATTTAGTCTGTGTGGTTGTTGACGTGCTTCTTGTCTGAGGCAGGCGATGCCTCGGCTCCTTCCTTCACCTTTCGTCCTCCTCTCCCAGTCAGGACCTTGTAGCAGCCACGGGTGATCTTATACATCCAGACAGTGTTTAAGATATCCAGGGCGATACAGGAGGTGATCCATGCCACCTGGGCGCCCAAGCCCAACCGCTCAAAGTCTGGAGTGCCAAAGGTGGCGAATACACTGGCCCAGTAAGATGGCATGACGGCAATGCGCACCAGGAAGAACACCACCGCCATAGCAACGCCGTTTAATACTACCAGCCGGTGTGAGCGCGGGTACTTCAATGCCTCAAAGAACCACCTGGAGGGAGAGAGTGGAAGATGTCAGCCGCCTATTAAAACAAAGAGTGATACGAGGGGCTGACTGACTCACCTTTGGTTCACGAATGGTGTGGACAACTCTGAAATGAGACGAAAGTTGGCAAAGTAGGGAAGCACGCCGCGAGTCTGCAAAGGGCGAACGCAGAAAAGCAAAATGACAGAGACATATTACGATATATGAATACACCAGTGTCTGCAGCTGATAACTGAAGAGTGATGGACTCACCAGCACATATCCATATGCATAGAGCGCCGCCAAGTGGTGGCAGACAAAAAAGCTGTCCCCCATCGTGCTCCAGTTACATGCGAGCAGCACGAGGTCTACAGGACGGGGCGAGAGCTTGGTCAGAAAGCTGGCAGGGTGATACGTCTGTTTGACTAAGAGGATGGTTATGTACACACTATAAAGACAAAGGGCAGCGACTGCACCAGTTGGAAATGTTAGAGAACATTTGGAGAAGGAACACGTTTGAGACTGACATGAAATCTAGAGTGTGGTCATAACCTTTCATTTCTAATAAAAGTGCAAGTCAAGTTTGCAAAGGGAGACAGACTTCAACATGCTGTTGACTTTGACAACTTGAACACATTTGCACTTTGTTTATTCTATTAAATCAATGCATGTAAACAAAAAATCACATAGATATAATCACAAGTGCAGATAAGTGAAGACTGACAGACTTCTGCTCTAGCTGACAATGTATTCAGTCCTAAAGAAGATAGTCTGTGACTATAATTAGGTTGCTTAGCAGCTGTTCTGATGGTCAGTACAAAGACAATACAATACAAACACTTGTAGAAGGAAGGGAAGACTTATAAAATCTAACTGTGGTCATAACCTTCAATTTCAAAAACAGTTTGAGTGACGTAAACATGGGTAAACAAAATACAAAATGCACAAAGTACAACTGCATTTATATATTTGCATATCAAACAACAGGATCTTTTATAGCAGCAACGGACAGAGCTTCCTCTTCCATCTGGGATGGTCCCTTCCTTTCTGTGTTTACACCACATACACCCACTGACTGCTCTCATGGACTGTGTACTGGAGGAAATGCTCAACACACGTAAAAACAAAAGTAGCTCACCGTAAAGGAGGTAGCCACAGGTTATGGCTACATTTAGTTTGACGAGACTGGGGTCACCCCTGCGGAACAGTAAAGAACACGTTGTAAAAAAGGTGCTTTCCACACAGCTGGAACACTACAACCCCAAAGACAAACAAGCCGGGCAGGGAAGCACTCACTATGCCAGAAAAACCTACAGCACTCACTGCGCTCCTCTGATCACTGATCTACGTCTGAAGAGAACATGATGCAATTTGGAAAACTAATTAATGTAACCACGATTCATGTAGGCAGGTCATCCAGGGTTGATTGTCTAATGCTGATGAACTTCCTGTGATACTTTTGTACATTGTTATGACTGATTAATGAGAACAGCATGTTGGCTGAACGACATGGTGGAATATCTATGTTGCTGACAGTCATTTCTGAATAAACGGTGATCAGTAGTTCGGCTGACAGACCCCTGACGTGTTCTGGTGACCAGTAGGTGTCCTTGCGCCTTGCAACATCTGTTCAGAGACACAATGAAGGTGTCTCCGCTTCAACAGACATCTGATCCTGGTATCGGGCACAAGTATCGTATAGCCAATGACTGGGCTGGACGCTTGTGTAACAGAACCCCGCAGCACACTTACTGTATAAACATACACACTCAAAAGCCCAGCGTGCACAGACACACGCCTGCTGTGTGATGGCTTGCCTTACCCACCAGACGACCCTTTTGCCCTTTTCTACAAAGTTCACCTGGGATTGCTCGACAACATTGCAACAAGCACTTAAAGAAGCATTTGATTTCTTGCTCTCCGTTTTTGGGTCTAATCTAATGTCTGTTTCACGAGAGAGAGCTGTTCCTGTTAGCTGATCGGTTGTATCACTTTACCGCAGCACTTAAGACTGAAACGCAGTGAGCAAATATGGGCTTGGACAATACCCAACCTAACTGATAGTGTGATAGTCAGAGAGGGCGCAGGCCGCTGTCGGTCCAAAGGCTTCTTGATAATCACATCAGTGTGATCCGGCTTCAGCCAATTAAATGTAGAGTGAACCCACACTCCTCTCTGAATGCGCGGTTAACTGACTGGAATTTGGCCTCGAAAAAGATATGAAGCCTTTCACACGGAAAAGCACCGATTGAGCCGGCCTCAGGTGAGAGCAGCTCATGTGAACAGATCTGCCTTTAAGTGGCACGAACCAGAGAATCAAGTGACTTTATCACTTTCTCCAATTTAAGCTCCTAAAGTAATCCTGAAGAGGTTCAGTCCTGCTGCGCAACCACAGAAAGTCCACTTGTCTCTGCAGGAGGACAGGTATAATGGAACGCAGCCGATAAGATTCACGAGGAATGAATCAAAATGAATAGTTAATTCAAACTGGCTGAAATAAAAATAAAAACCTGATGTAAAAACAAAAAGAACCAGTTTGATTGGATTTCGCAACAAGTTATTTCGCCGCAAATGTGCCTTTAGAAAGACGTTATAAGCCATCAAATCATCCCGGTACGGCACTGTGATGGCATGACGGTGACAGCTGTAGCAATATTTTTCCCCACGTCCTTTCATTTCACTACTGGCGCTGTAAAAATGATTTGGTTTTTGTCTGCTGAGTTCTGACAGCGGGACGTGTGAAATGTTCTTTTAGCTCATGGGTAACACTTTTATGAATTAAACAAATGGAGCAGAACGCACAGCAATTTTGCAAGTGTCAGTTATTTAAATGATCACAGATTATTAAAAAAAAAAAAAACACCCCTTAATGAAGAGCTGGCATTTATCAAACTGAAACAACTGATTTGCTCCAAGGGACTCGGGTGAATTCACATTGGAATACTCATACAAACAGCGTCGCAGAGATGGTGACAGGAGCTGCGTTAGAATAGCGCACGAACACAGCCTCCTCACCGTCATCTTGGAAGCAGATTGATAAATGTAGGTTCAATCTGTCTCAACTGGGTCAACCTCAACTCCTCACCACTGAAATCTGGCTGCTCCTTCTCCTCAAATGGCCCCAAGTCCATGTCCGGATAAGATAAAAAAAACAAAAACAAAAAACAAACCTGTAGCAGAGGCGGGGCGCTCAGACATGTTAGCATGTTAGCTGAGTGGATTATGATAACGGGCCGGGCAGCGCTGCCAGCCCGAGTGACACACTGAAAGAGCCCGAGCAGCAGCTGAAAACAATGCGGGTTTCTAACAGCACGGCTCAGGCCACTCGAGCACAGTCGGGAACAATGCTGCTGTGTGACGGGTCTTAATGATGCTGTAATACAATCAGATTGACTGGAGAGTTTACGCTTGCACCACCCCGGTGTTGCAACTAGATGGGCTGTAAGGCATTAGGATACTGCTGCGGATTGTTTGGGCACTGGTAGGTGCAGGGGATAAAAAGGGGGAAAAGGGGGAGACAGAGCAAAGTGGAAGGCCCTAAACAGAAACTATTGCCACAAAGAAATTCCCTTCTCCTTGTGCAGATGAGGAAATGATGTGATAAACAAGAGCAGCAAATCTTGTATCAAAAAAGACAAAGAAGCTGGGGGGTGGGGGGCTAAGATATTAAACACCTGAACATTCAGCAGATGAAGACTGGTCGGAGGAGAAGGAGGGAGACGCCAGCTTCAATCCCCTCTCTCCTCCCTCTTGAAATCTCCCCCCCCCCCCCCCCCCCACCCCCCTTTCTTTTTCTGCGCCTTTTTCGGCTCCATCAGCGATGCCGGCCTGTGCCGACAGGGAGACAATAAGAGCGAGGGAGGTGTGCTGCATTGATTGACAGCCAGGGCTTGGGGTACAACAGACAGCCAGAGGCAGGAGGAGGTTCATGGAGGATAGTGGTGTGGGCGGGGGGGGGGGTCCACAAGAAGGAGGGGGGGAGCAGAGGACTAGGCTGCTGTTGTTTACTGTGAAAAGGAGCCTTGTTCTAGACAGTCTGCTGCAGAGCCAGAGAGGAAGTAACACAGAGGGAAAAGGAAAGAGAGGAAGAAGAGAGAAGGGAAGGGGGAAGGAAAGAGTGTCGTGAGAATAGAAGAGAAGTGAGAGACCGAAATCTGAAATGTTTTGACTGATTGAGATATTGGGTAGGAGAGAGAAATGGGGAAGGAAATTACCATTTCCTTTTTTTTTTTTAAGGTTCATTGATGCAAATAACACAGTCAGCAGCAGCAGAGAGTGGGAGACGGAGACAGAGAGGAGACAGCAAAGACAATAATCAAAGGCTAAATCCACTGAATCTACAACTCTCTGGAGACTCCGCTGACACATTAGATCCGTCCTCTCCCCTTCCCTCTTTCATTCTGATGAAGGGAACCTATCGTCATCTCTCCAAAGGGATTAACTACCAACCCTGACGATCCTTCGCTACCACCCACCTCCCATCTTCATCCCTTCATCTGTTTCCTCCCTTTCCGTACGAGCTACACATGGCTGCCGGTCTGAAAAGGCAGATGTGAGAAGACAGGTTTCGCCTAAAAGCGCCCAAAGCATTCACGCGTCGTTCTTCTGTCTTTGCCTGCCAAAATGACAAGGCGTAATGTGCCAGCATTTTTGCCTTTTCCATCATCCCTCCTTTTGTGTTTATGGGGCTTTATAGCGTTGCATTTACTTGCATGTCACATCTTGTCTTGCTTTTCTATTATTACTTTTTTTTTTTTCAGTTCCTCTTACCACACGGGGTTGGCGTTGACCGCATCGTCGAACCACAGGATGTAAAGACAGAACAACCCCACAATCAGGGCGTGCACAGTGGACACCAACCTGAGGATGGATACACACACAGGAGGAAGAAGTAGTAAATATGATGACAGACTAATAGTTGGAGGAGTTTACAGTTGGGATAGGGTAATAAGTAATGAGGAATCGTTAAAATCATGGGAGCCCCTGCGACTGCTGCCTTCTCATGCTTGCATACAGTATGTAATCACATCTGTGTTATCCTCTGTGTCAACGTGAGTCTAACTTCATCTTTATCAGGCCTGATACAGCATACCCCTGACCTTTGGAGTGGTTATCTGGGCCACTGAGCAGATACTCCAGAGGTCCAGTGGCTCTTATCGCTCCTCTACCAGAGTCTCAGTTCCTCCTCTGTCCCCATGCAGTGCCTAGGGTACAGCGGCCTTTGTCCACGGGTTGCAGCTGCTGGCCTGAGCCCAGACTGAGCCAAGACTGTCTCCACAGGTCAACTACTGTATGAGAGGAGGAGTCCATCTTTGCTGCTGAATCAGACTCAAGTGTCTGAAAATGGAATGGCTAAGGAGGAACTTGGCTAAAGGAAGTTTGGTAAAACAGAGCATCGATATTTCTGTCTGTGACACAAAGCTCACAGCCACTCTCTGGTTCTTGTGTTGGCAAGTTCCACCGTCGTATTCAGAAAAGCAAAAGGATGCACGATTTTAAAAAAAGACAACAGAGAAAATAAACAAGCTGGCCAGAGGAAGAAATGACCAATATTAATGTTGTGCTTCTAGTTTATGCAGCTCTGCTCGATACTACACAGGCAATCCTGCTCTTTCTTTGGAAAGGCTTTCTCTCTCCTCTCCATGCACTTAAGTCTTGGTTACATAAACAACATACTGACACAGTGAGAGCTGGCTGTTATGCAACAGTAGGCCACTCTGAAGTGATCCATCAGTGCCTGGCCTTTGACTTGTTTTGGACTATTCCTTGGGCAGTACAAACCATACTTTTGTACACAAGCAGAGAGGCTCATGTAAACCTTAGCTGTATGAATAACGGGTGATCTGCGAGTACGGACAGGCAGACTTGAGAGAGGAGAGAAGGGGAAAAATAGCCAATAACTGAGAGTCAGTGAAAGATGTTATGCAACCACAAATGGCTGCCCTCTGAACTTCATCCCCGAGGTTTCTTCTAGAAACCTAAAACCGCTCCATCACAGCTGTAGTTGTGAGGGATGGTGATGAGTTGGCTCGAATCACATCAAGGTCCAACCCCCGGCTGGGCTGCATCTCCAACAACACTGCCCTTTGCTTATCAGAGGGCAGCTCTGTCAGGATGTCATAACTTTGAAATGTGCTCTATGCTCTCTATCCTTAGGAGGTGTGTGTCAGGTCACAGGTCTATCTGAAATACCAGGTGCAAGCTGTGAATCCTGTTTGTACATGTGTGCGTGTGAAAGAAACAGACTGAGTAAAACAACAGAATGGGGTGCTTTCACTCACATCTGTCCTGTCTGAAATCCAAATTTTAATCCCGTGTTTTTTGCGTATATTTTCTGATATTGCAGGCAAAGTACATCTTGTGCTGAGCTTCATCCCCCAAAGACCACAGAGGGTCAGAAATCTATCATATTTAACATTACGGTTGCATTTTCCATCAAAACAAAACAAAACAGCTAGTCTTGCTCTGAGTGAAGCTAAAGAAATCCACCTACCGTTACAGCGTTAGAACTCACTAATTATCACATTACATCTCCGGTTTTTTTTCAATGTGTGCAAGAAGTGTGAGCTTCCCCAAACTCATGTTTTTACACTTTGTTTTTTGTATGGATTAAGAAAACCAGATATAAAAAAGGTGCTAATTAGTGAGCTGTGGAGGTGCTGGTAGGTGGATTTCTACCTTCAGACAGAGCCACGTTAGTCTTTTCCAGTTCTATCACTTGACTCTCTTGCGAAACAACGATTAAGTATATTTCCAGAAACTAAACTTGAGCTAAAAGTCAAACTGTTGCTGCAAACCTGCTGGCTGACGTATCCAGCTACGTTGACGGGCTAAGGTTCATTTGATAATGACGCAGCCTATCTTTACTGCGATGCAGCCAATCATGCATACAAACACGATAACCTTTTGTAGAGAGCTTTGACATGAGATGTGCTATAGAGATCTGTGGTGCTCTTATTAGGTCTTCACATAACAAATTCTACATCATGTAACCGCAGACATAAAATAAATGCAGCTCTGGCTTCCACATGGTACTCGCCAGAGCATTTACAGGTGAGATGCATAAAGAGCCTGCCTGCGGCGGGGTAGCGGTGGGGTCCTGTTACACACCTGGAGTTCCACTCTGTGAGCTTGGTGGGAGGCAGCCGCCCATAACCTGGCGTGATGGCAGAGGAGAGCCGCGGGCTGGCCACTGAGAAGAGAAGCTGGAAACCCACGAAGCTGCCAGCTACCACGGTCAACTCTCTCGTCTCCATCACTCACCTAAACACAACAGGAGAGGAGACAGGAACGGGCGGGCGGGGGCAGGATACAGAGAGGGTGATACACATGGACAGGTTCAATCGATGACTGTCAGTCATCCTGGGCAAAGCTAGAGGAGAAACTGAGGAGGCGGCGGTGGTGAGAGGGTGAGGCGGCACCCTGTGTGGCTCGTCCAGTCCACACAGAAAAGAAGAAAGGGAAAGAGACAGAAGGGAAAAAAATATAAGCTGACGACATGGGCTGTCTAATGCAAGTGACATGAGGGCTTTACACAAGCAGGGCAGCTCATAGAGAGGGAGATGAAAGGTACAAGAGACAGAGGCACTACAGTTGAGGGCAACAGAGGGAAAAACGCAGAGTGGCAAAAGCAGAAAAGAAGTTATTGAGCGTTAGGCATACAGTGCAGCATTTAGATTGGGAACAAAAGCGCTGCATTATTATGCATATTTTGCAAGGGGATTACAGCAAGTTGTTTAGGACACAGCAAAAATCCCAGAGAAGAACACAAAGGCTGAGCGAGGAAAGAAAAGAGGATTGTACAGATGAAGCAACGGGTTGAGCTCGTGAGACAGAGGCTATGGACGACTGCATAACAAGTTTTCAGTCTGTATTTTACATTAAGGTTTAAAGGATCTCTACTTTAGACTTGTGGTATTTTAGGTTGTTTATTTTCTAATCCTACAGATTTCAGTGCTATTGGTTTCAGTAGTATTGGCCAGGACAGGCCAAATGAAACTTATGAGAACTAACACAGACCCTGGATGTGGACGTGCAAACTACTGACTGTAAACACATCCGCATGCGCAGCGTACATACTGACTGGAGAGATCTGTTTACACTCACTCGGGTCAACAAACTAGAAGTCAGTACGTTCAAATCACAGGCAATCAGCAGAGCAGCAGAAGCAGTTTATTCAAATTAAAGCCCAGCGGTTAAAGGGATTCTAAAAACAATTTAAAATAATATAAATCTGGACTGACAACTTGAAATCCTGATATGATAAGCAACTTATGAGCATCCCTCATTTTCACTTTTATATGGCCGGACGAACAAAAAACATTATCTGGCTTTGTTTCTCGGCTTCAACCTTTTCACCTATCACTGCTGCAATTTCAGCGAAAGCTCAGGTTCTCCGTGCACCTGCAGCACCCACAAGAATAAAAATAGAGGACAAAAAAGGGGTCACAAAGACCACAGGAAAGACTGGATGCCAAGCTGCAACCTCATCATGACCTCTCGCTTGCCGTTTGGCTATGAACATACTGTGTTGGCACTGGTCAGGTCTCTGGTCTGATAAATGCGCTGGAATTCTGATCAACTGCAAATATTATGCAAGCCATTTAAAGCCACTTATTCCTGAGAGCTGGCGATTTGGGTTGTGCAAGGTGAGGATTACGTCCAACAATACTGTAATTTAGCCACGCAGCCATATATTTGTGAAGGTATCTGTTTGCAAAGCAACCCAAGTGCCTGTGAGGCATGTGACACTTCAGGCATGTCGCCTACATTAAGTTCTATTTTTACTCAAAAATGTCCAATGTCATGCGTGGCATACTGTTCCATAAAATACGGGGAAACAACGCACAAGAACAAGCTGCTGTGGGAAACAAAGCGCCTCATGACAAAGTGCCACAAGCAAAACCCATCAATTTAAACACTGCCGTGAAGATTACAGCTTTGATCGGAGTCACCGGAGACAAGCTTCAGAACAGTTTTCCACTTGAGCTCTACTGTAGAGGCATCTGCAGGATAAAGCTCAAAAAAGATCAAAATAGACAGGGTGACAACTTTCAAACGCCCAAATCAAAGCAGCTGTAAGGAGTGTAACTCTTGCTCCAATGAGCGTTCCAGTGCTCCAACTCACTTCAAACTGGCATGTTCGACGGGGAAGCTGAGGTGGGCTATTCTCCTTGTGCCGCACCACACTGAGAGCCTCTTATTGTCCCCAGAAGCTGCTATGCACATTCCTGGGCCACGCTGATCATATGCAGCATGTGCCTGAATAATTCATTGGCATCCTTCACCTGACAGGCTGGTTCACACTGCCCCATGGGAAGGAGCAGCATACAGAGCCTCCTCACTGCGGCTGACAGACCGGACAGGAGAGGTGCTTTGCCGTCCACGTTTGACCTTGTTCCGCTGGACTTTCCTGCTGCTGTCAGCGAGCCATGACCCCTTGACATATCGACCAAGCATAAATAATAGCGGTTCAATTTCCCCTGTTCCTTTGGAAATCTACACCGGCCTCTCTCTACCGCATTGCTACACAAGCCCGATGGGTTTGACTCGCTATGTGGCTGCTCTTAAGGCACAATCCTTGGTCAGCCTGATCGCACCAATCTCTGCAGGCAGGTTGGGTCATGACATGAATACTAATACATAACGGATGATTATTGCCGCTTTAAACTGATTGGGACATTTGCGTTTAGCATAAGGAGGTAGACGCTCCTCTTTTGTGACTGGAGTATTACTGTGCAGCCTGCATAATAACAATTGGCGTGGGCAGTCCAGAGCAAAGCGGAATACGTAACAGTAATTGGCTGCCTCTCCTTCATAAATCCATTCAGTATGCTTTGCAGTAGGTTTATATGCATTGTTAAGCATTGCAGTCAGTTATTGGGAATGGCGAGCGACTTGCCAGCACCGTAACTATCGGCCACGTTATCACTAAAACAACAACAACACAGTTTTACAGCACAAACCGAGCAGGTGTTTAACGAGTTGTAACAAGCAGCCGTGCCGACGGCCAATACGCAGCCCCCATGGTTTTGTGAAGCAAAGTTGTTGGCTCAGAGTGAAAGGACTGCTACGTATGCTGTTGTTGCTGCTGCTGCTGCTGCTGCCACCGACAAGGCATAAAGACACGGAGCTGTTGCGGTCCTAAGATTTGTAACAGTTACAGTCAAAAACAAACCAAATATTACGCAAGATAAACACAGTTTGTGTTGTGTTGCATTATATTCGACGCGCTGGAGGTAGTAAGGAGAGCCGTGTTACCTGCTATCCGTCGCATAGGTCTGTGTAGGCGGATAAGCTCCCGTTTAGCCGCCGTCTTCTCCACTTTCTCACAACTTGACGTTAGCTAGCAAGTCTGAGCTAAGCTGCTACAGCCCACTGGCTCGCGCTGTGCGACCCCAGCGAAGAAGGAGAGGATACAAGACCCCGCCGCTACGTAAACAGCGCCGGCTCCCGACAACCACTCCAGCCCGGAGAAAAACGCTTCCTCTCACTGCCTCGTCCCCTCACTGCCATGTGTTTGGAGTTGTGAATCCGACAGAAAAGTTTTTTTACTTGTTTTATTTTGGCGTTGACAGTGAGGACCGACTGGTGACGTCAGCACGTACCCACCCCCCTCGCGCACACGCCCCTCGACAGAGGCTACACCCACGAGGAACAAAGGCCACATAACACTATTATTGATAATAACTTGCGGCAAGATATGGAGTGGAGTCTTCAAGGACCAACGCCGACGATTTTGCGTGCTGTAGCTCATTTACCACAAAGAGATATGAGTCAGGAGCTACATGTGATCAGTGTGTTTTTCACATCTGAATGTATTTTCCCCGGTGGTTTCCATTCATTTCCATATGATACGGAAAATCAGAAGTTACATCAGGTTACATGGTTATCAGGAAACCACTCCATACTTTTTAAACAATCCTGCACTGTAAACTGCATCACCATACAACCATTCAATTGTGGTACACATGTGAATGATTACGCAGCTCGTGCAAGTTTCAGTCTGTCTCCAAAGTCAGATAATTGATCTTCATATCATAATGTAACGTCTTCTAACCAATAGCAGCCAGAAATATATATATAAAAAAATACATAACGGAATCCCAAATTCTTATAGTATAAGAATATTAGTATAAAATCTAAGGTGTCAATAAATCAATTAATGCTTTAGTCTGTTATCCAGTCATTGTAAACTGAATATTGCTGTTTTGGAGAATCGGTTCTAGGTGCTAATTCTCACAAATACACCTCTATGGTCTTTAAAATAATTATGAAACCCCCTCTTGCTGCAGCACACAGGATGAGAACACTGATATCTTTACGTGGACGTTATCATTTTTGTCCGGGCTTTAACGGCAGACACAGATACAAATGGATTGCACCCATCACAGCATACTGCACGGACCTCAGGGACACACCTCCAGTCACCAATAGACTTTGGAATGTTGCCTGCTCTAGGAGGAAGTAGGCACACCTGGAGCAGAACATGTGAATTCATGAGTAACTCTCCCACAGCGAGGGCAAAGGAACCAAATGCAGATCTGCAAATACTGCATTGTTAGAAGGCAAGGTTGACCTGGGGGTCACTACAACCTGCTAATAAGCTGTTTTTTTTTCTGAAGTCATCATGACCTCTTTGTTCTGTCGGCCTCTGAATCACTCTGCAGAATGATATGTCGAGTCAAGGTTGTCTGTCTGGTTCCACCACACACACGAGGAACGTTTTTCTCACTGGTCCTCACCTTACATTGTTTGGCCCTCTGTGCGAGGTTAATAAAGTCACAATGGAAACATTTGAAAGATGTTTGCAAAGGTAATGGTTTTATTGAATTGCAAGAAGTATGTGAGCCAGAAACAAGAATGAGAGTGAAAAAATGGTGTGCACCTCGACAGAGGGACTGCTCGAAACAAATAAATGTGGCTACAAAGACTCATGCAATGTAAAATCAATCCTCAGAAACCATGAAGCAGGAGACACACTATGTATTTTGGGTCGATTGCAACCAGGAAGCACGGCCACAATTAGACTGTGAATAAAACTGGCTGACTGAAAGAGAGCGTGTGTGTAAGAAAGTGCGCACAGGGATGGATAAATTATATTTGTGTTCAAATGAGAATGTTTCGGCGACAGGATGAATCAAATCCTCTCTCTGACAACGAAGAGCTTTGCACATTTACCAAGCGTCAGGTGCTAATTAGAGCAGATCAGATGCCAATCACAGTGAAATAAGGAGGTCTGGGAAAAATCACTTCTCCAAATACTGTCACATAACATAACAGGAGCAAGCATACGTGCATGGGTTAAGGTGCACTTTGTTCCCCTGTGCATTTAATAGTGACTGGAATGTGTTTTGCAAAGGAATAATCAGATTAAGATTAAGAAACCTTTATTGTCCCACAATGGGGAAATTTACATGTAAAAAATAATGCATGTTAAACTGACCC
Organism: Datnioides undecimradiatus; assembly: GCA_008933995.1. Taxonomy (NCBI): domain Eukaryota; kingdom Metazoa; phylum Chordata; class Actinopteri; order Lobotiformes; family Datnioididae; genus Datnioides; species Datnioides undecimradiatus. The sequence continues at coordinate 3,785,402 of WARS01000048.1, forward strand.
TTTAGAACCTGTGCTTAAACGAATTGTGACACTTTTCAATTCAATTCAGTTCAGTTTTGTTTTTACAAACTTTTGTTTATACTATTTCTTTTCAGATATCAGATGGGAAGATCAGTACCGCTCTTATATGAAATGAACTGAAACCAACAGACAGTTATCTTACTGTAACATAGAAAACCAGTTAGCCTGGCTCTGTTAAAAGTAAGAGAATGCCCTTGACAGAAGCACACTAGTCTTCAGTTTATGTCTGGCTTGTTTAATCTGTGCAACAAACAAAGTGTATGTTTTTTTTTTGTTATATAGGAGGTTATGTTATGTGATCTGCCATCTCAAAACCTGATATCTGATGATGATTTAGCCTCTGGGCAGGGTTGCCAAGTCTATGCAACAAAATCCACCAATGGCGAATCAAAACCAGCCTAATACCACAGAGAGGCACTGCTGCCAGGTGGTAGGGAGCTGGAAGCATGTTGTATGTGTGTGTGTGTGTATGTGTGTGGTGTGTCCCTGTGTGTCAGGTGGTGACCTGGACTCACTGTGGCAGGATTTGGGCATAAATAAATGATCAACATTTAAATATGGATTTCTACCTGTATATATTATTCATGTAAAATGCATGCAAAATAGGTCTGCTCAACCAAAACTGAGCCCACGTCAACATTTTGATAATAGCCCAGTCTGACTGGAAAACCTGGTAACCCTGTCCTGGGAGCAACACCCACTGTTTCTGGTCTTGTGGCATCTGGCCAGTGGAAACCTAGCTTTTCCGTGTGCCATTCATTTTTTTAATGCTTCAATTAGTATCAAAATCTTCACATGCAACTCAAGGAAAAAAAAAAGTATTCTGCCCCTTGTAGTTTGTGGTGTATGATGAAATTCACGTGATTACATATGTTTTCGTATGAGTCGCCCGCGCTCATTTTTTGGTGTGAAACTGGTGAAAGCGATCCATGGTTGGGAGTGTGATGGCTGGGATTTCTTAAATTCGTTACTGCGCTTCTGTGCCAAATTGAAATGCAGTAAAAAAGAGAAGAAGACCCCTGCCTACATCAGTGGAGCTGAGGAGGAGCAGGTGAACGGTTTCAGGTTCCTGGGAATCAGCATCCCAGGGAGCCTGACATGAACATCACACATCTCTGCCACGGTGGGAGAGCTCAGAAACAGCTGTGTTTCATAGGGAAACTTAGGCAAAGTTCCCGGGCCAAGTTCTTGCTAACTACTACAGAAGACAAAGTGAAAGTATACAGACTGCAAACAGTGAAAACAGGAACAGGAAGCTGGCCCAGGACAGGAGGGCACGGCAGCAGATAATTAAAACCACCTTGAACATCGTTGGTATCCATCAGTAATACCAGCGAGGTAAGGGACAGCCAGTGCAGCAGGTACACATATAAAATGTATGTGTGTAAAATAAATATATGTATCGTTGGATGTGTGTGATGTGTTTTGCCTAATTTATTGTTTTTCAACATCTAATTTAAATGTTCTTTCCTCATTCAATAAACAATAAAGCTTACAACTTCAACTTGAAAATCACGGTTAATATTCAACAAACCAAAGCACGACGTCTCTCCATTGAGCTCTCTGAAGAATTTTCCAAAGCTTCTGTTACCCGATTGTTTTAATTAATTTCGTCAGACTCACTAAACAAATCCTTAATTTACATTTTCAAGCATGGAAATTTCATGTCCCTGATGACTTACTGTAATTAACCTGTAATGATGATGATAATGAGGACAACAACGACACCGCTTATTATATTAGGAGAGTAATTTAATACAGCAGGCTACTTAATCTCACTGCAGGCCATAGGGTCGTTCTCATCAAGGTGTAAAACAGAGCGAAGGGCAGGCCACAGCAGGGCAGTGTTGAAATCTGCAGGCCGGCTGAGTCTTTGGGTCAGTGCCATCCCTGTTGGTTCTGTTCAGATGAAGCATAAAGTCTGTCTAAAGTGAATGTTTTTTTCAACCTTGAGGGCATTCGCTGGAAGGAGAAAGGCAGTTGGCGTGTAGCCCTGGACAAAGAGCTAATTGGTTTACAGTAGCCCTGCAGTGGATGTCCATATGCTGAGCGCAGAAGTACGTACGCACGCCTATTTTTGGTGAGGCTGGTAAAACGCTTGCTTGAGAAGAAGGCGAAGATTCAGTGAGGTGAGCAAACACCCTGCAGAGGCTCGTGCGTCCACAGCACTAGAAGAACGATGCTGTTTTCTTTTTAGCTAAAGTCATTTAGGTCAGCTTAAAGTTTCCCACGCCAGTGGCCACCTGTATTTTTTCTGTTCATTCACCAAATTCTCCCCCTGAACTTCGAATATCCACTCAGGAACCATAACCCTGGCACAGTGGGCCTGTGGAACACGAGTTTTAAAAATTGGACGGTGAAGTTAAACATTGTGTTTGCTCTAATGCAAACTGCAAACGTTAGCATGCTGGCTAACAAGCTGTCTACTTATAGTTAGGTTTTGGATTAATGCGGATTATGCAGCTGCATAGATCCACAGAAATCAGACAGCCATTCCAGCAGCACCTGGATAAAAGACTCAAAAAACATTTCTATGTAACAAAATCTATATGATATAAAACCCTGGACTGACAGGGGAACTGTGTGGATTATATGAATGCTAGTGTTTTGTCTGGGACATGGAACATTGGACTTTTAGGATTATATTAATATTTGATATGATATTACTATTCTTACTCTTTACAGCGTTTTAAACTGAACCACATGAGCAACATTTAAACTGTAGTTAAAAAAAAGACAAATATGATTTTACATTTATGGGATTGCATTAAGGAGATTGAACTCATGACCTCAGAGTTTACAAAATCCTGTTCGCCCTGGAGTTTATACATAAAAATAGTTTCTGTATAAAAACTGGCTCTGTTTATGACCCTTAACCTGCACTGAAGGTCAGCTCAAACGGAAAGGTACTTGGGAGTTTACATGATTTTAATTCTGCCTCTGACGTAAAAGGGTTAAGTAATCTGAGCCTGTCTCATTTGCCTCCGTAAAAGTGGATATAGTTTATAGGCAAAGTAAAGCAGCAGTCGCTGTCTTTCTTCACCGGAACAGACGCAGTCATGAGACGGAGCTCCAGACGCACAGGAAATGTCAGCGGGTCTGCCCCGAGGTCAGGGGCATTTGGAGCCTTGATTGGATCTTTTCTCAGATAACCTATAAAACACAATCAGGCACCAGAAGAAGGCCACAAAGGATAATGAAATCATCTGGATCACACACATAAAGCGCCAGTGGGTAAAAAGAGAAGTGATGAAGGTTTACTAAGAACTTTTACATTTGTCATGGCCGAATATACTGAAAACTGAGAAAACACTGAACCATCTGTTCCAGGACAGTGCTTCCTGTTCAAGAACAGTTCAAGAACAGTGCTTCCTGTTCAAGAACAGGAAGCACTGTGGAAAACACCCACAGAAGAAACCGAAACATTTTACTGCTGAATGAGTTGCATTTGTGCCACGTTAACTTACAGATAATGTTAACATTAGCATGACTTTATGTCAGGTGTTTGGCTTCAGGGCGTGTGAGCGAACATTCGGAGTATACGGGTGTTGCAGAAAGAATACACAGACTGTGCAGAAGCACGCATGCATCTTCATCAGTGTAACAGCAAAATGCAAATTGTATTCACGTGTTGCATTAATGTATTAACGCTGCCTCTGTGTTTAGAATAGTGCTTTTATTAAACAATAACATCGGCTGTAAACCCAAGAAAACACTTGGCAGAATAAATCATTATGCCGCCGTCTTTAGTCAATTACAGTAATTATTAACCTCCCTTGGGCCCTGTGAGTAATGTTTGAACTTACCAAGGCACAAAATATTTAATTATCTCAGGAGGAGACTAATTAGTACTTTATTGCAGGTAGTGAGTCCAAAACAGCTATTATTCAAACAAATAAACATGCAATTTAAATGCGTCCTAGGTTTAATTGTTGCGTTTCAGCAGTGGGAGACGCGCTCGAGTTTTACGCTGTTTTTCAACACCACATGTACATATGATAATAAATTCTATATGGCAGTTTCTGAATGAGCAGTCTGCTTTGACATCTTTGCCAGGAGCCTTTTATTAACTGGAAGGTGCATTTTCTGGAGAAAACATGTGTGACTGCTGCCAGCTACTACAGTTCAGAGAATGTATTGACAAGGTCATTTGGCACAAACAGATATATGAGGTGCCGTCCTTGATATATTCATAGGTAAATTAAGGCAAAGCACAGCATTTTTTTCCCCTGATCTATGTAGTTTAAGTGTCAGCTGCAGCACAGTGTGTCCCTAACTATTCAAAGACTAGATTCAAAAGTAAAATGTATTAAAAAAAATGGAAAGGTGTTTCTGCATAATAGATTTTTTTTTTTTTTTTGGTTCAGGGAATCCAAAACGAGAAAGGGCTGCTACACTACGGTGCGTGAGTGATGTAAAGAGCTTTAAAATGATATCCAGGCTGATACCCAGCTATTGATGCCTAGCGGGGAAACTGTGTGCTGGCTATGATCATTTCTGCATCTACGGTATTTGAGGTTTGAGACACATTTATCACTTTAATATTCCTGTTCAGTGCATGTGGAAGCCAAAAAAAATGCCTGAGAGAATAAGGGACTGTCCAAAAATGTTAATTATGTTTGACCATCCTCCACACTCTCTCCTCACTTAGCCAAACAATATATAATAATATGTAGTAATAATGATTAAAATATAATACATTTGTTAAGTTACTACAACTCTGTACAATAACTTAAAAAAAGAAAAACATAAAAAATGTATAAGGATTTACACAGATTTACTCATTTCTATCTTAATACTGAAATTCATTTTCACAATATGCACAACAAATATGCATGTTAGAGGCAAAGTTAGTCAATATTTCATCCACTCACTGCATTTAGAATAAGAGCTACTTACTGCTACAGTATATGCTTGGGGGAATTTGATTTTACATTCATAGTAGTTTATTGCACAAAGCTTTAAGAGTCTTGATTGCAGTTGTGTTAAATGTCAAGGAATGCAAAACGCCCGTGGATTCAAAATGTGCATGTGTAACAATCATCGAGGCACCCATGAAGGTGGTCTTTGTGATTGTATCAATAATACCCACATTTTAAGATAATACATTTTAAAAGAAAGGGCTTCATTAAAATATACATTTAAAAACAAATAACCCCCCCCCCCCCATACTTCCTTCGGCAAAAGTAAAAACAATAATACGCTTTTCCTTTTCTGACCACCCCGAATAATTTTTCTACAGTCCCTTAGAACAATGGAGTGACTGTGCAGTAATCACACATTAAGAGATGATGAGAACGCAGCGTGATTATAGAGAGCGGCTGCAATTTTTCATTTTCAATTGATCTGAAGTCGCTGTTGTTCTGATAACCAACACAAGATGGCATACTTGACACTGTCTTCCAGCCACGGTACTTCAGAGGCCCCCGAGAGGGGCAGCTTTCCTTTTCATTCAGTGGCTGTTACATCAGTACTCTAAACAACGGCCTGCATTTATTAGAAAGTGGAAGGCAAAAAGTGAGCAAATAATATTAAAACTTCCAAATCCCACTGGACAGAACCCATCTCCTGCAAGGCTGAATTTTAACATGTAGCTTTATGCCACGTTACATAAGACTGGTGGTACTAATGTAAAGCAGTTAGACTCCAACGGGTAGCAGAGCAGCCTATGCCAGGTCCCAGTATGTGTGTGTGGGGGTGTGTGTGGAGGCGTCAGAAAGGGAGGGGGGGGGGGGTAGAGAAGGGTGCCATAAGTTTGTGCGGTGCCATGCGCAATCTATTCCATTCTACACCCACACAACTAAACTAACTACTGTAACAACTAACAAAATGCAGAAGAAAAGCTCACGAGTAAACAAAACATGTGCAGATACACACAGGCACAAACACACACGCAGGCACAAATTCATACGCACCTGTTATTATTTACCTCGACTGGCAACTATTGTCACTACGATTTAACCCCGCTTGTGCCGCATGCCGGGAAGTTTGACGAGTGCCATCAGACAAGAAGAGCTAGTCCTCCTTTTTCTTGACATGTGAACAGCTGGGGTCTTCTGTGTTATGACTCCTGCTGCCACATCTGGTGTGTCTGCGTGCTTATGGGTGTGCGTTTGATGAATTCTGCCACATCTGGGAGGCGGTCCAGCTGTCCCGCTCCTCACATGTCTGGACAGCGTCCTGCAGACACTTAGCTGTCACTCCGGGTTACCTGGAGCCCACCTCACTGTTAGAGGCGAGATACTGGCTACATGTGCATCCACACTGCCACATCTGCCCCGTGTGTATGTGTGAGACTGGGTATGCTTATCAGAGCGTGTATGCATATGTGTCTGTGTCCAAGTGAGAATCTGTGTGTGTGTGTGTGTGTGTGTGTGTGTGACACTGGGTACATGTATATCCTCAGGGCTGAGGCTCCAGTCTTCACACCTCTCAGTTAAAAACACACCCAGAAAGGCACACCAGGCACTGTATCCAGGGCATATGGGTCAGAGCCTCTGCTTCTGAATTCTGAAGTTTACTCTTGCAAAATGTTTCAAACACGCTGAAAGAAAAATACATTCGACGCTTGCAGATAAGAAGATCTGGAAAGTCTAATAATGCCGCTCAGTTTTAAACACATAAGCACAAATGGTGTCGTGCAATGACTTTCACACATAGCGGCAATCAAAGAGTGTGTTTAAAGATTGTTGGTGTCAGATATGAACCAGATGAACCCACACACTCCCAGTATTCCCCTTCAATTTGACCTTGCATAAACTTCCAACCTGCACACAACCGCACAGATCCTGTAAACTCTGGAACTCCTTGTTCCGGTGCAACCACAAAATGTGTTTTACACCGACTGAAATGTTTGTTTGGGAAGTTTCAAGCTTTTTGTCTTCAAACAGAAACCCGGAGACATCTTGTGCATCATTTTAGACACATTTCCACGGTATTAGGTACATACTGTACTGTTTAACCTTGGAATTTACAATTTAAGATAATTAAGCTTTTTGTTAGAGTTGGAGAAATGAAAAGGTTTGTAAAGTGCCCAAGAAGCAGGTACTCTTATAAGAAATATCCCATAATTAATGATCGGTTATGATCAGAAAACAGGGTCAGAAAAGGGGAAAGGTGTGTATTTTTTCTTTGTGTTGAAGCGGGGCAGTCTGATCTTAGTTCATTCTTCCTTTGCAGCACAGTCATCAAGGTGCTATTTTCAAGAAATATACAGCTTTGTGCAACCACATAAAGGGTTCGACAAAAAAATATGAGTAATGCTTGGGAGGGGTTTGCTTTTTTTTAATAAATTATATCATAAGATTTGGCCTCTCTCCACACCCCAATCATTTCTGTAAACCTCATATTTAATGAGCAAAATCTGAATGAGACTTATACAAATCTATAACAGATCTAAAACAAATTAGACAAACAATATAAATATATAAAAAGACAAACAGAGATCAGAACTTAAAGGATTGGTTGACTGATCAATTCATTCAATTATGTTTTGTGAGTATTTTAAAACTAAAGGATCATTTAATTCATTTCTAAAGCAGAGATCTCATAAATTCACTGTTTGGTGCTTCTCAATAGATATTGGAATATCCACAACACCAAACATTTTCCGTTTTATTAAATTTCCTGTCATGTTAATATCTATGAATGTTGGATTATGTGTCAGACAAAACGAGCCTTTTGAGGACGTCCCACTGGGCGTATTTTCACAATATTTCATAGAGCAAACGAGTCACTGATAAAGACAGAAGAGAATGATCAGATTCACCAATAATTAAAATAATGAGTTAGCCTTTTGGACTGAGTCAAGATGATTTCTCTGATGACCAAACAAAAAGAGAACACGACAGTATAATGCAGTGGTATACACATGTCAGGCGGCTCAATCTGCACCGATCCCTCTGTCCACTATTCCAAAAGCCACCTTTTGTGTGTGTGTGTGTGTGTGTGCCTAGATGTGTAAAAGGGAGCCTTGGAGATAGTACCACTGTACTACACTATCCAGTGTGCCAGCGAGTACGTCTCTCTTTCTGTCTGTGTGGAGTGTTGCCAGTTCTGTACCTCCAGATCAGTGCAACATGCATCTCTCCCTAAGCACTCCACCACTGAAGAATCTCCACTCTAATTAACTGAGATTACAGCAATTAGCAGACCATTAATCACACCCTTATTAGTTTAGCCAGGCAGAGAGAGGGGAAGAGTGAAGAGAGGGATGGAAAGACGGAAAGTGCAATCGGATGGGAAATAGAGGAGGAGGAAGGAGAGAGGGGGGGAAAGAGCGAGGTTCTCCTCTTGGCGCTGGAGCCGGCTGTGATTTCACACTGCCTTCTGTTTCACATAGTGTAGCTTTAGGAGCAAAACAATGCCTCTCTGATTAATACGTGCCTGCGCCGCGTAGTGCGTGTGGTCATTTTTGCACTTAAGTACGTGCGTGGTGTTGATCGACACTCATGAGGCATGACAGACACTCACACGCTTGCACGCAGACACACCTTAATGCAATTTCAAACACGCCCCGTGCAGCTTTTACATGTGATAGGGGAAGTGTAGATTTAGAGTGGAATGTGTTGAGTCCTAAAGACAACTGTGTGCAAATGCGTGTGCGCGTGCGTGTGCGCGCGCTATAGTGGTGGGTGGCAGAGTGTGAGTTTGGGTTGGCACGACTACTGGTATGTTAAAGCATCGAGTGTGTGTGTTGTGGGCATGTGCGTCTGAACGCATGGTGTTACAGTATCAGTGAGAATAAAAGTGTGTGTGTGTGTGTGTGTGTGTGAGAGAGAGAGAGAGAGCCAGGGGGAAGAGGTTGTGTGTGTCGAGGAAGGAGTGAGAGTGGAGCGGCTTCAGAGGATGAATTTCTAAATACGCTCTATCGATACCATCTTCTATCTACTATTCTCTCTCTCTCTCTATCTCTCTTTTTCTCCCCACCTCCTCCTCCCCCCTTGCCCCCTCCCAACTTGCCTCCCCTCGTCAGCAAGCGGGGTCAAATGTTATTCCCTCCTCGTTGTCACGGTTGCCAATCACCTCACATTCTGTAGCAACTGTTTCCAAGGCAACGGAGAGATCCGGTTGCCAGGCACCGAGAGCAATGCATGTGATTGTTACTTATTTATTTAATTCTATCTTTATCTATTTGTTCATTCTAAATGCGTCCGCACTTGCGTTCACGTGCGCGCCCTCCATGCACCAGAAATACACACATATGCAAACACACACGCACGTTGTTATCGCCGTTCCTCTCACACTCTTCCTCTCGCTCTCACATGCACACATACATACGTGAACTGTTGTCTTTTTTCATTCCTTTTGCAAACACACGAATGCATGCATGCACATGAACGCTAAAACACCACACACACACACACACACACACACACTCGCCGAGTGATACGACCCTGGCGCTAACTAACTAACCCATCTGCATTTACCACAGGTGTGAAACGTGCGGATTGGATGACAAACAGTGATTATCATAGCAATAAGGATCCTAATCTGAGCTCTGCTCTCCTCCTGGCCTTCTGTTCCCTCCTCTCATCTGCCACGTCTCATAGGAGCTGCACAGTGATAAAGACAGGCCCTAATGAGAGGGCTCTTATTGCACTGTGATTTCCTCCCTCCGTCCCTCCATCAGCCCCCCCGCCACCCCCCTCTCACTCTATATCCATCCTTCTATACCTGCAGCATCCCTTCTCCCTCCATCCATCTATCCATCTGATCCCTGCAGCCACTCCTGCACGCATTAGGCCTTTTGTTTGTCTGGGTAAATATTACAGGGTAATTGTAATGGAGTGACCCATCAAGGGGGAAATTACCGCTATCACCGTGTGGCCAAATCCAAAACGTACTTATTCATTCAGAGTCTATTGTCTCTGTTTGCTTTAGTGCTGTGGTTATCACAGACAGAAGTACAGGGGGACAGCTTGGATGGAGTCGAGGGGGAGGTGGAGGGCTGAGGAAGAGGATGGCGGGTCAGGAGCGGAGGAGAAAAGGCTTCAGCTGACCAGGTTGACGCTGACAGAGGTTGCTTTGATGTCAGCTCACTCGGAGATGTCAGGTGCTGGGCTGTTTGTCGGCCATGTTTCGCTGCATTCCTGATGAGAGGCAGCTTGCCATTGTACAGAAAGGACAGTAGATTAATCACGTTCACCATCGTCATCCCTACGGGAAGTGAAGAATGAAGAAATACAGATGATTCAAATACTGGGCATGTAGGCAGTGTTACTGATTATACAGTACTGTAGATATACAGTGTGGGCAGTTCAATTGTGCATTGAAACAACATGTTATTCTCTGGAAACAGCTAGGAATAGTTTCTGCAGATCATTACTTATATACTGAATATTGATATATTTTTAGCCAGTGCACTGGAACAGCTCTAAGAACGGCAATATTGGTTTGGCAATATCTCAGCAACTACTGGAGCAATGCAGATGAAGTTTTGCACAAATATTCATGGTCCCCTTGAAACTGGCCGTGCTCAGAGGATGAACCCTCATTCATCCTGAGTTGTACATATCTCATATCTCAACATTTAAATGTCTACACAATTGATTGGCACAGAATTAGATTTGGAGAATCATGGTTCCCAGAGGATGAACCCTAATGACCTAAATGTTCCCCTGACTTTTCCATTAGTGCCACAGTAAAGCTGACATTTGCGGTTTTAATTAAAATGTCTCAAGTACAGCGTGAATAAATGGCGTGGACACAATGTGATTACACATACATGGACATGATAGGTATAGAAAGCAATCCAAGACAAATAAATATATTTTTGTACGGGTAATGCAGTTCATGGGTAATTTTAAGATTGATTGATCTGACAATACTTTCTATATAATATGTGGAAAAAAAAGTTTATGCGTGACAAAAACTGTTACAGTAAAAATATGTCGTTGAATGTGAAAAACAATGCCAGGCACAAAGAAATTCAGTTAACCATTATTCAAAACAGAGAAAAACAGGAATTCTTCACTCTGGAACGGTTGGAATGAGCAAGTTTTTGGGGTTTCGTTTAAAATCAGTCAAAAGGTTAGCTATGTTCAAAATAGTTGATGAATAGTTTCCATTTTCCATAGCTAGACCAATCAATTAATTGCCTTTCATCTCTATAAGTGGTCATTTTTGAGGCCATTGTTGTGCTATAATGTGAGTTGTATCAGCGCCCTGAATATAGTCTCAGTATAAATCAGACATCATTGAAAAACCAAACTAGTGAAGCAGGTAATCAGTGTAGGCAGGGAAATCAATCGGATCTTTAATTGCTGTGTGGAAGAAGAAAAAACAGAAAAACAGCACCCGTGCACACGTGTACGCACATACACACGCACAGTGACAGAGAGACAGTGGCGCTGATGTGAGCGGAGTCTCGAGGGAGTGGCGTGGAGAATCCTCTTGGCTGGGAATTTCCAGGGTTTAGCACACAGACACAGTTTCTGTCAAAGGGCCCTTTTACATGGATGAGCCCCAGCATCACATTCGCCCACTGTGAAATAGAGGGATTTGAATAATCTTATTACACCCCATTACAATAACACTAATATGATCCAATGCCCTGCAAACTATAGCAGAGTGGGGAAACTGACAACTCTGACCACCCTGTGGGGCACCACAGACGGGGCAAATACATCACAAAAATAACAAATATTATTAAGGGAATAATGTTTAAAATTAACAAACGTAACAGCTCTGAAAACATGTAGCGTAGTAAGTACTACCACTACTACAGTACTACTGCAGTAATACCACAGGGAATACTCAGCTTACTCCACAAGTGAATCTTCTGCGTTTCAGATTCGACCTCAGTAAAAGTACAATATTAAATATGTCCTCATCAAAATATTACATCTCTATATATCTCAAGCCTTTTAATGTGTTGTATATTATACTACATCACAGCTTAATTCCTATTGATAAAAGAGAATGTGAGTAGCACAATGCTGTTCAAACAGATCTTTCTAATTTCATATGAACTTTGAATCTTTGTTGACGACAACCACATTTGTTCATTTCTATTTTTTTCCACAGTTTTTTTTTTTTTGTACTGTTTTGTTTGTGTTTCTACGTAACAACAGCAATAAAGAATATCTAATTATTTAAAATGTTGGCTGCTGAAATAAAAGGAACTCACTAGGTGTGAAAAATCCTATTATTTGCTGTGGAAATAAAAACCTCCAAATTAAAGAAACACTAAAACGCTGGAATAAAGTAGCAGCACTGATTTTAAACCTGTAAGGCTGATTTTTGGCCTCTTCAGAGGAGCAGAAACATAACATTGATATGTCATCTCCTTTTAAGTTGCTAAGCTGAGCTCTCTCACTAACCCTGCAGTTACAGGGCAACAGAATCAATCATCTGGACCCGAATATGTGTGTCCACCTGATGCGTGTGCGTCCAGTATTCACTCTTTTTTAGCTCCGTTCTGAGTCTCTTTCCACTCCAGAGGGAAATATCTAGCTGCTAAATGCTCCACTATGTTCTCCAGATAGTCGCTAAGTGTCTGGGAAGGTGGTGTTCGGTGAATTTTTAGAGCCTTTCCTCTGAAAACAGCTGCCTGCTGCAGCTTAAAACGCCACTATGAGGGCTGTGAGTGACCGGGAGCAGTGAAGGTGTGAGCCTGACAGACAAACAGCTGAAACTTGCAGATGATCATTCTCTGCAGGTTCATCGCAGGCTGCCTCCTTTACATTGTATTCACATTTGATGCATACATTTTAATGTTTAAAATAGCTCCCATATAGGAATTGTAGTGGGTTAGACGTGTAGAGTAGCAGGAAATGGAAATACTAAAGTAGCTCAGGAGCTGTCCTCAAGTACAAAACTTGAGTAAATACGCTTGTTACTCTCTGTTTTCCTGGCTGATGCTGCTCTTGTCTGCTGCTGTCAGTTTGTCTGTCTTATTGTCCCTGTCTCTGTTGCTCTGTCTCCTTCTTTTCCGCCCCTCCTCCAGGCAGCTTGGAGAACAGCTGAGAGTAGACTGAGATTTATCTCTGACTTTCTAAATGCGTTCCCTGCCTGTGCCCCTACCTGCCTACGAGCCTGTTTGCCCGCCAGCCTGTCTGGATATTGGATTTGCTCTTTGACTGTGACCTTATACACGGCGAGCCACAGGAGCTAGTGCGACTGCTGGACCTTCTGTCCTGTCGTGCGGAGTCGTGTCTTCCTGCCATCGAGGGCCCGGTCTACCCCCTCTCCTCGCCCCCCAAGCCAAACCCTTAAAACACCCCCACCTCCCCAACCCTCCACCATGTGCACTTATTGGATTCCCCTCTTCACCACGCACTCTGATAAGGGCATCTGTCAAGCGGATGAACAATCAGAGCTAAAAAGGTGTGTGATGCACGCTTGGAAGGATCTTACTTCCTGCAGAGGCCAAGAGGATGCTGGGTGGAGGAACGGGGTGAGCCTCAGGACCAGGACTTTAGGGAGAGGATTACCATCACCATGGCTGCTCTTCACATCAAGGCTCTACCCGGAGGAGGGTGTCTACTAACATCCGTTTGTTGTCGATGATGATGGCTTCCGCTCAGCTACGCGTATTCTCAAGCAATAACATCGACATCTGTATTATCAACCCAAGAATACCCGTGGTCGAGACGGGAGCAAACGGTCACGCCACCTCACTCCCCTCCACCTTCTCTCCTCTCTATCACACTCTCTCGTCTCCCATCCCCCCCCTTTTCTTTCTCTGTTCGACGCTATACGGCAGGAGAGAGCTGGAGGGAAGGGTGGGGATTTCACAAGCTGCTGAAACTGTCCAGGTCCTGCAAGAAAAAGAGAGAGAACAAAACTGTTGTGGGACCGATTCATCAGATCATCAGCTAATGATTATTTTTATGATCTGTTAATCTGCACATTAGCTTTTTCATTCATCAATTAAAGGGCCTGTAAAAAACAAAAGATGCCCACTGCGACTTCCAGGTGATTTCTAAGAATATCTTGTTTTGTTTGACTGAAACAGCCCCAAAGATATCCAGTTTACAATGAGATGTGACCTAGAAAAGCAACATTTGAGAGGCTGAAACTGGAGACGGTTTGGCATTTTCGCTCTATTTCTGTTTGAACATGGACTGAAACGATTCTTCGGTCAAGAGCTACTGATTATTTTTCTGACGATCGACCGATTGACCGATCGAGCTCCGATCGCGCCGCCTGCAGGTACCACACAGATCCATTTAAAGTTTAGAGAGCGGAGAATAACTCATGATTAATGACTCATTTGCTGGTTTTATCCAGCTAATTGAGTGCTTAAATCGAGATGCCTGTTTTATAGGGTGCAGAATCCCTCACAGAAACTGGTGTTAATATCTCCTCTCAACTACAATGCGACAGTGAAGCTGCTGTTGTTTCCAGCGTTGTAAATACTCTCTACTCCCTATTTCTTGTGCCACACCAACTGTATCTGCAGTCAGCAGCAGGCAAGCAATGAGAGAAAAAGCGGAGAGAGAGAATGTGATGGACTGCCGCGCTTCCATGAATAGTCATTTTGTCATCACACACTAGGGTGCAATAAAGTTTTTTTTTCTCCTCTTATTTTTTTTCAACACTCCGTACCCCTGACTGAGTGCGAGTAAGGAAGTGGGAGATGTGAGCTTTGCCATCCCTGTCCCTGTGTTTATCAGTGAGCGCCACAGTCGCACGCATACATCTGAGGGAGTGAGGGCTGCCCCCGCAGTGCTGCGAGCTCGAGCCCCCATGCTGCACACATGAGAGAAACCAGGAGAAAGGGAAGGAGAAAAACAGAGTGAGAAAGATACAGAGGGGGAGGCGGCGAAACGGGAAGAAGAGGCAGACTCAGAGGCGCCGCGTGCATGCGTGCGTGTGTGTTTTTATGTGTACGAGCGAGATGGGAAAGGACAGGAGAAGGCGACATGACAGCATCCGAGTTAGAGCAGGAGAGAGAGAAATAAGGGAAATGTCAGGAAACAGAAAAGGAGGAAGCGTGTGTGTAATTTCAAGAGAAGAAATTGATAGAGAGCAGGAGGGAGTGTGTTTGTGTGTGTGTGAGAAAGAAAGAGACGAGGTGGTGGCGGTGGTGGTGGTGGTGTGTGTGTGTGTGGTGGTGGTGGTGGGGGGGGGGTCTCGGCTCACAAAGCACTGCTGTTCAACAAGACATAAGCCTGTAACAGCAGGCGAAGCTATGCACTGTAGCCCTGCACCGTATTGTGTACTATCCTGCATGTTCAGCCACTTGAAGACACACACAAACATTAAACGTTTGTTACGGACCTGTTTTTAGCATCTTACAGGTGGTGGCCTTGGTTTTACACCACAAAGACTGCTTTGTCCTGTGCTCGCACTGCTGCTGTGCTGCTGTTTAACACATCAAGCATATGACAAAGTGTCCACTCTTGTTAACCTATTCTGGGCAAGCAGTTTAAAAAGACATGATATCATTATGCTCATGCCAAAGGACAGTGAAATCTGACTCTAGGCCAGCAAGTCTTCCAGATGAGGNGGGGGGGGGGGGTATCAGCTTGGTTCGGACTGTCATTCTACGACATGATTGGCTGTGTCAGGAAGAGATAAGCAGTCTTCACATCCCTCTGCCCTCGCATCTTCAAGGCCCTGGAATCAAACGGTGGAGAACACCGCCGCGCGCTCCTCTGCACTGAAAAGAGACTACATGAAAGGAGTGATTCCTGCTATTATTCTAAACACCTCTGCATGTGAAATACCACACTTTTTCAAAGAGATGGATGTGCAGAGAAGGATGAAAAGGCAGGAAGACAGAAAATGGCTGGTTTGAAAATGTTAGGATTCTTCACAGGAGGTTGTAGCCTGATAGTACCCATGTGGTTCCGAGGCCCCGAGATCTCAAATCCCTGTGTCTTTACAACTCTTTCTTCCTCTTCCACTCACCATAAGCTCCCACATTAGACAGCATTAAGGAGGGAGATGGAGCAAGGAAGAGCAACTCCCCTACGTCTTAGTCCCTGCAGGACTTAACATCTCAGCTCTTAACTGTCCTGGTGGCCCGTCCAACTGGTCTCCTCTGACTCAGTCAACCACTTCCCATGTGTCATCTAAAAGAAATCCCCAAATTAATCCTTCACCCATTACTATAATCTCTGACACTCTTGTATAGATCTGCAGGATTATAGAATAGGTAGGTATTATAAGGTATTACTAGGAATTAGTTTTTTTAAGTAGCAGCTTAAACCCTCATGTCTGATGACGCAAAGGTCCAGCGAAAGGAGTTTGAGACATTCGCTCTATTGATACTGCTGCTTTCTGGCGGGGAAGAGACTTAAAGGCTGGTGTAAAAATTCACATCACAAACCATTTATAAGCCCACAGCTTGGACCCACACATTGAGGATTGATTGTGCGGATCTGAGCGCGCATCTGAGAGCATCGGGATAAGAGTAAGTGTTGTAATGTTTAGACCCTGCGAGGATAGAACACGCGCGCCAGGCTCGTCTTAAAACAGACAGACTGTCTGCGAGGCTGCACAGGCATCACCGGCAATCTCTAGTGTGCTCCCAAACAGCTCCCCACTATGCGCCGCATCAATTATTCAACATATTTATCTATGCAATTTGACGGCCTCTCCCCTCTAAAGCTCTGAACAAATTGCGGAAGCAGCTAATATCGCTTCTGGGTCTGTGGCTCAAATCACGGCGCTAGCAAACCCCAGAGGCTGCGCACAAGAGGCTGTAAACAATCACTTGACACTTTAGCACTTATATTTTTTGATCTGTCGGGCTAAATGCAGGCTGTGAACTCGTGCACACCTCCGCTCGGCGCTGTGCATGCTGTAGGTAGGGCCTTCTTTTATGAAAGAGACAATGGCGGTAAATGTGTGCACAAGAGACCTGTGGAGCTTTCACAACACTAACAAATTTAAGCATCCCTTCCCCCATCGGTATAAACGCACACAAATGCATGTGCACACTAACAACCCCCAACCACCCCCCCTCATTTCTTTCTTTCTCTTCCTTTCCACCAAACCGGCATTTAGCATGACACACGCCGAGGAGCCAGGGTAGCCAATTATCAAACAGATGTCAATGTATGCGTTACAATACTAAGGGGAGCCCAATTACCACACAGATGTTTTGTTTTTCCTCCTCTCACTCCTTGCTTTTTTTTTTTTTTTTTTTACCCAGCATCCTCTCTGCTCAAGGCCCTCAGAGGATGGCCCAGTCCCTCCCCCGCACCACCCGAAAAAACACCCTCCACCAGTCACACTAACTGATGTACACACATGCGCACACACACACACACACACACAGAGCCTTTAGTGAGCCAAATGGAGAGCATGTGGATGTCAATCAACAGGGTGGAGTGGAGGAAGGGCAGAGTTGGGGGGGGTGGGGGTGGCAGGAAGGGAAGAAGGGAATGATTGGGGAGAGAGTGGTGTGTGTGTGTGTGTGTGTGTGTGTTTGAGGTGGATGGTGGGTTGCAGGAGGAGGAGTGTAGGGCCACGGATCAGAACCAAGGACAGCTCCCACTGGAGAGATATGTGCCGCTTTGCTGCGTTACTAAATGGAAGTCTCCCCTGTTCTCACACACACACACACACACACAGACACACTCTCACACATAAAGTACATCCTCACACAGGCGTGCATGTGCATTGCGCAAAAGCACAGACACACAAACAAACAGACATGTATGTACACAAAAGGAAACGCTTACAGCCACATTCAAGCACAGTCACACACACACGCATATAAATGTGCAATCACATGTGCCTGAGCACTAAGTACAATTTAGTAATCAACTGTTAGCTCATTCCTCTTTCCCCTCTTCATCCATCTCTCCTAATGGATTCCCAAGGCTTCAGCCAATCTTTTTTTTTTCTTATTTCCTCCTCCTCCTCCTCCTCCTCTCTTCTTCGCCTCTCTTTTTCCTCCCTTCTCCTCTTTATAGGGGGTAGAGAGCCTAAAAGACGGAGAGCTAGCTGCGAGCCGAGCCCACATGAAACCGGGGAGATGGAACTTTATGTCTCTCTCTGCTGCTTGATCAATAGGAATTTAATGGACAAGGATTGAGTTCAGGGAGTTCATGCTTGCCAACGTGCCTGAGGGGCTGAGCACATGCACGCTGAGAGGCAGGCAGGGAGGCTCACGCACACAAACACACACATATAACACACACACACACACACTCATTCAAATTGATGTGGGGGGTTTTTTTTCTGCACACAGATGCACACGCACGTACATCACACGCACACACATCATGCCGCCACATGCTCTCACAAACACGCAGGCTGCCAAAATTCTTTAAACATATCATATAAAATTAAAAAATGCATAGGCAGAATTAGCGTTGATGCAGATTGAAATGATAAGTCACTGATTATTGGATTACACAACTCACAGAGGGGAGGGTGGTGGTGGTGGTGGTGGTGGTGTATAGGAGAAAGCTTGAATATTTCATTGAAGTGAGCTGAAACCAATCAATTGAAGGGGACATCACATCATGGGAGCCCTTGTGTCAGACAGATGTGCAGCCCAAAGTGCAGCGTTTAGCACCACACAGAAAACTTACACAAGATTGCTGTGGAACATAAAACAGAATGTCAAATGAAGGCCCGAGAGCCTGAAGTACACGCACATCCACAAATAGATCCTGGTGTTAGTCTCACAACATCAAAAAATATATAGATATAAATAAATAAAAAAATAAAAAAGAAGCTCAATTTCATTTAAACACAACTCTGATGAAAGATCCTTTGCAAATACACAGCCACCACCTCCCTCCCCTCCTCCTCCTCCTCTCTCTACTTTCCAAAAGTGTGCTTGAATTTTCTAAGCTTTATTAAAAAAGGAAAATAAAAGTCGCTCACATCCGCAGCACAGTGCAGGCCGCTCACTCTGAACGCGCAGGGAAAGTCATCACAAATGTAAGCAACAAGCGGAGTCACGTCAAACTCTTTTATCTCACTTCAGTCTTGCGGATATAATAAAAAAAAAAAAAGGAGAGGAAGGAAAAAAGGGGGGAAAAAGAGAAAAGCTCCGGAAGCAAGTTGGGAAAATACAACACGAGGAAAAGAATGAATGAGGGGAATAAAGGAGGAGAGGATCGGTCTGACAAGGTTGTGCCACGACATCACTGTTTTCGGGCTTTTCAATGCGACTCTAATACAGCGAGCGCTTTTCCCCTCCCTCCACCTCCTCCACCTCCCGCTTCTCCTCCACCCCGTCGCTTTTCGCGGAGAGACCTCGCTTTCTGCGCGGTGGCCAAACATGCACCTGACAAACCTGACAGCTTTTATTTCTCCCCGCGCGGCACTGGAGCCATATTGGCCGCACATTTCTGCGCGACTTACGGGTTGTGCATTAATTCTATTACACGGCATTTAAGTCCGGCGAATTAGGAGAAGGATGGCAGCGGCGGCGGCGGCGGCGGCGGCAGCAGCGTCTCTGGAGGATTTATTCCATACTCACCCTATTGTTGGAAGTCTGTCAATTCCTCCTCATGCACTCAAGTCGACGGCAGTGTATTGGCAATATCTGGAAATCACACTGAGGGTGGTGGTGGTGGTGGTGGAGGGGGGGGGGAAACGCCCCCCTCTCTAACTCTCTCTTTTTCTCTTTCTCCCTCCAACACCACCCCTGAAAAAGCCTCACCCTCGCAGGAAAAATGAAGGTAAAAAAGGGGAAGAAAGGAAAAAAGATCCGAGAGGCAGACACTCTACACCCTTTATCCTCCCTTTAGATCCTGGAATCTCTGGCTCTGCTTCTGCCCTCATCTCTCTCTCCCTTCTCTCTCTCCCTCCCTCTCTCTCTCTGTCTCTCTCTCTCCCCTGTCCTCCCATTGTTGCGAATCAAGCGTGGTCAAAGGGGCGCGGCGGAGGCGACTCCACGATCCAGGATCCACAGAGAAGCAGCAGATTCAGGCTCCCACAGCCACGCTGATGTGTGATGCACACTGATCAGGACGCGGTGACAGCTCAGACACTAGAAGGTGGAAGTCTCATGATGACAAAAACAATGAGTGAACGCACATACAAACCATACAAGTCCATTTTCCGGTGGTCACTGGACTTTGTGTAGCCTCCAGTTCGCTCCTTTGTCTCAGTGTCTTAATTCCATTAGGCGACAATAAGCACATTAAACAATAGTCTCTAACTAAGGCTTGGAAATTATTCAAATGTAACCTTCACCAAAGTGCTCAAATGATAAACCTGCACACCGGGAGACACTCATTAGGCAGTGGCAGGCTGCCTGGAGAGCTCTACTTTGGAGCCGTTTGCCCTGAACATGACCGCGTTGCGCGTTAGGCTAATTAACTTTTCAAAATTACAGATGGTCCCGCATTTAAATTCTGGGCGGAATGATCGACATTTTCTGTTATTAATTCTGGGCCCCGCCTCCCTCGCTACTAAAAAAAAAAAAAGAATCATCATCGTGCATACGATTAGGCCCATCTAGCTTTTTCCCTTTCCCCTTAAAATGTGTCTTTTTTAATCACCAGCGGCGCATAATAGGAGCTGATGGACAGACGGTAAGTGCATTATTGCCTGATGCACTAGTAAAGGAAGTCTGTCCATTCAAGAACAACAATCTCTCTGTGTGTGTATATATATATATATGTGTGTGTGTGTGTGTGTGTTGTGGCCCACTGTGAGCATTGCAGCTCCCTGACAGCAACTTCTCAGTGACTGGCTCTATATCCATCCTAATCCAATCCCGCGGGATTTCCAGCCGTTGAATTTCCACAGCAAGAGGACTGGCAGCTTCAGCGGGATCTCTGCTTCCCAAATCTCCCCAAACCTCGCCTTATCCGCCCGGGGATTACACAGCTCAGCTCCCTGGGTAGCAGTGGAAGTAGAGGTAGTATACTCCAGTAGTGAGTAGTAGTAGTAGTAGTAGTAGTAGTAGAGGTGGTGGTGTGGCCGTGGTGTTGCTCCATCATTGCATAATAGCTCAGTATAGCTGACGAGGTGGGCATATTGTGGGACTGCGCCACCATTCATCACCGTTTTATTATTTGTCAAATAGTATCAGGATGCAGGGTTTTACTGGGCTGAGGGCGGATTTACTTTATATCTTAGAAGGGCCTGGCGGAAGGAGTGCACACACACACACACACACACACACACGCTGTATCTGACCATCTATCACTCTGCGGCTGATACAGCTGTAGCATTACATAATGCTGCTGCATGCCGCCTGTCAATCACTCAATGGTTCGATTTTTTTTTTCCCCTCACACGCACACTGTTTGCGCGTGGACGAACGCGAATGAGGACGTTCCACGGGGCTGCGAGTTGTCCCGCGCGTCAGGCCAGGTCACTTCTGAGCCGAGGTGACCCCGGTTGGTCGGGCGGGCAGTTTGATGATCTGAAGCAACCAGAGCCCGGGCAGGACGGCTGTAAGTCCCGCTTCCCGTCCTGTTCCCCGGCTCTTTGCTTCTCTAATTTCTTCTCTCTGTCTTTCCTCTGTCTCTCCCCCCTCTTTTGCAGTCTGCTCAGATCCCTGTGGTATGAGCACATTTCTCATTCCCTCTCCTTCTCTCCCTCACCCTCGCTCCCTCAAGATTGCTGCTTTATTAAACAGACTCTCCCTATCTTTCATTTGCCACTCTCCCCACCATGCTCCCCACTCTCACACTCGCTGTGTTTTTTATTTATGCTCTCTTTTGCCCCCCCCCTTCCTCACACTGGCTTTGCATGCGTCAATGCATTGCTCAGCAGTCATTTCTGTACATACTTTTCAGCTCCATCTATACCCACTGTATTCTCCTTTGTGCAGAGAACCAAAGGAAACAGAAAGAATGAAGGAAAGAAAGAAAGGCTTCTCTCCTCTATATGGTCCGCACTCACTTCTCTCTTCGCCCTACCTCATCTCTCTCTTTGTTCACTCTCCACATTGCTCCCGCCCTATGTGCTCCCTCCATCTCTCTCTCTCTCCTCATGCTCCCTCCATCTCTTTCAGACCCAGGGCAGCTATATTTAGCGGCAGGTTAACTGCTCCTGTCAAAGGTCTGATTTGTATTCTCTGCATGCAAGTCTGACTTGGGCCTCGCAGCAACACAAACAAAAGGCCCTAGTTTGAATATGCACTGAGCCCACTGGCTTAGGAATCAAAGCCCTCTCTCTGCCCCGCTGCCAGTGGCGCCACCTGCTATGGAAGGGGAGGGTGGGTGAGGAGGAGGAGGAGGTGGTGGTGGTGATGGGGTGGCGGGGGCCGAGTCGTGGGGACTCAAAGTCAAGCTCAATTCACTCCAAACGTACACATTCATGCAGGGAGGAGCAGCCCGGCTCAATGGGCCTACTTCACTCTGTTGCACCACACAGTCTGAATGTGCAATGTTTGAGTAAGAGAGGGGAATAAGGAAAGGGTCGCGCCCCTGTACCTTCCTCACTGGACGACAAGAATATGGGATGGCAGGAGGGAGGGACAGGACAGGGAAATAGAAAAGGAGCCCTCGCACAGGAGACGAATTGAGAATAGAAATCTCCCTTTCCTCAAAGTCTGCCCCGGGCTGAAGTGACAGGGGAGATTAAAGTGAAAAGCACATACATTACACGCTACTGTACATATAAGGACACATGGGGAGACCGTGGATTTGAGCTGGAGGAGAGGTGTGATGCACCCCGCTGTGTTCCCTTTGCTTCTGCTGCCTGGTCTCATCTGGTCCGGCAGCAGGCAGTGGGTGACAGGCTGAAATGGCACCCTGCTACATCAAGAGATGCAGTCACTCTGCCCCACATAGCCCACATACCAAAGCAACGCCAGGCTCAATTGACAGTTTGCTGAGCCCTGCCCCTTATATTTACTGTTGCTACCTGTCAAGTTTATACATTCATAATAACAGAGGCAGATTTGGCCTACTATTAAATTTCAAAGCAAAACAATTGGTTTCAGACAGGCGGATATAAGCAGGTTTCCCATTTCTAGCTGGAGACCATCAAGTTTAAATGTTACAATTTGACAGATCTTGAACCAAAAACTCTGTAAAAGAGTCTTTAATGTGCACATGATGGCTACGTACATGATAGAGCTACGGTCATCATCAGTTGATTTGCTTTTAGAGGCCAAAGGGTTCCTGGATGAGGAGTAAGAGGGGATCCAGGATCACATAAGCTTCATCACATCGAGTACGGAACAGGGCAGAGCTGCTGACGTTACCCCGATAGCATCTGTGCTTCCTTACAAGGGTTAAATGCTACACCGCGGTTGTGCTAGTTGTTAGTGAATGAGCGCTTTTCCTAATTTAACACATGAACCCACAAAATAAAAAAATTATGAAGTGCTCTTGAGCATTACAAGTAATGCTTAGTTACTGCTATATGTAGGAAGGTAGCAGACAGGAGAGGCTATTCATTGCAGCAGTTCACAGAGCAGACAGCGTTATTTGCTATTCACACGTTTGCACTTGAATTTTTTGGTTTTGGAAAGTTTTGAAACAACCTTCCGGATTCTTTATATATAGAAATGAATTGTTTTCATACTAAAGTCTCCGTGCCTATTTTGCTTTGCGTGCTTTAGCCTGTCCTGCTGAGTTATGGCTGACCAGCTGTGACTGAAGGTTTGTTGTTTGGCAGACAGGCTTTGAAAGAGTCAATGCACTTAAATATTTGAATTTAAGAGCGTGCTGAACGATGGATTATGAAGGAGAGTAACAGCAAATCCAGCCACAACTTTGACATTCAGACATTTGGCTTCCAGTTCATCTAACCTCTGTGACTGTCATCAGCTGGTCAGAGCTGCTGACGTTACCCCTTTAGTATCTGTTTAGTCAGGTGGGGCAATGAAACGGGAAGTGATTTGACACCTTGTCTGTCCAGTCATGTGAAAAAGCTCGTTATAATTCTATATGTGGATTGCTACTGTTGTGCTACGCAATAACAAAAAAATCCCAGAAAGGATGTTTGGGGATATAATTGGTGGAGTCGCACCTTCCAGGTCTCGTGATCAACATTCATTTGAGCTCGAATTTTTCCTAACTGCATTATGATCAAAGTCTGAGGTTTATGGCCATGTGGTTGGTAAATATTTTGAATGCAAACAGTGACAGTTGGTGTCCAGTCTGCTCAGTCGGGTACTGACATAGCCAAACAATATCAACAAACATGACCAATGATTGCGTGATTCAAAAGGGGGCTTATCCAATCAAAACCAAAAAAAACAATCTTCACATAACTGTTTTTGAATTGTCCATTACATCCGAGTGGCGTCTCAGACTCAGACAAGTGAAAATGTGGTTGGGAAAATAGGCAGGGCGCAGACATGTAATGAATACATTTCCTGGTTGGCAGAAACATATTTGAATCTAATTTCAAATGAGCTGAGGTACACTTTGTGTATTTTGCTCACTGAAATAGCTTTGAAAATAGATGAATTACCCACTAAATAAATCAAGCATTTCCCCCCTCAACTAGTTTAAGAGTTTGTGCAAATACTGTATGACAGTATATCTGACAGTATATCAGGGCTGGGTACTAAAGAGAAGCCTCGGTCTATCATGACATCGTTTCCTGGAAATCAGGTTTTAGGTATGGCTTTAATGTAGATTACAGTGTGATTAATAGAAACACACACATCCCACTGTATACTGGGACAGATATGTGGGTGCAGGGGAAGACTGGGAGGTCAGGAGGTAAAAGGTTTGTATTGAACGCAGCCTAAAAATAAACCAATCAGAATTCATCTTTAGAATAATGGCAGCAAGAGAGTAAAAACTGTATAATGTTGCAATGAAATTAGCTTTGCTATAATCTATTTTAAAATCATTTGTCTTTGTGAGTTGTTGGGAACAGCACTGGGCTTAATTTGGAAAGTATTTCATTACCTGCAGTTTTTAATAATTACATATAAAAATATCAATATATATAAGAATTAAATGTATTGTTTTGTAATGTGCATTATATGCAGACACTGTAGATTTGTGTTTTATACAGGGGCTTTGCGTTGCGCTTGCATATGCATTCAAAAAGGCTTGCTTCTGTTTTTGTTTCACTTTCAGCCCTGAGACACCGTAAATGCATACGTGTGCCCTGCACGTGATGGATCAAGTGTCAGACTGAGTGCTTGGTGCGGCCACGGCTATACGCATGCATGAATTAATGTGAACATATCTGTACATTGTGATTATTCTTCATCCTCCTGTGAGGTTGGACTGGGAAATGGCTAAGAGAGTTTCAGCAGCTGTGGTTACAGTATGATGTAATACAGACCATTAGAGAGCTTTTGTGGCATGTCCCAGAGCTGAAGATGCATACTTTCAAACTTTACTATAGTTTATTAGACGTACACATTATGAAGTTCTGTGTTACATTAAAATTCATAAGAAATGATTATTATTTAGTGCCACACAACTGTAATTCATTTCTAGACATGGATGTGTTTCCTCTTCTTCCTCGTACATACCTGTATGTGCAACATATTTACACTGTTATTTGCAGGCTGCAATTTCCAATATTGTTAATTTTTCAGTAATTTGTACAGGAGCCCTCGGATGTCAAACTCTATCACTCTGAGACTGCAGCCTCATCCTTCAGAGCTGTGACAGGCCCAGTTTCCACACAGTCACAACCCCACGGGGCAACTTATGGTGACAGACAAATGTACAAATATTTACAGCGTTTTACAGATGTTTCAGTTCCATAAAACAAATCACTGCTCGACCTCTCCACATCCCTCCGTCCTGTCTCTCTCTGTCAGTCCCTCTGTCCGTCTGATGGCTGCAGTGCACCGCCGAGCCTGCACCCATAAACACTGAGTGATTTCCCCGTTTGCAGCTGTCTTAAGCAGACTGGGAGGTGTTTTCAGCTTTATGGATATTGACTCCTCCTCTGCTCTTTGATCCCGGCTGTCCAGCTTCAGACTGGAGCCTCCCAGCTGGCTGCAAAGCCTGTGACAGCTCCAGACAAGTAGCACTGAGCATAAAACGGCATGTACATGTATTGTCCAGTCCTAGTCAGACAATAAACAGGTCTGTCAGTCAATCACTCAGTCAGTCAGTCAGTCAGTCAGTCAGTCATGCTTGGAATGGTCAGGTTCTGCTGTAAGATAGATCAGAGGGGAGTTATAGTGAAATTCAATGCTTCACACACAATTAGGATTATGATGTAGGTCTACTTGTTTTTCATTTATCCTGATAAGTGGGGTGAAATAGTGTAAATATGACAGCTGCAGTGCGGTTTAACAGTCTCTGAGTGCAGTGCTTTGTCTTGACTGTACTTACACCCATCAGCTCCTCTCAACAGCTCACTCAGGGGGAATGTCCTCATTGTCTATTAGCCCCGCGTTTGTCCATGTGTTTACGTGTGTGTGAAAGAGGTCTTGGGCCTGTCATCAGTCAGATTTACTACAGCGGCAGCGTTGGCAGGCAGGCAGGGGTTATACGGGTTGGGATGGGATGTGAGGAAGCTCAGCTTGGCTCAGTCCCCCAGGTCCTACTGTATGTGTGTGGATGAGTGTGAGTGTGTGTGTGTGTGTGTGTGTGTGTGTGTGTGTGTTCGCGTTCGCATTTTTGTGCATGTGTGTGTGTTTTTCAGGTCAGCACCTCGCCCACAGCCCACTGATGATGTCCATGCCTGATGATGTCATGGTATCGATCAGCAGGGCGTCTGTTGTGGGATTTGGTGTCAGTGTCTGGAGAGGGAGAAAGAGAGAGGAAGGGAGGAAAGGGTCGATGGGGTGAGGTGGAGAGAGATGGTGAAGCAACAGAAGATAGATAGATAGATAGATAGATAGATAGATAGATAGATAGATAGATAGATAGATAGATAGATAGATAGATATAAAAGAATATTAAGATTTCATAAAGCTTAATGATCTTTAAAGAAGCAACTTATCATTTAATATATAATACAATCTAATTACTGTACTAAACTGTAAAATAACCCTAATATTTCATCAGAAATTAAGGAAATAGGCTAAATTGAAACGCTGGTTTCCAGATGATCCCAGATGAAACCATCCTGCCATGCAGAAAGATCCTTTTGAGAAAAAGCTTTTTTTAAAAGAAGATTATTCAAAAAGCTAACTAAAGATAACTATGGGACACAGCTTGAAAAGATGGAGACAGCTTAGAGCTCAGAAGAATTTCAAGTCGGGGGTCGCGCTGGCTGAAATCCTCCTTAAAACAGGTATGAGCTCCTGCTAGCGTTAGCCAACCTTAGCTAATTCATCACAGCTGGCTACAGTGGACATAGGACGTTTGCAGTGGTTGGTTGTAGGTTTATCATTTTAATTTAAAATGTTATTGTTGATAATTTTGTTTTTGTTTGTTATTAGATCACAACAAATATGTGACATTTACGTTGTTTTTGTTTTTTTTCCTCTACCCCCTGTATTCATCTGTCTTGTGTAACACAAAGCAGAAACATGTGTTAGAGGTATTCATTCAATTTTGCGACTGACTCAACGAATGTGTTTCAATCATGAATCAGCCTCCAATCTGCGGGGGGGGGGGGGGACCAGGCTCTCCAGTGTTTTGAATCTCGACTGCAGTACTCATTTTTTAATGCTTGCTGTCATTGTTACATATTTCTCCAAGCAACAACTCAACATTTTGGAAATATTTGTTTTCATGTCGGTGCATTAAATATGAAGCAACAGCCAGAAGCTGGTTAGGTTACAGTAGCTTGGACTCAGAGGGGGTGGGGGGCAAGCCTGGCTCTGTCTGAAAGTAACAAAATCTGAAAACCGCTGACACACAACCTCCCATTAAACCACAACTTTTCATTACTTTGGGATCTTTTTTTAAACGAATCAACCCCTAAAATGTGAATCAGGGAGCTTTAACGAAGGATACTACAACATGATACTCACACCAGCCGCAGCCTATTCAAGCTGACAAGCGATACATAAGTATTCGCTGCTGTGCCGCCAAATGATGGAGCACCTTCTGTTCTCACGCTGTGAGACTCCTCAACTCATCCGACACCCTCCACCCTACATCATATTTTATTTTTATGACTTAAAAAATAAACTAACTCAATTTTGTTTGGTGTGCAACATAAAGGGACTAAAAATTGGACTTGATTTATTTATTATTTATTATACAAACTTGTACCTCATCTTTCACGACAGTCAGTGAAGTTCTGAGGCGCAGGTAGGCGGCTTTGCTTACCTTTGAGCAGAGGTGGCTTGCTGTTTGCCATGTTCCTGCTTGATGGAGCTTCATGTTTCGTGACAGACATGAGGGTGGTATCAATTTTCTCATCGAATTCCCTGCAAGAAAATGAATGTGTCTTTCTTAAAATGCTCAAACTATTGCTTTTACATAGATAGATAGATAGATAGATAGATAGATAGATAGATAGATGGAGCGTGGGGAAGATGTTGCTCTGACTGACTTACTGTGAAGTGAATCAAGCCCTGTTACCATCCAGTAGACACAGGGGACTTGTATGGGGGAGGATTACAAACCTTACTGCCAGCTCCGGCCATCATTTAAAACTACTTCAACATCTCATGCAGTTTTGATCGATATGTTGCCAAGCATTAGGATCACATTAACAGTGTGAATATATAGACTGAGGAGATATTCTTATAAACATCCTCTGCAGTCACCTCGCAAGAACGACCCGTGCTGCGCCGTCATCCTGCCAATAATTACTTTAATGAACATCCTCCTGTGTGATAGTGGGATTTTATGAAGTGGGCAGAATCATAAAATATACAGTGGGTTGTTTTTATGGATTTGTGTCCTCTGGGTTTCCCCTGATGCCCCGGCGTAGTGCAGCACCTCCATCACATTGACAGTCAGTCAGTGGGCTGAGCCATGGTGAGGTGTATTGTGTAGGCTTGTACAGTACAGTTAAGCTACAGCTGCTGCATTAGGGCTCACATACTCTGCTGTGTGCAATACAGAAGAGGAAGAAGAAGCAGAAGAAGGGAAAAAAAGAGTTTTTCCGTCACCTCCTCCTCCTCTATCTCTCACTATCCGCTTCCTGGAACCTGCCCATGCAATTGGATTTAGTGTCTGTCTGTGTGCCTGGCTTGTCTCAGCCCTCTCTCTCACTGTCTCTCCACTGCTCCATGGCACTCCACTTCCCTCTTTACTGCCCTGCTTGGCTCGTCTCTGCATTCTAATTGGACGATAATGCAGCCAGTGTGGTCCACAACTACAACACTACATGACAGTGCAACAACAATAGTGCTCCTTCAACAGGCGCACTACTGACTGTGTATCGAGCTGCTGCTTGTGTGTGTGTCTGTGTGTGTGTGTGTGTGTGTGTGTGTGTGTGTCTTTTAGCTACTGTGTCTGTTTACATATTTGCGTGTGCAGAGTGTGATACCCAGGTCTGGTGTTACAGTTGCTGTTTGTGTTTAGATAAAGGGGGGCCAAAAGAGGGAGCAGAGATGGAGGGGTGGGGTGTGGAGAGATGGACGCTTTATTGTTTACCTTTATCGATTGCACTCGCTTCTGCTCTCGTGCTCACATTCCTATCTGTTCTACTGCTTGTGTTCAATTTTATTCATCTTCCCATCCATCCATCCATCCATCCATCCATTCATCCATCCCCTCTCCACAAACCCTCCTTTGCACCTGACCCTTTGCACACTTATTGCTGCACCCATGGCCCTGCACTGCTCCATCTGCATCTGCTCCATGTTCAGAGTGAGGAGCTGGCCGAGTAATGGCTGTAGAAACGTCCTAATAACATTACAGCTGCCATAAGGGTGGGGAGGGGTCAGGGAGGGTGAAAAAAGGGAGGGGGGGCTATGTATGAAGGGTGAGGGTTGGTGGGGGTCTAAGGGGTGGGTGCTGGGTGAAGGAGGGAGGAGGGGGGGGAGGGCAGGTGCATCACTAATGGCTTTTTAAAAGGTTAAGAGCATGTCGCCTCCCTCTTCATAATGGGGGCCTCCCCATGTGCTGGAAATGCACTTCCGGGGAAAAGATAATGCAAGGAGTGAAGGGCTGTGGGGAAGGGGGGGTGGGGTGGGGTGGGGGGAAAAGTTGGGGTGGGAAGGGAGGATGGGCGGGCGGTGTGTACCTTGCGCTTATGTTCAAGTGAAAGAGAGAGAGTGAGAGATGGAAAGAGAGAATGAAGACAGAGACGAGGGAAGAGGAAAGTGGAGGGGGGAGAGGAGAGTGCAGGCGTGAAAAACCGTGGGGGGTGGAGGAGGTGTGTGTGTGTGTGTGTGTGTGTGTGTGTGTGTGTGTGTGTGTGTGTCGGGGGGAGTGGATTTACAGATTTATTTTTTTTTTCGGATGCACAGATAAAGGAGAAGAGACAGAGTGAGAGGAGGAGAGCCATGTCGAGGTGGAGAGAATGCAGCACATAAGCTGGAGGAGATACAGGGGGCTATCTGCCTGCGTGTGTGAGTGCATCAATACTTAATGAAGACATTATCTGTGGACACTGCGCCCGTGTATCTAAACAAACATTATCCTTCAACCCTTCAACATCCTGCACGGTTGGTTAAAGCCACGTATACTAATTAACCCCGCTCCACCACTGGATATGAGTCTCAACTTTGCCTGATTGAATCTTCCTGCTTTTCAATGGGTATCTGTAATTGCTAGTCATGTTAGAGGGACGATTTAAGTGTATACATTATGTTCTTGTCGGCTCTGCACTCTTTGATGCTGTAGTAATACTTTCAATTTATTTCACACCCTCTGCACATAACACAAAATCAATAACTCACGGTTATATGTAATTTCATCGAGTCAGCCTGTAGTTCTGCCTGAACAATTATAATTTAACTAAATTAATATTGAGCTGACATCTGGTGTGCGTGCATGTGAGCGTGCGTGCATGTGTGCGTGTGTGTGTGAGAGGTGTGCAGGTGCATTATTTTTCATGCAAAGAGAAAAGAGGGAAGAATGAGAGGAAGAGCAGTGGGGAGCAGGAACATAATAAGTTGCTCTACACCTGCTCTGTAGCTTACATTCTATACAAATTCAATACTAGCAACACTCTCTCATACACACACACACGCACACACTTCTCCTCCCTCCCCTCCCTCTCCTCCCCTCCCTCCCTTCCACGTCTCTGTCTGTCCCATCATGACTCATCCGGCTTGTCTCTCCTCCTCTCCTCCGCTTAACCACGATGATGACATGTGCAACTTCCTCAATGGAGTGCCTCAGCTGACTGCGCCTCACCTCCAAACTGTCAGGGGAAACTGATGCCCCCCGAAACCCACAGCACCTGCTTTTAGAAACAGGTCCCGTATCCCAGCAGACAGAAGACAACACGGAGTGGGATGGAATTTGAGATTCGAGTGGGAATGCCCCATTGTCTGGTTGTTATAGATTTTCTGTGGCTCCTCTTTCTGCTGTCCTCGTCGTCTGCCACCTGCTTTTGTGCTCTGCTGTAAGAAACTTATACGGGAACGAGAATTTAAATCAGGGCCTGCAACTGAATTTGAGATAGAAGATGAGTTAAATTAAACCGTGCTGGATTTTGTGAACCTGGTGTGATTCGCTAATCAGTTTTCAGCTTTGTTAGTTCCCTTTCCGTCTTGTCCACAAACAAAAAGCTCCTGAAATCGACTCGTATTAATGGTGAAAAGACAACAGATTGCACGCCGTAGCGGTGGCAGATGCAGCGTTTGAAATCCTTCTATTCCGCAAATTGCTCAAACAATTGGCCCTTGATTTCAGACAAAGGTAGACAAATGCAGGGTTTTCATTTTTACATATTTACAGCTGAAATACCAACTGTTGTTAGCAGATTTCATCGGGCGGCTAGCTAATTAAGCCAAGGTTTGCTACAGGCACTGAAAAAACCTCGTCTACAGCTAATTTTTACATTTTTTCCAGCTGATTCGTTTGGAAAATAGATCTTCTACACACGATAAATTAATTAATTTAATTGCAGTATTGTCTTGTTCTAACATAGTCCGGTTCAGCTGCTTATCGCCCCTGCTTCTTTGTACATATAAGCTGTATATTTCCAACTTTAACAAACAAGGCAGCGTTTGGAAATATATTTGGTTCTAATTGTGTTCAGGCTGCTCGAGTACATTGCGTATATACAAGCGTGTAGATGCGGCACTGGTTGCTGGATCGTATGTTAGCATGTTAGCATAGCTGCCACAGTGAAGCAGGCAGACTGGCCCGTTAGCACAATTAAATGAAGTAGTGTCTTTCCTGGACCAAAGCCCTGCAACGTTTTCATTTTCAACTAAATGAGTAATTTTTATTAATTAGATCATTATATTGATTATTGATTCAAACACGCCTGACAAATGTGAGTTTTTTCTTTATTGCATGAATTATTTTGCAAAATGTTACAAAATATTTTTATAAACTCACATTTGCCCAACGTTACAGCCTGACTACTGAGATTCTAGGCAACTGCAGCCAAATCTCCACATAGATCATTAAACACTGAATATTAAAACGACTCATTTAAATTGGAAAAAACCCCCACATCTCCCCTCTTTACTAGCAAACCTACAAATAGCCGGAGAAGTAACACCCAGTTATTAAGCACCCCATTACTGCCCATTACTCTGAAACTCCTATTGTCCCTAGTTATACTGAAAACAAAAGCCTGGCGCACTGAAGGTCCATTGCTCTGAAAGTACCCATCACTGATGCAGTTATTGGGTCAGTGACTGCCACAGTGTATGGGCTTCTCTCTGATGTTATACCGAACCACATTTGGAGCAATTTTACTGTTGCAGACATTTCACTGGAGGAATAGATTCATGTTTTCATTTTTTACCTGAGTTGGGGTAAACCTGCGTTCAGGGTTTGGGTGCAGGGAGAGTGTGTATGTTTTGGGACGTGGGCCTTTGGAGCAGTTGGTTTTAGTTTTGGGGATAACAGGCTATTGGACTAATTGGATTTCTGTCCTATCAGACATATTCCTGAACATTTGTGTTTTGTAATAACGGCCTGTCAGAACACTGGCATAGCACGACTGTATTAAAGGTAAGCTAACAAATGAATTCTGCTTATGTTAGAGCACTGAAACACACAGTTTAACATAATCACCAGCTACTCATTAAGCATTGGATTTCTTAAAATGACATTATATGAATACAAACCGTGCACCGCTGCACCTCTTCCAAGTGTTTTTGGTGCACACCTTGAAGACACCTCGCACAAAAACACGACGATGCCCATACGTCAAAGGCCCCTGCACCACCCTCTGACCAACAAAAGACATTGCATCAACGTTTTTAAAGAGGCAAAGCATGTGAAGATCCTCGTAGCATCGTTATGTAATAACTATTATCAATTTCATTCTGATTTAATTAAAATATTTATACAAAATATCATTTTTATTAGCACAAATATTGATTTTCTCATATCTTACCTTGGTAATAGACAAAACATACCGGTTTGTGTACGTGAGTTAATAAGATCGGTCATTTCTTCCTACACTATAGAACTACAGTTTTGAAAAATCACACGCTTACAAAATGACCAGTATCAGTTCTGTTAAAATTGAAAAAAAAAAGTATAAATATCATGTTGAATTAAAACTGATATCTTTGATCTGCATCATCTTCATTTAATCTTGCTTTGCCTTTGTGATTCTCTTCTAACACTCTTCCTTATACTCTACTGCACTCACAAAGACTGTAACATCAGATATTTTCATTTTCAAGGCAAAACATGTTTATACTCCAGGAATTATCACTTAAATCTTATTCTCTTTTCCGTTCTCTCTGTGGCTTCTTCTCCTTACGCGCACCTTCACCCACAGTCTATAAACCACTCAGCACTGCGCTGCCATTAAAGCGTTTGGTCACGCTGATCACGTTCACCTTCAAAATCCGAAATGAGCATGCTGGTTGAAAATAAAATTACCTAAAATTACCAGAAAACTCCTGTGATTGGAATGCGGAGAGGAACGCAATGGAATTAAAATTCCCAGCAAACTAACAGGAGGAGCTGTGCTGCCCACACTAATGAGGCCTGCATGGGCAGAAAGAAGAGGCAGAAAGACGCTGCAGGTGGGATTTCACCAAGGAAACAGCGTCATCCTTTGAACCTCTCTGACTGGGATGTTTGGTGGTCGTTTAAATTCAGTCAAGCAGAGGTTTTTTTAGGAATTGCAGGTGCATCTCTCTAAAGTCTGGAGAATTGAGCTGGCTGTAATTAGTGTCAGCTGTACTGTAAGGTTTCTTTGATCAGCTCTTCAGTGGAATTCGTGGATAGTGTTCTCTGTGTTTCGCGGGCGCGAGTTCCTAAAACGAGCCGAAAAGCCACTCGCTGTGGAAATCAAGCAGAGTGAAGGCTGTGGAGACATTGATGTATAAGTAATTCTTTCCATTATCTGTGACATTAAGAAAATGGATCTCATTATGTCTCATTAGCGTACACAGGTGCAGATCTTCTCATTAACTACTGTGATTGTTCCTTTCATTTCATGACACAGCTTGAGAGATCTCATGTAAGATGTCTGGAATTGAATGAACACTGGCTTAGAATTGTCTCCCCTTGCAAAACATATAGAAGCACATGATGTACATTGCCATCTTGTGGATTTTACCTGCAAATACATAACCTCTGGCGTGACAGGAGTCATATAGATATCCCCATTGGACGCACATTAGAGTCAGCGGCCAGGCAGGGAGAGTGAATGTTGGTTTTATCTCAAGATTTCATGGGATTTAGTTTCATCCTGTTATTCCCTCACCTGCCTAAGTTACAGTTCAACTTCACTGTAATCCACATGGGAGAGATGCAAAGCAGCAAATTCCCTGATAGTATCTAAAAATGAATATGCTGAGTTATCATTGTCTCCTTTTGCGGCCTCGCATGATGCATCATTAACACTCAGATCCATATAAGCTGCATGGACGGTACGAACACATTAGACCACATGATGGCAGTACTGAGCCTAACACAGCACAGAGCAGGTCTCCTCTGTAGGTTGTGGGTCAAGGCAGCGAACATAAGCTATCATTAGATATTTTTATTATATTTCTTATCAAGTGTTGAATACATGCATGTGCAGAATTTAAGCTTTAAAAACATGTGACTCTGTGTATTCTAGATACTAAACATCTGGACAAGTGTAAATATAATACTGAAGCATTGGAGCAGCTAGTAGTGGAAAGTCATTAAGTATATTAACTCAAGAACTGCACTTAAGTAAAAGTACTTAAGTTAAGTAAACACCCCAGTTAAGCACTTCCGCTGAAGAAAGATCCCTCTGCTAAATTTATGAAAAAAAATCCAATAAATGCACTAAAGTCAAACATTAGAGAGAAGTAAATAGTGAATAAATATAGATTTGTGAAACTTTGTTTTCTTTTTCTTTTCCTCTGCCTTTAACTCCTCAGATTCATCATGTGACCCCTTGGTTGAGATCACTGGACTAAACTGCCCAAGTAACCACATAAGTGGCTCAAACTAGCTCCACTGCGACCAGCTACAAGAGCAACATCGATGCTTCAGTGATGACAGCCTGATAAAGTTATATACAATGATATCAGTCACAGGCATCTTTATGAAATTAAACAAACAAAATCCACACTCACACGTCATGATCTTCATCAGCAGATAGTCTCAGTTGTGGGGAGATGCAGGAGTCATCATCACGTGACCTAAAAGTGGAATGTACATTAGAGGTGCTCATGGGGCAGATATGTGTGTTTGAGGATGATCATGTGTGAGTGGGCTCCTTGATCTTGAATGACCAAGTCCATCTCGGAATGAAGGCTGTGAGATGCAGTTGGAAGCTCCGGAAAAAGCTGTTTGTGTTTAGAATTGCATTGCAGGAAAATCAATACAGCAGAGGCCTTTGTTCCCCAACTTATAGCCCTCAGTATGGGACTAGAGGAAAACACTGGCTCCTACAACTCCCATAATGCAACAGAGAGCTTCTTCTCAGCGTTCAGATCAGGAAAGTCCTGGATGCTTAATAAAGTTCACTAATTGATGAAACAAGTAACTGACAAATAGTCACATGCTGCAGCTCAGTCAGGCTCTGCGCTCTCATTGGACACAAACACTGAGTGATCAGTGGCTGTCAAATGCCACCTCCTCGTAATGAAA
This sequence comes from Datnioides undecimradiatus, assembly GCA_008933995.1. Lineage (NCBI taxonomy): Eukaryota > Metazoa > Chordata > Actinopteri > Lobotiformes > Datnioididae > Datnioides > Datnioides undecimradiatus. The sequence continues at coordinate 3,821,311 of WARS01000048.1, forward strand.
ACAACACAAACAAACCCACACGCACACATACTGCACACCTGTGTGTACACACACGGGATGAGCACGCCGGTGCACACGCGCGCACACACACAGAATTCACACCAAATCACTGTGTGAACACTGTAGCAAAACAAACAGCACTCTGACGCAGACAGCTTTTCTTATTGCAATATCCATTTATTGTTCTCATCACACAAATCTTTACAAAACAGAGGGTTTTGCTGCAACAGGATCAAAGGAAATGTGTTTTCTCCCACAGAGTTGCAGATCTGAGGGAGACTGGTGCTTTTTATTCACATGTCAGTCAATCGCGGCGTGTTTGTTCTTCGACTGATGGAGAGTAAGTACAGACTTTACAGGAAAGGTAAAGCCGTGGATTTGACAGCTGAGCCAGAAAGGAGCATATTCTGACCTGAAGGGGAATCTGGCTGTTTGTTGAGGGTGTTCATCTCTCTGTGGTTACTCAGTTGTACTGAAGCAGCGCTCACACAGTGAACACTGATTCAGGCACTGACTGACTGCATTGGTAAAAGTTGCTGAGATTTGCATGAATGAGAAGCTCACACTTCTGGGTTGTTACAGGTTTGAAAGTGTTTGATGTATTTTTTCTTATTTAGGTCATTTTAAGGCTTTTCTGCTTCATCGGGACACTGAAGACTGGAGAGCAATGAGGAGAAAAATGCAGCAAAGGTCATGAATCTGACTGTAATTCACAGCTTTGCAGGTGCATGGTATGTGTGCCCTGGTTCTCTGAGACATGTCACAGATTTCATGATTTTTTTCTTCAGTCAGTGTAAAAGATGCTCTGTGAATCTCTATGCCATCTTAACAGAGCTTAACATCCAGGAGATAATATGTGAGGGGACAACACATACCATTCATGGCTGTTTTGCACATATAACCACAATGTTGTGACTTGGCTGAAGTTATAGTTAAAAAAAACAAACTCCTGATGTGTCTCATGATACTTTTCTATCTGGTGTGCACAGGTTTTTAAGGAAGTGTAGCATTTCAATACGTTTTCCCAGTTTTTGTTGTCAGATGTACAGAAACATTCATGGTCTTGTGTTAGCTCACACAGGTGAATGTGACAGTCACTGAAACTAACACAATGCAACACCGATATTAAAGCAGCATCGAGTGACCAGGTCAGGTTGCTGGAACAAGTACGACACAGGCCTGTTGTCACCTTGTAAAGTTGCGACGGCAAACGCGTTAGCAACGTGTTGTGCATACAGTCTTTTTTATGAAATTGTGTCGCCTATGTTGACTAAGTGATTTTTAAAAAAAAAAAACACCCAAGTTTTCAATTAAAATACTCAAAGCTGCAAAAATCTGTGTTTTCATATTAATAATTAACCAAATTACCATGCTAATAGTGAGGGACACTGTAGTTTTGTCAGTTTTTTCTTCATAGTTTTGTTTTAACTTCACTGCCTTACTCGTCGGCCTATTTGTGAAAAGGGTTGGTGGAAACAGAAGAAACAGAAACCGAGTTAACACAGAAGTTAGGATCAGTTTTACATACAGCAGTTGGCAAGAAGCACGACTCCAAATGAACACTAACTGCCTCTGCGCCCGCTGTGTGGATAAGCACCTGAATGCTAACAAGTTAGCGACATATTATAATGTTCACAGCTAGATAATAATGTCAGATGCTGCTTTGACATGTATTTTGTTAGCTTGTCTTTATGCTAGCTTCCTTAACTTTTACACCTGTCTGAATGAGCTGAACATAAAACCACGAGTGTGTCTAAACTCTGACCAAAAGAGGGAAAAAACTAATTCAGTTCCACAAGTTTTGCTCATATGAGAATTCAAAACGGGGAGGACGTGGAGCTCATGACGTATTTGACGACATTGTTTGTTATAAACTATGAATAAACAACCCTCCCAGTCTAAACTTACTCCAGTGTAGTTTGAGTCATAGTGAGCCATCGGAGTGTTCTCCAGACGATCCAGTGTTGGTTCAGAGTGGTTCAGCACCTTCATACACACTGCCTTCTCATCATCATAATATATACAACATTGTCCCCACTGAGTGTTGGTGATGCTCGTGTAAAAATCACACTCTCAGTACAAAAAAAGAGTTATGTACAGTATCATACAAACAGGCTTCAGTGTTAGAAAGTGGATTAAGGGGAAGGGACGTACAGTAACAACTAAGTTAGTAAGTGTGATTGTGCGTGTGTGTGCTTTTGAATGTGTTTGAATGCACGTGTGCTCTGTAAAACAGGTCTTTATTCGTGTGTGTGTGTGTGTGTGTGTGTGTGTGTGTGTGTGTGTGTGTGTTGTCCAGCAGAGGGAAACATTTCACAGCACAGTGATGGTATTAAAGTCAAGATACCATGGGAGAGGAGCTAAACAGAGGTTGTGAAAAGATGGGGGAGGAACAGGACGGAGAATAAAAAACATGGATTTGAGGGAGTGTGCAAATCAAAATCAGCAAAACTGTCACGCCACATGGAGCGTTTATGGCAACCACACTGTATATACATGTCAATAAATAAATCTGTTGATAAAATGAATCACAATAATTACACGGCTCGCGCAGTCTGTGGCGAATCTTTTTCAAGATTTGGCGAGAACGAAGTTCCAGTTTGGGGCGAGCGATGCCGTGCGCGAGTGAAATAACCCCCCCCCCCAAAAAAAAGTTGGCATCTGTTTGCATCACAGACAGTGTTTTGTATGAAGGCTCCTCGTCTCAAAGGACTACAAAAAACAAATATTTGCTCCTGAATGCGACGCACTTTATTTGGCTCACTGTTGTGCCACCTGCGGGCGGGAGCTTGGCTTTGTCTTATCAAATGTGTTTGTATTTCACATCGGTTTTTGGCAATGCTGCAACCATCTGAGAGAAAAAACACGAAGAAGAAAGCCAAGCGAAGATGTCGGTACTTTCATCCTGTTTGCTTTTGTCTGGTGCTTCTGCTGAGAGATATGAAATGGATTCTTTGATCTGAGTAAACCTCATGCGGAGCTGACTAGGGCACTGCTACTCAGCCCACAGTGTGTGTGTGAGGTTGTCAAGTGCGTAAGGTTGCGTGTGTGTGTGTGAACGGGACGAGATAAGGAGAGAGGGTGAGAGACCAGGGGCGAAAAAGAGTGTGTGTGTGTGTGTGTGTGTGTGTGTGTGTGTGTGTGTGTGTGTGTGTGTGTGTGTGTGCGCGCGTATGGCTTGCTAAAAGGGTTGTTTTTTTTACGGGTAGATCTCAGCAGCACACGTATCCTTCAGCAGGTTTCTTTGGTCCAACATGGCAACCTCCCGACAGCAGACATCAAAGCTGCATCCTGGGAGTCGCACGGGAAGTTCACCGTGACGTTAGCTTTTAGCACGTGCCTCCTTCAAACGGGTGAAATCTCATTCAAAAAAAAGAAAATTCTCAGTGGTCACAGTTTGATGTGTTTTTCCTCACGGAGAACACCACTGGAGATGAAAGCGAGCTTCACATGATTGAGTTCATACAAAAAAAGTTTTTAATTATAATATTCAAAATGAAAAAGAAAGCTGTACCTGACTGTACTGAATGTTCAGCTCATAACTTTACTGGGTGTCCAGCAAAGAGTAAGTCTTTGAAGAGTTTGCCTATCGGTTCCCCGGGGGTTGAGAGGGCAACAGGGTGGGGTGTGTGTTTTTTGTGGTGTGTGTGTGTTTTAGGGGAGGTCTAGACCTGTGTGGAATAGGAGCGGTGCAGCGTTGCATACCGCCCAGCCGGATGGGCGGCGCAGTGCGGCGAGTGCTGCTCCGACTGGTCTAGACTTCGCTGGAAATGGAGCGAGACGGTATGAGGACATCGGGGGTGGCGGGGAACCGATAGGGCTGATGGTCATGTGATCTCGGTGAACGGAGATCCCCGCGGAGTCTGCAGGGGAAAGAGAGGAGTGAGAAAGAGAGAGGACGGGGCAGAGAGAAGGCGAAGGAGAGAAAAGTGAAGAAAAGAATAATCAAGAGCAATGCACGGGATGGGGGGCGGAGAAGGAGGAGAAAACAAGTGCATAGAGCCGAAACAGAAATAAGGCAACGGATGACGAGGATAGTGAAGAGTGACGATGACAGGGAAAAAAGATTTAAAGTTGGTTAGAATGGTTGGACGTAGGTGTTGTAAGGCGGGGAGGAGGAGGAGAGTGCAGGATGCTGGAGGAGAGTGAGGGGACAAGGGAGCAGATTGAGAGGAGAGAGGCAAGGTGGGAGACAGAGGAAAAGAGGCAGTCAGGTGAGGGTTAGTGACGGTGACAGACCACAGAGGACGCAAGACATTCTCAGATATACTTGGACGTGGACTCGTGCTACACTGCTGCTCCCCCCCGAGAGAAGCGCTCGCTGGTGAAGCACTGGTGAGGAGAAGATATAACTTGACGGGGTGACTTTTTATAATTATTTTCCTTCAGCCTCGGCTGAATTCATAGTTTGTCTGCTTTGTATTATATCAGGATGGTAAATTACTGTGTGTGAGCCAAACTGCTGACTCACCTCAATGAGATAAGTGATTCTCTAAATCCCTGATAAAAAGGAAATGTGTAACGCTGTAGAGTTTAGGAGTAAAGGAGTGGCTGTTTTAGCGCAAACAGCCACGCTAGAGTTTGTTCCATCCTCTCAGCTGATGTTCTTATCAGCCGGCAGCGAGGCTCAGAGATTTAAAGGATTCACTGGGAGTTTTTGGTGGGGCTGGGGGAGCAGGTGGGGCTTGGAGCATGCATGTTTGGGATTTGTTCTCTTTGGGGAAAAAAGGAGGACAACGGATTCAGGTAAGAGACAAGGGGTGCGTATCTCAGCCCCTCTTTTGTGAGTGCAGCCGTGTCTCACACCCACCCCCGCCTCTTACCTGAGTGCCACTTAACTTTTCGAGTGGACTCTCCACACAGGGCAGCGTCACCATCGGCATGCCCAACACGGACTCGGGGCGTTGGGGTCGCGGTGGAGGAGGACTGGGCTGCATCTGCTGGAAGTTGTTAATCACACAAGTCACCTGGAAAGAGAAATACGGATATGAGGTGAACTGACCCTTCGGCTGACCCCAGCCTCACTGTGATTATCCAATTGTAGCTCAGCAACTGTAATCAGGCACAGGCCGATCGCACAGGGGCCAACTGGTTGGAAAGTGGTAGCTTTTATTTTAGCCTTCACAAAACAAAAAAGTCAGTTAGTAACATATTTAGCCATGAGGTTATCTGCTGCTACGTTAGTGTGTCCTTCTAACTAGCTGACTACCTACAGCAGTACTTAACATCATTTCCAAATCCAAGGGACAAGTCATTAGCTAACTGCACTGTTATGGGAGGCGATCAATCACTTTGGAAATACCTAGAACACCTGTTGGAGCCAAAATGCTAACATGTCAGAGATTAAAGTTGCAATGAGGGCTAAGTGCTAGTTTTTATTTGGTTAAGATAAGTCCAGCAGCAAAGATCATCTATCTGAATTCCTAGCTATCGCCTTCAGATAACAGAGGCACTTTGTATGTGCAATATCTTTGTACTGTATGTCTGCTGTGAAACCAGTGGGGGGACATCATAGTCTAGTCTACTATAATATTAAGAAAATGTGTTGTTATTCAAACAAAAACAAAGGTGTTCCTGCTTTCTACTGTCTTCTAAATGAACCTCAGCTGGTAAGGATGTTGGCTTTTCGCTCAGCCTCAGTCTCTTGGCACCATATAATATATGTAACCGTCACCCTTTCAGATGTTTCATCACTTTAAATTGAATCACCAAGAGGGATTTTTCAGCCAACGACTTTTATCATTAGCTTTAGCTTACGCTCTCTAACCACAGCTGTCATTACAGTCGACTAATTCCATGGTCGTCAGCTTTGTTTATTTCAGTGTGAGACTGGAGCCTTACTGTATAAAATATAAATGGCTAAGTTTGCCAGTCGAAAACCTTGTAAACTCCGTACGTGTGGGAATGTGAATGGAGAGCTTGACAGGCGTCTTCTTTAAAAGAACTATTCAGCCATTTACTAATACTTAGACACTCCCTGCATGGTAATCGCTCATGTCTTTCAGACTCCATGCCTCAAGTGCCCAGTTTGAAGTTTCAAACAACCCCGATGACATCATTAGGATTATTCTGTCTGACGTTAAAACCTCCCTTCATCCCTTCACAGGCAGAGTAGTTGTCCTTAAAGTAAACTGAGCGTCATGCGTATGATCAGTAGCGCCTTCTCTAGTGAAGTCTCCTCTCACCAGAAACACTGCGATGGCTCCCCCAGTGAAGAATCCCGCCAGCACGTCAGCCCAGTGATTGCGGTACTCAGCCACCCTGACCACACCTACTAGCATGGCCAGGCAGAGCAGGGTGAGGCTAATGGTGGGCTTGGTGAGCCGCGTGCCTTTGGTCTTGAACACCAGTGTCACGTACATCTGCAGAGAGGTATACGGGAGGCCGTGAACAGTCAGGAACAACAGTTTGTTTTTCAAGCAAAACTGAACATGACCTCAGCAAAACAGGTTTGCACTCTAATATCTATCTCGCATCTTTCTTGTTGATAAAAAGTCAGTGCAAAGATGATGGTGAATGTTGACATGTTTGATCTAGTTGGCATTAAGGTGAAGAAGTATCTGTATCGATACCACTCTCATGTGTGCATAGCTTGGCTTTGCGCAAAAACTGGAAATGGGGAAAGGTAACAAAGTCTGCCTCCATGCACCTCTAAAGCTCACTGATTAAAATGTCATAGCTTGTTTCTTTTCACCTGCTGCCTGGTTATCTCACAGTGACAAGACTCCCAGAACGTACTGCTCCTGGACAAGAGACAGTCCTGTACAGACTGTACTGCAAAACCAGAAACTGTAGGGTTTACACGGCTAATAGTAGACACGACCAGGTCAGACAAACTAGTCTTGTGCCAAGCTAAGACTGTAGCTTCATATTCATCCACTTATCATCTAATCGTCTCAGTTCAAAACTAGTCTTTTTGAGCTGAGAAAACAGGCTTTTGATTGGTGGCTTGTTTTTACAAATATTAATAGAAGCACAAAGTATCACCTCCAGCATGCTCCAACCTACCACTGTGTACACTGCGGAGTAGACGCTGAGCGCCGCGTCCTTGGATGGGAAGGATTTACGTGCAGACATGACAATCAGCGGGTTGCCTGTGCAGGCACGGCGCTCTGCGATGTACTGCATGGTGGACTGGCAGCCCAGCGCTGTGTAGTTTGGTCGGCAGGCAGACAGGAAGTGAGGCGTCTGGTTCCCTGTCACCACCTGGCCGGCGTTGGCAAAGATGGTGGTGGTGAACAGGCCGAAGGCGTAGACACCTGGGGAGGAGAGATGGGAGTGGTGTCAGGAGGAAGGAACGGCGACAGAGGAATGGTATTAAGCAATAAAATCACAGACAGAAGGGAGAAAAGTTCAAAGATGCATCCAAAGAAAAGCACATTAGATGTTTGACACAGAGCGATATGAAAACTAGTAACCGAACTATAAGATGAAATGGGTGATAATGAATTTTCCTGCCTAAAATAGCCCCAGCACATTATTATCAGCTGAGGTGTGAAATTGCAACAGAAGCCTCCACCTCAGCTGATTCAGCCTAAAGATGCAAATTTGTAGCCTACTTAATATTCACAAGTGTCTTCCTGCCATGATCCCGAATACCTCACCGCGAAGATTGTATCGCAGTTTATCGTCCAATTAACAGCTACATGTACTGGCTGTGGCTGACAGACTCTCAAGTGTAGCAGGTCACATTCCTACAAGTCAACCTTTCCTTTCATGTAGGTTTAATCTTTTTTTATTTTGCTTCTCGCTCTGCCGGTGAAAACCACACACCCAGATGCAAAAATGCCCTTTCACAGGCCTGTAAAGAGCACAGGGGCTGTGTAATACAAAACAGTGTGTTCACCTAGGAAGCGTATAATTCGTCTCAGTAGGGGGTTGAAGTAGCAGCAGTCTGCAGTAACAATAGTCTTCTCCTGGGCTCCCTCTGCCTTGGTGAAGAAGGCACACAGCTCTCCAACAAGAATCTGCAAACACACACACAGGGAAACAGGAATGCTGATTGAAAATCTTGAGTGTAACATCTTTGACAGATCTGATTGCATATCCAATCAGACTGAGGCTATGCGCCTCACACCATTATGATGAAACCCAACCACATGAGTCAAAGGTCCAGGATCAGCCACCGCAAACAAACTACTAGAAATCCAACAGTTTCATTAATGACGTTTAAAAACAGAAGCGGCTGCAGCAGAGAGCAGGCACAGGAGTCGGAGGTCCCTGCTGTATCTTCACAGGAGCAGACCTGCTGGGACTGAGGAACTGTAATTAGTGTCCACAATTAACTTTCCAACTTACCAGCCATTTAAGTTTTACTGTCCAAAATGAATTCAAATTGGGACTTTATTATTTAAAGTAGCAATAGACAACTTCTTTTTTTTTTTTAATGTATATAATTTTTTAAATCTGTCATTGTAGAAGTGAATGGGATATTGCCGTGATTTTAGCATCTAATCATTAAAAACAGAAATGCTGTGGTACAGGACAGCCCCGACAGATAAACAAAAAATAACCAACAGCCTTTGTGGCCGTCGGCATATGGATCGAACTCTGACGAAGACAGCACAGCCACCTTAAATAACCTCAAAAAGCAGTGTTAGAAGTTTTTTATTACATGATTACTATCATACACATATTTATCAGCCGGTTTGGTGGATTAGCCCTCTGAGATTTACGATTGAGATAATCAACCCACATTCCGGTGATGGACCGATTTCAGCTTTTTTTAGGTGACGGTGTCATATTTTCAAGTGAAAAGACTGCAAGTCCGAGTAAAGTCACAAGTCAGTGCTGGTTAAGTCCAAGTTGTGACCCCCATCTGACCTCCCAGCAGCAAAAACTGCTGATGGTGCAAAGGGAATCTCTGCCGGAGACTTTGCTCATTATGAATTATTGAAAAACATAACAAATCCATTACAGGTCTTTTAAGAATTAATAATAACAGCACAGGCAGGAATAACTGGCACTGACTGAGGCAGATGTAGAGTAAGTGTTGAGGAAGACAGTACACTCAGGACTTTCTCTCATCTTCAACACATTATGCAGCTCTACATGGAGGAAGCTTCTTTTATCATGGCTGGACTGACTGACCCTGCTGCTCACAGTTCATAGCATTCCTAATGATCTCAGAGCTCACAGTGCAAATGAATCTAATTAGACAACTTAATCACCATCTGTTTTATTAATCGTAGAGTCCTGGGCCGTGGTGGCTAAGAGATGTAAACTCACCACAGTTTGTGATAGCTGTTGATGGCTGCTCGCAGTTTTCTTGCTCTCTGTGTGAAGAGCATCAGGCTTGTGGCAGACGCTTTGGTCAGGTGATTGTGTTCAATTCACTCCCTATGAGTCTGAACAGCGGTGCCTCTCTAGACTGATGATTCCTCAATGGACTGCAACTGTGAGACTCATCTGTATGAGAGCCTAGAGCACTCAGAGACGCTGGCACAGACTAAAACTTAGCTCCCTCAATGAATAACAATCTGTGACAGAGATATGCTTAATCTTAAATCATCCTGACAGTCTCCATGCTCTGCTGTGACAGTAGCGGGACCCACTTTAACGCTGACCGTGTTCCACAAACCCATCAACTTCATTCCTCCTCTTTCCATATTTGACATAATCCCCCATTTATCCCCCACACTGACAATGTCTGAAGCCTTGCTGTCTGTGGAGAGAAAGCAGGAGGAAATAAAGGAACTACAGAGACGAGGAGAAGAAGAAAAAGGGAGGACCTTGAAGGCGAGAGACAAAGACAGATTAAAATGATCATGTTTCCGTCAAATCTCATGCTCCTGGGCTTTTCCAAGCGGGTCCAGCCAAATCAAATGAGTTAATAGCATGCAGGGTCCCAGTCATTGCAGCAGTGCTGTGAAGTACGTGCCCAGTTGAGTGTTTTCTTCCATTAGTGAAACACAGCCCTACTGGGTGTTCCATGGCAACCCTCTAAACACTAATACGAGCATGAAATCAAAGCTGAGGGGGGTTAATCAGTAGCTTCAAATCAGAGACGTCTGGGGCCCCGTCACACTATGGTCAACCATTTAAGGGGCAATTAAAAGACAGCATGGTGGCTGTTTCCATGGGGACTGCGGGACTGTGGATGGTTGGAGCATGTGTGTACCAGAATATGTGAGATAATAGCAGTGTGCTGTCACTCATAGACAAGTGCTCTTGAATACTTTGCCTCAGGCAAAACTGTCAAGCGGTGGGTGGTTGGTCTTTTTGGAAGACTATAGTAATATAACTACGCCCAGTGATGTTCTTCAGTGTGAATGCTTATGCTGTGAGTTATAAAATCCTCCCAGATTTCTGAATAAACACACCCAACTTCTCAAGTTTTGATTTGATTATCTCTATGAAATTTCTCTTAGTTGCAACAGTTTGGCATTTTGGTCGTTTTTGCTTTTTAATGGCAAATTCCATGGGAAGACTGATACTGTCCAACAGTCAATATGTAGGCTTTTGTACGACTTTAACAGATACAACTTTTTAATTAGTGAGCTTCTGAGTTGCAGGTAGATGGACTTTGTTACCTTTAGACCCCAAGGCTGCCTGTTTCCCCCTGTTTCCAGTCTTTATGCTAAGCTAACCTTACCAGCAGCTGGCAGTAGCTTTACATACACCGATCAGCCACAACATTGAAACAAGTTGCTATCACTCCCTTAGTTATAAAGCTTTTGATCCAACCTAGGACAAGAAACCAAATATCAGTATGTCTCAAAATGCCGAACTGTACCTTTACAGAGGCATGTCACTGATTTTACACATTTAACGCTGTCTGTTTGTCACAAGGGCTACTAATAAACATGTGGAAACAGTTTTTTTAAGAAAAGAATCACTCAGTTTTTAAACCGAACATTACATTTTTTAAAATATTTTTGTGAAAACATTAAAAATGTATGGTGCAATGTGATTGGTGGAGCTTGCTGGAACCATACACACCATACACTGCAGAGACTCTTCTGCAAAAACTACACAAACCAAGCCTTTTCCCTTACTGATAAGCATCAGGTACTCTGTGAGTGATGAAGTGAAAGAGTGCGAGTTGGAGAATACAATAGAAAAGATAAAGATTGAGACAAAAAGAGTGGAACAGTATGTGGAAGGTAGGACGATGATGGGATTAGGGGTAATACTGCAGGAGTGAATTATTCATGCATGGATGGCGTCCATGTGAATCATGTAGTGCATTATTTCAACCAACATTTGTAAATTATCTCTCGTCACTGCAGTGGGATGCGCTCCAGCGCTCCAGCGCCCTGCCTCTGCCCCGACGGCTCCTTCAAGGATTCACGGTTAAATATGACGAGGTTGTCGCTGCGGTTTAGGGACGAGCGGATAATAATTCCTTGAAATTAAACTGCTCATCCGGTCCACACTCTGACAATGCACAAGTACAGTGCAGAGACGTGTCCAAGAAACGTGCCGTTCTGGGACACACAATGATTTCTAGATGTAAGAAGATGTGCAACTTTGGGGAAAACTCTGTGGAGTAAGACGTGCAGTACAGGCATACTCACATGCATGATTTAGGTGCAGAACAAGAGAAAGGAGTGAAGCAATGAAACATTAATACATGCAGGAGACATGATTAACTCGGTGTGCGTGCACACCGTCATGACTACAGAACCCATTTTTGTCCGCGCAAGGAAGCTGGAGGATCCTGCTCTTTATGTGTAAGTAATCAGATCTTGATTTGTGTCAGTGGGTATTAGTCAAATGTGAGCGTGCGTTCAGAGTGGCCCTTCTTATGAAGACGTGTCTAATAGAGGACAATAACTGGGGATGTTTTACTTGGAGCGATTAGATGAATGAAGAGGATTGCGGCGTTGGCGGAGGCGCAGTGGGAGCAGGAGAATGTAGAGAGCAACAAGAGAGGAAGAAGAAGAGGAAATAAAAGATTCTGTAAACTATTATTCAATAGATAAGCTGGAGAAAGAAGGTATGTGCTCATTCTCCACGTGATTATGATCTCAACAAGTTCTTTTAAAGATATTGGGGAATCTGTAAGATCTAATTACCGTGTAAAACCAGCTTTACTAGGGTGTTTCCAGTTCTTAAAACCCTGTCTGAAGGCACGAGTTAGTCTGAGGATGGGAGAGAACGCTGGAGACAAACAGCCCGCCGTGCCATCATCATGTGGTAGTGATGTCAATAAAGCTGTGAGGACAAATCAAGCGTCTTGGAATAAGGCCTGAGTGACGGCTCTGCAGCACAGCAGCGAGGTGCAGATTGCCTCCATTAGTATTCTCTTCTGCAAATAGCAACAGGCCCTGTTCAACCTGTGTAAGTGACATAATAAGGTGGCAATAAAACAAAACACAAACAGCAGACAACAGATGGAAATATAATGTATGCTTGACTTGGAGCCATCACATAGAATGAACCGATGTTAGAAGAAGCACAGTACAGTATATAAATCCTAATACTGAAAGACTACACAATGGTCTACCAACTCAGGGACTGAGGATTTTATGGTTTGGTTATGGTCTTGGTGATGACCAATTAATTGTTTGGCTTGACTTTGTGAAGATGAAAGACCGGGGGTTGCTTGTAAGGACCGACCATGTCTGAATGTACAATGTCTTTATAGATGCTCCAAATGGCCACACAAAGCTGCAGTGCAATCACCATCACAGAGGCTAGAGACCTCATCATGCACATCTCTTCATTAAACCAACGTTATTGCCTGTGTGTTATCAAAAAGAGCAGTTGTATATTTTGGGAAATACACTTATTTGCTCTTTCGAGGAGGGTTGGACAAGAAGATCCATGTGAAGTGCCACCAGAAGTCAGTTAGCTTAGCTTAGCATAAAGCCTGGCTCTGTTGACAAAATCTACAGACCAGCACCAAAGCTCATTAACAAACATTATCTTTTTTTATTAAATGTATACAAAAACAGCTAATTGGTGAGTTTTATGGTTTCAGCTACAGCTCTCACTGTTTCCAGTCTTTATGCTAAGCTAAGCTAACCAACTGCTGAGGGTAGCCCATGCAGGTTATATTGATGTTCTCCCCTGACTGTCAGCAAGAAGGCAACAAGCAGGTTTTCTAAACTTTTCACAGGCTGCTAAGTGAAGTCCTGTTTGCTCAGTTCTACAGACTTGCTGTTGTGAGAACTCACTGAAAACCTTGGAGCCTGTTACATTCGCAGTTAGACTGATCTTATTTTACAGAGAGGGGGACTAGACAAGGTGGTTTAATGAAAAAAATAATTCTTAGTGTCTAGTCTGGCAAGATTGACCCCGTCTCTCAACACTCTTATGTGGTGAATACTAATCCTTCAATAGCACGAAAGATGATCACTCATAAGTAAAATAATTTAGCGCTAACTCTTTGTCAAGAGTTATACAGTCCTTCTCTGGCAGCGAATGTAATGAAAGCATGCCGCAGCTCTTGTATTGCACAGACCAACTGCAGACCCATTTCTGTGACGCGCAGCTCTGCAGCCATAAGACCTAATGCTTCTGACAAGATTGGGAAGGTTATTCATGTGTGAAGTACAAAGAGATGCCTAGCTGTCACTGGCATCCCATTATCTGTCATCATCTACAGCGACCTCAATCTCTGCAATGCAGTGTATATGTGCGATTTGAGCTAATGGATGATGCGAAAGACACTGCACCTGTCTGAGTGCATCAGGATCACCGTCACCTTTACACACATGTGGTTCTCACCAGGATTTCTACTGTACAGAATGAGCTCTAACAGGAGACTGAACGCCAACACCAGCACTTCGATCCTCTGATATTATTGCAAATGGCGACAGAGAAAAGAACACGATCTCGCTCGTGGATGTGTGCGCACGCGACATGTACGCGCAAACCACAAATGCGTTCGCAGGGGCGTGGGGAACTTCACATGTGCGGCATTTGCAAAAGCACACCCATTCAAGCCAAACAGATGACAGAAGCACAAACACACGTAGCCATGCAGCTCGTTCCACTGAACAAAGTGTGACTGCACATCGTACTCATTATTAGCCCACTGAGAATCTGCCCTGGCACCCAAACACTCGTTCTAGTATTATACTGGTATGTTGACAGGAGCATAGACTTATTCCATTTCACGTAAGCTAAGCCTCTTCATCATTGTGTGTCTTTCTCTCTGATCTCTCTTTTCCTCTTTCACCTTTTCTTCTTCACGCTGGAAGGAAAGTGGCTTATGTATTCTCTCTTCCCGCTTCCATTTTTATCCCGTTCAATTACATGGCCCCCTTTTCCAAATCTGCGTCAATGGGACTGCAAGCTGTTTTATGTGTTTATTTGTCTGTGTTTCTATCATTCTCCCTGCCTCATTGTGCTTTTACATCTTTGGCACACGTTCATCTATTTTCTCTCCTCTTGATCACAGAGTTGGGGTCAGCCCCATGCTACTAGCCACAGGGTCATCTGCTGGATGCATCTGAATGCATTCCATGAAATAACAGGAAATTCTTGGCAAAATCAGTTTTCTTTTTTTTTTTTAAGAAAACATCTGCACGAACCTTGGAGTGTTTAGCCTGTGTGTCCTGCTGATCTGTGTGCAACTCTCTGCTGGCGTAAGACTTAAGATGATATGTGCAAATCAAAGATAAGTGCTCCAAATGTAAAGGTATAATGTTGTAGAAGTTTCATGAGCTAATGGACGATGTGAAAGACACTTAATTAAACCAATTCAGTACATTTGTTATACAGACATGGACTCTGTAATTGTATTACTACTAATATTACCCCAGCATAATCACACAATGCTCCAAAGAGTGTCCTGTCCTGTCACAGAATGTCTGGCTTCCTCACTTCTCAGTTTCCTTCATAAATGTCCATAAGTGCGGTTGAGATCTAGTGACAGTCTGGATTCCTGGGTTGTTTTTGGTCATCAGTTAGTTCTTGCAGCACTTTTGAGATGTGTTTGAGCTCATCGTCCTACTGCAGGATGAATCCTTCTCCACAAGGACGCAAACCAGAGGGTGGAGCATGTCTGTGAAAGTTATCATGGTACTTCTCCTTAAAGAGGTGGAATTAATTCAATGCAGCACTGATGGTGAATTTAGTCAACTGAAGTCAACTGGCTTGGAGTTCAAACCTCCGCCTTAAGGTGCGTTAACTACTCACAAAAAACAAAGTTGTGAGTGCAGAGGATGTTATGGACATGTATACATTTTACAAAGAGTGTCTTGCTGCACTACTACGCTTTATTAAAGCTAATGAATGCAGCTAAAGAAATGCAGTGGAGAGAAGGTGAGACTGCACATGTATTATGAAGGAGGATGTGGCCTGCGAGGACCAAGCACTGCAATTATTATACTGCTTGCTGCAAGAACCAACGCAAAAGTCAGGGTACGTCAAAACCAAGTGAGTTAACTTCATTATTAGTGTAAATATGAATGAAATGTTACCGTAATGATTATAAAAGATTTAAATTGTGCATTTGCATTTTACTATTGTTCATGACCTGAATTCAAACTTCGAAAATTTAAGATTGGACATGATTTAGTTTTACTGTTTATTTTGTAGATTGTAGATATTTGGCAGTAACTGATTTGTGTGCTAACATTGTGTAATTGCGATTAGCATCCAACAGCTATCTTGCTCGGTGTGCTTGGGCATCAAAAGTGAGCATGCAATGCATCTTGGGCATCTTGGGCACAGGTGGGCACTTACTCATTTTAGCACAACCCGAGGAATCAGTTACTTTAAATATCTCCATTTACCATCAACATAAAATGTGGCACAATTATCCTGTGTCCGTACATATTTCTGAATCATCAAACTTTTGATTATTTTCTGGTTTATGGTAAATTATTAGAGATTTTCACTGTATTCTCAGAGTTTTGGATGCCACCACATATATATCCAGTCATCTATGTTTTTCACTCTAAAAATAACCACATATTTTGATGAATATGAATCAATTACATCAGAAAATTAGAATACACAATCTGTGATTAGTTGTGCAGGTCGCTGCTTAAAATTAAATTTCATTTATGACAAAAAAAGTAATACATTTATAGTTTTTAAAAATAATTTTATGTATTTTTTTATAATCACTGGAGGACCTTGAGTGTTACAAGTGAACGCTGCACTACTTTTACACACAACTTCCTCTTCCTACTGTTTCATTCATCTTTTTTATCACTTTGATTCATAGCAGGATTCTTAATCATTTTCTGCAGAGAACAGTGTGTGAGTGCGAGTGAAGTGCGCAGTTACACACACAAAAAAACACGGATTTGGTCCAGTGGCCACATGCAAAGATGTAAGAATGGAGGGTGGCGAGCTGGGTTGCACCCCTGTTGTGAATGCAGATTGGCCACTGGCATTCGTCAGAGATCTCTGAGGTGCTGAGTGAAGCATGGCAGTCCACCAGCCATGCAGGACCCCCGAGGTGACTCTCCTCTCTGCCCGGCTGAAAAATGGATCAAAGCTAAGAAGCAGAAATGACAACCGCTGTTCGGTCTAATCTCATTTCACAGGAGTGAGTGACTTCTGCCAAAACCACTAGATAGGCAACAGGAGACTCTCTCTCTCTTTCTCTCTCCTTCCTGTGTTTCTGTCCTCCCTCTCTCACTCACGGTATAGTCAATCAGGGTGATGCAACAACAGCCAGGGGGATGATACAAAGAGCAAGCAGCCCAACTGTGAACACAACTACAGAGAGAGTGAAAGAGAGGAACTGGTTAAGGTGACAGGAAAAAGAGAATGTGACAGAGATTGACGATGCAAATATCAGAATGGTGTGGTGATGCAACCCTCTGCTGGCTCGGGGTGGGGTGATTATTATCATGAGCGGTTAGATCAGAGCTGTGATGGTGTTCCGGGCAGAGAGGGAACTGTGCAGACTGTGGTAAATTATACTCCTGCATGGATAACAGCAGTGCAGATAGTTAGAGCTGATAGAGGCGCTTTAATGTGCAGTGAAGAAAACAACACGTACCTCTCCCCCTGCATGAACAGAATCACTATCAGTTCCCCTTTGGGTTTCCTCCCTGAACCGCGATTTCATCTTTTCTCTTTTTCTGCAACGGGCTGGCTTCTACATTTATTTTTTATTCTTTTGGTTTGCACATCATCTCCTCTCTTATCGCACATTTACCTCGTGTCCCTTTCCATCCCAAGTCACAGAGGCAAGAGAGCCTTCACCCGGGCACATATGCTCCTATGGCTGTCAGTGTCAAGGCAACCAATGCCCTCCCCTCTCCCTCCATGGAGCCCACCCTGCCATCTGTCTCATTAACCTGGGTTAGCAGCATTCTGGCCTGAATTGATTTTATGGGTAGGTCTGTGTTTGCGAGAGAGCCTTGGCAGTATAAAAAGTAAAAAAACCAAAAAGGTGAATAACAAGTAACACTGAAACATCGAAAGGCTTAAAAGAAAGCGAAAGCTGCAGAGAGAACGAGACACAGACAAGGCATTGATCCATGTCTGTGCAATTGTGCATGAACGTGAGAGTTTTCTTTTGGGGCTGGTGTGAGGTCACGGTTCCTCCGGGTGAAGCACAGTGCAGTTTAATGTCAGTCCACCGACATTATGGGTGAGGATGTGAGGACACTGACAGGACACCTCTGTGACATGCATATAAACATGTACAGGGCTTCTTAAATATACTCAGAGGTTAGAGATAGGACATATGAGAGCCATTTACATAGACAGAGTGGATGGCACAGGATCATACTGTCTGAGCATCACTAACTACTGGTCATGGTTAATTACCTGAGAAACATACAGATAAGAGAAGCAACTGCTGTACATTACAGAGGATAACAGAGATTTAGCCAGAGAACTGTGCACCTTACCTCCTGGTTTCAACAGTTTTATTTGTTAATGAGTTACTGAGGCAGGAGAAAAGCTTGGTAACTCTTAGTCAGGAAGCCCGTTAGCTTGGTCGCTAACGACACACAATTTGTACTTCTGTCTCAATACATTCTACAAACAATCGCTCCGTTCAGATGAATAAAAGTGGATGTAACGCATCACTGACTTCGTGACTCTCTCTTCGTGTTTTCTTAAAGACCAGCTCTCAGGACAACTCCATGTGGGTCAACAGGACAATGTTTGGTGTGTGATGTTTTTACACTGTTACAGCAGGGCGGATCATCGAGATCTGTGGAAATGAGCTTATGCCCTTTCCCGATGAATGTTGGTAAAGAAGGTTGATGGCACTCTTGTGTCTGTCTGTTGAATACGAAACTACAGCCAGGAGTCTGTTAGCTCGACTCAGCAAAAAGTGGAAACATGGGAATACAGCTAACTGTAAAAACAAATCTGTCTCTCGGTCACTAATACTGAGGTCATTAGTACAGTAATTAAATAAGTTGTTCTTCTTTGTGGCTCATGATTGAGTTAATGTTTACTATGTATCACTTGAGGTATAACTTGTGAGAGTGTGAGGTATTTGCTGTTCCTGCCTAACCTGAGCTCGCCTAGTCTTTGCCACAGCGCTGCCTTAATGCTATACCTGCAGCTATTGTGGGCTTCACCTGGAATCCATTAGTCATAACAAATTTTTACTGTTTGTCAAGGGAAACATTCATTTTTATCTCAGTACGACTTCAGTCATATGCAAGACTTCTTCACCTCTTAATCTTACAAGAAGAGCAGGAAGTGGGACAGAGGTACAGAATATTGATGCCTTCCTGTGTGGTTGGAACGTGTTTGATTATCAGCGACCAACTGCAGAGCAGACAAGCTGAGAACCCTCCATCAGTTCACTGATGTGACGTGTTAATTGGGAGGTGAGCCGAACAACAGGTGTGTGGAGAGGTCAGAAAGGGCAGGGCTTGAGAGTTTCAAAAGGTGGCGGAGGTGTTGATGAGAGTGGAGGCAATCTCGGAGAACCCAGAGAGAATGGTCGGGGTGAAGATGAGATTAAATTGCTATCAGACAATAGTGGGGGTGAAAAACGGCAGATTTCTGACTAAAGGAAAAAAGGCTGCACTAAACACAGATAGTAGAGGAAGGGAGAAATGGTGATGAATAGAACATGAAGGCAAAAAGGTCAGTCTGGACGAGATGTAGCGGCGTGATGAATGGGGAGGGTTGTGGAGGAAGGACAAGCAACAGAGGTTAAGAGAGAGAGAGAAAGACAAAAACCAAAACTGATCAAAGGAAGGATTTACAGCGGAGCACGGAAACACATCTGTAGACGCACTGTCAGATTGAATCTGTGCTAGATAAGTTAATTCATCCCGGACTTAACTGGCTTACAAGCTCCATTAGGCAAACTTTCAAGATGCCCTTAAAATGAACCAAACACCAAAGTGTGTGGCTGTGTGGAGAATTTTCAGCAGCTGTCTTGAGCTGAAATCCAACAGTGTTGTGCCAGCAAGAATATATGAATAAGACTCTGTATGGATTTTCAATGTAACCTAACCCTAACAAGCTGCTTGCCACTGGTATACAGCTATAGTACAGAAAGCTGTGGCAGGGTTCACTTGGTGAGAAGCCAGCGAGGGATTGTGCGCATGCACCCAGAAGTAGCTTCTCCATCCGTGTATTCTTAAAAAAATCTAATTAAAAGTTGTTTTTGCCTTTTGCCTCAAAGAGTACATTTGCGCTCAGGGATGGAAGCGCCTTTTTCCGAATAAGTTCTGACATGGCGTACATTTAACTCACATGACTACTCAGCTGTTTTCGCTCCAAGAGAAGAAGAAGATGCTGCTGTAGATTAAAACAGTCTCTTCCCAGTTCCACGCAGATCTGAGGTAACCTTCCTCACATCAATACATGAACGCTTGCGTAATACTTTTCATAAAAAATGAACAGTATAACCTTCATGAATGTAAGATTGGATCCCTGACTGGGCTGTTGCATGAGACTTTATACGCTTCTAGTTGTACATAATAGATTGATCTTTGAGGCCTTTCAAACGCACTTGTAGAAACTTGGAGTAGAAGAAGATGAAGATGTATTTTTCTTTTTCTTTGATTTTTTGTTGTTTTTTGGATATTTTGGACCAATAATTCAAACTGAACTGAAGTGTACAAAAATCCACCAACACAGATTCAGTGAAGTGGAAGTTACAGAACATTCACACACTATCTACAAACATGACCAACAGACTGAGGTGGGAGGATGTCAGGTCTCTTTCTGTTTCAGTCTCCAGGCAGTGGATTGGCTCCTTGCACTGAAACTTCAGAAGGTGATTGATGATTTTAATTAGATGTTGGGACCCTACAGGGAGCCGACAGAGAGCTAGAGTGCCCTCTTTTGGGCTTGGAGGACTCTGGCTCTGACCCAAATACACTGGTGGCTGATTACCTACAGTGATTCAGCCGAGCAGGGTCGCCCTATTTATACTGTCAGTTCTAACTTCTAATCTGCAGCTCCACTTACTTTTACTTTTTTTTTTTTTTTGCTGCCTTTCTTGTGTTCAGTGCTAAAAAGACAGAGTTGACAAGTGGAAAATCAAAAGACAGTTGTTCTAAACACAATGGTACATGCAGCCATGTTGCTTGGCAACAAAACAAAATGCAACGATGGATTCGAACCTCTTACTTAAAACCCAAAGGTCACGACTCTTTTTGTGTTGACAATGGCTGGCATTTGTGCCATGCAGCCACTTGATCGGCCGGCACACGGCTCTGATTTGCTGCTGCACCGGACAAATAGAGATCAGGCTCCTCGGGAACCAGAGGCAAGCGGCAAAGCACGTTTGCACCAGACTGGTGCTATCACAGCGAGTTACTGCTGTGATTTACCTTGCTGCTTGTTACACACACCAAAGCCTCTGTCAGCACAGGTTAGGGCAGACTTGCTGGTGTAAGTAATGTGCTCTGACCCAGATCAACTTACCAAGTAATTTACCCTCAGCTGGGGCAGCTTTAAAGGTCTGCTTGGTTCGGATAAGTGAGTATAGCTCGACACTGAGGAGTGCAGCTGCTGGATATTTCAACAAAGTGAAATGATAATAAAGCAATGGAACAGCTTTTTAATTTAACCTGAATATGAGGAGAGGGGGGCTGAATCTTACATTTCACTCGCTCTCATTGACTTTCACCTGCTTTGTATCTTTGAGACAAGAGCTGCTCAAGAATCTGTCTGAGCTTTTCCCCAATGAATCTCATGACAGAATTCACCCTCCGCTTTTTGGATTTTCCTCCCTTTTCTATTCATTTTCTGCATATCCGTTCAAATCTGCTATGTGTGCAAACATATTCGACTCCTTATACAACTTTGGCGTGTGTTGTCGCTGTGAGACAAACTGTGGCACATTACAATAACCCACAGCCTCTTCTCCTTGCACTCATCTGCTGCACACAAACCTGATCTGGGCCTGTTTTGTGCTGCACTAGTTAGATATTCTTGTCTTTGCCGTAGATGCGGGCTGTGGTTTTGTCTGTGCATGTAATCCGGTCAGGTTGTTTGTCTGCTTAGTATTGTGGCTGTAGGCTGGTTCAGTCTGTGGTGTTTGGGGGTTGTTTTGGGGGGGGGGGGGGGTCTTTTGGGGATGTAAGCTGTTAAGGTTTGTGTCAGTGCTCAGAGTCAGTGCCAGGTGTTATGCATTTCACGCTCACTGCTTTCCGTCTCACTTGGGGCTCAACAGCTACCCTCTTGCACACACACACACACATACACACACACACGTCACACATGCAAAAAAAAAAAAAAACCCACACACAGCACATGCCCCCTTCCCGGTTGCCTTCCTTTGTGCTCATTGTCTCCTTTTCTCACCTATCATCCCCAGTTTTTATTTTCAGACTGCATGAGCTGCCTGCCATTATCGCTCTGCCTTGACTTTAACTTTGCACTGTTTCATTCTGTTGCTTCCTCCACTGTTTGTCTCTTTGATTGTTCTCCTGTCTGCCTCTCTTTCGCCACTTCCCTCTTTGTGTCCCTCTTCCTCTAATGGCCAGTCTGCCTGTGCCCGTTAACATCTCTGTGCTGTCCCAGTTGATTCTTTTTCTCTCCACACACACTCACACACACGCACCTGCCCGTCAAGGATAGAGGGGGGTTACCTCCATGCAGCTTGCCAATCTGTTCGCTATATCAGCGGTGCAGCGCACACACCAGAGATGATTCATCGCAAGACTGCAAAAAAACTCACAAATCAGAAAGCGAACAGCCCCCGCTCGTATACTGCCATGGCATGTGAAAGCACACAGCAAACAATTCAAACACACTGCATCAACTTTGACAACTTCTTACACTCTATTACAGCTCTTGTCCTTCTACCCAACTCCCCCCTTTTTAACATAAGGACACCCAAACGTGTCTTTCATTCACCTCAAATATACCTCCGTCTAGCTCTCCACCTCCACTTATAAATACACCCAACTCTTACCGTGATGGTGGGGATGGCTGTGACGAGCGAGTAGATGAGCACAGGCGGGATCTTGCTCGTGTCGTCCGGGCCGGGGTAGGGCTTGGAGAAGGTCTTGTCGTAGCAGAAGAAGCCCTGGATGTGCACGGGGAACGTGTCCGTGTACTCGAAGTAGTAAGCCAGCAGCACCGTCCCAGCCATGATCACCAGCTGGAAATAGAACATTATACCTCCGTTAGGAAGCGAGAGGACGAGAGGTGAAGAAGAGGACGGAGAGGCGGAGGTGGATGAGGAGGAGGAGGAGAAGGAGGAGGAGGAGGAGAGGAAGAGGGAAGAGTCAAGTCCCTGTTCCCCTCAGCCACGGGGAGATGCATAGGAAATACGGACTGAGAGAGAGAGAGACACAGTGAGAGAGGTTCGGTGTTTGGATCTGAGAGAGAGAGAGAGAGAGAGAGCAGAAAGAGAAAAGGAAATCTGCAGGAGGAGGCTTCTCTCTTCAAGAGATGAAAACGGGAACAAAACACAGAATAAAAGAGGGTTCCGTGGCAGCACAAGCGGCAAAAACAAAGAATTGCATAGAGAGCAAGCGAGAGAATGAAAAAGAGAGAGAGGGAGGGAGAGAGAGAGAGAGAGAGAGGATGGGAGGTGGGAGGGAGAGAAAGGGGGAGCAGCCTTTATACTGCCAGCACATGAAATCTACTACAGTTGAGCTGTGGGTGTACATGTAGATACTGTGAGTGTGTCTGCGTGTGTGTGTGTGTAGAAGACATAATTGTGTGTGATAAGAGCGGGTGCACAGTGAGTGAAGTGTGTTTTCACCACGAGCTGACGGCTGATTTCCTGAAGCACTCCTTGAAACTTCAACACTTCCATTTAGTGGAATCAGGAGCACTGATGCGTAAACGTCAGGCGTGTATTTGAAAGGTCCAGTCGCATGTCTCAGTTTGGGAGACGTGCACAAAAGATGTGCGAAGGTGGTGTTAAATATGGAGACAGGCGTGCGGCTCACTCTGCGCTAAATGCTCAGCGCCACATGTCTGATAGACAAAATTAGCAGCTAGCAGGGAAACATAGCAGAGGATTTAGCATTTGGCAGCTGACGACCCAGCTATTCTTCATGAGTTGATGTAAGCCGTCAATGGCTAGAGTGTTAGCAAACAGCTGTTTGATGTTTACACATCAAGCAGGTATGGAGCAGCTCTAGCATTTTGACCTGCTACGTCCAATATTCAGTCCCCTTGAACTTCTGGTTTGGTTTCTTCCAGGGGCGGGCTGTGCATTTCACACCTAGGCCTTCAGTGTTGTCCTACCTGAATTAATCCACCTCATAATACCATCATTGTGTCGCCACGGCTATTAGAAATGATCAATATTATACAGAAACACAGTATAACGGGGCGTTGCATCACAGACAGGTGTATGTATAAGTATTGTCATTGAATACCTTCAGCCATTGTCAATTATAAAAACAACAAATGAATCAAGAGGAATCTATTTTAGTTTATTTTTATCTTGTGAAGTTCGCTAAAGATACAGTTTGCTAGCTCTGACAAGTGCACGCACTGACCATCCAATCAAAGGACGTGAAAATGCCGACGGTGTCGCCAACTCGAAATCTTTCTTTGACCCTAGCAACCCATGATGTCTGAAATATGATTGGATAAAAGCTCTAAAATATAAACACACTACTGGAAGCAACCAAGAGAAAAGCCATTATATGAAGATAATAGACTATCCCGATAGGAGTCATATACACTCAATACACATTCATGGAAAAACATATTGAAACGTAAGTCAGTGTTCTTTAGATTTAGGCCAGCAGAGAAAGCCTTGCTGGCCCTGACGGCCCACCACTGGTTTCTTCCAACTCCAACGTATCTGACTCTTTAGCTGCTAAATGCTCCGCTGGTGACGAGCAGGCAGAGTCAGTCGAGCTTTTCGGCGAATACGGCTGCCTTTGGCGTTGATGAAAGCGCCAAGACGCAGCAAAAAGGGTTGAGTTGTGGGCTGGGGCAACCAAAACAATGAGCTTAAAGGGGACAAAACGGTAAGTGGAACTGACTGAAACTACTACAATTACTACATGTCCTTACACGTTACTCACTGTTATTTTATCTAATTGACATTATTGCAGGTTTAATGTTAAAGTCTAATTTTTCTGCACAGTAAAGAAATTTTCAGGATTAGTTTCCTTTTTGTCTTCTGATCATGACACCGTTCAGTATCTGCAAACATATCCTCTGTTATGGAAAATGTAAGAGCTGGGTGGAGTGAAATGGTGTTGCACTTGAGCGCAGAGAGGAGTGGCTGAGAGTGGCAGTCTGAAGCCCTCTGGGATGATCAGCTCAGAGTCACATCACCCTGACCGGAGACGTGGAGCACACCCACAGCTGTGGCACAAACACTCAAACACCCAGTGCATCTACAGTACAAGAACCATGCACATCTATACATGTGTGCACATACACATACACACACACACACACATAGATATATATATAGATATATATATATATACACACACACACAAACATACATATATATAAAAACAAAAGGAGCTTTTTAGAAAATGCTCTGCTTCTTTATTTGTAACAAATCAGCCTTCATCTGTGCCTCCCTTGAGGAAAACTTCTTTTGCTATCTGCAGTTGTCATGGTGAACAAATGACTGAGGAACCAGGTTTATAATATTCTGTATTTTTAGTAGAGCATCAAAAATGTGATTGTAACGACTGGTCTTTTT
Organism: Datnioides undecimradiatus; assembly: GCA_008933995.1. Taxonomy (NCBI): domain Eukaryota; kingdom Metazoa; phylum Chordata; class Actinopteri; order Lobotiformes; family Datnioididae; genus Datnioides; species Datnioides undecimradiatus. The sequence goes on from WARS01000048.1 coordinate 3,846,299, forward strand.
CTAAGGGTGGTGTAAACATTACAATTTCTGACCAGAGGTCGAACAGAAATCATACGAGCACTTATTGTTTGTGTGTTTGAGGGCTGGAGGTGAGGGGCTGCACACCTGATGGGAGCTCTTTGGTGGGTTTGCTTTGGGCGAGAGGGGGTGTTTGATATGTGTGACTCATGAAGCCTTCCCTTGTTTTCCTTGTTTAATACCGTATAGTGCTCCTCCCCTGCATTTACCCAGTGTATTGTGACTGGCTCTGACTCATGCTTGTGACTGCTAAACTGAAGGAACACCAGCGATTCACAATGCCTCCTTAAAATCAGTGTGCTTGTAGCTGAGCTGCAAACATGCCTCCTTAATTCCCTCTGAGAGGCCTTAAAAGGGCAAAAAATCGCAGATGCGATTTTGCCCCGAGCTCCTGGAAACTCTCAGGTCAGAGTTTGAATTTCTGAACTTTAACCTGCAAATGGGCACGTCTGGTTGTGGTGAGTCATCTTCTGCGATTCTGGCCTTTTCTCATCACCCCATTTAAGACCACACTGTGCTCGAAAACTCCACAGAGCAGCATGAACTCAAACGTAATGTACCATAAGACTGTGTGCATTTATGCAGCTTTAAAAGGATGGAAAACAGGGTTGAGTTACTCTCACCAAAGCTAACGTGAGAACTCGTGCGTAGCTACAAACTCACGTTTCCACGAACTTGCAATCATACAGATTGGCCAGCTGCTGGCGGGTTGTTTGGCTGGACCTGTTATGTGGGTGACAGCAGCTCTTTCACACCCTGACAGCTTCCTTTTACTTCCCTGCCCTCCCTTTAGTGCTCCTTCACACTCTTCTTCCCACTATCACCTTGGGACTCCTGTATTCCTTTCTTTCCTTTCTTGACCTCCCATCAAAAACAGAGCTGCCATTGACAGAAACGGGGACAGGCTTCAGAGCAAAAGAACCCATCCTCATCTGACCTATTTTGGTGGGGAGATGGAAAGGCAGATCAATAGCACAGAAAGAGGTTGTCAAGATGAAAGGTCACATTAAGACAGTTCAAGTTGGGAGCTGTCACAGAGAGACACGAGGCTGCATGCTTCGAGCATGAAGAGCTTGTGAAGACTGAAGAGTGTCTTCTTCTATCCTTCTTAAGATGTCATCATCTCCCTCCGAGCCTGCCTTCATATCACCGCTTTGAAAATATACTTAATACCTGTCAGATTACCAAGCCATTTCCACACTTCGCCTCATTACGCACAAACTGAACTCAATTATTTCAGGTATCAGGATATATCCTGGACAAGCCTCAGTTCCTTCCACATGCTGGAGATTCGTGCAAGTCTTACAGGAAATTGGTTTTTCATTGATTTCTGTATGAGAATTGCTCATTGGAGATAAGAAGAGGTCTGGACTTCATGAATGAAATGACAACGGTGAGTTGTGCACGTACTTAGACTTGAGGTACCTTTACTTTGGTATTTTAACCAAAGATTCTTTGTTTTAGCCCTTGTATTAGGGAGAAACAGTTCAGAATTTATTCCACAGTTACACTTCTATGACAAGTTGCAGTTACTTATTAAAAACAGTCCTGCATATTAATGTGCGGAGAATATAATGCTTTCCGAAGCCAACCCAAGTTTCGCAATGCTAAACACACTCAGGCAAGATAAATATGCATTTACTTGTGGAGTGGGTGTAGAAAGTGTGTCTAGATCTGAATGATTGCAGATCACATTTTAATAAGTTAGAGATGCACGTTTTCATTTTCAAAATACTGAGCTGCCACCCGTGAAGCTGGGAAATCAGTTTTAGAAACAGGGACAACGGCTGTCCAAACATAGCTTATCAAGTTCTGCATTTAAAGAGTGTGGAGGGTGGCGTCAAAATCACAGAAGCTAAAGTGTTATGAATGGCTGGAACATCAGCTCAAATGCAAACTGCAAGGATGAGAGTGTCTGGGTAAATGGATCACAATCTACAGTAGTAGTTGAACGCTACTTCCAAAGCCAATGAGGCTATCTACATTCATCTGCAGGGTTAAAGGACATCCACTGGTCCTAAATGCTATCAGAGTCTTAGCTAACATTAGCAACTCTGCAATGCTCTTTACTGGATTCAGGGAAATTCACACTCCACCAACCCTAGTCAAGGTTATCCGAGGTAATGTAAGGTTTGTCAAACACTTTGGTCAGTCCTTGCATCAAAAACCATCTCTATAGTAACATGCTGTTTGAACAGGAAGAATTAATGAAGCTAGCAACCACAGGGCATTTTGGTAGAATAAAACAATGGTCTCATTTATGACCCCTTACCCAGGTATCTTCATTTTAAAACTCTTTAGTCAGCTGGAAGCTGAAGTGAGTGCTGGACAACACAATGAGCTAATGGTAGCTTAATTAGTGGACTAGCTGCAGTTGATAAAATGCCAACTTGAAATGAGAAGCCTGCTGTTTGAAATCAGGCGACTCATCTCAACGTTGCTCCTAAAAGCTTTAACCTCGTGAACCCTCACAGACTTGTGGCTGATGTCATCCGGTGTGTTGGACTGCCAAAGGCTGCAATGGCCTGTAATGCTAGATAAAGGCACTTCCACAACAGACTATCCCATTTCAGTGTCTTCAGAGTTCTTGACTGAAGGTGGGTATACACTGGGTGTGACTTTATGATAAGTACAACCAGGGTGATGAAATGTAGCAATGTCTTTGTCTTTGCCTGAGTTTAACTTTCAGAAATTCAAGATGGGGAATGCTGCTAAAACCTACATCTACTAACCAACCAATAGTAATGCAGTATCGAAATAAATGTAAATATCTTTCATCATGTAGTCATTCTTTCCATGTTGAAGTTTGGTATTTTTTTAAAGCCTTCCAGGCCTCCAATCATAACCCCCTGTTTACCATAACAGATGTGACCTGTGGGTTACTCCCTAATGCAATGTCTTCATAAATGTGGACTTTGACAGAGGGACAGCCCCAAGCCCGCACTGACTTAGCATGCTACATGGCTCAAAGTCCATAAGTCCATGAGTGTGGACGCTGGATCTGGGCAGAGGATTCATTTTTGAAAGATTACAACAAATTTGGATGTAGCATCTGTCACCATGATTGGTGTAAACTGTGTTTACTGAAATAAAAAGACTGACTGCCACAACAGTTATGAGACAAGTGGTCATTTGTCCAATAAACATTAACAACATGTGATTTGCAGTGAGTATAAACATCTAGCACTGGATGATGTCATGGTCCATATCATATCCTATCTCTACTAGCAACCAATCAGCTCTCCAATACAAGCACTCTTTGTATGATAACTGGCCAAACACAGCATTACACTATGTTACATAATTTGGTTCAGATAACAGAAATTATGTAAGGATCTCTCCACCACTGATGACACTGTGTTCATGGGGCATGATTGTCGGGCATGATGTACTGTATAATAGGTACCATTGAATCTAGATTGGTTTGTCTGGTTCAACCTGGACATGCAGGGGAAGTAATAAGAAAACTGCGTGTTTCATGTGATACAGCAAAGAAATACGAGTCACAAAAGTTCACAACAGACAACCAGTGTCAACAAAAACTACTTCAATTTGCACGTTATCATCCTGTGAAAGGGGACCATGTTCACAATGGGCACTTACCCTCACAGCAACCATCACATTTCCACTACTGGATGAGATTCTGCCCTTTTCACAGACGACTATGGTGTTTCACCTGATATCTACAGGTATGATGAAAGATATTCCCTGTGTGTGTGTGTTTCTCTTACAACTGCTCCATCCTCCCTCCTGCCTTTACAAACACTGCTCAATAAATATGTCATTTTTTTGTAAATAGATAATTTTACATCCCAAAAAATGCCCCACTGTGTCTCAGCTGCTTCTGTCATTTCTCACTCATCCCTCTAACACCTCCTCCACTTCGGTGACGCCAAGAGGCAGCGAGGGTTGTACAACAGCAGTGACATCAAGACGACTGGAAACGGCGCGGATAGATGGAGCGCATTTTGGGAACGCTTTGGGAACGAGTCCAGGGAACAGCAACAGCCGACGGCGTGTGAAGGACCTACCACAGTGAGCTCAGTGCAACTCTTAAAATATAATCGCTCTCCCTGCCTCCCTTAACCTGGATAAAAAAACTAAAAAACATGCCATCCAAGCACAAATCCAAATCAGAATTAAGAAGTAGAGACAGGCAGTTTTACAAGGTTAGCCACACTTGATGGTCAGTATTAATGCTTTATTAATATGAGAGGACAGTTCTCTGATGATTGTGACGTGTATCCAAATATAGGCAGTGTGTTAGATGTGCACTTGAACAGCACAGAGGTTGACATATTAGTAGTGATTCTGTTTAAAAATCGACATTTTTCCATAAGTTATGTATGTCATATATAGAGAAAACGTCCAGGTGTGACACTGGGATGACTGCTGTATTTGCTGGGCTTATGAAATCCATATTTACTGTTTTGTTAAGTCTTAACAAAATATATATTTGAAGAGTCAGCAGCACAGCAGTGACAGCAGTTGGAAGCAGAAATGATACTTGATACAAATGATAAATTATACCACTGTGAGGGTCAGCCAATCATTTTCTTTACAGTCACGACCGCATTGTTTTCATCATTAACATCATCTTCATTAACGCAGCACAGTGATCCAGTCTTCATTAGCAGTTTAATTCTGATTAGCCACAGAGGTGTACCTGTCTACTGGCTAAACTGAGACACAGTCACCACCGCAGGGCAAGCCCGTCTGTCTCAGCTCACGGATGCTTTAAAAGATGGCGCCTAACTCATTTGAATGAAAGCTGCGAAAAAAAGTTTTTCAGGCTTTCGTGTTTTCAGACTCTTTCTTAGAGCTGAGCCAATAATGAGCATGCATGTTAATGACTTCCTCTGGCTCAGTCAGCTAACTTCCTGTTGGCTCCATATACCGATACTCAGTGGAACAAATTCAGATTAGACAAACAGCCATTTGGGTTGTTTGTGGCACTCAGGAAAATGCATTATCTTTGCAGGCGTTCCATTTTTAGGCGTGCGAGCGCCATATGACCACCTGCTTTTTGCGCAGCCCATATTCACAGGTGCACCAGCTGTTTTTACTCGACAGGCTTCCAAGGCATCTTTTAAACGACTGCACCTGTAGCGACACCGCCACCTCAAACTTCGAATCACTCTGCCTCTGTTGCATTATGTTTTTAATGTGTTCACATAATGTGTGTTGGTTCTTTTGTTAAGTCCTACAAAGTTGCAGTATAAGTCAGTAATAGAATCTAAGGCAGGCAGTGTGTGATGTAATTTCCCATATATCAGCTTTAATAGTACTACTTCACAAAGTGCCATTAAGATGCTTATAATTTGTTTACTGTGATATTTCTAGCCACAATAATCGTAGCATGAACATTTGATACCGTCACATCCCACGTTCATGTGGTGTAAATTTTGTCATCTGGTGATTTCTGCAAAGGACAGCGCAGCTATTACTGTGTGCCCAACACACGCATACAAGCTGATGCAGGCATCATGGCACCGCAAAAGGAAAATGAATGAAATGACTCCTCTGATGAAGTATTTGGGATCTGTAAATTTAGGGATACGAGGGCGCGGAGGCTAAAATCTCCCGACTTTTACAGGTCAGGCTAAAACAGCTCTGAGGCCACCTGCTTCTTCTTGCACTAAAAAAGGCTTTAGCCTGATCCAGGGATCGATCAGTGCTTTATGTTTTGCCTTACTGCCTTACTCCATCAGCCCTTTTTTTTACACCCCCACCACCAACCATTTCCACAATTATTTAGAGGTTTAACTCTGTTTGTGCTGGAGGTACACTGCCCTCTTCCTGTTTGGGGATGTAAATCAATCAAACGACCACAAAAACGAAACCAGTGGCACAGAATGCGGCACTTCAGCTACCAGCTTTCTCAACAATAATCACATTCTTTAAAGAGAGCCTTTGAAGGTAAAATAGCAATGATATTTTTGGCACTACAATGTTACATTTTGCACTTTTACAATAAAGATGTCCACACAATGTGAAACAGCTACATAGCTGTAACAGGTGTCACTCTGTATGTCTGTCTGGCTGCGTTGGTCTCTTTCTTGATCACTTCCTCTGGAGGTCCAGTCTTGTCCCTGGATGCTGTTAAAGCCATGTTGTCTGAAAGAGCAGTTTTGTGTTTTACGGATGGAGGATTTAGAGCAGAAGGACGGCGATGCACAGGGGTCCACCGTCAGACACATGCTGTCCATTAAGAGCCCTGCCATCAACACACGCTACACTGCACCTGGCCAGCATGACAGGAGTCCTGGGGGAGGGGGAAGAAGCCCAGAGGAGGGTAGAAGGAAGAGATGAAAGAGACAAAAACAGAAAGATGCAAGAGTGAAGAGGCGATATGAAGAGAGGAGGGGATGGAAGACAGAAATATTAGAGTGTAATTGTCTGGTGCAGGTAAAAGAAGAGAGGTGCTGGGGGACAGGTGGAGAGCTCAGGGTGGTGGCCGAAAAACTTTACCACCTGCTCCTCTGCTCCATTTTCTCCCCCCTCATGTCCTCCTTTCTTGACTGTTATTTCGACTCAGGCCTCTGTCTCTCTCCATCTCACAGCTCCTCGTCAGCAGAGCTGTTCACATCAAAGGCAGCGACTGTGATTCACCTCGTCAAATCGTTACGTATGAAAATAAAGTAACTGAAGTAAGATCTAACACACGTGTCACGTGTGTGACCAGACGTGTGTGTGTGTGTGTGTGTGTGTGTGTGTGTGTGTGTGTGTACTTGCCAGGTAGCCAGGTGATCTCTCAATGTTTGAGCTATGTGTATAAATGTATGTGTGTACATGTGAGTGTGCGGACATGTACCGAGACGTGTGTATATTACGTGTGGGGACATAGATCTGCTTACACAGTCACATTGTGGGGACATGCCTGCCTTCTGAGGACAACACACAATTCCGTATGATATAGACTTGGGTTAAAGTTAGGAAGTGACTGTAACTCAATGTAAGTGTGTGTGTGTGTGTGTGTGTGCGCGTGTGTGTGTGTGCGTGTGTGTGTGCATTAGCATTTCCTCTATATTTAGACTGCAATGGCTTTATCAGAACTTGATATGATTTCATTGTTTAGGTTTGTGCCAGTTTATCACTTATTGCACTTTTCTAAACTGACATGTGAAAATAACATTTAAGAGTTATACAGACGGTTATGTCACCAACACAAATACAAGCAGGACACTTGAGGAAACCTAAATAGATAATAAATAAGCAAATGACAAATGACCTATTGGTTAATTCGCTGCTGGTAGACAAACAAGTGGGATGATCCAGGTGGGTTAATGCTTCCTGTTTCCAGTCTAAGCTACGCTGCTGGCAATTTAGAATAAAGAAATGAGAGCAGTATGAATCTTCTCACCTAATGCTCAGCAAACATGCATATTAATCATCATGTTGAACTACTCCTTTCAACATACGTGGCAGCAGATCAAAACAATGCATACAGAGGTTGGATGGCAATGACAAATGACTGAATTTGTTGTTAAGTTAGGTTGTATGCATGTGGGTTTTATGTGCCTGTGTTTGAGGCAGACACACTGTATTGCAGTGAACGCAGCTAAAAATGACACTAACGCAAAACAATAAAGTTCCTCAGTGTTAAAGCAGAGAGACACTACACGCTCTGACAAACTGCACAATACAAAAACACTATAAATTATTGAATAACTGGTGTATCTGGTTTCTCCCGCTACATCATATTCCAGAAAAACATGCTTGATCTCCAAAGACTGTGACCTTGTATTGTTTTACGAGTGAGTTGGAGTCTGTTTCCTCAACTAGTTTTAAAGCCAAAAACCTCCTACCAACTAACACTTTGCCAGCACAACCACCAACCCCACCTGCGTACTCCCGTACTCCCACACCGCTGTTCCCTTGTGTCTCTTCTCTACCTTTCATCAAATGAAATAAATGCCTTGATGCAATTCAACAAACAGGAAGATTTCTGTCATCCTAATGTGGGTTATTTTGTGTGAACTGGAAAATGACAGGCGGTCAGTGCTAATTACAGCTTCGCGGCAGGAGTTGGAATAGCTCATTGGTGTGGACTGATCTCTTATCATTCTAAATACAAGAGAGGCTCCCCGCTGAAGGAGGAACTGGGAGACAGAAACAAAAGAAAAAAACTTCAAAAACCCCAATTCTTAAAGCAGACATCAGTTCTTGCAATTGTAGAGTTGTCATTACATGTCATTACAAGGACTATCATGTTCTATGTTAAAGTGTTTATTCCTATGTGTTGGGTTTAAAATACTTATTTCATGCTACTAAATGGGTATAACATCATGACTGACTGTGTATCTGTCCAAATCAGGTGGCTGTATGGGCGGGACCTCAATACCGCAGGTCTACGCTATATGCACTGGTCACTACAGTTGAAATTCTGGCTGAAGATGGTCCTGCCCACATCCAGGATAGATACGTCTTCTACAGTGGGAGCATGTAAAGACAGCTCGCCTATCTTTATGTTCAGTGTATGGATCAAACAGATTCACGTTGTGAGCTGCTTTGTGGCCATGCTTGTTTTGGTTGTTAACTAGTAATAGGAACCTGCTGTTCAAGTTCACGCAACCATATAGTGTTAGAACCTGCATCTGCAGTTTCCCTCAGCTCTACTCGTTTTAGTGTCTTTTAGCTTATTGTTTTGGTTTTAGAGACCACCACTTTACTGTTTTTGGTTTGTTTCTCAGCTCCAGTTGGTGTGGTTCCCAGATGCGTCAGGCTGACTTTTAGAGTGAAAGAGCAGATTAAACCTATTGTACACTACCTGCTCGGCACCGAACAGTAGACAGATATTGTACGTGACATTAAGCATCTAGCTGGTGACGGTAGTGGAGCTGCACATGGCTGTAGCTAAGAGGAGAAATTAAAAATAATTGCAATAACAAGCTAGCAGCTTTAAACAATGGCTTGTGTTGACCTGGTGTTTTTGTATTACTGTTAAGTAATGCTGGCCCAGTGTTAAACACAACAGACCAAAAAATATTTTTTAGATTCAATATTTTGATGATCTTTGCACTTAAGTAACCAGCTCTGGCTTTTTTATGCTTTTGTCCAACAGTATTACTTTTGATGCAGATGTCAGAAATGTAAAAAAATGCAGCTGTACTGAGGTCATTTCAGTGGTTTTCTACTTGTGCATGCGTAGCAGAGTATAAGTGAGGACAAGCTAATAAATCAGCAGCTATTCATCTGTCAATTGTCAGTTTTGCCTGAATGTGATACGGCTCCTCATAGTGGGCCTTGGATTTACCACAGTCTGAATCATGTTGATGGAGCATCATTTGGCTGTTAGATACCTGATTTTCGAACACGGAACAATCAGTGTTTCAGCTCACCACCCATATTGTTTTGGATTTGGAGCCATTTGAACAGTCATGTACAAGATCAGGGAAAACTCACACACCGTCACTTGTTTTAAAAATGCATTTGTTGTCTGTCTCTCGACACTTTCCCTCCCAACAACTCTTTTTAACATGCACCATCGCTCTTCTCTGTTGATATCTTGCTCAAATGATGACAAACGGCTACATTAAAAACAATAATGTTGGGAGCTGGCTTGTGCACCCAATCTATATTCGTGCTTTGACAGAGGAGAACATGATAAATAGGCTTTGTGGGCTGAATAAATGGCTTCCACGAGAAAATGACCCTGAGAGGTTTGTCAGTTGTTTGCAAATGAATGAGAATGGGAGCGAGTGAGAGGAGTATTTTATAGTCTATAAAAGTTTGGATGGAGTACTTAAGAGTGAAAAATGTGGAGAGATGGGGAGATGGAAGGAGAAAGCTGCGGAAGCAATGGTGCATTCAAAAAGCTGTTGTAGTCCCGACAGCGGGGGAAAGAAAAGAAGGAAGGGGTGCTCAGGGAGTGAGAGAGGGTGGGAGGGAGATGGGTGAGATGGGGTGAGTGAATGAAAGCGAAGGGAGAAGAGGAGAGCTGGCAGTGGAGAGGGTTGCTTGGAGAGTTTTGGCCTACATGCTTTCAGCAATGTCTCTCTCTGACTGAGCGTGTGTGTTTCTGGGCAGGTGAAGTGAGAACAGACATGGAGAGCGCAGGAGAGAAAGAGAGAGTGGGAGCTCTGGAGGTTTTTGTGCTGTATTTGTGTGGGAAAAAGGGCTGAAGGGAAGAGGAGAGTCCAGTGGGAACAATGAGAAAAGAGGCGAGAGCAGCGCTGCTTTAATCATCCTCCAGTCAAATTCTCCTCTTCCCATTTTAAACACACCTGTCGCGTTGCTCTCAATTCATTTCCTGCCAGCCATCACGTACACCGCCTTACAATGATCTTCCAACAGTTGATTCACTATAGTTCTATAACTTATCACACTGTTTAGGATCCACCTCTCTGCGTGCCTTCAGTGTCGACCCCTGCAGTGCACATGGCACCACGGGGAAACCCTGTGCATGCACATTAGAGAGATTACACTGCAGCAAAACAGCTACAACCTGCCCCCAAGCTCCAAACTCTGTCGTCTTCCAAGTCGCACAGTTTCCAATCTGTGTATTACTCACTTCTCATTAATGAGTAATGTCAGAGAAGTAACAAGTATTGCATGTACAGCCAAAAACCTGAGATAGCTCATTCCTCTGTGTCATCCAGCTCCATTGTTCTCCAAAAACTGTCACAAAAACGCTGCTGCACAAGGTGACGTGTTCCTTCATTACCATGAACACACAGGCAGGCACACACAGACACACACACACACACACAGTAGTTTACTTTGACTCAAGCCAGAGCTGTTTAAAAGTCTTTTGAACCAAGTATAAGGGAAGTCTTAAGTCTTTGGAGGGCAAGTTTAAGTGTGCGCCAAGCCTCTAAGACGTGACACAACTCAGAAGTCTTAGTGTTAAATTTACAATAGCACAGCAGCAAAAGTCACACCCAGCACGCCCAGGTTCAGGCAATGAATCAAAGTGAGAAAACTCAAAACAAAAATATGATGAAATGTGAACAGTGAATAGTGTTTTCACTGCTCCTGAGTTTGATCCGAGCACTGCTTGGTCCTATTAAAACCAGAATCAGTGCTGATGCTGAATGTGACAATAGAAAAATAAGACCTAGTGCAGGCAAAGATTTAAGTAGAGATGACATGAAAAATGTTTTTTTTAGATCCCTTCTAAAGTCAATATAATATATGCCAAAAATCATTTTCTGCATATTTCCATATCAATATCTGATCACGCTTGGGTCTGTAAAGTAAATATGACTACCAGGGGTTGCACAGACTAAACGACTTGATGACTTTGATGCTCTGCCTCGACGCTTTAAACCTGATGTGGACTAGTCGCCAATTATGTATTTTGACAGTACCAATATGGGCGCCTTGCAGAGGACAACAGGTGAGGAGGGGGTCATTGCAGCAAACTAGCAGCGGCACATCAAGTGTGTGGAAATACTTCACTAAAGATGAAGCCCACACTTGCAAAATATGCACGTCCATCCTGAAATACAACAAAAGTACAAGCGCAGTGCACACACATCTAAAAAGGCATCCGCTATCGCTAGCTGAGGAACGAGCCAAATCACCACGATAGCAGTCAGTTAGCGACTTCACCAGACGCCCTGCTGTAACTGAGAAAAGACATCTGCAAATCATCGTCAAAGATATTAGACCTGTTTGGGCCACGCTGTCACAGTGGGAGGAAAACCAGATATCACCCAGATAACAGCCAAAGAAGTCCGAGAATATGGTTGGTGGACCCACAACCAGGACAGATTTCCCATGTGGCCAAGCTTTGCAAAAGCTGCTTGTCTGTCCCAGCCACCGGCTCAGCAAGCAAAAGAGTTCTTTCACTGGCTGGGAAAACCATCACCCGACAGCGGGCGAGCCTTCATCCAGCTCACGTTGATGCCCTCATCTTCTTACGCGCAGACCAGGACCGAAAAGCAAAAACTGGGACTGTGACAGTGAGGGCTAGATATTGCGTGGGTTTTGTTTTCCACCCCGAGTGCTATGCCGGCATTTTTTGCATCAATCATTTGTGGCATTGGAGTGTTATTGGAGTGTTATCGTTGCCGTTTAGTTGCAACATGAGCTGTCTGCTTGTCAGCATGCACTTTAAGTTTGGCGAATACAAACTGTCGCACGTTGCAAGGCATTCCCATCTCTTGTTTATTTAATGATGACGTCATCAGCGATTAGGCAACACTGATTCGACTTTAAACACATAACTATCAACTTCAGAAACTCTGGAGTCGTCCAGCCCCTAGTGTTGAACCATCCTACCTCAAACTTTGTTGAAGCGACAAACACGTTAAATGATTTGGAGTATTTTTACAGTGTAATGTTGAGTGTTCTCCATGATGACTGTGATGCTGGACCAATGATCTGAACACAGGACTTAAACGTTTAATGCCAGATAAAAGCCAATGTATGGAAGGACAGAGAGTATCATCAGACTGAGGTCTTTTGTTGCTATGGACACATCACAATTAGCCAGCATACTGTACTGTATTCAACTTAATTAAGAATAGTTAGATCATACTCTGACGATTCTGAAGCACTGTGTTCTGGATGTCTGTACAAGATGTATGAATGCACTTTTAGCAGTTTAGATTATTTATTGTTAAACTGTAGGCGCAATTATACAAAAACATTTTATTTGATAGTGTTATCGCTAATACCTCACGCAGCAGGCGGTCGCCCCCTGCAACGTCTTGTTTCAAACATGGCGGGTGGCATGAATTATTTTCATGGCTCGAGGAAGGAAAATAGACATATGCTGGATATGAGGGGAGGAGGCATATTAAGCTACTGGTTTATGTGTATAGGCTAATTAATTTTGTGAAATGAAAGTCTAATTTCTTTCATTTTCCCCGTTTTATTCCGGTGCAAGCAGCTGCAGCTGAAAGTGTGCATTAGGTTATGGAAAAGTGTGCATCCTGCCACTAATGAGTCATGACAGATTGGCAGAGCTCCAGGAGACACAACCCCATTCAGTGCAGCACTTTTCACTATTTCTGGATCAATAAGTCTCCTCAGCCCTTTGCCCTTAAGTCTGAATTCCAGGGTTCAGATGTTCAAGTTTCAAGTAAGCTGAGTCTTACACCAGAAGAGTCTGGTTTTATTTCTACACCTCTGAGTCAATCCCACATACACCATCCTGGTACTTTAACTAACCACTCAAAACCCTTACTGTGAATTAATCCACCGCTGAAAATAGTCCCAATAAAACCCACTCCAGTTTGAGTAACATTTACTAAAAACCACAACACCCAGAAGTCTTAGGAAGTTACTCCTTCCTCTATAAATGAGTCTATAGCTATGCTAGCAGCTCTGTGACATAGTGGTGCTATGAGCTAAATGTTAATGTCGCCTGCTAACATGCTCACAGTTACAATACTAACAAGCTGAGTTTACCTAGCATAATGCTTACAGTGTTTACTATCTGTTTGCTATCTGCACTAAACATGACATACAGCTGAGGCTGATGGGAATCAGTTTTGTAAGTATTTGGCCATAAAGTGAATAAACAAACAGATATTTTGACATGATTCAGCATTACATGTAAAGTCAGAGGATCACCAGACTCTATATGATTTATCCTGAGGGGACCATGAGTGTTTGTATGAATGTTTGTGGGATTTTTTTGACAATAATACAAATATACAAGCAGTATTTAGGCACTGGGTCTTACTCGCATAGTCTCAACTAATATAAGAAATGCAGGTTAGCATAACATTGCACTCAGTGGGTAAGAAATACTGAGGTGAGGTGGAAAGACAAAAAGCTGTGGTAAATCCAGAGAAGAAAAGAAACTATTATTCATTAGGGTGCAGGTCTGATTGTCTGTCGGGTTTGTTGTGCATCACAGCATCAGTTTAAAGCATAGAGTAATACATTAGGTCCTCCTTATGAGGTTTACCAGCTGGAAAGCAAAGGAAAGTCTGCTTGTTACATCTAATTTAATGTGCTTGATCACACCTCAGAGATGCTGTATATGCACGTGCTTTGGTCTGCCTTCATTTGCATGGGTCTGCATTCACTGCACCTTGTTATCGTCTTCAGGATGTTTGTGCATCTGTCCCAGTCTCTGTCCTGCATCTTCAGTTTACGTGTGAGCGTTCGCGTGGGGAGGGGGTCTTTGTTGGCTAGACTGGGGAGACTTCCTGTGACAGGTGTGAAGCTATCGGAGTGTTACCCGCCATTAAACACAGTGGCCTATTTATAACGACGGAGGTAGCAGCCAAAGACACGCTGATGTTCTCTGTCTAATCTCTGCATGTCGCTCAGGTGTTAATGAGGCTTGTGAGACTTGTGTGCGTGCGTGTGTGTGTGTGTGTGTGCATAACCCCCCCCCCCCCCAACCATCCACCCAAGTGTCAATGTGAATAATGTGAGAAAAAAAAAGCAATGGAAAAACTCTATGGTTCCGTCAAAACTCCTCGATCAGGTTCAAACCTGTGTGAAACACTCCAAAGCTCAAAAACAAGTTGCAGAGGTAGTGAGCGGTGTTACAGCGGTGCCCTCTGGTGGAGAAATCACTCCACCATCCCTACATTCTCTCCCTCACCAGAGGAGTACATTCATGTTGCACAAATCCAATGGTACTGGGGCACACGATGAAAGCAACACCAGACCGCAGATTGCACCATTTGTTCACAGTTTTGCTATAAAGAGCGCTAAAAACAGAAATATCTGCAGAACCCCATGTTCCTGCCCTTAGGACTAATCTAATACATCCTTCCACACATTTATGGGGTCCTCAAGCTGGGAGCCTCAGGGAAAATACTGGAGGATTAAGACATCTGCCCCTTAGTGAAGATGATGGCAGAGGGAATGATCACACCCACGCTATCAGGAGAACGCATGGTCATGGATCTGCAACATGGGAGAGCTTTGAGCTCATCTGAGGATCTTGTGTCAAACTCCTGGTGGTAATTTAATCTGAGCAGCTGCCCCAACACAAGCTTTTGAACATTCAGGCTCACAGATGGAATCCAAGCTAAGGAACTGTATGAAAATTATTGGCGAGGGGTTGAATCTTCCATTTCATCAGCATTAACATTTTATGATGATGATTTCAACTTGAGCTTAAAAATGAACAATCTGAGTTTATTCAATTTTAAATTAACTCCAGATTGAATTGTTTCTTTAAAGATATTAGGACTGTGAAGGGACTTTCCACATTTTGTCTGTTGGATAAATAAGAACAGCTATTTGGCATTTGGGCAGTAATGTTTATTGGTTTCTTAAAGACATAATTACATGTTAAATTGTAAAGGTTAAATGTATTATAATGTGGCAATTTAACTTAATATAGGACAAATAAAATACAAAAAAAGAAAGGAAATAAAATAATTTGAATTATTAAAATGACCCTCTCCCTTCTATTTACCTCTCCATCACTTATAATTTGTGTACAGTCATGGCAGTCATCATGGAGAACACAGCATGGCAATATCATAAAGGCCAAAACTGACTATATTGATATAGTGATCCTGAGTGAGTCCTGAATGTCCTAAATAGCGGCTGGGATGAAAAGGCTAAGGAGCAAGCAAATACTTGATACAGGTCAAAAGGTTACACAGCTTGCAGTGTGTCACATGACAGTGGCTGCGGCCCACGGAGCTGTAAAACATATTTACAGTGCTGGAATGGGGCTTTATGTTCAGCCCTCCACTGGTCTGGATAAGTGCCTAATCAGAGGCTCTTCACAATAAAAGCTCCATTCTCCATTACACCCCTCCACTGAAGCGCGCCGTAGATCTGCTTTGAACAGAAATTACTTTCAAACTGCAGATTTGTTTGCGTGTCCCCAGGTGGCGCAGGATAATTGTATTGTTTTAAGGATGAAGGTAGAAAAAGAGTTTCATACGCCCAAACACAAAACTATCCACAGTGTGTAAATAAGAGGTTTCGAAAGTGGGAGGTGGGCTTCCCCAGGGCCGCGCCAAACAGTTTCAGGGGAAGCTCAGTGAATGGAAGTGAAAGATATTACATTAGTTATTTCACTTATTATCACAAGAGATCACATAGAATAGCTTTCCAGGAGTCAGTGGGACCTTTTCCAGATTCATACACCAAAGATTGCATTAGGACAGACTGTTTTTATGTATTTGGTGGTGGTTTTATATCTCAAGTTATGTCAAATGGCAATATCAGGCTAACCTGATTCAACTGCTGAGTGTCAGGGTCTGTGGCAGGGCTGAGCAAACTGGGATGCACCAGAAGTGTGATTTGTTTCAGATGATTTGAGCAGAAAACAATTAAAATTAGTTTAAACAATTTTCATAATATTTTATAATAATCCCTGATAATGATCCCTAATTTTACTTATTTTTCATAATCTGAATTTGGCAGGCAGATTGACACTTTGTGCAGGAAGTTATTAAGGCAGTCTGGGATGCTAGTGTCAATTGCATCTTAACAATACAACACTATACAACACAAAAGGTGTTTCCTTATTGACCTTCCAATAGGTTTCAGTTCGGGCTCTCCACAGGATCAAACAGCAAAGTCATGATCCTGTAGGTATCCAGGAATTGAGCCAAACAAGTGAACTAAGAAGGAGGTGAGGGAGGGGTCTTTTCTAAGCTTTCCCTGAGTGGCGGCCCACAGTCAAGTCATGAGCCTGTCTGGTTTTTGCTCCCCAGGTGAAAAGGTTAAATAAGTCAACACTTTGTATCATCAGCAGAATTACAGAATTTCATTAGATGAGGAGAAGAGGTGATGACATAGATTTACACACATTAGAATGGGATTAATGACGGTGATGTAAACATCTGTGCTGCTATGGGTGCCTGGGCGAAATGTGCCCCGAAATGTGTGTGAGAGAAGATGAGCGCCGGCAGAGAACCACACTGAAATATGGGAAATGATCGAGCAAAATGGAGGGAATAGGAGAGACACGCGGAACAAGATGGCTGAGTGGGTAGCGCTGATAGAAAAAGGTTGTGACTTGTGATTAGGGCAGGGAGGATGAAAGGAGTCAGAAGAAAGAGAGCAGAGATGGAGAATGAGTCGGGCTGATTGGTTTCCATGGTAACGGCTGATGAGGTGTCGGGCTAAATAAAAGAGTAGGTCCTTCTGGCTTGGTAAGGATCACTGTCACATTTCGCAGATACATTAAATGCTGAGGGTGTGGGGTGGGGAGGGACCATGGTGGATAGGCAGTATCACACCTATCACTGGCTGAAGACAACGCCGCTCTCCATTTACCACCAATTAAAGGAACAGTTCCATTTTTAGGGAAATACACATATGATCTCTCTGGCATCGGATGAAGATCTATACCACTTTCATGTCTGCCCCCAAACTTCACTCAGCATTAAGACTGAATCAGTCCAGGAGGTCACTGCACCAGCCATTTGATAGTCCAGCAAGTGAAGCCATAAGTTGTACCTGCAGTGTATTTTCTACATGTTAATTAATCTGTTACAACATGTTAATTAGTGTTAATGAGTGAGCTTTAGAGTAACAGAGTTAAGAAATAATGATACACTCAAGCATCATGATAGTGTGTACTATGTATGTGCTGGTAGCCAAAATGTGTTCCCTTTGGAAAGAGCTGAGCTACCTGTTTCACTTTTTAAAGCTTATATGCTAAAGCTAAGCTAACCAACTGCCAGCATGTTTTATGGTTTTACATATTTTACATATGCCACATCCACAAGAGTTATACCAACCTTATGGGCCGTCAGTGGCCATCATTCATTATTTTTCATGTGAATAAGTGAGTAGTTTTTAATATAGTTTTCCTGTTTTCTGAGTCACATGGAACAGAACCTGACCCAGTGTACATAAGGACAAGCGGCGCACTCATGTAACCGTCACAGAGCTAACACGGATAGACTGACCGTCTTTCTCGCTCACATGCACGGCTGTGGGCAAGTTGCAGTTTCCAGATACTTGGTCACAGAGACTCCAAGCAATCACAGTATATGCAGAAAGGCCTGGGAATCAGACCTGAATCCTTCTCGCCACAGTGTTGACAGCACTAACAACTGAAGCACCTCGCAGTCAATAATAGTAATCTTGTTTAAGGCAGGAGGGCGGCTCGGCAGCTCAGCAGTTCACAGCGAGAAGCTCTTGCAAGGCTTCTCACAAGAGTAGGTAGGTAACAGTAAGCATGTGATGTGGATTCTCTGATTCGCCATTGGGGGTGTGACGTGGCTGCAACAGACCGGCAGCCGTTCCAGGGTGTTTCCATGTGGATGGATGGTTGGGTGACTGCAGAAGTGTGTGCACTAAACAGGGTGTAAAATGGTGCGCAGGCATAGTAAACCACATAAATGAGAGAAAACAGGCATGAAAATAGAAAGAAGCAGTTATGTGAAGAGTAACAGAACCAAAGCCTGCCATTGTCACTCCACCTGTTTCACCTCCTCAGTTTGTAAAGAGGTAACACGCCTCTGCTTTACAGGCAGAAGAGAGAATTTTGATTTTTATTTTACATTTAAAACATAAAAATCTACTTGACTGCACTTAGCTTAAAATAAGGTAACTTAAGGTTGGTGAATGACATACAGCAAGAGAATTAATGAATATAATACCATACTATGGGACATAGTATGGGACATACTATGGTATTATGGGTACCAGAACTATTGTAAAAAACAGACCTGGACAGAAATTGGACTCTCACAAAAAAGCAAGACAAAAAGAGCAGAAGAGAAGGATGCTGCTGTCTGCTTAGCAACAGCATCAGTAATAAGATCAGCTCCTCCAAACCCGGTTCATACTGTGACTCACTGCCCTGATTTCCAACTTGCATCAACATGAGTCTAGTTTCCAGAATGTATCCAAATGCAGAATAATATCCTAGGTTTGTGTTAAGTCCACAGTAAAGTAATGAAAATTACTTTTCCTGCGGAGTGCAAATTGCCTCACGGTCCTTGTACTGTTGTCACTTCTCAGAAAAATGTCAAATGACATTAGAGACTACAGGATTTTCATCAGTATTTGACATGAACGCAGTTTTTTGCTGTGTCATGATGAGAAGTCATTATATGAAGCCTATGTAGACTAATTGGGGGATGTTACAGTAAAAGGCATGCTGGAAACTGAAGTTATCATCAAACAGAGAGAGTCAGACCAGGAACCAGCAGAGATCAGTTAGATACAGTGGTGTGTCTGAGCTGTCCAGGAAACACCTGAACCTTAGGGCTATCATCAAATCCTGAAAAACTGAAACTCTTCATGTTTGTTTCCACTTTTCAACATTCAAATCGAATTCATCCAAACATTCACTGTCCTGTTTCGCACAGAAATGAGTTGCAAAAGAACAAGCTACGTGCTCTCAAAATGCTCACCTCCATCTGGACTTTGAAAACAACTCATGATGCTAACGTTAGCCTAATTAGCTTTCTAGCTACAACTGATACAATTTGCCACTAGCTGCTGTCATTTCGGCAGATGCCAGAATGAAATAGAAGCCTGCTTTTGTTTACCCTGTCTGAAAAGAAAACAAGATTGCATTTTCTACTATCATTAGCTCTTCCCATCAGTATATGCATGTATGTTATAGATGCATGCATTTCTATGGCTTCCATGCACACATTCATGTCATGTCATCGCAGCAGGAGAAATCCTTGTTCGCTGCTCCATTACAGGTAACAGCTGTTGGCCTCTTTTCCCTGGCCCTGATTGCTTGCTAGGATAGTACAAATAGATAGAAATACTCACTCCCCTTCTATCACACACACACACACACACACACACACACACACACACAGATGTAGAGCTCACGAGGGAATAGACTGAGACCTGAGGACTCAGAGCTGATGTGTGGGAGGCATATGGCGGAGTGGCCTAATGGAGAGCTTTTACAGTGTATTATAACTAAAGGGGCCGGTGTTTTATAGACAGGCTCACATGGATGGGGCGGGGTCATGTAGCTATTGCTTTCTGGTCCGTCCTTTGGGTGCAAGACAGTAGAGCAGGTGAAGACTTGCTGAGGTGTTCAGGTAAAGAGCAGCTTAAATACACCAGCATCCGTTTCAGCTCATGACGCATTTACATGTAGTCAGATTTTGCATCTCCTTTCACTATTCCTTCTTCTTACCTGTCTAAATGACCCAGGAAGTGCAATAGCTACAAACTGAGCTCTGTTTCTAAAATAAATGAACATTTTAGCAAAGTGACATTATTAAAGATATGCTGAATTTGCCATCAGCAGGCGTCATCTGCAATGTACCCAAGGTATGCAGGCAGCTATTACTTAAAATGTGGTGATACTCTTTCTCTCTAATTTATTCAGAACAACACTAGTTATGACTCTGAGAAAGAGACTGAAACGCAAATGGCAGCAAATGTGTGCTAAGATTTTTAAAGTTTAAAGTCACAGCTGACTTAGATGATACGTTTCAAGATGATACAGTTTTAGGCTCTAATCATGTTTGAATTCATTGTGATAACTTTGATTTATCACACAAGAAAAGACCACCCTCTTCCTCACCTTCTCCCACCGACTGAGGAAGTAAAGAACGTATGGATTGACTGATGGAAATGTCCCAAAATAACTGAAGTACTATTGAGCTGTGTGTGTGAATGTGTGCATGCATTTTACTTTGGGCTGCTTTGTCAGTAACTGTTGTAGCTCAAGGATGGATCAATACCGGCTGTCCACTGGCCGACGTCGAGTTTAAAGGCTGGAGATTTTTCCCATCATCCCCTTATGTTGTTTTACTGTTTATTTTGTAGGTTAGCCTGTTGAACATTAGCATGTTTTGCAAGGAATGAAGCTGGGCCAAAGGTGGACAAACTAACTAATGTGGGTAATTCTGGTATTTTTAAACTTGAGACTTCTTTTAACATATTTCTTATTCATATATTTTGTGCCTATCATTAGTTTCTGAGATGGTCTCAGCCTGCAGTTGCAAAACTGGACTCAACCGCACATCATTTAATCCTTGTGGGGAACTGTTCCCCTCAAAGTACATCCACTGAAAGTGCTTGTTTTTGCCACTGACATGCTCAGAATGTTACTTTAAGTGTCGGACAACATTATGGAAACTATGCCTACATATACTAATCTCTTTGTTAAAGTATAAGATCCTTCTTGTTTAACCAGAACAAGCTGTCATATCGCAGTTCAAACTGACCAAACTCCATTTAGAAAACCCCCAAAATAAAAGAATGAACCTGAAAGTGAGTGATTCTCATATGCACCTTTAATCAAACCAGTGCACAATGCAGACAGGGGGAAATATCTAGGATAAGGTCCTGAATAAATACAGATAAATGCATTTTGCTTTGCATCTACGTCATAAAACTGAATCCAAACATGCAAATCCAGACATGATGCAACATCTGCATCACATCATGACGCGCCTGCACTGCACCGACACAACACAAACAGCCTTTCCTGTCTGGATCTGTTCAAGAGCAGTGTTCTGAATGCATTTGGGGACTCCAGCTGAATAGCTGATGGTTGGCTTACTTGGAGCCAATGAGCTTCTGGACTGCTTGGTTTGTCTAATTAGATTACAGACAGTCTGATTACATCACCAGTTCATGCGTTTCTCCACCTCAGTTACGATTTAGCAAGGGCCCTGGGACTTCCATTGCCCTCTGAGTCATCCGTCTGACTGCTCTCACAAACAATGTAGAGCATGCTTTCCATGGGGATGAAACAGTGTGTGTGTGTGTGTGTGTGTGTGTGTGTGTGTGTGTGTGTGTGTGTATGCCTGCCTACGGTGCGTTAGTGTGTTTGTCTGAGCACTCCTGGTCTGCCGCAGAAAACGACCTTTGGCATGATCTGTACAACAAAGCTCCAAAGCCCGCAGTACAGCTGCTGAAAATCCACTCTGTCTTGTGCTGTGACATCCGCAACCACCTCAATGAATCATGCAGTTCACAAATATGGTGGAAAACGCTCAACACGCCGCAGAACAACTGTAGCCACTTTGCAAAGCCTGGGCTGCCCCTGGTGCTGGAGCAGGGCAGGATGTGTGACAGCGAGTGGGAATGTCAGCAGCAGGGAGCGTGTTTGCTGAGCTGTCCCAAACTCTAGCATTCAGCCTGAAATATTAACCACTGAGGCTCAGATTGTAGAGATGTGCGGTGGGGTGGACAGGCAATCGCAGAAATAAATCACATGCCAAAGCCCACGAAACAGGAAATAGGAACAGAGATACGGTCAAGACGTGCAGGATATACAGGACCCTGTATAGGCTCCTCACTCACTATCACAGCAGCTTCGCCCAGGTGTCCATAACCTCGTATTTCCAAAACTCACCTAGTGCTACAGGAACAGTGCACAGTATGCTAGCTCGCTCGTCTTACCTCCACAAACAGGAAGCAGGGGACGATGGAGCTGCTGCTCTTCACACCCGGCTTCTCCTCCACTGCCATCCCTCTCTCTGTTTCCTTGAACGTCCCTCTGTCCAGCTCTCCGTCTCCTTATCCTGAAAGAAAGACAGTCAGGTTAGTCCAACCTGAGGTCAAGTCCAAAGTGTGAGATTAAGTGGAATCCAATCAGGACAAATGAGCTTCGAATAGATCTGGGGTTTTCCTTGATGCCGTGTCTTTCTCTCGGCACGACACAGCTGTTATTTATTTTATCCAGCACATTGTTTCTGTGATACCTTTGTGTTGTTTATTTATGTGCTACATGCATGAATATTTAACACCGTACAAGCACAAAAAGAGAGCTCATCTCTTAGCACTCTGGGCTATGTGCATTCTGCAGTTTACTCTCGCCGTCGCTGAAAGTGCTTGTACTTATTCTGGATTTTGATGCATGAATGTTGCTCTCAGCGTAAGAACAAAGTAAGTGAAACAAATTCCGCCAACTGTGTCACAATTCACTTCCCTGTGTTTGGCATTTTATTTAATGACAACGGTGCACTGAGTCTCAATACAGCATCCGGCTATAATCATTTACCAAACGCATTATAGAAACATTGTTTGGTCTGAAATCAATGTACAAAAGATTATAGTTTATTACAGTTGATATTTCACACTATAACAGCTCTGTCCTGGTTCTGAGGATCTTTTATACTATTTCCTGTTTTATTGGTGTCTTTGTGCACTTGCTTCCTGTCTTTTTGCCACCTGCCTTAATTGGATCATTGTTTTCTTGCAGGTCATTGTCTTGTTAGCCCCTCCCTCCCTGGTGTGTATATACTTTGTGCTATTCCCTTAAGTTTTGCCAGTTTGTCGATGTCTGGCTTTTCCTTATGTATCAACAGGGTTTTGGATTTACAGTTTCCCTGGGCTTTGCATAATTAATGGACTTCTTGGTTAATGGTTTCTTTTCTTGCTGGACTGATTCTCCAGCTGCTACGACCACCCTAAGCCTTTTCCTTTGCCCATCCCCTTGTGTTTCCCTCTTCCCTGTGTGTCACAACTGGGTGAAGTTCATTCACAAGACCTAGCAAAACAAGCACTGGAAACTAAGTGAAGTCAAACTGTAGTGTAAGGTGGTGCAGCAGTAGCTGACAAGCTAACTTTCGCTGGACCACTACAACCTGCCATGTTACAGAGTGGTGAGACATCTGAAAGCATCAGAACTGTGAGGTTATCAGTAAAAAGTTCATCAGCTTCCCCTGAAGAAATCAATAAAGGACACATTCAAACTGTAAAGACTGTTAACACCCACACGTTTCTTTGTTCTCCATCCTCAGACTGTCTGACTGCACAATCAAGGTCAGCGTAACACACTGAGTTTCTACTCAAATGTCCAATGCTACGCTGTTCGCTTCATAGTCACAATACCTCATCAAGCAGCGAGCTGGCTGGCTAACACCAAATGAGCTGTTTGATAAACTGTACCAATGACTCCAGATTCAATACTCTCCATTTCTGTTTTGTGAAGCAGCTCATACTCCAGAATATAAAACTCGATGATGATGCCCCTCGACTAATAACAGCTATCTTCATTTAATTTTCTTTTACTCCTAGGTTTTTAAAACAGTTTAATAAAGGAAATATAGTGTGTCAAACTGTCGGTAGGTGGATTTTCTTACCTTTGTACAAAACTAGGTCAACTGTTTCCAGTTCATGCTAAGCTACACTAACAGTTTCTGTTCGTAGCTTTGTATTTAAACAACAGTGGTGACTATCCTCTCAATAGAACATACCAGCAAGCTGCAATGCGTCTCCTTTGGCACGGAGACAACCACGGCACGATGCATGTAGACTTACGCTGGCAGACAAAATAATAAAGACGCGTGTAGAACTCACAGACAAGGAACAAGGGCGCTGTATAACAGAGGACAAAAGGGGAGGACTGCCAGCAGTGTGTAGAGTGCGAACCCTGTTGTCACACTTTGCAGTCACACTGTCTTAAAAGTGAGTGGGAGTGCTTGGCCAGATTTGGCCTTCAGGTTTTTATCCATCACACTGCCGAACTTAGAAGGCAAACTCTCTCTTCTGAGGCGTGACACGGACGTTGAATCATCTGTTGTCAAACTGGACAGACTTTAAACACAGAGTATATAGAAAGAAGAGAAGAGGTAGCAAAAAGGGATTTTTTGGTTTCCGAGAAGCTGCCTGGTTGACCTCCATTCTGCTGGTGAGTGGTGTGTTGTGTGCCAGAGAGCTTTCCTCCTCCTAATTCCTTCTACGCTGGTGGAAAGAATAGGCCTGAGGGATGAATAAGGCATGAAGCCAAGCTCTTAGCAGCCTGCAGAACAACGCAATGTGCCAACCAAGACTGCTTTTAGAGAGGGTCGGGTGGACTCTGCGTGTGTGCACGTGCACTATGTGTGTGTGTGTGTGTGTGAGTCTAAAAATAAAAGTATCTTGTCGGGGTGAACAGGCAGATGCCCCAGGTAACGGAAACCAATAGTGAGAGAAAAAGAAACGGAGAGACAGAGGGAGGAATGGCTCTCACACTAGAGGCTGATGGGAAGTGTTACTTTGTGTTTCGTTCCCTCAGTGGGAGGCCGCACAGAGAGACTCCATCCCACAGTTTGGGCCACCGGCTGAGAAACTACACGAATGAGCTGTGAGTTGGTGGGGGCAGATCTCCTGAAGATAAAACTGTGTTTTGGGAGAAACCACTCGGGTGGCCAGAGATGAGGCAGGGAGGCTTTTGATGATGGTAATAATGATAAGTGGGACACCGAGGCAGGGATGATTTCACCTAAAGAAAGGGAATTATCCAGCTTGTTACAATCCCCATTGGTGTTCACAGACTTCTGGGCTGTCCCACGCACATTTGGTGTGAGTGAATATTTCCCAGAAGTCTTTTCTCAGCGCTGATTCGGGTGACAAGTTTGCAGCTTCATTAGTATGAGAAAATCTGGCCACTGCTCAGTATGCAGGACGTGGTAAACGAGCTTGGGGCTTAAGCACATCTTTGTTACTGTCCTCTTATGGAGGAGCATTAAAATCAGAGCTGGGAAAGTTACTGCAGGAGTGCAATACATTACCTAAGTAACTAGTTATTCGTTTGGTCTTGTTACTCTGCACTTTTCCATCAAACAACTTTAGCCTACAGGAAGTTATTGCCTGAATCTGAACTTTACAGGGAGCGTCAAGTCACTGTTTAGCTGTCCGGCCAACAACTGCTGCTGAGGACCACGCGCGCCACATTCTTCTCAAATGGTCTTTTCCAGGTACAGCGCGTACAGCTCAGCTAAAGAATCCCATGTTTCAGGAGTTCTCAGGAGCTGATGGAGAGCAAAAACAGAGGAAAACACTGAACACAGGACTTAGATTCATCAGTTGGCCAGACACAAGGCTCCTAAATTCTGTCTGCTGCACCAAAGTGGTCAAAGAAACAGTTCTCGCACACCAGAAACAGTTAGTGACGGTTTAATGTGCGCAAACAGAGAGCAAGACTTTGTGGTTTGGCAAGCGGGCTTACAGATCAAAGATATGTAATGACCATTAACAGCTAGCTTAGCATTAGCCACAGTGACTCCAGGCTGCACTCCACTGGTTTTGTCCCCTTAGCTAAAGCTCACAAGGGTTTACCCATCCTTCTTCTCTGAACAAAAGCCAAGAGAGACCCTTAAATGTAGGCTTACTTCTAGCTAAAGCTAGCAAATGGGCTAGCGAGACACAAAGCAACATCAATGAGTTTGTGGAACTTGCAATTCTCCTATTTTGGCCCCTGCGCTAAGCTTACACATCCCTGTCTGAGCCCAGAGAGAAGATCAGATACTAAATGGTATTGATTATGTAAAATGGCAGTCATATTGCCATAAGATGTTACTGCCAAACACACGTTAGAGATGCACAGATTTGTGTGTGTCTGTGTGTCTTTGTGTTTCAGTAGCTATTCGGAAAGAGGAGGCAGTGCAGCTGCTTCTGATCTGATTAGTGGAGGTCAGGTGAAAAGGGGCTTAATCTGATCATCCATCTATCAATCTGAGAAAAGCAAAAGCAGCCTGTCAACACAGACAGAGAGGGGAGGGTGGACAGATGCGCGTAGTTCGAGAGGGGAAGCAAAGAAAGACAAAGACAAAGAGCTCAAGAGAGAGTTACACAGAGATGCACAACAACAACAACAACAACACACAAATCAGAATAAAAACATGAGGGAAGTGAAATCAAAATGGTGGAGATGAGAGGAGCAAAGCAGGCTGCAGAGGGGATAGTTAAATTAGCACCATCACACACACGCACTGATGTACACACACATCGTGGAGAGCAGGACATGTGAATCTCCTGCTGCTCTGAGGACTCCAGTCAAAGGGTAGACACCCAGGCAGCCATATGTCCTCTCTCCTGCGTCTGCAGTCCACCACCCTGCCCCAGGACATACAGTATGCACACACACTCGCAGGACACACACACACACACACACACACACACACACACACACACACACACAGATACTAATTGGGCACAGCAATCTGGATCGTGCTTGAATTTTACTCTCTCTTGCCCATAACATCGCTCTTGCAGAGTGCATCACGTCGTCTTTTACGCATAAATCCACAGTCGTGCAGCAGCAACAGAAGAGAAGGTGCAGCAGCAATGCAGCGTTAAAATGCCAACTGTCAGTCACACGTTCTCGTCTTTCTGTGTGCCACATGCAGAGGGAAATCTCTGCCATTTCCTAAATATTCAAGGCTCTGACTACAGATCATTGTGTGTGTGTGTGTGTGTGGAGCAGTGATGGAAATACTGTAGTCTCTTTTGGGTTTTTTTGACCATTTACCTGCCGCCAGCGCTGTCACAGTCGATCTGAGCAAAGCCCTGCGTCCCTCAGCTCTAATGTTGCTTTAGATTTTGTTGGTTATGTGTGTGTGCATTATCACACTCATTTCTTTCAACTCATACCCTATACTGTGTCACACACACACACACACACATTCTTTCATGCAGTGCAGAAAGCCATACCCCTTGTGCACATACAGGTTACAACCACCAGCAATACAACTATCCTGACACTCGAGTTGAGTCACAAACAAACAAACAAACAAACATCCCACTCCTCTGCGTATAAGGCATCCCCTCCCTATTATTAACAGAGCAGAGTCGAGGAGGGGAGTGAGAACCATAATAGGATTTACCCAGTGCCGGATAATTAGAGCCTCTGTTTGGGGAATACCACGGCAAAACACAGAATACCACAGAGAGACACTCCCCCCACCACCACCACAACACACACACACACACACACGCCCACAGGCACATTCAAAGACCTGGGAAAGAAGCAGATAACAACAGATCCCCTTAAAGCGCAGAATATACAAAACAGTGACTTCTACAACATGACTGTTCTGTATCGGCTCCCCAGGCAGACCGGCGCTTTAAACCACATGGAGGTGAGGAAGGCTGCCGACCGTCCGCCCATTCATCCTGCCCTCCCTCCTTACCTCGGGTACCTCGTCACCAAAGCTGACGGTTGCCGTGGCACCAGATTCCTATGCGGTGGCCATGTCAGATCAGATGATGGGAAAGTGGTGTGAATATCTCCTTCCAGCCAGGTGTCTGTCTGTCCTCTCTTCTTCTTCTTCTGCTCTTCCCTCTACTCTCCCCTGCTCCCTCCTGCTCCACGCTGAAGCATTAGACACGGCGGCAGCGGCAACGGCAGTGGCAACGTCTGTGTCTCCAAAATCTCCAGCACATACGCACACTTACACACTTGCACACTCACTTGCACACTCACCCTCCTTTTAATTAGCTTGTTCCAACAACCAGTGATGACTAATAAATTAAGTGGCTGAAATTGCCTCCTGTGCAGCGTACGGTCCAATGAGGAGACACAGAGGAGAGGGGGAGAGGGGGCAAGAACATGTGTGTGAGGGTGTAAGAGTGTGTGTGAGAGACAGTGATCGAGAGTGAGGGAGAGAGAGGGAGTGAGAGAGAGAGAGAGAGAGAGAGAGAGAGAGAGGGAGGGCATGCATTATGTGTGTCAGCTCATTTGTATTCAAAGCTTGTTTTTCCCTCTCCCTCCCTCCCCTTCTCTCTCTCTCTGTCCATCTCTCCCCTTATCTACCTCCATCCATCCACCCCCCCACCCCCCCCCTGTTTCCTCTCCCTTCCCCTTTTTCCTTTCCTCCTCTGCATGAATGGACATAGAGGACATGAACCTGACCCAAACATTAGAGGAAAGCAGGAGGGATGCTGCAGACTATGCAAAAAAAGAAGGCTGTGTGTGTGTTTGTGTGTGTGTGTGTGTGTTTGTATGGCTGCGGGGCTGCCCGCCTCCAGCTCTGCAAACCCTGGATGTGGGTTAATGATACATGGCTATTGATCTAGCGCTCCTGGAGCACATGTAACATCACAGGTCAGAGCTGGTAACAGAGACAGAGGGGCTGGTTGGTCAGACTGGCTGGAGCAGCAGTGCATATGTGCCTGCTCACTGTGCATGTGTGCCTACGTCAGTGTTAAAGATGAATGGATGTTTGGAGTTGAAAACATGAAGGGATAAGACAGCATTAGCTATTAAAACAATGCATCACCGTCTGCTGTGATGCTGCTGAGTGCACACCTTGCTATTACTACCCTGCCACTTCTTATGCAACAAAGATGGTGAATTGCCATAAACCTGACAAACCTCAGCATGTTAGCATTGTCACTGTGAGCATGTTAGCATGCTAAAAGTAGCATTTAGTCTAAACGACCACTGTGCAGGCTCACAGAGCTGCTAACATGACTACAGAGTCTATTTAAGATCAGGACTGACAACCAAAAAAGACAAATGCAACAGCCTGATATGCTGAGAGACAGGCTCATTCACTGAGCTAAGAAATTGCTACAACATGGTTTAATGTGCAAATCAACATTTGGAAAGTGAATTTTCAATGACTACCAGACTACTTTGACAGACCCTCACAGTGTATATGCTAAGCTACGCTAACCCTATTTAGGATAAATACGTATGAATGGTATTAAGCTTCTCATTTAACTCTCAACAAGAAAGTAAACAGTGTAATTCTCCACACTGCTTTAATCTCAAACATGGAAACATCACATAAAACATCACAACCAATGGGCCACATTTAAAGCACAAACTTAGATCTGATCACCTCTAGCAGGAAGCTTTGATCGGGAACAAGTCACTCCATCATCACCGATACACTGTATTAACCTTTTCTATGATGCACACATCGGAGGGAGGACAGGTGGATTCCTGCAGCTCAGGGAGACTCTGCGGTGCTAAATGAATCAAGAGGTTAACCTCGGGCGTTTCTGTTAGCCGGGTTGCTTGTGGCTTCTGCCTTGCCCACTCTTCATTAATATAGCATTACCTCAGAGACGTTAGCCACTAGCCTTTTTTATGTGACCCAGCGTCTGATCTATATTTCAGGCATTATAACGCATCAAGAAAGAGGGAAAAACGTCAATAACAGCCAGTGAATTATTTTCTTATAATTGGTTTGAGTGTAAAATTCCCCCCCCTCAATTCACAATTGCCCACAGAGGAATCAAATCAAATCAGATCTTTGCTGATTTTTTTTTTCAGCCCATCCCTAAATAATCTTTCAGTGAAATTCATCGCCATTCTATGTCATTCTCTCCGAATCACCACCCTACTGGGTCCCACTTCCCCTCCTCCAATGCTGAGTGGGCTGTCCCGCCTCATATGAGTCTCAGTGGGATTGTCATGGCGGTGGATGAGATATGGCCAGAGCACTGTGGAAATGAGAAATCTGCCTGTTATGGGGCCGTTATGGTTTACAGCACATTGGATGCCAGTCCCATGGGTCTACTCTCCTCCTGGCTATATACCCCTCTCCATCTCTCTGTCCATCCCCCTCCCTGGCTGCTCGCACCATCCTCGAGCCTACAATGAAAACCCTCCCGAACTCCGTCCTTGACTGATGGAAAGGACGGACAGAGTAGGGCAAAAGGAAGGCGGTCGGATCTTAAAAACATCTTGCTGAGCTGTGCTTGCCGTGTGAATTTGTCGTTTCCACGGAAACTTTGCCATTGCACACAGAAGCATGCACAGAAAACACATTTAGTCAACGGGACGTAAGTTATTTGTACTGTATGCATTAACACATTTACTCATTCATGCACGTGGCGCAACCATAAATGCAGCAATGCTTGTTAACTGCACGCTGCACGCACCCGTGACTGTGAGCATCTACAGGACCCTTGGTACAGTTGGATGCCTTCCTTGCTGCACGCTGGCAGTGTGCGGGGCTTGTGTAAATAATTCACATGATCAATTCAGTGTCAGCTGAACATCAGATGGGCATTCATGCGAGAAGTTTGGCCGCTGTGATTGAGACAGGAGGGGGAAACACACAAAGCTACTCAGAATAAAGAAAAGCTTGAAACTCTGCGTAAAGACAGCTCAAAGTACAACGTAAACTGGATGCTATTCAACACCACACATTTTTATAGCACACCCAGTAGCGTTAGCACAAGCCTCCACCACTTTTAGCTAGCTATTCTATCTGTTTATCTTTTCACTTTAGCTACCGTTTACAACCACTTTTTGGTTTTCTCCTCAATGCCAGCTAAGTTTCACACACTCTCAATAGCAAAATGTGGCGCTTGTGTGTAACAGCTGACTCAATATGTGAATCAGTCTTCATCACCAAACTGTAATTCAGTTTTTTCAATCAGGCAATCCAAACTTTAAAAGAGTAATTTGGTATTTCCTTGCTCTCCCGCTCACAGTACTTGTACTTCACTGTACTGTACTGTAAACAAAGCTTCTGCCAGGTCATTAAATGACTCGTTCGATCTAATTTGTTTAATCCAGACAAAAAAAAAAGAATATTTAACACATAAACGGCTCAGACTGCATGAGACAAAATGGGTCACATGAGCACGTAACCTTAATATCCGATTTCAAGCTCATCTCATAAACACACCTTACGCAGATACACATATTAACCTATATTACCACTACTGGTAATTCCCGCACAGCGATCCAAACACAACCCCCCACGGTGCACACACACACACACACACACACACACACACACACACACACACACACACACACACACTCCCCTGTATCATTATGCCGGGAGCTCCAGTTGTGGTCTGCAGGGGCAAATCATTAATCAGCTCGACAACAAAGGGCCACATTCCTGCACTATCCTCCCTCCTTTGTCTGGACCTCCCACTTGATCCTGTGCTAATTCTGCCGGTTAAACACACCACAAATCTCTAATTTTAGATTATTCTCAAAGCAGATCATCCCTATTACATCACGTCTATCTGTATTAATACCTACTGTTGTGTAAACGATGCATTTCGTCTGAAAATATGAGTACATATGGGAATATCTAACAAACAGCAAATATAAATAAACAGATACTGATAATTATTATTATTGTACATGTTTTGTAGAAATACATCTTAAACTGAGCTGGGTTTACTTATCAAAGCATTGAGACACTATTAGATCATAACTAATAATATACTGAGAATGTAAATGACCTTTAACAGTCTTACTAATATGATATCTGACCTTTTTTAGCTAGTAACTACACAGGATATACCTTCACTTGATTTAAGCCAACTACTTTTCCTCCATGAGTTAGTGTCGTGTCTCAAGGAATTTTTTGCTGTCCTGCTGGAAAATGCCATTACTGACAGCCCAAGAACATAACAGCATAAGGGCAAGGTTCTGCAAATATCAGGGGGGGGGTTTGAGGGGGGATACAGCAGGTGTTCCCCCTCTTTCATGGTGATTGGAAAATAAATTCCATCTCATGTGACTGATTTCCTGAGCTGCAGTTGGCTATTATCACCCCCACCCCTTTACACAGGATCCAGTGGAGTGGTCCCTCGGTCATGCAGGCTCGCGATAAAGCCCTCAGGCACAGAGGGAAATGATGCATGTCATTGTGAACACACCAGATGGGGTCCTGAAGCTGAGAACAAGGAGGCAGAGAAGCAATCTTTTGGTAATGAGATGTAAATGGAGGCAACTCCAGGCTGGGGACGGTGACAGGGAGGCTCATTTCAATGGATGACGGTGCAAAGTAATGTAGGTGACAGGTAGCAAACCTGCATGAACATAAATCACATTTGTCAAATTAGGTTGAGGACACAGCCCGGCTTAGGCTGGGACGTGCTAGTAGAAACCCACCAGCCAACATTAAAGCGATTAAAGGACTAAACCCACAAATTATCATGTGACTTCATTGTTCTGCTTCGCTCTACAGACCATAATACCATCTCTGTTAGACTTTAAAGCACGTTGTTTGGGTTTGTTGGACACTGAACTGTTTGGTTGAGTCCCACAGTTCTCATCACATCGTTTTAGGAAGCATCTAGCAGTCAGTTTTCGGAGTAAAGCACCAAAACAGACAAACGCAGCCATTAGCTTGCAGTGGTGGAAAGATGCTAATTAAACATATCGCTTGTACTTTACTTAAATATATCCTTTCTAGGTTAACTTTATATTTTCCATGATACTTTATATTTCGATACATTCAGATGGAAACATTGTCTGTTTTACCAGCTACAGTCACCAGTAGTTACTTTGCATATTACATATTCTTTTAATAGAATATCTCAACGTGTGGTATTATATTGTTGTTGAAGGATCTAAGTGCTTCTTCTTCCACTGTTGGCTAGCTGGTTAACAGTTGATTTAGCATACATACCTTTTTTATTAAGTGACCAATGAATGTGGTTTGTCATCACTGAGCAATCTTATCCTGATGCTGCATTCGTTGGCTGCTATCCCTCCCTCCCAAGTAGTTGAGCGGGCTGAGTGACATGTTAGTGATGAACTGCTCTGTTCTGAGTGTCAGCATTGCTAACAGATAGCAGCTCAGCCAGGATTTTAAAAAAGGACTGTTTGTCCTGAGATTTCCAGATCGTCAGTGAACATGCCTGTCAGTCAATTTCAGCTACCGGTGACAGTGATTTCTGTGAGGCAGAGAGCTGCGTGGCTGTATGTTTGGCAGAGTGTCCCTGCTAGTTTGAGTTTCTAGTCCTGAGAGTAAACAGTGAAGTCAGTGGTTTTGCTGCTCTGGCGTTTGGCTGTGACCCACAGAAGCCCGCGTACCGCTAATAAACTGCCAACATCTCGTATTCTTCCAGCTAGGGTATGCTACATTATTATTGACAGGGGTCCGCAGCGTCGCATTCTGGTCAGCTCCAGTTACACACACACACACACACACACACACACACACACACACACACACACACACACACACACATCAGGGCAGAGTCCCTCCCACTTCTAAATGTGTCTGAACTTGAGGTCAGTTTCGGCTCCGTAAACTCCTAAAAAGCCTCCGAGTCATGCAGGACACAGTAACACCTGAGACATACCGCGCTCATTGAGTCTGTTTGCAACCGGATTCATTTGGTGGAACCGAATTTTGCCGTGAACTCCTGCAAGTTGTGCAAGGTAAGGGGTTTGATTCGATATTGCTTGTTTCTGTGAAATAACCAATCATTCTGTGAACTTTCTGACAATGTGTCATTAGAAAACATGTCTGTAGAATATATTGAACAAATTCATGCCTGAGGAAAGGACGAAAAAGGAATAAATGTGCAAACGAGTACCTCTAACATTTCTGGGTATTCTCGGGCAAATGCAAGACTGCTGGTGCAATTAAAACATCCAAAATGGCTGTTTTATATGCAGTTCAGACCACACAGCAAACAACAAGTCATTCATGGGAGACTTACAATGCATCACCACCAGTGGACACTCCACTGACAACAAAGACCTTCGTCCATGGCAGCAGACAGAGTTAATATGACCTAACTGTTAAGGAGACAAATGGTTGTAGGACACTCTGCCTGTCACCCGAGGCACAAGACGCCCATTTAGTCCGGCTGCTTTTATTAATGGTGGTGGCTGCAGTCCAGGCCTACCACCACCACCACCTATCAGCATCACTGTCATCATCCTCATCAGTGCTGCCACCAATTTGGCCCCAGCTCTCTCCAACTCTGTTCCTGCCGCTGTCCAACTGCTTTTCCCTCTGATGTCTGTGGCAAAAATCCACCCGAGGTGTCAGTTAGCATCGGTCTTTGGGGAGGAGTAGTGAAAAAGTTGGGATGAGGAAGGGAGGTGTGTGTTTGAGACGCAGCAACCCTTTTAAATCGACTTTCTGTCACATTTTTCACATTTGAAATAGACTGTTGAGTCATAATGATTTTCATGTACGATAATAACTCCTTAAAATGTCTTTTCCATGCTGACAGCAGCGACAGGCATTGATTGTTTTACAAATATCATATTAAAAAACAAACATTTTTGCATATTTTAGCTTCAACTGACCATAAAATAAAATAAAATGGCTGATTATTAACGTCAGCTAAATATTAATCATTTTTTTCTACACTTTTCATGAACAAAATATTGAGATACTACAAAAGTGGCAGGAGTATTCAGATACTTTTCTTCAGTGATGATTGGAAGACAACGTGAACAATGAGAGAAGAAGAAGATCAAAAGTGCTGTATTCACAATTTCCAACTTAGCTAGCCATTTGAATGAACCAGGCTAGCTTCTTCACACTGGTCCCAGACATGATGCTATGTTAAGCTAACAGGCTGCAGCCTTGTATATAATGGACAGATGGGAAAGTGGTGCAGATCCTCTGGGAATTGAAGCAATATTATGTTAATGTTGCAATGCAAGGCTCAATATCATCTTAGATCTTAGACTGTAATACTGTGGGATAGCATAGGTGTTGTGTTTTCCTGGTTCTAAAAGCTGTGTTACCATAAAGTGCTGAGAACATCTCATAACGTTAATATTTTGTAAATCATCCAATACTGTTGCAGTATCAGTTTTCACTGTGACATGTTATCATGTCATGGCGCATGATTGTCTCATTATAAAAATTGGAAATTGAGTTGTTACATGGTCCAGTGAGAGGGATGGTTTATCTTTATTTGTGAAGAAAGCGGCAGGCAAGACATGGGAAGTGTGTGCGCTGATGCATTTGCCGTGTTTATATGCGTCTGCATGTCGGAGCTGTCTGCGAGCATCTGAGAGAGAGAGAGAGAGAGACAGAGTTAAATCTGCAGCACACAGAGGGCCTGACAGTGTTACAAGAATCCAGATTGGCGCCCAAGGCTGCCGAGACTCACTGTAAGACACCCACATGCTGAAGCGGAGCGCCTCATTAGGTAGGACACGCAGCGGTGGGGGCGGAGGACGCAGAGAGAATGGGTGGGAGAAGGGGAGAGATGAAGGGAATAGCTCTTCACACTCCATCTGGACAGAATCTTTAAAAACTCTCCTGCGGTGTTGGGGCTTTACACGGGCAGTTCAAAGCGTTGGCGACACGGTGGAGGAGGTTAACGGTTGTAGGTCACCATGAAATTGTCTGAGCAGGGATCTTACTGGAAATGAAGTGGGATCTGAACCATCAGACCTGAACTGCCCACAGCTCTTTACTGTATAATGGCAGTTGGTTATAGCTGACCATACACACTCAAGTGTGTAACGGTAAGGAGGTAGCAGTGGAAGCTAAGTTAGCTACTGACAGTGTTTTAAGCTAAATGGCTTGTCACATTTTTATCCATACACACTTCCCACTTTGCACAAGTTAGACCTGATATTGCTGTTTCCTTCTGTAAAGCACTGCCTGTGTTTGCATCTGTAGGAGAAGGAGTAATGATGACAATGCTTTTGTGTTGATGTCAATTTGAATTCTGGATTTCAATCACAGTCTGTTTTAATAAAGGTTCTTGTGACATCTCTTGACCTGAACTGAGTAAGTGTGATTCATGTCAGCCAAGTGATTCATGATTTCCACCTCTAGTGCTTGTGGGTGTACTATAGTGTTTTGAGCTAAATGCTAACACGTGACACCGTGCTCAGAGCAGACAAATTTTTTATCGGGTTCACTGTGTTAATTTTGGGTTTTTCAGTGTTTTAGAGCAAAATATATGTTCTGATATAAACTGAAACAAAAGAACCAGTAACATCAGGACAAGCTCTGATCTGATGTGTCTTTTTCCTCACATTGGAACCTGGTGTAACAGTTTACTCGTTTCCACCAGCTGCTGGAAACTGAAACGATTATTTGCAATTCTACCATCAGCCAGGTTTTCAAGTGCATTTTTAAACCAAATTTAGATGAAATCTGAAAGAGAAACTAGAAAATCTCTAATGTGCATTTCCATCCACTGCAATTATGTGAGTAGTAGAAGTTAAATGCCTCAAGGTACCACTGCCTCTAATTTACCAGTCTAACCTCAAATGATTTATGAATAGCAATGGACATATGGCATTTGTGTTCTAACCAGCTTTTGTTATACAAGTGTATTGAAACAGTTCTAATGATTATGCAAAATGATCATGGTCTGCAAAAACAATTGCAATCAGGTGATTCTGTAATAACAGTGACAGGCCTAATTAGGATATATCAAAGGTTTACTTTCATGGCTGCAGTGTGTTCAGTTCAGTGTAGTCGTCTTCCTACTGAGTTATTCTAAATATGTTTCGTTAAAAAAGCAAATTGAATTCCAACTTGTGGAAGCGAGATTCTGTCTATGATGCATCGACTCAATTATCACCTCTCTTCTCCACCCTGCTCTGCACTGATGTGTTATTGAGGAAGCTGACACTTTCTCACATAATTACACTGACGGATCGCTCAGCTTTGCATTGAGTGTTAACCTGAAATGCCCCCCCACCCCCAAATTCATCCCAACCACACACACACACACACACACACACATTACCTATTTCTGTTCTGTCCCAACAAAAACTCCATGTCCCCATGTCCATCGTGTGGCTTAAATCGGCTCAAGAAGACACAGGCTGACAAACCAAAAACAGAGCGGAGAAGAGAGGTATTGCGCTAGGAGCCTGCAGCACACAATGAGCTGTCAGCTTCCGACCCGTGAATCAACTCTGCAACGTGACGGATAGGCACCGCTGGGACACGAAACCTCTGCCCCGATTTTGTTGCTTGGCTTATTTGCAGATAACAAAGCTGTTCTGCATTCACCCATTAAGAACCAACGAAGATGATTCACAGTGCTACATGTCTTCTCTGCCTGCCGCGGTCACACATCTACCTCTTTCTTTGTCTTTCACCTCTTACTCTGCATAATTTATGAGGCTCTCTGTCGGACAGACCCATTACTCTCTCATCAGGTGACCTAGTTATGAGGAGGGGGGAGCCTGCAGTGCAGATATGGTTAGCGTGGGGCTCGTAAATCAACATTTATGGAAACACTGTCCACTCGTTCAGATGTTGAATGTGCAATCAGAGCCCACTGTAGCTCAGAGGTGAAGATGATGTAGTAGGGTACTGTTATGCTTAGTGATGTGGCTCTGGAAATTAAGGTCAGAATCAAGGACAACATCCAGATTTCTGACCTGCGTGTGACCTTTCAGGAACAGATAGGGGCTTAATGAGAATTTATTTCTCTCCACAGACTTTAAGTTTTTGTTTTTGTCTTTGTTGAGCTGCAAGAAGATGAAGGACATCCAAATATTTACGTCTATGATGAGTTCAACCAGTCATTTAACATCGTATTAGGCCTCAAGGGGGAAAGGATGAGCAGTGCTTCTGTATATTTTGAAGAGTTGGCAAGTGAGCTGAACAACAGTGGACCCAGCATTGACCGCCTAATCCAGTGTGATGTAAACTCTTCTAGATTTATAACTAGATTTAAAGTAAGAGATGCAAAGAATTGTCATTGTTTAAGATAAGATGAGATCGGTTGTGGTGAACTCTACTCTCAAATCCAATAAAGCTAAAAGAGAAACGTCACCACTGCCACAAACAAGAGTTGTTTCAGTAATGTGATCAGCCCAGAATCCTGATTAATGGTGCTATAATCAAATAACTGCTATAATCAAGTCTCCTCTATAAATCCAGGAAAAGACTGGAATTCCTGTTAGAGAAAGGGACATGGGCTAAGAGCGCTATGTACTATTAACCACACAGTGCTGTTTGTTTTAAGAGAATAATATCTCATTAAGCACGATCAGCTGTTTTCATGAGGGAAATATAATGGCCATGCAGATCATTTCCATTCAGACAGATTGAGCTATATGGTCGTTTGTTCTTCGTCCCTACATTTAATTAACCCAATTCAACCTTTAGCTGCAGAACTCCTCCGCTGCAACACCTTGTGTCTCTCCAGATCAGTGTTTAAACCAAGTCTGGATTCAAAAAATAGGTCACAGGCCGGTTGCCAGCTATTTGTATGTTTTAATGAGCTCAGGGCCCGGGAGTGAGATGATTTTCTAAAATGGATCCCGTGTTTCTCGCAGTTAAGACCCTGTGTGACGGGGCACTTTGCTTCACGGAGGACTTAAGGCTCTAATAACAGCAGCATTTTGTTGTACATCTTAAAACAGGAATCCAGGCAGATTAAGTGAACTGGAAACATAAATGAAGTAGAAATGTGAAGTGATCAGAGGAACACAGATACACAAGGCTATTTAGAGACACAGCATCAGCAGAAGGCCAGAAATATCTTCCACTGCTCAAAATAGTTTTCCTCTCTTGCTCTTTTCCCATTATGTTGCCAGTTGACACTAGATAGATAAAGGATCATATCTCTAACAATCCCAAAGAGGAAAAAAATACATATATTATTTATGGGATATATTTTAAGAGCACATCATATTTCAAGAGTATTCTTTACTGAACTGGTATCAGTGGCAGGCGTGATGATACATAAACTGAAAAGCTGATGATGTGTTACTATTATCCTCACAACTTGTTTCTGACGCCTGGCGGTGGCAAAAATGGAGGATTGTGGATCAACTTTAACAAAACTACATAAACTTTAAAACGCTGTCAGGCTTTCTTCAACAGAATCAGTGCAACAGGCTTTACATGCTGCACTGAACAGTTGAGTCCATGATTCGGACACCTAGCATTAGCTTGTTAGCTGGCAGCAGGTTGTATCATTCAAAGGCCTGCTATAGCTAGCGCAAAGGATATGTACACCAGAGCGGTACTTCCCAGTTTCTTGACGTATTGGATTTAAAATTCCATTCCATCTGTAAACCTGTAAACTGCATACACAACCCAATGCTAGGTAACAAGTAAAGCAATAGCATCATTTGGATTTTACATAGGGTGCACTATATGTCCAACATACAGTATGTGGTGTTGCTATGATTATACTGCAATGCAGCTTGATGATGATGTAACTTGGATACTCAGTATGAATAACTGGACTTTGATAGATAATCCACATTATATGAAAACAAGGTTAATGGCTCGACAGTACAACCCTCATTCCACACTGAAATGGCTTGAAAGCTGGAAATAATGCAGAAATGTATGGTATGTGTTACGAAAGGCCATCAGGAATGCGTCGCATATACAGCTTAATGCGCTAACACATGCATGTTATATACGCTCCTTTAATCCCCTTTAAACTTCAATTAGCACCATATATTGACCTTCAGTAAATGATAATCCCTTTTCATGTAATGTGAGCCCATTTTATCTGACTCTGGGAGCATCACTGATCCCTGCTGCCCGCCATCTCTCGGGGGAGCAAAGAGATATGTGGAGGGCAGAAGAGAGGAAGGGAGTCCTCAAACATGGACAGGAAGCAAACATGAAACAGAAGAGCGTTGTTTGGTGTAAAAAGGCCTCTTGTTTGTGTCTCTACCTGAGGCATTCCTGCTGCGTGTAGATTTAGCTCACAGGCAGCCAGCAGCACAGTGCAGTGGTACAATGCATACAGGCAACAGTCCCTCACGGATCAGATTTCTGTGTGTGCGCCCCCAGCACTCCATGTCTCATGTTGAATAAACAAGACTTAAGCAGCGCTGCCAGATCGAGTAAGACAGAGCTCAGTCTGCAGTTGGAGTGGGAGGACGGAAAGACAATCCTGCATAATTGCTCTTCATGTGCGTCGTGTCTATCAACTTCAGTGCATGCTGCATGTTCTTGCCCTAAGCTGGTCGAGAGCCAGCGTGCCACATCCTTCTGGCTACTTTGTGGGCGGATCAGTCCGTGCCCATTTGACAAAATCATATGTTTCCGTTGGAGAATGTGGGTGAATGTGCGTGTGTGAGA
The DNA here is from genome assembly GCA_008933995.1 of Datnioides undecimradiatus. NCBI lineage: Eukaryota > Metazoa > Chordata > Actinopteri > Lobotiformes > Datnioididae > Datnioides > Datnioides undecimradiatus. The sequence continues at coordinate 3,886,627 of WARS01000048.1, forward strand.
GCATACTGTGTAGGCTGCAGCAGCTCTTTGATTTCCTTCAACAGGAGGGAAATATCCCATGGTGAGGTACTGTAGGCTTATAGCGTCTTAGCGCAAAGATTAGCTTCATTCAGCTGCGAGCGAATGAAAGATGGATGATTAAAGCCGAGATGACTTTGAAAGCTCCAGTTCTGCGCGAGCACAGACACCTTGACATACTGCATGTGCAGCAATAAAGCTGAGGACTTTGTAAACTGAGGATTAGGTTGTATACAGTTAACTCTTCCTCCGAGCTTTGTGTGTTCTTTACGGTGGTGGGTTTAGTGATGTGGGGCCCTGGGGAAGCCTTCCCACTTGCCTGTTCCCTGACTGAAAATACTATTGGTGGTTTGGATCCAACAGTTTTTCAAGGACAGTGCATATGGTCAGCCATGGCAACTTCAGGGACATTGTCAAGAAGTTATGTGTAAAGCCCCTTTTGCACTGCACAAATACCCCACTATCATGGCTTTTGATGTCAAGTTTCTGAATATGTGTGAGGATAGTAACGTGATTTCACAGCCTTAAGTCTTAACAAGAGGCTATAAAAGCAGGGGTCAGAGTTCAGTGCACATGTCAGCCAAGTGCTAAAATAGCTTGAACCAGGGTCTTCACAGAGGAACTCTCACACACGTTTGCTCAAACATGCAGCAGATGTCTGATCACATCAGAATTTGTTGTCTTTGTATATGTTACACAGTGAGCTTTGCAAATAACATGATTGAGTAGACCCAGGACTGAAACGGTGTCGGTGACCGTGCATTTGGTTTCGACTTTGAGGCCAGACCAAGGCCCAAGTTAGTTATTAATGCAACACAACATCATTTTAACAGCGACATGGAGAAGGCTGCATCAGCACCGTGGACCACACTACACATCAAAAGAGACGACTAAGACACGAGGCAGCTTTTCATTTTGCTCTCTCACATATCTGTTACTCAATATCGGTAAACATGCACTGAAAAAGACCCAATATTTTCCCTCACCTAAAAGCTGGAAGTGGATCCAGTAAAACAAAGCACATGAATATTATAATTGTGGCCTACTTACTGCACTTCACGGCTCAGCAGGCGATTCCCACATGAATCTCCTCAGAAAACTGTCTTTCCACTCTGTCTTACATGTCTTCATCTGTTTCCTTCTCAAAGGCAGGTTGAATTAAATGAGTTTTAGCAGGGAGGGCGGGGGGTGACCGGCTTCTTCACTGCTCACTGAGTACGTTTTTCCAACTGCGGCTGCTAGCTCGGTGGCAACGTAAAGCGAGTTTCTGTTTCACTACTGGAATCTATAAAACTGCTAGTTGCAGTTTGGCCGCATCTGCTGAGTGACTGTCCCCGTTTTTTTCCAGACAGAAAGAAGATTGTAAATACTTAAAGCCAGCTAGCCAAATGCTGGTTAAAGTGAAGCAACGTACTGTCTTAAAAAAGACCATGAAAAACTTTCAAAAGGTTGACGGCACTCATGTTGTTGCACACACACCTGGAAACCAGTCCAATGGATCACCAACAGAGCGCGTAAGTAGAACGTTTCATCAGTAACAGTGACAGTTCTTTCAGACATTCGTGCCACAATAAAAACACGATATTCCATAAACTTACGTTGCAAGATATCACAGAAGAGACATTTGGGTAAAACACATAGACTAATGTGGATTCCAGCTGGTATTTTAGCTCAATTTGAACGCTGCGTCACTGCACCGTCTCTTAGCAGTGCCAGGTATAATAACGAGCTCAATCTGCTCTCATTTTCTGCAAAGTTGTGTATTGATTGTCGATGTTGAGATCAGCTCAAAATGAACAAGCTGACGTGTGATTAGAAATGTGACAGCGAAGTCAGAAATGCCAAGAGCTCAGGATGCTTGTAAGTACTGGGCCAGCATTAGAGAGTCACCCAGTCCTGCAGAGGTCAGCTTCCTCTGACCAAAGCCATGATTATTTCAGGACGCCAAGAGCCCAAGTTCTAAAAAAAGATATATTTATGCAGTTTGTGTCAAAAGTAGGAAAAGTAATTTTGACATTTATACCAGGACATCAGCTGCACATCACTTTGCTTGAAATTTAGGTCTCAAACTCTTTTGCGGTCGTCTACTTTGCTGAAAATATAGGGCATTTCTACCTCCCTCAGTGCAGTCCTGAATGTTCCTCCACTGCTCTTATGAGATCATTGCATCGTGTTGAATTGTCGCGTCCTGCACACACACACACACAAGGACCAGCTCATTATCTTTAGATTGGTTCACTTAGTGGACTAAGCCCAATTTGCCATGGTTGGCATGTTGCAGCAGAAGAGGCACAAGCATGAAATGCAACTGCAGCAGCATTTAAATAATGGTCCGCCTGAGGCGATACAGAGCGAGACAGTCAGCATGGTGATCCCAGCGTCAGTTATGACACCACCACTTTAACACACTGCCATAGCATGTTAAGCGTGGACCACACACACACACACACAGAAACATGCTAAAATCTGTCCTATAGCAGTTGATGAGACACTGAAACAGCAGCTAGTCAACAGCTTGTGAATTTGTTCTGAAGAACTGTCACAACTTTGCAGCCTCTACGTTCCTCCCCAAACACACAAGGAGTCCACCGACGTGCATATTTTGGTCTCTGAACCCTACATAACACAAACAGGACCAAGTATCTCTTGTTGTGCTGCTCTGAAGCAGCCGACCAGCCATGAATCTTGACTTTAAACGTAAACCAGCAGTAACAAACCTCAGGGCAGTGCAGATGCTGTGGTTATGCTAAATCCCACAATTCTGACTGGTTGTCTGAGACATTTAAAGTCCAGATGAAACATCCAGATGAGCATGTAGCTTCCATGTCGTTTTGTATTTCCAAGTGAAACAGGATATAACGTTTGAGGAAATTTGATTTGAATGTGTAAAATTGAGCGAGTGTTAACAAACATGCAGAGCTGCAGAGATCAAGGATCAGATGATGCCTCGTTGTTGAGATGTTCACTGCCTCAGCAGGGTTTGAGGTGAGGAACATGCTGTTGCTAACTGATGAATCATACCCCTGTGCTGCTAAACATTGTAGACTGATTGATGTGTGGACGTCATGATATTATTGGTTGATACTGGTTGGCTCAAGCGCACGTATGCACAGCTTTAGAGGAGGAAACAATGGTCTGGTTTCAATACATGAAAATCACATAATTCATATCTGTCAATCACATATGCAGCTTCAGCTGTCACTTAGCTTAGCATAAAGATTTAGTATGTTATATGTATTGATAAATCTTTAGTCACTGATTGTTTTCTGCAGATCCTTGTGTACATACAATAACAGAACAATAACAAAATGAATGTTTATTAAAAGATGCCTCTTCCCCACCTCTGAGCTCTGGCTCGCTCTATTAAACTGTGTACACCTGTTCTGATGTATGTGCGAGGGCTTTTTCAAAAAACATTATTCCAACTGTTTTGTTTATTTTATTAAGACAGGTTTATACGTGGCTAACATACTGAATACATAGACATTTGGCCTTTAGAAGGACAGACCTCTGGTGTCATCAGTCCCACAGCTGAGTTTTGACTGCAACTGGGTCTGAGATACACTCTGGATAATACCTTGACTTCATTTCTAGCAAAACAGAGAGAGAGCATCAGAGCATCAGAGCGTGCACGCTGAGGACTGCTTTCAGAAAGTGTGAGCGTGCACAGGGGAGCAATGGAGACAGATAAGTACTCAGAGCATCGTGCGCAACAGTGAGCAACATCATATTTCACTGATCTGTTATTTGAGGAGAAGGGAGGGGTTAAGTACTGAAGGCTGCACGGGGCAGCGTTTCCCCTGCTGGGAAGCACGGGGCGTCCCTTCTTTCTAATTAACAAGTACTTGACAGAGCCTCTCAGACAAACAAGGCAGCCGAGCACACAGCAGCCATCTGCAGCAGACTTGTCTGCTGGGGCTTTGATGCTGATTTGAGCCAATGATGAAGTAAGTCACACTGACATCAGGCTGCACGCAGGCCTTTGAAGGGAGCGGACACACACGATGGCTCACAATCTGTGCCACAAGATGACAACTCCACACAGATAAACCTGTCTGACAGAGGAGTGGTACCTCCAAGCCGGAGATAAAAACTGAACATGCGCATGGAACAAAACAGAAAGTACCTGTGTGAGAAGGATGTGACTCCCGGCACAAACACGGCAAGGGTCTGCTTTGTACATTCGTGTATGTATGGGAAGCCAGGGAAGTGCCTCACACAGAGAACATTGATCACCGTCCCCCACGCTCCCCTGCCTCCAAGGCTCTCTGGTATCAGCTGAGAGGAGGCTGCCAGTCATGGCTGCCACTCAGTCTAATCCCATGTCTGACAAATGACATCCACTGTGGATGTGATGCTAAAACTCTGACACAACAGGTCAACACTGATTGATGAATCACTACATGCAAAACCTGGCAGGTTGGTTTTTGGCTCTAATACCATATTCTCTGTATTATGGTGACATGTGTCACTTCCCTGACCTGTAGCTGGTGCATACTGAGGGGTTTGTAAATCTTACCCTAATTTAAAAAGCGCAGGAGACAAAGTTAACTGTTCATATATTTTATATTTTATCAGAAGAATGCACACACCTGAGAGTTAAGATGCAGGACCACACACTTGGTGTTTATACCAAGCGATTTCAGAGTGGCGTTTCCAGGGATCACACAGAAACTAACATGATCAGACGTGACGTCAGAAAAACACAGACATGCAGGCGGATTGTCGTCGTCAGCTAACCGCTTTCAGGTGTGCTATGTTTTGCTCTGAAAAGTAAGGAAAGAGAAAAAGCTGTGGATAAAAGCTGAGAGGATTTAGAATCAGCATGGTCTATAACATTTGCAGCACAAGCTGGAAATGAGTAACAACAACATCCGGTTGATGATGCATCCTGGTCGGCTTACTCTCATTAGCTACTGTGGGTTTCAGCTCGACATTCCATCAGTTCAGGACCTATTGTCTTCCTTTTGTTGGGAAAGTCACTGACAATACAGCCAATATGCCTAATAACTTAAAGCCATTGTCCATGTGTTTAAATTGTATCTATCTAAATGTGGTCCACGCTTTCTTTCACTTAGTTTTGATCATACACAATATTTGGATTTATTACCACTCCATTACAATTGTCTTAGTTTAAAATAACAATGATGTTGCAGCTGGAGATGAGTCCCAACAAAAGGGTAAAATGATTGTGTGTACCGTGGGGCAGTAACAGACAGAAATGCCTTACCTCTCTGCAGCTCTACAGTGTTTTTAGCATCTTTTAGCCAATTATTCAGATTCCTGTTCAGTCTTATTGATTATTCAGTCTCAGTGTCATTTTGAGCAGCAGGGAGCAGTTTTCTGTGAGCGAAACTCTGATGAACCCAAAGCACTCGAGCTGCCCAAAGTACATGAGGGAGGTGGACAAGCCTCCATGTTAATGCTGATACTGCTGGATGCGTAAATAGGTGCACACGTTTGCCTTGAGAGCTTTGCTTTCTCTTGTGGTTGTGGACTTAAAAATACATTTTAGTGTGGTGACTTCAGCACAGAGGGGAAAAGCTATTGTGCCAAAATGGAAATAGGCACTGTTTGAGAGAGTTTGTAGAAAACGTGGTACACCACTGTAAGGCTTCAGCATGGCTGGTGTCTACCAACTCCTGTGGAGAATATCTGGCTCTTTTAGCTGCTGGATGCTCCCATATGTTCAGCTGCTAATACAAAAATACTGCTTATGGCCACTTTAACAGTCTTAACACACAACCATAACGCAGTCAGGCTCAAACATCCCATCCTGAACTTTCCCCTACTTGTTTAACTGACTCGCTGGCTCAGATAGACTTTGCAGATAAATTCCCGCGCACATTATCAAACACGACAGCACAACTGGCACCAGAACAAAAGTCAGTTTTTCTTTATGATATGTTGAAACAGAATACAAGAGTGTTTGCTGCCTCCTAACTGCCATTCCTGTGGGATTTTGCTACTCTGAAGACGACTGGCGTTTCGCTTTGTTTCTTCCATCTTGAGAGGAGGAGCAGGTTATAATTGTACCTTTAAAACTGGAAGCGTACGGCGCCTCATCGTTCGCGTAACACTGATGCTCAAACACTTCACACCCACTCTCGTCACTTCTCGCCAGACCTGAGCAAGTGAGTCGTGCGTTAAAAGGAAGTGACAGCTGTAAAAGGCCATTTTGAACCCCCTAGGAGAAGATGAGGTTGGAGAACAGAAGATGCCGCCCCTCCTGAAAGTGATACAAGCTTTGAAATCTGTGCGTCTTCTTTTTCTTTGGCTAGCAGGAAATGCCTGGGCCTGACTGGTCACTAAAGTGGCCAGAGAGACATTTGAAATCTTAAAATATCCACGATTCATTGTGCCTCCCTCGCAATCTAGGAGAACTTTCAAAAACCCACGGAGAGGGAGACACACAATCGTTTCCCTTGATTTCAGCCGTTAATGTCAACATCAAAAGCAGACCGACCAAAAGCTTGAAATCCATTTTCTACATATCCGCATGCAGCAGCACTCCCACCTCTATGTCCTCCTGCTCTGTGTGCACTTTTAACCGTGTGCGCCATCGGAAGCCTTAGTAGACATTTTCACATTTTACAAGCCAGCACATTGCAGTTGTGGCCATGTACAAATAGCCTAGATGAAAAGATCAAAACCGTTGACAACTACATAACACAAGCCGAGAGCAGCTGAGAGCCATTTTTGATTGGAGCACAAGGAGAACAGAATATTTCTCCAGTCCAGAAATAGATCACACTACATTTAACACAACATAACACTCACCATTACGAGATGTTCATTAATGTAAAATGTGTCCACCTTAAAGCAGCTGAAACGCTATCAGCAAATCAAAGTGTGACACAGAGACGTGTTGTTTGACTGATCATTGATGCGATCAGGTGAGTAAGTAATGATTCTACTAACTAACACCAGTGACTTCAGAATTTCACTTGATGCTTTCTGTGACGTGTCTTAATCAAGTCATTTTAGGGATAAATACTGTCAGCCGACTGATCGACTGCAGCTCCAAGTGTGGGTCATGTGACGTGTGATGCCAAAGACTCTGTTCAGCTCTTTAGGGATTTTTCCCAGGTCATAAACCTCCGTGGAATTCAATCCACATCTGTTCGACTTTCCTCATTTTTACACTCCAAACCTCCTCGTCCTCGCATTGTGAGCCTGCGTCCTCCTTGTCATTGGGCCGTTTGGCTATCGGGTTGTCTCGCCGTCTCTCTGTGTCGAGGGGAAGTGACACGTATGTTCTCATATGATTAACGGCCATCATATGAGCCCGTTTCCACAGGGCTACAATGAGAATAATGATGTCTGTGAAACACTGGCTGGACTGCCAACAAAACATCAACCACCCCTGTCACCCTTATCTTTTCTCATTAACCTCCAGGCGACACTCGCACTCGTACACCCACATATTCAGTATCACATTCAGATTCCCTCACTCAAGGCGGTTTGTTCGCCGCTGTTTTTGTGTCGTTGGGCGCATGTGTGTGTGTGTGTGTGTGTGTGTGTGTGCGCGCATGTATCGGCTGAGGCTGCTGTCATGAGGAGATAGCAGTTCCCCCGAGGTTGTCAGTGACCTTGTGCCTCTCAATGAGCTTCTTTCTCATGTTCAAACAGAGCGAAAAGTCCCAGCGGTGCTCCTGCTTGGTGAACAGCCACAGCTCCTCATTATTCCTCCTTCATATGTCACAGAGGCGCAGCGCACTTCCCACCTGTGGACTCGTCAGATGTTGTTGCGTGTCACAGATTGAATTTGTCTTGATCTCTGGTTGTGCTTTGCTCCGTGTATTGGATCACGTGGCTTTCAGTGACGAAGTTCGGTCAGAGAGGTAATAAAGTAACACCACCATACAACTGCTGCTGAGACTCATCCACCCACTGCTGCTTCTGTAACTCCGGCTCCATCTGCGTTCATCTCCAACTTTTATACTGTCTTCCATGCTCATGTGGACAACTGATCATTACGCCAACATGTGATTGTTGATCATCTCATTCCAAACCACAGGCATTAATACGGCGCCAGAACAGCCTCCAAACCTCCCTGAAGGCTTTTCTCCAGATTTTGGAGCCTGGCTGCAGGAATTTGTGGGATTTTGTATTTTACTCTCATTGCACACCATCAACTGGAAGAACAAGATGCAATTTGACAACAACGAGCTGCTATTTACACTCAAAAGAGATTGTAAATAGCAGCTCTGTGTGTATTGACTTAACTATTGTAAATATGAATGAATGGTAATGAAAGACCATTCGTTCATATGACAAGTACAGTTTAAACAATAGGCTATTGCAGTGGTTCCCAAATCAGGAACTGTGGCAGCCATGATCCACGTTTTGCAGCAAGGATGAACCTACTGGTATTTGGTGGTTAAAAGTTCAAGAAAGTAGTGGGATCTTACGTGCCAAAGGTCAGAGGTCACTTTACTGTGACATCATGTGCAAGTACACTTCCATAGCTCAGGAGCAGACTGAAACTGAAACAATGTAACGGCACAGATTTCAGGTAAGTTTCACACCATACTGGACATGGTGTATCCTCCAATACTGTCACAACTGAATGTCCGATTTAGAAGCTCCCCCAATGAAGCACATATTTCAAGACATGATTGCGTCACAGTCTATAGTGCCGGCATTCCTGATATTGTAGTCCCTGTATCTAATCCACGTTGTTATCACCTCCTCGTGTCCAGGTTTTCATTTTAGGCCAGAAAAGAGCACACAGGGACAGCAGAACTCCATCAGCTCATTTTAAGATAAAAAAATGGAGATCTGAAGTTAACGCCGTCTCATTGGGCGGCACATTGACTCATCAGGCAGCACACGGGGGCCTAAGGCAGACATGCCCTTATCTCTGGTGAACTAACAAACAGTCATTAATGGTAAATTATTATACATCTCAAAGGGTTTATGAGCCCGCTGACTTCAAAGAGACGGCCCTTTGCTGTGAGACGCTTTGATGTAACGTGCGCGCAGGAAGTCTGTGACAGGATTATGAAGCAAGGAGCATTGCTTTACATTAAGCTGCTGTGCGCATCCTAACATCTACGGAGAATTCTAATTGATTAGATAACATCATGGTTGAAATAATTAGTTGGTAACAGTTTAAAGTACACAAAGCACTAAACACAATCATCTACCATATATTTGAACGCTCACACCACTGACTTTCTCTTGCAGGCATCATACAACATGTTTCTAAAACTAAACTGTCAGGGTTTGTCGGTCAGGGCCACAGGTTTGGTGTGACAGCATGACTTCAACAGGTGGAGCTAAAGTACACTTTGCAGCCTGCACCGCATTAAGAGAAGTTCAGAGTGCAAAGTTAAATGCGTGAGGAATGTGAGCGATATCTATCTACAGCCTCACACCACACGCTCCACTCCCTCCCACTCTGCCTGTCAAAGCTGAGACTGCGTGAGCCGAGTCTTGGCAAGGGCTTAGACATTTAATCTGCGAGTGAGGGTGTGAGCTGATCAATATCTACTGTATGTGGTACAGTGCGGTCTCTTTATCAACTCCTCCTCCTCTCTGCTTCGGTGAGTGAGTGTTCCTCCATCAATCAATAAGCCTTTGAGTTTGCCTCCTCATTAATATGGAGGGACGAAGATCTGAGACACTGAACGCTGCCGAAGTTTCGGCCCCTCGTCACCTTTTACTTCACAGTGAACTCTGTCAGGGTTCATCAGCTCAATCAGCTGTAGCAAACAGACTTTTTGTGTGGTTTATAATCTGTTGTTCAGTACACAACATCCAGAAGAATGGTGGGAGTCAATACCTTATCGTCAGACTTTCATCTATACAACGGGATATGTTCTATATTTTTCATGCTATCAACCAAAGGACCAAAACCAAAGATGAACTGATCCCAAGTATCGTCTTCAACCACGGAGCTCCACTGTTGTCTGTAAAAACATATCACTGTGCTACACCGCTGCACTATATGATCTTCCATGTTCCTTTGTTAATACACACGCAACACACTCATAAGCCGAGTTTAACCTGATCCCCGTACACTACTGCTGCACCAGTGCACAGAATGGTTGTTCATCCACAGCTCGAAGAATCCTGAACAGGTGCACACTTTACTCATTTGACGTTAAACTACATATATTTGACCTGCTTTAACCATTGGCATCTTCAGTAGCGACGAATAATACTGATGTGTAGCAGGTGTAATGTTTACTTAGTTCGCCATCTTACACTAAACACAAAGTTAGCTGAGGCTGATGGGAATTCTGTGCATTTTGCAGGTTTTCTGGTCATAAAATTCTATGACGATTAAACTGATGCTACAGAGATGATTTATGAATCACAAGTTTTACAATAATTCATGAGTGTGCCAAATTTTAATGACAGGCCATCCAGTCGTTGTCGTGTCATTTAACTGGCACCACTTTGAATGCACACTTCATGGCACAGAAGGAATCATTATTGTCAGTCGGGTTCATCCTCTGGAAGACATGACTATTTTTACCAGATGGCAGGGCAATCAATCCAAGATACAAGGTATTTCAGTCTTGACCTGAGTTTTGGACTGGCCTACTGACCAATCAACAGATCGAGCTCCAGTCTACTGCTTAGCCATCTCCAAGCTTCAGGAATGGCATACTATCACTGGGTTTGTTCAACAAAATGTTTGAAACACTCATCGCTATTAAAAATGCAGCTGCTGGTGGTGAATAGTCTAACACGTACTGTATTATTAATCCTTTTAGTCGCACCCATCAGTTTTCTAGTCCAAGTATCCTAATTTGGTCTATTGTGATGATTATTACTGAATGCCTGCCTCTTGTTTGCTTAAAAACAATTGCTTAACCATTCTAATCGTTTACGTTATGCTTGTTTAAAGGCCCAGCATGGATGAGGCAGAGAAGTACCAACAAAGACTGCAAGCCATAGCGGTGAGAATGTCTTTCTTTCTGTCTTAACTTTCGCCCTTTTACTGTCTGCTTCAGCCTGCCTTAAACCAACTTGAACTTTCACCTCATGTCAAAATAATCGGACCGCACCAACGCAGTCTTATGTCACTTCAGTGGACCGATCCCGCTTGATCTGCACCGCCTGAAGTGAGCACGCAAAGAACATTCCCCAGTTAACTTTCTGGCCAATAATCACTCATCTGTGAAATGAAAGGTTGGAGGGCCTGAGTGGAGCCTGCTTGACCTCTCTCGAATGGAAAATCTGGCCAAAACAGAAGTGACCCACTTTACCAGAGACGGCAAAGGCCTGGAGTGGACCTCAGCTTATTTACAGCTTACATTAACAGATACAGCGTCAGCATGCATACAATGTGCTGTGTCACTGAACTATTCCTCTCGGCATCCCTGCTCTCCGCCAGCTGTATCTCCCTGCTGTAATCTGTCGGTCACGTCTCCTAAAAATATCCCCTCTTCTCTGCTTTCACACAGAAGAAGTCCTTGTCTTCAGGGACCATGGCTGCAAAGGGGTGTTACCAAAGAATTATATTAAAAAGCGGGTGTAACCCACCATCATGAGTACAGAGATCTTGGATCAAGTTCTGGCTGTTGCTCGTGGAAATGCTGCAGTTGTTTTAGTTCACAATAACCTTCTTTTTTGAGGAATAAATCAAGTTTTTGAAGTAGTGGAAGAAGACTTTTTATGTGAGGGGTGAGTAGAGCTAATGCACATAGATGGTTTAATAAGCTGACTTTTTGGAGTGAATTAAACTTGGTGTCTAAAGGAGCAGAAACTGTTTCTTTCACTAGTTTTTATATTTTCTGTGATAGCTGTGGCACCTGAGCTGTGAATAAGTGCAGATTCAGTCTTAAGGTCCTGGAGTAGACACTGTAAAATTGTGAGTTTTCCTCATCAACTTGCAGAGTTTTCCCCTCTGATTGCACTTTAACTGCGTCATTATCGTTACTCTCTTTAATGACACACCTCAACAGCCGCGACAGCCGAGACGGGAGAGACCAAGCCTCTTTTTTTCTTCACATTTGCTCTTAGGAGATTTCACTTTTTCCTTCTGTCTTCAGGACAGGCGTCGACGGCAGGAAGAAGAGAAGAAGCTGAGGAGGGAGACAGATGAGGAGTGGTTGAAGACGGCCCAGAAACAGGTGATTCAAATAACACAGTGAAGCAAATCCTTCCCATTGGGATTTAAGGAAAGGGTTTGACATTTTGAGAACACTGTCATCTTTGATCAAGAGTCTGATGAGAAGATTAATGCCACTCTCATGTCTGCATGATAAATATGAAGCTACAACAAGAAGTCGGTTAGCTTAGCTTAGCATAAAGACAACAACAAATGAGGAGATAGCCTCTAAAGATCACTAATTACTGTTAAAACTGCTAGTGTTAGCACAGAATAGACATGAGAGTGGCATCAATCTAACTCTTGGCTAAAAATCCAATAAGGATTTTTCCCATAATTTCAAAATATTGCTGTTGTATAAAAAGCACTTTTTTAAAAACTGAGGGCTGGGATCTACCCATGTTTTCATTGTTTTTCCTTCTTTCCAGCTGCTTCATGTTAAAAATTGACCATCGGTGTGTCCCACCCTCATGTCATCACATGTCTTATGACTGTTGCCAAGCTGAGCTCTTTGCTTGGCAACGCCTAGCTCAAGTGTACGGGGGGTGGGGTCACTTGGCCAAGTTAATGTTTTTTTTTTTTTACTTATCACTTATTTCCTGTTCCAGATCCAATAATTCTTTGTTGCTATGCTGACTCCACCTAAAGGATGAAATTACTTTAATTAAAACCTGCCTCTTCCAGTGTTAAGAGAGAGCAACTACAAGAGAGGGAAGTGGTGAAGACAGAAAAAGAGACAAGGACATTATCTTTGTATGGGGTTTGGGGATTCTTTGCACTGAGCAGCTACGCTCATCACAGAAACGACTTCACTGTTCCCTGTAGGACGTGCTCTTTTCAAAATAAACAACACATAAAAACCTGCATTATCAATGTAGCGCTGTATTGCATCATGCACACTTTAACAGCCTCCCACACAAACAGAGTGCAACACATTTCTGCTATCTCCCACCGCCCATTGCCTCGGGGAAAGTGCACTGCTCGCGGCAGGGACAGACCAGCCCCGCTGCAGTTGAATGAGTTTAGCCTGAAGACACTTTAACGCCTCCTTCATCTTTGCTGCGGTTGAATGTGAAGCCGAATTTGTCACTTTCTTCTACTTAAACCCAAAGGAGGTGATGGTATTCTCCACATCTCCACTAGAATTACTCTGTGTTTATTTTATCCTGGTCCCACCCAACAGCAGAGCTCAGGCATGGATACATGGTCCAGATTTGTGTGATCAGTGTTTAAAAAAGTCATTTGTCAGGTTTCAGCTTGTCACTGCTGCTCATGCCACAGCCACAGGCGCGAGTGACAGGTTGGGTTTTAACCACGGGAGCAGGTTGCAGCGCTGTGACACCTTTTCACTGTCAGTCTCAGACAGCAGTCTGCTGGCCTTACTCATCCTCAGCAAGATCCACAATGGCAGCACCAAAGATCTTTGTTTGGTCTGTAGGAGAGCCAAAATGGCAGCGGACTGCTGCCAAGTGGCCAGCTGTGTCTCTTGAACCCCTGAACAGACGCCTCAGTTCTGTTTGTCAATACATGCAGAAGGCTTGGTGTGCAGTTTGTTTGTTTCGGTTATGGCTCTGTGAATATGGCATGACCAAACTGCTGCTAAATCCCTCCCCTGAACAGCGATTGTCCAATCGTAGCTTAGAAACCGTAACGAGGCGTAGATCTGTTAAGCTTGAGGTTCCTCAACATGCTAAAGCTGAGTGGTTCCCAAATGTGTATTTCCTGCTCCAAGAGAAGCTCCTGCACTATGCCTATGTTAGCATGTATGGATTAATAGCTAGTTTTGAGTTCACATGGTATTTTAAATAAGTCCCACTCATAATTACCACATACACTGTGTCAAAGATGGTCCTGAGGCTAGCCTTGCTGGCTCTCTGCTGCTTATTATTGGATTTGGAGTTCTAGCAAACGCAGCAAACATAAGAAATGTTATTTTAGTGTTACATTTAAACCAAACTTGGATTTGAAGCATGTTTTGATGTTTGCTCTCTGCTGAAGTTTGAGGTCCATGTTGACATGGACTCAGGCAGGATCACCTGCAAGTGGTCATGTAACTCCAGCCCCCCGGGTGATCGCCTGACTCACTGTTAAAGCTAGTACCTGGTGCGTGCTTGTTGTTTAGGCCGTGCTGCAGCAGAAGCATAATGAGCATAATTATTTGCCAACACCCAGTTAAAAGTCAAATGACACATTTGAAAATAAAGGAACGTCTTGAAATTTAGTATACATGTTCATTTGGGCTCATGGATAAAATGATTAGGTTTTAGTGGTGAACGGAAATGATCACAGTAACCACACAACACATAATTTTGGCCACTCAAGGCTCAAGAACTAAAGAATTCAAATGCTAGCTGTGACAAATTTTCACACAAATGTGTAACAGAATGTAACGATGAAGTAATGACATTTTATATCCAAGAGGTCAAAAGGTTAACTTCACTGTGACATCATAAAAAATGAAATCATAAAACATGAAGACTGAGCCCAGAGTGCTTAAATGGCACTTTATGATTAATGTTGACCTCTCAGGTAAAATGCACTCCTCTCTCCCTCTCTTTCTTGATCTTTAGTTTCCCGTGATTTTTCTTTTTCTCTCATATTCTGGAACAGAGGAGGCGCTTGAGGGAGCAGTGGCTCGGTCAAACGGCTCCAGCTCCTGTCCTTCCTTCACTTGACACATCTACACCCCGTCCAGTGGTCAAGCACAAAGCAGCGTGAGCCCCATTTTAATAGCTTCATTTAGATGCAATCACAGTTTTACAATGTCAGAGTGTCTGAGGCTTTTATGATGGTTACGGGGGAGGGGGGGGGGGCACCACTGAAACACATGTGGTTTCACGTTCCGCTCTGTTGGTGGAAACACGCCCGGGTTCATGTGGCCGAGAAAATATTTACCATGAAGCAGGAAAATACGTTGTTTTTGTCACAGATACGCTGCCATACTGACCATGACGAGATCAAATAGCATGTGACAGATGATGTAATGGATTATAGACCAGGACACACACACACAAGCATATACATACACTGTGTTTCCTTTTTCTTGATCTGCTGCTCTGTATAATTCATGTTATGAGCTCTAATGTGCATCTTTTAGTGTTGACACACATTACTTTCGTGCCAATGTTTGCGCACGCGTGTGTGTGTGCATTGCAGGGAACAAACCAAAAGTCAAAAGACGCCCGAGGACGAGGAGGCAGCTGATGCCAGAAAAGAGAAACAAGCCTCCCAAGAAGAAAACAAAGAATCTGTCAACTGTACAGCTGCAGCCAGAACACACAGCCGCCACTATCAGGTGAAATTTCTAGAGTACCATAAATTCACACGCGCGGGTGAAATGGCAACTTCTGAAAGATTTCTTTACATTACCTTTTATGACAATATCCAGGTTTTCTTGCAATATGAGGTTTGAAATATTTATCGTCATGAATAAACAGCCTGCAAATATTTTAGGATTCTTGATTGTGCGAAGGCAGTGAGCGGGTAAACACAGCACCGCGTCCCCCCTGAGCTCAAGTTCTCCTTACAGGCTGAACATCCGAAAATCTCAGCTACCTTGTTAGTGAATATGAAATAGGGGTCAGGGGATGCAAATGCTATTCAGTTTGGCCTCCCGCCACATCCCAGGCAGTTGAGCGTTAAATAAACAACCAGTACAACAAACAATGAATAATCTACTAGGCCGTGCAACTGGGATGTGAGTGTTTTGAATTATATATCATGAATAAAAAATATGGAGTTTTTAGAGCTTTTCCCTCCGTGTGATGAAGAATGAAAAATGTTTTTCATGATTATCTGTTTTCTGCTCTCTGAAAATTTTCTTTGCAACCCCCAGTTGACCTGGATTTATTAGTTAATGCATTAACATGAGCTTATGTTTATCAAATATTATCCCCTCTCCAAGGAAAGGCATCATACTGTAGCATGACGACTCTAGCAAACGTGCAGCTTTAACGTGCAGCTTTACCATGCAGTCCACATTGCTGGCCACAGTAAACCCCAGCACCTCTTAGCATGATGGGACTGAGCTTGGTTCAACACCTCTGATGATGCCCGGGAAATATTTATGACAGGGCAAAAGTTGGCAAGCGTTGCAGAAAGAAGAGGGCAGCCGTGTGTTTAAAGTTGCAGACTCAGTGTCTGTTTTAAGTGCCTGACCACAGAGAGCACTTACAATTGTCTCTTTTCTTTACCCACAGGCCGGCACTGACGAGGACGAACAAGGTAAGAAGTCAGCTGGGCTGCAGTCGTCGTCAGCTTAACATCAGCTTCCATCTCTTCTCTGTCGCTCTCATGACTATGCCCGCCTGGTATCTATTCTCCCCTGACAGATGATAATTTACCATAACTAAGTCTTTGCATGAAGAACAGTCATTTAAATCAGGGTGACAGAATGGAGCCACAACTGAGAAACAGCTCTACTTTGACTGTAATGCCATTACTCCCATTCTGCCTGCGTGACTCATTCTGCTGTATAAGAGCACCATTAGGGCAAAAACGTTTATCTCGACCCTTTTCCACCATGTCCACTTTGTTCACAAAGGCACAGAGAAGCTGGGAGGAAAACTCAGGCGAACAGTGTGTGAGTGTGTAACAGAACAGAATTCAACACTTCACTAACTTAAGTGTGGACATTACAAAACAGCTAGATATGGTATTTCACTAAAGGTGTACTAATGATTCTATTCCCTCAAAGTTCTCTCAAACAATAGGTTAGAATTAGCTCCAGAACTAACTAACTAACCATTTCCTCTTAATTTCATCTCTTAACATCCAGCTGCTGGTGCTGGAGTAAATAGTAAATACCAGTAAGTCTTGGCCCTGACGGGTTCATGCGGTCTGCTAGCTACACATTTCTTAAAGTTGGCACCACACTGATGGTGATGGTGTTTGCATTCTTCACAAAAAAGCACAAATTCACATAACTAATTTGTAGTTTGTCCATCTGGATTCTATGTATATGTATTTTGAGAGAACCTTATCGAACTTTTATGTTTGTATTTCACTCATGAGTGGATGATAGAAAGCTAGGCTCACAGGCTCCAACAGTGTAGTCAGTGAGCAGCTCCTGCAGGTGTTGTGCGTTCATCACATGTGCATTTTCTTTTTCAGTGAGCAAAGAGGTCCAGGATCGATTCTCCAAACAAATGGCACAAAGGATGTTTCATAAAAGCAGGCAAGATGGCCGATCAGGTGAGGCAACTGTAACTGTGAAAAGATGTGTGTAGCACGGTGTGACAAAAGGTCCAAGGATACTGAGTTCATGTATTCAGTAGCTTCTATAACGGCATGTTTTACCATGCAGAATGATAAATATACGACTTGTTGATTAGGCAAGAGGACATCAGAGCACCATCAGTTATTTGCATAAGTCTCCATATTCTTCTCTTTCACATGATGACCCCTTTATTTAATGTGGCTGTGTCCTTGGGGTATGACTTAACGATGGCACTGAGGTGAACGGCCCGAGAACAACGTTATATTTAGCTCACTTTGTTATTTCTATTCGTTAATTTTTTATGCCTGCTGGAAGGCTGTGTGGAGTGAAAAGCTGCTGCGTTGTGTGTATTGTGTCTCTCCATATTGTCTATCGTGCTGGCGAGTTCTGGTCCTGGCACTAACCTTTGTACCTCTCACACCACAGTCCAGGATACACCGAAGCACAATATGAATAAATAAAACAAGTCTTGAAAGTTGTCTTTCCTTCAGCATTTATCTTTGCAATATAAACTCTGTTCTGTCTCTCTATGTTACAGTCCTGGGAACGTTGGCAGTGCAGGTGGAGAGAGACCCTCGGACAGGTGCCACGGTCGTCAGGTCAGTGGCCCCTGTGTCCACAGCAGCTGGTGCTCCGATGGCCACCGCCGTCTTCGACGACGGCAGGAAAAGCATTCATGCTGTGGGTGGGGTTGGAGGTCAACCCTCGACTGAAGAGCTCGGGCAGATCTTGAATGTTATCGATGGGGTTGGAATGAAAGTGCTGCTGGATGAGGTCGCAGTCACGTCGAACAAGGCAGAGATAAAGACAGAGAACGTAGATACCAGCAGAGCCCCAGATGGGAAAGTCCTGTCTTTTTCTACTTATCATGCCATGGCAGAGGAGGACAATATGGGGTTGGACAGCTCTAGGAGCACCGCCTTGGAGACTGAAGACTGTGCTGTAAGTATTGGAAACAAGGAGGATAAAGAGGACAGAGGCATCATGTCACTAAAAGACATTGCAGGAGAAGTGGGTAGCATGGAAGATCAGAGCCTTGAGGAAGGTCCAGTCACTCTTGTGTTCCTGGGATACACTGAATCTACTGACGAAGGGCACAGCCAAGAAGAACACGAAGGCATGCTCACTGCAGAACGAGTGATTATCACAGAGGACGGAGAAGAGCATGTCTTAGGACCTGAAACGTCTGCTTTACCTTGGGCAGAGTCCCAAGATCAAGAGTTTCAGGACATTCCCCTGGAAGGAAATGGGACAGGAGTTAAAGTCCAGAGTGAGGAAGGTGATAAGGGGCTGCAGGATTCATCTTTAACCAGTTTGGCAGAGGAAGGAGGCACCTCCAAGCGCAAGACCTGTCAGTGTTGCTCTGTCATGTGAGAAAGTGACTGAAGGGAGAGACGCCCTCATCAGCTTTAATATTATCATTTATAATGTTTTCGCCTTCCTTTTGACACCAAATGTCACATTGCTACCTTAATGACTAATAAGAGACAATATACCAACCATCTGGTATTCTATTACACTGTTTTTAGCTTTAAGCGTGCAACTCTTTACTACATTTTGCCAAAGACAGAGACATTTATTATGTTGCAGGTCTCTTGTAGCCGCTGTGGGCTGACAACATCTCAGAGGGACTATTAAAATCCACTTCCTCCCTCTGGTGGACAAAGCTAAGAAGTTCAACTGTCCCTCCTGCAGCCATGCAGATACTTCTCATCTCAAACGTGTCTCCGCCTTGGGACTTGCTCTGTGCTTTGTCAGCTGAAAATATTTCATAAGTTTAGCATCGGTTGCTCCAGGAATGGAGAAAGCCAAAAAGCAGAAGATGCATATTTTATAACTTTAGGCACAAATATATGTTAAGTCCAAAAAGTGGTGATATTTGTACCATCCTGTAGTACTTTTAGAATTGTTCTTTCTTAGCCAGGACTACTCAGGGCTTTCTCCACCACTTGGGATTTTAATGTCATACATTTTAAATGCTTTTTAAATCTGGGTTAAATGTATTTTAATGTTTTGACCTTTAGGGAAAATCCATAATTGTTTTTTGGTTGGTTTTTTTTTTTTAATTAAATGAGAGGACTGATACCACTGTCATGTCTTTATAGTTACAATGAATCTACTGCCAGCGCCTGGTTAGCATAGCTGTTAGCTGTTTCCTGTCTTGTGGTGCGTTTCCAGTGTTTGCACTCAGTTAGCGTTACAGCATCATCATATTTACTGCACGGACATGTGATCAGTCATCAGCTGTCATCTTCTCATTTAATTTCTCTTGGCAGGAAAGTAAAACATATTTCCCACTATGCAAAACTGTAATTTTTGTAGAGACTGTTTCAGACTTGAAAACATATATTAAAATAATGGGATTGGATATTTCTCCACCAAAGTCACTCTTTATTCCTGGCATTGTGTTGTAGGCTGTGAGACTGCAATTAAGCAATATCAAAAAGAGATCAGATTGTGTTTGTGAAGCAAATCCTGATAAATAACAATTTGATACAACGTAAAGGTAAATTACTATAGAACATGTGGGACGGAACATTTCTTTGTCTGGTTAAAATGTTTCATGAAGCCGTAAAGGCTGTGGCCTGCATCAGCCTCACTTCCTGCTATCATGTTATGATATGTTATGTATGTCTGTAATTTGGTACAAAATTGATCCATGGATGTCAACTGGCACGCATGTTCATAAAGCATATTATTATTATGCTTGTTTTGTCTCATTTGCTCAAGATGCCACCTAATATTTGACCTGTGCTCACAATTTTTACAGAAACAAAAAACATATTGCCGTATGAACATTTATTTACACATGTATACATATATACTTGAGTTACTACAGTGCTGCTGCTCGAAGCTGGTTTAACCTGCGTGCTGCTTCTCAGAGACGAGGATTTTGTTTGCTCACATGACACAGATGACAGGAAGGTACAGGTGCTAAGCAGATCAGCTGGATCATTAATATTTCCATTGAGGTCGGTACTATCACACACTGAAGATGACTGCAGCACTACAGTCAGGTAGGTCTCTTTTTCACCACTTCTACATTATCTTATTTTGCCCTTGTTTGCTTTTCTTTCACTCTTTTCTCTTCTTGACTGAGAGTCAGACACTAATGGTAGAGTCTTTGGTCACAGCAAGATAAAAGCCTCAGTGCAGTGAAGGTTCATGTCACAGTCATCAAAGCTTTATGTTTTCCTTAAATAGTGATGACAATGATACAGTTTGCACACGTACACTATCACAACAACCATTATCACATCAGTGCTCAGATATTGGATAATCAAATCATGAAACTCCACGTGCAATGTCAGTAAAGCTGTGTTTTCTGAATAAGACATTTAAAGTAATCTATAAGAGCCTTTATAATAACAGTGGAGAAAATGTCTCTTGAAAGGAAGATGGAATAACAGGTTAAGCTCATTAAGGCGCATTATTATGTCCTGTTGCCTGAGCTTTATGTACAGTATGGTGCTGCTGTTGATAATCCTGAAATGCAGCGTGGCTGGCATTAAGCTTCTAAATGCAGGTGTAAATACAGGCTCATAGATTTAAACCTGCAGCTCTGGGAACCAGATGACACTGGAATAATATTCATCTTGAAAAAGTATTCAATGACACCGCACAGTGTCCATGCTACCTGTGATGCATCAGTGTAAATACACAATACATATTCAGTTAAAGAGGAATAGCTGTTACAGGGCTGATCACAGACCACTAACAGTTCAAGTCGCTGTGGCTGATTGATAACAGGCATTAGCCTGATAAGTTGAGGTCTGTTATACCAGACAGAATGATAGAAAAGCATAATTCTCAACAGGCAAACTGGCGAGATGATGAGAGCCTTTGTCGCCGGCCAGGCTGGCAGATACTGTACATAGTGTTCGTGCCAAAACAGACAGAGCAAAGCCGATTACTCTTTCCCTTTGTCAGCGGAATTGGCTGTGCTAGGTCACAGTGGGGGGGAAAAGTCACCAAAACAACACAGGAGCTAAATCTCTCCCTGGGAAAACAGAAAGAGTGATGAAGCTCCCAATTATCTCTGGCTTCTTCAACATACATCCTAAATACTAATGTTGTGATCTGACTTTAAGGCACTTTAAGGTGATCTGACTTTACAGCGGGTGTTTAGAAGTGCCCTCAAGCACCTGCTTGGAGAATTCCATGCAAAGACTGTCCTTTTGCATTACTATTAAGTTGTGTGTTGTACATGTAAGGGATAATGTCTAATGAGGCGTCCATTAAGAGATTTTAATGGACAGATTCCATTAAGGCTTGATTGTGAACACTTCAAAAGGTATCATTCTGCTTACACTATGGTCACTTACTAAAGACAAAAAAATTAGGGCCAGAGTTTTAATAATTTTTTTAACTGATTAATTTAACAAGGGCCCATAAATTAATTTGAGCCACTGGGATACCTTTCAGGATTTGGCCATGACCTGTAAGCTGTAGCAACCAAGGTGCAAAAATATGATAAACATATTTTGCTCTCAGTCCTACAAATATTCTGTCCTTCTGACTAGCTAAATACCCTGTTGAACAAAAGGTAGACTAGACTTGGGCAGATCTTGAACGTTTATCCAAAAAATCTAGTACTGTTTTGTGAAAACAAATGATATTAGCAAAGATGTAGGATTTCATTGTCAACATCTAAGACTTTCTCATGTTTCTCTCGAAGGGGAATAGAGAAGACACACCCTTAAGTTCAAAGCCTTTTAACCATGGAAACAAGAGATCCAGAACCCAGCCCTCCAGGCCTGGTCTCCCAAGATGATGGTGGTCTCTGGATGAAGACAGACTCTGACCCTGTGACAGACCACAAAGAGGGCACATTGCTTACCTGTGGTGAAGTCAAAGTCACAGCCCCTGCCCCTGCACTGATCACTAGGTACTACAGTGTAATGGATGATGAGGGTGTAGATGATGTCTTCATCCCACCACCTCCTCCATCCTACACGGCTCCTCTGCTTCCAGTAGAGGGCAGCTCAAATGCAATGGTGAATAATCCCAGCATGACCCTTACAAATGGGCCAGCTGACGCCATCGAGGCTAAAGCTAATCCAAGTGGCTTAGACTGGCATCATGGTGAGAAGCAGTTAATGGCAGAACACAACAAGGCGGATGAAGGAAAAGCAAGTACAGGGCAGACTTCCAGGGAGTCTGTGGACGCCGTGTCTCCGTCCAAAGACAAGGAATCCACTCCACCAAAAGATCAAGATCAAACATCCATGGAGGACTCAAGCAGTTTAATGGAAACATGTTCCGATCAATCTGAAAGGCACCATCCGGACAACACAGCAGGAGATGAAGAATCAAATGTGAAACCAGAGATCATTTTGAGTGGAGGACAGGAAAACTGGAGGGAGACTCAGGCAGAGAGAGACAAATATCTAAAAGATGTACTTACAAGGGACGAAGAAAACTCCGGAAATGAAACACATTTTGACAAAGAGAGAGACATAGCAACACCTGGTGAGATTTGCGATCTTGCTGAAACAGATTCCAAACTAACATCAGAAAATGTTGACTGTGGTGATGTGGAGCCAAACACTCAATCACAGTCTAATCTCAGTGTGGGTGATGATGATTTTGAGTCCTGTGGACCACCAGAGCTCTGCAAATGCAACCAAAACAAGCTGGAGGCAGCAACGAATCACCCACAGGTCCAGCCAGAGAACCCATCAGAGGTGTACAATGATGATGGAGAGCATGTTGACACCAGAGCTTTGGACTATAACCACACAAAGTACATCTGGGTGAGAAGAGAGAGTGGCAGTAGCGAAACACAATTACCCGAACTCCCCATTTCTGAAGGGTCTGAAGAGACAATGACTAAGGGAGAGCAGGGAGATGGAAGCAGGAGAATAGCCACTGATATCCAACAAGGAGAGCAACTGCTTCAACGACTGCAACAGGTACAAATACGACAGGATGTATGCATATCAGAGAACCCCGATACCTCCCAGCAGATTGTCCAAGAGACACGGGGTGAGGAAAAGGGTGAGCGAGGGACTGAAGTAGATGATTTGAAAGAACAAAAAGAGAATCTGACAGGTGGGGATGAGAAGGAAGTGAGATCTCACACTTTTGAGGATAAGGAAGGAAAGAAGCAACAAAATGAAAAGAATGAATGCAAGATCTCTGAAACAAAATCAAGGATGTCATTGTCAACAATACCTGCAGAGCCAGAGCATCACATGATTGACAGAAAAGAGGCAGGTGATTCTGATGATGATCAAAGTGATAGCCAGGTACCAGCAAATTTGTCTACAATTGACTCCCATGAAACATCTTCCACCCAAATACCCTTTCCATCCACTCGCCACAGATTCTCAGCCACTGAAGCCACCATTGAGAGGCAGCTCCACGAGGTGGCTCAGGAGAGCCAGAATCTGCAGAGAGCCAGTGGTCTCTTCAACCTTGCCGATAATCCAGATGTGCTAGAGATTCCCTTTAAGACCAATATCTCGCTTGAGCCACTTGCCACCATGGTCAACCCAGGCCAGCGCAGTGATTGGCAGTTCTCCGAGCAAAAGATGCAGAAGGAGATAAGTCAGGACATTCAGAGAGAACTGGTGCTGGTCAACCAGGGAAAGATCCCAGGAGGCTACAGCAAAGGGGAGATCCGCCAATTAAAGGAGACAAAATTGCTGTTCGAGGCTTTCCAGCAGGATAATTCGGAGGGCCCAACAAGGCATCGTAAATCTGCTACCACACTGATGAAGGGTCACGTTTACCCATCAGTGCTGGAGCGCACACGAAGCCTTGAGATGTTTTCACTCAAAAGTCAGCCCATTTCCAGAACACATTCCCTCAGACTGTACAAATCTACCTTTGAGACGGAGAAAAGTCCTGACAGCTTAAGATCAAAAAGCCCAACTGGTGGTTCTCGAGACAAAACCCGTTTATTCCCCTACCCAAAACAAGACAAACACACACGCATGTACAAAAGCATGGACTCCATAAGCAATGACACATCAGTTGGGGAGACTGGGGACAAAACTAGGCAGCGAAAGACGACACAAGAATCCCCCATCCTCAGACAAAATCCCTTCTACAAGTTGCGACCAGCCATGGCTCTCCAACCTGAGGTAGAGAAGGATATCCGGGAAGCCAAAGAAAGAGAGGAGGAGCTTCGCAGACAGAGATGCACTCTGTACGGAGAGAATAGGCAGAACAGTGAAGACGGAGAAAAGTCACTGTTCACGGCAACACCTGCACCAGGTCAGTCTGCACAGTCTCTGCAATGAGTACCAGTGGTGTGATGCAGCTTAATACATTTATTCAGCAACCGTACTTGACAACACTTCTGGGGTAGTTGTACTTTTCTTTTCTTTTTTCAACTTTATATTTCTACTTTACTAGATTTCAAAAGTCACTCTATTTATTTGACAGATAAAGATACCTTCAGACAGAAATAATTTATATACGCAACCAGGTGATCAGCTAATAAAATATGACCCATTATTTGATATGAATAATGAATGTAACCTCTCAAAGGGTCATTACTGTGAATGACTTTTACCATTTGACAAAGGTTTCAATAATAAAAGTACTTTTGTATGCTTTTGTACCTTAGTGTAGTATCTTACAAATGCATAACTTTGACATTTGTAACGATATTTTGTGAAATCTAATTTGATTAATTAGCTAAGCATTAATAAGAATACTAAGAATACTTAAGTAGAAAGTATTAAAATATGTATGGATTATTTCGATCAGGTAGCTAGGATGCATCATACTTCTGTCTTGTAAGAGTCATTTAGGTCTCTATTCATGGCACATCTCAGCCTTCTGACACTCAGTCTGAGCACTTTAATGAATGCCTCTCTACATTAGCATCACATAGTGTTATCAAAGGAGTCTTATCGACAACTTAGTGTCAACCCTGTCACAGACGGTTAAGGGCACATCACTCTAGCAGCAGGCTGATCCGAGTCAGCAGACGCCAGCGGGCAGAATGACAACATTAAGGCTACTGTCTGCACTCCAGCTTGAGCCACGGGCAGTTCTGGGTTCCATTATAGTTTAATGTAAACACAGATGAATCCAGGCAGTCAGTCCAGATGTCTTCTTTTAAGTATGTACAGTTTGTGTGCATCTTTGTACTGCTGCTGTTGTTGCCTTTACGCTCAGCTGGAGAGCTGACAAAACAATGTAGCCAGCCAGGGGAGCGTGTCATTATGTAGCACCATGTTAGTATTTTCAGCCACAGCAACTGGATAATGATGTGTGGGTTGACTCAAGGTGAAGATGATGAAGCTACATGTGACAGCAATATAATATGTCTGCGGCTGGGCTAAACTGAGGGAAATGACTCATTCTTAAGGTCAAATAAGCTCCTGCGTGTTATCCAAAGCAGTCATGACACTTTACTGTATGAATGTACAACTGTACAACTGTACAACATCCTTCATTTCAGACATTAGTTGACAAAACTGGTTTCTCATTTCTCTTATCAGCTGTGGCTTATCAGCACATTGAGCTAACGTTATTTTAATTACGTGAAAAGATATTAATAAAGAGTCAGATGAAAATGCTGCCCAAAGCTACGCGTGCCAGGTAAAAATTCAGCATCCAAACACAGAAATAAAGCAACAACATTGTATTGCAATGTGCACCTAGTTAGTCCTTCTAATACAAGTTTGAGGAGGGAAAAAAAGGAATGCTGCATCCATGACATATCAGCAGAATGGGAAAAACAGGAAATACACACATTATTGAGTACATTGGTGAATTATTCTGAGTTGGTTAGCCTTGGTGCTAGCTGTATATAAACCAAATAACTTGTGTTTTTGTTGTGTTATGTACCAAAACTACATAGTGATAAAGGCAGCTGCCCCTGGAGGTGAAAAGCTTGTTAGCCAGATATGCTAACAGTTAGTGCTCACATTAGAGCTTACAAACAAAAGAGGGGAGGTGTAAAAAAATCCAGAAGTGATTAAACTTCTGAGCTAAATCAAATACCTTCATATCATCCTGCTCCTCTGCTCATCCTGTACTTCAGATGTCAGGCGACAGTCCAGGGGGAAACTGGAACGGGTGTGGCCGCCGCCCTCCAAGAAAGACGCTGCGAAATCAGAGCAGAGCCAGGTGATGCATCGGGTCTAATTATTAAAGAGCTTCTTACTAGTTTCCATTGCTTAGTCAGAGCTGTGCATGTGTTCTGTATACAACACTGTCAACAACATAGCATCAGATGTTACATTGTTACTGATTTGGGGAAATGCTACATTGTAATGTGCTGTTTTCAAATCTCTAGGAAATCACTGATGAATAGACAAAATGTAACGCTCAGACTGGAGCACAAATGGTTATGAAATTTGTTTCAGATTCAGAAGAAGTTACATAATCTCCCACTTTGAATCCTGCTCTTTACTTATCTCACAGCAGGAGCCAAAAGCTCACAGAGCAGGAGGACAGAAGGCTCCTCTGTGGCAACGCTGGGAGTCCGGCCTGGTCAACGGGCAGCCGCCAAAGGAAAACAACTGATATTGACCATCGTGATGACTTCAACACTTCAACTAGAGCACTGATTCATCTGCCATGCTAGACATGCACAATCCTAAGGTTAATCAATTCTAAGAAAAACCTTAAGGTAGTTTCACCGTAAATGCTTTCTCGTTCTTCTAACTCTGCTTTGTATCCATGTCAAATTGAATTTTTGATATATTAGTTTTATTCAGCGCATAAATAAAGCAAAAGTATCGCTTCAGTTGCATTCCCTCTATCCTTTCTATCTGTTGCTCTCACTCACTCACTCGGGCTGAACTGGATTTTCAGTTGAAGAGGAAGTCATAATATTTAAGACAGACACGCTGCCATTATCATTGACATGAAAACCAACCACCACTGATAACTGGTGTCTTTACAGAGGAGCTTGAGATTGTGGATGCGGATGTGTGGGAACACATTTCGTTTCGGGGTTTGTTTGTTTTTTTCAGTCTTAAGAAATGACATTGGCCAAAAGGATAACGACACACACAAAGCAATTTGCGGAACACTGCGTGGTGACAGTCAGCTACAATGTGGAAAACCCATTAAACATGAGAAGAGAGAACATTTGGCTAATCACCGCCCAGAGAAGCTCCGATCACCACAACAACAAACCACTGAGGACAAAAGCTTCGGCCAGGCAAGACCCACTTCAAGTCCTGCTGCCCTGTAACACGATGCCAAGGACGTTTCTGTAGCTGACATCGATGTGGGCTGGCCCAAGTATAGACCGTAGTGATACAAGTATCAAGAGGCAAAAGCTAAAGTGACACAGAGTACACGTCAATATCCAGCTGTAACAATGCTTTATCTTACGAAAGGACTGCTACTGCCTGCTGTGTTGTTTTTGTACATACATGCGTAATAACTGGCAGTAAATGATTTCATGGCTGGTGACTTTTATTCTAATTAAACATGCCCTGCAGCCATGTTTTAAAATGTATGTAAAGTTCTATAATGTGAATAATAATTATGGTCTGAAATAGATTTACAAAAAATGATTCTGTCCTTAAAATGTCATCTCTTCCCGCTCCCTCATTAGAAATTCCAGAATCTATAAATATGCAAATATTGTTTACTTCAGGAGTTTAACTGCTGACACAAGGTTTGTCTGACTCCACTAAAAAGTCAGTTCTCAGTCTGAGCACGCCGCAGGCTTCAAGTCTGTGCATCACACTCGTGCAAAGTTGAATATTGGGCCAGAAGTGGTTTCCTAACTATCTGTGGTGTCACAAATCACACTTGGAGGCCCGCCCCTTTAATTCAGATCCTTCTTCTTTCAGCAGACGACTGTAAAAACAGCCTTCTAGTGTCCAACTCTTGATCTGGGGGGGCTTCAGGAAAACTGAATGTTTTTTATGAGAATAAATTTTTTTTTTACAAAATCCACATGAAATACAGAGAGATTTATCTGGAAGTCTTGAAAGTCAGTCCGCGCTTGCTGAACCTGTTCGTCCTCGGTAAATGAAGCTACCAGAAAAACCTCCCTGGTTGACCCGCGATCACGTTTACTAGAGAGAGCTTGGTTTGTAATCCGACCAGACAGAGGCACACTGCTTAGCCCCATCTAAGTACCATCTGTTGGCCCCAGTGACTCTGCCAACAGAGGAAGGACTTTCGCTCTGCCCTTCCTGGCTCGGATATCCCCTTGTTAATTGGCTACACTTCTCACCAGCCCACGAACAGCAGGCGCGGCCGTGGCCTAGGTTTCAGCTGTGATGACACTGGAAGGTGGCTTCCCTGAAAATCCTCATTACAGATCCAAAATGCCAGATGTCCCTGAGATTAAAACTGCTGTAATAAAATTTCTCTCCAAGGTCAACGCAAAGTTTGTTTGAATCCATCCATCAAATCCATCACACTGCTGAATCCGAAACAGTCTGGCTGACTGGAACAGAAGGCTGCCGCCGACCATGTGAGCCTGAGCCATTAAAGCCAAACCGCTCTTTCACTTTTCTGTGTCCGGCCTGGATCAGCAGCACTGGGTAGCAGGAGAACATCTTCAACACCTCGCTGTATCCTGTTACCTGACACCAAAGAGACTTTTCCCCTCCAAGCTTCTCAGTCGTATTATTTAAAGCAAATTTAATTTAAATAATTGAACCATGGAGGTAAAACTAAACAATGCGTAACAGGAGTCTAGGTTCCATCCAAAAGCATATTAAAATGTTTTTCTCCTTTCTTCTGCTTTGAATCAATCTCATGACCCCTCAGGTTTGTGTTGAGGCTGTGCTATTATCACTACCCAGCAGAGGGCAGTATAGGCGTAAGAATAAAAACTGTGTCAACACTGCATCTCACCGCGTCTTTAGACATGATGCTGGACAATAAATTGCTTGTTCAGTCTGCAAGCATTCATTATGTTCCCATGCAATATATAGATATTGTCATTTAGGCTCTAAGGTACATTTGCAGGAAATGAATTTGTTCAGCAGCACACTGGAGCCAAGATCCTTTGTCCCAAACACGTAACATGACACCACTCTATCCAGACATACAGGTTTGTTCATATTCATGGCTGCTAATACCAAGAAGTCGCTTTATAGGAAGAGTAAACATATGCTGAGAAAGTACGGTAGTTAAGCAACCTTTGTAATTCATCCAGCGATGAGTCACTTCACAGAACTCGAGCCACCAGCAGCATTGACTATCAAATCCACGCAGGCCTACACTAAAATGAGGAGAAAAGTTGCTTAAGAGCACATCTGCGTCATTTTCTGCAACAGCCCGTGGGTGGTGATTTCTTCAGATGTTTGGCTAAAACTGAGTCATTCATGATGGCTGTCGCGTACAGAGCGCATGAGTCTGAACTGCTCTAAAAAAGCAACAATCGCTGCTCCGGTGAAAACACAAACAACACGTCGGTGAGAGGAATCTCGCCGTTGCGTTGAATCGGTCAGGATGAGGACTCTCTTTCTGACTGAGGAGGAGCACACGTGGACTTTTCCACCTATGAGGAGTACACAGTTATTCAGGGACATGTAACGTAACACGTATAACCCACAGTTTCCTCTTTTCATTGAGTCCAACTTTTGGCCGTCTTAAAATGGAACCTTTCAGTCAGAAAGCAGCTAAATAAGGTCAACCTTTGAGGGAGAAGTGAGAAACTGGGCTAACAGAGGTCTCACAGTACAGTGACAGGGGGCTAAATGAAGACAGTACTCTCCACTCAGTGCTATTATTGTACTCCGGCCTGCCCAGAGTTCACAAATACCAAGAGCTTTGTGAGTGGGTGCTGATGAGAGAGTAGAACAGCGACAGCTCTGACATCACCGCTCCTTCAGCGCCGGGAGATGGGGCTCGACTCGGCTCTGCACCAGCGGCAGCAACCGAACGCGATGGACAGATGATGGATGACTCATTCTTTCCACCCACACGACTTCCCATCGTCAGGAGCCATCATCAAGGCACTCGCACTGGGCTCCAAATTAAACCATTCCACATACTTCAAACATTACTAAAGTCTCACTCCAGTCTCAGCTTGGGTAGTATTACTTTGAAGCAATGGATAAATGGCTGAGACAGTTACCTTAAAGTATAATAACAGTTGAAGTAGTTAGCTTAAAATAAGCATTTGTAGCGGCTTGTGGATACATGGAATCAGCTAAATGTGATAGACACAGATTATCATTAAAAGAAATGGATAAATGGATGAAAGCAGAGGATTAATGCTTAATATTTATGATAAATGGTGGAAAAAGTAAATTAAATGGCTTATATTTCACTTATAGAAGCTAATAGTTAAATAATGAATGGTTTGGAAAAGGCTAAACAATTGGTGATTAAAATAGTTAAATATGTAAATAAATAACTGCAATAAGCCAAGCTGATTAATAAATATAGTTAGCTGAAAGGACCTGGCTGATAGTTAAAAGTAATGTATCAGTGGCTGAAATAATAAACTAAAAGCAGCTGATAAAAAAAAACATTAAAAGTAATAAAGGTAGAGGATTAAGGGGTTTTAAAAGGGTGCCTTAAAATAGACAGCTGTCACGGCTGATGGATAAACATAGTTAGCTAAAGGTAATGGGTAGAGGCTAATTGTAATACAATGAATAAAGGTGGATACAGTTTGCTAAGTACTGGATAAATAGCTGAAATAAGAAAAAGCATTGGACAAATGTTTGCAACGGTTCACTAACAAACGGATAAATGATCTCAACATCAACAGTCACCTCGCATACGACATAATTTAACAGTGGAGCTTTTATAGTGTATATAATTAAGAGTGTTTAACAGAATCCATTAGGATGACCGTGTGGAATATGCAGGGTGGTGTTTGGGGGGGGCACTAGGATACAGTACTTAAAGAAACACACCGCCCTACGTGTGTTTACACAAACTGTGCCTATTTCATCAGATTTTCTCATTCCACAGAGGAACATGCTCTGACTGTTTATCTTGCCCATGCCTCTTCTTGAATTACTGAAGTGAAATGAATGAATAAACAGTGGGTAGCGGGAGCGTGAGGTAAGGACCGAATAAACAGACCTCAGATGGCCTCTCTAAGTTGAGCTATTGTCCTCAGCAAACCCTTGCATTCACTTTCACACTCCGCCCCTCCTCCTCCTCTCGCCTCCCTCTCTTTCTTCTCGCACAATGAAAACTCAATTGTCTAATTCCATGATCGCACATTACAGCAGTCGACAGTAATATAAAGAAGTCGTGCATGATGAGATGATGAGTGTGTTTGCAACATGGCTCCTTTGTCTCCTTGCCTCGGGATTTGTATTTTCAAAGCTTCTTGGTTTCATTGTTGTCTTCTCTTACTTTCTGCAGAGAGCTTTCCTCTGGCTGTGCAGTATATGAGAGTGAGAGGATTCAGATCATACTGAGATTTGATTTCTTTCCTATTTATCTGTTCCTCAGAGCCTTATATAGGTGTAAAATACAGATTTTTTTTTGCACAATTTCTTTTAGAGAAGGGCTATTTTTAAAATGGATTTAGATTCGTTTCAACAACCCAATAATAAAATCCACTTATTCTGACCCCTGTGAGGACTTTGGTTTATGTGGGCACGCAGTGCATCAAAGAACTCAACATAACTAAACCTGCAGAGGGAAACGTGGATCAAATCAAACTGGAACGGGAATTCTCTGCAATTCTTGCCTCTCCGGAAAGAGATTTCATTAAGTATGGCAATAATGCGGGAAAATATGAAGTTGCTGCAGTTGTTTGGGGTGAGTGCTTGGACCAGGGTGGTCTGAGGTTAGAGGGATTTGAGCGCTCACTCTAGGAAAAATCTTTGAACCGAACAAGAGTCTGATCTTTTTTAAAGTTCCTTGCGTCCCTCGGCCGCTGGCTTCAAGCGTCAGGCGCGGTTCACTTTGGGTTAAGCTCCTTCAGCCAACTGTTCAAAGCCCTTTTTGCACGGTTTGCCTCTCTGGTGGCTGCCGCTGAACTTGCCTCCCATTCTATTTTAGGATTTAAAGGAATGACAGTATTCTCGCATGACTCTCAGAAAATCCTTTCACTCCGCAGTATGGAACACCGCTGGGATTAGGATGCGGCCTGCGTTACGTAAAAGTGAAGATCCTTAAACCAAAAAAGGAAGGCTCCCATGAGAGCGACAATAACCACTCTCAGGGCTCTTAGCGTCGTGGAGGCTGTGGTGGAAATTAGGTTTGTGACAAAAATGCTTGAAATTTCAAGAGGCGTTGTCGACGGAATGGCAGTCAGACACATACAAACTGTGGACAATGGAGAAGCCTGTGCGGCCTTCTCTGCCGTCTCAAAGTGAATGAAACCAGCACAACGAATGCTTCTGCTGTGAAACTCTGAAACAAATGAAAAGATTGACTTGTTGAACGGGACGAAGTATTTTTAACATCAGAGCGTATAGAAAGTTACATAAATATTAGAAAATACATCCAGCATGGTGCCGGGATTAACTTGAGACTTACTAAAGAATAAAAGGAAAAGTACACTCTGCAGTACACTGTGCTCCTTACTGTGGAAACTTTTAACCTTGCTTCGGGGGACTGGCCTAACCTCCAGATTGAGAGCATCAAGAGGCACCAGGTTGATTATAGTTATTACCTCTCTGTTATTATTATTATTTAGACATAAGTGCTTGTGCCACATCATAAGAAACTCCGTTTGACAATCAGGGCTGATTTACATGCTTCAATCATCTGTGTGCTGTGTTAACAACAATGTGTTCCATGTGGAGGAGATCCTGCGAGCTGAGGGGATTCCAGGAAACCTGACCGTAGTTGGTCAGAGCAGCAGGAGATGTTATGAAACATAAGACCTGCCTCACATAATAAATTCAGATTTTTTTTCTTTTTTTTCAAGACCACGGCAGCAGGATGTAGCGGATGAAAAACGACAGAGGCGACCTCGGTGAGGACGTCAAACACAAAGGAACAGAGCGGTTGTGCTGGTAAGAGTTATGTTCACAAAGTATGAGTTTCATCATGCAGGAGTTTCATCAAATGCCAGAGTGAGTTGTCTTAATCAATACATACACTTCTTGTAACAAACCACAGGGTTCGTTACGTAACTAACAACGTTAGCTTGTGGGTAAGTTTAAAAAAAAAAAAAAAAAAAGCATATTCAGTGGACTAGTAAAGTGCAGCGCAGGGAGGCAGATTTGTGACAGACATGAATGCAGACTGAAGCAGTCGCTGAAACGTGTCTCATGTCAGGTCGTCTGTGCAGCCAGCTTCAGTCTGATTCCTACAAACCTTTCCTGTTCTGAGGTTTAAAGGACAACTTCTTTACGTCTTACCATCAGTGCAAACTAGAATGTATGCAAAGCAGCCAGGCAAGGTTATGTTAGGACGATAGGCCAGCCTGTTATTGCATTAGTCTTTATTGTAATTACAGGACTAACCAGCGCCACACCTCAGCGCAGGAACAAAGATGCTGACATATAAATGAGGTTGTCTTGGCTGTTGTCCAGAGACAGCCCCAAACTTCAGCCGCACTCGTTCCCACCGCCGGTCAGGTCACAAACAGTGTCAGTCCTCAATATTGAATCAGGAGGTAAAAATAAGGCCTGTGGAACATCGGCCCGGGTTTATATTGCACCACACAACCAGCCTGTCGGGAATAAATGAAGCGTTGTGGAGGATGAAACTCACTGAGTGTCTCTGCTTGTTTTTGTGAATTCATTTTAATAAGGAAAAGAATGAATCTGTTGAATTTTGAGTTATAAAAAGTTGCGACGCCTTCTCTGTTTGCTGTTGTGTTGTGTTTAGCTGAGTCTGTCAGTCGGGGGGAAATGTCTAGCTGCAAGTTGTGTTGTAAGATATTTAAAAAAAAAAGAAAAAGTTAGAAGCAGAAAACATCCCATGTGATGTGCGAGTGGCACGCTGAGGGATTATCCACACAAAGAGCCCGGGCAGTGTGAGGAGACATAACCACATTGTTTCTAATGTTGCATGCCTACCGTGGATATAATCTGTGTGGCTCGGCTTAAAGCTCCACTACTATGCTGTGTAGTGCCATGGCAAAGTGGGGGGTGGGGGATGGGGGTGATTGAGGGACCCGAGAGATTATCAAACAAACAAAACATGACTCACGCCAGAAACAGCGTCAACATCTCTCCATATTCGCGCGTCAAGCAAAAACAAACAGCATCAACTGTCCCGACATGTGAAATGAGTATCGGGCGCTGCTGTGATGGCTGGCTGGCGATCAGCCACATCAAACCCGCTGCCAAGGCTGCCTCGGGTGAACCTGAGCGCTCAGGACACTGTGCCACTGTCATGCTGGAACGAACAAGGTGGAAACTGGGCCATCTATATCTGTGCTACCCTCTGATTATGAACAGATTATGCAACCGCAAAGCATGCTTTACATAACCAGCTATGGCCATGCACTCCTCCTCTATACACCCTTTGTTCCCAAATTGAATAATTGAATTGCACCCCTCCCTCCCTTCTATCTAAACAGACTGGCAGCCTGACACCTCATCAAACATGTACCTCTGACAACTTAACTCCACCTCACGCTGGGATTTATGCATCTGTTTGTTGTTATGGCTCGGAGTTTATTATGACAGCTTTGGAAAGCAGCGCCAGAACGAGACGGATGATGTGTTTACACGTAAAACGGCAGCTTCGGGTATGAGCGTTGTTTATTGAGTGTACACAGAGTTATCTTAAATGACCGAAAGCCGCTGATAACACTGTTCAGTTACAGTAAAATTTCAGTAAAGTGGACAAACAAGCGCTCTGTCTGAGAGAGACGTGTGCGTCTTGCCAAATCTTTTAAATCTCGGGTCAAACACTCCTTTGACCTTGTTTTCGTTGCTCTGGCTGTAGTCTCACGTCTTAGGGGCTGTATGAAAATGATCGCGGGGTCAGAGAAGTGGGAAGGTTTTGAAAAACAACATTACGGATGACTTTTGTTTTGATATTTGTGTTCAGCTCAGACCCTCACACAATTATCTTCACACAGAAACATGTACGTTTCAATTTTTTTCCTTTTTGCTAATCAAATTCGCTCTTTCTCTGCTCACTTATTGGCATATCGACGCTGGCTGTCAGCCGGAGCGTGCTGCGGCTGCTCTGAATTCTCGGTCAGCGGGAAGAAAACAAAACAAACTTATCATCATTATGCCACATGGCTCTTTGCTCACTTCAGGAGACAGCTCGACCCCGACTCTGTGTCAGTTACTGTGACCGATCTGCAAAGACATTTGGTTACAGAGAAGAAACCCTCCAGTTACTTTAGCTCTGCTTGATTACAAATGAAAATAGAGCCTTTTTAATTAAATGTTGTCAGTGTTGTCACTCTGGCTGCAGTTGTGTTATTTTCGTTAATCCCCCCCACATTCTCCGGAGACACGTCCCCTCTAATATATGTAATTTGTTTTATGAGCATTTCATAAGCCACCCCCCACCGCCACCCCTCCCCAAGTGATCAAAAGTGGTTGCTTTGGAAACAGCGTGACGTATTTCAGAGCCCAGGAATAGAAGCATGAGGAGGAAAGCGGGTCTGAGGCTCTTGGCTTCAGCCTCACAATCGGTCTGAGTGCCTTTCCAAATATTTCCCTCTAATGTGCGTCGGGGGCCGGCGATCAAATGATGCTGAAATTTTAGTCTGATTACAGAGCACGCAGCGGGGTCTGTGTTGACACAGTGTCGGAGAGGTTACCTGCTTGTGGTTTCCCCCCGGATACAGAAAACATCACCTGATGTGGTTTGGAGCTGACTGAGGTCACGGCTGATGTGGTGAGCCGAGTATCGGCTGAAACATTTGATAGGGGAGCGGATATAAACGGCCGCACTGACAACAAAATATCAATAAACATATACCCGCATGCGCGCACGCACACACGCACGCGCTCTGCTTGTTATGAAACAGCCCCCCCAAGTCAAACAAACTGAGTCATAGCCTATTTATAGCCACCGCAATACATCCCTCATGTGCATGAGCCTTGGATAGAGGCTCGACTGTGTCTGTGGTATAGACAAGCTGTTACATAAATGTGTTTCTGCATACATGTCTCCAGGGAGCGGTGATTCAGAACAGGGGCACAGCTCGCCTGTTAGCTGCATTTTTCTTAGTCACCAGCCAAAAAATAAAATCATTACCAAGAAAGCTAAATTTAGCTGCACATCACATGCTTGAGCTCATACTTTTACACGTATGTCTATATTTCTGTATGCAAGTCAATGTGGGAGCAGAGCTGAGCAGATTCGGGCAAAAGAAAGAATTAATAATAAAGAATGAATTAAACGTTTATTACTTTAGATAATACGCTTCTTTGTTTTCTTGCCTGGAGTTAAATGAGAAGATCGACACCCACCTCATGTCTGTATGATAAGATGAAGTGATGGCCAGTTAGCTTAGCTTAGCATAAAAAATGGAAATAGAGGGAAACAGCTAGCTTAGCCTTGTGCAAAAGCCCCTAAACCTAGAGCTCATGTGTTATTGCATTCATTCATGTTAGTTTAAAAATGGTTAGCTATGCTACGTTAGCTCGTTGTTGTTTTTTTTCCAAATCGTTTTTTAAAAATGCACCACATGGCATTTTCTGCCACTATGGGCCCTCTCAGTGAAAACCATTACAAAAGGTAGAGTTGGTAGCAGTCTGCTACTACCAATTAGGATTCTTTCAGTGTTCGTTGTTCAGGTTTGACCCAGGAGCTGAATTATCTTTAGTTTCCTCCTCTCCGAAACAAACTGACCAGACGATTTGAATGAAAACGCTAAATGACGCTGCTTCATGTTAGAAATCGGTGTTTCCCCGACACTGTTCAGCAAACACAAGATGTTCAGAAGGGACTGTGATGTGTTGTTTCTCTAAAAACGTAAGATTCTGACTAAAATCCCTCCCCTGTTTAAAATATAAAGGTTAAAACAATCAATAAAAGTATAAAAGTGTATCACAAAAAAACTGCTCAAAGCTTAAAATGACTCCAGGTTTGAAAAATGTTATTAACAGTTATAGGCATAAACAATAAACAATAGGCGTCATGCAGAAATATTATACCTTCATGGGCAACGCTTTGGGTATTTTCACTGTTGCAGTTGCAGGTTGAAGTGACACAACATATGTCACAAGAGCAGCGTGAGTGGAATGCAATGTGATGGCGTGAATGTAGAAAGAGATGGTGCGGGGCCAAGATAAAAGGGAAGAAGAGGGTGGGGAAGCAGTGAGGCAAAACTGGATCTGATGTGATAAACGTGTGCAGCGGTCACCAAACAGATGGGTTAACTCTGAGATTCAGTGAGAATCTGCTAATATCTCCCTCACGGCGCGGACGGCAGCTCCCTTTATCTTTCATAACGCCGGCTGACTCGCGCTGAATGCTATCACATTAGATAACGTTATACAGCGGGTGAAACGAGGCCAAGCTGGCATGCACTCTGATGACACCGTGTTGGTGCAGAGCACTTCCGCAGCGCACAGAGGGATTTTCTCCCGAGCCATAATGAAGCGAACACGAACAAAGGATTTTCTTAAACGACATCGGACTGCAAAGAAAGCTCAGAGGCAGGAAGGGGTTGTGCGGACGCTGCAGCGGGAGCACAGAGGGGGATAACAGAGGAATATAATAACATGAGAACTGGAGAAGGGGAGGGGAGGGGGTGTTGAGCCGACAGGTGACTGTATCTTCAGTATGTGACCTTCTTCCTGAGAAGAGCAAAGTGTGTCAGCAGAGTGATGGCCCCCTCCCTCCCCCGTCCTCCTCTCCGGACTTCCCCTGTGGTCCGGGTTCAGAGTGTATTTTTAACTCGCCCCCCACCCCTTCACCTCCTGCAGGGCGCTTTACGTAACGTGCCTTTGCCCGTCAACTTTGACTAACAGCTCCCAGCTCATCTGTCTGACTCCCAGTGGCTGTTTTTCTAAAGCCGGTCAGCTGATGTAAACAGTCTTGCTGCGAGTCTTGTCTGTGCCACCCACTTGGCAAGAACAGGGCACAGATATTTATATCCACCCCTGCTGCCCACCGCTGCTCCACACAGAATCCACCCCAGAGCGGGTGAATTATGACGAAAGTCGGGATGCAAAAATGATACCGTGTGAGGCGGCAAAATATCCTCCTGAACGCATCTCACAAGTGTTCATGTTGTGTTTACTGCCAGGCCTGTCGAGCTCTCCTCTGGGAGACTTCTACAATAGTTCTGCAAGCATTATTAAAAGACATTCCCAGCACCCAACAGAAACAATCCCGCCCAGAGGTAATGTACATTTGTTTTGATTTCCTAATAATAATTACAGAGGAAGTTTCCTGGAACGGGCCGCATAATTTAATTCTGTTTATAAAGAAAATACAGTTAAGACAAGGTTCTGAGAAGGTTGTTTAACTTTATAAGCAGTTGAGCCTTTAAAGGTATTATTGCTTAAATCTCAGACGGTCCACAAACTCTAAATAATTGTGAAAAATGCTAATCGTGGTCTTACAGAGCTTGCAGAGGTTACAGAGTGGTGACTTTTGCTCACGAGAATGTTTTGTTTCGTCAGACCAAACATCCACGCTCAAAGATATTCAGTCACACCTGCAGAAACATGGCAAACCACCACGTCCGAGTGGGGGACAGGCTCATTTTTGGCAAGTTTGCTTTAAAAATGATGAAAATCATTAAGTGATGCAGCTGTGGCTTTCCTGTCAACCGACAAATCATTTCACCTGTACGGTTTGTAACTACTGGAAACTAATTTGGCTTGGTGTTTGTTAAATTGTATTTAATCAGCTAACCTGACACGTGCTGAAGGCTTATGCTAGCAGTGCGACTATTAGCTCATTTTTCACTGATGGACTGTAAATGGAGATGGATGACGTGAAAGTCAAGCCGTAACATCTGGATCGCCCCCTGGTGGCTGACTGCGGTATAAGTCATAAACCCCGCCCCCTAAACGTTAGCGCACATGACACTGGTACACGTCAAATCGCTTTATGCTAAACATAGTCCATTTCATCTCTGTTCACTTGTCTCATAACTTCTGCTTTAATGAGCATGTAAAAGCGGGTGTGACATCATGACGGACGATTGCACTTGGGTGTATGGGCGGGACATAAATGCCACGGCTTCATGATGTCATCAGCTCAAAAAGGCAGCAGCCATCTTTGAAATTTTGAGAACAAGTCCCTAATTTCATGAGAAGCCGGTTACAGATGGTGGACTTAATCCTGGTCAGGTTCACCTTGAGCAGGCAGCCGCATTATCTGTCACATTAATAACATTTGAACTGTTTCCTTCCTTCTGATGATATATCACTTCCTTGTATTTGACCAATAGGCTTGCGCACTCAGAGAACTCATTTATGTAACACTTCATATAGATGCGTACGCTACTGCTGATCCTATCCCTGATGGAGACCTAAGCCAGCTGCAGTCCTTTGGCTCTTTCACACACATATTGCCATGTGAAATAAAAGTATTTATATCTTGCACAAACCCGACAGCTTGGCTTTGATTATTTTTAAAGGACACCTGCCTTTTGCATTTTTGATTTAGCCCATATTCGACCCATGCAATGCTGCAGCACCTGGATGTGATGTCCCCAAGGTCCCGGCCCTGCTTCTACTCCTGTTTAGATCTGGTGCAGTCCAAGTGTTATCTATTATAAAGAAAAATGCCATTTCATGCTAAGCTCACCTTCACAATTTCAGACACTGTGTTACAGTTTTTTTAGTGTTGCAGGGTTTCAGGATGAGGACAAGCCAGTGTCTGAGACCCATTAGCGCAGCCGGCGCTACTTTAATCTAATTTCTGTATAAAAGCTTTAGAAGAAATCTTTTGGAAATTTGTGGAATTAAGACAAACCTATGAAAATAAATCTTTAACTCCGTTTACACGAACCGAATAAACTTCAGTGCTTATGTAAATGTTAGATTTTAGCTAATTTATTGTGTGTATACAGTCTGGCGTTAAAGTTTCAGGCTGTCAGCGTGACTAAAAGTCCTCCGGTAAATATTTGCAAGCTCCCACTGAGACATGAGATGTTTTTCAGTTGAGACACCCTGCCCTGTTTACGGGGCTGTGTGCCCTCCTTTCCCTGCAGGTCATAGCTACAAGGTGAGCTGTTCCATAACAGGGTCTGCTAGAATGTCAAGAATTCAGCTTGAACTTGCTGAACCCCTGCGGTTCCTCCTGTCTTTATGTTGTTTTCCTGCGAAGTCAGTTGACTGCAACACGGCCCTGGCCGACTTGCTCATGCTAGTATTAGGTAATGCACCGTGAGGAAATGCAAGAACAACAAGTGGTGCTGAAGACTTTGCGCTCCCTTTGCAGCATCTGCTTTATCTGAATTTATGTCTCCACGCAAACAGCAGGAAGCAGAAGTCGCTCACTGATGATGTCCTGTGCTAAGACCTCTCTGACATGCTTTTTTTTTTATTTCTAAAGAAGCCTGAGGCAAAACCCACTTTCCCAAGTAGATGTGTCACACACATATTTCAAAAGCTAAACTGATGTATGGTGCAACTCACTTCTGGTTTCGTTGAACCTTCTGGCCTTTTGTTTTCCTTACTATTCCCATTAGAGGTAACGAATCATTTTAAGTTAAATAACTCTTCCATCTTTCATTTGATTTGACTCACAAAGGCTTAAGATATTCTCAATAATAGGACATGAATTTGTGGTCAAATTGTAAGGGCAGAGTAATTTCAGTTATTCATAGTTTTATAATATCCAGGATTTGACTCTCTCACCTTCGATGATTGCCTTTTTAATACAAACAGATCTCCTGGCATTCTGCATTATGAGACCCGCAGGTGCCATTGGCTTACAAGTCGAACACTTTACTAATGTAATTTTCCAATTTATCATCTCATGAGTGCGCCTGAAGGCAGTGGCCTGGCTGGCAGCTTGGCCTCCTCTATTAAATACAACTATCAGCGCGCCGTTTGTTGGCTGGCGACCCATTTTATTAAGACAGGAAGTTCATACAGCCCGAGTGACACATCACTGCACACAGTTTAAGCAGCTTTCATGCACAGTGTGATGTTGTGGTTGTGGAGGATGGACAGTACATGCAGTTAATGGAGAATCTGATGCAGCCGGGTGTTAATCTCTGTCCTCCTCTGCACTCTGTGACATTGCTAAGCTGCTATCAGTTGCACTCTGTTGTTAGCCGCCAACCAGGACGCCTTTCAGGATCAGATAAGTGTCAGTGAATTTTGCATTGGCCGGACACACACGCACAGCACTGCTATATTCTCATCTTTTGTGCGCAAACAAAAAATGACCTAAAAATAAGAATTAATGTTTGTTCAAAAGAAAAATGTAACAGTTGGTAAAATTCACTTAGGACACTGACCCCACCCTTGTGTCAAGGTAAATAATAAACCACGGCAGCTACCAGTTAGCTTAGCTTAGCATCAAGACAGGAAATAGGCTAAAACAGCTAGCTTGGCCACTTTCACCTTGTTTGGATTAAACAAAGAAGATATGCCGTGTTAATCAGTGAGCCTCAGAGGAGGAGGTGGAGTTTGTTCCCTTAGGACAGAGCCGCGCTAGCTGTTTCCCCCTGTTTCCAATCTTTGTGCTAAGCTAAGCTGACCGACTGCTATAGCGATAACTCCATATTTATCCCTTAACAACAAAGTGATCAATCTTCTCACCGAGTATCTGCAAAAAAAATTAGCTCCAATATTTTCTGCTTATTTTTTCATTTTCATTAGTATTTCATAAGCTGAAATGTCATTAGACTGTGTCTACATAATGCTAATGACATTTCAGCCTCGTGTCGCTGGTATTGCTGTAAACACATTACAAGTTGTATAATTTAACCAAAGCCAGAGAGCGTGTTTTCTATGATGCAACATTCATGTGGAAAATTCCACATTAACTGAGTCTTGTTTGTTGTTTGCTATTGTACGGTGACTGTGCAGGCACTGCCTTCTGCCTCTATCAGAAACCAAAGGTAGCCAAGCAGTGAGGGGCAAGGGGCTTGCACTGTATCGCTCTGTCAACTTAAGCATGTTTGCTCGGGGGGTTTACATATGAGATATGATGCAGTGCATGCAGTTCATTGTCTCCGGTGAGCACACAAACGCACGAGTGCTCACTGTAAAAACAGAGGTGACTTGAGGTTTTAGGCCGAAGCCCCCGCGCTGCTTTCACACTCTGCACGTGGCGCTACGGGTGTCGCACTTCCCTTCATGCGAGTGTTGGTGCCTTTGCAGGCCGTCAAACAAACACGCACGCACAGCGTTGGTGTTATCTCCCTAACTGAAAGACCAATCACACACTGGAGTGACAATGAGTCAGATGTTGCGTAATGCATGCCACACTACTCAGATAAAGATTTGAACCCTTGACATCTTCAGGTGCTCAAAACCAGCAGAACTATCTGTCATTCAGGTTGTGAATTACTCCTCATTATGTGTAATTGTGTGCTGTCAGCAGTACGTGTCTGTATCTAATACATTACACAATTTGGCAGTGTTTGAGACTGAAGCAACTATGTGGCTTCGCTCAATCTTTAGGTTACCTTGAACGCACTATTTTGCTAATAACTTCCTAGAAAGGCATTGACATCACTGTAAATTCTTTAGGGGGCTTCCTGGAAATGAGTCGGTATGGTAATATGGATCTATAGGGACAAGGAGACAGTGTTTGTTGGAGACAAATCTCATCTCATTCTTCCAAATGCTTGAATTCCTTTAAACCAGCTTGACCGGACTGACCTAGTTAGGGGGCCACGGGGAAAACATGTTCACCTCCTCCCGTCTTCCCCCACCTACAGCCCTCTATGAAACGCATATGCACCCTGCCACCTCCGACTTCCCACCAAGTCCTGTGCAGCAAACAATCCAGCGCTGCCGTAATTTGACTTACTTTCATTAAACACGACTTTACTGTGAACGTGAGCAAAAATAACGCAGCTCGAATGATTCGGTGTTAACTCGGGACGGGGGACTTTGTTTGATGTAGTGGTTCAAATTCTCCAACAAATTTGCAATTAGTCAAAGTACCAAAAAGCATTTCACTAAGAGGTCATAGCTGTGCTGTTTGGGATCTTAACCCTTGTGTTTTGGTTGACGTTTTCTGTCTTCCTCATGTGTTTTTTGCAGTCCCGCAGATTCCACTGCCACATGGTTGAAAATAATACATAATATATATATGTTTGAATCATGATAAGGGCTATGCATGAGCAAATGAATATGAATTGAGAAGTCATTTTCTGTATGTGACATGTACATAGTGTTATCTTACTTAGTTTGAGATATGATTAAGGTCAGTTAGGGCCCAAACAGTCGGACCTGAATAAGACAGTAAAACAGGAATGTGAATAGACTAATTAGTCATTTAGGAGGAGTTGTGCAGGAGCCATCAGCTGCAGATACAGAGCATCCACTGTGTTGAATGAATACTTTCTGAGACCCCAACGGGACAGAGGTACAGAGGTAACAGAGGTAAATCATCATTTAATGGATCAGTTCACAGCAGTATGAAGCTGACAGAGGAATGATCTGGTGTGTTGTTATAGCTGGTAGAGAGGAACCAGGGTCACAGGGACTCTAGCATATTACATGAAGCGCTGTAATAGCAGTCCACTGTGATTTATATAGTATAGTTATATAGTTGTCTCGCAGGACTGACTCACAGCAACTGCCTCTTTACACCACGGAGAGAGAGAGAGAGGCGCAACATTACCTAATTGTTATGAGAAGATTATCCTGTCAGAGGGGGGCGGGGCGAGGGAGGTTAGATGATGACGATGATGGTGGTGGTGATGATGATGATGCCTCAACTGCTATGTTATGTGGAAGCCGAT
This sequence comes from Datnioides undecimradiatus, assembly GCA_008933995.1. Taxonomy (NCBI): domain Eukaryota; kingdom Metazoa; phylum Chordata; class Actinopteri; order Lobotiformes; family Datnioididae; genus Datnioides; species Datnioides undecimradiatus. The sequence goes on from WARS01000048.1 coordinate 3,930,616, forward strand.
AGGAGCTTTCCCTTGGTTGGCAGAGAGAGAGAGAGAGAGAGAGAGAGAGAGAGAGAGGGAGGGGGGTGGGGGTGGTTGTCACAGAGGGAGGCGGGATCAGAAACACACACACACAAAAAGAGCCCCGCTGGTTCAAGTGAGGATAGGGACCGTCCTGAGCTGAACTCAACGTTACAAATAGGAGCTGCGGTATTCCAAGTGGAGCAGAGTGGAGGTGCGCCACACCGATGATAATATTAAGTAACAGCGCGGAGCGGATCTGCAGCGTTAAACCACAGAGGGAGACAGAGAAAAGCGCTTCTTCCTGAACCGGACGGAGAGGCGTTTGGAGGAGCGGAGGACCGGAGCGCACCGGCCGAGACAACACATCCTTCGTCAGAGGTAGTTTCCGGTTTTGTTTTTTAGAAATACATCTCAATATTTGCTTTTTGTTTTCAACAGGACACTTTGGTATGATTCCGCTGAATAAAAACAACAACACGAGAGATGGAGCGTTAGAAAATAAATAAAGCGCACAATCTCTAAATACTTCCCAGATGGACTTTATAGCCTATATTCGAGTTGCATTGAGGAGTTAACATTGCCTATAGATACACTGCTTAAATACAGATATTTGAGCAAATTTAATAGATTTCAGACCAACATTCAATAGTAATTTCAAGCTGACGTGAGAAAAAGTTTCAGCATTGTCATTTGTTGTTGTTGTTGCTGTATTATTTTACTCGCTCTTGTTATTTTACTGCGGGCCGACTACAGCAGCAACACAATATTTACTTTTAGTATAATTAAACTATACAACTTATTAAAGGGGAAAACCCTGAAATTGTCTGTGAACGTAAACGTAAGTGTGAAACGGCGATGATGCTGCTGAGTGGACAGAGGAACAGCTGAGCCAGGTCAGCTCAGATATTTAAAAGCAGACAGGAGATCAGCGTGTCCCTGTCAGACATGTGGGTCAGCGCTGATGAGGCAAGTACAACATTCAGACCGGAAACGGACCACGAAGGACTTAAACGGCCTTGATAAAGATGACAGATATGAGGAGGCGCGATAAACGCACAAAACACGAACCCGTGAGATGTTTGTTTGGATCCTAACAACAAATGTAGGTTATGATCTGCACAGGTTAATGTGCTGTGATCGGGGTTTATTTCACCCTGCACTTAAATCGGCTGCAGAATGCTTACAGTGATGCCAGTGGTCTGTAAGAACTGGCTGTTTTTGTGTTTGCAACACGCATTGTCCCATATTGAATGCGTAATGAGGCTTGCAAGGTTATGGTACAAGTCGCTCCCGTTTTATTGGAGAGATGTAATGGGGTTACATAATATTGTGTTGTAATGGCTCTTGCATAACCACTAAATCCCCTTTCTCCTTCCGTCGCTTTGATCACTAGGTGGCACTGTTGCTGCGTCGTCAGAGTCCCGCGAGCACTCAGCACCACACAGCGGTCCTCTCCACTCGTAGCAGGGAAAGAGCAAAGACTTGCCATGTTTGAGGAGGAGTCCCAGCAGCTGAGGGGGCAGCAGGATGTGGCTGTGCTGCAGGCTCTGGAGTCACCTGCACCTGTGACTCCAGGTGGAGGAGGAGGAGCTGGAGCGGGGCCCATGTCCTTCACAGATGAAGCAGTGTCCATCCTGACCTCCAGCAGCCTGTTGGCACGCTCCCTACTCGGTCGCACCTCTGCCGTCAAACGCAAAGAGAGTCCTTCTTCCAGCATCCGACGCAAGCGCGAGTTCATCCCTGTTGACAAAAAGGATGAGGGCTACTGGGACAAGAGGAGGAAGAACAACGAGGCAGCAAAGCGGTCGCGAGAGAAGCGGCGCATTAACGACATGGTCCTGGAGAGCCGCGTTCTGGCTCTGCTTGAGGAAAACGCTCGTCTCAGGGCCGAGCTGTTGGCTCTGAAGTTCCGCTTTGGTCTGGTCAAAGACCCCTCCAACGCCCCGATCTTGCCCCTCACTACAGCTCCACAACACACCTCTCAAACCATGACTCCTCACTATTACCTCCCCAGTTCCTCATCCTCACAGACCAACAACCAGGCAGCCCAGTTGAGCACCAGGACCTCCAGGGATGCTGGCAACATGTCAGAGGACTCGGGGTTTTCTACGCCGGGTGGGTCCAGCGTGGGCAGTCCGATCTTTTTTGAAGACCGGCTGAGCGACCATGGGAAACTGTCACCTCACAGAGCAGAGGAGCTGGGCTACGACCTCCACCACTCCCCTGTTGATGTCCTCCACCCTGCGGGACTAACTGTGGGGAAGTTGGACCAAGCCGAAGCGATGAAAAACCTTCCTCACAAGCTGCGTTTCAAGACGCCTGGCAGTGGGGACATGGCTGAGGGCGTAGGGGAGGGCAGCAGTGCCAGACGCAGCCCCGCGTTGTCCACAGCAGGACGGGAAGGTCCAAGAGAGGCCCCTAAAGGACTAAGCGGAGGTGAAGCAGCAGCAGGGCACTGCACAGGCCCCTGGTTCCAGCAGCTGGAGGGGGAAGAAGGCCGGAGGGGGAGACAGTCCCCTCAGTACAACGCCTCAGCTACTGGCTGCAGCCTTCAGCCTCTATCCACGCAGGGACAAAGCGAGGGCCAGTACAAGCACGAGAACACACACCTGAAGTCTCAGCTCAACTCTCTGAGTGAGGAGGTGGCTCAGCTGAAGAAGCTTTTCACAGAGCAGCTCATGGCCAAAGTCAACTGAGGAGCCGAGCTATGAGTCAGTCTGCTAGTGTCTAGACTTTCATGGACAACGTTTGGCTGCAAGTGAGCCTGGAAATTCAGCGCAAAAAACAGGAGTGAAAAGAACGTCTAACAAACGTCAATAACAATGTGTTTTTTATTTCAAATACTGTATAATATTGTAATATATGTCTATAAACATTCATCTCATAACACGCTGTTTAAAAACAACTTAATCTCAGCCTCGATCAGTGTTGCTCAGACAGGGAGTCTTATCTGTTTAGTGTTAAGTGTAGAATAGTTTCTTTGCTCCATACACTGTGACAACAAAAAGAAAAACGTACAACATTAAATCGTTTATGTCTCACCTCACATTGTTAGGACACAGGTTTCAGTGGTACTGATGCAAGCAGGTTTGGTGATGCACCAAAAAGGAGGAAGCGTTTGCAGCTTTGTAACCGCACAAGTTTCCCACCGCTGAGCCAGGTGCGTAAACACAAGCGGAGACGGACAGTAAACACGCCACTGGCCGTGCAAACCCTCCAAGCGGTCTTGAAGGCTGAAAGGAGGGTCTGTCCCGAGGCGGCGTTCGCACACGAAACATTTGCGAGCCTCGTTTATCACCTCATGCAACGCGTCACACGAGCGGCGGTCGGCTGTAACGTGTACTTTGCGTTTCACGTCTCACCTCAGTCTCTGTCCACGTCCTGCTCAAATCCATTTTACTGCTGTGATGTTATCTGTACTGAGGTGGTGACGGAACTTCATGTCTGCTGTCTTTCTGTACACTTTCATATTCAATAATAAATAAAACTCATTTGAGAGATTCCGCATCATGGTGGGTGTGTTGATCATTACTAAAGGAGAGCTCAAAGGGTTTGGGAGCTCTCTAACGTTTGAGAAAAGAAACCTGATGATGTCACACTGATGTCATCTGGGTTATACAGGCTTGAGACTTAAATTGTAAGATTAATCCACTGTATAAACTTTAGTTGCTGATTGAAAGGTGACAGTGGGGATCTAAAGAAAGGTGCCACTGAGCATAACTGCATTATCATATTGCATTGCAACTGTATAATGGCAAGTGTAGTTTTTTGTAGCCTGATCCCCATCAGAGAGTTAGATGAATCAGGATATTTTGGCCCGTGCTGCTTCGATTTTGGTGGAACAATGCTAAATCACCGCCACTGAGCCACTGAGCCACTGAGCCCCTGCAGACAACACCAACGCCATGATAAACTGTTCTATCACACGTTATTAGAAATCGCACACAGACAATAAAACTAAACATCGAAAGCAAACACACAAAGAGCCTGGAGCCTGGATATAATTTCCCTTAATAACAGATAATGAGAGAATGAGTGAAGGAGAACAAGGGACGGGTAAGGCTTGGCTGACAAGTGCTGACAAATGCAGGCGGTGAGGAGAGGAGTTGTGCACTTGGCAGGTTTGTCTCCCACAGTCCCTGCATGCGGCAAGACAGTCTGACAGCCAGACAGAGACAGAGACAGAGACAGTGGGTGTGTCTGCTATTACTCAACAGTTCTATTAGAAGCCTTCAACACGGGGGCTTTAATTAAAAGGGGAATTCCTGTCAGTGAAAAATGGACAGTGTTGATTCACATTCAGTAAAGATGCTCCTGCCTCTTCTCTAACGTGTCTGCAGTCATTACATATATACGGAGCAACTGCGCAGGAATTTCAATACAGTTTACGAATCATCTCAAAATCTGCCCCTGCTGACTCCCCGTCCGCAAGCTGGGAATTATTAAAAATCCTGCTACTTTGGAGTCAGCAGGGGGCAGCAGAGACAGCGCCTTCAGCAACACTGTGTAGCCCCAGAGGTCTGTGTTTTACCATCCACCACTAAGATACAAACCATGCTATGGATCACTGCAATTTAATATTGTTCCTGCAGGTTAGTAAGTTAGTTGGTATGGAGATGAGTTATGGTTAAATTCAGCGACTCTGTGTGTGTGTGTATATATATATATATATATTTTTAAATGCATATGTAAGCAGATGCAGAACATCTTAATATATAAAAAGGTCAATTGGATTTTGAGGAAATAAATATATAAATATTGCAATATGTCTCAGTCTTTCAGGTCAATGAAATCCTGCAAAAATGTATTCAGATGTCCTTTCCTTATATTTATTACTACAGAAATGATGTTCTCGCCTGCTTATAAAAGCTTTCCATTCTGGCTTTTACTATATCTGTTGGTGGTTAGATTACATGCTACCCAAATTTAGAAATGTAAACACTTCTTTTGGCTAAGTTTGATCCCAAGAATTATTTTACGGATACTAAAAACAACGTTTTATATATTTAAATATAGATAGCCCATGAATAAACTGGTCACTCCTGTGGTGAAATTCAAAGGTAATAACGTGGAGGTGAGGAGAGTAAAGAAGAGAGTAGAATTGAATGAATCCACTGCAACATGCTGCCGTCCTCACTCACATCCATGCATCCATTAAAAAAACCTGCAAACCCCACAACCCCCTCTTCCCCCCCACATTCTGTTCCCCCCTTTTTTTTTCAGCGAAAGGATAAAGCCTGTTGCTAGGCAGGCAGTGCGACAGTTGCCATGGGAACGCTTGCAGACATGGCTGGAAGGGGGGGGGGGAATGTTGGGCAGGGTGGGGATAAGGATGGGGTGCAAAAAGAGAGGGAGTGATGCGGAGACAGAGAGAGTGCACGTATGTGTGTGTGTGTGTGTGTGTGTGTTTTTATGAGGGGGAGGGGGATTCAAGTTCACGGCCAATGCCTCTGCTCTCTCAGTGCTGTTTGTCTCCTCCAGCTAAAGAAGGAAACAAAGGAGGTGCAAAGGAATGGTGATTCATATTTACTATTAATCCAAGGCACAACATTCGGGGTTACCCCCTGATAGCGCAGTGTCACATGATGTGGGTGTGTAGTGGGCGCTGAACATAATAAAAGATGGCTGTGGCAACTTCACAACTGCGGACTAATTTATCAATACAAGAAACAATAACCCAGGACACGACATCAAAAACTGGCACCAAGCCGTCACTTTGCATAATTGAGACAGACAGCTATTGAGCGCATTCAACAAAGCAGAACACATGGAACAAGCAATTACGGCAGTATCAAAGGTGAAAAGTCCTTGGGATCCTTGGAGGACACCAAACAATCCAATTATAGCGAATAATCACAGCATATTAATGCAATTGTAAGCGGCGAACGCACAAATGTTGCAGTGACACGGTGAAATGTGGAGCGGGCCTGACAAATCAATCAGGGGCACGGGCTTTCTGAACACACGCTGCCACTCTTACACACACACACACACACACACACACACCCTTTCAGTCCCATGCATGAGATAAAGATAAAAGGAGATAATGAACACATCCGCAGCAGACAGTCAGCCTTTAAGACATCCATTCAGACCCGACCCACCCCCTTCCCCAGTTTAAATCACTCTGTAGATAATGCACTGTACCGCATATTTACTGAGACACTGAGCAGACCTCTACCATCCCTGTGTCTGGAGCAGGATGGAGGAAGATGGATATCAGACATGTGGACTTGCTTCTGTGACAAACTGCATAGTTGTCCATATTAAAAATCACTATGCATAGGTTGAATGCTGATTTCCAACCCTGCAACCAAATGGGAGCTGCCCCCAAAAGATTCAAAATGTGCTCCGAGCACATACACTCTGTGACACAGTCCCCTACATACCAGTGTGATCGATACTCATTCAACTGTTTGAGCTGATTCAAATGCCAGTTCTTCAATTACCCGAAGGCCTGCGTTAAATCAGACGAGTGACATTAACAAAATAGTTGGACTTCCCCTGCTCTTTGTGCGAGCAGCTTCCACGCTCCGCGCCTGCCAGCATGACACACGTTCCTGCGCGTGATGGAGATGAATCAAAACACAATGTGCTTCAATTGCTCAATACGGTCGCATTACGGCCTGAGGAGCTCGTTCTGCTAGCTTATTCATCGCTGTGCGGTGGAAGCAGATTCAGCTTATTGCAACAGCACAATCACAGACAGTGCGGGCACCAGGCATCTCCTGTAATTATTAAAGCCATGCATCTACAGCAGTGACAAGAGTCTGTGCCAGTTTCACAGCGGAAACACAGTTTTGGCCTGGAATCACAGGTAGTAAAACAATGCTTAGTCCAGCTTAGCTGCTGTTTGTCTTTGATACAATCGTATGATCGGCCACTAAAACAAGACACAGACAATCAGTCAGCATAGTAAGAATCCTTCGACCTCTTCTCAGTGTAAATCAACTTGTTTAAACGTTACCAAATGCTAAGGCACTCGTTGTGTAGAAAACAATGTGTTTTGCTGATATGACATTACTATTACTGCTGCTATCACTTACAATTGGAATTATGAATGTTGTGGTTCTGTGAGGTGAAGCACATTTTATTTAGTGTGTATTTCATATTTTAGGACAACAATAGATCTTATTTTATAACCTTTTACGTTAAACGCTATATGAATGTTTCTCTATGGAGTTATATATTTATATTGTATTGTATTGTATTGTATTGCGGTCAGATTAATGTAGGAGAGAAAAAGGTACAGGGGTTTCCTCTGAGTGTAGAGAAGCAGAAAAAAATAGTATACAACTGAAATATCCTGGCAAAGTCCCTCAGAACTGTTCTCAAACAGCTACACTTCAGGCACTTAAGGCAACACTTTGACATTCTGATAATAACTGTCTTGCCGAGAGTGAAAGGAGAAGACTGCTACCATTCCCACATATGTCCAGCAAACATATTACGGCTACAACTAGTAGCTGTTTAGCTTAGCTTAGCATAAACACTGGAAACAGAAGGTAAAGACTCTGACGCTCATAAATTAACACGTTTGCTCTTGTTTGTTTAATATGTACAAAAGTCAAAATGTAAAAACAGCTTCTCCATGTTTCTCCCTCTATCAAGCAGCTAGTATGCTAAGCTAACTGGCTGCTGGCTGGAGCTACATACTTACTGCACGTACATGAGAGTGGTATCTATCATCTCGACTATCTCTTAGCAACACAAATAGCAGATTTTTATTGGATGCTGAACTTTTCTGAAAGGGGTGAAGGAGACGAAATAGCGCACAGTTACTCACAGCACCACATTGTCTGCCTGTCAGACAAAGTTCAGTTCAGATAGTCTGCCTTTTCTCAATAAATCACCTGGCTGTGGTGAGAAAAACAGATTGTGATTGTAATTCTTTGCTCACAGCTTGTTTCTGTGCACGCCTCCTCTGTGCTGCCTTTTTGTAATGTCTAGTAACCTTATTATGGATATCATAGGCCTTCATCTGACTGAGTCTGGCTTCGAGCCAAGTCCCTCCCCCTCCCGGGCCTTTCTCCTCCCCCTGCATCTCCCTTCCTGCAACAGGATTTGAAGGCGAGGAGAGAGGGAGGGGGCAGAGCCGAGAGAGAAACAAAAAACGTGACTAGGCACCCAAAGCGTCCTGTTATGCAACAACTGACCTACTAACATACATTTAGAGACTCTGAGAGAGAAGCGGAGAGAGAGAAGGAAACAGAGAGAGAGGTAGAGGGAGAGAAGGAAATAGAGATAGAGAGAGGGAGAGAGAGAGAGAGAGAAACATGACATGAGGAGCGCGCTGAAATCAAGCGGCACTGTGTTCACACTCTCGCATATACCTGCACTAATCGGAGAGCTGGTGTTTTCAAAGTGGACGCACGGAGTGTGTTTTGTGAATGCGCCTGTGTGAGGGCAGCGGACAGGCAGCCGATGCGCAAAGCGGATTGTTGGAAAGGAGCCGGGCAGCTTGTTCCTTCAGTGGATTCTCTTGTTTTTAGGAAAAAAAGGGGGTAAGTGTGTGTTATTATTTAATCACTGCATCACTATATTAACAGTGTTGGTGTAAAAAGTGTTGGCTATGGTGTGCTGGCTCTTCTGAATGCCCTGCTTTTCTCGGCATTTTGCGCTTTTCTTTACTCTGTGAGTGTTTGTTTTGGTGCTTGGGCGCATCTTCCCAGTGTCAAGGCAAGCCTGCCCCCCACTACCACCTTAATAACTGAGGGTCTGTGTGTGTGTGAGGAGGACGAATGGGGTTGGATAGGGGGAGATGAGCATGTGTGTGGTTTGGGGGGGGGGTAGTAGCAGCCAGAGGTTATGGGATTCCTTCAGAAAAAAGGTGCGGTGCGTCTGGTGGAAATGTGGACGCATTGGAGCGCTGCCACAGTTGTAATGAGGGAGGGTCAACACATCCGCGCTGGTGTGTTATGGTGCATTACGCACTCAATATATTCACGGTGTGTTGTGGTGCTTTTAAGGACCAGTTTAGTCTGTTTATCCCAGCTCCGGCGCTTTCATGTAACTGTTATTTAACACTAATAGTTATTGGAGGACCCCTCAGGGGGAAACTCGGGAGTTAGCATTAATAGCAGCAGCAGTGGAAATATAATTAAAATGAATAAAACATCCTGTGTGAGTAACGTTCAGTGTCGGGCTTATATTTATAGTCTGCCTCTTTTGGGTTAGTAGGCTAGTCCGTGCAGACAACTGGAAAAATCCCATGCAGGCTCAGAGGACACACTTCTCTCCGTCACGTGTAGCAGCTCTTTGTAAAGGTTAACGCGGCTGTGCAGCCCTCCGGGTTAACCCTTTAGTAGACTAGCAGTCTGAAGGAGCACAACACAATCCAGAGCACACAGACAGGCATGATCATCCGTCCTGGATACACGTGGCCATTTCGGTGTTCCTGCGCTCGCTTTTGTTGTACAACCTCGGCTCGGGACCGACGGGAGCCAGATGTTAGAAGAGGAGATGAAGAATGGTGAAGTTCACGGGCACCGATGAGCGCAGCCGCTGGCCAGGTGAGGTGCGGATCCAGAACATCTGGATCAAATGTGGGTCAGTCGGGTCCCTGTATACCCGAGCACCCAGCTGACAGCTACTATAGAAATATACTTCTTTTCTTTATGCAGCGGATGGAAATAAGAGGATCGCTTGTTAAGGCGCGACTTTTATTTTGAGATGGTGCGTGAATTTCATAGCCTGGATCCACGCAGTCGCCTCGGATGACTGAGGATCCGATTAAATATGCATGAAGGCGATTTGTTAGACAGGGCAACAAAGGAGGCATGCGGGGTAACATATTTCTCACAATGTGCTGCTGTGTGAATTACAAGTGTTTTTTTCCGTTTCTTGCTTTGCGCCCAATCTATTCTAAGGCGCAATCAAACAATACATTATGGCCTTTAAATGGACTTGAGCGGCTATAAACAACTCTGTTTGGCCGCAGTCCAGAGCTGGAGCCGTAGTATTGTGAAGGTTGTCATAACTCGGAGGCGCACAGATGACGAAGACGGGACATTTCATTTCAAGTGTTTTTGAAGTGAACAGCCACCGTTGCTTCATTTTCCACACCGGCTTTGTGGTTTATATGTTGCACGTGGGCACGGTCACCCCCCCCCCCCCCCACCCCCATGTATTGCAGCTTTCTTATGCGTTGAGGCTTCACATGCATTAACTGTTAACCTTTGATTTACATATAACGGCACTGTGAACAAGCCGTTTTCTAGACGCAAAGACTGAGTGGGGATTTTATTGTGAAAGCATCCCGGGCAGCTTGTCTCTCCTCAGTGGAGTGGAGCATTGGCTGTGAGCATTTTACGCATTGTAAGTTGTGCATGCGCCGCATCTGGAGCCGTGCGAGGTGTAAGGAACATTGAGGAGGTTATGCAGGTTGCATAATAAATGAATTAAATAATTAAAATGGATTAAAGAACAGGGTAGATTATGCAATCGGCGGAAACCCATAGTCTGTGGCTATGCTGCGCTGCGCTTTGCTGCGGAGCGGCCGCTGCCAATTGGTTGGCGCACACACTGGGTCTCTATGCCAGCTATGAATGTAGGTCACTTTAGTCCTATGGGAGGAGGGGGGGTGGGGGGTAGAGGCGCACAACCGCCGCTGACTAGAAAGGCAGAATCAAAACCCCACCAAAATAAATCCTCGCCCCGCCATAACAAAGAACCGAGGCAGGCATGCAGAAATAGATTTGCACGCTGATAAAAGCCCCGCGCTGCAAATATAAACTCACTTCACATATCAAAACGTATACAATTTGCAAAAGAAAACACCCAAAACATTTTCTCTAAGGTTTTTTAAGTCTATTGCTTCACTGGTGTGAACTGATAACTCAGACTGTGCAGGTTTGATGGAGCCAGTCTGTGTTTAGCGTCAGGTTTACTGACTCAAAACCTGGGATGGAAGCTGAGGCTCAGGAGCATGAAGCCGTCTCCACTCCGTCCTACTTTGTGGCCTCTTGACTTTCCCGGGGTTTCCTGGCACATGTAAGATGATAAAAGATGAGGGCCGTGCTTTGTTATTGTGCTGTGGTTTGGAGCCAGCACAGAGGCGAATTACAGCATTTAGTAGGCCACGGGAGCACATGTGACTGGTGCAACACATGGACTGAGTCACTCTGCTTTTTTTTTTCCCTTTCCAGAGAGGGGTTATATGGCAGTGTGTTCGTGGAACAAGGATCTAGCATGGAGAGGACTCCGCCTTGTTGGCATGCTGCTCGATTTCTTAGCCCTCCCTCTCTGTGTCTCTATCTTTCCCTTTTTTCTTGGGAAGATAAAGTCAGCCCCTAGACTTGGAATTCAAGCAGACCCCACCCATGAATGACCCCCAACCCTGCACCACGTGCCATACATTGCATTCCTCCCAGGAGGGGGGGGTGCAAAGGCAACAGTTTCATCATACCCCTTTTTCTCTGAAGCATTACCCCCCCCCCCCCCCCTTTTATTTTAGACCTGCTCCCATTTCCTGAAACACTCCACAGAAACACGTGCAGGGGTTTGAACTCAGTCCACTGTTTCCAAAGCTGCTCGCCACATTTAGACTCTTGCGGCGCGGCCCCTGCGGTTGTGTGAGCGAGTGCAATTGGCTTCTTTTACTGTGCTATCATTCCACAAGTGCCACAGAGACCTGGTGATGACACGTGAAGAATATATGATAAATTGGAAAGAGTAATCTAGGTCAAGGGAGTGTGTGCGGAGCAGTGGGAGCGTGATCCACGGCCCACTTCAGTGGGATGTGTTTGTGTATTTGAGCTGGAAAAATATTGATTTATGCATTTAAATAAAACAGCTGCAACTTAACCGGCCTTTTGGCGGCAACGATTTATTCGCTGCGTTTCTACTGTTGCGTCTTCAGACATCTCCGGAAACATAAATCTGGCATTATTTTGATGACAAAGAGGGTGAATGAAATGGATTTGCAGGCTGAGCCGTGAGGGAGAGTCGCAGCACACTGCACTGTAGGTTGGCATGATTCACGCTCATTCACACGGTTGGATGTTGAGGGGTGCTACGGAGGGAGGAAAACACAGAGAAAGGAGCGCGAGCCACCCCTGCAAGTTAATTAAACACTAGAGTTCATTCATGTGTCGAGAGATGTGCAATACGTGCACTCGGTGACGTCACTCAGCCTCCTTTTGTTACAAAACGTTGTTTTCTCACCATCTGCTTTTGGCCATGTCAAGCCACTGGTTCAGAGGGAGGCAGACCAAGTCCGATATGATTGGCTGCCCTCTCCGTTTTCCCCCCTTTTGTTGCTATGGGTGACACATTCCTGCTATTGATGCAATATCAACATTGTCGCAATTGCCTCTGGTCCCCCCCACCCATCCAGCTACAGTATAATCTCATCTCCAGCCCTCTCTTTGTTTTAACTCTCCCTCATTGATTCCCTACATTTCTTTGTCTGCGCTCCACTTGCTCCCACCTCCGTCTATAAATAGACAATGCTCTAATTCTCTGCGCCTGCTTGTTCTTTTTTGTCATTTTTCTGATCTCTCCCTTGTCTCTCGTCGCTTCACCTCTCCGCAGCTCGGCTGACCTATATTCCAGCGAGCCGTACAGTGGAGGCAGCTAGACTTGTGTTTACAGAGTGCGGTCGGTCCCCAGTTTCTGGGTCAGTGGGACATGCTGAGAAAAAAGTCTCTGCCTTCATTCTTTCTCTCTCGTGCCCAACAGCCACATGTCAAAGGCTCACGAGGATAACCCTAAACCATTCAGCCAAGCGGAGGAAGTAAATCCAGACACAAACAAATGCGATGTGACTGTAACGCTGATTCTCTGATGAGATTCTCTGGAGACTGGTTTTTAAAAACTGTCTGCCACTGTCTCCATTTTAGAGGCATAATAAACCCTCATATTCCCAGAATCTGGGCTCAAATCCGTATTTCTTCTGAGGTCATTCCTCTAGTTACATAACGGTGTCAGCTCATGAAGAAGAGCAGAGTATAACCAGTGCAAACACCTTGCCAGATTATGAGATTACAGATTCAGACAGTGTAATAGTGCTTATGCAGTTTAACTTTGGAGCGCAGATGTTGAGTAACACACATTTACCGCAGCTGGTAAAAATAAAAAGGGCCGTACTGTGATTCTAATATTATGCATACGTTTACAAGGGAATACTTTTGGTACCGCTTCCTGATATGGTTGACCTTCAGTACTTGAGCCACTTTCAATCTGATGGTGCAGTTTCATGGTGATCAAAGTGCAGAGAGAATCATTTGTTTGTTTTGCTCTTGTGTTTCTGAAAGTCACGTGGGAGCACAATAACAACACGTGTGACCTAATTATTTTTCCAGGAAGACCACGTACTGCGGTTGAGAAGCAGGTAAATGCAGCATTTCCTGTCTTGAAAATGTGTTACATTTATTTGGGTCTTTTGCTGGTGGCCCTGGTGGAAAAGTCAAGCAATCACCAAAATCATCAGGATTCATCCTTTGGGAACCATACACGTCTGTGCCAAATTTAATTTCCTTTTAATCGTAGGAGTCGGGATACTGCAGTCTGAAGTGGTTTTTGTCTGTGGGTACACCTGTTCAGCTCATTACAGAGGACTCCCTGCTGTATTTGAGCTCTGAGTCACCCATCTCTGTAGCTACAAGACTTTCCGACCACCCTTGTGTTTCACCCAAATGCTAACAGGCCATGTTATTCCTGCCTGTGTCCCGCCTCCCACCTCCTTTCTTTCCAGGGGCCCTTGACCTATATTTATCAATGCCCCACCTCCCAGCTGCCCCCACACCTCCAAATCTCTCGCCCCAGTCTCAACCTCTTTATCCTTGACCTGCACTGGCTGCTGCCTTTGTCTGCCTTATCTCCTCACTCTGCATCATTGATTTGGCATTGAGTTGTTTTGGCGAAGAATGCTGCCACATTCCTCTGTGGATGAACGCAAATGGCTGGGGAGAAGCGTTTGTTTGTAGATGGGGTTTCACAGTGGAAATGCAGTGGGCCGCCCCAGATGGAAGGTTTTTATCTTTTCCTGAAATGTTCTAAACTGGATCGTGCGTTTGACTCACCTTTACCAGTGTCATGCCCAAATACTCATCAGGCAGACACAAAGAACTAATCCTTAAACCGTCCAGTTTTGCTCTCTCAGCATGTGTCAGACTGATGCAATTTCTGAGCTGATGCACTATTTATGTCGTGTGTGCACTTGCTTCAGTTGCCATACTGTTACTAATTACCACTCCTTTATTTTTGCCTTCCGCTGCCATAAAGCCCTGATACATCTAAAATGTTATACAGACACCTTTATAACTGTCGACTGACAAGATGAAACAGGATCATCGGCCTTGCAATGAACTCAATGCCCTCATTACATCACAAAAGTCAACATCAACATGCCAGGCTAAGGGTCAGGGGTCATAGGCTGCAGACGGAGCAGATCAATAGCAAGGCCAAAAGGTCAGACAGCGGGGTCTAGTGACCATTTATTGGTTGCCAGGGGCCACACCGTCAGTTAAAGCCAGACATTCTAAAACAGTGAAGGAAAGCTGTTTGGATTCAGAAATGTGTCTTTGATCACCATGCATGCTTAAAAGAAAAACATAGGGAAAAAATAGATAAAATGCCCTAAAAGAAATCATTTTAAGTCTGGTATGAGAATGCATAATGGAGATTCAGCAGTCCACATGGATTAACATATCTTTCTTTTGTCTGTTTTTGTCTCTTCAGCCTTTCATCTTGCAGTCAACCGCAGAGAGAAGGGAGACAGACAGAGGGAGCAAGAGCAAGGCTCCCCAAGAGACTGACACGCTGAGGTAGACTGGCCGACCTACATCCTGCTGTTTATGTGGAGATCTAGGACACTTCTCCGCCAGCTTAGCTCAGTGTGCCATTCTTATGCTACACCTTCAACAACCAACAGTGTAAAAGCAGGAGGAAATAAAAACAACGTTTCCTTATTCACTCAACCTAAAGGACATTTGAGCTTTTTAAGGACTGATCTGACACACTTAGTGTCAGGGATACTCTGAAGAGACTGGACACAGACCCAAAACCCCTTTAAGTGGATAAATGAGGGTTGTTAATGCTGAGCTCCAATTGTTTTTCATCTTTTTGGCCAATTTGGACACTTGAGTCATAAATACACTGAACCCACAATAAACTGACTGAGAACGTTGGCAGAAAAGTTTCAAAGGTTGTTTTCATCACCACCCTCTCCTTCCCTTGACCTTTCACCTGGTTCTTCCCCAGTCGCCCCAGCAACAATTCAAACTGGCTGCCACTAGACAAGAATGGAAAATCTGACTTCAGCTCTCAAAACATTAAACAAAAACTCAGGGAATAACCTAAACTGCCTTGACACCTTCAATGGTTATGAAGAGTCACCCTCTGTCCAAGGGAGTCCAGCTCGCATGGGCCGCCTCATCAAGCCCAAAACCAATGTGACCTGCAGGCGAAAGCGTGAGTTCATTTCTGATGAGAAGAAGGATGCATCCTATTGGGAGAAACGCCGCAAAAACAATGAGGCAGCCAAGCGCTCCCGAGAGAAGCGGCGTCTCAATGATATGGTTCTGGAGAACCGTGTCATTGCACTGAATGACGAGAATGTGAGGCTTAAGACTGAGCTGCTCCAGCTGAAGCTGCGCTTTGGCCTCATAAGCACCGCCTCCTACATTGAAAAAAGCCAGCAGATTGGTGGAGGCAACAACGCAGGAAATGGAGGCACATCCTCATCTTCTTCAACTCAGTACTACTCAAGTGGTTACTCAAGTGGTTCTCAGGTGATGATGAACTCTGATTCTTCAGAAACAGAGCAGTCCGGACGCAGTGAGGGCCACAGGCAGCTGGTGAAGTACTCCCCACGTGGCTCCCTCTCCGACATGTCGGATGGTTCCTCCAGGGACAGCCCTGAGCCCATTCCTTTTGAGATCAAACAGGAGGGTGACAGGCTGGAGATGGACATTGCCAATGGCACCACCACCCAGATCATGTTTAACATCCACCGTGGTCTGGCCTCTGTGCCCACTCACCATCAGATCCAGCAGCATTCTCAGGAGCTTGAGGCAGCATATCACAGCCAACAGCAGCAGCAGCAGCACCATCACCTTCACCAACAGCAACAACCCCATCAGGAGCCTGTAACTGCTATCAACACTGTCAGCCAGCCTACACCTCACCCACCTGCTGCCCAGAGGAGTGTTATTCTGTATGGCTCCAGCAGTGCCTCCTATCCCGTGGACACCCTGACAAGGCCCCAGGACATCGATCTGCAGACAGCCCAAAAGCAGAGCAGCAGCAGCCGACCATCCCAAACCATTACAGAGAGCTCAACAGAGACACTGGCTGAGGTGACAAAACAGCTGGAGAGGAAGACGTTAGACTCCCCACCATATGAGCTCTCAGACAGCCGTAATGAGGCTGGAGAGAGACAGGTGTACCGAGTTTGCCAACTGCCCCAGCAGCACGTGCAACAGGAGCAGCAGCAGAACCAGCAAGAGAGTGATTCGTCTGCAGAGCTCCTCCACAAACAAGTGGAGGAAGGCAACCACTCCCACCTGTACCACCATCTCCAGCAGCCTCATCATTCATACCTCAGTGCCCAAGATGAAGAGCCACCTGTGCTTACCTATGAGGGCGGGCCCAGGAGCGACCCTTACTACCAAGGCCAATCAAGCTCCTCCAGCAAGGACACCTCATCCAGTGATGGAGATCCCCGCAGCTCTGACAAAGAGGCCTCAACAGATGATGATGAGTCACCCCCCTCATCCTGCTCAGATATGGGCAGCTACCACACCCAACATCTTACTGGCATCCACCAGCCTGCCTCACCCCTGCCTTCCTCCCAGCCCTGCTCTCAGACCCAGGGCCGGGATGCCCAGGGGGAGGTGAAGGGCACAGCTTTGCCTCACAAACTCAGACTCAAACACCGGGCCATGAGCACTGGGAGCAGTGGCAACTGTTCCGGCCAGGAATCCCCGACAACCCCTCCCTCTGCCACGCCACCTCCCCTGCCCCAGCATCCCTACTTGTCCCTCATGCCACAGCAGAACATTAACCGAGAGAGCCCAGGTGGAGCCTGTAAACAGGCAGCCTCAGGGGAGGGGGCCAAGAAGGAGAGTGGAAAAAAGGAGGCAGGTGGACGACGAAACAAGAAGCGAGACTAGGTGACATCCACTTTTAGAACTTGTCACATTTTAAACAAAAGACATTTCTCCTCTAAGAACTACCCTGCCATCATGCCTTTGCCCTATAATCAACCCCACCCCCCATGCCCTTGGGACAGAAAGCTGAGCTTTTCTACTACCCTACTCCCAACATCACCAAAAAGGCTGGACATCTTGTAGGGCTGTATTATATTTGTATATATTGTACAGATCTGCCATTTCTTACATCCTTTACATACTTACAGAAGCACTTTTGTTTATGTGATGAGAGGAGGAATGGAACTGCCTGCTTTTCTACTTTTGTCATCCAACAGTATACAGCACAGTACATCAGCATACATCGACATTTTGAATACACACAAACAAGAATGTAGGAAAATGCAAAGTTTTGAGCTTTATCAGTACTCTGAATTTGGTACATATCTGACTGTAGACAAACATACACACGTATGGCTATCTGCCTTAATTAAAATCAAATGCAAACGTACACTGGGGACATTCCCTCGACCAAAGAAGCACTAACACTACAAATACTAAGTTCCATACCTCTTCCCAGACCCTACCTCTACCAACCCATACTCTCCCCAACCATCTCCATTATTTCACAAAAGATCGCCATCACCTTTATTTTTTAAGCACTTGGTTTGTATATTACTGTGACATATGAATATATGTATCTATTATAAATATATATTTTACAAAGAAAATTTGAATACAAATCCAACAAAAATGCGACAAACCTGAAATGGCAAAAGAGGGTTTTGAAAGTGACCATCCTATTATGATTCACAATTACTGTACAGCCACATTGTCCACCCTTGCTACAGGACCCATTCGAATTAAAACGCCTCTCTCTTGATTGTTAAGCTTTAGCATTAATCATTTGTTAATGCCCTGTTTACACAGAAATGGCCGTCCAGTTTGGAGCGCCAACAGCACTGAATGGAGAACATGTTGTTTCCTGAGGCAAGGACCTCATTAAAATGTTTGGATTTCTTAACCTTTAACCAGCCTTTAAATATTCGGTGGAATTCACCAGCTGCAGGCTATAAGCCTTTAGTTTATTTGAGCTTTATCAACCATATCTTGTTGTTGTTACCATTCACTGGCCCAATGTATTTATTTCCCTCTTCTCCACACGCCCATCACTGTAGAAAAGCCCACAGGAACATAGACAGAGAATGTGTACAGACCTTCTTAGATACATACTGCAGCCTTGAATCGGAACTGTAATGTAGGCATGGGATGCTTGGGGGCAAAAGTAGGAGGTCACATTCATGTAAACACACTATAGCGCACTGAGTTCTGAACAAGTCCTCCTTGTGTTATCTAAAATAGCCCTCCGTAGTTACTGTACATTTAATGACATGAAATGAGTTTTTTGTAGTTCACATTAGAGCCCAGATAATTGACGTATTGTGAACTAAAAGCCAACACAAAAAATTTCCCCAACCCTTCAACTGGCGCCAACTTTACATTTCCCCAACAACAATCTGAGTTCAAGTCAGTGATGAAAAGGATGCCCCTTGGTTCCCATGTGCCTCCATTATTCATTTCTCATGGTAGTTCTGCTAATGGGCAATGATGAATTGCCTGCACTGGATCTTTGTTTAACAAAAGTCTATGTACCATGTTTGGCTTTTTGGTGCTTGTGTATAAATGTAAAGCTCCCCCCACCCCTGAACAACACTGTAATGTTTATTTCATTGGTTTTATATCCTCTTTTTTCGTCAAGGTGTTGTTCTGTTTTCCTCTCTACTGTGTCTTTTCTCCTATTGACTGTGATGACATTGTATTTGCCTCATTCCTCCTCCCCCCTCGCCCCCTTTTTTCAGTGTGTATTAATCAGTAATGTTTGTGGTTTTGCTGATGGTTTTATGAAAAAGACAAGAGGACAAAAAAAAGAAACAGGCAAAGATAGTGTGGTGTTTAGAGATGGGTGGTGGTTGGTCTGGTTGGTCATTACCATCGCTTCCTTTTGACATGAATATGTATGTAAAGACACTAATGTTCATTGTGGAAGGTGGGAGCATTTCAAGATCGAAAAATAAAATAAAAAGAATGTCGACCCTATCAACGTATCATGATACAGGTGTATTTTTCTGTTCTTCCACCAGTCTTTGTGTGGTTCAGCACTATGACACCTGTTTGGATGCTGCACACACACACACACACACACACACACACAACTGAATTACTGACTCAACTGAATTAACCTACTTTTAAAGCCCACAAAGCAAGAGTATTGTGTTGTACCTATTCTATATTTACGTCACTTCGGATAAAAGCGCCTGCCAAACAACACTGGAGAATTGTAGTATGTTGAAGTGGCAGCCATTGGATCTGCATAAGTATCTATCTATCTATCTATAGGTTTTAGGCAGCAGTGGCAATCAGTATCAACAGCAATCGCATTCTGTAGGCAGCACATACAGGGCTCGTCATCTAATCTACAGCGATGATGGTCTATAAACCTCATACCAAAACCACCATTTAGGTCATACATTACTCACCATTAGTGACCATACAGAATAAATTAGGAGGATAAAGAACTAAAACCACACTTGGTTTAAACCTTGTATATTTCTTAAGGACAGTTAAAAGGTTTCTTAACCCTTTTCTATGCTTCAGATCCTTTTGTCTTTTCTCAAAAAGTTAGATTTAGACAAAGGTGAAGTTTGACAGGCACACCCTGTTTCCATTATGCAGAAATAGCCTTGCACAGAGCTTACCATTCCCCCTGGGCAACGCACTCTTTTTGGCATCGGAGGCCAATGTGCAACGAGAGGAGCTTCGCAGTGACACACTTTGTCCGGTGGGGCCAACAAACTCCCTGGCAAGCTGGACTGATGTAACACTGGCCTACTTCCACTAATAGACACAAGCATGAAAGTGCCATTAAATGTTGCACTCGTGTTCGGCAGAAACCCTAATAGAGGTCCACACGCTCACTGAACTCGAAACCCAGGCTTAAACCTCTTTGATATCTCATTACTTTTGACACACTTTACAGGACCCTGAAGGACATTAAAAAGGGGTAGCGTTAAAAGGGTGTCTGAAATCCAGAATATTTACAGGCAAGGAGCAACACAGACTGGACCATGTTTCAAAACTAAACAGCCAATATCTGAAGTGAGAGAGTCAGCTCTGCGTGATGTGCAGGACAAAGCCAGGGCAGAGACAGTCTGAGCCTCTGACTACTGCTGCCAGCTCAACTGTCCCGCCAACCTCCCAGCCAAGTCCCACTGCATTCTTTGTATTGACACAGAAAAGGCTGCTGTGTTATCAGAGACCAAGTCCGGACTCCCAGTTTATATGGTGCCATATTTAAGGTGTGTACAGCTTGTATAGGAGGAGCTAATAATCAACTGATATTCCGTCTTTTTAATTATGGCACACATTATTCTTTTAAAAAGGAAAAGTGGAAATGAATTACTGTATGCAGTTATATAAGATAATGTGAGATCGTAGTGGTGTTATTACACAACCAGTTTCTAATAATGGGTTGATTATTCAGTGAGCACATGTAGTGCATTTTAAATAATCCATTTTTCTCTTTGTTTCCCGCCCTCTTATAAACCAAAATGGGGTCATGTTCATAACAACATAAAGGGCAAAGGGAGGAGCGGTGACGGGGGAAGGAGGGGGAGGAGGATACGGGAGGGGAGGGAAGTTAACCCAGTGCACTAACTTGATCTAAGCCTGCAAACAAAGCACCTCTTTGAGGCTGACGCATCAATGCCCTTCACAATGCTCTCAGTCACACACACACACAAGCAAATACATGCATGCATGCATGCACACACACACACACACACACACAAATGCACATTCCCTTACATACATGTGCAAAAAGGAAAAAAGGACTATACAATTATGCCGACTTGGGAGCAGTAATTGTGAAATTTCTGAACAATAGCCACCCAATGTAGCACCCACAGATCATACCAAGGTGACACTCCCTGCAGCATTTTGCTGCGTCTCCCATTTTCCTGATTTGACTTGAACGGGTGCTGCACTGGAGCTTGCATAAACAGGTCAGGAGGAAAAGTAGGTCAGTGTGCGCGGGAAGGGAGGAGAGAGGAAAAGGAGAAGTAAAGAGAGGGAGAGGGAGTGCGCCTGTGGATGGATCGATGAAGGTTACGGCTCCACCCGTGTCACTCTTGTTTGTCTCTGGCAGCAGAGATGCTCTTGGCAAACAGAGCAGAAAGAGGGCTCTCGTGTTACCTGGTTCCTCCTGCGCAGCCTGGGGAAAGTTTAGGTTAGTGGAACAAAAGGAGGGAGGGTGGTGGTGATGGAAAAGGATGAGAGAGCAGAAAAGAAGGGAGCAGAGGCGGGGGGGGACCCCAGGACTGCAGAGATCTGGTTTGTTTCCAAGGTGACATGCTAGAAGCTTCTGACATATTTCTGGAGCAGCTTCCAGGATGCCTGCAAAGCCAGGTCAGATTCAGGTAACACGACCGACGAATTCCCCTGCCTGCATACTGTGAAGTACAGCCAAGACTACTATGTGCTGTTTATGTCACACCTGTCATTACACACGGTAGCAGGTGTACAGTGACCTGTGCTGAATGCTAATAAGGAGCAAACTCAGGCAACAGACGTGTTCGCTTAAGTGTGCAACGTTTCCATCAGTGACCCCTTTCTGATGTGCCCCTGTATATGCTGCTCTATAGCTTCCAAGCAAACACACCCATGCATACAAACTCAATGCATACAGTATGAGCAGTATGTGAAGAGATAATGCAAACAGTTTCAGCAGACTGATGTTGACATGACCTACTTGTCTATAATTTGCAAGCCTCAAGGCACAATTCCCAACAGCTCACCGTCTGACACTGGGACTTTTCATTAGACAGCGTCTTTAACTTGACAGTGCAGCCCATTAAACATTATTATTACACCAAGTGAAAAAAAAAACAAAAACAGCATGTTCTTGGAAAAGTATTCTAGCATTTGAAGAAGAAATGAAAGGGTAAAGATGAAAAACCTTTTCTGCTTACATAACTTAGCTCGAGGCTCAGCACATTAGGAAGAGGTTACAGGCAGAGGGAGCGTTGTCTGATCAGAGGGTGCACCAATAAAGAGGTAAATGTGTGAAGGAAGGAGCAATGGAAGGCAAAGTTAGAGCTGAATAAACACAGTATGATGAAGCGAGGGATGAGAGAGAGAAAGTATTTACAAAGATGCCAAATCTATTTTACTGTTCTTCAAGTATGCGGTTTCAGTTAGAGGCGAACTGACAGCTTCTTCAGTCTTTGGCAAAGAGCAGCAGTGGTGATGAGGTGGATGACACACTAAATGCTCCGTGCAGTTGTTCACCCACATTCAAACTGGTCTGAAGCGGCTGGTGGACTGAATAGCGCTGGCACAGGGAGTGGCTTTCCCCCGATTTAGCTTCGCCCCCTCCCCTTCACTGCCTTCATCATACTCTCTAGGTCATGCGCGCGCACACACACACACACACAAAGAGACCTTGTTGACCTGTTGCCCCCATCGTCTCCAAAGTGCAAGCTGACTCAAACAGTGATGTAAGATGTACACGTCATCGGTTTATTTTTCATCGGCCTGAGAACATGTAGTCAGAAACCAGACTCAACAAAAGTTAAACCTCCTATTCAATTATCAACATATTCATATGATCCATATTCAAACTGCACCTCCAGTCCAGATGCCCAGGGTCAAAAAAAATAATAAAACACCTATAAATGTTGCCTGAGTTACCTCACTCCACCCACACCTGCAGTGCAGCGGTATCCTGCTTACAAGTCCTTCCCCTTAGCAAAGCATAATGCAAATGCAGGCCCGCTGCTGACTGGCGCACAGCAGCCGACCTGAGAGACGGCTGTGACTGCAGCGCCAGGTTCTGCCAGCTCATTTAGAGTGCAGGGGAAAAACGTCTAGTGGGGGACATGGAGAAAGAGAAGACAGGTGTAGGAGCATGAATCTGAAATAACCAAGAGTGCAAGGGGAAGCAGGCGAGGAGGCAAATGATGAATGATGATGGAGGCCCAGAGGGCAAAGAGAGGGGGTGGGAAAACATTGCAGGGAGTTAACACAAAGAGTTCACTGTGTCATTTGCCCCATGGGCTTCCTTCCTGTTAGGCCACAAGGCCATCAACTAACTGCAGCCAGAGGAAAAAAAAATGAAAAAGCTGCTCAGCATACCACCTCAAACACCCACACCCACTCGAACAGAAACAGTATCCCCACCTGCACCTCCCTGCGAAACAGTGGGTTAACTCACAGAAGTGATGTAAGAGGTGGACAAATACCGCAAATTCTGTTGTTTGTGCATTCATCACAGCTCTGCCACACCCCCACTGCAGCTCCACCCGAGCCCTCCAGAGCCATACACAAACACACACACACATACTCACTGCAACACTGGGTGCCACTGCCCAGCGAGCCACTTTCTCAGGTGGAGACGCTTAGACTCGCACAGAGAGAAAAAGACATGGGCTGATGCAGACACACAATCTGGAATGAAGAGTTAACAGTATAACAGATGTTTTAAAAGTTGTGTGTTGTGCAATACTTTGTGCTTAACAAACGTAAAACATTTAGAATCCAAGTCCACGTCTACACCAGCCATCACAAACTGTCATTTCAAAGGCCAAGACAATAAATCAAAGAATGAAACATGTGATGGTTGCCAGTGCTGGAGCGGCATTGTTTCACTAAGATTCAACAACTGAAACAACAAAGAGCACTGACGCTGCCTAATATGAAATGGTATAAATAAAAACACGTTTCATGCCATTAACTGTTTCAGCTTGATGACTTGAATAATGGATTCAATTGGAGTGTCAGCTCTAATTCCGGCCAAATCTGACAGGATGTTTGGAGCTTTTATTATCTTTACAACTTCATGGTTTAATGGTTTGCCATAAGGAACAAAGAGCGGTGGAGTAAATGAAAAGGAATGTGTTTATATAGTGTGATGATAAGCCGTAACAGCGTTATTGCAAAAGTCATCATTTAACATTGTGTGAACATCAGGCTGGGGGGTAGGTAGGAGATCTAAAACAGCCAGTGTCGTAAATGAAACTGCTAATCTGATCTAAATATTGACTTGATGGCTATCAAAGGCTTTATGACACACATTATAATGAACCTTTTACTGGTAACGTGGAATGAGTATCACAATACGACGGAAGTGCATGCAGCTACACACCAACGGGCTGTACTATCAAGAGAAAGAATAAAAGAAGAAGGCAGCCAGAGCCTTTCCCCGGGCACATGACACGTTTGAAAAACAACACGCTGGGTGTGTTAAAGTCTGTTTTAAGTTGTTTTGGATTTTATCCTCAGTGAAAACACAGCTTCTTTTTCCTGTTGGCTGCAAACACTTCGTCCACAGAGGGCATATATCAAGCCATCAGTGTTGTAGTGTAGGTTGGAAAGTGCTGGGGAAGGTATTACACAATACTAGGCAACCTGCTGCCTGTAGTTATACTTGAGTAATATATGTTACTGTGGGATCCGGGCAGAGTGAGTGTGGAATGTTTGTTTTGATTGTAGAGGGCTCAGTCAGGGGGCCCACGACTGTGTGGTGTGTGTGTGTGTGTACGTATGTGAGGGGAGGGTTAACTCGCGGCAGATTGCCCTTACTTGCCTTGTCTCTGTTTTTGTTTTCAATTCCTCATCCATGGCTAAAAATTAGGTCAGCAGTCACATGTGATGTGTTTCAGCCAGAGGAGCAACGAGAGACGGAAAAAAGAAAAAAAAAAACGAAACACGAGACACTCCTAACCGTTTCAACAGATATTTCTACGATAGTCTGTGGCTTTAAACTGAAAACCTTAAAGCTACATCAGGTCTGTGAAGCTGTTTCTTCTGCACTCAAAACAATTTTTTTTCTCTTTGCACTGAGCCTTGTGGAAATGGCAGTTGGCCATGTGTTATGCTCATTGTTGACTTTGGAAGGACTCCAGCCTTAGTGACCTTGTGGAAAGTCACAGACACAGGTGTTATTGGTGTGTGTGTGTGTGTGTGTGTGTGTGTGCAGGCTAAGCATCTGATATGAGCGTTTACAGGCAATGGGAGTGGCAGGAACAAAGAACAGAGTGTCACAAAGATCAAATGTGACTGCATTGTCTTGACATTCTTTAATGATGTAGGTTTGCGATCAGTGCGAACAGACTTGTTTCCGTGAAGGGAGGCAGCGAACACATTTGCGTAACTTCACATGCATGCACGTCTGTACACTGACTACACTGCTGTCGTGCTTAAAATAGCTCACCATGGGCAGTGTTTAACTCAAGGAGTATTTGCCATGAAGGCTGAGTGGATGATGTTGACGAAGAGCCAAAGCATAAAAAGGGGACAAGTGATAAAAGCAGAGATGCAGCTGAATCAGGAGCTGTTGCTGACGATTAAAACAGCCTGGTTCCAAATTCAATATAATTTGGAAAAACAAAAATGTGTTTGCTTCTTTTGGCAGTTTGTTCACATTTCTTAGGTCAGTTGTTAAGTTGTGTTAGAAATGGCTCATTATGTGCATGTACAGTGTGTACAGCATTCACACTGTGACCTTGCACTCCTGGAACCAGGCTCAGCACAGCAGGGAGTGGTGATAAAAACCTTCCCCTCAAGGGAAACTCAAAGCCTACAGGTGGATGCTCGGGCAAAGCTAGGGCTCCTGAAACAGCAGTGACAGCTTCATCTTGTAGTTTTCTGAAGCTTACAGTGTTTCTCCTCAAACAGTCCCTGCGTTACATTCATGAGGGACAGAATCACTGACCAATCACAACCTTTTCTACAAGATGGACTGTTGCATGACCACCTTGATCCCTCACTGGCTTCCCAACATAAAAGCATGTTTTCTGGGTGGAACTGCCTTGATAAACACACTGACTAAATTCTTTATTTGTTTCACTTCGTTCATTCAGTCTGACATTGTGCCAATATGACATGATTTTCTATTGGGAGTGGATTTATTTTACCAAGACGACAGTGGTGCATGTCAGTTCTTGTTAACAATGCTGGATGCTGTGGTAACAGTTAGATGTGGCATTTACTGTATCTGAACAGTTATCACTTTGATGAAAAAACATGTTTATTTAGGGGATGTAATCTGTAAATCAGCTTACAAAACCTGTACAGCTGTATCTGTCTCATCCCCCCTTGTAGCCGTCTTCCTGTTGCTATGTGTCATGATGGGTAGGTGTGCAGCTTCCTACAGGTGAGGATTCTTGACTACAAAGGTCAAACATTTCCCCACCGGCTGGAAAAACAGCTGTCAGTAGGCACAACACCAGACCTATTTGAATCACTAAACAAATCTGTGAAGCGGGCAGCGATTTAGAGGTCTGGATCCAGGTTACATGCTGGAAGCTCCTCAGCCAGGAAGTAATCACAAACAGTTTAAATGCATTAGAGACAAGGCTAGACAGGCACTCTAAATGCTCTGCGCGGCTGTGTTTAGAGCCCATGCTGACATGCTTGTAATGACAACACTGACGTGCTGGTAATTTGCAGGTATAATGCTCACAAAGTTCACCGTCTTAGTTAATTGATTATCATGCTAACATTTGCTGATTGGAAGTGAACACAGTCACCTGTCCTTTGCCTCGTTTCATCACCTCAAAGAAATACTGTTACGTGCTGAAATGCCTTCTCAAGCTACCATCTGGTGTATTCTTACATCTTATGATGCCTGAGTTATAATTTGAACCGAAAATAGGTATTAGTCAATCAGCCCTTTGTGGGTATCCACACAGCCTGCACGCTGGAAGCAGCTGGCAAAATGTAGGTCAGCCCCTCCCACTTTCTTCAACACGGTCCCGCCTCGCTCTCACCCCTCCACCAAATAAGTTTTCAAGCAACGGAGCCTCAAGTGAACCCACACGCTGCAGCAAAACAGCCGAGGCCTGTGAGGCTGTGGGGAAACGGCGGGGTAAAGGGGTGTCATGGAGGGGTGGTTGATCAGGCTCCAGCAAAAGAGGGCATGCTTAAAATTTAGATCGGACCCTCCTAACACGGCTCCACCTCTTGGCGACACCCCTCCTCCCTTTTTTCCTCCCTGGCTTCAGAGGAAATCTCCTCTCTGCTCCAGGAATCCTGACCATATACAGCAGCCTGTGGGATCCCAAACCAACAGACTAAACTGCAGTCACATGTCTCGGCTGGCTTTGATTCTGCCTTAACCGCCAGCTACATGAATGCCATGTCTCTGCTGCGACCCCTCTGAGGGGAGCGGCCGTTATCTATCAGCAGGTTCAGTTGGTTTCCCTCAGAGTTAATGCAGTGCCATGACTGTTTGTCTATGCGCCAGACACACAGCCACCTTTTAAGGAGACAAAAACAAAGGTGGTATTTGATGTCTGGAACAGGAGTGGTGGGATGGAGTCGGGGGGATGGAGTCAGAGAAGGAGCAGATGATGGAGTGATTTTTATTTTCTCTTCAGACTGGAATGTGAGCAGAGATGCTGTTTGGGGGCCCCCGGCAGCAGCTGACTGCGCCAATGTGGGTGGGTGACTACAGCCTTCCGTTATGAGTCTGCTGTTCAGGGCAGTGTGTCACATACTGGGGGAAGCACAATTTCTCTCCATCACACCACCGGCAGTGCCGCAGCCAAGACCGTTCACACAACAGGGAGGTTAAATCATAGGTTATGCATCTAGAGCTGAGCAATATGACAATATTAACAGAGAGGTGTGTTTTCTGATTTGAGGAGAATGGAGGTAGATCTAAGTGCAGTAAGATCTCTACTGTTTATCCTCACTGTTTTCTGGCTCGTTGAAACTGATTTTTGAAAACAAATCCAAGTTAACGATGGGCCATTGCACTGTCCCAAACACAAATCTTCCCATTTCAGCCTGGAGCCTGGCCTGCACAGCAATAAACCAGGCAGGAATAACAGTGGGAGCAGTGACACACGGCAGCGAGGTGTCAGGGTTGCCGCGGTTCAGCCTGGAAAGGAGATACGGTGGGAGGTGAGAGGAGATAAACCTCCAAGAAGGGTCTCCCAGAGAGATAACTAAAATACGATCTGAAAGCAGAGAGGCTAAACTGCATTCAGTGGCTTGTTATGCAACTCGGCACAAAAAGAACCTTTTGTATTAGGCTGACAGCGCAGAATGGTGCTATCTAATCCACAGTGGCCTTTGCATAGAAAAGAGAGGCTCACAAACAAATGCAAGAATTCAAAGGGGGTTGTTTAGATTGAGTGATAGATTATACAGCAGTTCTATTTCTTGGCAAGCAGGCAGATTGCTGAAGCATTACATGTTGCGCACAGCGTCTTATTCAACTCACATGCGTAGATAACACTGTGACCTCCATCCAGGGGAAACACACGCACACTCACACTGACACATCGCAGCCCTGTTGACATACATCTTTTGCTCACGTTGCCTGTTGCCTCCTCTCACGTCGTTGTCAGTCACACATACACACACGTCCAACAACTCAAGAGTGTGTCACGGTGTAACCGATGCATCTTCCCACACACAAAGCCACTGAACCTAGATTCTCAAACACACTCCCCAAATTCTTGGCTAAAGGAACAGAAGCACTGACGTAAACTTTACCCAGTCAACAGTGAGAATGTTATGAGTTATGGAGAAATAAATATATTTTAATTACAGGCAGACTGGATGGGTGCTCCTTTTAGCTGTTTCTGTTACTCTGGAGTAAGTGACCTCTGGAGGTCATGGTCATCCTGGCCAGCTGGATACTATGCGAGGGTTCTGAGAACTGGTTTGACTTTGAATTTGGGGAACACTCTCACTTCCACACACTCACTTTTAATCTAATCATAAAGACAAGAAATGGGGAAACAGCTCCCCTGGATCTGACCAAAGATAACAAAATCCCCCTCCCAGCATCTCTTAAGCTCACTATTTGTTATATCTAATTTAAGTTGTCTAATCAAAATGCATGATAGATGTTTCAGCGTTTCCTTTACCGTACAGGCATGAGAGCGTCGATTGATGAGTGAGTTACTCCTGATTGTGATCTTAGTTGTTTGGCCCAAAAATACTGAATTGGACCAGTCCAGTCATCCTGGTAGCTGTGTGTGGTTCAGTGCCAGTGTTGGTAATGCAACTACCAGGATGTAACGGAGAATACATCACTAAAGGAGATGGTCATTTTGTAAGACACCCACTGAACTGGGCTAATTTAGATTATACTAATTAGAAATTCACTGGTTTCATTAATAAGCTCAACAAGGGGGCAGTCACACAGACGTGTCACAACA
Source organism: Datnioides undecimradiatus (assembly GCA_008933995.1). Taxonomy (NCBI): domain Eukaryota; kingdom Metazoa; phylum Chordata; class Actinopteri; order Lobotiformes; family Datnioididae; genus Datnioides; species Datnioides undecimradiatus. The sequence continues at coordinate 3,959,945 of WARS01000048.1, forward strand.
AACACAATACCAACAAAACCGTCTACAGGACAGTGCACCTGGCACTCTACTCTACTCTCTGCTCTGCTTCTCTTGAGATGTAGATACACATAAAGTTAAAACAGCAATCACAGGGCTAATCAATGTCACGCTTAGCCAAAGCAACCAATCAAATCAAGCAAAAGGCGGGCTTTGCTACTTTTCTGCTGCCGTCCTGCTTTGATGCCTGTGGATATGTGTTGGAGTTGTAAGATATTAATCATATTTGATTCCCACAGGCGCACCAGCTGTTTAGCTCAGGGGCTTCACTGCATTTGCAAAGAATTTTTAAAGCAGCTGCACCTGTAGCGAGGCATCCTGGTGTGACTGCCCTCTGGGAGTCCAGAGGCATTCTAGCTGCCCCATGAGATAGTTAGTTACTTTTGCATAGCGGTGCTTAAGCTAAATGATACTGTAAGCACACTCACATGCTAATGTTTACCGTGATCATTATTTTCATTTACTATATAAACATATTCTAGTGTATTGCAGCGCAAGGAAAATGAAATATTATTAACATGTTTACAGAAAAGTCTTCACATGGAAACATTTGGATATAACATCAAAGTTGTATGTGTTCAGGGTAAAATTGGATTTTTGTTCATGAATGGGTAATAATCCCGTAGACATGAGGCTGTCTCTAACTACATGAAGGGATGCAGGTGCAGAGACAGTGTCTGTGACTGACATGTTTCAGGATATGCTATCCCACCCAACAGCGGCGATGGCTTCCTGCCACAGACAAAGGACTGGGACATGAGCCTGGATTCCTCGTGGGCCTCCATGTGTATCTGGTTTATTGTGCCAGCCAGGCACTAGCTCCCAGACAATGACAGGCCTTGTATCTCAGTCCATGTCTCTGTAGATCACCATCGTTCTCTATCACATGCTCTTCTTCTTCTCCTTCTTCCCCTCTCCCTCAGCCTCGCTCTGATAAGCTTCTCTTCACTAGTCCTGGTCCATAAAAGACACATGCTGTGACAACCGGTCATTGTTCACACAGACATCTGCAAGACCTTGGCGCACAGATGTGACTCACTGTTTTGTAAGAGCAAAAAATGACAAAACAAAGACATAATGAGGTCGCAAGGACTTCTTGAGCAACAAGTAAAATATCTTGGAATATCTTGTTGGGTAATATTGTTTTCAGTGGGTCTGTTATGAAAAATGCCTCCACAGCTGTAGAACATAAGATGTAGGTGAAATGTCACCACATGATGTTTATGTTCAGTTAGTTTTAGTGGATTATTTTCATAAATTAATGACATGTATCATGACTAATTACACTGGTGCATCCTCATTTTAAATGCAGATTACTTCAAATGGGAGAGCGGTCATCAGCCGATGGCATCACGCTGTCCACACAGACGTGTCTTCAGAGAACATAAAGCATTGGTCCACTGATTTTTAATAATACACTGTCTAACAAACATATTTCAATCATTTTTTATATGATGTGATGTATTTCAAGTCCATGTGATGGTCCTCCTTCTCAAAGACAAATCCCCACATCATCTGCTGAATACTTTTACATTTCCCGTCATTAAAAAAAGTTTGAATCAGATTTCATCAGTCATTACCATAAAGAAATGTATAACATAAAGAGTAAAAAATCAAAATAAATCATCTAGAAAGAGTCCTTCCACATTTATGACTGCCCTCCTCTCCAATGATGAAACATCAGCAGAGCGAATGAGAGGAAAAAAGAGACTGATGACCCTCACCCTGGTTCCTCCTTCCTCCTCCGTCTGTGTAGCAAGTGAATCTTTTGCTCTAAGGTCTAAGAGATATCCATGGGAATAACGACAAGTTGTAATATGTACCACTATGTATCATCTATGCATCACAACACGCTGGAATGAGGAAAAAAAGTATATTACCGCAAGGCATAAATGCAAGCAAATCTGTGATCAGACAGCAAACAGATGAGCCAGACCACATCAGGTGCTGGTCCTGTCTAATGGCACCAGCACATCAAATTTTATGTAGTAGATATCTCAACATCTACTGGATCTACTGGTTCCCTGATGACAAATCCTCCTGACTGTGGTGACTAGATGGTTAGTTCAATGCTCTGGTTTATGACCTAACATATGACAAAACTAATGACATTCTCAGTAAAATCAGCTACACCTCAGTTACATGTGCCTGTCACATGCTAACAGGCTAGTCTGATAGAGGACATCATGGTAACTATTAAAACTGGTAAATATCGGCACATTTCCATTACATTAGCATGCTGATGTAAGTGTTTAGTTTGAAGCACGGCTAAGCACTGACACTGGTGGCTTCTTTGGGCTGGGCTGGCAGGTGAAGCAGGTGAACAGTAAACGTCCTAAATAGTCACAAACAATGACTCTAATCAGCCAGTGTATCTGCCAAATGAACCATCTGTACCTGGCAAGAGGAAACAACATGCCTGGCTAGGCCAAAATGTTCCTTAAAGTCATTCATAGAACGAACAGTTAAAGAACAAATATGTGACCTTTATGTGGAGCCGTGGACTCAATGACACTTTACAATAACCTTTTACTTACTGTGTTACTTTCACTTTCTTTATCAACACCGCTTATGAGTGGACGTGGACGCTTATGAGCGTGGCGTATGTAAAGCAAAGCGTTTCATACAGTAATTTCAGATATTTTGTATGAAAAATATTCAATAGTTTTTTATAGATACGTCTGCTCTTGTTTCATTAATTATGAACTAATGAATCACTGCATGAACGCACCCATGCAACCACCCACACTCACGCACACAAATACAAGGAGGAAGCACACACCCGAAGAATTTGTCAGTAATCGATTCAGGGTCTTTCACTCATTTCAATTAATAATCACACTACTATACTATACTAGTATATATAAACTAACAGTAGGCGTGGCAGTGTAATCAGCACACAAACACACTGCATCTTACGGTCCCTTAAACTTCTGGGAAAGAAACACCAAATATGCGTGGGCTTGTTTTAGTGCCACGTGAGTTGTTGGTTAAGTAGGTCAGTCAGTAAGTCAGGAGTGGCAGGGAAGGAGTGCACAAACACAGGCTAACTCCATTACCTCATACAGTGGATTAGTGTCAACAGGCCCATCCATCTGTCTAGAGCCATCCTGGTTCAAGTGACCGTAAGGAGAGCAGCAGGGACTCATGTTCCCGCCCTGCTGCTTGCCCCTATAAAGCCACACAACCACAAACATACCTTAAGCAATGCACACAAAGCACCAAGTGTGCACCTGAATATTTAAGAATGTACACACACACACACACACACACACACACACACACACACACACACACACACTACAGCACACTGCGTCAGGCCAGTAAGGTTACACCTCCTAACCCTCAATGCTGAATTAGTGCAAACAGCCAGTGGACAAAAGGAGTACTTCCTGTTTCTGGTATAGACTGTCAAAGGACGAGCTGAACTGAGAGACAACAACAGAAGAAAGGGGGAGGGGGGGGCTTCCTGGTGCAATAACCTCATAAACAACCGTTCAGGAGTGTGCTGACTGCTGACAAACACACATGCAGGAAGTGTCGGCAACTTCTCCAGCTAAACCAGTAAAATCGTAAAGGTTGCAATGAGGAAACTCTCTGCCTTGAATGGCTTTATTACTTCTTCCATAACTGAGTTTGTTGATATCTTTAGTGATTTTTGACCAGGAGATTTTATGGAGTCAGCAGAAAAACACCTTTCACATGATGTGGCCAGCGTGTTAGCGCGCAGTTGCTTAGCTACACAGCAACATTAGTATTTATTTGTAGAGCTGAGTGAAACCAGCTTACGTCTCTGGATGATTGTCACTATGAGCCACCCCTTTCAGATAGCAGTAGTCATGTGGTCCTCTGTTAAAATAAAAATAATAATTACAACCATGTTAAACACACACTTGTTAGAGAGATCAAAAATAGACTGTGATGAAATTGAGGGCTGTGTGATTTCCATTGCTTTGTAAAAATTAAACTGTGCTCTGCTAAAGGCTGGGGTATCTCCCAACAGTTACACAACTTGCATCAAAAATGAAGAGATGTTTCACTTTCAATGAGCAGATGTTTGCACCATGTATGGACCGAACTGCTGAGGCACTGTTAGAGCTGTCTGTGGAGATGTTTATGGTCTCACTAGTTGTCAAGAGCAGCTAGAGCATGCTTGAAAATAAAAAAAAAACAAAACAACATGGCAGATAAAACGACAGAAGCAGAAGAAATAAAGTCACCATGGTCTGCACATGAAAGTCAGAGAAACCAGCTGAGAGAAACAAACAAATATGGAGGCAGAAGTGAGCTCTAAGTGTACACAGTGGCAGCAGAGGAGTCAGTTTACATTAAGGGCCTCCCTGCTCCTCCCCGCCACTCAATCCTTCCTCCTCTAATCCAAACACCTGGAGGGGGGAGGGAGGAGGGCGAACAACAGGCCCCATGTGAGTGGTTGCTCACATGCAGTCGGCAAGCAACGTGTTACAGTAACACCTTTACTGGGGCCAAGGCGGGCGGTTATGTAAAGCACAGACAGCACACACACATATACATACACACACACAGCACACTGTGCCAAGGGCATGGGATGAGGTGGTCGGGTTAGCAGGTGGGTATGGAGCAAATTGGAACGGAGAGGATTTACAGTATCAGCTGTTGTTTGTGTTTCCTGCCTCGCTGCTTACACGCTGTGTTAAAGTGTGCCACCATAAGCCCCGTCATTGTTAACACACCACGGTGGCTGCCAAGGCGACATAATGTGCGAGTAGTTTACATTCAACAAGTTTATTGGAAGGGAAATAGTTGCATGGGAGGTGACAAATCACAGTGTGCGAAGAGAAGAATTTTACACTCATAAATACGATGACTGTAGAGAAAGACAAGGGTTGAGACTTTTTTGGAAAAGAACTTTTGTCACGGTTTGACACAACTGGTGTTACTGAACTCGGGGAAGCCAGACACACAGAAGAGAGACTAAACACAGACTGCATTTTCAGAGGGCTTCTGCAAGTGAGAAAGACAGGTTAAGCTGGGATTTCACTTGGAGAATGTTGGTCACTGAACCTGAAACAGCAGGTTTTTTCAGACCCCCTCATTATGCTGGTGAGGACGACCACCTACACTTAACTGCTGAGTGACCTTAAGCCTCAGCCGTGACCAAATAAATGCTTGAATACTAGTCGTTGTTATAGTCTGGGAACTTAGAAGCTGTTGAGGAGTTTTGTTTTTTTGTGGTTTCTATCACTGGGAAATTAGCTACTGAATGTCATGAGCTGGGTGAGAGTCTCACCAAATTTAATCTGACGACTGAGCTCGTCCTCACTCGCCCAGTTTTCTAAGAAGCCCTGCTGCTTCCTAAAAGGCCACTGGAATTCGTGGCAAAAGTCATCTCAGCTCTTAAGCAACTCCTGCGCAGACCTCTCCTTATTAATACCAGCTACAGCGTGAGCAGTTGAGACTTGTTTACATTTAGCGCGAGAGAGGCTCTGCAATGGGTTGCAACAGAGGTGATGAAAACTCTATAGCAGCAGGATTAGCCACACTTCATCCGGACAGAAAGCAGTAAAAGAAAATAAAACGCTGGCTAAAAGAGTGAGGTGAATTCTGTGAAACATAAAAGTGAAATAACAGCTTGACTCTTGCTTGTTCTGCTCGTTGTTTTTCAAGACAAACTAGGTTATCGACAGGTTCTTAAAACAGGGAATAATAATGGTTGCCATTGTCTGCAAAGCAACAGGCAGCGCAGAGGAAATGGGTGGGTTCTTGGTAAATGGGTGAAAAAAAAGCAGGGCTCAAAAAAAGCGAGAGAGAGAGAGAGAGAGAGAGGGAGAGGAAGGGTGAAGGACAGCACGTGAAGGCAGGGAGTGTGTTGTCTGAGAGCCATGTGCTTGGGCCAGGCGTGTGAGTGACTGAGGCTGTTCACGTCACCGTATGACTCATTCTGGAGGGAGGCTGGCGCTCCACACATCTCCATTCACATACACACAAATCAATCCATAAAGGTAATGTGTGCAAGTACGGCAAATGGCTAAATATAGACGAGCGCAGAGAGGCATGCACTATACACGATAACTTATGTTCGAAAAAAAAAAAAACACTCAACATCACAAAACACACCAGAGGAACCAGTACAGAAAAGACATTTACATCTCCTCTGAATAGATGAGGAAAAATTATGCCAGGAAGTGTGTTCAAGCCTCTCCTGATTGGCCAGAATATGAGAGATGAGTCAAATAGGTTGCAGCAGAGTCCTCTGAGCTGAAAACTGGAACACTTCCGGACAAGATTTGTTTAAATAAACGTGCTTCTGGAAAATAATGCAATAATCACTAATAAGGAAGTGTGACGCTGATGTAAATGTTCTCATTCTTTTGCCCAGATGTCATAATACTGACTCAACATGAACAATGTGCCTCTTACCTAAGGGCAGCAGTACACAGGAGTATATAATATATGAACATTATTATTATTCAAGCAGCAAACACACATGGGCTCACATGTAACTACTTATACCCACACAACAAAGCACAATAAAACAAAGTAAGTAAGCCAATACATGGTACTATGTAATATCATATCTAATATAAACTTATGCTAATGTTCTGTTGCATGTTAAATGTATGTAAACTGCATTCACACAGGTGACACTCTCTGTCTCTGTCCATTGGAAGCTGAACACAAGCACACATCTGAGCTGCAGTCAGGTTAGGGGGTCACATACTGCTGATGGTAGGTGTGCTTATTAACATGATAATAATAACACAGACAAACAAACAACGGTTCTCAGTTTGGGTTTTCTTAGTTTTTCTTATGATCATTTTTCTTTTTGCAAAAGATGGAAAATAACAAAAACCACAAGGCAGCTCATTAGAAATAATAATTTAGCTCCAAACACCAGTGTGTGAATCGCACGTGTGAGCTACTTTGTGGTGACACCAGTCACAGCGAGGGAAAGGTTAACTAACAATCCAGATCGACATCCTACATCCATCTAGAGGTGACGGTGGAGAGACACACGGAACTCACATGGGCTACAAAACATCTGTATGTGAATTTAAATGCGCACACAAATGCAGAAATGTCTGCATTGAAGTGGGGAGTCATATTTAGCCCTTCATGCATATGCATGAGCGTGTGCGCATATGGCACAACCAATGTACACCCTGCCAAGAATATCTAGGGGTGCATGAGTGCCAACAGGCACAACTGTCACTCATGGTGACTCAATGTTTGTATGCATGGTGTGATTTTTTTTTCTGTGTGTGTATGTGTGTCTGAGTGTGAGTGTATGGGTTAGAATGCTTCCTCTTCTGAAAATGGAGAACAAGGTACGATGAGACACACATATAAACAGGGCACATGTGCAACATATATATAGATGTTGAAAACCTGGCAGTAACTTACTGACATCAGCACAAACACACACAAACACTGCCAACACATTGCTCCTTTCCTCTGGCTGTGAGCTTTAAAAACAGGGGGGGGGGCAGTCCAGGTGAGGCAGAGGACAGCTGTCTGTTGTCATCTGTGCGAGCTCAACCCGGGCAGAGATCAGAGGAAACAGTTGTCTAACGTTTTTATAGCTTCCACGCCTGCACATGTGCCAGTAATCAGTGTGGTTATGAAACAACCACAAACAAAACAACAGGGATGTTTACTGAAGGTAAGGACAATTCTTCCGCTTTCACGTGCTCACCTTCATCTGGGTGGAAGTAAAGATAGAGGATCATGACCTTTAATAGACAAGTAACTATCAGTGCAAGGCATCCTCACACAGCTTTGTTTTAGTAAGCATATACAACACCTCCTTCTTACTCAATACACAGGACCTGATGTCATCACATCTCGGATATTACAGCCAAGCGTAAAAGCTACAGGGGAAACAATGGGCCTTTAAATTTAGAGGCAAACTGATGTCAACATTTTATGACCCTGTGAAGATTTTAATAGTACATTTATGCTGAAACAAGATGTTCATTGGCAGGCCAGAGACTGTGTGGAGTTTTGCCATTACCACAAGTCACACAACACACTTTAAGAATGCAAAGCAGGCGTGAAACAAAACATCTCTGACTTCCTCAAACACCCCTGGGTCAACAGAGGTGAAGATCATCGATTTTATTGGCAGCTAAACTCCATGTCTCATCAATCCTCATTAGAGGGCTGCTACACCGATTTCCGGGACAAGTCCAGATAAGACCTTGAATGTCTCATCTGGCGCACAGGGCACTGCTCCAAAGGCAGATGAATACCAGTTTGGATCTCTGAGAGCTAAGGACAGTATTGATAGGATGTGTACATGCAGCTCACACACAGCCAAGCTCACGGCCGGACATCACAGGCATACATAATACATGAGAAAGTATGCGATGAGGGGCAGTGTCCTGTTTCTCCTCTAGAACTGCTGACGGTGCATCCCCCCCCCCACTCTCTCACACACACACACACCATGAGGCAAGTCCTCACCTAATGAATCCAAACCCGTATCACTCTGCTGAGTGTGCGTCTGCTTCAGCCAAGTGCATTGAGTGGGTAAATGGGCCAACAACACTCAACAGAGAACCCAGAAATCCCCTACTGCACAGATCATCTTGTCAGGTGAGCAGCTGCTGGACTCGCTCCATGGACATGTTGTTATTTCTATTTAAAAGGAGACGGGGTTGTAAATCACCTACAGTCAAAGCCAACTTCATATTCAGGTTTGACGGAATGAGGTGGAGCATGTTATGCAACGGCTACCTGATGTTGTAACACTATGAAAACATCTACACACAAAATACCTCACAAGAGCACTGTGCTGCCAGTTACATCAGGGAAACAAATATCAAAATAAACTCAGGCTCAGCAGTCAGCTACCACCGCCAGGAGGACACCACCCCCGCGTGGCGCCTCCATGACATTACAATTCACCGGTGTAGTAGCTCACGCGTGGCTAAGCATACAACTCTCTGGCGCCATCTGCTGCTGATACTTCATCGAGTTTTATTGTCGTTGTGGGGTTTGGAAACACGGGGTCAACTATTTTGACCTTTAGCTTAGCTAGGTGGAGGTGGTTAGCAACTCGTCTTACCTGTGAAACGCAGTCTCCTCCCCCGTGTGTGGCACGAAGACAAACTTTAGTCGGGACTGAGAAAACACGACACGTCGTGGAAACACTTTGTCAACTTGGTGAATTTCATTAAACCGAAATATGGTCACGCTGTACTTTTCTCGTGTTTTAACACAGTAACCGAAGAGGCGTAGAGTTTAGCGTCCTGTACAGCGCGCGAGTGGCCGCAGGAGGTCAGTGACGTCATGCGAAGCGGGGAAAAAAACCAAACCGGAAATCAAAACTTAATGTAAAGTCTTGTTTTTGGTTTTCTTATGGGAAATTTATTTTTCAGTTGTTCAGTTAAAAGGGGGGGAAAATAAAGTTACTGGGAAAGTTAAAAGGACTTCCCGGAATTACCCCGAGGATATATAAGTGTGTTTAGTAAATACAAGCAGACACATTAAAGGGTTTATTCACTCTGAAAATAGACTCAGCCCTCCAGGAAAACTGTTGTTTGTTCTTTCTGAGGTTAGCAAAAAGTTTGGTTGAATCCTGAAAAATTTTGGAAATACTGGAAAGTTAAAGAAGTTCTCATAAATTCTTAACTTATTAGATATAAGTTATGAGTGTTTTGTTTGACAGTGTAACATTTACTAGTTTTTCAAACAAATGTAGCCATTACATTTCATAACATGTTCAGTAGTTTGAATGTATTTCAACTTGCAATATAAAATGTAATATAAGTTGCTTTAGAAAGATATTATTGTTTCCATGCCACCGTGTTTTTTTAAATAGAAATTCAGCAAGCTATTTAAAACAAACAAAATAAAAATGCTTTAGAAGGCAATGGGATGGTCAAAATTAAACTTAAAAGTAAACCTTGAAAAACAAAATTCTAACCAAAAAACAAAATCACATTTGGTGTTTGTTTTAATAAAAAAAAGCTGCACTGTTATTAAATAAAATTTTTTCCTCTTATTTCATTTGTTTTACTTTCTATTAATTTTATGATTAATGGAACACATCCTTGACACAAAATGAATCTATGTCCTGCTCTCTGCTTCTTGTACTCTATAACATTATAGAAGAATTGATTGATTTGGTTGGGGGGGTTTTCGGCCATATGTAACAGTGAGTCAGCATAAAAAGAAAGTGGAGAGAAAAACATTCTTATTCCACAAACACCACTTAGCTTATACTTTCTAACTTTGAAAAGCAAGCCACAATAAAATACTTTGTAAAGGAGACACTTTACCCATGACATAGATTAGGCTCAGTAGTAGAAACATATTGACAGTAATCAACACAGTGTAGATATGCACATCAAAATATAGCTTTAACTGTTTATTTTGCTTTGTTTTACAACTGTGACCTTCTCTTCATCAATCACAAGAGTGAACAAAAAGCAGTTTTATTCATAAGCAAAGAGATTCCATCCATTTGTGTCTCACATACCGAGAAAGAGGATAGTGCAGAGTGTATCAATGAGAAGTGTTTAGTGTATCAAAGCTCCAGATCTATAGGCACAGTGTAGGTAGAGGAGGTCAATGGGACGTCTGTTCCTCAACAGCAAACTTTACCCGTGAGCAAGGCTCTCTACTCCCAGACCTTTGAAGGAGACTTCCATCTGATAAAACTTGTGATTTTAGAAAGTCTGTGTGTTCATCAAACTCTTCCTCTTTGCAAATACTTCCTGAAGCTTTAACTGTACAAAAATGCGATTATTATCCAGTATCTCACTGCTGGACTCCTGACGTCAGTTGACGTCACTGAAATGATTACATGGAAACTCCTCGTAAGGCTTTTAAATCAAGCCGTTTTAGCACCAGTCACATCCAGACTTTACAAGTCTGAACCACAATTTTTAACACAATTTAAAGTAAAAAACAAAAAAAAAAGAATACATTAACATTTTAAAATATTCTCAGTATTTATCAGAAAATAAGACATCTCTAAAATTACAACTTCACAGATCAAACCCATGGAAAACATGTCACTACCAGTTAAGAGACAACTCACAGCCACCAGGTGAGTCGCCACAATGCGTTAATCAAGTGAAGGTGCAATCAACAGTGGGATCAGAGTGACGGTAGTGAAAAAAAAAAATAGAAAACTTTAAGGAAAAAAACTTTATAGTGTTCCAATGTTCATAGTGTGAACGCTAAGACAGAGTTCACCCTTATCACTGTGTCATCTAGATATGGTAGCACATGAACATCCCATGCCATCCCGTCCATCAAAGTGTCTGCTGCTGCCGTAGTTACCCGCGCTCAGGAATGCCATCCGTCCAGTCGGGGCAGCCAGTCACACATGATGAGTATCAGAGCAACGCCGGAGGAGCCAGGTGCTGATACTTCCCAGGAACACTGTGATCCCCTGTGAGCTCGTCCACGCCTCGGACGGTTCTGGCAACACGCAAGCACACACGGCCATCTCATCTTGAGCTGAGGAGGGGCCCCCCCCCAATGAGTTCTTTACAGGCTGGAGGTCCTTCACACAGCATCTGACCCCAATTCCCTTTTTAGCACACATTATTAATGGCACTCAGCTACACTGGGAAATGGCCAGTCGTTTCTCAGTGTTCACATATGGCACATGTTGCTCTCCGGGGAGGGTGGGGGAGTGTATGTGTGTGTGTGTGTGTGTGTGTGTTTTCATGTCCATACAGTCATTGCAAGTGACATCTCAAAGCAGTTCCAGAGCTGAAATCTATCAGACTTTGCATGTCCATGCACTTAAAGACAGGAATGGGTCACTGTTTTTTCCAGGGTTCACACTGTGTTTTCTCCAACAGGAAATAAGAGCAGGTCTGCTCCAGGTGTTTTTCAAAGCTCCATCAGTTTCAGCTGAGGCGAGTATTCTTTATTTTAAAGTGCTTTTGCATCATCTTGTCACCTATTACAAAAATGTCACATCTTTACCTCTCTGGAATCCAAAAAAAACATGTTTTTCTCATAAAACAACAAGTAAAAATGAAGAGCATCCTCTTCCAGGTGCAGGTTTAGTGGACTACAGGTGCTACTTTGTGTAGCGTCCCAGACTAGACGTGGCTCTCAGTGGTTTCTTATGGCCTTTAGGGAACTGCCGCAAAACAAAGTCAAAGTTGGCCGTTGTGGACATGGCGTAGAAGACGTTCGCTTTGTCTGGCATGAGCAGCTCTAAAAACAGAGAAACGAGATAAGCTGTCAGAAAGGAGTTTTTCTTTGTCTCTGGGACTATTTCAACAATTCATTTGAAGGTGGAGTCATTCTGTCCTGACCTCGTTCCTGAGAGATGACCTGTGTAAGGGTGAAGTCCCGCCAGTTCATGTGCTCAAGGTGATGCTTCTCCAAAGCCCTTTGAATCACATATGCGGTTTTGTCCTGGCTGGTCAACTGTCAGACAGAAAGACAAAGAATTTTTAACATCATATGTCACACTTTATCAACTTTGCTTTTTGTTTTCCAGCAACGCACAGAATACACACTTAGCTCATCTCATATGTTTTAGTAATTAAATCCTTGTATTAAAGTTTTGTTTTGTTTGTCGTTCCTTCATTTAGGTGTTAGCTTTGCTGTTCCTCTGCTGAGGTGCAGACTCTCACCCAGTGTGCATCGCAGCGTAACTCGTGTACAAACTGGCATGATTTGAAATCAGGGCGAGTTTGGAAGCCAATCACAATCACAGGCCAGCATGCAACTTACAGAAGTCTCCTGTGCGCAGGAGAGTTCAGTGAAGCGAGAGACATCGCCAGCCTTTTGTTTTTTGTTGTTTTTACTGTAGATTGACTTTATTTTCATATTCAGTGGAGGAGAGGGAGCAGATGTCATCTTCACTTCATTTTTTTCCACATGTGTAAAATTGAATTTTTCAACTGATCTTTTGTAGAGAGATAATAATCAGACACAAGTTATGATTCCAAGCAGAATACTTGTTAAAAACATGTCTGGAGGGGAGTTTTGAATGAACGTAGCAAAACCACATTGTAAAAATCCTTGAACCCCTTGATCCTTTAACTCAGCAACACAGAGAAATTAGCATTTTTCTACTACACAAGTACGACCAAGAAAAGTACCAAAGAGTAAATAAATCAAATGTAGAAAACTTTGTGTGGGAGTCAGTTAATAAGGGGAACTTGGGATCCTCCAATTACCATTGTGTATCTTAAGAAGACAGTAGAATTCAATAAAACAAATAGGTATTCATTTTTGGCCTGTGGCCCAGCTTTAAGCCTCAGTTTGAGCATTTCTGATATAAACACTTGAACACACTGATACTTCACTTAGTCATACTTAAAATCTATGTCTGGATATGGAAAACACTAAGTGGTAGAGCTTTAACCCTGTAGGATAAACTCACCAGGATGCTTTTGTACATGTTGCCGTTGTTGTGGCCCAGGTCCACGCTCACCCTGACTATACAAGAGTCAGCCACCTGACGGTTATACACCGGCAGCAACGTCATGGACACGGAGCGTTTGTGGTGAGGGGTCGGGCTGGGCTTCGGCCGAGCGCCACCGCAGGACGTGGTGGCTGGAGGGCAAGAGTCCGTCGTGCAGTTTGAGGAGGAGCCAGACGGAGTAGCCGAGTCTGGAGAGAAGGCCGCCGAGGAGGAGGAGCAGCAGGTGGAAGATGAAGAAGAGGAGCACAAGGAGGGAGAGAAGGCCTCGGACACATTGTTGCAAGAGCTGTGAAAGGACTGCGATGAAAACAAGAGAGAATATTGATTAGTGCCACTGGAAATGTGCTGAGAGCATTCACCAGGTTTCAGAATTGATTGCTCTGCAGAAAACGGCTGAACTATTGAGCAACAGTGCAGCAGTGAGAGAGAGCCAAGCACCATTTAACAAACGCTTCAGTTCAGCTGAGGACCTCCCCAATTGAAATTCCACTTGTGGAGGGCTCCACTAGTATCGATGGGCCTTTAAAGTGGGCCTTTGGTGATGAGAGATTATGTAAGTTGCTTAGTTTTCAAAGCCATTCAGTGTATTTTAGCTCTTATAAGAAATACTCCGGGGGGGGGGGGGTTGTGACTGCCAACAAACAGGATCCCTGTCTGTAAAGTGTAAATAGTGGATGTTGTGCTGAGGCCCATTGGATGAAGGCACAGCTTCCAACAAAGACACCACTGTTAGCACAACTGGGGACAAAGGAGAGACGGAGAACAAGGCTATGAGACAATGAAGCAGACACACACACACACACACACACACACAGGCAAACACACACACCTGCAGTCTGATGGAGCAGGCTGAGCTTGGGGACGAGAGATCTTCCATCTCAGATCCACTGGATCCAGAGGACGAGACGCTGATTTGGTCGGCAGGGAGTTTTTTAGATCCGTCACTCACTGTCAGGAGACTGAAGACAGAATTAAACTCGAGTTTGCATCGAATACTATAACAACAATAGTGCTGACAATGCAGTTTGACATATGAATATCCTTTTCCTGTGTATCAACACCGCAACACTCGAAACAACTGCTTCCTGACATGAAGCGGAGTGAAATGTGGATGTACTGCGCGCGTTTGAATATTCAAATGCGACCACGGCGTGACACTCACGAGGAGAGCTTCTTTGTGAGTGTGCGGTGGCTCCAGGGAGTCGGAGAACACAAGTCCACCGGAGGCTCCAGCTGCCTCGACAGCTCATAGCTGGAAACAAAAAAACATCAGTAAGTGACTGAAAAATCAGAGTTTCATGAAGGAAAACTATGTTCTTCCATGTTCCTCTCAGAGCTGTGTCATCTTGTCGTAGTTAGGTCACCCTGACTGAGTCATCTCTTGCACTCTGTTGAACTTAGAGTCCCAAAAAATACCCAGAGTGCACTGTTATATATTTTTTAAAGTTAGGTGTCTGAAAAGAAGTGTGATTAGGCCTGTCACCTCTGTATTTCACAGTGTACAGAGTTTTTAAATCAGATGTCTGGTGTGACACTCCCGCAATAGTGCAGTGGTAGCGATGCATCTTTAATCAATTAGCAATGATTGGTTCACCAGAGCTTCTGGAACAAACGAAATGATTCAACAAGGCTGAATCTAAAATGAGTTTTGCCTTGAAAAGATATTTACATTGAGCTCATCAGTCTGATCACTGGGGGCGGGGCAATGTCTGGGGCATTTTCAGTATTTTGTCAATAGTCTGTTATGAAAAGTGTTTGTTAAAGCAGAAATACAGCATACCTGAGAATGTAACTAAGTGCTGAATAATAAATGTCTACTGACAGATTCTTTGTGATAATGCTCTGACAGTGACAGGGTTACACTCAAGCCTCTGAGGCCATTACTCAGTATGACGGAACATTTTGATCAATTATCATGTAAACTGCACATAACGACACATCAACACACCTTTATTTGCCTGCAGGGAGAGCGAGGTCTTTCATGACAGGAGAAGAGTTTTACAGCGCACATTTCAGATTATATAACTAAACTTTTACTGCGCTTCCAGCAGGCATCCCTCCGCTTACGACACGTGGACGTTATGTGACCGGGTAACTAAAACAACTCTCTCACCTCTCCTGGTCAGAGAGCAGCTTGTGTCCATGCAGCCACGCAGTGATTCTGGGGTGATGGGGCAGGCTGTACTGGGAACATGACGCCTGCAGCACGCGGATCTGTGACAGAACCTCAAACTCCTGGATAGAAGAGAGAGAGAGAGAGAGAGAGAGAGAGAGAGAGAGAGAGAGAGAGAGAGAGACATGTCGGATAAACAGAGTGAACGAGGCTGCAAGATGCACACTCCTGACATCTGTGTGGTTGCGTAACCCGCCTGGAGCTGCAGGAAACCTTGCAAAGCTGCAGTAAATGAATAAAGGGCATGTCACGTACCAAAAAACAAATGGCAGAAAAAGTCTGTCGCTGTTTACTTTGACAATGCAAATACACTTTACACACCCGGGCTGTCAGAATGTTGGACACGTTTGTACTCTGTAAGGTGACAGAAAAGATGGCACGAAGGGGAACAAACTTACCCTCCTCCTCTTCTCAAAGTTTATGAGGCCACCCTGTCAAAAGAGTGGACAGAACAAAGTAAAATTATTCTTATAATAATCATAGATAAGAACATTTAGCCTTTGTTTATCCCTAATACCTCCATAACTGGTGTATTAAAGATGAATCATAAAACACTGACAATATAACACAGGTGTAATTCAAATCATAAACACATCTCCATATTTTACAAATATTGCGTCATTATTTCTTTATTAATGACGACTGAAAGCTCAGGGAAACATCATGAAAGTAGTCAAACTGTTTATCAAGGTCAAGAACGAGCTTTTCATACATGTATGAACTGTTTAACTGAAACGTAAAAATACGCATTTCAGTAAAGGTGCCGAGATTCCCCCATTGTTAAATCGTAAATCAATTCATTATTTTGGTCTGAATACAAATATCAATAGCACAGACAAACAGACAGGCCCCCACAAAAGTAAAGATACATTCAATTCCTGTAAAGTATTTTCTGTGTGGATACTGTTTTCTATCTATCTCCCATTGTAGGACAATTACCCAAAGGGCAGAGTGCAGCGTTCCCAGGCTGCACATACCGAGTGTTTATACTGCTTATGAAAGCTAAAAAGGGGGGATTAAAGTAAAGCGAAACCCTCCCCTGAGCCCTGGAGTGTAAAATCCATAACATGATGAGACATGTCACTGAATGCTTAACCACTGGCTACATTATGTACCTCCACAGTGTCTGGCAGAGCTGTGTCCAGCATGGTGAGGACGGTCAGGTAGGTGCCCAGGTAAGGAACCACTCCACTGGAGGTACTCTGCAGAGAGACATGTAATCACGCTGCTCGTTAGGCTTCCAGCAGCAGTTTCCTGTGGCACTGTATCTGGCTGTTTGAATACAGTCATTATCTTTTTTTAAATAATTACCAAACATGATGAGTTTGGACATTCACACACAAGGCGAGTCCCAGTTAGCAACGCTGTTGGTTCATGTTACGACCCGAGAGAATGTGCATATGACTCATAAAAGACCCCGGTCTAGTCTATTATTACTGTCCTATAATCCTGGTGATCAGAGGCCATTTGAAACTCCTTCAGCACCAAGCACGGCTAAAAATAGGTTTGGGTATCTGCCACGGTGGAGATACTCCACCCACGCTGAGGGAAATCAGTTCTCTTGTGGCTTTTGGAGTTGTACAAAATGGCCATGATTTTGCATGTGTCTTTTTGAGAAGCTGAAACAAACCCTGCCTCTGGCAAAACGACTCAAAGAATGATCACATGAAAGATTCCCACTGTGAAACAGCGCGTTTAATGTCATCCGAGAGGAAGGTTGCAGCTCGGTGCTGAAGCAGACCTCGGTGATATACATGCTTCATCACCTGAGGTATGACTTACCATCTGTCTGGGGATCGGACACCGCTTGGATATCTTTGGAGAAATGTCATCCACAGTCGCTTGGCCTCCGTCCTGTCAAAGTAGGACATACAGAGCTATATTCAGTTGGAGGTTATAGGCGCACACATCTGCCCATTGTCAATAATAACTGATTAAAGTACGAAATAAACCAAGAGTGGTTTTTCTTCTTCGTGTTCATGCGTACGAACAGTTAAATGCACGCACGCAAACATTAAACATGGATGTGACCTGTGACCTGACTTTACGAAGCACATTCAGCACACGATTAAAGAATAAGATCTGCAGAACATTAACTTGGATACCCCATTTAATAATTATCTTGTAAAAGGGAGGGAGGCCACTTTCAGGCCTTCTCCCTTAAGTCTTTGTAAAGCCTTGTAAACAGCAAACAGCCTTTGAGTGAATATATGACTAAGTGTGTTTACACAGATAAAAGCTTCCTTTGTAAAAAGGCAACGCCTGAATTCTACAACAATGAAAGTGAAAAGGAAGAGAACAACGAGCTCATGAAAGTACAACAGTGAGACATTTATAATTGTTTCAAAGTGAAGAAACTATATGAATATCATTGCCAAGCAGCAAAAACTAGTTCAAGTAATTTGGATGTTGTGTACAGAGAGTACATGATGATCTATTGACTTTAGAGTCTTTTCACTGTAACTAGACACAAGCCTCCTCTGACGCAGTTGCTGAAAGGAGACTACATACAAGAAAAAAGGGAACATAA
Source organism: Datnioides undecimradiatus (assembly GCA_008933995.1). Lineage (NCBI taxonomy): Eukaryota > Metazoa > Chordata > Actinopteri > Lobotiformes > Datnioididae > Datnioides > Datnioides undecimradiatus. The sequence continues at coordinate 3,978,056 of WARS01000048.1, forward strand.
TACGCCCGAGGCCTCTGGTTTCCCATTAACACTCTGCTCAACATTTCTGTAAATATTAACTTCAAAAATGAATCTTTTTAATGATTACACAGAGAAATCCATGGCGGCTTGACAGGACAATCATTTCCAAACATGTTTTCAACACGCGAAACATTCTTTGTCCTATGTTCTTCATCTGCAGTTCATATCCTGTTGTGTTTATGGTGGAGGCAGATCGCTGAAGCCCCTTCCTCCCCCCTCTGCCCACTCAGCTTGCCTGCAGAGACTCAGAGTATGTAACAGCTGCAGAGGGTTGGCTTGTTTGCATTGGTAAATATTAACCCTTGGATGCAAAGGTAGGTCAGAATGAGCCATATGCATTGCCTATGGAAATTTAATTTAGGAATATCAGTTACTTTATTTACCGCTGACCACAGCTCATCTGTGAGTGGCACCAGCACTCACCTACATTACTTGACGCCGCCAGACAACTTTACATGAGAACTACCTGTGTTATCTATCCTTTCTAGAGAAAGAGTTGTTACTCACATGGTAGCAGCTTTACATAACATGTACACACTGATAACAATGCAATTCATTTCCTTTATTGCCTATTAACTTATATTACTTAACTGTGGATGAACTGTTGCCATAAACCCAGATAGCTTAGCTACATTAGCAGCTAAGCACCAAAACTAAAAGAGACTTTACTATTATGTTAAATCATATCTACTGATATTAAACTGCTCTAATTTAATGCTAATCAACATTAGCTTGCTAGCTAACATTACTGTAATCGTGGATGGAATGTTGGCAAAACTCTATTAGCGTAGTGGCTTCTTAGCTGCTAACTGGCGCAACTTGTGGAGACTTTACAATTATATCAGTGGATATTTATTATAATCAAATTACTAAACATTAGCCAGGTAGATATTACTGGATTCATATTTTTGAAAATTGCGATTAGCATGTGTTATATTAATTATCAATTAATTCTATGATTTTAAGTGATTTTAATGAGGTTCATTTCTGACCCATTTATGGGAGTGTGTAGCTTCTTATGGCTGATGCATCTGAAGGTTAACACTGTAAACACTGAACTAAATCTGGTCTGTTTGTTGTGCAACATGCAGTTTTTTCCCCCTCACCTCCACCAGGAGCTCTCTGTTGGTCAGAACACAGTTCTCATCAGGGAACGTCTCCCAGAGGTTATCAAACGTGGCCATGCTATCCCTGCAAAAACAGACAAGATGAAGAAAATATGCAGCTGAGTCCAGAAGCAGATTATTTAATAATTAACCATTATACACAATAAGTGCTAAGTGCTGTTAAAATGTTACATTTTACTACTTGGCCCATGACCAGGTGTTTGCACCATAAAGAGATCAACTTGAAGTTATGCTTCAGTTATCCTTGACATTATAATAGCTGACAGCAGTGCTGTTCACGACCTGACATTGAATATGGGTCATCCAAAAGCGAGACATTTGCTGACTTGCTCTGTCACTGACATAGAATTGCACTTCATCACGGTTCAGTGTCCTCATTAAAGGACAATTACTGTATGTAAATAGAGATGGACAAAAGCATTTTGCTGTAAGCCAGCCCCACCTGCTCACGGCAGCCCAGGTCTTTCTGAGCCTGTAAATTGCATTAGACTGAAGGGCCGACAGAATCGCCCTGAGGGAGGAGAAGTTCTTCAATCGACGACAGTCCTGCAAAAGAAACAGCTTGCCTTCAGCGGAATCATTTCAAATCAAACACTTCAGTAACCATGATTTTTCTCCTTAAATAAAGATTTACGAAATGACACTCTGAACTCTTTTAAGCAAACATTCAAAACCTGGAGAAGAACGTGAATGCAGCCTAATGTTATGGCTCTTGCTTTTTTGGCTGACCTGTGCTACTCTTATCCACTTCTCTATGATGCGAGCCCTTTGAGCTGGTGTGGTGGAAGGCCGACTGGAGGAAGTAGGACTGGATGTGGCGTCTGTTGGCCAGCACAGCAGTGACATAATGACCTGATTGGTGACGGCATTGAACTGTGCAATGGTTGCCCGAATGGTGGGAGACATGTTTTCCTTCTTGTCTCTTTGCGACCACACACAGCCGAGACACTGGTAAGGCACCACTCTGACAAACAGAGCCTGAAACGCCATGAAAACCAATCATCAGCCTTGAATCACCGATGTAAAGCAATGCAGAACATAAAATATATCCTCTCACGTACAGAGTCCATTCGGGTGAGCTGTTCGGCAATCGCTGCAGCGGAGAAATCCATGATGCCACCTGGATCCAGAGAGGTTTCACATCCTGAATCATCATCAACAGAACCCTCCTCATCCTGTTCCAGATCTGCTTGCGCAGGACTGACATCTGTCTCAGTTTCTAAATGAAAACACACAGCAGGGGCCAAGAAGTGAGCTTGGCTTTTCATGGATTTTCACACTGTTGAGCTCTACCATGCTGGCAGGACAGGTGGACTAAGGTCTTATTGATTTCTATCAAGTTACGTGTTTGAGGATCACCTTCTTTCTGCAACTTCTTGAGCAGTGCCTCTGCCTGCGCAGCCAGCGAGCAGAAGTTGGGCTGACTGCGCATGCTGTCGTGTACTGCAGAGCTGATCTTCAGGTGATCCAACAGCAGCCTGAGCGCCCCGTGCAGGGGAGGGTCTCTGAAGTCCTCGCTGTATTCATCCAACCATGTCTGGACAAAGGCCAACAGGGGGCTGAGGAGACAGCGAGACAATCATTACAGCTTAACTATATAAAAAGACACAGAGTGAGACAGCAGGGGTGAACTTCACAAGGGTTCGTGTAAAGTCATCCACTTACCTCCTGTAGCATTCACTGTTGTCCAGATCCACAGTAGCATTGTCTCTGTGGGGAGGGAAAACAGACTCAGCAAAACTCTTCAGGTTATTATTTTGTGTATTTTTAAATTATTATTTGTTCCTGCCCTGCAGCTATGCTAAACCTAACCTTGATTCATGCCAACCACAGTCTAAAACTGCTCTGTGTATAATTGTTGTTGTTGAAAGCCTCAAGATAATGAGCACCTGCTAGGTACTTATTATTACATCAAAGCTGGCAGGGGATGGTTGCTTTGTCAGGGAAACAATGTATAAAAAGACCCTGACGTAACATGGTGACTTTGCAGCCCAAGTTGTTTTCCCAGTATCATGCACAAAAGAGATGGATCTTCAGCTGTGGCTCTTCATCATGTTTAAAAAAGATGCCTGCACGTTCTGATCGGGGTCAGACCACCAGAAAAAAGCTGAATTATGTTAAAATGTTGGTATTTGCAGTGGCTGAAAGAGAAACAGAAACCCAAAGGGCACAGAAACTGAAGCACGGTATGCGTGAATGGACCTGTGAATGTGTATTTGATTTGATTTAAGCTAATTGTTGAAGGAGTAATTCACATTAACATTTGAGAAAATACACTCTCTCGTAGAGAGTTTTTATTAGAGGGTCAACACCTCTCTCGTATCTGCTAAATATGACATTTATTTTCTTTATTTTGAGCAAAATGCTAGTCTTTCTGTTGTCTTTTGTGATTCTTTCTGATTCTCTCCTGTCCGCTGTGGTGACTGGCTGTAGGGTTGCCAGGTTTGTGGTTTTCCTGTTTGGCTAATTTTGCCTTATTTATTTATTTTTCTGTCACCTGGCTGTTGGGACAATGAAAATCGCGAGACAATATTATTGATAAATGAACATAAATCTATGAAGTGAAATAATTTATTTCAACACAGATCCTCCCAAACTGACTCCAGGTCAGTACATAGAAACATGACAACTGGTACTGGGATGATTTTCAGTGGCCATGTTGAGGATTTTATGTGTGGCAGGTTGCTGGTTGGTTGCAGCAGCCTTCCTAACTTAAAGTAGCGATAAGCCTGGAAACCATTGCCTGGAAGCTAACCTCTTCACCATAAAGTTATTGTATGGATAAATGAGGCATTGCAGATTGCTAGCTTCAGATAAAGCCAGGCTAACTGTTGTGCTAGGCTAAGCTATCCGCCTGCTGGTTGTAGGGGTAGAAAAAGGGACTGTACCTGTGGAAGAGCAGCTCAATGAGCTTTGAGGTAACAGTGAAGGTTCTGTATGTGGAGAGGAAGATCCTGCCGTAGTCCTGCTCCTGGCAGCCAGGGTCCAGGAGGTGATTGATAAGCAGGTCGAGGGTAGCAGCCTTCAGACGGCGCACCTTGCAGGTTCGGTACTGCACGAATGCGCAGCATGGACTCATCTCAGGGGTGTTGGAGGAGGGGACGGGCTCCCGGCGCAGAGTGACTCCATAAACTGCACCGTCCTCGAACTCCTCACCCCATTCCTGCACTGGGTTCTGGGGATGGTAGAGGTGTGGAGGAATGTTCAAAGTTTACACCAACACTTACTCTGTTCTGCTTGCGTCTCAGAGATATACAGGTACAGGTCAAATACACAAATAGATATCTTGTAATGTTACTGGTCACAACATTAGTGTCAGGCTAGGGAGTGAGCAAACAGCCAGGTGAAGCTACATACACACAAACAAGTGACCCAACACCGAGACTCACACTGATCCCAGATGAACCACAACAACGTATTATGTGTGTCTACTCATAACCATCATTCCAAGCCCACAGCAGCTTCACAAACAGGTCTGTGCGTAATGTTGATTACTATCAGATCTTCGTCCACTTCACATGCAGGTGTTTGCCGGTGCTTAGCGTTCAGTTCCTCAATTTCCGTGCTACGCAGCAACCTGAAATTTCCCAGAATTTTGTATGTTTGCATGAATGTTTATGGACAAATACGGGATTATGAAAAGGTTAAGGCGGCCAATAATACATCAAAGCAGAATACCAAAACAGATGCAAAGCACCGCCTAAATGTCACACAGCAGCCAGTTTCGATCACCGACATTCACCCTCTGCTGACGAATAAAAAAAGCAAACTGTTAACTGTTAGTTCACTATGTGTTATGATTTTGTTCAAACATACTGGGCTTTCATTACACATTGTTCAGGCCTTTGATTATCTAAAGTATAACGAGACACAAGCTGTGAGACACAATTTTTAAAAGGCCCAGAGGAGAAACTAAACAATTTGTGTTTGTAAGCCAACAACTTCATGATGGATGTGACTGCTGGGAGACTGCAGTGATGAAACTGAAGTGTTTTCACTTTTTTTTGTTTCCATATTTGTCTGCGAGGTTTACCTTTCCTCTCTGCCCTCCATTAAAGGAACAATCAAGTGATTAAGTCCCGCTTTAACCTGGCCGTGTAAGAGACACACTAAGTCAAAATCAAAGCAGCTGAGGCTATGATAAGGCTGTTTGAGGTCTACTCAATAAAATGTTGAGTAGATATTGACCAGATCTGCTCAATACTATGTTTCCCATAAAGCAACTCAGCATCATCTTTCCATTCACTTCCCCTCCCTAGTAAAACCAATGCCTTTCAAGCTTCAGGGCTCAGTTTGTAACACCGGCTCAAAACCTAAACCAAGGTTACCCTGATGACATCACCAGGGTTAATGTCTTATACTTTGGAAAACACATCCAGAAGAAATGAAAAAGCCATTTTCACAGCATGGATAGCCCATTGCATAACAAAGAAACCAAACTTTATGAGTACAAATTGGTGACATGCTCCTTTAAATGTCTGACAGGTGACATCATAACACCAAGTGTCAATAACACGTCTTGCATGACTGCTGTCTAATCCATCTGGATTACAGACAAATGTTGATGGAGGCTCTGGTATGACTGCAGATAGATCGTCAAGAGTGTGACGAGCTTTTGGATTTGAACCATTCTGCACAACCACACATCTTCTTGTATCTTAATAAGACTGTACTTGTCAAATTATGGACATGGAGATCCTGCAGAGGACATGACAGATACAGCCTGTGGTCACACTTAATTTAAATTCATTTATCTACAGGAGAAGATTTGCATCCTCACATGCAAACGATTATTTAAATGTCTCCATGGAAGGACAAATGTCTGGCTGCTGTGTTTGATGGTGCTCTCCAGTATCACACAAACCCTTTTGTCCCTCACAGAAACTAGCTTGTTAGCCGCACAGATGGCAAACTGTCCATTGTGTCACACTGTTAGTCAGTGTCAGCGATGGTGGTACAAAGCGCCACAAACAGCCAAATCTAAATCAGAAAGAGAGACTTCTCCTCTGAGCTGTTGTGTCACCTTCTAGCCACAGAGGTAACAGGCCTCTGCAGCATCTCATATGAATCTAAAGGAGATCATGGAGCAGGAGAAGGATGCATTGTCCTGGTTTTAACACAAAAAAGTAAATCCAGTTTTATTTTGCAGCCTGGATTAGTGCCTCTCCTGTCTTAACATTAGAGTCAGAGAGCAATTCTGATGAAAAACGGTTAAAGCAGGTGGTTGGAAAGCACTTACTGCTGTTCTGAAGCTATTATAGATAATATTTATAACCAATTTCTCAAGCCACTTCCTTTTTTTCAGAATCCTAATAGAGATAATACCTGCAATACAGTGCAGAGCCTTGCACAATTTGTGAAACATGAGCCAAAACTAAACATTTTAATAACAGCTAGGCCATATTGATGTTATTTCCAACATTTTCACCAATATTTTGTTGGAATTTTACAAAACAGAATGTCATTTCCAGCAAGAATCTTTTTTTTTTTTTAAATTGTCCTATAGATGGGATATGTTTTCAATCCAGATGGTGACAGGATTGTGGAGGTCCATTCAGGACAGCATTAAGTGTTTCTAGAAGAACATCTGAGATCTCAATTAGAAAAATATAAATATATGTTTTGCTTTGTCGCTTAACTGTAATGTTAGAGGCACACAGAGGGTTAGACCAGCCTGTGGACTGCAGATCCCCACTGACAGGCCCACACTAACAACAGATTTCATTTGCAGAGCAGAGAATATAAAAAGACATTTAAATATGAAGAGGGAGCTGCAGGAGCCAACTGAAGGATCTCTTCACATATTAATAAGAGTAAATTAAGTTGCATCCGTTGCCTCACAAACACTGATCCCAGCCCTGTGTGGCTCTGTCAGAAACAGTTACACAGAAACAATAACTGGACAGACTTCATTTATAGATCAGTTAGTTCTTGGATCATGTCAAACATCGCTCTTACCATTGTTAACTCCCATTTTCCCATCTCGTCCGCTCTCTCAGGGAGTGCTTTCCATCTCGACAGACACTGCTGGGCTGAAAATCAACTTCCACCTTGCGAGAGTTTGCAGAAAGTTTAAAGCTGCATCTTGATATAATAAAAACTTTTGTTTTAATTCTCTCGTTTGGGACTACATGAACGCGCCTGTATTACAATTCCAAACACGACTTTCACTGCGGGCCGATCGCTACATTTTATGGCAGCATAATAATTTGCGGGGATGTTCCCATGCGGCGGTCAGAGCGAAACGGATCTCAGCTGTTCTGCCTTGTTTTCTACCTGTGGAGTGGATTTAATGCTGATACCCAACAGCTCTCCTCCGTGGCTGTGGACGGTCAACCTGAAACTCACTGAGCTTTATAGTGGGAGGCGACTCTCTGCTGCAACTGTTGACTGTAGGAGGAGTGAGGGGAGGTGTGTGTGTGTCAGTGCACAATATTAAATTACATTTTGAAACAACAGTTGAAGATAACATTAAAAACCTACCATAGCACTGTCTGAATATAAGGTCAATACGAAGCTAGCTTAGCCTAGCTTAGTTTAACTTAGCTTAGTTTAGCAATAAGACGACACAGAAGGAAACAGCTATCCCCAGTTTCTGGTTCTCATGTTTTAGCATAGCTACAGAGGTAAACATTAGTTTTTCTACAAGATAAATCAGGAAAAACATTGTAAACTTAAGTGTTGTTCTGTCTGGAGGTGTTTTCAGAATCCTCAAATGTGTCAATAAAACAATTTTTAACTTCTTTACCAAGTTACTCCACTTACTCCCAGCGGCTGCCATCTTTGTTTATTGATTCTGAAACAGGGACACAACTCTGGAAAGAAGTTAAAAATCTTTTTCTCATAACTGAGAGAATATTCTTTATCCGTGAGTTTTTCTTCAGTTAATTGCGAGGACGTTAATGAGTTTTACAGAAAGCTGTGCTCCCCACTGTGACCTGTATGTATGCTAATACATGTGTAGCACAAACTGGGGCTAGCTGTTTCCCCCTGTTTCCAGTCTCCGTGCTAAGCTAAGCTAACTGCTGCTGCCTGTAGTTTCTGTCCTGTAGTTTCTGTACTGTACTGAGCTGGCGTGCAGTGTTATCAATATTCTCATCTTGCTCTGGGCACAAAAAGCTAATAAGCCTATTTTCCAAACTATTGATTTCCAATATTAGTGAAGCTTTGCGTGTCTGTGTGTGCATGGCCTATATGCTAGAAAATGAGTTGACCTTGTTTTCTCTGAAGGATGAAACAGAAAAAAAAATATTTTTTATTACAGGGGTGTACAAAGTATACATGAAATCTGAGTCGTATGATAAAACAATTGTGTTGGAACGAGTGTGTTTGGGACAGTTTCACTAGAAATAGACCATATATACATCAATTTCATTTTTCATTTAGATCTACCAGTAACGCTAAGCTTTAAGGTCACCACTCAGTTTATAAAATATGAGTTATAAAACACCACTGCTTGTTAAATTATGCAAAAGTGTATTATACAACAGTATGGGCATTATACCAATAATTCTTTCCCTTTGAATATTTTCATTGTGTTGCTTTGCTGGTTTAACTTGAGGAAATGATCTGAATATTTCTTCCACCGCTGCACCAGACACAAGATGTCTCTTGCTTCATCGTGTGTACGTGACCTGAAGTTTCCATATCAAACTTTCTGCAGAGTGCACGCTGGATCATGCACGGCTTTCAGGCTAGTTAACATGACATTATGTCACAAAATCCTGCTTGTAGGCACACGACCCAAACAGAGATTCAAAGGTGAGCGCAGAGACGCTTTCCTGTGTCAGAAGATGAATGTGACACACGGCTTTCATGTGTCAAACTATGCACACACATTTTTTTTCAAACCTGAAGGTGAAGCAACAATTAACAAAACACATTTTTGAGTGAAGGGGGACTTAAAACCCATTTTCCATCTTCGTGTTGGCTGGCCCGACATGCTTATTTAAAGTTCTTTTAAGTGAAGGAGTCAGGTAAAACTGAATATTTTCTTCTGGTCAGTTGCTTCTTGAAATACAAGAACACAAACACAAGAAAATTTAGGTTTTAAGAGTCACAAAATGTTGCCGGGATCATAAGACTGTGGCCTCCAGCGATGTATAAAACTGTCAAGATGACAGCAGCACATGACAGTGAACTGCAGATGTCTATCTTTCATACACTCTCTGCGTTGTTAAGCCTCCTGATGTGTTGCTGCTCAGCACAGGCATTCACAAACAAACCAGAATATTATAAATGAATTCATCTAAAAATCAGGACAAAGGTTTTTGGACTTTTTATGAAAATCACAATCAATCTCTTAAGACCCTGACCCAGATCACCTGTGCGTGAGTGAGTGAGTGAGTGAGTGTGAGTGAGTGTGTGTGTGTGTGTGTGTGTGTGTGTGTGTGTGTGTGTGTGTGGTGTGTTTATGTTTCAGGCAATAATTTCATAATCTGCCCTACAGTCCATGTCACTGGTTTTTCCAAGAAAGTGCAAATATGCTTAACTTTTCTGTGAATGATGGCTGTTCTTTCCCAACGGTGGCATTTTGCTACGCGTCAGCCTCACAGCTGATGTGCAGTCCACCTCTTCCCATCCGAACGTAACGGACAACAAACACATCACATGCTCTGTATTCGCTCTCACGCGGTGAATTACTAAAACTGCGTCGACACACGTAAAAGATGTACATTTTCATCTCCGGTTGCAAATAACATACTCCTTTCTCAGACATGCATCACACACCACAGGGCTCACAATTAAATCTTTTGTGTTCTCAAACTGACACAAGTGACGATTGTGTTTCCTCTTCATCTAAAACATTGGCAGGGATTGAGTTTCCATTATCTAGAGCGAACAGTTACACCACTGTATTGAACCCTCTGATGCCTTTAGGTGTAGTTTGTCCCCCGAGTGCCTTTCATTGTTGATGGCGATGGCGTCATATATTAGCCCAGCCTATAAACATAATATAGTACAGGCGCCACCTGAACCTGCTATTGACATGTCATCTCCTTTCGTGTGTGGTAAGTTCAGCTGAAGAGCATCTCTGATTGTTTGGCCTTGTTGATTTTTGTGCTTTTACAGGAGCGTAGTAAGAAATTCATTAAACATTAAGGGAACATTACAAATGTATAAAAGACAATAAAACATAAAAATATGACAAATGTCTGAATATCTAAAAATTAGCTTGTTCCACAGGCAAAGAGCAGAGAAACTCCACGCTGTGTCACCTTGTTTGGCTTTGACAGTGGGAACACTGAGGAAACCTGCCTCAGATGTCGTGAGGTGTCTGGATGCTTCATAACATGCAGGTAAATCAGACATGTATTCAGGTCTGTGAACTATTGACTGATTTATGGACAAGTAATTGGATTTTCAAATCTATCCCCTCGCTTTGATGTAAGGAATGGTATAATGAGCTCCACTGTTGTCACTGAGGATGCAGGCGGCAGCACCGTGGATGAGCCACAGCCTTCAGATTGACTTTTTACTGAGACCTGTGAGAACATCAAATCTGTAATCCTTGCTCTGTTGTGAGGGTTGTTAAAGCTTTATAATTGACTTTATGTGGCTGTTGAAATTCAGGCCAGAGTCCATAAAAACATTAAGATTATTATAAAAATATAAAACAGTCCTTGTTAATGTCAGATTGACAAGGACAATGAAAATGTGTTTATATTCTGCTTTTTCAGTAAGCACAATGTTTACGGTCTTGGTTCACATGTCAGGGCACAGTACATCTGAGGCCAAACATCTTTAGATTTGCAGGTATATCTTAGCCGTGATCCAAAATATTGGAAAAATCGTAATGCTGACCCGGTGGTGACGCTGGATGCGGTTCGTCTTGAGAGAAACAAGAATGTCTGCGCCAAATTTCCTGGCAGCTCATACCTGACAGCTGTTAATAATGTCATGGTGGCGATTGAGGGAAATCCCACTAAAGTCAGTAGGAATCACCCTCTGGGGACCATGAATCGGAAACCATCACCCGACAGCTGTTCAAACAACTCTCCTGAACCACGCCGCTAACAGAGCTGAACAAATAGGCTCCATGCTACACAATTCAAAGGTATTTCACTGTTGACCTCACTCGTACCTCTGTATTCCATCTATCAAGAGCTCCTCAAATTGTGTAAGACTCTCGAGCTGCAGTTCACAGAATTTTTGTATATCTGCTCCCTGCTGTGTGAAAACCTGTTGGAAATTATAATTGCCACTTTTGATGCTTGCAGTTATTGGGCCAGAGATGAGATTTTGATAAATCGACACAACCATTATAATATAACAATACTGTTCGTACTGTGTGAGCCCCCGCTCCAAGTCTGTGTCAGACCTCTTCTGTAGTCTGACACACAATGGTTACAGCAGTGAGAAGGAATGCAGACAGACAGTTCTTTATCAACACATCGCAAGAAACAAATACCTTTGGAAACTCCAAGCAGTCCTGTGCCTCATGACATGACATGGGGCAACGGATAAACAGAAAGGCATGTTCATCGAATACGTGCTTCACTCTTCACTTTGGTTCTGTCTGAGTTAAACTGACCAATGCTGTCATGTTAGTGCTTAATGCAGCCGTGTCTTAGCGTTGAGGCGACCACACATTTACAAGCCTCACTAATAAATATACACTGAATTAGATACACAATGGAAAAACTTACAACATGTAATGTGAAAGGTGTTTTCTGTAGCAACAAACTGATGGAACATTATGAACCAACTCTACAGCTCCTACCAGCTGTAAGGGACATTTTGGTGCATTTCAGAGAGTTGTTTTGGTTTTACAGCACAAATTCCAAAACACAGTGCTCTTATTGGTCGTTTCCAGCCCACTGATAGACTCACTGTTTGCTACCTGCTGGTATCCTACAAAAAGTGGGGACCAAATATCAAAAATATCCTTAAAGAACAGGGTCATAAGTTTAAGACAAAGCCTTAATTAAGGCCTCAATAGACTAATCTTGTACAAGCATATCTATAACACAGATGCTTGAGTTTGGTCTCTATCTGTAAACCTCTCCAGATGAAAGAAGTGGTGAAACATGACTCAGACATTATTTTCTTGACCAACCTTCTATTTATTTAAAAAAAACAACAACTCTTGTGATGGAAATACACTGCGGCATCACCAAAAGGCTGTTTCACATTGTTTAAGGGTTGCCAAGGCCGCAGTGGCACGTATCAAGTGCATACCAGTCACCCTCAAGAACTCCACCACCTGCTAATGACTCAACCACTCAGGCTGGTCAGGTGTTCTCCATGGAGACTGGAATGAAAGAGACGTCTCAATGGACAGCAGGCTTTGTTAACCACCCGGGACCTCTGACGTCAAACCGCAAAAAAAAAAAAAAAAAGCATCTTTTGTGGGTCGACTCTTTTGTGGGTCGACTCTTGGATTATGGCGCGCTGTTTGACGGCAAACAAAATGAAATGAAGCCATATTCCGTGGGAATCCTGATGATGCTATAAAGCTGGCTAGTCTGTGTTTACTGCGTTGATGGAGTTTACAGTGCAAAGGTTAAAAGCTGTCACAGTGGAGAGGTGTGGCATAATGTAATAAAAAAGTAAAAATTAGACAGCTCCCTCAGTCCCAAACCACAAAGAAACTGATTCCAGGCCAGGAGACATAAAAAAGAAGGTAATGCTATACAAGTCGCTGAAAATGAATCTCTTTATTTTGTTCACAAAGAGCAGAGTTGGCCCACAAAATGTAGGACAAACCTGTCAGCTCGCCTCTTTTAGACTGACACTGAAATCAAAAAGTGGTGTTTCAGTGTGATCTAGTGGAAATCACTGATTAGAGTAGTGCACCACTTTTTGATATGTTGCTGCTGTTCTCCTGGTTTACGGCACAAAACTCATGTTCCAGTGTTACTTCATACATTGTATCATATTGATTATGATGCACCGCTGCATCATAAGCGGTGTGTCACTCCCATTTCACTGGTAGATGCCAATGCCCACCTGCATACCTGCTGAATGTGTCATAGGCCCGTCCTTTGTGGTATGCCATTTCGGCTTGGTATGTCAGAGTTGTTGAGCTGGGTTATAGCGTTCCCCATCAGCGTACACCAATTCTTAGCCTAGTGCGGCTAACAAAAGGCTCAGTCACTTCCTGTTTATCAATTGGGAGATACATGCTCACATCATTTTCATTTATTTACTCATTTGATTCACCAGCAGTGATGTGCAGAGTGTAGGTGTACTGTTAACACATGCAGTGGATCAATGTCAGTAAGAACCAGCATATGCTAGTGGGGAGTGGTATACTGTTTATTAGTGCCATATTCAAGCCATTAACTGTTACTAATTATGCCTGTTCACAGACATACAACAGGGGATTTCTAGTAATGATGATGAGGTGCCGCTATGACTGCGATCTAATGGCATAATCTAACGGCACAACTTTCTAGGTCAGGTGCCGCTTACACAACGCCAGCATGGAGGCCACACCTAACGCCTACCTGTGCTACACCGACTGAGCGACCTGCTCTGAGATCAGATCTGGACAAACGGAGCACATTACACAGTGTACACACTCCACCTCATGGCCAATGGTAGAACAGCAGGCAGAACGATGTGCTGTTGAGTATTGTTGGCAAGTGGGTCATGCAGAGGTCAGTGAGTGCAAGTGTGTGTGCAACATCTTATGTGTGTGAGACAATGGAATGCACTGCAGCTATAGGGTTAATGGTCTCATATGACCAGTGCAGTTTTGAGCACAGGCGCAGGTTATAGGGAGACGCTAACACATGCAGGGAATGAAGTCAGTGGTCTGCACATTCACAGTTCAAGTACAAAAAATAAAAACACTGAATACTTTTTCATATTTTCTATTCTGAAATCATAATGCTCAGTGAGATGTTAGCCTAATCACTTAAATGCCGCTACTTCTACATGTTCAATAAACATTACCGCAAACACAAAGCGTGTCAACGGCACTGGCGCTAGTTTTCTTTAACGAGGTGATGCTCTGACAGGGGGAAGAAGGCCCACATCTGTAAACTCTCTAAGACACAGGCTGGACCTAACTCCAGCAGCTGACACCAGATCAGCTAAGATTATGCTGCGCATATTAACATTGATGCAAGAGGAGCTGGAAGGATTTGGGATGCTAATGAATAACTGGTGAAAAGGAAAGAGAGTCTCACACAATTATGTACAAAACTATGTTTTATTTCAAAAACGTTCTTGAATCAAAATAAGATAAGCACCAAAGTATAACCCTTTACATCAGTTACTATATGAATGTTGCCTCGTTCTTATTCATAATTCTCTGCAAATGCTTGATGCTTAAAGTTGCACCACAGCATCAGACAGTATAATTGTCTTATCATACCTGTAAATGAAGATGCATGATTGGCAGTTTAATGGCTTTGGTAACAACAAGGATAAATATGCATCCCCATATAAGGTTACACACTTTTAAAACACAGGGATAAAAAGCATAAAGCAACAACTATAATAGATTACATTACTTCATGAGATGCTCAGATATTCAAAATAAAACATGCTCAAATTAAACGGCATCTCTGATAAAAATGTACAACATACTAAAAATGTGTTTGGATCTTAACCGCATTCGAAATAGAAATGAATCATTGCCACAAAGCTGTAAATTGAACACCAGACAACCTGAAACACCAGCGTCTGATTCATAAGACACAACAGTGTGTGGGAATGAAACATAACATTTGGCAGTAACAGAACACAGAGGATGGAACTGATTGTCACCTGTAGGCTCCTGCTGACTGGCACCAGGTTCCTGTCTGAGCCCGTTTCTACTGAACAGAACCACAGTTAACCTCAGACCACGGTCTCAGCTCACAAGGGCTCACAGCGCGTTACGGAGGCGCTTCACTCGGCCGGCTGCGTCTTGTTCTTCTTGTTCAGGACTTTGCGCAGGCTCTCGGGCATCAGGTAGGGCCTCTCTGCACTGCCGTCGTTCCTCTCAAGATCCTCCACTGGAAACAGAGTCAGTTGAATGGTATTAAAGCTAAAGTTATTAGAGAAACACTTAACTAAGCAAAGACATTCTTGCAGCCAAAACCAAGATCAGTACACAATAAGGAGGGCAGGTTTCACAATGAACAACTTGTCAATCATGTTACCAACTTTAATCAGCGGTTCAGACAATGATCACCATGTGTCCTTACCAAGAGTTTCTATTCCTTCATTTTAGGCAGTGGAGACTAGTTCCCTTAAATACTGTTTATTAAGCCAACTATACTGCCGAGCACACAATCCTTAATAAGGAGGATGCAAAACTGTGCTGGTTTACAGAAAACACAGTAGAAGAAGAAAATGAGCATTTCTACAGATCAAAACCTGTCATGGCTTAGTGCGGACTGAAATTAAAGTGCATTGATAGTGCAGCATACTACATACTAAAGTAGTAATACTGATGACAAATGCATAAACTGTAAAGAATTAGGTCAGAGGGTGCAAACAGACCAACGTTAACACTGTAAATCAGGCACATGGACGGCTTCAAGTTTCTATTGGCCAGTGGCAGTGGGAGGTATTAAAAATGCTAATGCAGTTTAAAATGTCAGTTTAGCTCACAGGAAGCCATTTATACAGTATCCAGAAATTAAGATTAGCAGGTTTTCCAACACATTCAACCAACTGCAGACTTTTCAAACAATATGGCATTCAAATTCAGAAAAGACGTGGCTGTTCACAAAACCTCAGAAACTGGGTCACCTTCAATGAGACACCGTCTTTTCATGCAGCAAATTACCCGTGTACAGCATCACTGGGCAAATTACAATGCGCTCATTCCTCGAGGCATGCTTGATGTTAAACTGACCTTATGTTAGTCCTCTTAGTTACTGTTGCTATGCACATATGCAGTTGTAGAGGTATGATGGTGGCTGATTTACTGTCCGAAATCAGGTTTGAGTTGCATTTACAGCAGCGGTGTAAAAGTGAGTGGCACTCACAAAACTGTAGAGGTGCTAAGTCACAAAGTCCTGCACGATGTTGTCTTACTATTTCTCATGTGTCCCCGTGTTAAAGGATAGATGAGGTACAAAGGAGATATGTGTCACTCAGCTGTGAGTGAAGGAAACACTGAATCCCTGCTACTTTAAGGCCTGGTGTTCTGTAGCTGATCTACAGTCTGCCCCTGTGAGAAGAGTTGGTTAGAAAGTTGAATTTATTGAACTAGAAAAGTCTTGCATGAAATCACACAGTGTCTTTGCCCACAAAACCCCTCTAAGCTGCATCCTCCTCCTGATCCTGCTGCTGCTTCTGCTGGAGGTCACCGTCGTCCCGGTGCTGAGCAGCCGACGAAGGCGGATCCTCAGCCCCGCTCTTCCACAGAATCTCATGAAGAGTTGAGGACATGTAATAAGGCCTTGCGGCTGAACCGTCATTGCGCTCCAGGTCTTCACCTTATTGTGCGTGTGTTTGTGCATTTGTGGGTGTTAATGAATGGAAAAATAAATACGTATTGAAATAGGAAACAAGGTGTTACGGGGCCAGAAGGACGGCAGGAAGGGGAGGTGGTGAATTGTGAGAAGTAAGAAAAACAATAAAGGGAGAGACAAAAAGAGAAATAAAGTCAAATAGCGAGCAAGCAAAGGCACCCACAGGCATTTCAGATTACTTTGAAAGTTAACAGTTCAACACCAAGCAGCAGCAAGTTCCAGGTTAACGTACCGTAAGCCACAGACTGTTATTTAGAAACTGGAAATGATCAAGTGTGGCAACCACAGTCATGCAATTTAGAATTAGTTACAGCCCGACACCAAAGAGCAACGTGAGACTCCAAGAAGTGAGGAGGGTTTGGATTATTAAACGTTGCATTTCACATCGAGCCTGTTCTTCAATGCAACATGTCCGTTTCTTTAATGTTTACCCCTCTGACACCTGTGAGCCATCGATAAGTAACTGTTGGAGAGGCGCTACTTACAGAAACAGAGGAAAAGCGTGTCCACACACATGGCGTAGACGCTGAAGAATCCAGAGGCAATGAGGTAGGAGCCAATCACTACAGTCTGGTGAGGACAAGAGGCATAAGCTCACGTTCATATTCACAAACGTAGATACAGCAACAGCACGAGGCAGAACAAAAAAAACCACAAATCCTGCTGCGGTTTAGAGCAGGCGACGATCAGACTCACCAGGATGGGCACCCAGTAGTAGTGGAGATTGGGAGCTGTATTTTCAAAAGCCTTCACTCTCCCGGAGAAGAAGAAGAAGGCAAAGATCCCTGTGGAACCAAACGCCATCAGCTCACTTTCATTTAACAAGTCTTGTGAAGTCCCTGCTAGCATACGTCTTAGAGATCGCTCTAACACAGTGCTGAACCACTGAACTGTATTTACAATATATGCCAAGCCACTGCTATTCTTCTTCTGACCAGATCTGATTAGACAACACAGCACATGGATGCAGCACAAACTAAAGATATGATTGTAAATAGCTGAAATCATGCCTGTCAGGATGGATGGGTGCCTAACACACATTTTTTTTCCCAAGACAGGCTTCTTGAGTCTTAAATTCTGCGTTAGTGATAATTTCAAGCATGAACAACAAGAGCTGAACTAGACAGACTCACCTACGAGCCCGACAATCAGCAGTTTGCCCAAAAACAACAGGAAATCGGTCACTTTGTCCAGGACGGCCACCCTGAACGATTGAAGAGAATCAAAAATCAAAACTTGTCGTGTGAATTCAAACAAGACAAAAACATTAAGTGTCAGTTTGCGTAAAGTCACCGTACACTCACCTGATCATGTTCCTCATGAGGAGGAAGAAGGCATCTCTGGCAGACGTGCAGAAGTTTTTGCCGTAAATCGCCACCTAGAGGCCAAATACGCTCATTACACTCAAATACATAAACATCACAAGGACGTTTCTCTTTCATGAGACCTGCTAACTATGACCCACGCACCATGATGTAGGCGTTTCTGTTCAGGAACTTGATGAATTTCTCCAGACACCAGAAGCAGCACTTCAGACAGCACAACACGAACCTGGCGAACTTGTTTTGGGCTCCTGCGAGCAACGCAATGATTGACAGATGAGTGAGCATCTAGTGAACACATTATCAGAGACGCAACACATTCTATGCAAACAAATCTACTTTTTATAGCATCTAAGTGTTGATGGAACACAGAGCCAGACCTTTCAGCTTGTGGTCCAGATACTCCAGCAAAACCCTGATGATCTGAATGATTGAGAGGATAAGAGAGCCGAAGGCCAGAGTTCCTGTGTGATACCTAAAACAAGGTACAAGTGACAAGCAAGTCACAAATGCTGGGATCAGATGTGCCACAGTAACACTTTGTCCACACACACACACACACGCGCGGACACACACCTGAGAGATCTCCCGAGAGCAGAGAACACTGGGCAGGCGGGCATGTCGTCAGGCTTGACAAAGGCCCAGTAGTATGAGGCGAAGGCCCCGGCCAGGGTCATCTGGCCCAGAGCTGTGACGAAGTTGGCGCACCAGAAGAAGAGGAAGACGTTGTAGAACTGCAGGCCGATCAGGTATTTGTGGTACACGGTCTCTCCCCCGTAGAAGGCAAAAAGGCACTCAGAGTCAGGGCACTGCGCCTTCATTTGACTGGTTGTGTAGTTCTGAGCACAGACAAAGGTTACATAAGACCACGCACACACACACACTTTGGACACACAGAAGATTTCAGCATAATGTGATGGTGTAACTGTACATATCAAGTCAGCATGAGCCACAGAGGGCGAAAACAAAAACACTACATCCACAAGTGAAAACTGAGCGCCAAGGTCAACATAACAATAACTAATGAACAATGATGCTGCATTAATCAAGAGATAACTGAACGACTTACAGCTGGGTCACAAGTTTTCCTTGAGTGCTCACACGCTGTGTCATTGAACACTTTGTAGATGGGTTCATTTGAGGTAGACAAGAAGCTGATCAGTGCCGTCAAGGACAACGACCATAACAAATCCAGGCCCCACTGCAGCATCCCGATGTTGGGACATCCATTACATTCATTTTGCCATACTTTTCTATACTGTGATGTACACAATTCCCCAAACATATGACTTACATTTAAGGTTACGACTTTACTCCAAAAATTACCCATAATCCAATACAGCAGTGACAGTGTTCGACTGCAGGGGCAGATCTACAGGATGCTTAGCGATTACTCCCTCTCCATGTTGCTCCTATGTTTCTGATCACAGTCAACCCCAAGTCATAACAATGCCTGACAGTAATGTGAAAGGATACACGGCAGTAACTGCCCAGTAGGCGATGACCATGGCCACGAGGACAAAAGTGAACAGTGGATAGAAAAGAGACGACATCACGTGCCCGATGGCTCTGTAACCACAACAGCAGCAGCATCACAAACAAGCACCCCTCCCAAAGAAACAATCTATCATCAGCACAAGTTATCTTTCCATTACTCCATCCGCGCCTGCTCCATTAGTCTGACACTTTAATCCATTACAGTCACAGGATTTTTAAGGCAGAACAATTTAACATCTTAACTCTCATTGATCTGTTTTTCCAGTCGCCCCATCCTCTCCTCTAAAAGCTCTAATGTGAAGTCTGACCTGCTGGCCTCTTTGATGAGAGCAACGGCAATCAAGATCCTCTTCCTAAGGAAGATGAGCAGTAGGATGATGATGACTTCCACGATGGCCAGGATAATCACTGAAGGAGGGGGTCAGGCAGAGGGAGGGGTCATACGGTTGCTCCACTGTTACAGAAACATGTCAGAGTGTATAAACGTGTGCTTACTGAAGGCCAGCCAGGTCTGTCTGATCTGTAGGTAAACTGAGAAGTCTGACTGGAAGCCCAGTTGCTGTAGAGTCACGTTAGCGCCTGGTTCTCCTTTCAGGGCAGCATACTCCATGTAGCAGTGGAAGATACCTAAACAGTGATGAACAACAACAACAACACATTTTTAAAAACAAAGAAACTGATGTAAAAACCTGCAGCACACATGTGAAAAACCCAGCACTGCGTGTTCATCGGGCCATTGGGCCTCTGTGACGATACAGAGATCTTTTCCACAAAGCAGTGAAACCCAACGAGCTAAGGAAAACCCTGAGTTTACTATTCCAAGACATAAATCATCTCTGGGTCAGTTATGGAGCCAACAGTAACCTCCTTCTGGCAGATTCTTGATAACACTCAACTTCCTGTTGAACCCGAGGAAGCCGTCTGACATCCTGTTTATAACGAAGCTCACTGATTTAAGGCTTTAAATAACAAGAGAGGATAACAATCTACTTTGGCCATTAGATCTTTAGTTAAACGTGCAGAGGGGAACATCTGTCTCCCTCTCTTGGCAGTAGTGTGGAGTAATTACACGAACACTGTTGACTTTGCTTTTGAAGCCATTAGCTCTGTCGTGCTCCTAGTTAGCGTACTCTGCCACAAAGCAGTGGTTGCTCCCCCACTCAGCTCTGGCAGCTCTGTATCTGTTTGTCCTACACTTGGCAACTTGGCAAATAATGAATGAGTAGATTCTAAAGCTTGAGTGACAACTTATTCACTGTTGCTGAGTCTTCCTCTGCTCCATCTCTTTCTTACTAAAAAGGATAAATTCACATAACCTGTATGCACCTCTAATGGAGACTGCTCTTTATTCGCCTGTTTCCATGGAGAATCGCAGTATACGAGCCGCATTAACGCTAGCTCTCTTTCCACTCTCCACACAAGATGAGCGCGCGTGTCCCCGTATCGCACTACATACGCAGTTACAGGCAGGTTGGGTATTTCGAGTTCACGCTGAAGAAGTGGCAAAGCGTACTTAAAAAATTCATGCTGGATACTAAAAAGCCATGATTTCTGAGTCTGCAAATGGATACTGCTCCCCCACAATGCAATACGCACTGGAAAAGGAGTGGCTGCTCAGAGCTGGAAAAGATAGAAGCTAACTACGTCAGGCGGTTAAAAAGCAAAGGACTACAAACAGTACGTAGCAAATGAATACAATCAGTATGTATTGTAGAATTGGGACACAGCATCAGAGTCATAAACAGATGATGTGGAACTGACACTGCTTTATGAAACAGGCCCCTGAAAAGTATGACCGAGATGATGAGTCGGCATCCTTACCATATCCTATGACCAATATCACCAAGGCAATCATGACCCAGACCATGATCCCCGCCAGGAAGCGCAGGAGGATGATGAAGAGCAGGCTAGTGACCATAGCGATGACCAATCCTCTACAGGGAGTTGATGGTGAGAGCAGTGGGGGTAAGCACAGACAGTGAGGGAGTGACTCGTGAAGCCAGCTGGTGCTTTAACTGCTTGCGGACAAAACTGGATCAAAGTGGAAAAAAAGAAGCAGGAGGCGGATTTTACAAGTGGAGAGGAGCGACTTACATCAGGATCCAGTACCAGGACTGTGTGTAATCCTCAAAGATTTTCATGACCACCTGACGTGCCTCGATAACCACAGTGGCATTCCTGCGGAGAGATTCCTGTGTCGTTATTGGTTTAAGCGGCACGGAATTGCTTGTTTCGCTGTTTGTGGGACGAAACATGGCAGGCTGGGGCGGCGCAGGCCACAGCTATTTTCAAGAAGTGACAGACCTGGAGGTTGGGGGGGGGGGTTAAAAGGCCGATACAGCAACAATAGTTCGAAGCAGGAAAACGCTGAGATACTGAGATTATACTGAGTTCAATTTGAAAGCATGAAGAAGACAGAGATCAGTGTGTTTCAGTCATTCTCCTATCCTTTCCTCTTCCTCTGCTGATGTGACTGAGGCTACAGGTACTGCTCCTGAAGGGGGCGGGGCTTCTTTGGGTTTTTTTTTTAATTTAAATTTATATTTTCATTTAGAAGGATTTGCCAAATTTTACGACTCATGGCAGACTAAGACGAACAGTCAGATTATAAACAGACAGCTTTCCTGTTAGCTTGTTGCTGTGGTGGACTTAAACAGGTCAGAGAGCTGCAGACAAAGCAAGCGGAGACATGTTTCTGCTGTTTTGAACAGATGTATGGGCGGTTTACTTTACTAATGTAGTTGCCATGAACTAGAATACTCTGCACCTGGACTCTACTGTGACCTCTCTCATCTCTGCAGGCCTGTGTGTATGAATGCAAATTTCCATGCAAAACAGTGACGCGTGTCCCCTTCAGGATCGATGCAGGCTGGGTGGCCTTCGCAGCCACGCTCTGCTCACTCTGATTCCACCAGAAAGAACTGTATCATTATGTGATGTACTCACTTGACTCCGTCCACGAGATCCTTGGCTTCTCTAATGTTTCCCTTTCCATCATCAAAGCGAGTGTTGTTTCCCACCGTTATAATCCCTCCTTTCTCCCCCAAAGCTGGAAAACACCTCCGAGTGACTGGAGGGAAGGAAAGAGAAAATTTCAAAAAGAGGTTGGTCACTTTGTTTTGTTTTGTTTTGAGATGTAGAGAAACTCACTAGATACATTTTATCTGCTAGAACTAAGAGAAAGACAGACAGGGATCCAACTCACAGGGTTTGCTGGGAATCAGCATGGCAGGACAGAGACCTAAGCTGAGGATATCTGGGATACCCTGAAACACAGAGCACAGAGCAAATAAGGTGTGGATATCTGTGTTCAATCAAAACAACCGAGACAGCGCAGAAAGAAAGCAGCATCCAGGGAGGCTTTACACTCACCATTGAATTAGTCACACCTTCCTTGCAGAATTTCTTGTAGTATTCAAAGTCATTCTTGTTGCTGTAGGCTTTGATTAACGTCATGAACTTTTCGGGACACTTCTCCACACACATCTAAAAAAAAAAAAAGAAGGAAGCAACATTCGCTGAAGGACGCGGTGACATCGAGCGCAGGAAACGAATTCACTGGGCGTGATTTTGGATACAGAAATGCTGCACAGCAGGGAAGGCCGAATCCCGAGACAAACCATTTTTCAAACCGTGGTGATAAAAGAAAAAACAACAAAAGCGAGAGCTGCGTCCCAGAATCACTGTACGCACTGGTTGTAAGCAGATTTCTGAGTTTATACTGAGTTCAGACTGGGGGATATATCAAGCAGACACTTTGTGTGTGTGTGTGTGTGTGTGTGTGTGGTCGATGGACGCGTGTAGTGTAGTGAAGTTGTGGATGCTGTTTTGTTTGTTTGCATCGCGGGAGAGGAATACATCGTGAGAGAAGAGCGGCGTTCACACCTGCGTGGTCGGACACTGGAACTCCAGCAGCACCATGGGACTGGCGCACTTCATGATGTTGAAGTAGAACAGGAGTGGTTTGTCTCTGTTCAAAAACGCACACAGGAAATGGTCAGAGGATGAAAACACTTCACAGACAGAGTGGTCGAGGAACATCTGGAGCTTTCTTCAGCTGCAACATCAGACAACTGTCCTCACACGGCTGTCAACAAAACGGGTGAATAAAACACGGTTTGTGTGTGTGTCTTAATACACTGGCCGGCACCTTGCAGTGTGTGTGTTTTCAGAGTTGGATGAAAATGTCCAGCAGAGAAACAGAGACAATTAGATGGTAATTAGAATCTATACTCACTGGAGATCGGTGCCAGCCTGCCCGCAGAACTGCCCCCGGCTGTCTGTGGGATAGATCACCTTCCTGGGGTCACCCTGGGACCAGGCTGGGAGCACACAAATGGAAGACAAAGGTTAGAAAAGCTTGTGTGGGTCTTTTTATAAGTAAATGAATAAAAATCTAACTCCTGTGCTTTTTTCCTTACCAAGAATTCCCACTGCAATATAGCCCAGTATGGCAATAATGAAGAGGATGCAGCACACGATGTCTGTGCAGCCCCTGGATGGGAGAGAGCCAAGTTAGGTGGGTTGAAAGAAACTCTTTGTAGCCACTTGTAGCCATTTCTGCCTCACCTGTTCTGGATCGGGCCCTTGAAGGTCGGGTCATACTTTCTGGGCTCACCTACAGAAAAATGAAAAAGGAAAGCATTGATCATTAAGTGAGCTCTTAGCTTTCTAAAACAACGGCTTGGTGAGGGGACTACAACTCTACGCGCAACACAATATGTTAAAAACAGAGAGGCATGGAGACTGAGGCCCCCTCTTCCTCCCATTCTTCTGTCAGATGACTTTTCCCTCCAGGCTGGCACGCCTGGCAACAGCTCACAAATTCCTCCCTGGTGACTAAGCAGAAGCAAAGCCGTGTGAAAGATGCTGCCAGCATAACTTGAACAGCCACAAGAGGGGGGGGTCTACATTATTTATCGCTGTTCATCTAGTTTGACGAGGCAATAACGTCATGTTGGTGCGCGGCAAAAGATTTATCCAAAGAACATGCCAAACTGTGCACACTATCTGAAATATTCAACTCTGATGAAATAAGAAACAGCTTTAAAGTGAAAAATGCAGCCCGAAGCAGAGTGTCATTTCTTTATATATATATTTTTTATATTATATCTTTTCAGTTGCAATAACACCAAACCTTCCTCCAAATTAGCCGGCAGAAGGAAAGCCTTCCTGTCTGAACACATTTATTTGATAATGCCCAGTGCAGCCGTGTGATCACGATGCAAGGAAGCTGAAACATTGATGCAATCAGGACCTTACTGTCGTTGAGATTCGGAGCAATCAACTGATGTCCTGGGTGCATTTACTGCAGACTCGGGATACAGTTTGCTGCAGGTTCTCTGAGGTCAATATGTCAGACGCAGGAGGCGGAGCGTCCATTATCTAAGCAAATTCAGGTTGCGGCTCAAGCCTGAATAAGAGCACATTTGTTTCATTTGGCAGCTCAGTGCTCTCCAGGACAGAGAGAAGAGAGGAGTGCAAGATATTAACTGAAAAGCAAACAAATATCCAAACCACCAGTATTAAGTAAATATAATCTACTATAATCACCAGTATACTCCATGCCTGCCTTTAAACGCTCTCTCACATCAGCACTACAACAGCATGTATGTATATGCACACATGCAACAATGGATCCCAACACCTTAGAGTCTAGACAGACCTCTATAATATTCTCTGTGGCGTCTCTGCATATTTATTATTTATGTGGTCCAGAGGATAATGCTTCAGCAAGCATTTAGCAGAGGAGCTCCGGGAGAAGCTCCAGCTTCCTGTTAGAAAAACCATGAGCACATGAATTTCATGTGCACTGTGTGATGTCTGCACAAGTTTAGCCGTTTTTGACATTAGCATTGATGGATTTGAACAAGTAAAAGAGTCTTTCCAATAAGAAAAAGTTCTAACTTGCTAGCTAAGATACATAGCTATAGGACGCAGGGACAGGCTAAATGAAGCACTGATTCAGTTTTAGGAGAAACGCCTGCTCAACCACTCTCTCCACACCGCACTGTGTTATTTGTACAAGAGAAAAAACACTGATAAAAGAGCTCCCTGCTCTCTCACACCTGTATAATCAGCAATGCTGCCAGCAGTAGCAGGTTCCACACACACACACACACACACACACACACACCCATTCTTCCCCCGCAATGTTGACACGCTGATACTGCCGCTCCAGTTTCGCTCATAACAAGTTACGCTCACTGAGACGGATTGACTTTTATAGCAGCAAGAAGCAAAAAGATTCAGCAATAGTCTGCAAATCCATTTAAAACCAAAGCAAAAAGAGCAATTACCATGCTTTCCATAATATTCTCCATCCTCAGGCATGTTGAAACTCCTTTTCAGGCCAAATGTTGAAATGTACAGAGAACCCTTTTACTCTTTGCTGTTGACTTCTTCTTCCCTCCCTATCTGCTGGTATAAATGAACAAGTGCGAGCGGGGGAAACGCAGAGAAACCAGTCCAACCTGTCCCTGAATAGCTGTGTGCATGGGCAGCCAGCAATGTTCCACCTCAGGCTTCCCTTCTGCGTTTATCCTGAAACAAAAGCTTCTTCCCAATCTGTGCCCCACCTGTGCATCTCCCTCTATCTCCTCCCACTTCCAAAAGACCTCTTTTTGTCAGTTTTCCACTGTTTCTGTCTGAAAAAGGCCGTCCAATCGGGCAAATGAGCTGATCAGCAGGAAGGTGCGCGTTAAAGAGGAAAGGTGTGGACGTGTGAAAGACAGGGGTGGGGAGTGCTGCTGGGAAAACTGGCAGGTCAAGTTGCTTAGATGTGATCAAAAGCATGTGTTTGGACAAAACAGGGAGATATTCTGCCAGCAGTGTGCTGTGGAGGAGCGATTAGGTTCAGGTGCGCAAATCACCTGTGAACAGGAGCAGAGAACTGAGGACACACGACGTCAGGCTAAAAGAAATTCAATAATTGCCTTTAAACTGTTCAGATCTCTTCCTCTCAGGGTGACTGCTCCCATCTTGTGGGTATAAGGCACTATTGCACTGGGATTAAATGAGATGAAACGCAAATCTTTCACGCACTAGAAATGTTGGCTCACTCTCTGCTGCAGCAGAGACAGCCAAAGACAATCAGAGTACGATGCATGAATTTATAATTTTAACAAAGAGTCCATTGATCGACTAAATGCCACAAAGGGGGTTTTTTTCTTAACAGCTGCTGACAGAAACAGAAAATTCAACTGCAGTGACTAAAAGTTTCCATCCATTCTGCTCTTGTTTTATGCCCTCTGTTACTGCGAAAGGCAATTCCCATTACAAAACTTTTTCAGTACGCGACTGTGGCTGGTCGTTTTGGGGGAATTTCGTTTCTTGGATGATAACACCAGACACGAGAGAGACCATGCTTCAGAACAGTAGTTCTTACTTCCCTCTATTGTCCTGTTTGCTGGTTAACTGTGGCGACTGATGCTGAGCTTGTCGCACGGACTTGGAAGACAGACAGACACCGAGGCACCGTAGCAAGTGACAGCAGGTGAAGCAGGACCCATCGCTCTGGTGGGCAGTGAGAAACAGTTTTAATCTGTTCAAAGGCCCCCCCAGTGGATCTAATCAAATTCCAGTGAAGCATCACAGTGCAACTACCCTTAGAGCGTGTGCTAAAATCATTAAAGAATACATATGATGCTACATGTGTAAAAGCTTTGATTTCATTATGAAGTCTGTTTTTTTTAAAGAGGCTTGGACAGGAAAAGAAGTTTGCGTTCATGTTGTTTACTTGTGCGTTTGGATTGTAAGTACAGCAGGAATGTGTCCGGTCTTTGTTATTTATCTTTTATCAATTAATCAGTGTCACAAAGGTAGAAAACATAGTGACACAAATAGTACACGGATTGTTTCATTTATCTTCATGTTTATGTTGGGTTAGGAGTGTTTTCACAGAAACAAAATCGGAAGTGAAACTACAGCCAAACTTAATATCATTCATTGTTTCCCCTTATGTTTCTTCCTCCAGTGTTGTTCAGACACGTGTTCTTATATTGCTAGGTTTGACTGCCATGCTTTAGAATCTAGAAGGGCCCTTTCCAGGAGGATATTTGGACATGCAACAGAAATGGAAATAACAGAATAAATGATGGACTAACAAAACTCATTTCACAGCAGATATTTTGAATTGTAAAAGCAGGAGAAGCACTGGTGGAACTATGATATATTGATGACTACTTTCCATAATAAATGATATTTTATTAATTACTCAATGATATTTGTTACTCCTGTGTTTCACTGCTATCAGGGCACTCTATGCAACATTCCTGGTCATCACAAACAGAGTAATTGCTTTTTCCAACCAACATTTTTACTTTGTCCATCTGAACACATTCACATATCACTGATGGAACCTTTCAGCACCAATTTCAGTCACTTACACCAGTAAACTTGCACAGTTTTACACGGTAGCATGCCAGTGTGTTTTTTGCTTTTAGTTCCCGAGAGCTACAAGAAGCTTAAACCAAGTTCAAATACATATTCAAAGTAACGAACTAAGTGTACTGGGGCAGAAATCCAATGGCTCTTTCAGAAAAGGCTGTGAAATAAAGACCAGACAATACAGTGGGCAGTAAACTCTAATAACAGCTAAAGGTTACAGCTGCAGCCCTCCAACGTGTCTTTCATTACAGTACGAAGGTGTGGACTGTTAAAGTGTGAGTTAAGATCTATTTTTAGTGTTAAAAGGGAAGCAACACCCCACAACCTACAGAATACACCAGCACTCAAATGTTACATCTTTACAACTAACTTGTACATCTTTATCATATTATCAGGGAGCAAAATTCTTTCTTAGTTAAACAAACGTTTACAGGTGGCCATACTTTGACCGCAGCAGGAATATGGGAGTGTTTTATCAGGAGCTGATCCTGATTAAAGTTAACCCATAAAATGTTCATCTCTTGGGACCATGCTGACCTTACAACATTGTCTGAATAAGACTTCTGCATCCGTTTCGAATAAAAAAAACAATCGAACCCCTTCCATGTAAAACCCGGTGCAGCTATTTTCAGACAGATGACAGTAAGTGGAACCAGAGCCTAGATAGATAGATAGATAGATAGATAGATAGATAGATAGATAGATAGATAGATAGATAGATGCTACATTTATTGGAAAGACAACTTACTGATATAATCAAGAAGTCAAATCAAGCAGAACAGAGTAAGCTACTCAATTTCCTTGACTAAATAGTCTCTTTATATTGTCTCCAATACAAGACACATTTCAAGGAACAAAGGGAAACATTCCCCATCAGTAAGGTGGAGGGTCAGCAAGCTCAGCCGGGACCAACAAACAGAGGAACTGACTGGTAGAATAAACTAACACAGCATATAAATACAGAAACTAACCACTGGTTCTGTTCAAACTCCTCTGCATTTGTATCTCTTTTAGTCCACTCTCATTTTCCCTGACCTTAATAACCAATCAGTCTCACACTGCTCTGAACATGCCTTTGTATTGCATGCCTTGCATTTTGCAAGGCAAGTTGGCAGAACCACAAGACAGTTAGCAGAGTCACATGATCTGGTTTGGCTTCTTTGGGTACGATGAAGCACACTTAAGAGGAATCCGATGGCTGCAGAAACACCAAAGTTTTAGGCTGCTTATTACAATGGAAGATAAAAATAATAAAAAATCTGCAAATGTAGCTCAAAGAAGCTTTAATAAACTGCACAAACATAAAAGAGGGGCCAGAGAAGCTCGGCATCGAGTTTCAAACCTCCCCTCCTAAACACGGCTTATAATTATGGCTAATCTGCACCAGGGCATGGCTGCCCTGCTGCTTCAAATCCTGTCATTGAGGTTTCTTGATATATCTTAGCCTGAAATTACTCCAACATGTGAAACTACTGTGGATCCTACAGCCCTACAAGAGTGTTCTGCAAGGCTCAGTCTATGGTATGATTAGATTATTGTCTTTGTCTTCTTTTATAGCTGTTTTGCCTGAATTGTCCCTGTGTGAAATGCACTTAAAGTTTCTAGAGGCAGTTATCCCAAACCACAGTCATTCCGTAAGGGAATCTGGGACCATGTCACAACCTTGTCCCATGGGTCTTAATACAATTATGCTCCTTCTCCTTTTCTCCCTGTTTGCCGTCTTACTCTGTGTCAAACTGTCCAAGGCCTTGGCAAATCCTCCAAAGTCTTTTGGTTATTACACACAAACACAGAATGTATGGCAGTGTTTTCACTTGAGAGTTGGTAATGTGAGTCAATTAGCCACCATGTGGCAGGCGGAATGGAAAAGGGTGTGTGTGTCTGTGTGTGCGCGCACAGAGAAGGAGGAGAACATTATGTTAAAGCCACATCATTAAAAGGCCAGCAGACAGCAGCGCATCATGTTGTTATTCATTCCTCCTTGTCAACATCCGGAAAAAAGCTAAACATACTCAACATGTTGTTACGGAACAATGACATTTGCTTTTAAGTTAACCTCGAACATCGAACCTTCTGTTGATGGTCAGAAATGAAAAATGTTTTTTCCTTTGACTGGGCTGTATTTGCTTTTTTTTCCCCCATCTGAAATGCATTAAGCCTGAAGGATTACCAAAGAGGTGGATCATGCAGTAGGGTGTGTCACTGTTTGTAAGGAATACCTGGAATAAGGATAATCACACATCAGCCCAATATGTGAACCAAGCAATCAAACAGATACTGTTTTGAACAATACATTTATATTGAAAGATAACTGTAAACAACCTTATGGCCTGTGTATGAAACTACCTAGGGAGACTGAAGGCATGTGGCTGACAAACGGAGACCCTCTTCACATGTTTGAGGTATTTTCTAATAAGCTCTATACATAGCTGGGCGTCAGCTAAGCCCCTGCTGCCTGCCATACCAATCTGAGGAATGTGGCAGTAACTGGACAAGCACAAGGTAAATTGGGACATTGTACACCCTCACAATATAGGAGGCGGTGTGTACCATCAGTTCACATGTATACCCGCTGAACCTCTGAAAACACAAACACTTCTGAAAAGACAAAAAACTTTCTACGCACGCGCTCTATCTGCAAATAAGGCTGCGTTCAGCGTGAAGTCACAATTGTATGCGCGTGAAAGCTAACTTAGAATGGCATTTTAACGACGCGCGAGAGAAAGTGGTCTATTAATAACGTTAGGATAAAAAAAAAAACCAGAAAACAATGAACGTATTAAAGTAAATTCTAAAACTATTTCAACAGCTATTTGCGCTTTCACAATGAGAAACGCTAACGTCTTGCGCCAAAACAACACGAGCTAACCTTATGTGTTGGATTTGTAGATGTTAACTTAACGTTAAAAGAGTGGTAACTAGCCCGGGACACAATGAAGTGAAACAAACTCGTACTGGACTTGAATGATTACCAAATTTCGGTTTCTCCTCCAGTTCCATGATTGCGGAGCGTTTCTTCTTAGCCGAAGGCGACCACTACAGCATATTTACAGTCCCGACAGCGGTTTAGGTGTGCAGCTTCTGTCAACTTGAACACTCCGAAGAAATACGCTCCAAAATCTTGACTCTTCTGGTAACATTTAAAGGGAGATTCCTTCGAGGAGAGTGCTGGCCAATGAAAAGGGAGTATTTTGTGATTGACAAGCTGGTAAACCAATCACTGTGTAAGGGCGGGAGTTCATAGCCCTGGAGACATGGTTCAGTTAGTACCGTTAACAGATACAGCCGCTACGGTCCAATGAGCTGTTGCAACTGTTTAATAAGCAATATCAATGCACCAAATGCTATTAATTTTAATATTTAATAAATCATAACGAGGTCTAGATCACTTGTGTTTGTCCACCATTACTCATTCACAGTCAAACTGTGTCCTTATCAGCCGAGCGTTTGGCAAATCAATGACATGGCATAACTTTTATTGGTCCGATGCAACTCAAGACAACATTAATTATAAAAGCAATCTATTCATTCATAATTCAGATTACAGGCCTAACATTGCCTGATCTGACTCTGCACTCGGTGAGTCACGACAGCTGCTGGGAGGCTGCAGAGGTGGAAGAGGTAGACCCAAATTTACTCAAGGAAAAGAAGAAATAGCACAGGGTATATTTAGATCATCACCTGTTATAAATCCACACTAACCATTTTATTTAAAGAAACGACGACAAAGTATTTTGAGCAAAATGTGCATTTACACTTGGGGGGGGGGGTCTTCATGATGTAGAGTGTCCCCTTTCAGAGTATTCACATTGGATTAAAATTGTGCATGGGTTGCGTAGCATTAAAGGGGCAATTCTTCAATATTCCACATCAAATTTAGTTTACTCAAAGACAGATTTAATCTGTAATGACTGTTGTATGATGTCCTCTATGACACAGGTTCCAGTTTTTCACAGTGTGAGAGAATGACTTCACTGTCAACTAATGCATCTGAGTTTGTAAAAACCAAAAAAAAGTCTCAGTTAATGGGCTGCTTGCATACAAGCCACAACAGCACTCTGCAAAAATATTCCACACCAGCAAAAGAAATGTATCCAATTAAAATGTACACAATGTAACATTTATACTACTAATAAGCACCCACTATGGAGGTATCATTATCTATGTTACATTATTAGTACATTTGATTTTCATTACTGATACAATTACATGTAAGTAGTAGTAGTAGCATTGTCGCTAACCATGGAGCAAATAGCTTCTTGAGGAGTTTTATTCAATATATAAGAACACATTCTTTTTTATGTGTTCATTTTCAATGTTTCATATTTTTGTCAGCCACGGGAAGAAAATGTCATTTTTTCATTCTGAAATGTGGTTAAAGAGAAGAGACAATGATAAAATTAAAATACTTAAGTAAAATACAATTAGGCCTACAGTGTAGTACAGAACCTGAGCAAATAAGCTTACTTGCTTTCCACCGCTGATACAAATCCTGTATTCTCTATTTGTCCATGCCTTTATACACATTTTATATATATGAAAAATACTCTAGAACAGGTGGGGAAAGGGGGTGAAAAACCAGCAGTAGCAGTATTGTGGAAAAAAAACCTTTTGAACAATCTCAGATAACTTGTGCTGGAGGAACTCTATTAGTAATCAGTCTAAAGACTCTGTGGGTCACATCACCCAGGGGACAGGAGAACTGAGTGAACCACTTTAAGCATTTGTTGTGTTTGCTGTCAGGACTGGAAGGTTTGAGCACTTGGGAAAATGGCAGTTACAATCATCTGTCCTTGCTTTTATTCTGGGAAATGAAACATGACCATGTCCACAGATATCCACTCCTCCAGCTGTCACGCCTCTTCTAACGAGCCAATCAGCGACGCCTGCAGGGGCTGAAGTATCCTCTACATGCAGCCATCTTCAGTGATGATGACTGACCACAAACACGGAGTGTATTCATATATTCATGCCTCACTGTCAGACTGTATTTGTACTGCTTTCACTGAAACAAAATAATCGAGTTTGCACCCGAATAGTTCACCACGGTGTAATATTCCGCACGTGGTTCTACACTCAATATGGCACGCCCAGCTTGGAGTGCTTGACGTAATGACGTCAGAGTGTGTTTTAACGCTTGCTGCGCTGTCAACCTGAGGTAAACCAGGGCAAGGATTGTTTTCTCTCTCACCACAGGTAAATGCTCCTCAGTGTTTCTGTTATTGCTATTCCCAACATACATTGCTCGTAAAGTACATTTTTGCGATGGTCATTGGAAAATGGTGCTCTTATCACCCCAGTTACCAGCTAGCTGACGCGAGCTAGCGCTGTTAGCTTGTTGCTACACAGAAGTTACCTAAGGCCACACAGGTTAGCTCGTCTAGCCCAGCTCGGCTACATAGCAAATTGCGCTGTGTGTCCGGACTAAAGTCTGTTTACTGGGGACTGTAAAAGGTGTCGCCGTGCGATATTGCATTGGTCTGCATCTGTGTGAATGAAACCTCCTCAACATCAGTTAATAATAATCAGTTGTACAGGGCTCCTGCAGCTAGCTTTGTGTTAGCGTTTCTCACTCAAAGGTGTAAACATAAGACCAATTTAACGTGTAAGCAGTTTATGGGCCATGCTGTCAGCAACTGATTCAGGGTGAATAGATAAACTAACGAACTTGCTCTAATGTCATCATCAGTGCAGCTTTTGATGCTGAGTTGTGTAAGTTAGTCTCAGGGATGACTGATTAATAATTGCACTTTAACTCACCAGTGCAGTGGATGTGAATCAAATGTACAGTGTTTCTTTTATAGACCAGTCCTCATGGCTTTGAGAAGCGCCGTGTGCCGCCTGCTGCTCAGCCCTCGGAGATGTGCCATCGTCTCAGCATCCAGAGCACAGGGAACTGCAGCACCTGCCAGAAGCGGTGAGTATGTGACACTGTGTCCGCAGCAGCGGTGACATTGTTTAAAAGGGATGGTTCACAACCCACCAGTGTCATTTTAAGAGGTTATACAGCAAGCACATCCACCCGCTGTAAGAGCTATGATAGCATTTAATTTGAGGCTGTATTTGGCACAGTACAGACTGTAATTTGGCAAAGAGTTGCAATTATTCTAAAAAAGATTAAAGAAGGCTACTAATTGTACC
Source organism: Datnioides undecimradiatus (assembly GCA_008933995.1). NCBI lineage: Eukaryota > Metazoa > Chordata > Actinopteri > Lobotiformes > Datnioididae > Datnioides > Datnioides undecimradiatus. The sequence continues at coordinate 4,011,974 of WARS01000048.1, forward strand.
TTAGGCAACAGTAAACGTGCTATAACTGTACAAAGTAACGGCCTCTTCTTTAACTATTGCATGGAAAACTGTATTTCATGTTCTTACTGTGAATTTATTTAAAGTTAGTCATTAATGAAATCATTATTATTATTATTATTATTATTATTTCATTATTAATCTTTTTTTCTGGTTTGAATATTCCTCAGATGCAGAGAAGACTGAGCAGAAGTCCAAAGCACGTAAGCCTTAATAAGTCCTTATTTCTGAAATCAGTTTTAGAGCTTATGCTTTGAAGCCTTGACCGGAACACTGTTTAAACAGCGGTTTCATAGTTTTTAAATAGCTTTTCTTCTTGCAGCGAAGGTCCAGTTCAACTGGCTTGATGCCCTGGATCTGGAGGGCCAGCTTACGGAGGATGAGATCATGATCAGAGACTCCTTCCGGACCTACTGCCAAGAGAAACTCATGCCTCGCATCATTATGGCAAACAGAAATGAGGGTGAGTCGTTCAGTCACTGCATGGTTTCTGTTTCAGCTTTAATCCCCATGGGGCTTTCACAGGCAAAATGTCCGGTGCAGGTTTATGCTAAACACAGACTGTTAACAGCATCTTGATATAGAATGCATGCTGCCGTATAGCAATGTTGTTGAGTTACTCTTACTTAAAATAAAGGAATGTGTGTCCACTATCTGAACCTCATGTGACAGCTGCCTGTTCCAATGCTCTGCAGTGTTCCACAGAGAAATCGTGTCAGAAATGGGAGAGATGGGCGTCCTGGGCCCAACCATTAAAGGTGAGTCAGAATCAGAATCAGTCTCTTTGGTGTGTATGACAAAGGTTCTAGAGATAATACAGTGTTAACAGTGCATACTTCTCAGATATGTTGTTGATGGTCTGGGCCACAGATGTGTATTTATTGTCACATTTTATTATTTTGACCTATAAAGTTTCAGCATAGTTACATGCAGTAAAACCATCTGTGTGAGTGGACTTTGGCCACGTGCACACTGGGCCTGCGTGTGTTGTTTGCTTTGCAGCAATCTGGTATCTCTTAGCCCTTTAGACTTGACTTAATTTCTTCACTTTAATCCGTTCGATGCTTTCTGTTCTGTTTTCAACAACCCTGACACCTATTTCTGTGTTTGATACGAAGGCTACGGCTGTGCTGGGACAAGCTATGTGGCCTATGGTTTGATAGCCAGAGAAGTAGAGAGAGTGGACAGCGGCTATCGCTCGGTCATGAGCGTGCAGTCGTCACTGGTCATGCACCCCATTAACGCCTACGGCACAGAGGAGCAGAAAGAGAAGTACCTCCCCAAGCTGGGTGAGAATCAACACCAACAATAGAGTGGTGAAACCCAATCTGTCTTCAGATATTAATGCATTAACTATAAAAAACCCAGTGAAATAAGTCTGATCTATTCCACGCTCTGTCGCTCCCAGCTCGTGGAGAAATCCTGGGCTGCTTTGGTTTGACAGAGCCAAACCATGGCAGTGACCCCGGCAGCATGGAAACCAGAGCTAAATATAATCCATCCAGTCGCACCTACACGCTCACCGGTTCAAAGACCTGGTGAGTGCTCTGCAACAGTCAGATAATAATTGTACCATTGCAGGGTTAACACTTTGCAGTTTTACTTATTTCAGTACCTGAACAACTCTTATTTGCTGTTGACTGAAGGAAATAATATAAAATCTGTGAAATATCAGTTTGACGCTTCCCCCGTTGGTTTGTCTGTTAACACACTCCAAACTAAGGCTGACGCCAACCCAGAAATTTGGATCTGGCTGTTTAGTAGGAAGATTCAACTACATGTTCCCTTTTTTTATTATTTATGTGAGCCTATCTGCCAATCAGTATCAGCCTACATGAGTCTCACCTTTTACGTGTAAAAGTCATCGATAAATTCCTTTCCCTTGTGATCTGTGACGTGAAACCTTCAGATCCACTCATTTATCAAATCCCAGCAGGCCACTCATTGTCTCTCCTGCTTTTTCTCTTTATTTAATATAATGCCATAATACATTTTTGTAAAACTTTTCTAATTTCAAGATCAAAACTTTTTGTGGTGCTGTGTCATTAGTTGTCCACAAGGGGGAGCTATTTACTGTCAAAGCACTGAATGGAACTCAGAGAACTGTTGGTTATCCAGGATTTACTAGGGTCACATCAGATGAACCAACAGCAGTAATCTTTCGTGTAATAACACTATGACTATGACACACACTCACAGACATCTCCCCAACCCTCCCTCTGCTTCCACCTTCAGGATCACCAACTCACCAGTGGCTGATATTGCTGTAGTCTGGGCCAAATGTGACGACGGGAAGGTCCGCGGCTTCATCCTGGAGCGTGGCATGAAGGGCCTCTCGACGCCGAAGATCGAGGGGAAGTTCTCCCTGAGGGCCTCCGCCACCGGTATGATCCTCATGGACGAGGTGGAGGTTCCCGAGGAGAACCTGCTGCCGAAAGTGTCTGGCCTCGCGGTGAGCGAAGGGGAAGCACGCTGTTAAACATTCACAATACACTTATGAAACATTGTAAGCACCGTAGCTCACAGTTTTGGAATTTAGGATAGTTATCGCCCCTCACTGTCTGTCTGTTTCCTTCCAGGGTCCGTTTGGCTGCTTGAACAATGCTCGTTACGGTATTGCATGGGGCGCTCTTGGTGCTGCAGAATTCTGTTTCCATGCAGCTCGACAGTACACACTCGACAGGTAGGGCTCCGGGTGTGCGTGTCTTTATTGGCCACACATGCGTCGTGTAATTTAGTTATTACGGCTATAGATTCTGACCTGACTTAATAATTTGTTTTCCCCTTAATGCATTTCAAAACACCAAACCAAAGTCTTTTGCACAACACAACAAGCACATTATTAGTTCAGTCTGGACAAACTATTATATGAGGTTAATGTTTATGTTGCTGTTTCTGTACAAGAATCCAGTTTGGCGTCCCACTTGCAAGGAATCAGCTGATGCAGAAGAAAATGGCCGACATGCTGACAGAGATCACCATCGGCCTACAGTCCTGTCTGCAGCTCGGCAGACTCATCGACGAGAAAAAGTAAAGACGACTTTATCTCTGGCTGAAGTGTCTCAAATACTTATATATCAAACATTTGGAAATTGGTGCTTCATAATATCCAGCTGAGGCTGATGTGAATCTTAGTCATTTAAGTATTAAATTTGACATTTAGACCCGGTTATTGACGCTAGATTAAAAAGTTCATCCATGACTGGTCTGGGCTGTACCTTCTATAGTTTTTAAGTAGTTTCCCTCTGGGCCGGAGTGGTCGATGGCAGAATGCAAAACACATCTGGTGTATTTGTTGACAGAGCAGCCCCGGAGATGATATCCATGCTGAAGAGGAACAGCTGCGGTAAAGCCCTCGACATCGCCAGGCAGGCCAGAGACATGCTGGGAGGAAACGGCATAGCAGATGAGTACCACATCATCCGCCACGTCATGAACCTGGAGGCTGTCAACACCTACGAAGGTGAGGAGGAGGGAACAGATTCACTTTAAATTCACACGATGTTCAGTAGGTTAGTTTGAACTTAACTGCTTCATGTTGTCAGAGGTTCACCTAACAGTCGATCCTGTGTGATGTCGGTCGTCTCCTCCTCTAGGTACTCATGATATCCATGCGCTGATCCTGGGCAGAGCCATCACTGGGCTACAGTCCTTCACCGTGGGCAAATAGATCCTGAGCCAACGGGAGCCTGCTGTTTGAAATGTGACCTGTGTCATCTCTGCAGCAGTTTCCATATGAGTTTGATTCATTCTTACCTGTAAATTGAAAATTGTTGTTTTCGCTCAGGTTTGTAGAAAACATATATTTGAGTGCTTTATTTTGAGCGAGAGGAAGAGTCTGTTTTGAGTCCATCACTAAGCTTGTGGACTGTGTGAAAGTGTGATTAATTCAGAGGTTGATTTTTCAACTTACAAAGGTCTATTTTTCTACTCCGTCACAAAACACATGATTTCTTCAGCTCCATAAATCCCACTGGTATAGATGAAGTTCAAATTCATTGTATAGACTGTCACCGACACTAATGGAGTAAAGTTTAAGCAGTTCTGAATGAGTCTTGCTGCTGGTTACTGATGTATGAATCGTCAATACTGTAATTATAAAACAACAAAGCGTAAATGGCCACAGCCGTGGGGCTTTTTTGTTTTTAATTTGATCAAATGATGCAGATGTTGTTGCTAGAGCTCAGCTGATATATCAGACCATAGCCGTGTATCACAAAACGTACCTGTGTATGTACCTGTATCAGCATATGTGTTCATGTCATGAGCCGACATCAGTTTGCGCTCTAGTTGCGCTCTAGTTGTTATAATTGGACTGAAAGAGGCGATCTTTATTGCCAAGGTTAGTTACTGTTGTTAAGTGCACCATGGTGATAAATGGTGATAAGTACTTTATTGGCTCCGTCGATAACGCCATAACTTTGCATGGTTTGCCAGAGGTCAAGGATGTTGATCAGAACTTCAATAAAAGGTATTTAAGTAAAGTGTTTGATGAGGTTAGCCCTCTGTTGCTTCACTCTCAGTACAACACATTGAAAATGTGTTTTCTAATCTAAACAGGAGACAAATTAGTCTGTATGGGGATACATATCTACAGCGAAACTCTGGGCTCTGATTGCCTCAGTTGCGTGATGCTGAAACTTGACTTGCCACTGAAATCTCACACAGTGCCGCGAACAAGACCCCGGACTCAAATATCAATTAAGAGGTTGCACTGATAGTTCTGAATTCAGTATGAAGCTGCACAGTGTGGAGTCACCTTTACACAGTGGGGTCAGATCCTCAGATCTGTGTTTACCACTGTCACACTCAACACTAAAACAACCCAGTGCATGTTCCAAAACAGAAAGAGTCAGCTAAATGTATTTTAGTTACAGATGCTAATCCAAAACAAACAAATAGAAACATTATTTTTGCTTTTCTCTAAACTTTTATGTGATTATAATATTGGAAATGATGTGTTCGTCCTTGAATCTGTACACGTTCTGGACGATGAAAGGTTTCCCCTGAGGACAGCTCTCCACAAACCTCTCCCACTGTCACGACAGGAGTGGCCTGCGTTTAAAGGGGATAAATGGTGACTGAGTGGCCGTGAAAATATCATTTTTTAATAATCCCCTGGTGCACTTAACTGTGCTTTGCCTGCCTGTTGTCAAAATGTATTTAATTTATTTGCTTTGTGCAGTATTGCAACAATATTTGGTGGAATTTGCCAACGACTCAGACGTCTTAACATGCCAAAGAGCCTCAACCAAACCAAACCTGTAATCCTGATTAAAGTAACTCAGAAATACATCAGTCAAACGAATGTGATTTAGTAAAAGTTACATATCTCCCTCTGAATTGTAGGTGAGCAGGCAAAGCATAAAATAGAAAGAGTGAACAAAAGTACCTCAGACTAAAATACAGCACTCGAGTTAATTACTTATTCTTTCCATGCGCTGCCTTTACTATGGATGAGGATCAATACAGGCCTTTGAATCCATGAGGTAACACTGCCTCTGTAACGCCGGTCAACATCTCTTCTCCCTCATTAAATTTCATTTTTTTTAACCCGCTGCCAGGCTGTGATTGGACGAGGACTCTGCTCTTAATCCTTCTCTCACTCCATCTCAGTTTGTTCTCTGCAGTTCATATTAACTCATGCCGTTATCATGAGCTCAACGGAGAAGATGGAAATCAAGGCTTATGTGAAATTAGGCACACATTTGACAACACAAACCAGGTAAATCAGCAGTATTTACCAAGTGTTTGAATGCAACCGCAGCTGAAATGAGACTTGGTCAGCACATCAGCTCAATCAGCAGTGGCTGACCTATGACTGCTTTTCACTCTGACATAACCTACCGTAATCCTGCACCTGCACTGCTGCGGTCAGCCATCAGGGGTCACAAATGTCACAGTGCCCCGCCCTGGGAGACTGCGGCTCAGAGCAACCTGTTTATAAGAAGGATGCAGCACAAGGGCACAACAGTGCGACGTGAAATCACCTCCAGGCCAAGCTTTGTAAGATTTCAGCTGTTTTCAGTCAGCTGTTTAAGATATAGAGTAAAACCACATTATCATATCTGCATATTATAAAACAAGAGACGCAGCAAAACTGCTATAATCTCTATCAATGGTGCAAACTAACGCAAACATCTATTTTGTATTTGCAATTACTTTAGATCAGTTTGTAGAGATCTGTGTTCACTTTGATATTCAGAGTGTTTTTCTGTCAGTGACTCTCACACACTCTCACCGCCCTCTGTACCTCACTCCGTGTCCTGGAGGGGCGAACCCCACAAAATGTTCTCTTTGCGCTGAGCAGATTATCTGTTTTGTTTGTTTTTGATTTTTTTTTGCCTCTCTTTAAATCCAGCGGGGCTTGAGGGATGGAGGGGGTGGAGAGATAAAGACCTCCATCCTCTCCAGCATCATTGCATGCCACTGGCACTTTGAAGTGGAGGGAATTAAAGAACCAGCAAATCCCTGACAGTACACGATGCCCGACTGTGTTCTACATGGGGCTTACATAAGGAAAATTGCTTTTCCATTAATTTTTTCTTTTTTGTTTTGAGTGGGGCCAATGGTCTTTCATCTTTTCGGACATGTGTAGATGTGACTCAGTGTGACTGATTGTACCCTGCACGGGCTGGACCGCATGTGGACGGTGCTGTCTTTCAGATGCTGGCACGATGGTCCCCTGCAGTCTGTCACCCAGACGTTAGCAGCAGCTCTGGCTGTGTAATACTCCGATAATTAGGAAGCTTTTCATCTCAAATAATCATCTGTATTAGAACCTCTGTGAGTTAGAAACTCTGTCAAAATGAGTCATTCCCGTGATTGGACTTCACACTCTCAGCTGACAATCTCTTAAAGCATTTAACAGGGACAAGCATACTAATCCTCCCCATGACTGCACCAAAATACAAGATTATGATTTATGAGCTGGGATTTGTGGGCGTGAGTGGTGCAGCCTTTGTTGGATGGGTTAAGGCACAGCTTCAGTTTAAATTGAGGGCTTTAATGATGCTGATGCTTTGGAAACAGATCTAAACTTTCTGCTTTGTTTTGATTCTGGATGCGGTGACAGGAACAACCTCACAGCAAGAGGGCTGTCAATAGGTGACGTAAGCCATATGTCAACAAGGCAGGCAAATGTCTCTCCAAGTAAAGCCTTAGGTGGATGGAGAGGGTTTTAAACCTGCTTGGTGATCAGACGCAGAATCCTAACTGGAGCATGTCTTCTTCAGAGTATGTGATTCTAGCTGGGAGTCTGACTGCTGGCCTTGCCTCCAATGTCGGATCCAATCCATGGATGTATTAACGGAACTGGACATGACTCTGCCACCACCGCAAGACTGAAATGAAAACAAAAATTGGTCCAAAAAGAAAAAATTCCCATTGCTTCATTATAAAACAAGACTGCTAACACTGGAAACAGGGTCGAATACTACTTTTTATAGTAAGACATGTTATTTAGTGTGTGACAGATGCTAAAGAACATATGTAGAAAGTGATATCATGTTATGTTAACCACTTGTACAATGTGACCTCGCCGCACTGAGGCAAAACCTTAACCTCCTAAGACCTAAACTCTTGCATGGCATGCTTTATTGATTTCTCTTTGTTATTTGGGTTGATTGGGACCTGCTAAGTGTAAAAACAAAAAATTATCTTTTTGCATTCCCATGCATGTGTTGTCCACATATGTGGACGCCAGGTCCTAGGAGGTTAAAGGTACCCTGTGGAGTTTTTCCAACACTAGACACACTGAGGAGCAACATGTTTACAAGTGGGTGTGCGTGTTGTTTGGTACTCAGGTGGCCCGAATTATACACCCTGCTTTCCTCTCCCAGTCGATGATGATAACATGACAAACTACAAGACTGGTAGATGTGAATAATGCAAAATATATATAGTACAGTGATTGTCCTGCTGATTGTAAAGCAGTATGATCCTATTCTACCACTCCACTCCTCCTTACATCAGGGAAACTCCCAACAACATGGATCAGCGCAAATAGCACTTGATTGATTTCCTACGAGGCGACTTCTCGGTAATTTGAAGGAATTAAGGGCGCGACGACAGCGGTGTTTAAGCCTGTGTGCAAGGGGCATGTGGACAGGAGTCGCAGCGGAGTTAAATGGACGAGTGGACCGAGTGGGCGGACCTGACAGTTCACGGGGGGGCGTTTCATTTCAGCACCAAGGACAGCAACAGCTCGTGGACACCGCACATACGGACAAACCTGCAGCTTCTTAACTTGTAGGATTCGGTTCAACAAGGAGAATCATTCATGCAAACACTTGGATGGAGCTGGAGCTTCAAAGTAAAGTGGATTAGATCATATCTGACTGTTACTTAAACTCGGTTTTACTCACACACGTTTGTTGCTGAATTTGAATTCGTCTGCTTGCTCTCATCAGCAGCCCTGCTTCACATGAGGAGTACCGCTGTCATGTGTGGAGGACGATCCAAGTTCTGAGTGAGGAGGTAGAAGCCTGAAGGGAGTCAGTACCAGTTGTGATAATAAGTCAATTAAAATAATGGATGGCTTTAACTTCACCGACTTTAACTCCACCGGAGAAGCGCACGCTTACCCGTACTCGACGTCGTTAGAGGACCCTCTGTACAGGCAATACAAGCCCCCGGTGAAGGACCTCATCGCTTTGCCAAAGGCCGTGGTGTACCTGCTCATGGCCGCGCTGGTAGTTGTTGGAGTTGCCTATGCCATTGTTGGACATCTAATCAAGGATCTTGCCATTGACATAGCAGGTATTGTTTTCCCAATCGCGCTGTATTATATGAGTAAAGCTGTGATTGATTGAATCCACGTGTGTTATTCATCTACAGTCAAATGTATGCTTGATCCCCTTATTCCCCGTGCAAAACTTCAGGAGCCCTGATGCAGGTGGTCAATGGAGGAGCAGCATTTGGCTGCTTAATAATAATGTCAGGGCAAGGAGTAACATGAGCTATGGTCAAGATTAAGTCTAAGCACATTATTTTCCACAGGCATCCCCAAAGCCCTGTCAGATGAACTGATGTTACTCCTTCAGTAACATCATGCCAATGTTCCAAATGTACAGACTTCATGTTAACCTATTTGTTATTAAACTAGTAACAATACAAAAATAAATAGTATTAACCTTTAAAGGTCGAAATTGGTTTAGTTAGGTTTGCTTTCGTATCAGTGGGCTCAATTAAATCCCTTTGTGCTATAACTGCTAACCAACGTAGGCTAACTGTTTAGCACCGCTCACTTATGCTAATGCTAGTTATCCTTATTTCCTTGTTAAACTTATTTGCTTCTTTAACTATTTTAACTGTTAATTTATTACCTTTGCTTCTTATTTCAACTGTTTGAGTTATTTCGCCATTCAACCTAATGTCAAATACTTTAAGATAACTATTTTAACCAACAATCACACTAGCTATGTTAGCACTTTGTCCATTGCAAACAACTTTTATTCATATTTATTATTATCGCCTGTTATTAATAATATTTATTATTTATTATTCATTGTTCGCCTATTAATTTTAACTAACGTAATTTTATCATTTATATGCTACTGTAAGCCAACTGAAATAATTGTTGAATAATTTAAGCTAACAGTTTTGAACATCGATTCGTTACCCCAATTAACTATTTAAAACATTTGTCAATCAAGCTAGTTTAGCAGTTTGTCCATTACTATTCAATAACTTTCATTTAGCATCATTCGCCCGATTAATTTTAGCTAACGTCATTTATACAGCACTTTAAGCTAATTATTTTAGCTATTTATTCATCATAACCAACGATTTAACACATTAATTCCATTATTTTAGCTGTCTCAAGACTTCTAGCTATTTCACCATATTTTCAGGACTTTAAATTAGCCATTCATTTTCCATTTAAATCATTCAGCAGTTCTTCATTACATGCAGCTCGCTATTTCATTTACTTAATGTGAGCTATTTGAAACATTTTAGTACTTCCTGGCTTGTGTTTGCTGAGTGGCTGACTTGGTATTTTAAAATATATTTTTCAATCAAATAATACCTTTTTGTTTTCAGATTAGTTGAGCCATTCCAAAATCTTATCATCTGAAAAATCGATTTCGAGGATTACCCGTTTGGAACTGATTCAGCACTTCACTGACCTGAAGTGGTTTTAAATCTGTAACCGCTGTCTCTCTGGTTTAGACTGTGTGCTGGGTCCGGCTGGTGATGAAGACAAGGACAAGGACAAGAACCCACAGCACATGACCTCCAGCCATCCTCCCTCAGCGCATCCATTTCTCCACAATGCCTTCCATGTGTGGGACCAGGATGATGTGGTCATCCCTCTGCCCCACGAGGAAAGCCCCCAGACCAGCCCGTTGCTGCTAGCTGCCATCCCCTACATCCCCTCTTTCTTCCCACACTCACACAGCCCAACGAGCCACAACTCTCTGACTTTCTCTGCCAGCCCTGGACCAACCAGGGAGGTCACCATCCCCAGGGAGATGTGATCTTTGAACAAGGACCACGATTGTGAACAGCCTTGACGACAAGGTGTTGGAACACCTGCACACATAAGACACATACACATACGTTTGAAGTGACCAGTGAGAGATCATTGTCATGTGCAGTGTGTAAACCCATGTCTTGTGTTCCCCTTCTTTGGAAAGTCACCTGCAATAACCACACCATGTCCTCTTCTGCTACATTTTACACAAATTCTCAGAGTTTTGCAACATGATTCAAGACTCTTGTTTCTCACACACGTCATATCAATGGAAAAGTCAAAGCAAACACCCTTGAAAGGGGAATCCAAGGACAAAAGAGGATCATTGGGGAAGATAACTGGACATTGTGTGCCTGAGCTTCAGAGAGAAGCTGACATGTTAGATTAAGTTTAGTAGACACTACTTGTTGCTAAAAACCTGTCAAGAGAACAGAACAACATGCCTACTTATTTCTTGTGGATGAAATAAAGGTTTTTCCCATTCAAACCTGGCTGTGAGGGAATAGCTCTGAGTATAAAGTGCAACTCTGTCGACTGTATTTCCTCCACACTTGTTGTAACACAGTGTTGTAACTGTTCATTTCTACCTCATGCTCTGCAGAAACACTCTGGAGATCAGACTCTGGGTGGACGCACTACGCATCAACAAAGCTGCTTCCAACCTGTAAAGCCACCAGCTGGCAGTCTTACACACTTCAGTAAAATGTTATTTCAAGACTGAGGTTAAGAGCTTAAGAGGAAGACTTAACGGAGTTCCAGCAATTCTACGTGTACACAACACGGCTTAATCCTGCAGCCTGTATGGCAGACGTCGCACACATTCATGGATCCCCCGTCTGGTACGCCGAGCCTATCAGCACAAATGTAAACGAGCTTATAGCACAAACGTATATAGCCTGGGGCATGCTGAAAAAGTGAGCTAATTTCTCATTGAATACCAGCTCACAGCAGCCTTATTCACAGACAACAACAAAGGGTGAAGTACCTGGTATTCTGCAGCTGTGTTTTGGCTGTTTAATCAATTCAGGACAAGATTGGGTGCAGTTTTTAAAGCTTTTGCTTGGCTTAAAGCATTTTTTAAGTGGAATTCCAAAAATCAAAAACACTTTGTAAAGAAAATGCTCCAGTGGTAAAAGGAAGGTTTGATCCTTTGCCGGGGGACTAAAACAAGTAATTTTTTAATTTATTTAGAGCTGCCGTCCAGCTAACATCAGGTGGTTGGTTCTTGCTGCAACAGCTTAGCAAGTTAAATTAAGCACCGAACTTCGCTTGAACTTGAGTCTGCACTCTAAAATCAAGAAATCAAAACAGGGCGCTTTCATTGGATATGAGATGAACTACATTAATCATGTGATTGGCAGATGTCAGAATCACTGGGGATGAAGGGAATTTTCAGATTAAAATGAAATTAAAAATATTTTGAAATATTTCCATTCCAAGACATGTGCCCACACTGATAGATCCTGACAGCCGTGTGCCTTGACCAGTTGACCACTATGACACAGATCTGTTATCTTATGTTGGAAATGAACAAAACAAAAATCTGTATTCTTCAGCTTCAGCTCAAGCTTTGCAGACACTCCAAAACAGTTATACAATAGTTCCCTGCCATCACTGTGTGTGTCCGCTGCAGTGTTTTAAACTATGCTATCTAATTTTGGGTAACAAGCCAACAAGATAGCTAACATCTCACTGAGATCAGATGAGAGACGTCACTGTTACGGTGTCTGATAAAAGTCAATCAAACTTTAATCTCCATCACAGCGGTGAGTTGGCATGGTAAAGATGAAGGTCATTCAGAGCTCTGATTGGCTTTCCAGGTAAGCCTGGAACCTCACAGAACCAAGTTCGAGGATGAGTCTGTAGATAGGACTGTCCTTTATAAATCTGGAGCCAGCGATGCATAAAAATCGAAATTTATGCAAAATCTCAACTCAGTGTCATGTAAATACTTTTTTTTTTTTTTTAAAAAAAAGGGGGTCATATTCAACATTACAAATACACATCAGGTGCTGGTTTTAGTATTTGGAAAAAAACTTTATTGTAACTGTCACATCCCAAAAAAAAAGGCTTTTTTGCTGTACAAGTAGGTCATTTCCTGCGGCGCAGAGCACTGTAAAAAAAACCTGTTCTTAGTATGTAACAAAGTCATGAGCTGCACTGATGCTGTGCATAGCAGCGCAGTATTAAGTTCATACAGAAGCTGCTCCTGTGTGAAGCCCTTATGAATAACTGCTTACTGTCTGAAGTATTGATGGAGAGAACTGACCCTCGTTCTGCCACAGTCTGCATCAGGCCAACTGGTTTTACTGGCAGAGCGCGGACAACAGAATATCTAGAGGGTGGAGGGCTTTCTGGAGGGGAGGGGTAAAGGTGAGATGGTTACGTGGGTCCACTGAAAATTCTTTCAGCGATACCAGTGAACCTCAGGAGTCCAGTCGACAGATAGGGCTGTCGTAGACCATCTGTAGGTTCACCTTGTGCCCCACCAGCTCTCTGATGTTGTTGATGCCGTATTTAATCATGGTGGGCCTGTGGGTGAGAGGAGAGGAGCGAGTGAGGAAAACGAAGCCAGGGCAGAGGCATCAAGTGTGTGTTGTGTCTCATTCCATGTCTGACAAGTCAGTGAAAACAACAAAGGCTTACATAACATACAGTTTATTACCTTAAATAAGTCAATTATATAAATAATCAGGCTTTAAACTTAAACATGTGAAATGTGGGTCAGATGTGGGCTCAGTGGCTACAGGACTGATGACGTCTGACCCACAAACAAAGCACAATCTGACAGATGAACAACAAGATGTTCAGACAATACTCAAAAGCTGACATGGGACATTTAATGTAGGTCAATATGACCTCATGTCATAGATTCACAATGTGTTTCTGGGAGCTTCATATGTGTGTGTGTGTGTGTTTCACCTTTCCAGAGACAGTCCCCAGGCAATTACTGACACGTCCTCAGGGAGGCCCATGGGCAGCAGCATCTCTGGTCTGAAGACCCCGGAGTTTCCCACTTCCACCCACTTTTTCAGTCCTGTGAGTTTGGAGAGAAATTGGACAAAGTTGGTGGGAGAGGTGAATTCACAAACCAGGCACAAAGACTGAAATAGAACCTACCAAGTACAGCACAATGAAATACACATTTACCAACAAAATGATTCAGCTTTCATGTCCATTAAAAATCATTTACTTCAAAACAAACTCCATTTTTAATTTTTACAGTCCACAGCTCATTGGGACCAAATGTAGTTTTGCCTTTCTGTCTATATAAAAATATTTTAAAATCAAATATTAGACTTTACATTTAAATATGTGACAAATGTAGCATAACCTCCATAAATCCCATGGCTTTAAACAGATAAGATGAGGTGGCAGCTACTGTAATGTTGTGATCTCTTGGGAAGAACTGAACTTTTCATCTCCATCATGATTACATTTAGCAACATTAGTTGTGGAATAAAGCAAATAGACAAAATGTTACTCAAAGGTATTTTGAACAAAGCAGTTTTAGTTTTGGCAAAGCTAACTGCAGCCATCTCTCAGCTAGCCACCAAATTCAAATCTTAATTCACGTTTGACCAAATTTAAAGTTACTGCTTTTTGCCTTTACAGAGAAACGTTCAGCGTTCCACCCTCCATCACGGAGTCAAGCTGTCACAAATGACCCACAAAAAGACACAAGAGTCATTTGTAGTCTGAAATTCAACATGTCCAGTTAAACTTAAACAGGGATTGATCATCCAGAGGAGTACTTGTACTGCACCTTCATGGTAGCTGAACACCTCCATGCTGGGCTCTGTGTACGGGTTGTAGGCAGGCTTGAAGCGGAGCTTGGTGATTCCTGGAAAATCAAGAGCATTTTATTGGGCTTGAAGGCAACAGCAGCAATCGGCAAAACAGAAACCTTTATTATTACCTTCTGTTTCAGTGTTTTTGGTAAAACAATGTCCCACAGTCTGCAGGTATGTGGTAGAGGCCCATTTGAATAACTACAGGCTGCTGTGTTTTGATTAGCTTGATAGTTACAGCATCATGGAGTACTGCTGACCTAGTTTGGTGAAGAACTGATGCAGGATGCCCATGAGGTCTCCCAGCGTGAGTCCGTAGTCGGCCACCACGCCCTCTATCTGGTGGAACTCAGCCAGGTGGGTGGCATCTAGGGTCTCGTTCCTGAACACGCGGTCGATGGAGAAATATTTGACGGGGGTGAACTTCTCCTGGTGGGCGGTTTGACATAAAGAGACCAGACGTCGCATGAGATGTTTTAAAAAGAACGGTTTTGACACTTTGACCAAAGTTCATGCAGCCCCCATCTTTCCAGCAGAGTGTGGGACCTGTGCAGACTACGCTGCAGTTCACCCCACAGGCGAGTCCAAACACACAGCTGCAATTCTTAAGATGCGTTCAGGAACCACATGTTGGTCGGTTTACAGGAAAATGGGTTGAAACCTTCAAAAGATTATAACAAACAAACGTGTGTATTCAGTGTTAAACTCACCTGCTGAGCGAGTTTATACAACATGCGTGCACTGACTGCTGTAGTGTGGGTGCGGAGGATGTTCTTCTGCGCCTCCTCTATCTTCCAGTCGTATTTGTACCTGAAAGGCGGCAGGATATCGTCGTTAGAGAACGCTGCCGGGGGCTTTTTACTCAACGTCAACTAACGTCGCTCATCACGTGAGTGTGTGTATTCCCTGTCTCACCCCTGCGAGCCGAAGCCTCCCTCTGAATGAACCTTCTTCACCCTCTCCAGGTAGTCTTGCGGGAACTCATGGGCGAGTGCTGGGTCTGGACAAAATGATTTAGGGAATAAATAATGATCAGATATTTCTTGAACTAAGCGACAAGTCTTAGGAATAAAGATGTACCTGACAGGAAGAAGGTGTCGTGCTGGTCTCTGGCTGGGTGCTGCTGCGGCTGGAACAGGGAGTCAAAGTTCCAGAAGGAGCTTTCTATGAAGTTGTTGGTGGGCATCTCTGTGAAGCTGCAGAGGGCAGAGGGTTTGTTTTGCGTGTGTTTTAATGTGTGCGTGATAGAACTTAATTCATACGATATTTACAGCCACTCACCCCATCTCCAGGAAGATCTGCCGAAACTGCGTTCGCACCTTCATCAGCGGGTGCAGGTGGCCACAGTCCGGCGCCACGCCCAGGGCCTCGAAGTTGTAGGGCTTAAATTTCTTCTCTTTCCAGCTGCCACTGAAACGCAACACAGGCGAGACTAAAAAGAGCTGCAGAGAGCAGGAAGAGGGACTGACTGCAGCACAAACTACTGCGGTTCTTTATAGTCTGTACGTTCTACACAACCATTCACATTTATATTAGTCAGCGCAGAGAGGTTAAAGCGGCATCAATTTGAATTTTCAGGCAGTGACAGAGGAACATCTGCATGCTGCTCTTTGCCTGGATTCATTTCTGAAAGGCAGCAAACAAGGTGAGAGTAACAATATTTCCATGCTACATGTACGTCAGCTTTCTAAAACAATATTTAATAATTAGTAGTTTGCTCAGTCATTTTGTCCCGCCCTGCCTTTAGGATAAAGTCCTCAACTTTGGACTCGTCCCCTTTTAATGGGCGGGGGTTTCTCTGTGTCCCCCGTCTGAGGTCCTGCACTCGTCACTGACGGACAGAGGAGGGCAGATGGGACACGTGTACCAGTCAACATTTAAAAACTTTAAAAAAAATAAAAAAAAAAAAATAAAAAAAAAATGAGACTATACAAGTAGGAACTGTACTCACTTGGCAATCATCTCGGGGGTGAGCTCTGTCTCCTGTTTGGTGATGGTCGTGCTGAAAGAGCTGCCCTTAGAGATCCAGTAGGACTTCACCGTCCTAAACGGAGAATAAAGACACTGTCAGCGGCTCAGTGTCAGAGGTGATGAACACACCTGAGTGTTCTGTCACACAGTGGGGAACCAGGAAGAGGTTTCACTTGTTGATTCAGCTGTGTGGGGGTGTTTGTTGGAAATAAATTAAAAATGATGAACCCCAGTGATAAATCTGCAATACCTCGTGTGAGTATCGATATGAAAGGTGTGTGTTGGGGTGGGGTGTGGGACAGCTGGTGCCCAAAACTCGCCAACAACCCATCACTGCTGCATTTCCAATGAGAAAACGTCTGCCAATATCCGGCCGACATGAACGTTTACAGTCTTAGGAACAGCACAGGCGAGCCTTTATTCGGATTCTGAGGGAACTCTGATGTCACTGCAAGGGCAAATGATGAAAGCCCACTCAAACCCCCCCAAAGCTTTGTGGTTGCTGACACATTACCAGCTGATTTCTGATATACCTTGTTTAAAGGTAAGGGCGGGCGGAGGCAAACATAATGCGATCAAGTTTGTGGCAGTAAGATCTTGAATGACACCATATTCCAATCTCTGCGGTGTAAATGGCTTGATCTAGTTTCACTGTTTGAATACATTCAGAGCATCTGCCACCATGTTGGTCTGCCACAGCAATCACAGACGCCAAGACACGTCCCCATACTTCTGGCACATTCAGTTAGAGTTGTATAACAAATGCTGGCAACGCTAAAACAGTTACAGTCTGCTCCAACAGACTGCTCAGTGAAACTGTTGTGAGGGACTTGAACGTCCCAACCTCACGCTGACTTGTGGAAGGCAACCACTGAGCCACAACAAAGCTTCTCCTGCCACCTGCTGGTAGACAAAGGTACACAGCCGACTCTTGCGTGGAAAGGATGCGGGGGACTCACACTTCAGAGAGCAGTTTTCTCTTCTTCAGCTCATTCTTTTCCTTCTCGTCCAGCTGAGTCGCGTTGCCATCCTTTACCAGCAGCAGCTTCTCTCTGACCTGGTCCTCTATGCTCTCCACCTGAGCACCAACGAGTAACCACACACACACACACAACCAACTTCTTTAAAAAAGGGGAGCAGCGAGCCGTTTGACACATCATCGTTGTTGTTAAAATGCAACACATACCGTCCTGAATATCCTCGGGCCGCCCTCGTATGCCTTGTCCACTCTGATCCACTTGTTGGACATGGCCTTGCTGAAGCCGATCTTCCCAAAGGACAGTTTCTGCACAGGGACAAACAGAGGGGCGGGACAATGGCAGTTAATATGAAAAAAAAAAATGTAGAATTACAACAACAAAAAAAATAATATATAACTTTATACATCAAGAAATCCTGAATTTTAATAAAGTATCATAATCTGCATTTAAGCGATGCACCAGTTCTCCTTACTTAAGTCAGCACCTGTGCCATGTTTCTCATTAGTAGTAGTGTGTCACCGCTATTACGACTTCCTGTTGGGTCACTGACACCTTGAAAATCACAGATCAAACATGGTTCACTGACCTGACCACACAGCCCCAGCACCTTGCATGATTCGGGTCTTAAGCTGGCCCATACAGCCAGCTTGTTCACACAAATCATGGTGTGAACGGGTGTTAAGGTGCCCCACCAGCCCATCATGGAAGTTATTGGGGTGAAACGAGTGTTGGCATGAATGGGGAGCTCTTAACACCCCTTGGGTCGGGCACCGTGCTCTGCCTCCCCTCTCCTGCCCACCTGTAACACTCACCATGAGCTCGCTCTGCGCCAGACCCTCCAGCGGGATGGAGCTGAAGACCCGGGCTTCATGGCTCCCCTGCTCGGCTATCTCCGTGCCCTCCCCCGTCAGCTCCCAGTGCTTAGAGGAGCGCAGCTCGGCTGAGATTATCTGGACGGACGGGAACAAACACGGCTGTCAGTATAATTCACTGTGACTTAAACAGTGTAAATAGTCACTCTAACAGAAAAGCACAGGTGTTGCTACAAGATGCCGAGGTTACTACACGTCTGAATGTCAGATATCGGCTCTTTAAACTTAGCCTCCTTATTGCATCAGTCACACTAAACGAACAGTGTTGACGGTGACAGCCGGACTTCCGCTGCCTCTCAGACCGGGAAACTCACGTCGCCGAGCGCCTGTAGACTCTTCACAGCTCCCACGACGACCTGGTGGTCCACCCCGAGGCTGTTCGCCACCTCCAGGCTGTCCACGCCGTCGTCCACCTTCTCAATCCGCCCTAGGAGCGTCTCCACAACACCGGTGTCCGCCATGCCGGAGCCCTGCGAAGCCCGAAAGAGAGCGGACGTGACGTTGCGTCCGGAAAAGCCGAATTTATTATAGTAGCGAGACCTGAAAAAAGGTAAATTGACTACCGTAAATACTGTGACCTACCTGTGAATGTTACTCGGGAAACATGTAGCGGTAGAAGAAGTATTTTACTTTTACTTGAGTAAAACAGAGATGGTACAAGTCTCTGTTACAAGTAGTAGCTGTTTGTAGTAGAAGTAGTAGTAGTACTAACTCCATGATTCAACTATTAAAATTAAAATATACAACACCGTGCAACAGTCTTAAGCAGATGTGAAGAAGTGCTGTAAAGTAAGCAATTGTTTATGTTTATGAGCTCGCAAGAACAATCTCAACCAAATCAATATTTGGAGTGACCACCCTTTGCCTTTAAAACAGCATCAGTTCTTCCAGGTGTACTTGCACAAAGCCAGATTTTGTAGGATCATAGTCAGGCGTGTGATTGACCAGTTTCACCAAACAGGTGCGAATGATCAGCAATTTCATATGTACATTGGAAAACAGTCATTAACTGAAACAGAAACAGCTGTGTAGGTGGCTTAAAACTGCGTGGGGCCCAGCCAAACACTGCTGCCAAGGTGAGGTTGTGGAAGACAGTTTCATTCTTGTGTGTTAATTTGCAAGAATTATTAATTACATCATTTTATCATTTTAAATGTGTTAAACATTGTTATTGTTGCAGCTGGTGTGTGTGTGTGTGTGTAGAATACAATAAAAATGGGATGTTTTGGCCATACTGACAAAACATAAATTTGTTAAATTTAGATGGATGAATATTGCTAAATATTTGCTAAATTTGTTATTCATTCATATATATTAGCCGAATTAAATAGTATTCACAAATTAAACATTAAATTGATTGAATTTCTGTATGAATTCAAATGCTGTGAATTTTATACATTAAATCTTCACATAAAACACATCCCAATGAAAACATATGGAGCCCTGTAGCCTGGAGATAAATATTTACCTAAGTTGTATTGGCATTATTATTAAAAAAAACCCATTTACAACTGAGATATATATATATATATATATATATGTATACATGTAATATTGTATGTATATGTATATATGTGTGTATGTATATGTGTGTGTATATATATATGTATGTGTGTGTGTGTGTGTGTGTATGTGTGTGTGTGTGTGTGTGTGTGTGTGTGTGTGTGTATATATGTTTAAATGTATATGTATATGTTATATGTATATATATATATATATATGTGTTTTAATCTGTAATTAAAAAAAAGGTTGGTTGCAAAATCATAAAAATCTCTGGCTGGTGAGTCAGCAGTTTATCAGCAGTAAAGTAATTAATATGGTCCGTCGCGTTATTAATTAATGTGTCATCAATTTCCCACCTTATACTGTCAGTAGCACAAACACTTGATACTGAAAGTCAAAACTGATTAAGACCTCTATTCAAAATAAAAATCATTTATTAATACAAACACGGTTTGTTATACATTAACAGAACAAATCCCACCCAATCAAAAAGCTACACTGAGCAGAAACGTGGGCGTAACATCAGAATGTAAGTGTAGTTTCCAGTAATCTCCAAAACCATTTATTAAAATAACTATTACACTATTACAAAATAAGCCAAAATTACAAGCAACGCTGAAAAGAATAAGATATTCTGGTCTATTGAATTGTTACAAAAAATACAACAACCTTTGTAGTTTAAACTACAAGATTTTACTAGTTTCACATGAGAGAAAGAAATGCTGTCACCACACAACTCTTTAGAAGAAAAGAAACTGAGTCAGAGCTAGTGAGTGAGTAATCTGTAGTATCAGCCTTCATATTTAGTGATGAGGATGAGGACTGGTAGCAGAGAGGAAATTAAAAAAAACAAAAAAACAAAAACAAGATTAACCTAAAAACACAAGACTGAGCACTGACCAGACCACTGAAACGGACCACTACGATCAGCCAAAACTCTGCTCTGACACTTACAAAGTCCAGACAAAGTCTCATTTTCTGTGGAAACAGATTCGTGTCAGTGCGGTCAAACAAAAACTTCTTAAATATCAAACAAAAACTGAGAATTAAAGAGAGCAAATCTCACTGCGGGTGAAAATGTCTCAAATGTAAAGCACAGATCTTGATGACGTGCCCTTTTGTTTTACAGTTACCTCTGCTTCTTTCACACCAGCCAGTGTCGGGTTTGTGCTGTCACCTCTCTCGTTTGTGCTGCCTTTTCATGTTGGCCGGTTTTTCCCCCCGGGGTGCGTCCCCTTAAGCTATTTTTGCGTGGCAGCTCCGTGTCCCAGATGTTGCTCAGTGCAGCCTGCGCCGGTTCCGGCTACACAGACACTCTAAACAGGGCATTTGCAATCCACTGGACTTCTACAAGCTAAATGATGTTGCAGGAGCTGCAGCAGTTAGGGAATCACCCCTGGACAAAAACAAAACCTGCCAACTACTCAGTGAGGAAGCAGCAGGGTCTGTAAACAAAAGGATAAACCATCAGGAAAGCAAAAGTTCAATCATCTGATGCACATTTTACATAAGGCCTTACATTTTTACATTTTACACTTTTATTCTCTCTAAAATTCGTACTTTTGTTCGATTTTACTGACACAAATCTGATCCCATAATTGTTGTTCCCACGTGTGCCACATAGAAACCCAAAAGCACATAAGAAGCAAACATGGAAAAAGGCAGAGAACACAGGCAAGCCGTCTATCGCTTTCTTTGGAGGAGGCTTGACACACTGATGCAGGGCGCTTGGTGCCAATGATTCACAGGCGGAGTGACACAGTCTATCTGTACTGGTAATTCATGCTGCCGTCTCCTCTGCCGTAGCCCACTGGGGTGTGGTACTGAGAGTGGTTGGCGCCAAAGCCCTGGTTGCCTCCGCCGCCTCCTCCTCCCTGTGAGTTGTAGCTGGATTGGTTGTTGAAACCTACGAGGAAAGAGCGGGAACTGGTGAAATGTGCTCGATCGCAGCACAAACAAGCAAAAAACACAACATTTATATATACAAGTACCTACAAACTCATTAGCGAACAGTTTCTTGCTTTGATATCCAGCAATTACAGCGCATCCTCCGCCTTCATTTAGTCTTGATGTTGTGTTCAGCGGAGTGCAAGTCAAACTGCCTTCATTCTCTACCCACTCCAGAGAGAAACATCTGCCTTATTTACTGCTAAATGCTCCGCTATGGTCACAAGTTGATAACGACGCCGTGGGAGAGGTGAGAGTGAACCAGAACAGAGACTCTGAGCTGGACAGATGAACACAGAGCTGAAACCTTGATGTGAAGCCAAAGGAGGCTACAGATCTGAGGTATTGTTTTTACATTTTGACATTTAAGGTATACGGTGTGCTGTAGATACTAGATAAGAAGCGATTTTACACTGTGGGGTGAGAAGATGCTCCCCTGGACTGGAGCTCTCCTGAAGATTTGGATGCAGCTGTTGGTTGTGATTTAAAGTGCATCATACAATTTGATTTCTGTGATTCCAAATTCTTTTAGATCAAAGGACGGCAATCCTCGAGTCGAACAAAAGACTTCACCAGCGTGGAGAAATGCAGAGTCCCTCCATGATTCCCACAGCAGGTGTGAAACACGTAATGTCAAATGCAGAGATTTCAGAAGTGACCGTTTTCACTCTCACCTTCATAACTGTAGTCTTGGCTGCCTCCTGCACCCCCCGTCACCTGGCTCGGATAGGCAGTGCTGTATGAGTATCCACCTGCACCCCCCTGGTTCTGGTTGAAATTCTTCTTTCCCTGCCCATAGCCCTGGCCATACTGGTTATAGGAGCCCTGCCCTGGGGGGCTGCTGGACTGGTACCCCCCTGCAGATCCAGTGTTTGCACCCGGGGGACCTGGAAAGGGTGGCTTCCCTCCCTTGTGCATGGGCGGTTTCTTTTTGGGGTTTTTGGCTGCAGACGTGGCAGTGTAGGCGCCGTTATTCTGGTAGTATGAACCATAGGAGCCCTGTGCTGATCCTGGTGCTGTGCTGGCTGGAGGGCCACCTGACGGGCTGCTCGATGCCCCTGCTCCTCCATTTGTACCACCATTGTTGTAGTAATCTGGGAAATAACAGCATGGCACAGTCTTAAAATGAGCATAACGTCACATACTTCAACGGCTTCTGTTGTGTTCTCGGAAAATTAATTCAGACCCTGGAGTGACACAGTAATGAATGGTCACATTTATTAAAAAAAACAAACAAACAAACATAAAAAACAGCTACATGAATAACGCTTCCCTTCCCAAACGTACATCAGACTGGCTAATTCAGCCAGTGTGCGCAAACTTGGCCCGACAGCCTCAGTTCATCATTGCCTAATGCTGTTACAGATGGATACTGCGAATACCAAACAGAAGTAAGACCGTCATGCATTCAGTGTCTCCAAGGTTTAACAGTGTTGCTGATATGACACAGAAACAGCAGATCGAACAGAAACAATGTGGCTATTCTGTTAAAGGCAGAAACAAAAACGGCTCCATCGTGTTTGGAAGTGACACAAAGGCATTTGAATAAAATCTAAAAAAAAAAAACCGTAAACAGTGTGGAGACAGGGAGCGAGAGCAGGCTGTTGCAGTCTTGACGCTAATCCAAACTGAATATGTTGTCCAGCTCCCGCAGGCCTTCATTAAATCGGGATCCATATGACAGGAAGCCCTATTCCCCGGTCCGACACGTGGAGGCAGCCTACAGTAAATCAGCCCTGCGGTTTGGGGGAGGTCCAGGTGTTCGGGTACATCCACGACAAGTTGAGAGTACAGAGGGTGGCTACGTGCATGCAGTGGCGGATCGTCTCCCCGAAGGTGTCAGGACATGATTGGCAAGACAGGACGGAGGGGTTGTTGTCACTTTATTCCCAGGGTTGTGGACTTGGTGGTGAAGGGAGTTCATGATGCTGCTGGAACACTACTGGGTATCTGTCCCCTTTTATCCTCTCTACGGGACTGTTTTTGATTTTTTTTTTTTAAAGACTGGGGAGGATTTATGTCGCAAACTCGTGGTAGCCATAGCAGTCTGAGACAAAGTCACCTAAAGAGTGAGACAGGGCAGAGAAGGAAGAAAATATCAAAATTAGATTTGTTTATTTGGATTTTTTTTATTTTTTTGCCATAAAAGCGGCAGTTTAATGACGCATTTGGTCAGATCGTGTTTAAACTGAGTTGTTGGGTTGATTTATTTATTTATTTTTAGATTTCTCTGCTCCTGTCACGCTCAGGTAGGTCAGTCCTCAGAACAGGCTGCCAGAGGGAAGGAAAGGGGTTCTCATAAGAGGAGGGGCTTGTCAAAAACAGATTCAATCCTGTGGCTTAAAGCAGAGAAATGTAAAATCATTGAAGTGGGAACACCCCAACATGTTTTTTAACCATCGTGTGGTCTTGTTTGCACAGTTCTTCAGTTTCCCTGTTAGAACACAGGACACTTTCACAGTCCTGGTCAGATGCACCATCCCGCCTCAGGACACATCTACGCTCACGCACCGGCTGAGACATTTGTATGGATTTTTTTACGCTTTCATTGACAGCTTAACCGCAGCCCAGACAAACACTACATACTCAGTCAAACTGGGAGGAATGAATACTCACTGTATCCGGAGTTAGCACTGTTCCCGTAACCATATGTTCCAAATCCACCTGGGAGGACGAAACACTGTTTTAATACACCGCCTGGACACGACTCAATCAACCAAGTACAGTCTGTCTGCTGCAGCAACAGTGTTGTTCTTACCTCCTTGGCCGTAACCCCCTCCATTATTGAAGCCCCTGCCTCTTCCTCGACCCCGCCCTCCTCTCCCCCTGCCCCTGGGTGCTGCCGCGTCTCCGACTCCAGAGGGTCCCATCATGCCGAAGCCTGGAGCATGCTGGAAATAAACGTTTGTACTTTTTAATCAACTTCTGACCCCAAAAAAAGAAAAGAAAATTCTGTACTTGCATCTTATTGTGTTTGTTTCTATATTTGATTTATTGTTTCAGTTTAATCAATTTTATTTGATTAAAGTTTGAGTTTATCTCAGGGCATCTTACATATAAAGCAGGTCTATACCAAACTCTTTATATGAATTACATCCAACGGTTCCCATCATCAGTCGTGGTGTCAGTTGTACATTCATACTCAAAAGTATAGTACAATACAGACATAAATGTCCCCATGTTCAATCTGAATAGCTGATAAAGAGAAAGTAATTTCAGGGTTTCATGAGGTTATTTAAACAGTGTTTGACTTTAAAAGGCTAAAAACATTCCAAAGGGAAAAGACGATTTACAGGAAATCATCAACCTACCTACTGTTTCATATTTGATACAAACTTTAACAACCTGAGCTGAATTCAGACCTAGACCTCAGACAAAGCCAGCTATGAGATTCTGTCACTCGGTGTCGCTGGACGCTCACCATGGGTGGTCCCTTCTTCTTTTTTGTGGCATCGGCCACGGCGCCCTCACGGAAGAGCCACTCCAAAGCAGCCAGCGCGGCGTACGCCTTGGCCACCTTCTTATTGGATCCTGTCCCCTGGAACTTCTGTCCATCGATCTCCACCTCCATGACGAAGCGTTTGTCGTGGCTGCCGCCCGTTTCGGAGATGAGCTCATACTTCAGGCCACGGCGCTTCTCGTTCAGCTCCATCACGGGGTTCTTGCCGTGTTTGGTCAGGATTGGTCCCTGTTGGCGGGCAGTCTGAGAGGAAGCGGGGGGGGGGTGTCAATAAATAAAAAGCAGGAAAGCAGCGCAGTTCATGCAGGCAGTCATCTGCGAGCTCTGTACCTCTACAGCGTCAGTGGCGTCTGTATTAGTGGTCGCTGTGGGAGTAGTGGCAGTCTCAGCGGGTGTCACTTCTGGCCTCGATTCTTCCACGTTGGCAGCTACTACCGCCTCTTCCGATTTTGCCGGCTCAGCAGTCTTTAGTTCCACTCCTGTGGGCAGGCCCATGTCCTGAAGAACCTGCAGTTGTGCGCAGATTCGTTGTGGTTTAAACAATGCAAGGAAGTGTCAAATTAAAGACTCAGCTATACAAAAAACACTGGTTTGGTGAAACACGTGTATTACATATTAAACATATTATCCATTTGTCCCTGTGAACGCTGGGCTCACCTTTACAGCTACGTGCAGCTTGGCAGTGCGTTTGGATGGGCCAGAAGCCTCGAAGGTCGTACCGTCCACTTCCACCGCCATAGTGAAGACCGGAACGTGAACTGGGCCGGTCTGCGATACCAGTTTGTACTGGAGACCCGGCTTCAGCTGATTGAGCCTCATGAGAGCGTTCATTGCCTGGGGAGGCTCAGCCTTCTCCTCTGGAGCTGGTGGAACAGCACGGCGCACAGTGAGAGACAGACACGGCCGCAAAGATCAGCTGATCCACAAGAGCGGTCGAGACTTATATTCTTCAAAAATGTACTGAGGTGAGCTTCTGATTATGAACTCAGACTATGGGATGACATGGGTGTGTACATACATGCACACTGCCTTGCCTGTCTACTTTAATACACCCAGTGAAAACTGAACTGCTGTGGTCTATTTGTTTTTCACTTGTTTTGCTGCTACTTGATATTTTCTTTCTGTATCAAGTTTGGAACCTTTAAAAGAAGAGATCTGCTGGTGAGTTTAATAATAAAAATAGAAATAAAAAGCACTCATTTAAAAAAAGTTACTCTTACTCTAAAATATAAACGACAGTTCTTAACAAGTCTCACAATCGCTGGACAAAAAAACTGTTTTGAAAATGAAAACTTCAACGTAAAGGTCAAATTAAATTGATATGTGAAAAAGTAGATAAGAAGAAAATATTCAGCATTAATGAAATGTTGACAAACGACTGTTTGCATGGTAAAGATGCTGTGAGGTAACAGCGGCTGTATCAGAGAATTTGTTTCACGTCGTTTGTTTTGAAGCTGCTGCTGTAGCGCGACATAAAGGGTTTGGCTGCACGTCCTGTGTTGCACCTTCGGGCAGGTCTGAATGAATAAACATGCCGAGGGAACACACTTACATTTCTTCTGCAGCTTTTTCTTCTTCTTATTCGGGCTCTTGTCGTCTGTTCCCTCCTCTTCCTCGATGGGCCGTTTCATCGGTGGGGCGTACGCCGTACTGGGTGGGATTTGCACTGCATCGCAGACACACACGCGAGTCATTTTCCACAAGGAAGTAACAAACACAACTAGGACTAAAAAAAATAACCACCAGCATTTACTGTGATAACCGTGTGTCCAACAGGTAAGCTAGCCCGGCGTACCTGTGTAATCAATCGGAGTCTCACTACGAGGTTTCTTGGGCATCTTCGAGGGAAGGGGGTCCATCCCGAGCACTTTGTGAAGCTGTCCGAAAGCCGACAGCCTTAAGGCATGCTGAGGATGCGAGAGACGCGGCGTCAGTTTCACGTTTACTAAATCGTCAACACACACAGAGAAACCCACAGACATTCGTGTCCCGTCTCACTTGTGCGCTAGCTGTGATGTCTTCTCTCTGCTGGTGGTCCAAGTGACCGATGGCATCTGTGGCCTCCTTTTCACATGGATCCGAGATTCCAGGGCCATCTACAAAACACAGATATCCCAGTTTCTGGATTAACTAAAGAAAACAGACTGCGCATTTAAAACGGAATAAATGACATAAACCTCGATTAACCAATTTTTGGAGAGTCCCCTCGTACATACCTGCCATGAGGATTCCTGAAGCCAGACACTCTAAAACTCTCCGCAGAGCTTCTCCTGCCCCCATGGGCCGGTTCCCTGTGCCAATGGCTTTCTCACAGATCAGCTCCAGTGGCTGCAAAGCAAGAGAGGGAGGATGCTATTTTTAAGCTCAGTCACTAACACGGAGAGATTTTAGGTCACTGCGTTAGATCATAGATCTGCAGTTTAGCAACTGTGGTGGCTGTGTCGTTCCTTCCTTGTGTCCAGGCAGACAGAGCTTTATCAAAGGAAACACGGACGCCAGAGAGAGCTTCGTGTTCTGAGCAGCCAGCCGAAGTCTTCAGCGAGTATCTGCCTACATAATTAACACTTGTCAGAGGCCTCGATGCCCCAAAGCTTCACTCACCCAGCCACGAAGCGGGGCCCATGTGGGGACGCGGGAACACAGGTCCCTCAGGATCCGGATGACGATGACACAGGAACGCAGTCCGTTAGCTCTGGCCTGGGGACACAAGCAGGGAGGGAGGGAGGGAGGGGGGAGGGGGAGGGGCACGAGGAGGACAGGCCGCCTTAGTCAAAGCGGAAGACTGCACGAGGCATGAAGCAACAATAACATCCAAATAAATAAAGGAAAAATGAAAATGAAGCCACACAGACTATAAACAGCTTAGCTTTGTCATTATAGAATGGTCTGGAAATACTGCGTGACAGCATAATGTGGGATCGCTTTGTTGGAGGAGCCTACTTATGATCATGGCTGGACGGCAGCAGCCGACATGATGGACGGTTTAGTTATTAGACAGAGAACGATTCTGTTTGTGTGGACAAACGTGCGAACGAATTAAGCTCAAGAAGAAACTTGTCAATGAAGCCACCTCAAACTTAACACCAGCTCTAACCAAGTGGACTACATCAAATAAGAGGGTGTGCATCGGCATTCGGTAGGATAGTGGTTAAGTCAGTGAGAGTAAAGGAAAGATCTAGTCGAGGTGCAATATTCCTGTGGATTCTGTGGCACACAGAGTAACAGAAACAGCCAGAGAGCAGGAAATGTTGGGGCCACATACTCTACAAAAGCTGCAGAGATGGAACACTGATTGTTAGAGTGTGGAAGCTAAAGATGACACAGGCCACAATGCTAAAATGAATTATTAACATGGTTCACTATGAAAAACATCTTCTCTTCAAAGCTACGGAATGGGGCAGCAGAAAGTGCTCTAAAAGTTGCATAAATAGGAAAATAACAACAACAACTCACTCACAGCAACACTGACAGAGAAATATTGCACCTGGATACAGGCTGATTAAGTTAGGCAGCTGTGGGGGAGACGAATGAACTCAGGAACTAAGAAGCAGCACTGAAGTTCTTTAAAACAACACAAATGGCTGTAGAACCTGTTAAGTGAGCAAAGCAACTCTACAACAGCGTAATGACAAAGGTTTCCTAAGAAACAAAACATCCAGATCATCAAATATTACTACAGGGAGTACACTTCAAAAGAGTAAATAAAAGAAAAACAACACATGGAACGCCCAAATAAAAGACAAAAAGAACAAACAGCATAAAACCAAACTCAAAACTACTTCTGTTTTAGAGACAAATAAAGACAAGATCCAAACCTGGAACCACTTAGCGTGGCGGAGAGACGCCAAGGCAGTTAGGCATTTCTGCCTGTCCAGAACATCCGGGGGATCGTTGACTGAAAGCGATTCTATTGGCAGGTGGAATAAGAAGACAAGGTACAGTTTGACCAAGGGGAGTTCTGTCAGCCGGCCAGGGGGAACACAGGCAGCCTTCCCAAACCACAGGCAGGAGGGGGAAGGGGAGGGGGACCCCTCCACTGCAGAACCACCAAACGCTCTCAACCTCCCAGTTAATATGTGTTTGTACGGCCCGGCACACATGATTAGACTTAACACCCACCAAAGCGACAGTGCTGTAAAGTAAAGTGGGTGGTAACTAGTTAAAATGATAATTCTGATTAAAGAAAGATCCCTGACATGAAAAATGTGTGTTAACTGAGGGATGTTTGGTCGAGGATGTTTGGTATCAAATGGGAGGTTGTCCCTACATGGTTGCTTCAGTGCTTAGTAAAGGTCTGCTTTTCTTTATGTGGTGTTAACAGGAGGTAGAGCCCCTCCCCTTTGCCCCTATACTGGGTACACTGCACTTTGCCCCTTCCGAGACAGAGAGCGGCCAGTTGGTCAAAGGTCCAGCGTCCCTAAAAATTGACAAACTAGAAGGCTTGACAGAGAGAATCAGAATTGGAACCACAGGCAGAAGTTATCAGATGCACAAAAAGTGGGTATCAAAACAAGTCCACACTGCAGCAAAACTGATGGCTTTAAGAAAAAATAAGAAAAAAAGGGAAAAATAAAAATAAAAGACCCAAACTGGGCATCACTGTTAGCACGGGCCTACAGATAAGGTCAAGGTTCAACACCTGCTGAAAACTGAGATCCTCACTCCTGCTGAGTGCTCTCAAAGCTACAGAACTGCTCTTTTTGTCCAGCTAAGATAAAGCTTATATAACGCTTATATCCATATTTAATGATGCTTTAATCTATAGCTACCCACACAACTGGGGTCTGTGCCCTTGATTCAGAGTGTAGTCGGATGTACGTGCAGAACCCAAGTGTCCCTTGTCGTTATCTGTGAGCCCAAGCCCTGCCTGCTAAGGCACGTCAGAGACAGTCAACAGCCCACCGTTGGGTCCAACAACCAAGGACAGTTTCACCACACGTTTTGCTACTCATTTTTGCTGCAATGCAAACCGTTGATCATCAATGATAAAACACATGCAAACAACGTGGTCTCTCTTTTTGTATTTGGTTAAATTCTCAGTAAGCCTTCATTTCGTTGTTGACCTTGATCATTAAGGGGTGGAAGAGAAAGCCATGTCTTTCAGCAGTGAGTAATCTACCTGCCCTATACTGTATATTGGGCCATCAAAAATGTACAATTACATTACATGGAACTACGAGAGAGACTAGAGAGCTATAAGCATAGCGCAGTTTCATTATGTGACAGTGCATTCTTGTCCCCTAGCTCCATTGAAGGCCCAATAAACAATATCTGTCTAGCCTGGTTGTCTGCCTGGCCTCCCTGCAGCAGGAGGGGCGCCACTAAAACAAACACATGAAGCCCATGTGTAGGAGCTTACCTCCAGCAGCGGCCCTCTCTATCTCCTCGCGAACCAAAGGGGACGTCAGGTTAATGGTGAGGGTGAGAGGCGGCTCCTTGGTGTTCTTGATTACTATGCTGGCCTCGCGGATGTGCTGCGTCACCACATACTTCTCTTCTGTTGCCTGACGAAAAGAGGCGTTGAAGACACAAGCATTTGACCATTTTAGGTTTCATGTGAATAATTTTATGTTATGAGTAATTTTTTTTTTGTTAAAAAAAGAGGAAATATACAAAATATTCGTATACTCCCATATTAATATCTGCACATACTCCAAGTCCATCACCAGCTGGACTGCAGCAATGTTTTTACAAGGGTTCAGTGCAGTGAATTAGCCGAGCCATGTTCTCACCTTGAGCTGTGTCACAAGGTTTTCGGAAACTTTCTTCAGCAGACTGATGGTAGGCTTGTCCTTGCAGAGGAGAACCAGCTCCAGGTCCAGGTCCCCTTTCAGTAACAGACCTTTGGCGACCAGGCCCACCCTCATGACTCCCCTCAGAGAGCGAGTGGCCTGATCTTTGTGCTCACTATCACAGGACAGCAGATATAAAGGGGAAGTACGGGCGGTTAGTGAAGAACAGTGAAACCATTTCTTACAGACTGACTGGGGAATGACCTCGGCTCACCTTTCTTTATCTGTGTCTGTGCCGTCCGAGTCAGGCTTGGAGGATCCTTTCTCCTGCTTGTCCAGCCAGTCAGAGACGGCCTTGAGGGCCCGCTCTGTGTGAGACACCATGTTCTGTACGCTTTCCAGCTCCTCCTGGGTCGGGTAGATGACGGAGTGTTTGGCCATGACATGGCGGTCATCATTCATGAAGACACGCATGGAGCGGTGGCGCATTGGGGGAGGCTGGATGTGAAAAGACACAGGAACATTAACAGAGACAAAATACCAGGTGGAGCCATGTTGATGAGTTTATTTTGGGCAGGAACAAACAGATACAATACATCATGGTGTTAGTGAGTGACAGGAGCCTCCGGGGGAATATTAACTTTGTTTTAAGGCAGGAAAAACCTGACATCAACCCCTCACTGTGAGTGGGTGAGAGAATTAAAAAGATCATTACAGGTCATTGCTATTTATACACCTGCCGCACACAGCAGGATTACTGAATTACCTGGATAACTTGACTGAATAAAACCCAGTGAAGCTTTTTCCAACTTCAAATAACCAGCTGATCAATTTCATTAATCCTGCTTTGCGGGACAGGCTCTTACTGAACCTGGAACAAGCACATATCAAGATCAAAAGACCTTCTCGCTCTGCCTCTTGTCTTTGAATAATTAAAACAAAATCACAAGGTCTCATTTCGAGGCTAAGCTTCTAACACCAGTGATTACACAAGCGGTGAGCAAACACAGGCAGCCAGAGCCAAATTAGAGGAGAGCGGTGATGTGGAAGCTTGCAGCATGTGTTCCTAAAGCCCCAGGCAGAGTGGAGTAACAAAAAGCTGGCACCAGTCCTGTGACTTAAATTAGACATGACACATTTATTTGTCCCGTTAACAGTGACATTTAACAAAGAGGCCAGTGCGCCCTGCGCCCTGGCTGCCCGCCTGCTGTCAGACATGTCAACACACAACACAGAAACGCAAAACAAATAAATAAGACTGAAATCCAGCGATTACCATTGTTATTCTTGAGGCTGCGGTGACGCCTATTTCCGGTGAATGCTAAAAAAGGGGGCTTCCCTGCAGCAGATGTCCGTCTCTAGAGGGAAAAACATACATGTTTCAACACAATTTCACAGTGAGGCAGAATTCAAACGTCACCTCGTGTTTATCAGCAGTCAACTCAAAACAAAGCTCGATCCACAAAGGGTTGACGCAAGGCTTAAACTATTTGATTCTAAGAAATATCCGTTGACAAGAAAGGTGTTCCCTGAGGTTGATGACGCTGAGCAGAGTTAAACAATTCACACACATCATTACAAACTGTGTTTATCTCTGTGAAATTAAGTGATCAGCAGCTGTAGCAACAGAGGAGGATTGTTGACACAGCAACAGATGCCCCAGGGACTAAACACAAAACCTTCTTTCACAAGCAGAAATGTGGTTTATTGCAATCCAATCGACTTTAACCACAGGCTTTGGCATGTGTCTAAAAAGAGGACAATTGGATTTCAAGCATACAGAAGCATGATCATGAAATGTCTTTACTTTCCAGACAGGTTTGGTTTAGAGCAGTGCAACTAGAAAATGATGGATCCTCCGTGGATTACTGACTCTTCGTCTGAGATGCCTTAAATGACGTTACCGTGAATGCATCTGTGTTATTACAACGAAATGATGCGATCAATGTGAAATAGTGCTGCTGAGTGGGCGGAGAGGACATATCATTCATGTATCGCGACACGCCCACAGCAGCCGCGTACCCAAACTGTAGGATAATTCACAGCATTGCATGAGTGACATTGTTCCCAGTAAGGCAAATGTACTAAAACTGTAATGATTAGTATTCGTAGAAGGTATCGACCCTTTATTTGTGATTCAAATCAACAGGTTACTGAAGTATGGCTGCAATCAAAGACCTGGAAACTGCTGTTACACCTACTCAACATGCAACTGCACAAAACCTGAAGTGCAAGAGGCAAGATGGGTTATGGAGAAGTTGTTGGGACCCAAACCCTGCAGCTCCATCTGGGGAATTTAAAAACAGACGCCATTTTATTTCGGTGCAGAGCCTGGCGACGGCGGCTAAGCTAACAACCCCCACAAAATAACACATCACCCATCGTTTAACGCTGCAACGGGCCAACATGCTCACCAAACCACTGAACACGAAAAACAACCGGCTGCCCCGCAGTGCTGGTGTCAGCTGAGTGACTGGTAGAAGTGTGAACACTGTGAGGGAGACTGTGTGGGCATTTGGATACTGGACTGTTGCCTATCAGACGCCAAAATGGTCGAGGAGACGAGACCGAGACCCCATTGAATGCTCAGCTACAGTTAGCACCTAGCAGGTTAGCTTAGCCGAAACAAAGCCAAGTGGACTCATTTCTGTGGAAAGTGCGGAGACACGCCAGGGTAAACCAACACGCCTCATTAACGTTGCTTCTCTTGACATCCGGCGACCACGTCATAAATATTTCCGTTTGTGTTAAAGGCTGAAATGGTGTATTTTTCTCACTCACCGTGGTGGCGTTGCTGCTAACGGACGGTGCTGCACGATAACTACCCTGGTGTCGGCAGCCGACGGAGTTCCAATGGAAACGCCCACGATCCGTAAAGCGAGTATGCTCATTGGACAGAAGTTGCACATGACTGCGTGTTAAACCAATCCAGAAAAGGGGGCTGTCGAACCAGGGGCGTGGCCAGTAATAGTGACTTTGGATTGAATTGTCTGCCCTGAACAGCTGGCTGATTGATTCAGTGATGCTGGGGGCCTGCCTTGGCATATCATTTAGATTAAAGCACCATCATAACACTGGTCTAGCCATTATGAAGCATTTTTTTTATTTCCCCTACACGTTTAGAGAGCTAATGTGTGAATGACACTAATTATTTTAATGACAGCACAGAGACCATGTGCTTGCACTGAGAATGACCGGTATTGTGCGTCTTGAGACCATGAGACGACTCGCATTCTCATGATGACGCAGAACATAAAAGTGTAATATGATGCTATGTCACACCCTTTCTTTTTGGTGGGAGCTGCAAAGAAGTAACACAAATCTACAAGACTACGTGTGTTGACCCAACATCCCCACCTGGTTTTGGAATAAAACAAG
Source organism: Datnioides undecimradiatus (assembly GCA_008933995.1). Taxonomy (NCBI): domain Eukaryota; kingdom Metazoa; phylum Chordata; class Actinopteri; order Lobotiformes; family Datnioididae; genus Datnioides; species Datnioides undecimradiatus. Next base: position 4,046,103 of record WARS01000048.1, read on the forward strand.
ATCTAGGTTTTTAGTGACCTTTAAACATGGATATTGTCATATTTGGAAACGGCCAGGCTTTGCTGTGTGTGTGTGTGTGTGTGTGTGTGTGTGTGTGTGTGCATTTCCTGTCCAACAGACTGGACACAAGAACACTCAGTCAGAATAATTAGAAATCAGAGTGACATGAAACAATAACATGTAGCCATTTATTATGTAATCTCACATTAGCTTTTCGTAACAATATCACAACCAATCAGCTTTTACAACACATAGCTTCACTTCAGTCCCCTGGAAAATACTGTAGACACATTTACAAACGCACAATATTCTAGACTTACATTCACATTCATTGTAACAGCACTACATTGGACACACACTGGGTGTTTTTCACATCTTCAAGCTGAGGTAAAAGCACAGCCTTTTTCTTGTCGCTCCCTTATGTGAGCATTTACACAAGTCATTGACTTTTACATTACGCCAGAGAGCACAACGGCACGTTTACAGGCAAAACATTTGAGTTGAGATGCTTTGCAATAAGAGTCGACACAGTCTGCACTAAAAGTCAACACATTATACTCCAACTGACAAAATCTTATTTTCCTATTTACATCTGCTCTCACAGAGGGCAGACTGCCATGCAAACGTGTCATATTCATACATACAACAACCCAGGACACTGTCATTAGCTGGTCATTGATATTTCAAGTCTGGAACGCGTTGTTTCCATTTTAACCACTTTGGATCTCAGCACATACTTCATACATATAAACCAGGTGGCTCTCATTCCCACCAGCCAAAAGAGAAAACTCTTTCCATTGGGACCTTTTAGCACTGAATTATAATCCAGATGTCAGACTGCTGAGCTCAGTGGTGATCCAGCTGCCAGTGATGGAACATCTTGAAAAACGATAGACGACATGTTCCTCTTTCTTCCTTTATAAGTCCCTTTAACTCTTACTGACACTGCTTTTCTCTGAGTTCTGAAAGGAGCTGAGATCCCAGCGACCGGAGCGGAAGGTGCCTCCTTTGAAACTGGCCTGCCTTTTAGTGATGCTGTAGATCCTCCTGAGGATGGCGCGTCGCAGCAGGATGTAGACCCACGGGTCCAGGATCTGGTTGCAGGTTGCCATCCTGACACCTGTCACCATCAGCCCCCTGTAAGTTTCTATGTCACTGTTCAGGGAGCCACTGTAGGACCGCGTGGCTGACATCAGCCCAAAGACCTGAGAAGAAAATAACAAGTTCAGGCTCATCCTTTAATTCATACACTAAAACTAGATACACTAGAACAACAGAGGTTGTTCCAGGCATTTACTCCAGTTTGCTCACATATCATCTGTTTTAATTAAAACCCCACCGATCGCCTGATGGCCTGGCTATTATAAACTCATGCCTAACAGTGTTCAAACCAACACAACTTCACTGAGAATTCTGTTGGAGATCCTGAAGTTTCCGAATACATCACCAAATACAGAAACGTGCATAAAATAATGCACAAGGCATGAAGCGTATTTCCATTTAATTAAGATATATCATCAATAAAGGGCTGAAACAATGAGGTACCGTGTATACGAATGTGAGACACTGTGGAAAAATGGTTTTATTAGCTTAAATATACTTTAGAGGCTTTAAAATAGAAAATGGCATGTTGCTTTAACAAGGCAAGGTAAAACATACGTTCTTAGTTTTTACAGCCGGACTGCACTGTGTGTGGTGGAAATTAGAAGCATGACTCAAGCAGATTATTTGAATCCCTGATAATTTCCCCATTTAATCACCGTTGATCACTTTGTTTTAAGCATTAATCTCGACCAAAGTTCTCCTAATCTACCTTCAAACAGCTGCAGAGGTTTAGTCGTCTCAGTGATGGTGGAGTGACTGTAGCTTATTAACAAACAACTGTCCTCAGCTGACTCGAGCGAGCATACATTTCACATAAGTAAAAGCTGCACAAACATGAATATCGTTTTTCTTGTTTGACATTTTGTTTGTTTCACAGTCTTGGATTTTTAGGGGCCACGCAGCGAACGGAATAATATTCTCCAAAAATAGATAAAATGATGTTTCTGAGGATGTGTTGACATGTTTATGTGTTTATAATAACATAAATATTTAGAAAAGGTCAAGAAAACTGTAGGAGATTTTAAAGCTGTGTTTGATTTCATAAAACTAGCTGTCTGTGTCATCATGCAACACTGACCTGTGATTTGAGAAATCATTGAATCAAATGAAAGAAGCATTTTTTTCTAAAAAGGTTGTTAAAGTGTCCGTTTGGTGATTTTACCCGACACTCACCAGCAGAGGGCTCCAGCAGATGCAGGAGGTGACCATGATGCCAACCAGCTGGACCACCATCTCAGTGTCGTGAGACCTTGCAGATCGACGCTGGGTGCAGGGGCGCTTCTTTAGCCGGGCTCTCACCAGCGTGATCCCACTGATGGTGTTGCACACAAAGGCCAAGGCCAGAGAGCTCAAAGCCAGTCCAGAGAACAGCATCACAAAGGCCAGATCGGTCCCTGTCGTGTCCTCCATCACCCTTATAAAGCACCACGTCCCCGGGTGCTGGTAAGTGTAGGCGCCCAGGCTGAAGAAGGGCAGAAAGGCCACGGATAAAGCCAGTAGCCAGATCAGGGTCAGTGCCATCTTAGTCCGCGCTGTGGTCACCAGGCGAGCGTGCAGTAAAGGCTTGGTGACGCCCAGGCAGCGCTCAGCAGCCATGGCACACCCCAGGAAGAGAGGGCACAGGCCGAAGAACACCATGCAACCTCCCAGAAACAGACAAGAGGCATCCGGATTGGCAGGAACACCTCGAGAGCTGGAGGCATCAGCTGTGGACCCGGTGCCTGCTGAGTACATCCTCAGTACGAGGGCCCCATTGATGACATGCCCAGCCAGATCTGTTGCCACCAGAGAGCTGGCAAAAAGCAGAAAAGTGGCCTTCGACCGCCGACGGAAGCGGTTGTAAGCCTTGGCGAGAATGATGAGGGCCACCACGTTGAACAGGATGCCCAGAGTCATGGTGAGGCCGGCAGCTGTGGGGCTGTTAGATGTGCGGGTGGTGTTATTTGATACGGCCCCCACATCAGGCTTCTGCACCATGGTGGTGTGGTTAGACAGGGGATAGGGGGCAACGATGCCCGAGGAGTTGTAGTGCTGCATCGCCAGCATCACCACTGGGCTCCGGGCCTGATGTGGTTCCTCTGGCTGAGAAGATACTGAGAGGGATAAAAAGATTGGATGAGTATGCTGATTAATGAAGGGAGTGTATGAAAATTACTTGCGCGGGGAGGGGTTTTAAATCCAATCCCCAACAGAAGTGTTAATATTTTTTTTTTAAAAATAAATTGAAAAATATCTACAATGAGAAAACAGACTTCATCTGATACATCTTGAAAATCGTCAGTTTGTTTCCCAACTTACTCCAATTTAAACTTGCAATATTCGATGGTCACACCAAACGGACCTAAATGAAATCAGTTTATATCACGTATGAGTCGAGTTGTTGTCTGATCGTCTGCCATAGAGCCAAAACAACAACTGAGTTTCATACCCGTGATGTAGCTCATTATGTAACTGTTGGCCAAATCAAAAGAAGGCTAAATTAAATATAAAGGCGGTGGTGAAAGAAATAATAAAGACCCCCTGCCCCACACTCCCACCCCCACCCCCTGCTCACTCTCCTTAAGGATCCTGCCTTTAGGCAAAAGAAAACTTGTAACACTCTCCCCGTTTAACCATCTCCTCACCGCACCCACAGTCCCAAACATATTCTAACAATATATCACTCTGGGGGAACAACTTCAAACAAAGGTATTTCAGTACTGTCGTCTCTGTAGGTGGGCACAGTGACTCAAGTTTAAAACACAAATGAGTTCCCAGCTCTCTCTCTCGCTGAGATTCGGCAGCAAAGAGGCTCACTTTCCTCCTCACAGGAGGCAACTCTGAGCAAGTTCTGACACTTTCTGTTGACACTGAGCACACATTCTTCCAAAAGCTCTGGTACTTACTGTGCAGCAGCAGCAGCTGCAGCAGCAGCAGCAATGACAGCGATCAGTGTCAACAAGTCACACACGCAAATATGCAAACAACCTTTATTTACAGTCGCCACTGATCACTGATACGCTTGCAGAGCACATTAATGACTTGTTCTGAGAGCCAATAACAACTGATACAACATAATAATAGAACTATTATGAATTCTTTCTACCTATCAATGTGAATTATTGTTCATTAATAAAACACATCTTAACTGTTCTTTTTCCTTATTTTATTATTAATCTCAGTTTTTACTTAATGTCTATTATTTTTAATACAATCTAATAATTAATAAACCAATGTATGTAGTGTCATAAGTGTGACTAAAACTGTATAAATCAATTACAAAAAGGCCAAAAACAAACTGACGGTAATACATAATGAAGCACACAAAAACCAGTAAGAGTCAAACGCCCTCTCTGTAGCTCAGGCGTACAGTTTAAAGGAGCGCTTCCCTCAAATCGCTAACGTTTTTGTGGTTGATGTGAAAAACATTCTCCAAATCTGTGATCAAAACTCGCACCGCAAATAATGTCAGTAGCTCCAGACTGTTAACGTTGCTGTTAAATGTTTTTGTTAACATTTGAATAATTAATTAATAGTTAATGTTCTGACCTGCAAAAGGCAGACGAAACTATTTAGATTCACAGCCTCAGGGCTCAGTATTTGTCCTCTCTATTCATCTTTACACGAAAGCCACTCAGTCTTACCTTTGACATAAGAAATCCATGGAGGTGATCGGGACCACTTTGATTCTGCCAAGTCTTCATAACTGAAGCTACTTAAAACAAAGTAATCCAGCTGGCTCTCGACATCCTCTTGTGCCACGCCAAAGTGAGAGCACCTCTTCACCTGAAGTATTTCCTCACTCGGCTGCTCCTCTCTGAGAACAAGCAGCCTCCTTGTAACATTGCACAAGCATGTCCTGTGTTACTCAGGCTGCGGCTGGCTGGCTTATATACGACGGAGCTGCACCGCGCGCATGTCACCTCTGGGTGTCTCAATCGGTGGAATCCAGTAACTTCCTCGCAGCGCCGACTCCCTGGAGTGGACAGAGTCAATGTGCCACTCAGAGAAGCCCTAGAGTAGAATATGAATATTTCAAATCCAGCTGCCTCGCCCCTGACTCCTCCTCAAGAAACAAATTATGAGATTTAGAGGCTTAAATATTAACAAATACAACCTGTTGGATTTCAAATCTAAGGGCCAGACCTGCCTGAGGTTACAGGAAACGGCTCCTTTCAACTCTAACTTTTATGAGCGGTGATGTAGTTCCTCACTGAAATAAGCATGACTTCATATCACAGCAGCTTAAACAAAAATCAGTTATACTATACTGATCAGTGCCAGATCAGAGTTTTCAACATGAAAGCTGGCTGAGGAGACTTTAGGTAGATGAACCTGCGTTACATTATTTGCTTTTTCCCCCCTCATCCCTTGTTAAATCCAGAAAAATGAAAACACGGCCCTGCTCTGCCGAGCCTCATCTGAACAACCTCAACAGCCCTGTGGTCAGCTCTCATCAATGCAATCCAGCTGCGCTCCCGCCACTACAAACATCTCTGTCACCATCTGTAGCTGCAGCTGCGACTGCAAATGATTTCTCCAGAAGAGTGGCCAGACTGCTGCCGGAGCGGGTTATGAGGGTTTTAATGCTCCAGGCTTCCCCTCAGGAAGGGAAAAGCACCAGTGTTGTTTTGTGACAAGCACTCAGGATGAAAATGCAAACTACTTAAGGCTGCAGAGAAAAAAAATGATGTAAAGATGAAAATCTGCAGCTTCCTCTTGCTGCAACTGTATGAAGAAAACCAGCTTTTGCAATGCAGTGAGGCAAGGACTCGAATATGTGTGCGTGAAAAAGACATTGTTTTAATGAGACTGAAGTCTTCTATGCCTGTGCACGTCTGCGTGTCCCTGCAGGTCTTTAGATTCTGCCAAAGGTTCAGACAGCATGGCATAGGGACAGGTGCAGCTTCGGTAGTATTAACTGGGGTTAATGCATCCTTGAGCCTGGCTGGGGATTAACACCCCAACACCTGAGCTGGCTAAACTTAAGGAGTCAGAGTTAATGAATGAGAGAGGAGCCCGGGAGACGAGACGGCACAGGCGAGTGATCCGCTCACAGGAAGTAACAACAGATGTGCCTCCCGAGGGTTTATGAATAACCCACTGTATTTACAGTAGCATCCACACCACAAGTTCGCTTCCGGTTAAAGGGAGCACACCTTTCTACAGCTTCCACAAGAATTCCACACAAACTTGTTTAAATCAAAGTAAAGAGGTGAAAAAGTGTTTAGTACATGGTTCGCAACCCCTGCCACAAAACGTCTGATTCGCTTGGCTTTGGAACTTTTTCCACCTCTGTGCGAGCCATTGTCTGTGGACATTATTGTGGAAAGCACTGGCTTCTGGCTTCTCGCCGTGGAGGAGGGAAAACGGGTTCTGTGGAGACGGTAAGCCTGTGCTGCTCCACCGTAACTCCCCATGGTCGCTATTTACTTGCGTAGCTCAGATTGCATATTTTTATTCGCACCAAGGGGGACACACCATAAAACAGGAAACCGCACGCCAAAGCAGCTGTAAATTAATGCTCAGTGTGTTGTTCGCGGGCACTGGACGGCAACATGCATCGAGACCTTTTCCTGAAGAGAACCCCTTTTCCGCGGTTGTGTTTTGGACTTTGAAGGCCTCACTTCATTACACAGGAATCTGTGCCCAGTAAAAACATCCAGAGTTTGTGTGTTTTCACAAAGTCTGTGCGTTCTCAAGGGTCACTGCGATTCCCTGTGTTTAGAATAGACTTTTCATTTTTCACTGTACAGCGTGAATTAGGACAGCTACACTGATTAGGCCAATAAAAAGACAGGAGGAAACGCAATAGAAACAAAACAGCCCCAGCAAACATCCAAAGAGCAATGCAGGAAATAACTTAAACAAATGAATGAAAAGACATTTTGTATTAGAGTATGTGTACTCTATATGCTGCATTAAAATAAATAGAAATATTGCACTAATGTAAATGGGAGTACTGCACCAGAATAAATGCCTTCTGCCCTAGTTTGGAACTTTTTTGTGGCTGACTTCTTTCACATTTTACACCCCGACTGTGTCCGACTGTGTGCTTGTCCTACATTACACTCTACGGTTGGCTGCCATTCTCTGCATATCTGTAAAAAAAACCCCCAAAAAACAGCCACAAATATTCCAGGATTTATTTGTTGAAAACCTCATAATTACCACGTTTTAGTCCAGGCATTTCTGCATAATTATGTGTGTCCTGCTCGTTAGTTACAATCAATTGTTCACAGGGAAAGTGCATTTTAAGCAGGAAGGTGCCGGTCTTGAGAATGGCTTCAGATGATTGCTATTTTTCTCCTGGGGTTCGATCTTAAATGATGTTTTTTTTGCAGGCCCGGCTGGATTTGTATGAAATTTACACTCTCGTGTCTCAGAAAGATTGGATGAGGACACTTTACGTTAAACAGGGGGAGATGCATTATGCAACATATTTATAAGAATCCTCCCACTCTCCCTGCGTGCACAGTCCTGTGAAGGATCACCCTAATCGCCCCTCGTCTGACCACACACAGTGAAAGCACGTCCATCTGTTCTTCCCGGCGGCGCGGTTGTAAGGTCTTGAAAGAGGAGAGGAGTGGAGTTTGGGAATGCTAAGTTTTTGAAGAACAAATTATAAGGAACGAGAGTGTCATCTAAATCTGCAGAGAAACTGTGTGTGTGTGTGGGTGTGGGTGTGGCAAGTGGGTCATTTCACTGGAACTAGTGTATATTAGTTTTAAAAACAAACCTCTCCTGGATTTTGTCCTTGTTTGGTATATCAGAAGTGAGTCACTTTGTAATCCTTTTTTGGGGGGGAAGGGTCAAACAACACCATGGATATCTGTGATATGTTTAAGGTAACTAAAAATAACAATAAAATATGTGGGTTTATTAGGGACTGTAAAAAAATGATTAGGACAGGGAGGAGTGATGAATTTCATGCCTCCCCAGCAGTGTTGGGATGTTTATTAACAACTTTTCTACAGTTTATTTAATCATGCACCCTGATTTAATCATTAATATCTTTGCATCAATAATAATAGACAAAAATAGACTAACTTGGATGCGACCCTTATTAAGAATAATTCAATAAATAAACATCAAATGATATCAGTCGGTTCTGATGACATGAAAAATAATGTATATGGTGCGTTGTGTGTCTGGTTTTCCCTCGTCTACTTGAGTGGCATAACCCATAACTCATTATATATTTAACTATTACCTCTGTCAAAGATGATATTTCAAAAAATGCAATTGACCCTAACTAGAAAGACCCACCTCATCTCATTCCACCTGCTAAATTGAAAAAAAGGCTCTCCATTTCCCTGAGCCAAGTCATTTTCACGCAGTCCCTCATGATCTATAGCTTAGAATCCAGCTGCTTCCATCGCAATGTATTCCTGCACGTACAGAAGCCACAGCGAGAAGATGAGAAAATAATCACAAAGAGTTCCGCTGAAACACGTAAAAGCATCAAAACAGCTGCAGAGCCGGTCATCCGGAGGGCTGCAGGCTCGAGAGAAAACCCTGACGAGGACGGCCTGCTCAGGCACCCAGGGACTTGAAGTAAACACTTGGGATATTTGAGACCTCGATAAGTGACCACCAAGCCTCCGCTTCCTGGCTACTGTTTTGTCCCAGGAGCACAGGAACCCACAGGAGCACTTCCCCTGCACATGATAACGTTAAGTATATAGGCTGCTATATCTCATGCGGACACACTTGCATGGTCAGCAGCCTGGAGGTGTGTTTGTATCACACTCTCGCACCGAGCGCTGTAATGAATAATGATGCCAACATAATGGTGGTGGGTGATGCTTCCCAGAATACACAGCTGATTTTTATAAACGTAATGAATCTATTTTTATATTCACTATATATCTAATGAATATGAAAGTGTGAAATGTGAAAGTGCCTGCTTATAGTGACGATTAGAATTATTACCCGTCTCTGCAGTTTTCTGCTGCTCGACAGCGATGCTAGCTTTTGGTCTTTTGCATCTTTTTGCTAAATTTATAGAGAAAGCATGTGATTGAAGGGTCACACAGTGAACCCCATTGCCTTCTCAAAGGAATAATGATGGCCTTTAACATTAAGAAATTCTTGAGAAGCTCATCCCGTTATCTGTCCCCAGAGGTTAAACAATGAGTTTGAAGAGTCGACCCATTCTTCCTGAAACCTCATTTTCTCCTTAACCAAAAAGCGTTTTCTTTTCCAATGATGGTTTTCCCATCTCGCTTCCACATTAGCTGCCATTCAAACAGGAGCGTCCAGCAAGTTGTGGCGACCCTCTGAGCAGGCCTTGTTGCACAGCTCACCTGGTCCGGCAGAAGGACTCTATAAGATGGGGTCAGTTAGCCGGTCTTTCTGTTTGGACACGGCTCACTGGTGCTTGGTATGAAGTGAATGGGGAGGACCCCACGCTGAGGACCCTTGTTTAGGCTCATCGACGAGTTGACTGTGGCAGCGCGGGTCGTCCCCTGAAGAGAAGACTGGCGCTTCAACCCAGGGCTCCCTCCACTCCACATCAAAGCGTCCCCAGGATGCCAACCGCAAAATTTCCCCTGAAGGCCGGGCCATCGGTGTGTGAGCGCACTTATAAAGTTTATAAATGTGTGTGTGAATGTTGACATGGATTATAAAGCGCTTCACGTGGTTAGAGGACTAGAATGGGGCTACATAAATGCAGTCCATTTTAGGTTTTATGGCCTGTAATTTCACTGCTTTGGTGCATCGCTGTGCTCTCGTTTAGCCCTGCAGCATTTAGCAGCTAATCTCGGGAGCTGCTGAGTACGGAAAACTGAGCTAAAACAAGAGTGGACTTCACAAACCTCCCTATATTCATCCATGTATGCTAGACGTGTACCCTAAATGCTAAATAGCTCAGGTGATCTGTTAAATACTGTGTTTTAAGATTGTTTCACGGTCTAGCTCTACTAAAACTGTTGTAGATCGCTAGTCCTTTTGTTTTTTTAGCTTATGTTTTGCTTTACAGGGTTGTACGTAAGTTTGTTTTCACTGTCAACAAGTGGGAGAAAAAAGTTTTTCATTGTTATCCAGTTTAACCCGTTAGCCTCTGTTCAGCCACCGCGTGGGCCATTGTTTCGCTGAAGAGTGGATTTAGTTTGTTTCTAAGTGCCTCAGCTGACCGGCTCCGTCAGGCTCCCCAGGGTGCAGTGCGTCATCACTGCCACGGCAACGGCAGAATTAAAACTCCATCGTTACTCACTGCGCGGTGACGCAATCAGCATATAAATATTGCCATGTTCAAACACACGAAACACGCTCACTCTGCTCCCTGTCCGTCGTGAAGGTTCGGGCTAGGCCTACGTGATCTCAGCTGCTCGGATGAACGGTAGTTACTGAGCCGCTTGCGTTACCATTCCCGCCTTTCGCCAAGCTTACAATAATGAATAGGCACTTCCTTGAGTTGCTGAAGTGTGAAATAGCTGCAGCACATGAGCAGAGGCCACTTATCATCCAGTCACTGTATAAATCAAATGAAAACTCCATTAGTGAATGTGAATGTGAAAAAACAGGTTCAATCCAGTGTGTGTGTGTAAGAGACTGCATCACTCTGAAAAGGTCAACCGCAGAGAGAGAGAGGAGTCACCATTGCAGAGGACATTGATGCATAACTCCATTTAATGCATGAGCCTGTCAAAGTTCAGCACGGGCCTTCTGCAGTAATGCTGGTGAGAAACGACGACGGCTCAGGGGGGCTGGTGATGTGAAGGCTGCGATTATGTAACAGTAAACCTGTCGGATATGTGCATCATTACGGCCCCGCTGATGTGATGCTGCGGTGAATCTGTCCAACTCTGAGTGCTCATAAAAATAAAAATACCTCCTTAATAAGGGGGATTTTTTTTTTTATTTAAAGCTAGACACCACAGATGGAGGGAGACAAAAAATGAACTATTAGATATCACCGTGAAGCCTCCGCACTTGATAACTCATGTTTTTTTATACCACAAGATGTCTGGCATATAGTGTCTGAACATGCAGACGATGTGTTATCTAATTAAATGTGTGCTCATTCGCATAGAAATCTGAACACTGGTTCAAATGATTTCATTTTCGTGGCTTATTGGAGTCGAAGTCGAGAGGGAAAAATGAGGAAATACAGTCATGTCAGCCATAAAAAAACATTTTTGACATGTTTTTATTAATAAATTTGATATAAATCAGACTTTAAATGATAAATAAAACACAAATCTTCTGCAAAACCCTAAAAAGTATAAATACAGGAATAAAAAAATAGTAAAATTCTGTATGTTTGGAGGAAATAAAAAAAGACTATAGGTGAAAAAGTGAAAATGTTAATTGATATCACTGTTAAACCTCCCCGGTTGTTTCCTTACATTAAAACAATCTATTTTTGTATTACAAGTTTTCTGAAACTTCATGTTTAAATATGCAAATAACCCCATTCCTAATTAAATGTATGTTTATGCTCACAGCAGAAATTTGAACTAAAATAAACCTAAAAGTGCAGTTTTGGATGTTTTCTGGAAGAAGGCGATTGGAAGACAGTGAAGAAGCAACATATCACTGGCCGTTGCTCCTTCAGAGCGGAGAGACGCTGGGTTTTCTCACAGCTTCTTTTCCTATTCTCAAACACGCTGACATGTGATCAGAGCTATTTTAAACTTCACTGCTGCTCTCTCATCCTCAGACGCTGCCCAAGGATGTGACATTAATCTTGTTCCTACTTGTCCTTGCCCGTAACTGTCTTTGCATTGTGCTGAATGGCTGACTCGGGGTGGTGTTTAACTTATCTCAGCGTCTCCTCTGGTATGACCGAAGGTTGACTTCAGCACAGACACAACTTTTGATTACCAGAGAGCTTTTTCTGTAATGGATCAACCATAGGACATGATGACTTGTTTGGTTGATCGCCTGTAATGTAATGTACCAGGATGTTTTACACAATATTGATAATGTTTTTGTTGTTTTACCAGCTCAATCCTGCAGTGTGATCAAAGAACGTGTACAGTTAATTAAAATAATTTCCTGCAATCCAACAAATCAATTTAAGCTGCATTAATTTTGGCCAAATACAAACAGCAAGGAGCAACATTAGTGGCATCTGCTCCAAGATCACCAATAGGCCGACCGTGGTCCTGGTATGGACCCAGATGTGGTGCTCACAGCAGGACAGAGCCACCAGTGGTCAATTATCTATCTCAAACCAGAGCATTTGAATGAGCATTGTGAATCAAGTCAGTGAGTGACATGCAGGGGACAGTGGAGAGCATTCATTTTGAATCCATCTGATGAATATTCTCCTTTTATCCCTGGTTTGGTCTCCACCAGCTTGGTCTACTTATCCTGCTGCCTGGCTCATCAGCCGCTGAATGCCCCGTCAGGTTCACCAGGTAGTTGCTGACTGAGCCGTTTGGTGTTGGTCAGGTAGCTCTGCTTTTATCAGAGCACTCTTGCTAAAAATCAACTGGTTCTTACTTGTGATGAAGTGAAGTCAGTAAAAGGTCAAAATAATTATCTGAAACAAGCTAAAATGCTGTGCAGGCCTGTAGGTGAGGGGAACTGCAAGGACAGATGAAGGACAAATGATAATTCTCTGCAACCAGCGACCTCTTTAACGTTACTTATGACATTTCTGCAATGTTAAAAAGTCATTTTTTCCTTTTTGCTTTCCTGCTTCAGTCTAAAAGGCGGAAACAAGTTACAGAGCAACACGTTACATACTGTAAAGTATATTCATTTATACATCCCTGCCACATCTAATCCTCTGATTATGCTGGCATTTCCCATCATGCTAACCGTAACAGCTGAAAAGCTGACCTTTTCGGAAATCACGGGGAGACGTTCAGTGAAGTGTGAAGTCCAAATTGTCTGTCCTGTGCAATCCTAATTCTTTGCTCTGCCCTCAGTTTTTCCACAGAGGAGTCACTTGCTGGACTCCTGGTGCGCAGCGCTCCAAAGCCTGTCAAACGTAATAGCAAGTAAGAGTGAGATAGAGAGCAGCCAGGGACGCGCAGGGGAAAGTTTAAATCAGCCTTTATTGGACGAGGTGTTACATAATGTCAGACCTGCATATTTCCTGTGGAACCCGTACATAGTAGTTATGGCCATTCATTGTCATCATAATGCTTCAAGCTTATTTATCACATACTTAACATAACTTTTCATTGTGCAGTGAAACGGTTTGTTGCCTCTTTCTGTGCTCAACATAACAGATACTAACAATGCAAAAAGTTTATTTGGTGTTGATCCAGTTTTTAAAGTTAAAAGTTCAGTTAAGATAAAATGATAAATTCATGCTTTCCTCATGTTTTTGAACATTTGGTGCATTTCTAGCTGCTTAAGTTATTTTTGGTCACATCTCGTTATTTCTAAGAATAACAGTGAAATACAGTCGGTCACTTCAGATTTGGTGCAGGCATCCAACCCCGCATTCCAGGATGTATTCTTACAACTCTGCTGCCTGACCTTTCATGATGAATGTTTCACTTTGTCCAGTCATTCAGTTTATGAGCAAATACCTACAAAGCCATTGAGTTGTATTAAAAATCTTGTTTCTAAATTGGCATTTTGATGACAAAAGACCCATGTTTTCTCATATCTTTGCATATTTTAGGTTTGCGTTCCTGTGTCGTAGTGTGAGTCCCTGTTTACAAAGTTGCGCTGTTGTTAAAGCTTCATAACTTCTTCACAAATATCCCCTGGACTGGGTGACGTGTTCTGAGCGCCCTGCAAGTGAATTAAAAGGTCCCGTTGTTGAAATTTGGCCCTGAGATCAATCTGCTCTTTCATGTTTGATGGAAACACACTTAACTTGTCCTGTACAGTAAACCTCACCCATTCAGGGGGCACACAGGGACTCACAGGCACACCTTGTTAAATAGTGGAGCTTTTGCGCCGATCCACAGTGCTTATTCTGCTCATCAAGCCTTAAATAGTTTATTTTGATTAAACATCTGAACTTCTGGGAAACCTCTCGAGCCTGCAGCACGACACTTAACGGGCAGATTGATGCGTTTGTGCGACACGCGCTGTGTGTGTCATAAGTTCATACCATTAATTCACAAAGAGATGCACCATAGGTTCGAGGCCTGAGTTTGTGCAACGGCAGACTTTCTCCTCATTTCATGGAAATTTCCAGTGTTTTCGCATGTTTACAGGTCGGTCACCACAAATCACATACAGTTAACAAAACTGCCAACCATTTTCTAAAGATATTAGTGTTTTGGATTTTTTTTGAAAAACCATCTTGCTATACCAACTTGCTCCACTCTGGTTTCAATTCGTTTCAGCGTGCCAAACTGTGATGTTCATTTTCAAGTTAATTTTCATACTGCAGTTCAAAAATGTGCATCTTAGTTTGGATAGTTCAAGTAACAGCAACATTTATATTATGTGATTTGTGAGAGAGAAACTAAAATATTTAGAATAAATCTACCAAAAAGTCAAATTGCACATATTCTAGCTCAGCACCATCTGATGCACAAATATGTGATTGGGATGAACTAAAAGGTTGTACCAGAGAACGGTCTGCAGTAATAAAGTTTGCTGATAAGTCAGTTTTGATGAGCTTTTAAATAAAAGCTTAGTTAGTGTTGTTATGTACTTGTGTTTGCTGTGAAATACACAATAAGATCTACCTGACTTAATCGCCCATGATGATGACCTAGATTTTGACTTCCTCCAAAATAATTTCAACCAAACCAGTGAGCTGTGAGTTATCATACAGGTAATTATAACTTAAAAAACAACACTTAAACTTTTAGATTATTTTTCCATCAGTATCAAAAGTTTGTCACCTTGACATCATCATAACCCAGCAACATATCTGCCACAAGCAGCCCCAAATTGACTTTTTATTCAGCTTAAGCTTGATAAATATGACTTCTCACTTCCTGTGGTTGAAATTTTCATTAATTCTCTTTTTATTGTTGACAATTAGACTGCAAGGTGTCAAGGAAAGGTTACATTTAGCCAGTAGTCAAAGCTGAGTCAGCAAGGTGTGTTAAGAGAAAACAGGATGACTGGCACTTATATACACATACACATCATTCAGGAGTTTTTAGTGCAATTCCTGCTCAAAAAAACATATTTTTAAGCAAGAGATCCTCGGCTCAATTTGCATGTTTACTGGCTAGACGATGTTAATTTTACAGGGATGATCTGTGCCAGGGAAGAACGGCAACGTAACTAAATACACACTGGACTGTTGTTTTGTGAGCCACGCTAACTCACCTACCTAAATGTTTGTGTACATGTGGCAACACGACATGTTCATGGCCAAAAACTAATTTAGATGTCAGATTGTGGCTTGAGCCGGCTGTTTTTGGTTCACAGAATCGTGTCCAAACCTCTTATAAAGACCTCATTCACAAAGTGCCAGCCTGAGAGTAATGGTCTCTCCTGCCTGCGGCCTCCTCGATTGAGACCAGATGTTGCAGCGCTTCAGCCCAACGCAGCCCTCTATCTGTTCCATCAATTCCTGTTGCAGTTGAAAACCTGGATTAACATTTCCATCTCACCTTTCGTGAGTTATTTTAAGAAATCAGATTACACTGATCCTGGTGGCTTACACTTTTATTCTTGATTTTAGTAGTCAGAGCTCTTTAATATTGTTGGTTACACTTACTAGCCAATGAAGCTAATGTTATCTCGGTGAGACTGCTGACAATACCTACTCCGTATTTACTGATGATTAATTATGAAATGAAGACTGGCTGAAAAGCATCTTAAATGCTGTGTGTCTGGCAAAGAAAAGCACTACGTTGCTGACAAGTATCAATTAAAAGCTTATTTGAAAGTCTTAGTGGGTAAGGTAAGTATTGTAAGACTTTTAGACATGCTAGCCTTTGCAGCTAACGCTTTTGTTTTTGGAAAATCCACTTCCACCCAAACTCATTATATATGGAAAATTGCTTTTAATATATTGTTCCAGCATGTGGCCTGCCATGCCTTATTACGGAGAAGCTTGTCCCTATTAAGTGGACAAACCCATATTCTCAGGCAGGGCGTGGTCTGAATGTTTCAGACATTGTTTCATATTAGCATACTGTGAAACTAGCTAACTAAAACCATAAAACATGAATTGAAATATTTTATTTAAGGATTCAATCTACCCTCAAACAAACTGTCAGTCTACTGCATTAGAAGACTATAAATATTGAACCACAGTAAATGATGTGCTGCATTGCAGATATGCTAACACAGACCTGTGGCTATTAATCATTCAGTGCCTATACAAGCTGCAATGCATATATTAGTGCACAGGGGCTGGTTTAAGTATTATGGAAGTAATATGTCACATTTATTAAATGGCACTCAGTGGGTGCACGATGAAGGCCAGTTTGTGGGAAACTCATATGACAAATAGCTGTAGTCTCCTGTAATGTGAAGTCATTCTTTGTCCAAGTCTGGCACAGAGTCTCTTTTGACACCAAAATTAAACAATTGTACCATTGAAAGATACTATCTCTCATTGTTCCTCACTTTCCTTGAAATGTCAAACAGTTTGATTTGCAAACAGTTTAGTTTTTGTTGCATTCAACCAATCACCTGCTGCCATTTCCTCTTGACCTCCAAAGATAATAGCCTGTCCACAGGGGCGTGCAGAAGTATTCTCACACTTAACAATTTGGCATCCTTCCAGGATGTCCTATTTGCATAGTTTTATTTACTTAGGGCAAAGAGCTATGCTCATTTATGTAAACTAACACAGAAAAAGGATTAAGATCGTGCACACACAGCATCTGTTGATCTGAGTTTCCCAGAGCAGGCTGTGGACTTGTTGCTGTTCCAGTTTAGGATTCTGTTGCAAACACTGTCGCCAGCAGCTGCAGGGACTTCAGTTGCCTCTCATAATGTTATATGCTTTTGAACTTGTGAACAGCATGTAAACAAATGGTTGGACCATACAGCACATTACCATCTGTTAATTGGCAGATAGGATAGATAATTGCATTCCATCCACTGATAAGATCCCCTGTTTGTCTCTCTTTGGCCAAGTTACAGGTATGCACTTTAGCGCTGAAAGCCTCCACTGTCTCTGCACTTCACTAACTGAAAGGACATACTGTATGTATCTATGTCTGGGCCATATAAGAGAACAACAGTTCATGGTGTATCAGAATGTGTACTCTTGCTTTACTGGAGACATTTTTTAAACTGGAGTCAGTCAATTTACTTATTTAACTGTAAGATTAGATTAAAACAAATAAACACCAGTTTAAAAAAAAGGTTTGTTATAAGTGAAAATCTCTTTTGACAGAATTAAGAGTCTACAGTCATGCTATTAGAGCTATGAGCTAAATGCTAATGTTAGCATGATAACATGCCCACTGTATCAGTGCTTACATGATGTTCAATATTTTAGTTTAGCATGTTTGAATGGTAACTTGTCACTGCTTAACACACATTTCAGCCAAAGCTGATGGAAATGTTTTCACTTGCTGATGGCTCCAGGTCAAAAGTTCAGTGATCAACACCAAAAGGTTTACGCTCATCCTTAGAGGAACATGAATACCTGTACCACATCTGTGACAAACCATCCAAATGTCATTAAAAGATGTTAATTATACATCCTTAGTCGACCATGAATCTACAAAATTGGTAAAATGAAGATATTTAAATTGTAGACAAAGCAGTGGACTGACTGACTGCTATTGCCATTCACTTAGTGCCACAGGGGACGTGGCTAAGATGATATATATATATTATCTCTTCTCAAATCAGATTTTTTTTTTTTGAGACAATCTGATTTATCCTTGGCTTCCCGATGTTGGTAAAACTGATTCCCCAAGTGAAAACATACGTTGAATGATTTACAGCATAAAATGTGGACTTTCAGTGAACCATGACAAAACTCAATCCGGAAAACACACGTCATGCTATTAACTGTTTCCAATCTCAAAGGAGAATTGGAAGAGTTGTAGCCTCCAGATATTTGGGCATTTACTGGCAAATAAGCACATCCACTCAATTACCAACTGGCAGAGGCTTTCAGGGTGTGAATGAGGTAATTTGCCCAATGTCTTTTAGATGAGGTAAAGCACACTGAATCAACCTGCCACATCATGAGTGAAAACCACCATCATGGTCAGAAAAGACTGCTGTGGTAATGTTACCCAAAAGACAGGAAAGGCGGAAACAAACTCACAGTCACATGAGAAGACAGTTTTCAGGCAATGATTTTTAACAGGGCTGTTTTCCAAAATAGTGGGTTTTTGTCTAGAGAGCAGACAGAGGGTAGTCTGAAAGACTGTAACCTACAGGGAAAAGAACTCATTCAAACACCCACTACATGACTTGACTTGAAAAAGACACTGCCGAGGAATCCCTCACGCTCAGGGAGTTACGCAAGGGAGATTTCCATCCACAGAGGTCTTTACACACTGGAATCTAATCAAAGCCAAATACTGAGCCCTTTGGTGCAGGATTAAGCCAAGCCAGAAGCCTGAATTATGGATTTGTTTCACGTTGAATTGTACCAGTCACATTTTTTGGATGGATGTCTTGTTCCGTCATGATTTTGAATAGAGGGAGAGTCTCGCTGCTCTGGTTGCTCCCAGCTATTCCCGTGTCTACAAGCTGAGCTCTGTGTGTCAGTTACAGTTTGTCATGACAAAGTAAATCCTGCTTTTTTTTTCAGGATTTGTCAGATCAGTCAGTGTTCCCTCACAAAGGCTTTCCATCGAGTCTTTTCATATTGACATGAGAAACAGCACAAAAACACTGATCATGCCAAATGCATGTTATTGGTTTTTGAATGAAGACCATGAAAAGGACCTTGTGTATTCTATGTTTTATAAAAGGAGACATTAAGTTGCCTTTGCAAAGCTTGTGTATTGTTTATTCTTAAGCACTATAACCTCATTCCATGAAGGGGAAGCAGATAACAAAGCAGACTTTATGCCTCATTGCATGAGGACAATAACCACTTCAGATGCACACTAAACTCCATACTGTACCAGTGTTGCCAGCTCACTTCATGGTTTTCTCTTTCTTTTCACAGCACAATAACTCTGACTTAATAACAGGACTTCTTCTGGGAGCCTCCCAGATATGTACAGAGATAAACAAGGGAGGGTCTGAGATGTCACTCAGCACCTCTTTTCTTTGGCCGCTGTGGAGCTCAGTGAAAGATATATGCTCCTCAGCCCCAGGACAAGGATCACAGGGAGGTTAGATTTGTGCAAAGAGAGCATATCTGACAGAAAAATGAGGATGCAGTTGTGATTAACAAAGCAGTGAGGAGCTGATTATCTGCTCAAACATAAGCTGCGAAAGTTAGCATGTTTAGCTAACTGTCTTAATACCTACATTTGCTATAATTGTTTTTGTGGGCTACAGGTCAAGTTAAAAAGCCACAGCCATGGTCACCACCATGTCTTCAATGCTAACAGAGATCAGGCTAACATTAGTAGATACTGGATTTGTGGAGGTTTACAGTCTAGCAACTCCAGTCCGTCTCAACTTGAGACAATGTTTTGTCATTTGTTAGTCTTTATCCTCAAAACCATTTCTCTGGTAATGTTCAAAGTGAAAGCAATTTAACAAATTAGCAGCCGGCTCATACATGTTTTCTTAAAATACTTACAATAGGAATACGTTGCTGTATGCTGCATTAAAAGAACAATACAGTCACTTTATTTCAATGTCTTTTACATAAATCAGGAACTGGTGTGGATGCTGACTTCTTCCCCTGGACATGGAGCTTTATCCTCTGTCTTTTGTCTCATATCATGTATAAAGCCATCAAATGCTTCTACTGTTATCATTTTAAACAAGTATTCGTTTGCTGGACACAGTGTTTCCTACCAACCCACGGACCTACTATCAACTTAATAAGCAGGTTTGCTGCAGCTGGTTGCGACAGATCGGTTGTCGTTTCAGGCGGCAAAAGATGGTGATGAAAAATTAAGAAATTGGCTCTAACAGGAGAGAGACTTAATAACCTAATGACTGCAGTTTGAACTCCTACTGAGATGAATGGATTTTTCTACAGTAACCAGTGGCTGAATGACTCATTTTCCCAAATGCTGAGTTGAACTGATAGCATTTGGAGAGAGAGGACAAGGTCAAATAAAACTAAAATTAGTGAAGTGCAGCTGAACACATCACATGTAGCTTCAGCTTTCACGATAGAGGCTTGACTTCATTGTGCCGCGATAATCTGCTCTCTCACTCTCTTGAATTTACTGTGTGACTGTGTTGAGTCCCTGCTGTATTTTTCCTTTTGTGGTCAGGCTGCGGACCCCGTGTTAATCCACACAGCTGCGGAGCCTCAATGAACACTGCCCCCTCTCCTCCTCCACAACATAAAAACTGTCATGAAATGAAGGACAAAGCGTTCTGCATCTCACCAAACCAGACTCTTGCAGTCCAGAGGAACAAGGGGAGACACTTATTCCTGGATCTTAGCGTCCCATATTTCCTGTTTTGCCTTTTTTGGAGTGTATCTTGTCATCACGCCATAATAGATTGGGTGAGATCTGGATCAGGAATGACAAGATAATGACAAGTAATGAGGGGCCTCAAACTGTCCGAATGTAGGTCTATAAACTGTGCCAAATAAACATTGTCTCTCTGCGCCACATGAAGAACAGAACGAACCCCGTGTGAGCAACATTTGCGGGAGATTTGTGAAATGTTAAAAGGTGTGGATTTGGCCTAACAGACCAATGAGCCACACACAATTAACTAACCCAATGGGAAACTTCTAAATTTAACTATTACTCTGAATTCATCTAGCAAGTAATTATGGTTGGAGACATTTTCAGTTTCAAAAATAAACAGAAAGACACAGTGACCCGGGGGGGCAGGCGAAGCAAAGGGGATCCAAAAAAATAACATTTGGGGGGGAAAAAACAAAAACAACACACACACACACACACACACACACACACACACACACACCCACACACACACCCACACACACACACCCACACACACACACACACAAAAAAAAAGGACTGCTGGCACACCTGTTGCAGAGAATGAAGACAAAGTGGCACAGATATGTGGGGAGGCACACATTATATACACAAGGACCAGGTGGACAATTGCACAAAGGTGTAACGCATTAGGGCAGGATTGGGTAATGACATGGGCGAGATAGCGCAACAGGGCAGGAGGTGGAGGACGTGAAATGAGACAACAAGTGAGGAACAAAGTAAAACAGGAAGTATGAAACACTCGGAAACAGAAAAAACACTTCACTCAAGAACATTACACAGCAGGGTGGCTCCATCCAGTATGTCCTGTCCTGTTGAACATATGTAGACCCACGTTTAATTCATAGTCTCTTTAATTTTTTAAAATTCAATCTCTGACCACAAATGCAGTTACCCATTACTAGCTTAGCTTGAGGCATGTTATTGGATATTACAAAGATGAGAGTGTTGATTTTTGCTTTAATTTGTATGTGTAGTGGGATTGTTTATGGCTTTATAATTGATTCCCTTCCTCTCAGATATGGAGAATTCTCATTCTAATCCCCCAATCTTGTGAAAACTAACTACACAGTACTGGCAACGGAAATCTATGTGAAGCCTTTGGCCCTATAACGATGGCATTGGTCATAAAAGTTTAATGAGGCACTTTATTTAACATTTAGCACATCCTGTGATGCTCCAAAACATCAGATCACAGAGTGGGTGTGGATATAAACAATCCCCAAATATGCACTGATATTTGCAGCATCACGGCCTCTATTCATGTTATTTTCACTCTTTCCCTCTGTCTGTTTAAAATTGAGCAGCCCTGTTCGGAATCACATCTATGGCATTCGCTGCGTCTCTCTTTGCAACATCAAAAGGATCCATTTCAGAGCCGCCAGTTTACATAATTTGTTATTCCCAGCAATCCTCACAATCTCGCCTCTGTTCATCCCTTCCGCTCAGAGAGGAGAAAGCGCAGGTCAGGCAAGGATACTAAGCGAGGCTACGCACTGTGCACGCTGATAACATTGAGTCTAAACTAGCTGTTGCATTTTCTTAAAAAGCTCATTTTGACTGTGTGTCTACCATACAAAGTGAGGATGTTTAATTTTCTTCACATTTCTGGACATCTTGTCACCATCACGTGGGTGTGAGCTGGCCCGAACTTCACTTGTGATTGAAATTAAACATCCTTCTGTTTAAGGAAGCGCTGGTTACAACCTCCCTTCCTATTTAAAAGATAGCGGAGGTGTTAGCGGTGCATAAAAAAAGATTTCCTAAAGAGGCCTAATGGCTCGCAAGTCTTTAAAGGGGTCTGGCGGGAGCTGCTGTGTGGGAAGGGGAGATCAAAAACCCTGAGAGTGTGACTCACTACTTTCACTGACAGCACACACAAACATCTGGAAGTTGGAACTTTAATCCAAATAAAGTTCAGTCAAGCAATGTGAAATCAGACAGACGTGATGTCAGCGGTCTGATAAGGTCTTGATGATGATGATGATAGATGGTATCCCTATAAATTTCATTGTGGAATTTGGCCGCGAATGAAAACAAACACACACACACACACAAAATCACAAATGACCTCAGGATGATGACTAAGCAGCCCAGCGTGCATCACAATTACTCACCTCAACGCTTGTATTGATCAGATACATGTTGGCCGAAGAGTGAAAAACATGGCGTGTTGCTCTGGCAGATCTGCTGTGGTTAGACTGTGCTGTGACCAAAGAATTAAAGTTTGCAGTGATGGGCAGACATCACAGCACAGAGCAATACAACACACACCAAAAACCACAAACACTAGCAGAACAGCAATGTCCCTTCATGCTCACTGTATATTATTCTTGTCAATCTGTGTTCAACAGATCTGCACAGCCTACCAGCTTCTGTAGTATTTCCCAACACCTGTGCAGAAACATCTCAATAATGGGGCCCATTAAACATATGTTTGGCTCCATTTAAAACAAACTCTTTTTTTTTTCTGCAACAGCCCATTGTCCTAATAAATCCAAGAAAAAAAATCCATATGTGTACAAATCAGTAAAAGAAATGGAGCCTGTGAGTGAGAAGAGAGGAACGCAGCAGGCAGTTTATTAAAGTCATATTTATTTTCTGTTCAGACACTAAGTGTGGTTATTTGCATTTCATTTTCATTTACTTAACACTTACGTAAGATTATAACAATTTAGAGATTACAATTTAGAGATAGGCACACAGAATACATCGTAGAGAGACCAGTGACTGGAGATAAATACTTGTATCCGGTTAGGAATGAACTCAACAACCCTAGAGTTAAAAATCAGTTGGCACCGTTAAAATCAAAATGAAATACTGTAAACAAACCACAGTGAAGTCTGAAAGACAATTCGACAGACTGACTCCTAATCGCCAAAAAAAAAACAAGTTCTCATGAGCAAAAGTAGGATAAACAGGAAAGCAGTGGACGACAAACAACTGGGCAAGTGGTCAAAGTCAGTCGGTCCCAGACTTTCCCAGAATATGAAGCCAGCAGGGCGATTTGCAGTTTTTTAGAGGGATACATCAGGCCATGTTTGGTGTCCACATACCAATCCGTTTGCAGAATGATATTCCTTGCTTTTAACCTGTTACCTGAGGCTGAAACTCCTATGTATCAGTCGCTCATGCCTCAATCGTTCAGCCTTTCAGTGAAAGAGAAAAAGTATTTTGTATAGTGCATGAAGTATGTCCTGAGTGTCCTGTCCCCTTCTTAGTAACTGTTAATGCTAAAGCTGTATAATCAAAGGGTCTTTGATGATTATCAAAGTGTTTTTCATTTAATTTACCTCGGATTTTGTAAACCCATACCTAGCATAAGTAGCTAGGTATGTTACCTTGGCCTCATGAGTTCCCTGAAAGCACATTCTCTTGTGGACTTTTTCAGGCAGACTCGTTTTTGAAACAAGAACCATCTAAAGGGCTCTTCAGTTAATCGTTATGAGGCACAATCAGAACGTTACACAGCTGTTCCTGGTTGCAATGCGGCATGGTAATGAGCAAACAGCAGGTGCAATAACTGTCATGAGATAGTGATAGTGTCAAGTGATCATCATTGAGACCCCTGCTAAAAGCATTTTCGTGACCACTTTGTGGCCTGCATCGTCACCGTGGACCGCAAAACTGAGCAAGGAGCAAACATCAAAAGCTGTGTCAAACTCAATCATCACGTCAATGCTCATCACCTGTGACAAGAGACCAAACGGCAGTCTGTGCAGCGGAGGTGCCTACTGTCTCTGTCACACTGTCAACGTCAACTTCCGTTCTGAGGCATCTGAAAGGATATATGCAGCACAATGACCTGAACTGTGGCACGACAGCACTGGGGCGCACCATCGTGATATGGACCAACTGTACCAACACAATTGCTCCTACTCACTGGGTTCAACTCCATGCAACTTGTTACTCCTCCCCAAAACAAAATTCAAGCTGAAGGGATTCTAATTGATAAGTTTGATAAAGTAAAGGAGATCCAGCATGCCCTGCGATAGTGCTTCACGCAAATGCATACTGGGACTGTCCAGGGAGCACAAGTGGTGTACAACTGCACAAGGTGACTATTTTGAGGAGAACAGTCACATTTAAATCAGGCAGGATGTCTCTTTGCTGTAACTTTCTGATCACACCTATACATTGGGCAACTAAAGCTAATGCTGAGTCATCCAGGCAAAAAGTCAACATCTTTCCTCGTTGATGTGGAAGATAAATTATGTTGTTTTAGCACATTAGTGTAAAATGTACCATACATAAGGAGGGAGTCATGAGTCTCCTCCACAGAGAAAAACAGACTGATTCAGAATAAAAACATTTCATAAAGCAGTTTCATGTTCAATGTCACAGAATACTTGTAACATGAGTAACAAGTTAAGGTGGGGCTGCTGGACAGTAAACACTCCAGAAATTCAAACAAAGCAGAACAGAGCAGCGAACGATGGCCTACACACTGACGTCCAGGTTCGACTCCCACACTGTTGAGAAAATACAACACACACTTTTGCTCTAGTTTTGGGGGTTTTAGAGAGCATTCAACAAAACGAAACCACTCTCCAAACTCCTTAAATGCAGAGTATTTCAATTGTGACGGCCCCATGCACGCTGCTTCGGCAAACAGAGGAATCCACAGCCGGCCTCCCAGGGAGAGAGGCTCAGTAATTACAGCCTGTTGTGAACATCTAGCAGAGTATACACACCAACTTCCTGGTTTAACTTTGACCAACTGCACTGATACTCCTGACAGATTATGAGACAATGGGCTCCTGGGCACAGACATGAAAAAGGCCCCCCCACCCCTCCTCTAGAGAATCACACCCAAATTGGAAGACACAGTTTCAGTGAAGTCATTTTGTCCTCTTTTGTTGTAGTTGTGTATCCTTTTGTTTTGTGTATTTGTAGCTTTTTCCAAATCTTTTTTGGTAGTTTTGTGTTTCATTTTGTGTCAGTTTTAGTCTCTTTTTGGTATTTTTATATCTTAAAACATCTAAACTAGACAAGACATTAAGTCATTTTGTGAGTCCTTAGTCTTTTTGTGTATCTGTAGTGTCTCCTTGTAGCTGCTTCTCATCTCTTCTTGGTACTTTTGTGTCTCTGGGGGTGTTTTGCCACTCTTTTGATAGTCCTGTGTTTTTTCATGGTAGCTTTGTGTCTCTTTGTCATCTCACTATTGACTTGTCACTTCAAAGACCAACACTTGCCCCCTTCAGTAATCCATCCATGCTGACCTTGGGTTTAACTTCAGGCAGTTAGGTGATTTAGGCATGTAGATAAATTGTTACTACCTGTCTAATGTGATAATTTTGCTAATTTGTCAAATAAATTTTGTTTTTACTATGAGACTTTGCACAACTTTGCTGTCTTCTCAGGTCTTAGCAGAAATACATAACTAGTACGATATCATAATTAACAGTTGTTGGCAAAAATGTGGCCCAAGTTGTCATAAATCGGAATTATCTTTTAACAAAGACTTGACTAAGTTGACTTTTCCTTTGGAAGACTGGCTGCTGCTTATTAACAATCAAATTTCAACGTCGGTCCCTCGGGGTCAGCTGCTCAAAGAAGCTGTGCAATAACCATTTGGCTTAAATATTAATCATGCATTTGTCATAGTAGTTAGAGGCCCATCCAGACATGAGAGGAATAGTGCAGTGACAGGAAAATTCACACCACAAAATTCATCAGTGACCCTAAATGAGTATCACTTATGTAATTATGCACTCTATCCATCAGAAATTGATGAGCTCATGATGTTGTTTCTTGGTGCCTAATTAACATTTCTCTGTATCTGCTTTTCATCTGCAGAGTGGCTCTGAGACCGCTCCTCTTCTTAATGCATCCCCAGACTTCAGAGAGCATCCTCACCAATCAATATCGGCTAGCAGAGCTGAAAGCTTGTTGTTAGATAGATGCCTCCAAATAACACGGAAATAGCTTTCATCCCGCCCGTTTCGCCCACGCTGTTGAAACTGGATCAGCTCCAGCTTGTAGGATGAAACTGCTCGCAGCCTCATCCTGTAAGGCATTCGTTCCACTGAACGATATGCAGAAAATAAGGGCATGTGTCCAACAGACTACCAGAGAGGTATGAGGTGAGCAGACGAGACGTTCAGGAACCTTCTAGAGAATTTCTCTGTTTTTAGGAAGTGAGGATGGAAGTTTTCCCACTAACACTTTATAGATGTTGTCACTTTAATAAGATTTACACTGGCGGTGCTGGCTTCACACAGAGATAGATAATATTACTCACTTTTGTGCTCCAAAGTAATTATGGAGGCACACTTGTCGGTAACAAGATCCACTCCTTTCACCAAGTTTCCTTATTACTGAATCATCAGTAATGGCCTCTTACAGCATGACATTCTGACCTTTAAAGTGAAGCTGAACCAGCATTTTGAGAAAATGCTAATCCCATACTGTGATGCGTTTCCAAGTGAAACAAGTTGGACGTGATGTTGGGAGGAACTTAATCCGAGCATAGAAGAGTAGGGATGTCACATGTCACAACAAACGTGGAGAATTCGAATGATTCACCTCCATCACTACAGTTACCGGAGCAGGCAGGAGGCGAACTCTGAAGAACACACACCAACGTATGGATGTACCAAGCTGTCAGTAGCTAGCTAACTAATGGATCTTTGCTGTGTCCTGCTCAAAGTTAAAGATTGATTCACCTTCTGTATTTTGTTTTATTGGATACTAAGATAAAAAGACAAACTGAATGTGTTTTTTACAGCTTATATTATTAAATAAACACACAATATGGCTGCATTGTAATGTTAACCAGTTTAAAAGTCATTTTTCATTTCATCTCAAGTATAATTGCAGTATTGGTGTTTCCAATGAGCATAATATTTTAGATGTCAAACAGCAGTATTAAAAGGCATTACCAGTGTTTGTGTGAAACATCAGATTTCAGCTTCGACTTTGAAATTGTGGCCTTTTGTTAGAACAGATCTTCTCTTTAATGCCATATGTTAATAAGCTCAGACTGTGACAGACAAAACAATAAAACCTGATGACAACATAAGTACTGCAAGTGAAACCCAGCTGGGCAAAGTGGCAGCCGAGGACTAAATGATTATAACATTTCCAATACTCGAATCCAGAACGACGTCTGGTGCCTGAAATAGAACTGACATTAATGGCACATCTCCAGCTGACAATCCAAACCCCATCCGCATGGGAGCAAGGGCCACATGGTGATTCAGAGTTTACGGGAAAGCCATGCAACCCTTGATGCTCTTTGTGGAACAAGTGACATTAACAGAGCCATTAAAAAGCAGGCGCTGAGATGCTAATGTGTTCCCTCGTCATCCTGCTCCAGGGATCATAGACTTTGGATCTTTATGGGCCGCAGTCTATCAGCATTCACCTCTCCAGATTGTGGTTATTACCTCGACAACCTGGCGGAGACCCCTTGAGCTTAACTAAAGGGGGATCATCATTTCCCTATGTCTGGCATAAGTGGCCGCCCAGACGAGTTGCGACAGCGCTGCTGGGATGTTGTTGTGCACAAAGTTAACTTCGATAAGAGCAGTCAGGGCTACAGCTAAAGGCACGTTGCCATTATTGCTGCCTGATCACTATACTTCTTAAAATAAGCCGATGAAAGGTTTCATTGTCTATCATATCAAAGCACATGCTCATGCCCACAATAATGTCGCTGCTAATAAACTGAGAATTTAGCAGTATTCTCAATAAAATATCGCTGCTCTTCGCGGTTTAACATCTCACTTTGCTGCAGTTGTTGAGGCCGGGTCACGAGGAGAGATGGACCCGATTGCAGACACGGACAAGGAGCAAAGATGTTCCAACTGTTTATTTCATGGGTTAGGCTTACGGAGGGTCAAGGCAGGCAGGGTCAAAAATCCAGGTAATCAGTCCAAACAAAACAAGGCAACAAAATCCAAAAAACCAGAAATCCAAAATCTCAACAAGGGAAACACAAAGAAACAAGGATACAAACACACCAAATGAACCGACAGAGAACAAAGCAAATGACACAACTTAAATAGACTGGGCAGTGCAGGCGAACGAGACACAGGTGAAACCAATGAACTAATCACAGACAGTACACAGAAACACACAAGGGCAAAACTTTTCAAAATAAGACAGGAAATAACAAAACAAGAAATTCAACCAAAAACCATGACAGCAGTGATGCAAAAGTGTACTCACGGGCGTCTCAGTACACCGTGACATCATTGCTGGGTGCAGGTACAGGTGCAACAAGGACTGGGGTCAGAGGTGAAACACGTGAATGAAAATATTGGGAGAAGTAGAATGCACGCGATCAAATTGAAGCGAGGATGCTGACAATAATTTGTATTAAACCAGGGTCTGACTCGTTGAAAATCTAAACTGTAACCCATATTGCAAATTTGTAGAGGTGTCAGTGTGGGCTTCAACCAACAAGCTAAGAGAGTAGCCTGTGCAGAAGGAAATCCAACTAAAAACACACATTTATTGACAACACTGAGGCCAATTTGGGTTTAAGTCGTGCACCTCTTGCACCCAGAACGTTTTGCACTTTGGTGATGTGGGGGAGAAACAAAATCAAATGCTTCAAAATAACATTATTTCAGACGTCAACATAAACACAGAGGAAATTTTTAGTCACAGCTGGATTTTTGACTGATTTGTGAGAATACAGTGGTTATTTCAGTCACGGTGACCATTTCCTTCCAGTTAAGAGCCACATGCTTGTTTACTCTATTAATCCTCAGTAACAGGATTCATCCAGAGGTCACCATCAAATGTTTCGACAACTTCTGAAACGCAGCACAAGTTTTTCTTCAGAAATTAATTTCCGCAGCACATCTCCTGGGAACCTACAAGAAAAATGAATGCACCTGCACCCGGATATTTGTCTCTGACTGCAGAGCGAATTGCACTCTGTTCTGTTTACACGACAATCTGAACAAAGTGAGGAAGCCCGTCTGCTTAAATTTAGGGCTGTTTTCACGGTCAAGTCTGTTTAAGACTCCAAGATATCCACTATAAACATATCTACTCCCAAGAGACATAAAAGACAAACATTTCACAGTAGCGTGTTTCTCTGTGAACAAAAGTGGTGTTTTCAGCAGCAGTCACAGATGCAGCATGGAGCCAGAATAAACAATGCCCGCAATGCCAAGCACAGACACACTCAGAAGAGACTGCTTATAATATAAATTTGTAGGTAAGAAATGGCATACCCTGAGATTTTAGCTCTTTTCTCTTTTAGCAAAGGACTGTTTTTGCATGCACCTAAACGGGGATGTTGCCAGAATGATCCGAATGAATGAAGGAGCATCACGAGTGACGGAAAGCAGGTTTTTCTCCCTCAGACGGTCATCAGTCTTCAGCCGGTCAAGTCGGACAGACAGAGTAGCTGCGGGTTACATCCTGATGTGTGCTGGCAAGCCCACTCACATAGCCTGCGATGATAAATGATGTCCTTGAGGCATCATGAGGAGGAACGGTGCCAGATTGCTTGGTCCTTTTCTGGTCAGTGTCTCTCTCTCTCTCTCCTCTGAGTCGGTAAAACTAAGAGTTGACAGGTCAGGCTACAAAGGCAAAGACTAAAAATAGATTTCCTGTTTCCTCACGAATTACTGCTTATGTAAAATAGCTTCACTTAATGTGAAGCAGACTGCTGGTGAACTCTGCGAAGCCCCTTGACTTGCTGACACTAATTGCAACTCCTTCTTCTAAAAAACAAATGATACGGGATTAAATTAAAAGAATAGTTTGACATTTTGGGATAGCATAAAATTAACACATTGTGGTTTTACGAGGACTATTTCTTGGCTGAGGGAAGTTGCTTCCTTGCACAGAAACTGTTTGGTAAGCCTTTCTGATGACTCTGAGTCTGCATATCTTTTGACAGAGCCATGCTAGCTTGTTACCTACTTGCAATTTCTGTGCTAAGCTAAGCTAAGCTAAGCGCTAACCTCCATCACTGGCTTAATTCATGCAACTGCACAGACATGAGAGAGTATTCATCTTCTCAGCTCTCAATGAAAGCTAATAAGTGTATTTCCCCAACTGTCAAAAAGCAAGCAGGTAAGCTAACATGCTAACAGTGACTTTCTCAACATGCTGATGATTAGCAAGCTATGTTCAACCACAGACTGTGTACAATGCATAATATACATCAAACAATGCATCACATACAGTATGTGTAAGACTTAGGACAGGTCGCCACTTCCTCCCACAGTTGTTGCTGATAGTGGTGTGATTCGGAGCCACAGTCCATATAGTGGAGATCAGAGCAAGGAGCTGCGGTATTGAAGTCCCACCCATACACCTGCCTGGCTCAAATATAAGCACTCATGAGCTGTTAATTATGATGTCATAACCCCCTTTTTCTAGGAGGAACTGCTGCATTAAAACCATTTTATTCAGAGAAATGAACATACATCGGCGTGATGAACGGGAAAGATTTACTTGACTTAAATTGGCCTAACGCTCAATAAGGAGAGGGCAGTGCTAATGACTTTTGCAGACCTGTCATGTCTCCCTCTCTCCACAGATTATCTGTCATCATCATGTTTATCTTTTTAGTTTTACTTGCTATAACGCTAACATTAGCAGTCAACAGTGAAAGAATGTCTTTAGATTTACAGATAGTTGGTCAGTTGGACAAATGAAAGCTTTGACCACGTCTAAACACTTCATGGTTGCCCATCCAATTGCTATTGAAATCATTCTATACTACACATCAAGCTCATGTTGGTGGTAGAGGAGATCTAAAGGGAACACCATTCGGTCACAAGACTTCATTGTCAGGGGTCCAAGAACGTCTGTACAGGATTTTTTGGCAGTTTATACAATTGTTATTGTATATTTAGTCTGGCACAAACTGAGGGACCAAACAGACTTACCGTCCATACAGCCAACAGGAAGTTTAAAAAGTACAATTTAAAATCATTTTCACCATATGACAGTAAGTTGGAGTGTAGGTAGGGAAGTGGCCTCTCATGTGTGGCCGGGAAAATGGGTAATTCCAGCTTTTTTTCCCCCTTAAATGATAAATGACAATAAACATGTGCAACTTTCTTTTGAACTATCTCCCAGCACACAGAGATGGAACAACAGGGAAAAAATGGAAACTTCTATTTCTTTTCTTCCATGGAACCCAAAGCATCTTTCATGTAGACCAGACCACCATACATATGGCGAGCAAATGGTGAGACGTAACCAAAACGAGTATTCCTGGCGCACAGTCATACCAGACATACAACTCAACTCAAACGCCGTTTTAATATGAGGATTAAATGAGTCAAGAACGGGGAACAGCCAAAACGTTTTTCTGACTCATCACTTCAGAACTGGTTCTGCATCACCACAGTAATGACCCGTGTAATACAGCAACATGGGTCTGCATCTTATACATATAAAACCAATAAAGTCATCCTGAGTTATAAAAAGTTAAAATGGGAGGGCGCTTCAGTGCCAAGGAATGTAATACATGCTGTTTAATAGCCTTTTCCACACATGAAAATAAAATGGGTGACCGAATGAATATGTTTTTTTTGCGATTGGATGGATGGATGGATGGATGGATGGACGGACGAAGGTTGGACTGAACATCCTCATTGTTCTCTTATTCCTATTTTATCTTACATAACACTTACATAGAAAACACATGGGTGCACAGTGCATTAAGAGTGCAAAGGGTTGGGCTGCACCAATAGTGTTGCTGCTCCCCAGCCGCCCTACTTTGCTGGACCTTTACACATTTTACACAGTGGAGGAGGTCCAGAGATATGGTGATACATTACAGATGGTGCTTTACAAGGTTACATTTCAATCACACGTCATATATTGTTTGATGTAGTTTATAGGGAGTCATTTCAGACAGAGCCTTAGAGCTTTCAGCAGCTCTGTGAGGCTGATTCAACAGGGACAAAGTAAAAAGGATCCAAATTAAAAAATGCTAATTAGCACTTGATTATTATAATTAGCAATTCATCTTGGGGGCGATATAATGATGTGTCCAGCAAGCATGGAAGAACAAAGTAGTTGGGATATTTCAGTCCAGACCAACATGGATGATTGACAGACTTGCACTGCCATTCATAGAGTCATGCTTGATCGTGGCTATCCATAGACATCAGCTGAACTCTGTACTGTGAGTTGTACCTCAAAGATCAAGTCAGTGGTGTGGTTTGAAGGCTAAACACGCAGGAATAAGAGAAACTGGATGCTGAAAGCCAGTCCATGTCAGACTCTGAGCCCACAGGAGTCTCAGGGTGGTCTCACCAGCTCTGAAACAGCACTTTTCTTCCACCATTATCCATCACACCATTATCCATGTTTGTCTTATCCATCACATTTGCCTGTCAACGAGCCCCTCGCAGCTTCAAATGTCATGTCAGACTGACAGATTTTCAACAAGCAGAACACACCTTGTTAAACAAGTACAAATTTATGTCTCTGTGCTTTGCAGAGAGAAGAAACCTCTGAGAGCCTGTAGGTGAAGTGTTTTCTTCATCTTATTTTGGATGTATTTTAAAGTCTTGTTCTGCTATTTAGCGTGTTTACTTAGAACTGTTTGGGGAAACTGTCCGAAATACTGATGTGTCCTGCCCTTTGCTCAGCTTTTTGTGTGTTCTGGATGGTTTGGGTTGTTTATGTGTAACTCTGTACGCTAACAGCAGGTCCAGTTGGGTTTCATGTGGCACCTCAGGGGGTCCAAGGATCTAATCTCCACAGAGAGATATGAACCTTTCCTGTTTTTGCCCTCGGTCCCCTGTGAATTGGCTTCTCTGAAGATTCAAAACAAATGTCAAGGAGATGTGGAAACATGGAAGTATCAAGATGAAGGAGGCCCAAAAGGGCCAGAGTGTATCCTGATAGAGATTAATTTATTAAAATATTTGGATCCATCAGTCCAGACACTTAATCCCCTCAACTTGGGCCATTGGTTGCGTGCGAACAGAAAACAGTCTAAAGGTGGGATTATCTCTCACTCTCGCACCAAAAATGGATGTGAAATGAGAAGCGAGCGTGGTTAATCACAGTAGATTGGGTTTCAAAGGACTTCTCACAACATTTTTTCCCAGCATTTGACATTTGATGCAGCTTTTATTGCCTACGACCATGTTTGACCTGGAGAAATATTCTGCACCCCCTTAAAAAACTGTATATTTATTATCATTGTTACATTGCATTTTAAAGACTTTTTAATACCTTCAGATAAAATACAGAGATTTGATTGAAAGATGTTTTCAGTCAGTTTGAGCCTTTGGCTGAACTACCTGGACCCTCAGGGCTGGTTACGTTTTGGAACAACAGAACTAGGATCCCTCCCCTCAAACATACTGCCTGCACTTTCACACACACTCACACACACACATCCTAGTTAATCAATTTATATGGGGACCTGTAAGTGTCATAATGCATTCCCTCACCCTATCCACGTCTTTAGTTTCTGCAAATCAAACAGCGTGAGTCAGCGTGAGTGATCGATACAAATTCAAGATGTGGGATTCGAGAAGGCAGATCACACAAGTGGGTTGGATTACAGGGACCAAAGACAAACACCTGGGCCGCACCGCCGCAACAACAGGTGGCAGAAAGAAAGAGAAGAAGCAGGTGGCAGAAGCAGAAAGAGCTGACCACTCGGCAGTTTACTCTCTCTCTCTCTCTCTATATATATATGTGTGTGTGTGTGTGTGTGTGTGTGAGCCATCCTCTTCAGGAGTAAGCAGCAATGCTTTTGCTTCATTTTTAGCCCTTTACCAATTAATTTAATATTGGCCTGGCAATATAAAGCAATGCTGCCTGCTGGGTGTGTGATAAGAGACTGAGGAATTTGAGGAAACAGCTGGAGCAAGTTATTCCGTCACACTTTGATTAACATCGTGATCGTCAGGAAGCTGCAGTTCATCAAAAGATGACCAGTTCGGTCCTGCCAGAAGAACATCTTTTGATAAAACTTCAAGCATCCTTTTCTTGGTTTATTCAATCCCTGCTTTCATCTGACCGCATGCCCTGGTTCTTATTCCTCAAAAGGCCGCAGCTGCGATCAGCTCACCACGCCGTGATTAAACTCTCCAAAAGACTTGCTGCATTGCTCAGGCTTTGAGCTGTTTACGCGCCGTGTTGTTGCTATTTCTGGACGTTTACAGTGTGTGTCAGATGTCGACAGATAAATGTTCCTTGAAAATGTGTCTTCACATTCCACTTTTGACAGCGCACATGATAATGAGCCCCCTTATTGGAATCTGAACGCAAGAAGTTATTTACAATACAGAGTAAATAACTCCTCTGGTAATTATTACCATCTGCACCTGGTTGGTTAAAGATGAGTTAATCTGGTGTTGTTCAACTCTCTTACACTGAAGCCTTGTTTCGTATTTCAAAGCACAGACTCTTTGTGTTTGTTTGCTCAAGGTGCTTGTGTATTGGCAGGCGGTGGAACATCTGCAGCTGCACCAGCATGACGCAATTTTTCTCTTTTTGTTTAAGTCCAAACTAAACCGCTAATTACAGCGGGAGTGACCCCTTCTCATTCGGATATGAAACATTTCAGCCCTCTTACACCCGCCACCCCTAAAGGCCTCCATCCTTTATTTGTCATCTATATCTGATAGAAATCGGTGTGGACAGTCACGGGAGAAGATGTCACTGTGTCAGTCCCTGAAGCTGGAGAGCAGAGAAAAAATCATAATAAATACGAGTTCTAATGAAAATGTTTGCAGAAAGGTTTTGACTTTTGAATGAATCAAGTCATTTAAAACTGATCAAAACCTTGAGTTTGAGGTTCTTCAGGACACAACAGCTGTTTATACTTGGATGCTGCAGCAATGAACCTACTGTATCTGTAGCTGTATCTTCGGTGGTGAGGTCTCTTCACACTTCCCCCATACTGTTGTCTTTATGAGTTTCCCACCACTGAAGGGAATAAAAACAATGTGATCCACACAGATGTTTTCAAGATCACAAGACAGCATTGTCCACTTGGATGAGTTCAGGCGCTGCATGTCCAAGTAAAACATGGATGATATCTCTGGACATTTTCAGCCACTTGGAATCATCTCCTCACAATGTAAAACCGATCTAAATGTATTTTGACAGAAAACATTGGCCACCATGTATTGATGAACTATACTGTTTGTCTACTGGCATCAATCAATAAATGACTGGGAGATACAAGGTCTTGGAATTAACTGCTAATGCATACAGGTCTTCAAACATAAAACGCTGTGGAGTCAAGTCATTAACCTCATCATTGATCAGGATTATTGCTTTTGCTTGAAGACATGAGTCAGGTTAATGAGAATTGATCTAGGGAGCGGCATCCTGGGTTTCGGGGGGCAAGAGAATTAGCGTCATAAAACATTAAGTAAAGTCACTGTCTTTCTGTCATGTGGGTTTATTTGTCTCCTCACAAAGACCTTCAAAGAGACTCCCCCTACCAAATCTATATCCAAAACAGCTATAATAACGTTTTATTAAAGAATGGATGACACCAGTATTGTCATTGCTTGCTGATTTGCTTTAAGGTTCCACGTCTTTTTCATATCAGGGCTGTTTTCAGTGAAAAAAACAGCCTAAGCAACGAGACTGGCTACGAGCTGGTGAATACACTAGAGTATTTAGCAGCTAAAGGGAGTAAATGTTGTAATTATATACATCAGATGGTCAGAAACACAACTTTACACAACTTTTAGCTCCAAATGCCTAAAAAGACAATGTTAAAGAACGATGCAACCCATCTCAAACCTCTGTACTATCATAAAATGCCTGCCTATAGGAAGAAAATGAGTTTTTGATGGCAGGAGAGACGTAATTGCTCTTCTGCTCCGACTAAATCATCAGCTTTCCTATCTGAGGTGGTGAAAAGCAGCTGCCAGTACTGCGCAGGCAGTGGCAAGGAGTGTACAAAGACGTGGTGATCAATGAACAGGAGCAGAGGAAGACTGATTTTTCTCATTACATGTACACATTGTAAAAAGTTACCTTTAATGGGCGCTCTCATTCTGTACAACAGACTTCCTGTCCAACACCACAGAGTGTTAGTAAAAGGTGGGTGGCAGAGATGATTACTCTAAACACAGGTGCACCACAAGGCACTGTTGTTAGCTATGGGTTAGGGCCAGGAAAAGCCTGCTAATGATATGCTGTTAGCATAGCGTATGAGGGGGACATTGCAACAGACTGAACACAGTGTAACCATACTGGGATAAACCTTGTACATTCCCTGCAGTAGTGTTGTTTTTCCTTAGTTGTGCATCCAGTACTTACAAGTCTACTGTGGTTGTTTTGTTTCGTTTTCTCTGAAAGTGAGTGGGAGTGGGAGTCAAAACAGTAAAATTACAGGCGGCAAAACCAAAACAATGAGTCAAAGGTGCTCTGTAGAACTGAGGGGTAATGCTGAGTTTAGTATCCCCTGGGTTCATCACAGTGGGCAACCCCCTTCACGTTAGTTATCGTCAATTGACATTTTGTTCAAGTAAAAAACATTGATTGTTGCAGCTTTAAGTCATTTGGCAGTGAATAGGCATACGTTAATGATTGTATACAAGAATCTGAAATCTTATTTTTGCACACGGTCACGTAGCATTGGAAACCTAAACCTTCAGAATGAAGGAAAAATGGAGAATAGTGTCTATAGATAGTAACAATATGAGGCTGGTGCAGTTCAACTAAATGAGAAATGTTAATTTTACAATTAACAGAAACGTTTCACACTGTCAGTGAAGGACTGTGTTTTCACTCATCACAATTTGTACTCAATTTTGTCTTATGTTTGTTTCTATTAAATCTTGACACAGTGTCCATTTAGCCGCTGTTCTGGAGCTTTCAGTCGTGTCCCATGATCTTCATGAGCAAGTTTAAACTGAGTTGTTATGGATCTGCAGGTGTTTTAATTCATTTTTCTTCTGAACATTTAAGAACCTCTCATGCACGTTGATCTGAAATGACCTAAAGCTCCAGGGCAACAAACTAAATGAGATCATCTAGTGTCGTTGGGGTTTTGCTATAGATGACTGTCAAGTAACTGCACCCTGCGGCGCTGGTTACGCCAATATTAACACTGTAATCCATTATGATTTTCAACTTTTCCAGTTGTAGTCCACTCAGACGTGCTTGAACATTAGTGATGCAATGCTAATGCTGCACCTCCCCCTAGTGGCCAAAACACTGCACCTGCACACAACACTGGACAACACTTCCAACAAATCAGACCGCGGTGCAGAGACGGGTGATGTGCTGTGATGTCACAATAAATAAATTAAAAAAAAATAAAATAAAATCATGTCTGAAATTGAAATCACATTTATTGTTTGTTCTGGAGTTGATTCACTTAAAACTTAACCCTTTGTGTACAGTACGGTTCTTTCCTCAACCGCGTCGTTTTCTTAACCGTCGTTGTCATCTCGCTGTCTTTTTACACACTCATACGCACACACACGCACACAAAATAGCCAGTTACACCAGCTGAGGCTTACTCAGGTGAACTTAAAAGGGAACTGTAATGCACCGGCCTCTGAGTCACATCTTTACGCAGTAATTTAGCCACAGCCCTGCGACGGGCCACAGCACCTATTACCCTGTGAATGCAGAGAGAGGATCATATCTCACCGTGCAAAGTGGTCCCCTTTTAAGGCCTGCTTATTAGAGTCCTTTGATACCAGGACGTGACAATCACACTAAAATGTTTTTCCTCGCGTTCAGTCACTCGCCGGCTCCCGACCTGCAACATTCTCGCCAGCACCAAAGTTTCAGCTTGGAGAGACTAACAAATAAAAATAAAAAATACTCTAACATTCACCTTGCAGGACTGCAAATACAGAAATGCACAGAGCAATAAAAAATACATAGCATCAAAGGTTTAAATCAAATCACGATAGAGGAATTAAGATCACTTCTTTTTTTCAACTACCTCGCTAATAGAACTGCTGATAGCTCTACTAGCATCAGCAGTTTCTTAAGTACATGTAGTTATATAGTATGTATCTATACTCCATAAAAGGGTTTGGGTATCGTTTGGATTGAACAGTCATGTTTTCAAACATGGGCGACACTGGAACAACCTTTGAAAGGGCGTCAGCCTACATGGACCCTTTAGATATTGCTTCAGCTGTGGTTTGATATGAACACACTCTGAAGCAACGTAGAAAGACACAGACTTCAGCCCCGGGAGCCCGAGGTCAGACGCGTTTCTGTGTTTGGACCGAGGGGCCGACAGTTCTCAGGAGCCCTGCGTGAAAATCGGGAGTTTGGCTTGCGTTCGCGTTTAATTGGAATAATCTAAACCTACAGTAACAACAAGTCCCGTGGAGCCGCTCCAGGAGCCCGAGTCGTTCACACTGGGAGAAACTCGGCGGTGAGCGTAGTGGATGCAGATCACCGCTGGTTCAGTCCCGCCATTCAGTGTGTGGAGCCCTGGGGAACTCGATAGCTGTGCAGAGGTTCCTCCACCATCAGGTCCAATGTAAACAGCTTTTACAGAGGCAAGACAAGGAAGTAAACAGACTTCTTTGGCACATCCTAACACAACGACGGATGCATATAAGTCGTGATCGGACTACGGACAGACAGGCTCCCACATTTAGTTCACTTTGAGCTAAGGAGGCGTCTTCCTGTCAAGCGGTTTTACTCCTGTCTGTCTCTTAAAATGGGAAACAAATGCACATTTGCTGTGTATGTACACAAACATACGAACGGACACACTCACCCACTCACACACACTCGCAGCGCACCAGTGTAAGAGTGCACCGCAGATCTACTTTCAAAACATTCTACTTTAGCTTTAAAATGACCTAGCTTACCACATTCAGATGCATAATAAATAAATAAGAATTTGGGTTGTAAAAGGCAGGAGGAAAATGGCAACACTGTGAATGGAACAACTCGAAATGTGTAACCTTGAAGGTTTTCTATGGCCCTGCTTCTCCGATCCAGAAAGGGAGATTAAAATAACGCGACTGTGCCGTTAACACAGCGGCAGCCCGATCTGCTGAACGCAGCAGACTGTGGAGTGGCAACATCGTGAAAAGTAAAACTATCACTGGGGCGTACGCTTGATTGTATATGAATGTGTGCATATATGGTTTTAATAGGTGCTTTAAGCTACATTCAAACAAAAAGTATATTTTTGGGGGGTCAGTATTACATCATAGCTAACTTAAAGGGGGAGGGGTCTTCCCTTTTTTTGGGTGTGCTTCCACTTCTTGCTCCTTTAACCAATCGGAATTAGTCTTTGTCAAATTGCGCCCATTTTAAACGGGCGGTTCAGTAAGTGCTCAGTGACATTGTCAACATTAAAAGTGCCTCTTCTAACACTAAGTGTTACCACATGTTCGAAGTCTCAGCCTTCGAGACTCGCATTGATTAGAAATGTCAGTTTAATCTCAGTCAGGACCTTCGGGCGAGAGGCTGAGGCCAGCGCTACCAGCGTGCTGATAGAGATGGCCAACGTCTCACAGGTCTAAGTAACGCA
Organism: Datnioides undecimradiatus; assembly: GCA_008933995.1. NCBI lineage: Eukaryota > Metazoa > Chordata > Actinopteri > Lobotiformes > Datnioididae > Datnioides > Datnioides undecimradiatus. The sequence goes on from WARS01000048.1 coordinate 4,086,051, forward strand.
CTGTTCAAGAGGGGGAAAAGGGGAGAATAGTAGTAGACAGGGAGGTTTGGGGGGGGTGAAGTTTACTAAAGGGCTACATTAACCCCTAAATCGCCCAGTGAATGGGAGGAGAGGTACAGCAACGGCCCACATCATCACCTGGACATTCAATATGAACAAGGCAAACACAAAACATTGGTTCGTCTCTCCTCATAACCTTGGACACTTCCCACAATCATCCATCCCCGGCGCACAGATAAGCCGGGGAGAGCTTCGTTCCCATGGTAACGGGACTTAGTAACAGTCTAGAAAGCTGCTTCAAAGGTGCTCAGAGGGCTCTTTGGAGGGGAAACACTCCTCCTCGACAACACTTTGTGAAGGCCAAAGGAAAGAAACAGATGGATGAAAAGAAATTATAAAAGGCGGGAGAAAAAAAACTAAAGGGGTCAAATGACAGCGATGAAGTTGAGCCTACACTGTCTGGGTGGGGAGGGCAACAGGAGCTGGAGATGGAGTGGGCTGCTCCTCTGAGACCTTTACTATCTCTGTGGCAGTGACAGGCGCAGCGCACTCGGTTGGAGGCGTAGGGGAGCGGCTGTTGGGAGCAGCGGCGCGGGTAGGGATGGAGGTGAGGGCAGGTGTGGTACAGGTGGTACTAGAGGTAGAGGTGGAGGCTGGGGCTGAGGCCTGGACCGGGGCAGGATCGTCAGCTGGGGCGAGGGGTCCAGCCGAGGCCGCTTTGGGTCCAGCAGACTTGTCGTAGTTCATCTTGAGGATGTGCTGCTGGAGGTGTCTGATCCAGTCCTCCTGCACCGACAGCGGGCCGTGAAACTCCACCTCACAGAACCTGAACAGAAAGACACACCGAAGCGTGGAGCTATGCAGAATAACACAACCAATAATCCACATCCGCAGTCGCCCCGGCAAAGGTTTTTCACTCAAAGCAATAAAATCCAAACTGACGGTGTTAAATTCAGGGACTCCCTCGGGTGGAAGCGGCCGATTCTGTTCAAACTTCTCTGCTGCAGTTATATGAGAACTTAAAGACTCATTCATGTTGCCTGAAAATCCCAAATGATTCACCATCCTCAATATAGCACATTAGCAACTTAAAGTGGAGTACTGCTCGGCAGGGGGTGGGGGTGGGGATTGCTGCTCGGGGATTATGGGACTATTTAAAATTTAGCCAGACAGTTCTATTAATGCTGCCGTCTGAAAATATCTAAATGTTAAAAGGCCCGGAACATGTTCTCTTGGGCGCTGGGAAGCCCTGCTCCTACACACACACACACACACACACACGGTGTTCACTCACCGGCACTTCAGGGTATAGAATTTGCCCACCAGTTTGACCAGCGGGTAGGAGGGTGGTTTGGGCACCAGGGCTGGGACGGTGCCTGTGCGGGGGGGTTTAGGTGGGCCGCTGTCCCTCTCTGCTCCCTCCGGACAGGACGGGTGCTTCAGGGGCCGACGCTCAAAGCCTTCCCAAGAGGAGGCGACAGACAGGGTAAGCGGAGAGCAGAGCTGCATTAAAATGCTCACGTGTGAGTGCAACAGTGTAGCGTTGCCATTAGTACGTTATCGCAGAGATTCTACTGAAAACCAATGAGGCTGAGCTTTCTTTTCAAAACCAGTAGATGTGTGAACCACAGCAATCCTCCCTTCTCATTTATTTGCAAGGTTACAATTTAAAACATCCTTCAACACATCTGATGTCAAAATGCCACCTTTCAAAGAGACAAAAGGAAAAAATAAATAATTCAAGTCACCGAAGCCACTGAAAAAAGGCAACCTTTCGTTTATTTCCCCTGCTGAAACCCCCTCGCTTTCACTGGTTGTGTTTTTCTTTTAGTCTAACACACTCGTCTTATTTGTCGCACACCTCAGGTATGGCACAGTTAACCCTGCCGTTGTGTAGCTGCAGTTTTCTTTTCACAGTCTACAGTGATGCTGGCAGCTCTATGAAGCTGCTCTTACCTTGAGCCGCATGCTTAAGCCAGTACGCTAACGTGCTGATACTCAGCAGGCAGAATGTTATTTCAGCACGCAATCATTTGCTAATAAGCACTGAACACAACGCAGGTGAGCTAAGGCTGATGGGAAATATCTTTATAGGTTTGCAGGTAGTGACATGATGATGGCACTACATGAAAATCAAAGTTATTACAAGTCATACTGTAGGGGGCATGAATGTGTGTGCACCTATTTCACAGATGTCACTTCACTGAAAACCATAATTATCACTCTGGGGTTGCAAACATCAGAAGGGGTTCAACCTCTGGGGAACATGAATGTTCAAAACTGAATGGTGATGAAACCAATAGGTGTTGAAATACACTACACTATCCTTAGAGCCACATTGTTAGCATTTTGCTAAAAGCAGCCAGCCTTGATCTGTTTCTGTTGCCACAGAAGCCTTGCACAACTTCAACAAAAATACATTTAAGCGACCACGTTCAAAACATTCAGCAGCGGGTATATGCAGATATGCATCTAACGGAGAGCATGAAAGCAAGAGCATATGCTGTACCCTGACGTACCTCTGGGCAGACGGACATTCAGCTCGCTGCGTGCCACCTGTGCTTGAAGCGGGAGGTCGGCGGCGAGCCGCGAGAGGCTGGGACTGCCGCGGCCGGGCCTGATGGGAGCGGCCAGCGGATTGGCACCGGCTTCGCCCTCGGAGGTCTTGGAAGAGCCCTGGCTGACCTCGCGGCTCAGCGGCCGCACCAGGCTCACGGCCAAAGACGAAGACCACTGGGAGGAGCAGGAGGAGGAGGAGGAGGAGGAAGAGGAGGCTTTCTGCGATGAGATGGGGAGGACATGATCAGAATCCGCTGACGCAGTGAGAGGTGAGCTGCTCTTCTGGAAGAGTGGAAGAGATGAGTTTTCTAAATCAGCATTATATCTACGTGAGCTGCCACGTCCTGGTTACATTAAATATAACTGCCTGTACTAACAAGGTCGGTATTAGGTCCAAAATACGCATATAAATACGTGTTGTCATTTCACAAGGGGGTTAAATGCCGGACTAATTCTTGGACTTACTTGTTAACCAACAAACATAACAGTCTGCTCAGGCCTCAAACAGTCCCAAATTATTCCTTTAGTTAGCTTTGAACATACATCTGACTAGAAACACTTCAAGTCCTGACACGTGACATTAGCCGCACAGTTAATTTCGCGCGGTCCGTGTTTTAAGGCGCCGCACACATTCAGACCTGTTAACCTTTCCATCGCACCTGCTGTTACTAAAGCACTAATTAGGAGCCAATTTAGGATCTGACAGCTTGGCAATTAAGAGATCCTTATGCGCCGCTTTTGTGCTTTTCAGTCGTTTGTATCAAAGAGCTGCTGCGGAGAGCGAATGGATCTTCCGTAAAGGCCACTTGCTACCTTTACTACCGACGAGTCATGACAATACTTCTACATAAAGTGAGAGGTAGCTTTCATCTGTTACCGAAGGCCGTGCAATGGTATCTGAAAGCTCCACAGAAGGCTAGCGGGGAATAAAAGATCTTCTTTTTGGACTTTGTACACCCAACTTCACCCTGGAGGTCTCAGCTGGGATGTGAGGGAGGTGGGCGTTGCTCAGGAATGTCTGTAAGGAATGTCTGAGCGCTGTGGCTTATCCAATCAGAACGCAGGCGGGTGAACGGACATTCATTATTCGCCTATTTATCATTTCTGATTCTAATTTTAACATTTTTGAGCTTTGATACACATGCACATTGGCTTCAATCAAATCAATTGTTTGGATCGATCAAACGAATACTTTAGTTTACAATCACACGAGACAAAGAAAAGTGACCCATCCTTTCAACAGAGCAGCTGCGACAGGGAAAGGTTTAGCATTAACAAATACTTGTTGAGTTATCAATTCTCAAAACAGTCGCCGATTAATTAGACGCCGCCGATTAATGCGATCGAGTCTGTGCCATCGGCCACTGCTTAGCTCCGACATACGGTCCGAAGAGTACGGCTCGTGCAGCTTTGTTGGGTTCACTTCTCCATTACGAATAAAAGCCCTTACAATATGATTACAAGGACGTTTAAAAAGGTGATCCGCTCTGTATGTGTGTCACATCACAGCTCGGGGAAAAGGTGTGACAGTGACGCAAATGCACCAGAAACTAATTCAGGAGGGAGAAGAAGAGAAGAGAAATAGAGAGAGAGAGAGAAATAGAGAGAGAGGGAAAAAAAAAAAAAGCGTACGTTTTCTTCTATCAACAGCATGCCATAATTTATCTGAGGATGAAACATAAGCTGCCAGGCACCCTGGTTGCTATGGCAACTATCAAGTCAATAGCTGAGTTGTTCTGGCATCTGTCCCCACAGTGATTTTTGCTGGGTGTAAAGACACAGGATCTACAGTAAGGCTCAAAGCTGTTAGACAACACGTCTGAAGCTTTCCAAGACACAAAATGTCTGTCGAGCCACCAGCTGAGGCGTGTTAGATCTCCGAGCATGACGCCTATTCAAAGACACTGGGAGGAAAGTGAGTGTGTCGGAGAAGTAGCGCAGTGGGTTATGATCTTGTATTGTCTGGCTGTTTAGCTTTGTGGGAGGCACAAGTTGTTCAAAAACATTCAGAGGTAGACTTTGCTGAAGCGAAACCCGAGGGCTTCCTCTCCGGCACCGTCCTCATCATCATCATCGCACGAAATGAGTTATCAGCTTTTGCGAGCCCCCGCCTCGCCTCGCCTCACCTTCTTGAGGGTGGAGCGGCTGCCCTGCATGTAGCTACGATGCATCTCCAGCACTTTCTGCGGCCTGCTGCGCATCCAGGCGCTGAGCGTCTCGATGGGGGATCCATTTACGCACCACTCAGTCACACCGAACTGCCTCAGGTGGGCCCGCGCGTGGCTGGCCAGAGCCTTGCGGTTCTCAAAGTAGAAGCCGCACAGCTCGCAACTGGGATCTTAATAAGAAAACAGGAAAGGGGTGTAAAAGTGAAGAGAAGTTTTTAATGTATATAATTTAAAAATTATGAGTATAACAGAAAAATCACTGGCTCACCCTGGTGTCCATGCTTGTCAGGGGAGGGTTTCCTTTTGAAGGAGAAATCCTGCGGCAGAGGTGAGAAAGTCTTAAGCTGATGTGGTGGTGAGTGGCCAGCCTCCAGCGACTGGGCCTCTTCAGTCATGGGCCTTTTACCCAGTGGGGAAATCCTGAAGAACTTCCCAGCAGGTGGAGCGCCAGGTGTGCCTACGGATCCCAGGCCCTGCTTTTGGAGCCTCGATCCCGACTGCAGCAGACTGAGAGGAGACTTGCGGAACTTGGAGGAGTGGTAGCCTGACACACCCAGACCCTCCGAGCTGCCGCTGCCGCCTGTGTTCTCCCAGGGGGGGCTGCTGGCAGCCTGGCTCGACTCCTTCTTAACCCCCTGGTCTGAGTGAGAGGAGGCGCTCACGCCTCTCTTGTGCATCACCTCCCTCAGGGTGTCGATGGGCGAGCCGTTGACAGACCACTCGGTGATGCCCATCTGGCGCAGGTGGGAGCGGGCGTGGCTGGAGAGGCCTTTACGGTTCTCGAAGTATTCCCCGCAGAACTCGCAGCGAATATCTCTTGTAGGCTCCACTTCATGAGCCATGGCTATGGAAGGACCAGAGAAAGTCGGACAGACAGAGTATGAGCGGACTAACAGGACACACATGGATGGTCTAACGCAAATATGCAGTGTATTACAGCATAACTACATAATAATCCACTAATCGGTTGGTTTTACAATGCAAAGGCCTAGACTGTATCCGCTATTTCATCTGCAAGTTGAGAGTCAGATGAGAAGATTGGTGCTTCTCTCATGTCTGTATTGCGGCCAACAGGCAGCTAAATTAGCTTAGCATACAGATTAGAAACAGTGGGGGAAAGCGGCGAGCCCCACTTCAAAAGCTCCCTAATTAACAAATTACACCTTATTATTTAATTAACCAAAGTGTAAGAATGACAGGCAGTTATGTATTTGACTGTAACTTCCTGTCACAGAGCGAATAACGCCTGTATAACAACAACCAAAATGTTGTTTAGCGAGCACAGGACATAGATTCTGTAACCATCAGACAAGGCCAGGCTAAGTGGTTAACGAGCTAAGTTAGTTGACGGCGGTTTGTAGCCCCGTATTTCCAACCTATCTCATCTCATCTCATCACAGTTGCCATGACAATATGTAAGTGCCATTTGTCTATTCTTTTGAACTGTTAAATAAGCTCTGGAGACAAAACGTCTGTTTCAAGTTACCCAAGTTGAGGGGGAACACACTGTCAGAGCCGCTCCAGTTTAGAGTTTCACCAGCGGCGGCGGCGGCAGACCTCCCCACAGCTCTGGGCGTGGTGACCTCCAGCTGCACCGGCTCCGGCTTCAGCTTCAGGATGAGCCCGCCGGATGACGTTGGTGGTGCCGAGCTAGATTTGGACACGGCCGGCTGAGGGGGGCTCGAGGGGCGGGCAAAGGCGAAGGGCAGCCGACTGAGCAGCGTAGCTGAGGGAGAGGAGGTTGACAGGGGAGATCGCGGGGGTCCCGGAGAGGACGGAGGTGGAGTTTTGTGAGGTTTTAGAGGAAGAGCACAAGGCAGGCCTCGTCTTGTGATGATCTCCCTCAGGGTGTCGATTGGCGAGCCGTTGACCGACCACTCAGTGATGCCCATCTGGCGCAGATGGGAGCGGGCGTGGCTGGAGAGGCCTTTACGGTTCTCAAAATATTCCCCGCAGAACTCGCAGCCTATTTCCTTTGGAGGTTCACCTGTTGGGTGAGAGAAGGCAACTGAAATACACAGAAAAACAGATCTAACTGTTCCAGATGCAGCTCACTTCGTGTGAAGCATTAATCAATCCTGTGGAACAAACACTCACTGTGTGGAAGGGCCATGAGCTCCCCACTACTCAGGCGGAAGACCCGCATGGAAGAAGACTTGAGACGCTTGGCAGGTGGGCCAAGTAAAGATGAGGCAGAGGAAGAGGTAGCTTTGGAAGTCGACCCACCCCCAGCAGTGGTCACCTTGTAGAGGAGGGATGAAGAGGAGGAGGAGGAGAGGCTCAGCAGGGAGGCCTGCTTTTGGGAGGAGAGCGTGGTCGCGAGGCCCCGCGGTTCGGTGGGGCTCTCGAGCTGCAGCGCACTGGCTTTGTGCTTGAAGTCGTCGGTATCGATGAGCTGGTTCAGGAGGTCGATGGGTGAGCCCTTGGATTCGGAGTACTCCACCCCAAAGTGCCGCAGGTGGGCTCGAGCGTGGCTGGACAGGCCTTTCCGAGTCTCAAACCAGGCGCCGCACAGCTGACACACGATGTCCTTGTTGGGGTCCACCTCCAGGGCTGCACATGAAGAAACAAATCATTAGAGTGGATTCAAAGAAAAAACACACAATATACTCTTTGACTTAGCAACCCGAGAGAGACTTGGGTGAGGGACACTTACTGAGGTTGAGAGGAGCGTCATTCTCCTGCGGTGCCCACAGGGGTTTGGCTGCTGTGATGTTCGCCGGGGCAGAGAGGGTAGAGGTCAAACTTTTCATTCCCCCAGCCTTGTGCTCCGGGGAACGCAAGGGGGAAGAGACAGGCAGCAGAGAGGAAATGGGGGCTTTCCTCACTACTGAGGAAGGGGAGCCAGAATGAGGGGGAGCTGGGGAGGCGCCAGGGGAAGGTGTCGGCGTGGAGGAGGAAGGGGGTGGCACTGCTTTCGCTGCTTTGGCCAGGATGGAGAGAGGGATGGGTTTCTCGTCTAAGTCCATGTCTTCTAAATCCTCATCTTTCTGAGGAGCAGTCGGGGTGGAGTTCTTGTCTGAAAGGGGCTCCAGGAGCGGGGAGCTCGTTTGGCCGTCTACGTTGCGTTCCTTGGCAATTTGGTAGAGGAGGTCGATCGGTGCCCCGCTGCTCTCTGAAACGCTGATGCCCAGCTGGCGCAAGTGAGAGCGGGCGTGGCTGGACAGTCCCCGCCGGGTCTCAAACTGAGCTCCGCACACCTCGCACTTCAAGTTGTGGCCTGCAAAGAGAGGCGAGGACAGCAGATGAGCCGTCACCAACATGACGCTCGGCTGAAGTCTTTTTGCAATATTCTAGCCGAGCGCAGGATTAACACAAAGTTTGCAAAGCAACAGCAGGTGGCCGCAGACGTCCCAGAGGACATGTCAGCTCACTTACCCTTCCTGTCTGCAGCAAGTGTTAGAGGTGCTCTCATTAGCCCCTAAATACATTTGTCTAGCTCTCAGGATCCCCCTAGGGACAACCCTCTCTGATGTAGTGTCACCACACTTCAACGCAGACCTAAGGTCAGTTGTACAATTTCCTCGCTGACAGCTATGATGAGGCTTTGCCATAACAAATCCAATCCCTTGTCAACACTCTGGGGTCAGCATTCCCATAATTCTCTCCCTCTCACCCTTGGAGTCTGCATCCTCCCCAGGAGAGAGGCTGTCCGTGTCCGCGCTGCACAGCCCGGTTTTCCCGGGACTCGAGCTCAGACCTTCCACCAGAGCTGGAAGCTGCAGCTCCTCCTCATCCTCAGCTGCTTCCTCCTCCTCACCTAAAAACATTGAACACAATAGTCATAAAAGGTGCAGAGATGCCATGTTAATTAGCCCAATTAAGTGTCTGTGACAAAGAATCGCCTTAAAATAAATGATGGTGGCGGACAAAATCGATTTCAAGACTTATTTGAATTTCTGCGGCTCAAAAAACAAAGTCAGCCTTTTAAAGGATGTGCATTTATTTTTAAAATACCTTGAGAATTATTACAAGGCGCAGGCTGACAGTGGAAAAAATCTCAGTCTTGTGAGCTCATTGCCAAGAATTTATCAGCCCTGCTGATAACAGCGCGTTAAATCCTGTCTCCTGTAAGGAAACATGCATGAAAATGGTTCATGCAATGATCCCCTATCAAAAAAGTAATAATTGCACTACTGTGGGAAACAAACATGGCAGGCTTGGTTCCCCGCAGTCAGGCATTCCTGGGACAAAAGTGCCATTTTCTGCGACAAATCGGTAAATCAAAAGAGACGTGGAGACAGACAATGCTTTTTGTCTGGTGGGCGGCTCTGCGCTTGTCAGTTCATCTCTTGACTGTAAAAGAGCGGCGATGTGACACCTCGGAGCGCAGCGTTATAACACCAGCTATTATAATGAACACAATACTACATAATCAGCCGAGTATTTAGAAAACGGCGGAAAGTAGCAACCCGCTCACTTGACTTTGTATCCATTCAGGCAGAGTAACGCTGAGCAACCCGACACTTCCAAGTAAAAGTGATACTTCGATTATACTTCGTTGATCCGGATAAGTTGGAATAAGATTACTCACTATGACCGCTTTCAGTCCACAAAGTTACCACGTTCCCTGAGCAATCTCACTGTTAGTTTGTTGGAAAAACATGCACAAATGCATGCACTTGAAAGCACAGCGTGTCCTCTATCAAAAATCAAAGCAAAGTAAAATGGCGAGGATTGGGCAACTGTAGGTAATTTTAGAGATCCTGCAGCATTGAAAATACTGGACGTCATCCCAGACGTGCTCAATAAAAGCCTCACAGACATTAAGAAATGCCAAACTGTAACAGCAGATATCATAACAGCGGAAAAATCATCACTATTAATCCGCGCGTGCAAAACGGAAACACCCCGAAACAATACCAAGACCCGCTTTATGAGCTTTTGACATGCATGTCATGGGCTACCTGCATGGCTGTGCGCGACATTGATTTTCTTTACGTGGTCTCACATGATAAAGAGTTTTTAATGGTTGTAGTCTGGCTACGATGTGACAGAAGATGCGGCGCGAGACGCGCAGTGCAACGCCGCCGTGTGATCCGAGGGCACGCGGTGCACTGGAATTACAGCGCGCGATACTCACCGGTCCGCAACCGCAGTGCATCGGACTCCCGGCAGCTGAGGCCAGACAGTTTTTCCGCTATTGTTTGGGTCTACGGGGAGGTGGAAGCAGCCATTTTGCCCCCATATGCACCGCTAAGCTAAGGCGTGACCAATCGAGTGGAGGCGGAGGTTTGGATAAATGCACTGAGTGCCACATACCGCGGTGAAGTTAGTTTTAGGATGGTTATTCCACTGACATTCACTCCGGATCCCGCGGCGTCTTCTTACTCACTTTCACCCAGTGTGGGCAGGGGGTGGACGGTTAGTTCACTCCAGAGCCCTCGCTCCCAAACACAGGGGTTTCACTTAGGGACCATCATTGAATTACTGTTTGACTGACATAAAAGCAATTACATTTTCAATGTTTTAGTGCCCATATTAGGGAAAAATATACTTATTGTACAATTCCACTATGTAGCACACCGATGTTGACAGTTAATGTGTACTTTATTTATTCTATGTACAAATTTGAAAAGAATATAACTGCTGTTGTTTTTTCAGTGGCTCTGTGTAATTACCAGACACCAGACATTCTAGTGCTCAACACCTGACTACCCCAGATGTGTGATCCCTCCTATTTACGCTACACACCCATGACATAAGATCCCAGATGTTGATTTTTTTTTTTTTTAATAATGAAAAGACTCACACCCCTGCTTATGTCAGGGCACAAAGAACCTCTCATATACATTACACATCTTCACACTGGTAAGGAAATCTCAGGGACAACCGTGCATCTTGAAGGCACTACAGAGAACATAATTACCCTGCTGAGTTTGTGTTTACTTTTAGAGAAACTGGAAACATTACAAATTGGGATGACAGATGCATGAACCAGGTCAGGAGGACCCTGTAACAGGTGATCAAAGTTGCCCAGAACATCAGTGGTACCATTTACTGAGCATCAGTAATATTGATGAGGTGAGGTGCCTGCGCAGAGCCCAAAGACAAAACCAATCCAGCCGCAACCTGTTGATACCTTGCTGACATCTGGCAAGCCATACAGCAGTATCTGGTGCTTACAACCAACTAGCTTCCTGTGAGACTGTGAGGCTCCTCAATTCATTCTCTGCAGTCAACCATAAAAAAATATAGGCCTACTACTCCAAAAATGAAAGGATCATATTTTCAGAGGGGCACACCCATACCACCATAAAATTAGATTTTGTGCACTGTTTTTGTGATTAAGGGAGGGCCAGAGACCAGTCTGAGGTTGCTAGAGCAGTTAAACTGCTGTATGATGGAGAACGTATTTGGGTGGTAGTTCCTTGGTTTGATATGTGTCCATGTTTAATTAGCCAACTATGGAGACATTACCAGAAGACCTGGTAGACCTGGAGACAATGTCACAGTCATTTGCATATCATAACACTTTCCACAAGGGCATAAATGTGTTACCTTGTCTCATCGAAATAGCAGAAACACAGCTTCATCCTCTGAAACTGACATCCATCTTACTGCTGGTGTTCATTTCTCTAACCAGTATAGAAGGAATCAACTCTGTGACGATGAGAGCCCATCCAGTCACAGGCTTTACTGTGCAGAACACTGTACAGCTCAGAACTTGGCCAGTGAACATCAGAACTGGCAATTTTGCCAGGGAAGGTCAGTGCTCTTCACAGACAAGACCGGGTTTACTGTTTCAACTAATGATATGCGTGCTAAGCTTAGGAGATGCCATTGGAAACAGGAAGCAGTAGAGGTTCCTCCTTTAATATTTGGAGTGATACATAAGAACTTTGTAGCTTGAGTGAAGTGTTGAACAGGCTGAACAGTTTGTGGCTGTGGTGGTCAGGGTCTTTAATTGCCCTGTTGGCCTTCTTCCTGCATCTCTGGGTGTAGAGGTCCTCCACGTCTGGCAGGTCCATCCTTGTAATGTGCTGGGCAGTTTTTAACTGATACAGCAAGCAGTCAGGTTACACTTATCAGTGCACTTGTAGAAGTTGCAGAGCAGTCTGGTAGGAAGTATTGCGTATCTATAGAAATGTACAACCTCTTCTCTAGGTGTATTTTTCACTTACAAAGACATGTCAGCACAAATATTGAAAATAACATTGGTTTTTGTGGTTTTGTCAAACAGTGATTTATTGATGTCCCTAAGGTCCCAAAGCAAAACCCTTGAGTGAAACCCTAAGAGCAGAGGCTAGGTGGTGATAAAGCCATCCTTTTATTGTCAACACTGGTTGAAACTGAGAAAGAAGACGCAGCTGGATCCAGAGTGAAAAGCTGTCCAATATCCAACCTAAAACTAACTTCACCAGTGTGTGGCGGTGTGCCACATCAACCACAGGCATCAGGGACTCTCTCTCCCTTTCTCTTTCACTCTCTCTCTCACACAAACACTCTGATTTTCTTGAGAGCCACCATCCTGATTGAAACAATGCACATAGTGCGCAAAAAAAGCAGACAGACAGATGCAGTTAAAACAACAGTTACAGCATCTGAGCTCACATTTCAAACTGCTTTATGCATTCTTAATAGTCTTCTTCATCCCTCCAGGTATCATGACTGAGGTCTATGCACCCTTAGCTAAGTTCAAAGTGCAAACAATGCCAGGTTTACCCCGTAATAACAACTACACAACCAATAAAATGGTTGCATACAGCACACTGCTTCTTTTAAGAGCTGATAAATAATGAAAACTTACCTTCACACTCTTCTACATCGTCCTCCTTCTTGTAGTTGTGAGGAGATGCTGAAGGTTGTGTATCAGAAGCGGCAGCGCTCAGCGTCCTTTCACTTGTCTCGCCCTCTAGCTTTACCTCAATGATTCCCTCTCCTTCCTCCTCTATTTCCTTCTCCTCTTCTTCGTCACCCTCCTCCTGTGAAGAGCCGGGGCTTCGAGGGGGAGCTGTGGGGATTACAAGGTCGGGCCTGCTGGAGAACAACTCCCTCAGGATGTGGATAGGTGAGATGGTAACATCCCAGTTAGTGATGCCGAAGTCGCGGAGATGGGCTCGGGCATGGCTCGACAAGCCGGCCCGGGTGTCGAAGCCAGCGCTGCAGAACTCACAGTGCATCACACTGAATGTGTCTGGGTCAAAGTTGGCAACTGTGGAAGGAACAGGCAATACAAGTTGAGTTTAGACACATGACTGAATGCGCTGTATGATACTTGATGGCTGTAAACTGACAGACAGATGTGCTGCGATCAAAAGCTTATGGCTGACAACTCCTTGAATTGAAGCAACGTGTTGATTGCTTCGAGCTCAACTTGTGACAAGTTCATCTAAAGAGTGATTTTTAGCTACTCTAGCAGTGTGACCTGGGAATGGTATATCGGTCTGTCAGTCGGTCCAACGCTTGTGCAAACTTGCCGTGCAACTTGATTCAGATATTCCTGGTCTCCACAGGAGGAATCCTAGTAACTTTGGTGGCAACAGCTGGTTAAGCTTTGTTATTTTTCAGTTAATCTCTTAACTAATATTGGATGGATCCCCAATTTTCCCTACAAAACTAATCACATCTACATCACCCTCGATAGTACTTTAAGTTTAGTGCTTATAAGCATAAGCTTGACAGAGCTGAAAACCATTGCTTTATGTTATAGTAACCACTTGTAAAGGCACTTTACATAAGTCTTCACAGATGGTCATCAAAAGTCAAATTTGGAGAAGGGCCTCACCAAGCAAAGGAGTTCTACATTTTACAGCATGTTTTCTTCTGTGGCTGAAATAAGGCATTAAAGAGTGTTTAGGATTAGCTAATATACATTGTGGCTCATCATGCCAACTATTGAAAACAAAGACAACAAAAAAACCCCCAGAAGAAATACATGGCAGAAGCTGCTAACCTTTCTTTTTCTTCTTCTGATAGGAGAACTTCTTCTCAATTGCATTGACTTCCTCAGGGGATATAAAATGACGCACATTGTAGCTGACGCCCACTCGATTCAGGTGGCCTCTCACGTGATTGGCAAGCCCAATGCCATTATGAAATCGATCAGGGCAGTAGGGGCATTTCCTCTCCACACTCTTGAGCGCCTCTGCGTCCTCATCAATCTCATCGTTGTCTTCATCCAGGATGCCCTCTGACAGGAAACGTCGCACGCGTTCCTCATCAATGTCGTCGTCATCATCATCACTGTCAATTTCTGCAGGAGCAGCAGTAACCCTGTTGCTCCTCCTCAAAAAGAAAACCTTTCCATCCTTCTCCACTTCCAGCTTGTCTTCGTCCTTCACACTCTTCTTAGGGGAGAGTGATAATGTAGCGCTCTGCTGTGCTGAACAGTCATCTATAAAGAAAACAAAATCAATGTTGAACTAGAAGGCCACTGTGAGAGCTCAGACCTACACCAAGGCCAATAGTTCGCTCTTCTATGCTATGCAAATCTGCAAACACAACCACTTTATCTGTCTAGTGTGTGTGTGTGTGTGTGTGTGTGTGTGTGTGTGTAGACAAAACTACTTTATGTCAATATATGGTTGTGGTTAGCTGAGACTTCATTATCTCTACTGTACAATCACACTGTGCTGCACATATTTTATTTCCAAACGAGAAACATTTCACTTACTTAACATACATGTCAATGCCAGAAAAGGTTTTATATAGTTATATATGCTTCAATAACATCAGGAACATGGCATATCATTTTCTAAAATGGTAAATGGTAATATATTATTGCTGGTTCTCATGAAGCAGTTAAACCTTTTTCTTGTCTTTCCATATCTGTGATGGAGTTCACTGCTGGCAGTTCACATTTGGATGTGGTTAAGAGTAGGGCTGGGGCATAAAGACAAATGCAATATTAATTTTTTTGACTCAATATTGCAAAGACATTGCAGTAACTATTGATGTTTTCACACAATATTTACACATTGAAAGTTTTAATAAACAATCATCACTAATGTAATGACTAAGTGGGTGAAGCCTAGAACAGTATGTTTCACAAAATCACATCACTTTACTGTGATGCGGAGTTCAAACTGAGAAAAAGAGAAAACACGTGTGCCATATCAGAGTGTTATTATACCCAAAATATAATCTATTATCAAGACCCATATCATGATATTGATATCGTAAGAATAGGTAAAAGAAGTAATTAGCTGCTTCATGATTGTATAATTAAGCAACATGTACAAAGAAATTATAACAGTCATACAGAATCATTACATTTCAATAACTGGCTAGTTTTCGTCAATATTTTGACAAAAATATGATGTATAGCATTTACATATATAGTGCCACTGTCTGACACCCTTTCCTGCAATGTTACTTAATCTGAAATAATATATAAAACAATCTACACTACACTACAAGTGACACCTTTCACATTACACACAGTCATTTGATCCATAGCGTATAGTGAAATATTCCATAAATATGCCATAATTGTATGATCAGGTTTTCTGTACAATTACAGCACTAAGCTATAAGGAGGTCACATTAATCTGGTTTGCGTGACTTGCTGTGACCTCTTGCATAGAAATCAAGTACAGATGTTTTAGTGCAGAGGTGTGACACTGTGTCTCACCTGTGTTTGAACGTGCTCTGGTGTGCCGTTTCACTCCAACAGGTGAGTTGGCCTCTTGTTCCGAGCACTCGGTGTCAATCTCTGTGCTCTGATCTTCGTCCTGCTCTTCGTCTTCACTCCCAGGCAGATTGTGATCCAGTCTGGTATGAAACTTGGCGAGATCAGTCCAAGTCTTTCCTCTTCTGCTGAATCTCCGGTTCCCAACACACTTGAAGACCAACTGGCCTGTGGGCCGAGCCACAGCACCATCTGGTATTGCGCTGTCCTCTGAGGCAGTGACTCCTT
Organism: Datnioides undecimradiatus; assembly: GCA_008933995.1. NCBI lineage: Eukaryota > Metazoa > Chordata > Actinopteri > Lobotiformes > Datnioididae > Datnioides > Datnioides undecimradiatus. The sequence goes on from WARS01000048.1 coordinate 4,101,639, forward strand.
GCTGGCTTTTGCCTTGGGTTGCATGGGGCAGGGGTCCACAGAGATGGTCAGAATCTAGGGTGGGTTTCGAAATTCGAGTACTAACTTTAGACCTTGAATGCTCTCCTGTCTTGTCAACTTGTGCCACACTGACGTAGACCTGTTCTGGATGCACAAGTTTCTGGTGTTCCCTCATTACATTCTGACTTGAGGTCAGGAAGGCACAATGACCACAGGCCAGGGAAGTGGATGCCAAACATGATGGTGAACCAGATGATGGGGACTCAGCCCGGATAGAAGGCTTTTTTCTGTTGTGGGTCTTGGTGTGATTAGCCAGTGCCTGGGAGGTTCTTGTGCTGAAGTTACACTTGGTGCAGACAAAGCGGCGGCGGTAAGCAGAAACAGCTCGGGACGGAGCTGGAGTCCGAACTGAATTCGGAGGAGTTGCATCTGAGTCGAGAACTACTGGGTCTGCGTCTGGTGTTGAAACTGTGACTGGGGAAAGAGGTGGAGATGTAACTATTTCTGGGTCTGACTCTTTGCCTGAAATCGAGACCACACTCGCATCTTGCATAATAGCTGGGTCTGAACATACGTGCTCCACCGTCTTACTGTCGAGTTTCTGAATTTCTCTTGCGTTCCCATTTTCATTCAATTTCTCAATCTCCTCTAAGATCTTTAGACGGGACTCTTGGTGCTGTCTATGGTGGTCTGCCAATGCAAGCCGATTTGGCAGGTTCCATCCACACTCAACGCATCGAAAACGGCCGCCCTTTCCTAAACGTCTGCTGCCCCCTGCACCACTGTGACAGTGCTCAGCTATGTGCTCCTGCAGGTGGACCTGCTTTTTGAAGTAAATGCTACATTCCACACAGGTGAAAATTTCTTTGCCCGGCTCTAACCCACCGTCTTCTTTGTCTCTTTTGTCTCCACTGTTTTCGAATTTGATAAGTTCTTCCACTGCGCCCTCTCCAATGTTGACTTCTTCAAAATCGTAAACCTCTCCACCCCGATTCAGCTGTGGCAGCTCAACATGTTTTGATTTTTGAGGATTCAGTCTTGCCCGCTTGCCAGTCTCGGGCACTGTGCGCTTCAAACTGCCAAGTCCAGAGAAGGGCCTGAGCAGCACCCTCTTCTTTCTGCACCGCTGAATGAATGTGCAATGAGCCCAGGGGGCAGGAGGGGGGCTCTCCGGGTCCGAGTCTCCAGGGAAGCTGTACACATCTCTCTCAGGCTCCTTCGTTTCTTTTCCCTTGGGCCTTTTCTCTCCTCCACTATTGTCCGCCTCCTCCTCCATTTGGCAACCTTCCTTTGGTTTTACTTTGGCCAGAAACAGCTCAGCTCCCTCAGATACATTCCAGACTTTGCTGTCTGCCACTGTGAAAAGAAAACAGAGGAATTATGAATGGAAGGACTCTTAAGATAACAAGAAAGATATCAAGGGTGCAGGCAGATTTTGGTTCTTCCTTATGGTACTTACATTCTGTTGGGCCAAGCTGAGATGTATTTGGCTCTTCTGTGTTTGTGCTCTCATTGTTGTCGTGCCCCTCCACAGGAGTAGGCGAGTTAGTCTTACTATGCAAGTGCTGCAGTTTATCAGATTCTTGGTCATCTTCACTGTCAAGTCTGGGCCACATCAGAAAAGGAAAAACGTTAATTACATTTCTAACAAATGAAAGCAGCATCACTGTCTGAAACCAGTCAGAATGCTAGATCAACTGCCACTAAAGAGGCTTATTCCCACTGTTTTGTTTTTAATTTTGTGGCTTTTATAGGAGGTTGATGGATTGATGTTTCAACTAAATGCATATACATAGAGCATACTCCCATCCTGTTTTCCTTTCAGACATAAGAGCGGTACCAATCTGGTCATGTAAGCAATTACAAACATGTCAGTCTGGGGGTTAGGAAATTCTAAAAGGATCCTGGCCACGGCCCTGATTATATTGTGAAAGATGACTGGCCTTTGTGGTGTCTGTCTGCATTTGAATTTCCCAGCTGCTTTCGCCACCAAACAAGTCGCTACTCTTCCTCCTGTACCTCCTCCTCACCTGAGTCCAGAAGAAGGAGATCCTGGGCTGTGAGCAGCCAGACCATGAGGGTTAGAAAAGTGCTGTAGCTCCTCCTCTGACACATAACAGCAACCAAAACACACAACCACAGCAACATCACTTCACAGCTTAACAGTTACAATCCACAGTGCATACTCAGGTTACATAGAGAGAGAAAGATGAGAGACTTCTGACTACATGCAGACATTCAAAACAATAAGGGGACAACAATTATATATATATATATATAAAACATATATTAGCTAAATACAGCACTACTTGTAGCTTTGCTGTGTAATCACTGCTGTGCAACTCCTGAGAGGTGTGCAACAGGTTTCCAGTAAATATCAAGCTGTGTGTTACCATCTAGTGTTTCTTTCTCAGAGTCAGAGTCCCAGCTTAGGGAGGAAGGAAAGGCTGAGGACCTGAATCTCCTCTGTGCACTCCTCCCTGGGTCTCCACTGGGCTCTGTGCCCCCAGACTTCTTGGTGCCCTCATCTCCAGAGTGGCCCCATGAGCCTTTGGCAGACATCAAGCCGTCTCTCATATTTGGAGAACATGAGGACTGGATTGATTAAAAAAATATATATATATTTACAAGTCTTATGGTGAGACGTGACAGCACTTTTGATGTATCTGAAGATGGCTTACCTGTAAGGTGCAGCTGAGGAAGGTGGGGGTGACAGGGTTTTGTGCTGAGTTAAAAGGTGGGGGCCCATAGCTGGTCCCTGGGGTGTGGGGTCGCCCTTCTGACTCCATGGTCCCCCAGAGAACAGTATGGAGTCCCACTGGTGACCAGCCTGCCTACATGGTGCAGTCTCCTCTTCTTCTGGAAACACAAACACACGCATATTAAAAGTTTCTCATGGCTTACAAGTTTCCCCCCCCTCCAGCAGACCCACAGCCTCAGCCTTGACTTCCTGCAGCACAAACTGTTTTTAGAATAACCACCAGATTGTAAGGAAGAGTCAGAAAGCAGAATACATCATATAAAAGTGTCAAATGTGCAGAATCTGTCGTGTTTTAGCTGCCCTCTGTATTTTTGTGTTTTGCCAGCTGCAGTTTTCAGAGTGTCTGACCTATTTTCGCAAAATGTCTGGTCTTAAAGAATGAAATAGGGCGCCCAAATGGTTACATAAATAAGTGGCCTTTATATTCAGGCCCATGTCCTCTCCTGCTGCCCCCTCTGAAAAGCAGCGAAATGCCCGTGTACATCAAGGTGTCCCACGGGTTTGGCCTCTGTTGCTTCAGAGGACGTGGCTCCTATCGATCCAGCCGCTGTCAGGTGACAATAACAACAATACATCCACGCGCAACGCCTTTAAAACCCCAAACGCCCGTGAGCTGCTGTTTTTTCTGTGTGTGTGGTTTTTTTTAGTGCAAATACTCACTGAAATCGGCCTGGTTTGCGGATCGCAGTGAAAGGCTGGCTGTTTTAAGCAGCCTTCGTCATACTTTGAGGACGCAGCTGAAGCTTTTACGCCCCGACACGATGCTCGCCAGAGGCTCTGACTGCTCCCACGGACTAAGTTGCTCCTTCAATCGCTGCTCGGGCTTTTTGCATGGATCCCTGGAAGATGCCAGACAGAGGACTCCATGTTATTTGGCTTGCAGGCACGCCACGGCTTGCGTACGTAACGTCGACGGGGAGGGTGACGAGAAGAGTTTCGAGTAAAAAAAAAAAAAAAAGAAAAGAAAAAGAAAGAAAGAAACCTCGGGTCAAGTTGAATAAGTTCAACTTTTCAGCATTTACGACCGAGCCGCTTTTATGCGCATTCCGATTGCGCTGACGCTGAATGTGCGGGTGTCGCGGAGCGTTTGAATCACACTTTCCGTGCGTAAAATGCAAGACTGGACTGTGTCAGCATGTCGCACTCGGTGTTTCTATATGTCAGACACATTCTCATACAAACAGATAAACTGCTAATTAATATCGGTGCCGGCGTTAGTGTCACCTGCGCCATCTGTTTGGCCCACACAAGCCCCCGCTGTAGTTGCTGACACGTTTATAAAGCATGTCACGGCCGTGTCCCGCGCTGTGCGGACAGGGCTGCAGCACTGACTCTTTCAAACAGTTTGTGTGACACAATTTCCTAAACGTTGGAAATCAATAATCGCCACAGTGCTGGTCATCACCTGGTCCTCTGGCGCGCCCTGCTGGCGGGAGATCGACGTGTGCGTTCACAAAGTGGTGGAAAAAGGACTCCGATCCCTTACTGGAGTAAAAGTAATGGGATTTTGAAATACTCAGTTACAAGTGCAAGCCCTGCGAAATATTGTTGTACCATATCTTACTGGATTGTAAATATAGAAACATGAATAAATGTGTACATATAACCTGCTGGGTAGTTAGGGGATCAGTAATACCCTAAGCCTATATTGTATGGACACACACATATATGTAAATGCATCTTAATTTATTTGTTGATCATATTTTTTAAGCTAGAATCTGAATCTGCAAAGTAACTAGTAACTTAGTTATCAGATGAATGCGGTGGAATAAAACAAACAATACTTGCCTCTGAAGTGTATTGTAAGGAAAGGATTAAAGTGAATAACCTGAATATCATTTCATTTCCTATTGGCTGTTACTTGTTATTATTATATATATATTACACTACTCACAATAAGTTAGGGATATTGTGAGAGACTCAGTGGACGTCATACATACGGCGTTTGTTTCACTTCAGAGATTTTTGGGATAGGGAGGCAATTGTATTGGGGTGATAGACACAGAACTACTGGCAGAGTTCGTGACAGACCCAGGAGTGGAGCCCCACGAGTGACAGACCGCAACGATGACCAGTACCTAAGGACCTATGCACTTAGACATCGTTATGCAACTGCCACACAGCTGCAGGCCTGTTTACGAGATGTGGGGGGTACTAGGGTTTCCAGACAAACCATTCGCAACCGACTCCACCGCTTTGGCTTGAATGCCAGACGACCGTTGCAGGTGACTCCACTGAAACCAAGACACCGCTGTGAACGTTTGCAGTGGGCACAAGACCATGTGACCTGGACAATGCAGCAGTGGTCTACCGTCCTGTTCACTGATGAGTGTCGGGTCACCTTGCACAGAAATGATGGTCGTCAGCGTTGCTGGAGAAGGCGAGGTGAGCGATACGCCGAGGTCAACATGGTCCCCAGGGTTCGCTTTGGTGGAGGAGGTGCAGCAGTCTGGGCAGGCATCACCAGTCAGCGCAAAACAGATTTGGTTATTGTAGATGGCTCAGTCACTGCACGTTCTTACCTCAGAGACATCATAGAACCCATCATCATCCCCCAATTCCACCAGCACACCCCCAACTTTCTGTTCATGGATGATAATGCTCCACCACATCGTGCCAGAATTGTCACAGCTCGACTTCAGGAAGTCAGAGTGCCTCATATGGTATGGCCGGCAATGTCCCCTGACCTGAACCCCATAGAGCACGTCTGGGACCAGCTGAAGCAGAGACTGGATGATCGTACCCCACCCCCACGTGACCTGGCAGAACTGCGTGTAGCACTTGTGGAAGAGTGGAACACATTGCCTCAGAACAACATCATGAGGCTAGTGAGGAGCATGAGACGTCGCTGTCAAGCTGTCATTGCGGCAAATGGTGGAAACACCCGCTACTGACATTTTTGTTGTTTTTGTAGTGTATCTATGGGTTATGACTGTGACTTTACAGGTTTTGCATTGGCCTTTATGCCACAAGACTGAGCATCAAAATGAGCTTGTGAAGTGCAAACTGTGTGTGAGATCAGAACACTGATCACCATATGAATTATTTCATATGTGCATTTATAGTTGCCCTGTAGCGACATATATTACTGATACATATGCATGCCATGAGTTTCAGTTCACCAATGTCAGCCAGTCCTCACGTTGAAATATTAAGGAAACTTAAAGTGAAGCTTTGTATGTGTACTCTTAATCTGCAATGCAACTAAAGGTGTCAGATAAATACAGTGGAGTATAATGTACAATAACTGCATCTACAAATATAAAGTTGGTTAAGATGTGAATAGTTAAAGTACAAATGCCTCAGAATTGCAATACTTGAATTAATAGACTAAGTTACTTTCCACACTTGCACAATATTTCATGCAGCAGAGAGCATAGTGTTTAAAAGAATATGGCACAAAATCAGATATCAAATATTTATTGGCTCATGATTGGGTTTGTGAGTGATACTTCGTCTGGTCAAGCAGATCCTTTTCCTTTCTTGACCTCCTGAAAGAAAAGAAATGAAATATAGAATATGTGAAATAGGTATGCATGGAACGTACTTAAATATCAGAGTGAACTTAGTCGTGCTGTGCTACAGTAAACACTCATGCATCAATGCATGAGCAGCATTTGACTGTTGGAGCAGCTTGAGGTGGAGCAAACTGCAACTACTTTATTGGTTGGTGAGCTCAGTGGTTCTCAGCCAAGGGGCCGGCCCCTCTCTGAAAGGTTACAGAATACATGTGAAGGGTCAAGATGTTATTCATTATAAAATAAATGTCTGAAACACACATTTAAACTTATTTATAAGTAGCCACAGCTTTCCTATAAGAGGTTACGAGGCAAAGCTGTTCGGAGAGTCACTGAACTAACCACAGCTGTCAGACAAATACAGGGAAGTTAAATGTACAGTACTTCCCTCTGAGCTGTGGTGAGGTAGGAGTATATTATAACTCAGATACTCAGGATTAGTACAGTAGTACAGTACAGTACAGTACTTGAGCAACAGTATTTTATTTAGGAAATATAAAATACTGTGAGATTGACTGATGTAACATTCTAATAGATCAAAATTTGAAAATCTTGACTGTTATGGGATATTACTAAGGTTTCCTGACTGTTTTTGAAATGGTGAGTCAATGATGGTATTATTAAACTTTAATTTTTCACTTTTTCTCAGTAAATCTGCTTCTGGATATTTTTTATTTATTATATTCGCAGTCATTTTACAGCGATGTGAACTCAGGTGTGGTCATTTGGAAAACAGTGAAGCTATGAATAACAAAGTCTTGTTGCAATCTCCACAGGAGTGCCTGGATGTGTCCAAAGTCAGGGATGCCGCACCCTAGAGACACAAAAGCCACAGAGTCTTGCATGCTTGAGTGTGTGTTTTCTTATTGTGTGTAAGCCAGTGCAAACAAAGCACGCAGGGAATTCATTCGGATCAGGCTGTGCCAGCTCTGCGCTGGAAACTCAAGCTGTGTTTGCTGACCAGCTCATACACCTGTTAACACCTGTTGATATGTGGTAATGCTTCACTGAACGTACCCCAAAGTGTTCCCAGCCTTTGATCTCATTGTAGAGAGCATCTCCGGGGCAGGAAGTGTTCACCACCTGTCTGTGCCCCTGCAGGGTGAAGTTGGCTACCAGTCGCCCGCCGCCTACAGCGCAGGATGCCAGCCGATCTCTCACCAGACCCATTGAATGCTGGGAAGGCAGGCTGGTCATGTAGTCTCCGATGATGGAGACTCCATAGCCCACGGAGTTGTGGCCGAGGGTGTGCGCCCCACGCCAGTGCCAGCCTCGGCCCTCGTACATGTACCCGTCAGAGCCGGCGACGAAGCTTTTAAAGCACAGAGTATCTTTCATGTGTATGTGCTTGACACAAGCAAGAGGTCGAGAGTACAAGCTGACTGCTTTTACCTGTATCCTATGTCATCCCAGCCTCTGTCGTCCTGGTGGAAGCGCTGCATGGAGCGCATGTCTGCAGAGCACTGCTGGAAGGTCAGGCACGGCTTGCTCGGTGTGCTGGTGTGGTGGATGAACATGAAGGAGAGAGGGAGGGAAAGGTTGGTGGGGGTTCCTCTGTACGGCTCTGCACCCCACATACAGCGAGGGATGATGGGTGGGCAATCTGAAAGAGGTTTGTGGGGTTAAGTAAAGAGCTGATAATCAATCAAGAGGTATTCTCAGACAATAACTGTGTTCATGGCTCTTTCACTTCCTCTGTGCTTAGGTCTCGTGCTCACCCATGTAGTTCTGGAGAAACTCTTTCAGTCCGGTTTTCAACGCAGCCACCAGCTGCTTCTTCCCATTCGGGTCCATCTTTGAGCGAGCTGTCAGTTTCCGTTGCAGGTGTACAGATTTAATCACCTGTCTGGTGAACAGTGAAGGGTTGCTCACCAACGCTTTGAAGTTCTCCCTGCGGCGTTGGCTGATGAGACGTGGGGCAGTGTCCAGTCCTTTGCTCCCCAGCTGATGGCAGTAGTACTCTGTCAGCAGGCCGCTGAGCTTAAGAGAGGGGGTCTTATTGGCCTCCATCCCCAGAACCACGCCGTCCATGCCTCCGTTGAGCTGAGCGGTGGTGAGCACAGATGGACTGTCCAAGAGGGTGAAGACTTGAGGAGAGGTCACATTGTCCCAGCAACCGTCAGGTCCAAGCAGCTGAGTAAGAGGGGAGGCGCGGCTTAAAGAAAGGTCCAGGTCTTTGGCCAGAGTGAGCTCGTACAAGCCCCGGACACGCTGCCGAGGCTTGGAGAGGAAACCAGCCTCAATGCCCAGGAGGAGCGGCATGAGGGCAACAGTGGTGCCATCAAAGGTCAGGACCACCCCTTCCTCTTTACCATCCTCAGTCACCTTGTGATGCAACGCCTTTTTAATGTAATCTGAAAGGCCGGCGTCCATTTCTGCAGCGCCAGAGTCAGCATTGCCAAGGAAGTGCTGAATGAATGCATCATTAAGGCCAGCTGCCCCGCGCAGCCTCCTCATCAAGGCGACTGGCTTGGACCCAGGCATCCCGTCTTCCACCTGCTTCACCGCCTTGATGAAGTCATCCATATGCCAGGAAAATGAAGCTGGAGAACAGAAAACACAGAAATGTCTTTGTCCTTTGAATGGAGCCCCTTCACTTGTGTCTAAACTCACCCTTAAACCCAGTTCGTACTGTTGGCAAGCAGTGTTTCAGAATGGTTCCACAGCAGCAGCTAGTGTTGCTACCTAGTTATAACGTATAACTTACAAGATAAAGAGGCGGCTCTGGCGTCAGTTTGAGAAACAGCCACAGAATCCGCTCCAGGCTTGTTATCACGTTACTGAGGATGAGCTGTGCCTCTAGAGCGGTTTGATCAGTTTGATGAATTCATAAATAAATAATTAAATAAAACCTCAGCCGCATCACAAAAGTGTAATAACTAATTTGTCAGTTTTCATTATTGAGAAGTGAGCTATGAGGCTTTTATCCTACTTGTGTAGTGCAGCAGACTGAAGAAGAACTTGCCGGAAACCAACGTAGGAGGATATATTTAGATTCTTTAGTAGGTCTTAGTACTATAGTACTATAATTTTAGTACTCTATTACAATTAAATACATTGAAAATATTAAGTTATGTATGCAGGTCTAATCAGGAAAATGAAAGTAAAAGTGAGTCTTATTCTGTCACATATTGTATCTTTAGATCAGCAGCAGTGTTTTAATGTTATAGGTTACCAAAAGCCTGTTTATGTCGATGATGTCAAGCTGATAAATCAAAGCTTAAAAGACTTAAGCTTGTGAACATGAAAATGATTTCAGTGATGACTGAAGCAGTTGACTTGTTTATCAAACAAACGTGAAAGCACATTGTTTACTGTTTGATTGTAAAGTAAATCAAGTCAAGAACATGCAATGAGGTAGAAAGTTCAATACCCTCCCTCTGAAATGTAATCGAGTACAAGCAACAAGTAAAGTACAAGTAGCTCAAATTTATACTTAGGTACAATATGTAAGTACATGCACACAGTCACAACTCTGTACTGTTGGAAACTAATCCACCCTAATTCTGCCAATCTGCAAATCAAACATGTTTCATGTAAAAAAAAAAAGAGTGTTTGGTTACGATGGTGTATCACATGGTGAAGACTTCCTTAAATGTATCATAAACGCTGATTACTGGAATAGCGCGTGCAGATGCATGTGATCGTTCAGTTCAGGTCTTTGTACAAGTGTGACAATGGATGTGTTAAAGTGTATGGGGGGCCCCATATAGCACTACACCACTATGCACATTACACTGTAGATGATGCTGAAGCATATATGAGCTCATACGTGGGCAAAAAGTAAACATTTTAGCCAGCGTTGATGCACAAAATGAAAACGGAGAGAGAAATTTCAGGTAGTACACAAAGATAATAAACGCCATCTGAGGATGAGCATTGGAAGAAAATTCAAATTCAATCAAAGAAATATTCAAATCTTGATATAGGCGTTACTATTACATTCAGTGCATCTCACAAAGCTGGTGGGAACACAATCAAACATCTTTACCTTCTGCATATGCGCTGACCAAGACCACCACAATGGCCAGGGTCTGTCTCCAGCAGCCTTTATCCATCCTGAGCCTCAGATCCTGTCAGCTCCGAGCTTCTAATGTCTCTCACCTTGTTTCCCCTCTGCCACTTATAGATGTTCGGACCAAGTGGGTGGTTATGTAACGTTTGTAGACATACCGTAGATACGCCTGCGTTGGGTTGTTGGTGTGGCCGACTAAGCAATGTGGGAAAGTTGCACCTGCGAAGTGGGGAGTGCACAGTCGTTTGTCCTTTCCTGATCAAGGTCTTCCCACATACAACACACACACACACACACTGATGCACTGATGTGACTGAGCAGGACATTTTCGAGAATTTCTCAAGTTCTGTAAAAAAAATGTAGTAATCCTATTTGTGGCATTGACATGGTTGGTTTCTTGTGAAACCTTCTGGGAATAAAATCAACCAGTAGCAAACGCTTCACTGCTGTGCAAATTATTGGCACTCCTCTCTGAGGCAATAAGCATGTTCTTGTCAGCGAACAGAAGACACAAAACTGAGGAAGTCCCAGAGCTGTGAATCATGTGTGTGCCGTGTGGTAGGAACATATCTGCACACTGATGTATCCATTACTGATTTGAGGTTAAGCTTCTATGTTAACATGGTTGAGAATGCAGCTACGTTTGAAGAAGTGCAGCAAAGATTATAGCAGTCACACGCTGACAGGAACAGGAAGTGGAAAAGTTCTGGGTGAAGTGGAAAATAAATTGCTCAATATCTGGGATGTAAAAAAAAAAACAAAGGTCGGGGATATGAATCGGTAATTAATCTGTAATGACAGAAACTGTTAGAAACGGGATCAAGTAGAGATCACAAGGCTGAAATGAGAGCATACAAAATACACCTTTACATAGTTTTTGAGGGTGGGGTGCACAGAGAAAGTGAAAAACAAAGTTGACATTTTGACCTGTGAAGTGAACTTTAGCAGATTATATTGTATTAATAACAGTTACATCACAAACATAATAAATGGTCTATTTTTCCACTTGCTCCCGCCATGACTGTCATGATGTCTGCTGTGAAACTGGGCTGCAAATGTGACTTATGAGGAAACAGCAAGGCAATGAGGTGCTCTGACGCTGGCATGGGGGGGGCAAGGCGCATTTTAGATTTATTGGCAAGGTTTATTTTTGAAAAAACTAAAATCCGGATACGAGAAATGACCTCATCAAACACAAAGCCTGTCTTGCTTTCAGGTTTACTGGCAATATATGAGATCCTTATGGGCTTTGCGTATGAGAACTCGAGCAGGTTCAGGGTTAAACAGAAACAAAAAGAGGTTTTTGTCCTGGATAACATAGTCTAACACTGCCTAATGTAGACACAAAGATTACTTTAGGAATGCGGGGAAACATCCTTGCTATACTCTGTCAATAGTTATTTATTTATGTATTGCTGATATCTGCACATTTAACATGTTTTGCATTTTAATTGGACCAGACTTTCTTTATCTCAGGTTGTCTGTTACATATTATTCAGGCACAAGAGATAAAGGGGCTTTTAGGCTAACTCTGGCTCATTCTCAGTTTATTTCACTGCCTTTGAAATGGATGAAATGAATGAAATATAGGTGTTTGATAATACAATGACTACCAGAGTATTACATTCTAAGTATTAATCATGTTTTTTATTCAGCAAACTTTACATGTACTGCAATATATGGTATATTCGGTAAATATTGTTACTGTAAATTGTTAATGTATTATTGATTATTGTATTGTGTAGTATTTGTGTGTACGCTTCAGCTTCCGGTACAGTAGGTGGCAGTGTGCAGTTTAAATGCTGTTTGCGAGTAACGCGAGTAATCACAACTTAAGGAGGAGGAGGAGGAGGAAAAGAAGAGGAGGAAGAAGACGAAGAAGAAGAAACAACAGTGGAAAGCATCTCGTCTGTTTCTTAAAAGGTTCGTTTCTCCATAAAGACCCTGCCTATGAAAATAACACGGTTAAAACCACGTCAACTGCGTGTGTAGAACGTGTTTCCAGTCCTGTAAGCGCGCGCATGCAGTTATCTTAACAGGAAGTGTTAGCTAGCATCTGTGGCCGGAGAGCTAACGGCTAACAGCTAGGTGGTGATCAGCTGTTGGTGGTTGGGTTTTAAGGGGGCTCAAGAAGGGCGTTAGCAGGAGTACACTGGACACGTGAGTCACGGCGTGTTAGTTAAATCCGACAGGGTGCGTCATTTTGCTGTGCGTAAAAAAAAAATAAAATGCGAATTTGATGCAGAAAGCTGGCTGAGTGGAGCCTGCATAACGAGTGGCAACAGTAGAAACCTCGCTGTGGTGCTGTGTGCAAGTGCAATTATAGTCATGTCATTTATGCAAAATGATGCATCTAAAGCCAAAAATATAAATAAAATAAAATGTTTACTATTTTGCCATTTTCTCAGTTCTCAGTTGCAGCCTTATGTTAGCTAGATTTGATCAACTTTGAGCCACAGGTCTGATTCCTGTGTATGTGTTAGTCAACATCATGGTCGCGGGGTTAGATGTGACATCTGGGAGTCACAGTCTTCAGTCACAGCATCAATATCCTTCACACAGAAGAGATCATGCTATCCAAAGAGGTATCTTAGAGGATTTGGCCCTCAGTCAGGTGACTTATATGACGGTATAAATGGTGAAATATAAGCATCTGAGGATATTCCATACAGTATAAGCTATGGTATCTGCCCCTTTTGATATTCCTGTGTGTATTAACTGATTTGCTTGCTTGTATGTGGGTGTTAAAACTGCATGAAAGACAATATTTTAACAGTATGTTGTGCTGTCAAAATGCTTTTGAGTTGCTATTGATACAACTACCCTTCGCTGTTGGTTGTTAATCCATTATTGTAACTTATATAATAGCCAGCCAGCAGTACATCCTTTTGGTTAATACTGAACTCAGTGGAAACATGTTGTATTTTAGCTGTTAAAACTGATTCAGGTTGATGAGAGGTGTGTCTTGTGTTGCGGCTTGTAGCTTCCTGGTTATTTTCACATTATATTTCATAAAAATTAGCTTTACACTTAGTTATAATTCTATATGGATGTTTGTTTTGCTCAAAAATTGGGATCTTTTCTTTTTTTAATCAAATCACAGCCACTCAGTCTTTGGTTCTATCTACTGAATCATTCATGGCAACCACACAAGAGCCCGCAGGGCACCCTAACCATGTCTGGGAGTCACTGCCATAGGCTTGCGTATCAGTTTTTGTGTTTATGTGCAGAAATATGTGCTAGCTAGCTGTTCCTGTCAAAATGCTCCACATCAGGAATGCTCTGCAAGCTGATCCTCATACGTTTGTCTGAAAACAGCAGAATGGACACGCGGTTCACCCGGGGGAAATCCAACATCTTGGAGCGACCGTTAACCCGACCCAAGACTGAAGTCAGTGTGAGCGCTTTTGCCCTCCTGTTCTCTGAGATGGTCCAGTACTGTCAGAGCCGTGTGTACTCTGTGTCCGAGCTGCAGACGCGGCTGGCGGACATGGGCCAGAGCGTGGGAGCCAGCATGCTGGACGTGCTGGTGCTGAGAGAGAAGAACGGGAAGAGGGAGACGAAAGTGCTCAACATGCTGCTCTTCATCAAGGTGAGTGAAATGTAAAATCCCACTCATGGTGTCTGCGTTCTGGAACGTTTATAACAGTGTCCTTTCCTTTTAGGTTAACGTCTGGAAGTCTTTGTTCGGGAGGGAGGCCGACAAGCTGGAGCAGGCCAACGATGACGACAAGACTTATTACATCATAGAGAAGGAGCCGCTTATCAATGCGTACATCTCTGTGCCCAAAGAGAACAGCAGCCTGAACTGCGCTGCTTTCACTGCGGGCATCGTGGAGGCCATCCTCACACACAGCGGCTTCCCCGCCAAGGTCACCGCCCACTGGCACAAAGGCACCACGCTAATGATAAAGTTTAATGAGTCAGTAATAGCCAGGGACAAGGCTTTGGATGGCAGATAAAGAACACTGGAGAGTTTGTATGAATACGTGTTGAAGATAAATCATCCAGGTCAAGTCCAGTGTTTGGTCCTGACTGAATATTTCCATGGTAACTGGGTGACTTTACGGGTGGATGGATGCATCATACTGAGCCGCGCCCAGGAAGGGAAAAACATGCAGCTAGTTGGTGCAGACCAGTTTTTGTGGATCATCTCACTCCTCTTTTACCTCATTAAGTAACACAAAGTTGTTGACAGAAGAACACAGATCATTCATAAAGCATTAAAATAAGTGATAATACTCTGTTACAGTATTATTTAATTGTTTTCCTGCGTAATTCTCTCAGTTTCTCACCCATCAGGTCAACATTTTAATCACAATTCCTTAGTTAAATAATGTGACATTTGGTTCTGGGAAATCGCAGTAACCTCAGTTAACCCCAGTAGATGTAGGCTGACTACTTAGTGCATCCCTTGTTCAGTAATGTTAATAAAACTGGTGTCACAGTACCTCACTGGAAACTATTTTATAATGCAGAAGCTTCTTCTATTTTCCATTCCAGCTCAGCTGCATGGTTCCACTCTGTCAATTATTTAGGTAATTATGCCTGCTGTGTTAAATTGAATTACTTTGTGGTCGGATCATTTTGATCATTTTTGTTGGGCGTTATTAGATTTGTGTGTGATTGATAGAGTTTTCTTTAACATTCTGTAATTTAAAAGCAAAACTTCAAGATAATATTTCACAAGCTGCACCCCCAGTTCTATTATTTTAAAGCCAGCGACATGATCGACTAATAATGAGTGCAGCATTTATCTACTTGTTCGTTCCTGACAGCGCATGAAGCATTTGAAAGACCTTCAGATTGGGAAAATTAGGTTAAGTGTTGTCAGTTCAGAAAAGTGCAATGAAAAATCTAAATAGGTTTTCAAATGCAGGACTTTTTGTGTTTTATGAAAACGACTGTGAGAGCTGGGACGTCCTCCGATGCGTTGTAATATAACCACAGTGAGTCCCGCTTTGATTTCTCTCACTGTGTAATATCCAAAATAACTGTTTACATAACTGAAACATGTTTGTTTTCAGTAATTGGAGCTTTTTGAGTGAGATAATCAATTCCACTCTCATCTGTACAGTGGGTACCGAGCTACTGCCAGTTAGGCCGCTTAGCTTAGCTTAGCATAAAGACCAGAAACTAGTCCATCTCTGTAAAAAGGTAACAAAATCCACCCAATGGCGCCCCTGAACCTCGAGAATTAGCATGTTCCATTTCAATCAATTGTGCATATTTTTTTTTTTACTTGGGAGTTCTATGCCAGGCTAGCTGTTTCCCTTTGTTTCCATTCTTTGTGCTAAGCTAGGTCAAGCAGCTGCAGGTTGTGGATTCATATAGCCAACACGAGGGTCAGATTACAACAAAGCTAATATGATTTTTTCCCCAAATGCTGAATTCATGACCCCATCATAGTGTGTCTTTGTGTTGTTTTATTGATGTCTCTGTTTATTCATGTGTTGAATAAACTGTTATATTAAAAAGTGACTATCTCGTGAGTCCGAGTCAGCACCATATTACATATCACACCCACGATGTCGTGTTTTCCGTCTGAAAACAAATAATATCTAATATCTGCCCCGGATTTGCCAGGATGAGCTTCCCACGCAGCTCAGTGGCAGCGTAGACGTCAGTCACGTGGCGCAGTCACATGGTCACCAGGAAGCTGCGGTCTGTTTACCTATGTGTCATCCGTAGCGCTGTAGCACTGCGACGGCCAGCATCCTTTCCGGACGATGGATTCCGCGGACGCGCTTCAGCAATGAGTCCGCTCACCGCCGCACGTCGACTCGTGTCCGTCATCTGCGTGTAATCGTCGCCATGGCTTCTTCGAGCTACACCTGCATCCAAGACAGCGCCACAGGTTCGTCAGTGCACCATCCGTGTTTGTGTCTCTGCTTCACGGCGCCAGTAAATCTCTGTTTGTGTCTCTGCAGCGCTGTTCTCATACATCAGACGGCTCCATCTGCCCCTTTCTATAAGGAGGCTTCGTTTATATCAACATGTGATTCATATGGGCTCTAACAATGGACACGTTTGATACCACCCCTGTGTAGACTGGTCTGCTGCGTCCCATTTCGCACACTGAGCAGGTTCCAGTTCAAACCATAAGAAAACACTTGTGTTGATGTCTGAGCAGCGTGGCCTGGTCGGTTTGATGTTTTCCAGCGCAGCAGTTTCTCAAAATCCAACCAAATCGAAAGAAACCAGCCAAATGTTATTGATAACAAACAGAACAAATGGATTTATAAACAACAACAGCGGGCCCTGTTGTGTTTCCTCGCAAGTTTACAATAAAGATCCTAATGAAATAAAAAAACAACAACACAATATTGCTCTCAAACAACTATCTGTGTCTTCGCACTGCCATATAAATAAAGGAGCAGACGCAAAACCTAAACACACCAGCAACAACCAATGACAGTGTGAAAAGCTGAAGTGGCTCCCATCCTGAACACACCAAACTGAGAATTTACGATGCTTTCCAGTTAGTCTTTTATCTGAAAACCATACATTTATTTGTATTTTCCCAGAGAAGGACAGACTCCTCTCGTCTGTGACCGCCTATGGATCCCAGGATTCTCTTGGGGGTGGGAGCCCCCGTCCCACTTGTCTTGTGGGCTCTGAGCCCCAACAGAGCCAGAAAGAGGAGGAGGAGGAGGAGGAGGCCTTGAGGAGGAAGCTCAAGTACTTCTTCATGAGCCCGTGTGACAAGTATCACGCCAAGGGGCGCAAGCCTTTCAAACTGGGCCTGCAGCTGCTCAAAATCATCATTGTGACTGTGCAGGTGGATACAGCTTCACGCTATGATTTGACATAAAGCGCCACTTAGGACGCTGGTCCGTTCTGAAGTTAAACACTGCTAGCGTGCAGTCCATTGCCCGTTGAAGCTCATCTGTTTTGTCTCCCCGTCTCCGCCTCTCAGCTGGTGCTGTTCGGACTGAGCAACCAGATGGTGGTGACGTTCAAGGAGGAGAACACGGCCGCCTTCAAACACCTTTTCCTCAAGGGTTATCAGGACAGCGCTCCTCAGGCCGTTCACACGCAGAAGGAACTGTACGGCCACATCTACTTTGCCATAGAGCAGGTAGCTCAGTGCGAACTACAATGAGTCTTTTCAGCGCTGCGCCTTAAAGGGCTGTTTCACCCAAAAACACATTATTTCTCTTATTGCTACTCCACTAACTACTGATGATGTGGGAGATGTGTTTATATTAAATGCTGTGAAATATGCACTTTAGCTTTTTACCACATTGACAGAAGTAATTCACCTCTGACCTTATGGGCTGGATGCAGTATTATCTAGTGGATATCAAATGAAATCGTTATTGGGGGGGTAATTTGGGTGCGAGGGCCCTTTAAGCTGCTGCAACAAGCTGCTGTTCTGTGTTTTCGCCTGCACGCCTCAGGTCCAGTTGTAAACTCACTTTCCGTTCTCCCTTTCAGTACATGGCTCTACCTCAGATCTCCCTGGGACAGTACGCGTACGTGCAGGACGTCGGCGTGGAGGGAAGCGCGCTCTCCCTGTGCCAGAGGTACTACAGGAAGGGCACCATCGACCCCGTCAACGACACCTTTGACATTGATCCCCATGTTGTCACGGGTAGGATGACTTTCCATCTTCCAGATTTGCCCGTATTGAATTTCTCCCTGGGCGTTCCACATTTTTTGTCCTTAAAGGAAACGACAGTGCCAGTGAGTCATTGTGTTGCTGCTCCACATAAGTCAAGAGGTGCCCTGCAACCCTGCCCTACTTTCAAAGACTGGAAATAGCTCCTATCAACCAAAACGCAACACAACCCCGTTTTTTTCTTTCCATATACTTCAGTGGCAACGCACGCTGTTGCCTCCGCCTCGGGAACGGAGTTATTTGCACGCACCTGCCGATTTGGCAGACGTGACTTTAGGCGACGCTTCATAAATCTTGTGTCACAAAATCTAAAGAAGGGTTGCTCTCCAGGGGGGCGACTCTGCGTTTGAATGCTTTGAGGAAGCGTGGTTGAAGCCCACAGTTCCCGTGATGTGGAAGAAAAGATGCTTTTGTGTGCTTTTAAAACTTCCTCATGTGCTATTTTCTGATTTACTTCCAGATTGTATTGGACTGAATCCACCGACTTACAGTTCTGCTCCAGGAAACGGCGACCTCAAGAATTTCACTCTCAAGTTTTACAAGTCAGATCATGTTTGTTTGTTTTTTTTGAACATTAGATATAAAAATGTTATTTTTCTTTCCAGCACCGACTGTTTCTCACTGGAGCCCTTGTGTCTATTTGTCTACAGGCTGATCAATGTAACCATTGACTTCCAGCTGAAGGCCATCAATATTCAGACCATTATAAACAATGAAATCCCTGATTGCTACACTTTTGCTATTACGGTGAGCTTCCATTATGTCTATTGAAATAAACCTTACACACACACACACACAGAGTACAGATGATAATTATCAATCCTAAATCAGCCGTACAATCAGAACTGAGAGGCTACATAAATAAGCAAACTTATGATTTGAAGTATGTTGCCTGAAGCTTTTTAGCCCGAGGTTTAACCTGAGTTCTTGTTGTTGTCAGATCCTCATGGATAACAGGGCGCACAGCGGCAAAGTTAAGATCAGTCTGCAGAATCGGGCCACCATACAGGAGTGTAAAGACCCCAACGTGTCAGGACACGGTGAGTAACTGCTGGTGGATGACCTGCGATGGACTCAGTCACGTGATCTGTGCAGATCTCCACCCGTGATTCTTCCCATCAGCTGTTTTATCTCTAACTTTTCCATTCATTGCGCTCGTTTGGCTGCTCTTGCGACAGCGGAGAGCTACGCGCGGGAGTTCTTTGACGTGCTGGTGGCGTTCGTCTGTCTGCTGTCCCTGCTGCTGTGTGGGCGCTCCATAATCAGAGGCATCGTCCTGCAGCACGTAAGCCCGGAGAACCGACGGGGTTATGTATTTATGATGAGAAAATGTTGTTTTTTGCAAAATTTGTGTGGAAACCCACATTGTTTACATCTGTTTACTTGGTAGCACAGGCTCCTTCTTCCCTTCCTTTGCCAGCACGCTGAACCAATAAAACCACAGGAAACCACTGCACGTGCTCGCATGACCTCATGCACAGGAGCAAATGTCCTTGAACTGCAAACGTCGGCTAAAGGAAAATTCTGTGATTCTGTTTAATCATAATGCGATGACTAGGATGCAGAGCAGTGATTTAGTCATGAAGTAACATGATACCAAATGCAACAGTCTGAATCACTGTCGGCACACACACACACACACACACACTTCTGGAAGTGCATGACAGCGTTATGGTGATGATTAAAGGCATAGTCCCACACAGCAGGAGCTAACACAGCTTTCCATCTCTCTAACCAGGAGTACGTGCAGTTTTTCAAACACAAACTCGGCCGCTGTGTGAGCTGGGGGGACCGAATGGAGTTCATCAACGGCTGGTACATCCTTCTCATCGTCAGCGACTTGTTCACCATCATCGGCAGCTTCATCAAAATTGGGATTGAGTCCAAGGTAATCGCGTGGTCGTCCCAGACGAACCATGTCATGTCCGGCTGAGGTGTATCTTTTCAAATCGATGCTGGGGTTTCTGGTTATTGATGACGTCACTGTTGTGATGCAGAATTTGTCGTCGTATGACATGTGCGGGATCCTGCTGGGAACCTCCACCCTGCTGGTGTGGGTGGGAGTCATCCGCTACCTCAGCTTCTTTCAGAAATACAATGTAGGTCTCACACACACACACACACAAATAAAGATCGTGTTTGCAGGATGGACTCTCCTCGTTGTTTTGTGCGTCTGCTTTGCTTCTCTGAAATATATTTTCCCTCGCTCTCTCACAGATCTTGATTGTCACTCTAAGAGCTGCTTTTCCCAACGTCATCCGCTTCTGCTGCTGTGCGGCTGCCATTTATATGGGATACTGCTTCTGCGGATGGATTGTGCTGGGGCCCTATCATGCCAAGGTACACAAATACATGTCAGAACAGCCTCATTATCATAAAATGCCCTGCAGCATATCATCTTTGTAGCTATGTATAATTAATGAGAGAGGAAAATTAACATTTATTAAATATGAATCACGATGCGCACCCTGTGGATGTACTGTTTTTGTTTGCAGTGCTGGTGTTCTGTGTTCTGGTAGAAAGAGGGCAATCTTACCAGTGGCACCTTTTAACAGTTTCAGGAATTAGACGGCAAACGATTTCAATTCAAATTAGACAAATTTAAACACCTACAAAATATTAATAAGTGTTAAGAGTCAGAAAGAACCATGCTACAACTGACAGTCAGAAGCCTTGCTGCAGTTTAAAGGGATACTCTGTTAGGCAATCTGTTAATGCTGTTCGAAAGTCTCAAGGTGACTCATGAGAGGAAAACGGAATACAGAAGTCAGAAGTGAAGCAGCAGAGGACGAGATGTGCTGACGCTGAGTTCCCAGTACGAGACAGTCTGAGGTCACCCAGGTGACTTTCTAAAGCTCAGAAGAAGACATCCTGTCACAGGCTGACTTTAACGAGTACACTGAACTTCGTGTGGTAGACGGACCGGAGCGCCCCGTTTAAAGCAGCAGTTGGACAGTTTTGGGAAATATGATTGTTCACTTTATCAAATGAGAAGATCAAACACACTCCTGTATCTAGCAGCGGCTAGTTAGCTTAGCATAGCCGCTTCCTGGAGTTTCTGATTGGCTGACTGGCAAACTTACAGTGTATTCGTATTTTTAAACAAAGGCAGGCTAACCATTTCCCCATTTGATGTTGTAAATTAAGCTTACCTAACTGACAAGCACAGGTCGCTTCATATGGCAGGAAATGGGGCTAGTAGGTTAGCGGAGCTTAGCTGCCTCTTCCTCTTACCATACTTTCATCGCATTGACATGAGAAAAGGTACCAGTCTTGTTGTCATTCTTTTGACAGGAATACAACTCTGTCTTTCTCAAAATATGCATTAATACCGATTGCTTTGTGTGTTTGACGTCCTTCTGTCCTTTGTCACCCGCCTCTGTCCCCCTGTGCAGTTCCGCTCCCTGTCCATGGTGTCAGAGTGCCTGTTTTCTCTGATCAACGGGGACGACATGTTTGTCACGTTCGCTGAGATGGAGCAAAGCGGCACCCTGGTGTGGATCTTCAGCCAGATCTACCTTTACACCTTCATCTCCCTCTTCATCTACATGGTGCTGTCCCTCTTCATTGCACTCATCACCGGAGCCTACGACACCATTATGGTATGGTTTCATTGAGTTGCAACCTATTTTACTATTTTTAGGCCACCATCAGCTGATTGGGAATCAGTGGTGAGATTCATATGTCAGAGGTCTTTCAGCTTTATATTGTGTTCCCACAGGCCCAGACACAGGAGCAGGTACGCGTCTCCGATCTGCACGCGTTCATCGCAGAGTGCATGGACACGCCCAGCTCTGGCAAGTTCCGTGGGCCCGAGGGGACGTCATGCTCCATCCTCTGCTGCTTCGACTGGTGAGGAGGAGGAGGTGGAGGAGGAAGTGGATGCACAGAGGGAGTAAGCGGCGTACGAGTGTGTGTGCGTGCGTGCGTGTGGGTAATGGAGTCTTTTTTTTTTTTCTTTTTTTTTTTTTGCTCTCTTCAGAGCACAATGTTTCCACTCCAGTGACAGCCAGCTGCAATTGCACTCCGTTTTCCGGACACCCAGCAGGGACGATAAACGCCTTGAGAGCGCACGGACTGACCTTGAACCACGCTGTCCGCTTTAGTCCCTGTTTGAATTTTGCATTTAAATTTGCACCGGAACGGTCGAACGCACTGCACAGTCACAAGCCCAATTACCTGCTTTGGCTTTTGTACTGTATGAATAATTTATTGTCTTTTTGAAATGTCAGTTTGTTAGGGCCTTGATGACTAGTAAACATTCATCGCTGTCGACTGTCGACTGGACGGGGAGTGCACTGAGTAAACTGGTCTTCACTGTGATTGACCCACTATGTACAGATTTTTTTATTAACATTTTAGTAAAAGAGTTTTGTGCCTCTTTATTATGTAAATATATGTATACACTCTCTATCTTCCTAGCAGAGGTAGAATAGTCACAAGAGACAGCTAGGCAAGCTGAAAAAAGATCATTACTGCTGTTCGTATGCGTTCGCTTCTGTGACGTTTACAGTCAAGGCTGTTCCTCCGCTCCCCGTTTCATTCTTCTCTCCGCGTACCCTTTTGTTCATGTCGTCCTCTGAGGGGAATGATGGCTGCACCGGGAAGGACGAGCCCCGCAGCCAGCCAGTTAGTCATCAATATGTATGAACTGTTCCTAAAGAGCCAGGTGACTGCGTGGGCTGATGCACTACGATGGAAAGCCTCTTCGCGGTTTGGTTCAACGTGCTGCTAAATCAGATTTGGCAGCAAAATGTTACAATAATCTGTTCTGGATGATGCAAAGGTGTGAATTAGCATCTCTGCATCAGTATTTTAGCAACATTGCATCGGTCAAGAAAGCCAGTCTATCTTATTTCTTTAATGTTGTGATCAGAGGAGATGGAAAGACCTGCATCTCAGTTTTACTTTAGGAGCAGGAAATTAGAAAACTCCGAGGAAGCCTCTGATGCAACAATTTGAGAATTATCATCTGAATTTACAGACACATACAGCTGAGTATCATCAGCGTAGCAGTAGAAATATAGTTTGGCCAAGAGAATAAATCCAAAGGCTGAAAAAGAACAGAGGAACTCTTTATTTTACATCAGCATAATTTAATATTATTAATTATTAATAATATTATTATTAAAGGAAACAGTCTTTTCTTTTAGATAGATCAATGTAATCTATAAAAATGGCTAGTGGTCTACATCAGCGTCACCAAAGATGTTGGGGTACTAAAACTGATTTTCTCCCTGGTCACTGTAGTTTGGTTTACACATTTCCAGGATGTCATGGTTTTTATAGTAAGGCAAGCTGTCAAAAAGTCAAATGCCTGTATACCAAATATATAGTTACTTTGACTTGGCTTTGTAATGTAGGAGAGTTGCGCGTATTTATTATAAAGCATCTCAGACACTGTCATAGAAGCCACGTGCCACAGGGTGATCGCGCTTTTGTTTTTGTTTTTTTTAAGTGAACGACCAAGGGCATCTCTGTAAACCAGCAATTTTTCATTTACTCTTTGAATACACAGATGGTCATATCTCCTATTATACAGACTTACTGAAGTGGTGATGTCATTCCAGCGTGCCGCATG
Organism: Datnioides undecimradiatus; assembly: GCA_008933995.1. Classification (NCBI taxonomy): domain Eukaryota; kingdom Metazoa; phylum Chordata; class Actinopteri; order Lobotiformes; family Datnioididae; genus Datnioides; species Datnioides undecimradiatus. The sequence continues at coordinate 4,125,138 of WARS01000048.1, forward strand.
CGGGCATATAAAGGTCATGGTTAGGTGGAGGAGGGATGACTGCGCAAAACATGCATCAGGACTAAAGGGTACTTTTTTTTATTGCTCTCTGACATGTTAATTTAATCAATATTGTTTACAGCCACAACAACATGTGTTTTCTTCCACTGAATGTTTATTTGCACTTACTTATTTGCACTTAATGAAGACTTACTGTATGTAACAGTTGATTTTAATGCATCACAAGGGAGCTATATAGCACAATGGAGCCAAGCGCTGTATATGTAATGCATCTGTTAGTGTTCTCCTGACACTTGTGGGAAGGTTTTCTAATGCTGTTACGATTTATTGCTAACAGTGTTATTGCTCAGTGCATTGGCTTCTTTATATTTTGTATGCTGTGTAATTTACTTTATTCTTTATTTCATTTTATAAGAAGCAGGGAAACACTAAAAGGGAGTTTCTCAGTGTCTGTGTAGGAGGAACTTGTACAGGTTTTTACCCTCATTTGTATTGAATCTTCTTCTGTGACGATGCCGCCTACTGGATGAAAGTACATGTCTGCAAAATAAACTGGAATTAGCTGTCAAGACTGTTGAGACAAGTAACCCAGGCCAGTGCTATCTTATCATCATTTGTTATGATTTCTGTAACACTGCAGACACATTGTGTTTACACTTAATAGCCAGCTGCTCAAATTTGTGATTTATCAGTAAAATAACATGTCCGGTGTTGAGATAAGCCTAATGCTTGTGACATCTAAAATAACATTGAAATGCTTTTACTAATAACCTACCCAGAAAACCTGTTTTCATGAGCCACTGAGCAATGGTCCAGGCCTATCATGAAGAAGAGTTTTGAGGACACATGTTTAATTGGTTTGTTAAATAGAATTCAGCACAGTGAAGTAACAAGGCTAAGACTAAGCTAGGCTAGTAGAGAATAGAAGCTGTTCTTAGGCACAGTTGTGCCTTAAACAACATGCTAACATAAGCATGCTAACATGCACACGCTGACGATGCTAAATTGATGATTTAGAGCAAGTATAATGTTTATCATGGCCAACAACTAAGTTTAGGATGTTACCTTTTGCTAATTAGCCTCAAACACAAAGTACAGCAGAGGATATTTGTATTCTATGGATTGAAAGTTTCACCTGAGGAAAAATTAAAGGGTCATGAAAATGGTAAAAATTCATCCTGAGGGAGGAGTGAATGTTTTCTTATCAGATTTCTTGAAAATGATGTTGACACTTAACTTAAAATCACAAATTTCATCTTATTGGTGGTGCTAAAGGAAAAGCCAGCGGATCGCCAGAGATGCATCAGCTGGTAACAATGAATAATGAATGCAAATAGCAATACATCCAGTTAATGTTGATATATAATCACTGAATATGTCAAAACCCTGACCTGCTGGCAGCACAAGAGGAAAGGTTAAAGGACCACCAAAGTCACAGTGCATCTTCTGGCGACCATGAATGTCTGCACAAAGTTTTAAAAAAACTATTAAAAAGAACCCAGTTGCACTCTGATAATGAAAATGAAGTTGATCAAATAGTAGTTCATAATAATGAGATGAGTTTTAGGAACTTGTTAAAAATATTTCAGTTATTTAAATTATTATTTATATTTTACACAAGCTATTTACCTATTGAACACTCTAGGGCTCCACACTGTACCCCAAAAACCAAACTGTGATCTTTAGTACAGGTCTAGGGTCTAATCTAAAGTGTACTCTCATTGTATGATGGAATAGGCTGCTGTATAAAATGTTCATTTTAACACGAAGCTTGGATTGCATGAAGCCGATGAGCCCCTAGTGTGTTGTGGTAGCCTGACTGCCACCACTAGAGGGAGAGAGCAGGCTCTGTCTGCAGCCACCAGCCAACAAACCAACCACTCACAGGAAATCAATACAATCAAGACACAAAAATGAAATAATCAGAGGCTAAAACACAGGTGCTTTTAGGAGAAGAGGAGTGAAACATTATTGTTGCCTTCATTAAAGATTGCTGAGAGGACATTTAAGTACTCAACCTTTAAGTCTTCCATTAACACAAACTACATCGCAATGGAAGGTAAATGGATGCAGAGTCAGGGTCAGGCTGCAGCAGAAAACACACTGAAGATGCAAATGGACAAAAACGAGAGAGCCTGTTGGCAGAACAAAGATCAAGGCAAATGTGCACACTCACTCCCTCTTGGAGCCGGGGAGTTGCATGGCTGTCCAATATCCTTAGTACCTGCATGCATTATTTACTCAAGGATGCTACCAGGGCAGAGATGAAGCACTTATAATCAGACTGACAGGAACTGGCCGGCCTGTTCTGAACATTATCAGGTTTCAGGGTATTAAGCTGATTAAACAGTCCCATAGAGAAAACGCACAGGAGGTCAGAGGCTCGCAGCTGTTTTGTCCATCCTGGTTAACTGCATTCACACGGCAACTCAGAAACACGTCCTTGGTTAAATGACTGGAATAAAAATTGTGCTTATCTGCATTTGCATGAAGCTCATCCTCATATTCTGTGTAGAACAAGCATAGTGTGCATACTGTGCTTGGCCCACACACTGCAGACCATATATGATATATGATAATGGTCCATTAAAGAGGTTCACTCACTATGTGCCCTGTGCATTGCTCTTCGTAACGTGTTGCCTGTTGGTGAGTGCGCTAGCATCCTGCATGTTAATGATATGCTGTGCTGGCACGTTGTGTTCTTCGGGGAGTCCATGCTGCGCACAGAGAGCAGCAGCTGCGGCTACGTGTGCTAACCTGTATCTGTCTGGTATTCCTTCACACATAACCCCGTTTGAGAGGTCGTGATATGAGTGTTATTACAGTGTGAAGCGTTATATGTGGTAATGACTCCCAGTGCAATTTGAAGCCAATTGTGTTTGGAGCGGTTTAATTTGTGAATATCTGTATAAAAAGATGGCGACTGTGTCTGATGTGATGGGTGTGTCTGTCCATGCCAGCTGCTTTCTTCTGTGGCTTGGCTGACAAGTAGGAGATTCAGACCTGGGCACAATTTGACTGTACATGCAGGAGTACATGAAACACACCGAGAGCATGCCTGTATCTGCCGCTGTTTAAATAACTAATGTGTTGTGGAAGAGTTTGTCAAAAGGTAGCAGACCCCTGACTGGAGGCCAGGTTTTTGGGGTTTGACTGAGCGCCAGCCCTTTTGTGCTGTGGCTGTCCCAGCTGGACTGCGGGCCGGGGGGAAAAAACAATGAGATAAATAACACGGGAACTGTGCAGCGGGGTACACAGCCCTGCCCCTTCCTGTCTCCGCTGCCGCACACCACTGCCTGTGTGAAAAAAAAAAACACCTTCCTCTCTTTGTTGCGCCTGGTTGACTATGCCAATATGTCCATCAGCATCAAGCCAAGCAGGCATCGACCCCCGCTGGGGTCCCCACCCGCATCCTGCTCTCCTTCCATGCCTTTCCTATACTCTAACACACACACCTGCATGCGTACTGTATGGTCACGTGTTCACACAATGAAATAAACACACAGATAAATCACTTGATTAGTCTTGCAGGTATTTCTGTGGGCGTGACTTGACCTTTAGTAGGTTTAACAGCAGGACAAGTGGCAAGCAAAGCAGCAATAATAGGAAGGTGAAGGATAGGAGGGGGTGGGCTCATTCACTTTAGAAAAATGCAAACAAAACTTCGTCTGGATGTTGGACAGAAGAAGATAAAGAGAAACCAAGCGATATCATGTTTTCCTGCAACCAGGTGCACATGTTTTCTGTTTTTGACCATAGGTTCCCACCTAGAGCTCAAACAAGCAACTCAGGGCCAAATCTCCCCTCTCCTGCACTTGGAACAAGAAGAGCGCACCACAGGCTCGACTTGAAAAGAAGCCCATCCAGGACAGAGCAGTGCACAAAAGCCTGGCTCATGTAGACAGGGGCAGGCGGCTGCCGGGAGCTGAGCAGCAGCCAGACAGACAAACAGACAGACAGACAGGCGGCATGCCCACCCAGACTGTCCCTGATGAAAGCCCTGTTTTGGTGAGGAGAAGAGCTCACAGAAACAAAAGCTTGCAAACCGCGAAACAACGCCCTTCGATGTCTAACTGTGGCTGAGAGAAAACACACAACTTGACTGAAAAGATGGTACACCAGTTCTGCTGCTCCGTGCTGCTTGTTGCTGGCTCACCCTTTTCAGTCAGTCTCATCCGATTTCAGCTCTGTTCACTCAGGCTTTGATAGACTGAACTCGCTGGCAGGTGCACATGTTAAACTGCACCCACCCCATCCAGCCATCGTTAAGGCTTCTCCTAGGAAATTTGACTTTTAAGACAAAGAAACATAACACAACACTGTGCAAGGCCTCCAGTCTTGTTCGTGTACTAATTGGTGTGGCATCAATTCACTTTAAAATCTTAATTACAGTTTTTACAATCAACAGGTCTGAATTGTGTGAAGAGATTTTAAATTCTCAATGCAACAGTCACACTGAAGGCGGACAATGCAGGCAACTTGATGCATGTGGGGCAGCAGTAATGCACCATTAAAGTGTGTGTGTGTGTGTGTGTGTGTGTGTGGGTGCAGTCGGGCATGGAGAAAGGAAGAAAAGGGTTTGAAGAGGAGAGAAAAGGGGGTGCAGGGGCCTAAGAGGGAGGGCAACAGACAACCGGGAGGAACTCGGGCAAAAGAGTAGGGTGACTTGCAAGAGGTGACATCATCCTTAATTTGAATAATCCTCCAGCCTGGGAGGGGATTGGCTGTGCTTAGAGAAAGCATAGTTCCCCTGCTATTCGCTATTCACCCCTTTCAATTTCAGCATGGCGCGCTGTCGTGGTGAAAGCTGCCTTCAAAGACCTGTAGTAAACTCCTAAATCGGATGTTGGAGGATTTAAAATTTGTTTCGATAATTCTGTAATCTGTAATTTAACAAGTTTAATTTGATAATGCCATTTATAGTGATCAAGTGGTGTAACTGTATGCTCCTTTGTATGTACATCTGGAGGGAGCCTACAATACAGTAAAGCAGTGACCTCAGAATTAAATTCTCGTGGCCATTGCCACAACAGATATAATGAGCTAAACAACTATTCCACCCTTTATTTATCTGCCTGCCAATAAACAGGAAAGGAGTGTTACAAAACCTTTGTCTATTGACTGGACTAACAAAACTGATCAATCCTATTACTGTTCATCTCTAATTGTAGTGGAAATTGAATTATAGAATGGAATATCACGTTCTTGCAGTGTGCATTACTCTAGTATAAACATAATAATATATAATAAACTTGGTAGAAGGGCAACACAAAGAATGTAGCTACCCCTTTAGTTAATGTCTCAAACCCACTGACTAAGGCTACAACTAATGATGATTTTAATCATTATCAGTACGCTAGATTAACCATTTCATCACCTGGTACATCTTTGCTGACTGATGATAAATGATGAATATGTACCAGACTATTTCTTGTGCTGGACCGGCACCTTCTTGGTTTAGCCAGTGGTTGCCTGGCAACTGTTTCCAGGCAAAAGCTAGTAATGCTCAAAACCCCTGTAAAATGGCAATTAGTAGTTTAAACCCTTTGATTTTTCAATTGTTCATATTAAAGAGATATAACTTGTGAGTAAGTGAACTTTAAAAGTAAGGATTTTCTTATTTTAGGACAAATCCAATCTAGCTGTTTCCAGTTAGGTTAAGCTAACCCAGCTTCTTGCTGTAACTTAATATTAAGCTACTAGCTTGAGGTTACCTTACAGCTGTAACAATGGTATCATCCCTCTCATCAAGTATTAATCAATGAAAAAACAGACTTCTATAGTGACACATTGACCTCTTCTTCTTTTAAAGTAAAAGTTCTTCTTTTACTTTATTCATCAAACTTAATATATTTTTTAGCTTTTTTTGCTGTATGCTATATAAACTTAATTGATTAATAAACTGAAGGTTTATGCTTTGCAACTGATACAGACTCTGAAGCTTTGCGGTCTTGTTTTTGTTCATGCTGTCTCAGTAATTTTGCGTTTTGACAACAGCTTTAACTTCTCACGAGGCCTTCATATGTAGAACTTTATTTATTCCGACATTTCCAGCAGCACCTGAAGGCAGCGTCAGCCCCGTCCTCTCCTCCGCCTGTCCATCCATCCGTTCACCGGTCTACTATCCTGTGTGTGTGTTGTGTGAGAGTGGAGTGAAGCGTCATTCTCCTCCTTTCTTCCTTTCGGGGAACGCGCATCACTTGTGAGAAACGGCGCTCGAGACCCACAAGTTTCTTGTCCGTCGGTTCGGCTCGACTCGCTCCGCTCTTGCGCGATATTGTCCCGTTTGTCCCGGTTTCATTTTTATCCTCTGCCTCACTTTCTCCTTTAATTTTTTTTTGTCTCGGACTGGAGGATTTCAGTCGCGGTGTTCTGCTAACACAGGGCGTAGCTGGAGAGGATTTTTTTTGCTAGCTCGCCGCTGCACGGACTGGTAAGGGCGAGATTGTTTTAGCCTTAGCTAGCATGCTAACGTCAAATTTGCAACTTCCAAGCTAATTACCGTTCACCAAAAGCGAGCCTTGAAGATTAACGTTATGTCTGTTACAGGCAGGACGGTCTCCAGTTGTACTTCATTACCGTGTTATTACTCATGTTCGTACGGTGTATCGGAATTAGTGGTGGCTCTTTGTGTGAATGAATAATTAAGTTAAATATTCAGTTGAAAACGTCCGAAAGGTTTTATTTCAGTGTCACCTCATCTGTTAGCCGCTCTGTTTCAGATTCAGTTGGATCCCTGTTGAAAGGGGTTTGATGGGGCGGTGGCAGGCTGCATGGTGGCTGGAAGTGCTCAGCAGACCTGTGAGGCTAACCTAAAACAGATAAATTGTAGTAATCCACGCTGTTTTCCATTTACAGATTGGGTTTCTTCTTTGTGTGAACATTCTGCCTGCTTTTTCGCCTCGCTCAACTTTTTTTTCTTTTTTTTTTTTTTACCCTTATCTCCCCTCCTTTCTCCATCCTCCTCCATCGCGGATGCCCATTGTTCTGTGATGGGCCAAGTGGTGTGAGTGCTGAGAAATGTTTCAGCCGCCTCGGGGGTGGGGAGAAGCCGGCAAATATAGCGCTATTAATTCTGCAGATGCCTACTCTGTTTTCAGCTAAACACAATAACTTTGGGGCGTTTGTAGCATGTTAAAGCAATGATTTCCTCAGACCTTGGAGGGAGCGTGCAAAAGCTGAAATATCTCAGAGAGGGTTTTGCACAGACTCAAGCTGGCATGTAATCAGAGGTGATTAATGTCACCCCCAAAAGTGATCAGCTATTGTGGTAAAGCTGGAGGGGCCCGTAGCTGCTCCTTCACCGGGTCTTTTTCGGTGAGTGAGTGCAACAAGACAGATTACACTCCCCTCTGTAGAACAATGGGGAGGAGAAAAGCCAGCCAGTCCCAAAGCCTGGCCAAAAGCATTTAATAAACTGCAAACATGCAGGCATTGGAAATCTTTATACTCATCCCACAACGCTGTTCTCCTCCCCTGAGGAGCCGCAGACAGCGACTTCAATTGTCTCAATCTTTGTGGCCTCAGTGGGCATGGGTGGGTCAATAATGTGTGGCGATCGACCATGAGGTATTGATGTCATCCTGAGTAAATGGCATCCCAGGGCGACTAATATGAGCACTTTTATGGCTTGGGCTACGAAGGGCTTGGAGACACTCCAGGACACTTAAGTCAGAGGTGGACTAAGCCATCAGCTAGTCCGCCCCCCTTGCAAACCTCCCCTCCAATGTGCTTGGATGAAAGAATGGCTGACTCACAGTGTTGGTGGATGAGGCAGGGAAATGGAGGACAGACAGGCGGTCTAATGCAATCATGAAATTAAATTTAGCTGCCATTAAAAACCACACTCTCTTTTTATGAAGTTATTTAAGATGGTTTTAGAAAGCTGATTAGTTGGAGGATGTGGAATACTGCCCGAGGCATTTTGTGTGTTTAGAGGATTTGTCAGAAACTGTACTTGAATACATGAATCCGATTGTTGTGAAGAAGCAAAAAACATATATATAACAAATTGGGTCAAATAATCTCCTCTCCATTGTGAAGGAGCCTATATTTGCATCTTTTCTTCGCTGTTGCTGTGTTTTTAATAGGACTTGTTCTCCTGTCACTCGCAGTCTGCGCTCTGTTGGGCGAGCCAGAATTAAGGGCGTGAGTGTCTGAGTGTCTACAGCGGGAGCTGCCCATCATGAAGAGAATGAGAGCGCCTTGCCCGTGTCTCAAACAGTCCTTTACACGCACTCCAAACAAATGTAGTTACTAATGCCAGCACGACAATATTAAATGAATCAGCGACTGGCTTGGTATTGAATAATTTAATTAGATTGTATTAAATTAAAATTTGTTGTGTTCAAAGTTAGAATATCCAGTTCTCACAAATGCAAAGAGCTGCTTGTTTTTCTTTGATTTATATATTTTATAAGTCGTTAGGACACTGGTTTGTGCTCTGGTACCTTAAGATTAGTGTTATGGTACCATTCATCATCCATACGTTTAGTAGTTTATTAGATCAACAAAAGCCAAAAGTATATTATTATTAATTATTAGTAGTAGTAGTAATAATTGATTAGTGATTCATTGGCTCCTGCCCATAAAATTACTGTTTGGCTGCTTTCTTCTTGTGTACAAGATATAGAAATAGAAATAGAAAACCGAGTTTCTTTGTATTTTCTGAAACTATAATGTGCAATTTTCACAATTTTTTAACATTTTCTTAACAAAAGAATTAATATAAAATTGAGAGAAAGGTTCCTGGGTTGATAGAAAATGAAAGTAAGTGTTGGCGGGATCCTAAATTCAGTTAATTGATAATAATGGAGATGCAGTTTAAACAGCTAGACAAGAATAAAAGCGACATGCCTCTTCCGTCTTAGCGATTATTCTCTTTAGAGCAGGCTTATAAATGTCAGCAGATATTTTCACATAGAGGGCTTTCATATGCTTGTTTTTCTGGGGCAATTTAAATTCTAATAACCTATTTTGCCTCCAGCTGGCCTCTAAGGCCACCGTCCTGAGAGGGGAGATGATTGTTCCTTTAATAGACCTGTGTGTCTGCTTGCCCTTAGCCTAAGGACTGGTATTGGGTGGGTGCAGTGTGTGAGTCAGAATGAAACCCCCTCCCCAGCTCTGAACTTCTCAACTGTGACAAGGGCAAACCTTTGCCTCTGGTCATTAGGCTTTTTTCAGCCTGAGCCCGGGACCCTTGCTCTTCTCGACGCCATTAAGAATTATCACCATCGTCCTCAGCCCTGTTTTAATCCATGGCAACAACAGCACAATAGTTTCTTGTTCAGAGATCGTCAAAACAGCAACAGAAAGCGCATGTTTGTCTGAACTTCCTTCTCTGTTTTCTGGGTGATTGAGGCTTGAGGAAACGGCCTCTGGCACATCAGTGAAGATAAGGCAGAGATAAACTCTGCTGTCCTCCATGCTTCCAGTCATGATCGCAGCTTTGGTTGTCACAGTTGTCAGGGCATGCAGTTGGCAACTGGCGGCGCGGTTTGAGGCTGTGTTCGCCAGCAGCTGCAGTAATTTGCTGTGTTTGGACGCTCTGAATTCCTCTGGTGGGAGGATTGATAATGGACCTGGTTCACAGCCCTGTTGCTAGGCTTCAAGACCAAATTTTTCATGGCACAAAATGAGTTAGCAGTGCCTGGTTGTTTGGCGAAACGCAGCCTTGGAGATGTTCAACATGGAGCCAAAAATTGTGGTTGTTCTGCCAGTCGTTAGGCTCCATCTACCACCTGTAGCTCGCATTGCTTTGTGTTCGCTGCTCCTGTTCAGTGGCTGATGTGGTCACCATTATGTCAGAGGCGGCCCAGGCTGCCCTCACTATAGCCACGTGTGGAATGAGAGGCATTTGTGCCAGACACTGGTGCTGACAGAATGATAAACTCTCTTTACCATCGGCAGCTGGAGGCTCACTTCTCTGTCATATCAATTTCTCCTGGTGACATTTAACTCTGACTGTGTCCTGTTGAAATGTATTTGTCTGCTGCCCTAAAGACGTTTCATCAACTCTCTGCCAAGTGCTAAATGTATATTTTAATGGTTGTTGGCTGATGGATGTGGTAGAAGTTGGGTTTCTGGCAGTTCGCAGCCAGATGTTGATGTTGTTTTTAGGCCAGTTGTTCTCAGAAAGCTGCATTTAGTAGGTGCTGATCTGGTCAACCCTCCAACCTGTCTGCGAGTGATCAGATTCCATCTGGAACGTGCCTTGTTCCACTTGAAACAGGAGGACATAATCCTCTTATGGACACTGTCGTTCCACTTGTACTTTGCGTGCTCACGCGTGTCACCCGTGCAAAATCTCGAGAGAACGCCGAGGCCTCTTGGGTGTGTTCCTGCCATCCTGCCCAGATGCCTCAGTTCTGCCCACGTCCTCTGTGTCTGTTTCTGCTCTATCTGGCGTCATTGATCCGAGCCACCAGCTGGTCCTGGGCTGGCCTGATCTCATTTACCCCCAGAGAGGAGCTTGTTTGTGGGCAGACGGCCCATTATGGAGCTGATCCAGCAGCTCTTCAAGTTACAAATTAGCCTTAGTTTCACTGTTGCCACTCTGTCAGGTCCTCTGTCTCAGTGCTGGCCCACGGTCTCGGTCCCTTTTCGCCCCCCAACTCTTTTTATTGTCCTCTTCTAAAACCTTGTCACTGCTATCCCCCTTATCTCCCAAGGGAGAGAGTTAACAGCATCAGAGGAACCTGCCTCACTAATGCACTTCCTCTGTCTGTCGCTGTCTCTCTCTCTGTTCGTCCCATCTGTGAGGCTGCTAGCTTGGCTCCCCACTTCCTCCGATGCGATCAATATCCGCACAGTTGAGCTCTGCGCTGCCCTGCTGCTCGTCCCTGCAGGCAGTGGAGCTCAGCCAGGCTGTAGTAGGGCCCTCGCCATTGGGGCCCTGTTTGTAGTCGGCCTCTGTCTCTGCCCTTATTGTTTTGGGGGCTGACAGACCCTCCAGCCCTGCCTCCCCACAGTATTGTCTAGATTCTGGGACATACTGACGCCTCTGTCAGTGCTGCACATCCCTCCCTCGTCCTTTCTCGTCTTTCTTGGGCTTCTCTCTCTCACTCTGTCCCCGTAGCTGTGTCTGTGTACTGTTTGAGGACCGTCGAGGCCGACTGTACAAGATTAGCATCTCTCTTTGTCCAGGGTTAACAAGCTCTGTCATGTGTTAATCTGCCCGTCCCCAGGGGGCCTGAGTTTCTCCGAGCCTGGACGCACCATGGGAAGGTTTGAGTGTTTGTATGTGTGTGCATCAGTTTGTTTGGTGTTAGTAGCAAGGAGGGGAGGGGTTGGTGTGAACACACACAGATACAATGCACAATCCTGAACTGTGACGGGCATAGGCATTCTCTACCATTCGCAACAGTCATGCTCCCCCTCATCTGATTTGTTGTATGTTATTACACTGAGAAATGAAACTAACAAAGAGGTCTGTCTTTATAAAGTCTTGTAATCTCTGGAAAACAGCGGGGTTATCACTTGAGGACGTTGTCAAATCTTTGTGAGAAGCTCTGAAGAGTCCTTAGGATTACTGCCAGCCTTTCTGATCACATGTTTCTGTGATCCAGGTGTCTGTCACACAATCTGCTGCTCTTTCTCACACACACCAGCAGTCAAGAAAACAGGGAGACAGAAAAAGACTCCTTCCTTCCTCTCAGCGGGGCCTTTGTTCTGGCTCAGTTTGTCCTCTTGTCCTGCAGCCCATTGACCCACTGGAAATCAACTGGTAGGAATGACGATACTGTACTCCATTTAGGAGTTAACTTGGCAATCAGCAGGTGTTGATGAGGGCTGGTTTGTTTGCTAGGTGTGGCACTTTGTGCAAAATGTCGGTCTGGATAGCTCACAGCATCAAGGCTTTTATCAGTTTCCATCTCCAAGTTTGTTTCCGTCCACCTGTTTCTATGTTAGATTTGCATGATTGCTTGATTGATTTAAATATGACAAGCAAAAAAATACAATTACACCATAAATTTGAAAGTAGGGCAACTGTAATATAATTTAAAGTTACAATAACAAACAACAAAAGTTGCAACAGTGTAGAAACAGATTTTTGACATTTGCTCTTTGCTTTGCGCAACATTTTGATCAAAGCCTACTTTCTGTCTCTCTCTCTCCCCCTCCTGGCTGCTTCCTCACTCCCTCTCCCTCTCCCCCCTGCTCGCTCAGCCCTCCCACAGTCTGTGGGGAATGCCATGCAGAGCAGCGGGCTTTGTTTGGAGTTTATTTGTGTGCAGGACAGAGGCGGTTTCCTGACCTCAGGTCGGGGGTGTTTTTGGAGAATGTGTGAGTTGTGATTAGCATCAAGTTGATGGAGGCAAAGGGAAGCATTGGTAACCCCCACCAGCTGGACTGAACCGGCTGTCGTGTACCTTCAGCACCCCCTCATCCAACTCCCACACAAAACACCTATCATTCCTCTTCCTGCGGACCTCTGCACACCCTCATCTGTTTGGTAATAATCAGCCTCTCGTCCCTCTGGCTCACTCTCAGCAAACCGAGTTAATGTGTGTTGAAGCTGAGGAAGAGGTGGTGACATGCAGAGAGAACCATCCCACTGAGCGCCCTGAGAGAGAGTCATCTGTTGCAGTGATGGTTGATAGAAGTGGTAGTAGCTTTGAAATGTCCTCTTTGATCCTAAACTGCTGTTACATAACTGTGTGCTAATGGGGAGGCTTGCTTTATGGATGGCATGGCTTTATTTGACAGTTAACAGTCCCATATAAATGTCCTCACTGTCTGTGGAGATCACTCTGTGTCTCCTGTGCTCTACCTGTTCAAACAGCATATGCCTGTGAGTGATTGTAGCTGCCGCAGCTGTTAATGTGCCGCTGGTGTCCTGCCAAGTTTTGGCAGGGTAAATGAAACATTCAGCGGCGGGGCTTCACATCTATACCTGTGATTTAATCTTCTAAGAAGTAAAGGTGGCTCTCTGTTCTGCCAGCTCCATGTGACACTTAGCTTTAATGAACCTCTAGCCACCTTTCCTCAACATAGTTTATGAGTAGTGTTAACCTTGTCCAAACCTTTGAGTGCAGTTAAGCTATATTATCATTTTTTTTGTGGTTAATAGAAAGTTTTGTCTGATGTGGGATAAAGATGACATCTTTAAATGTCAATGTCATTCATTTCATCTTGGGTAGGTCTAAAATAGTACATGCATTTATCAGATTTTTGACAATTAAAGAATGCACTGTGTGTGGGTTGTACAATTTCCAATTATACTATAGAAGCCATGGATCTAAGTGTCTGGAATTGGGGTGGAGAGTTGACTGAGACTACTGTTGTGATTTAGAGTAGGTTGAACGGACAATCTCAGGCCGCATGCCAGCATGTGGCGTCTTGGACCTTGACATTCTCCCCCTTGCGAAAATGAGGAATCACACGCACACACACACACACACACACACACACACACACACACACACACACACATGCACGCACACACACACATAAAAAAATGTACTGGCATTCCACCTTGTTTCATTATTTTTTGTCACAGTCACAAGTAAAACTGCGTCAAACCTGAGGCCACTTGCATCAGCCCGCTCGCCCATGTGCGGTGGCGCCGTAAGCAAGGAAGCAGTAAATTATTGAAGCAGTGCTACTTAAAGCTCGCAGAGCCGGGCTCCTCCAAGAGACATGTTTGGAGCTGTTGTGCCGTTTTGCATGATGACAAGAAAGAACAAAAATGTTTGTGTAAATGTCTGATTTAGAGGCTGAATATCAAGACACGCTTTTATTAAACATTATATTATACTAAATGATTTCATTATAAACTATAAAAAATGAATTTTTAGGCATCAGCAAATCTTATCCCTTTAATGGACTGATTGATGGAAGTAAATATCATTACTCAGCAAAGAATGAGACACTGTAGTCATCGCCAGTTGGCACATGCCTTTCTGTGTGAGGTTAGGCTCGAAATCTAACAAACAGCTATTCAGAGCAAAGAGAGTCCGTGACAGCGTTCACCTGCTTTGACATTTGTGATCCTACAATACGGGACGTGCTCCGTCGGACCGGCTGTGTCAGAGCAGAGAGGCTGGTTTATTAGCGGTGTCAGAGAGCAAACACAGCGGTTCAGTATTTTCTGGCCGCTGCTCATGGAGATAAAAGCATGTCAATTACAGGGTCAGAGGCCACTCGGTGCTCGTTAAAACTGCCTTCAGAAACCAGCCCCGACCCAGTAACATCCTCTCCCCTCCCCGTTAGTCACGTCTTAAGCATTTCTGTCGAGCTTGCATTGGTTCGCGTCAGCATCAGCGGAGGGCTACATCGGCCACAAAAGCTCACTTTCTTTTTGCATCTTTTCTAGCATCTCCACCACCCCACCCCCACCTCCACTGCCTCCTTCCCCCACAATCCCTCTCTTTGACTACTATTTAGAGTAGGCCCCGGGGATAGAAGAAGGCTCACAGAATGCACATGCCTGTGTGTGTGTGTGCGCGCGCGCGCGTGTGTGTACACAGAGCCGACTTTCTACCGCAGCGATTCATACACGGCACTGGATAGACGGTTGTTCGGCTAAAGTGAGCGAGTGAGCTGGGGCACTTTGATTTAGGCCTTTGTGTTGAGGAGGCAAAGAGTCTCTCGTTTCTAACTGCCAGGAGCTGTGATTAAACGCGAGAACACCACAGCCCAAGAGCAGATTTGACATTAACTTAACATTTAGCTCAATAATCCACACGGCGCCTTCTTAATTTTAATCTGCATGATGAATCACAGCTAGCCTTTGTGCTGTATTTTTACAGAAATGTGGTATTTTCCCATGAGCAGTTGTTTAAATGTAACCTCCTGCTGTATTCTAAACAGACATGTTTGATGCATGTGCACCCCCCCCCCTCCACACGTACACACACACACACACACACACACAGTAGTAGATTGTACTTGATGCAAAAAGGGGGTCAAAGTACTAGTTTTCTGTTTGAATATGCTGATGAGCTGATTATTCAAGAGCAGCATGTTTGTGTCTAGACAGTCAGAAAAGCTTGGATCCCTCAGCGGAGTTGGATGCCTTCCAGTTATTGACAGTATAGGCCCGTACACCGCTGTGTGTCAGGGATACACACACAAATGCGAGAACACACACGCATTATGTTAACGTCCCAGCGTGGGTATTAGGAAGGGATGATGGCTAGGAGGATGATCTCACCTTGCCCATCATTAGCTTACTGCTTAAGGCCAGTTAAGTGTAATAATGACAACAACAACAACAACAACAACAAGACAGTACAGTGTTTAACTTAAGGCAAATTTTACAAAATCTGTCAAAATACAAAATCTTTTTAACCATAACTTAAGCTGTAAACATGTTTAGTACACGCTATAGACATACATACACAAATAACACATCCACTATCACTGACTATGTTTTACAGCATTAAAACTAGTTGAAACAAATGCAGTTACATTCAAGCTAGTCCATAAAAGTGCAATTAAGCGACGGGACCAGACCTAGCTAATGATTAGACAGTGCATATGACTGAGTCATTATCATACAAAGAATGTAAACAGTGTGTGTGGAGGGTGAGGATTGGGGGGGGGGGGGGGGTTGTCCTTCACTAGTCTTTCCCAGTCCTGTGCTTCGACCACTGCCTTTGGTGTTTGTGTGGGTTTCCTTTGTTCTCCGTGACTGTGGAGCTCATCACTGAGGCTTGCAGGGAATCCGGAGTGGGATGCTGTTTGGAAGCTGCAGCCACATGACTCGGGCCCATTGTGAAGGCCAACAAAACACATATTTGCAAAGTCAACTACGTTCAGCCTTTTACAGTGAAAAAGCTGCCAAACCTTAAGGATACCAGCGCAACACTCCCACTCCGCTTCTGTTCTATCCCCATCTATTGTTTTTAGCTGAAGGCTGAGGAAAACAACTGCAGCCTGTTGGAGTTGTTATTCCCTGTAAGGTCCTTTGTGTGTGTGTGTGTTGCTCAGGCCACAGGAGGTCAGGACAGCTGACCGGCTGCCTGTTCTGAGGTAGCTTGACCACAAACTCTCTGCAGATGAAGTCGTTTTATGTTGCAAACGTTTCACATGGTGCACTGTTCCTAAATGTTTTGAAATGGACTGGCGTAGCCGACGTGGCCATCTGTCTGGAATCTGCTGCTGGAAATGTGCACTAGCTCACAAGCCGTTATGTATCTGGTCATTGAATACATTCTGTCCCCGATGGGTTGAAAATGCCAGCTTGTGTTTTACAGCCTAGGTTGTTGCCTTGGCGGGACACAAAGATGGCGTTAGAAAGGATTTCCCTGCAGCCAATCCCGGTTTTCCCAAGGTTCTTGGAGGCAAGCCTAGGTATTAAGATGGATGAAGGGTGAATTTTACTGAAGAGAAGATGCTCTCAGTGCCATAGCTGCACTTTGCTCTGCTTTATTTATTTTAACAGGTAGAATACACTGGAAAGACATGGCCCTCACAGTGAAATTATGATTGGACTAAGGACTTCAGGAATGTATCCCCAATGTAGCATTATGTAATGAAACGTATGGTAATGTAATCCCATTGTAACGCCCCCGTGTAATAAAAACCCACCATCAGCAGCTGTGGTTGAGGTGCCAATGAACCAGCAAAGCATTTAATCCCCAGTTGCTTTAGCGAAGCTGCTCAGTCGACAATGGGGAAAACTAGAATTGTGCCACAGAGCTTTATGGCCCAAATGTGTGTACAGTAACTGTTTGAACCATGTCTGAATAAGTTCATAATGTTCAACTCTCACCAACTGTGTTGCCTTGTAGCACCAGTTAATCCAGTGCCCTTAGTTTGGTTTAATGGAAACCTGTAAAAGCATTAATTGGTTAGATGTTTCAGTTGGGAGTGCCGCAGTAATTAGGGATGAAATTACAGATTATTTAACTGTCGCAATACGAAGAAACAATTAAATGTCAGCCCAAAGCCGTAGAACTGGACGAATACGCTCTGCAGCTAAGTTCAGAATTCCTTACATTGGTCACAATCATGAATTGTTAAAGTCGATGCCCTTAAAAAGGTCAAATCATGACAAATGCATGCACAGGGTCACTGGGGGCACTAAGAGGTGTGTGCCAGGGTGGGAAATTCACTTTGAAGGCAAACCAAGCATGAATTCTGAACC
Source organism: Datnioides undecimradiatus (assembly GCA_008933995.1). NCBI lineage: Eukaryota > Metazoa > Chordata > Actinopteri > Lobotiformes > Datnioididae > Datnioides > Datnioides undecimradiatus. The sequence goes on from WARS01000048.1 coordinate 4,142,233, forward strand.
GTCATTTCTGTTTATCTGGCAGCTGAAACAGTGAGAGTGTCCTGATGTACCTCAAATCCCCTCCACCTCTGCAAGTTTCTGTGAAGAGTAGCTAAAAAGCTCTTTCCTAGATCTGAAGTTTGTTCCTGCCCTGGTTTCTAGCCTGTTTATGCGTACAACTGACTGATGGTCCTAATGACGCAGGGCCAGGAGAAGCGCAATCTCACAGCTGTCTGGAGACTTGCAGGAGAGAGTAATGTTCCTCTGGCTGTGGCGTGCAATCAGGATTTATCACTCTTATTTCTCTCACACATACACACACACAGTGAAGGGTACTTAGAAGCGGAGCAGTGAAATGAACAGTCAGACCAGATGCCTCAGTCTACTGTGGGAAGAACACCAGAGTCAGAAAGAGAGAGCAGCGAATGGTGATTGGACACGATCTTATTTCCTGGTTCAGTGCCTGGTCGCCACAGTGTTGATAGCTATACCAGGTCTTGGTCAGACAGTGGTGTGTTTGTGTTAGAGATTTGTACTATCAAGGGGGTGGAGTTTAATGCAAAAACCCGTAAGAGATGTAGATGCCTATTAGTGATTGATCTATTTTCCTGTTGCAGTCTGCCCTGCAGATCTTATACTAGAAGTCATTTAGCATAACTTAATGTGACCTGTTTAGAGCTGCAGTAGTGTGGGAGACATATGCTGCAGTCGCATGCTCCAATTTCCCAAGTTTGGACGTTATTCCTCAGTCTTCAGTGTTCCTGAGCTGTGAGTCATAATGTGGACGCCACGGATGCTCCACATATTCAGTTATAAGCTTCATGTTAAGCTGTCAAAGTGATTTTATCCCAGACTTGTTGATGCGGCAGTACATTCCCCAAAAACACTAAACTTTGTTTTGACATGTTCATCACAGTTATGCTAAAAGTAAGCTTTCTGTTTGATCTGGATCACTCTGAGTGAACAGCGAATAACGACCTAAAACTACTTTACAAAGTCCATGTGAGTAAAATATGGATGTGCAATATGTTAAAAAAAAACATTTTTCACTGCCAACCAAACATCTACTTTTATCCAAACGTCCTTTTAACCAAAGTCATTTCCAAGTTGTCATTCCCACTTTAATGAGAACTTTCACAGTTGGGAATGAAATTTTCTAACTATGCCGATACCTAATGAATGCAGTGTAAAGATGAATTCGCCGAGCCCCAGCCTTTGCCTATCTGTTGAAAATCAAGGACCAATAGTGGGAAAAAGTAGTGAATAATCAAAGCAATAAATAGGCTATGATTATGTGCGTTTTTTGCCAAGCGAGACTGGAAAGTGTGACACAGCAACAGTAACAAAACAGCCGGTGCTCATTAAAACAGTCAATTCAAGTTTATTTGTGTCTTCAGACGCTTGAAAGTTGGGATAGAAGAGGCATGAGTGCAGAGGATCAGTGAACCGCTGGTTGTTCTGAAACAAACAGCCTCCACACCCCCTCCCTCACCCATGCTGATGTCCACCCGCTCTCCTAAAAGCTGTAACTTGTTGTGCTCAGTGTCATGATTAAGCCAACTGTGCACAGTTTGCAAGCCTCACTGGCATTTGAAAACCCCATGCAACCGAAGGGTGCGGCATGACCGGCTTCTTGCAGCTACCCGTCGTCTCCCCCTCAGCCTCTTTGGTTGTTTCGGGTGGCGGCCTGTTGCACTAGCTATGTGTATCTGTTCTTATGCGTTGTTTGGGATACATGAGTCCTTTTTTTTTTATTTCTCAGTTCCTCTCTTTCTCCCCCTGTGGCCCTGCTCAGCTGCTCCGGCCATCTGTGCTAAGGCAAACAGAGAACAGAGGGATGGAAGGAGAGTGGTAGTGGTGGGGGAGGAAAGAAATCGAGGAGGGGAAAATAGTAAGGAGAAAGAGAGGATCAGTGGAGAATGAAAGAGGGCCTTTTGACATGTGAGATTTATTTCAGAGGATGAGTAAAGGATGACGGAGGGGGAAAGAAAGACGAGGACGAGTGTGCGGGAATTATTTCCAGAAAGCGAAGGCATAAAGATGATGTCTGTCCTCTTCTAGAAATAGGACAGTGAGTGTGTGCGTACAAGTTTAGGTCAGTGGAAACTAGGATGACTAGTGATGTCTGGATTTTAGAGTCGGACCAGTAAACATCAGCCAATAGTGAGCTCATTTAACGTCTTGTGCCCCCCCCCCCCCCGTCTCTCCTTTCTCTCCCTCTGTCCCACCTTCCCTTTCTGTTCCCATGCTCCGCAGGCCAAGCCTCTTCCTGTGGGCCGGCCTCTGTGTTGCCTCAGAGTTTGTCTCACCACTTACCCTCCTGCACAGCCAGCTCCTCGCTCTGTTTGTAAACTTTGACAAGCCAGTTTCCTCCTACCCCCCCCTACCCCCTCACTTCCCTCTCACTGCTTCTCTCAAACTAAAAAAAAAAAAAACGTATCGTTTTCTTCTCATCCTTCCATTCGGAGAGGCAAAATAAGACACAGTTGTCTAATATTGATGCAGACAGTGTATGACAGCTCATATTACAGATGGTTCAGGCCTCGTATGCTTCACGTCCCTCTTCTTGCCCTGGGTTGCTCATGTCTCCGACTGCTCTGTTTGTGGCCCGTGAGTCAAACTGTCTGCCTGTCTTCAGGTTTATTGTACATGCCCTGACCCACTTAGGAAATACATCCACGCCTGTTTCCCACCTCACCCTGCATTCCCTTTTAGAACCATTATAGCCTCACAGTGCGAAGCAGGCTTTCGTTGCTTTTTTGCAGCCATGTGCACGTTAAAAAGTTGCGTGTCTTAACATTATTATTGGTGGGACATTCTGTATATACGTGTGTGTGTGTTTGCAATTTGCGTGCCAAACCTTTTTGCACTCCCTTAAGTGTCCTATCCCAGAAAACTAGTCTTCCACACTAGTGGCTCTGATGCCATTTTGTACCAAGGCAAAAAAAAAAAAAAAAGTAGTCAACCCGTAGCAGCTCTGCTGGCCAAGTGTGTCACTGAGCTTTTCAGTGTCACAGAGGGGACCATTTGCCACAGCGCTGCAGTTGGCATTGAAATTAAAGAAGGCTATTTGTAGAATGTGTTGTTTCTGCAGTAGACATGTCAGTCCTCCACCCCTCTTTCTGTGGTCCCAGAGACAGTACATACATTCAGCTGATCATACAATGTGTCCATGTGGTTGTCTGTCCCGAGGTTTCCCTCCCAGCACGACTTATGAAGCTCTGATGTATTTATACATGGCTGCCTTTATTTGTGCTTATGTCTTCTTCTATGTGCTACATCGTCCTAGATAGGCTTCTCCTGGGTATGTGCAGCAGTTCAGGCTGATACAGTATTGCAGCAAAATCTGTTCCAATTCTGTCCTCGTGCCAACAACCATTTTCAATCAACACATTAGTTGTTAGATACTTGAACAAAGGCATTTCTGTTTGTGTGGAGTGTGTGATGCTGGAGCAGTAAGAAGGTCCAAGTCATCGCTTTATCTGACTTATAGGGCCAACAACATTCCTAGGGCTCTGTCTACTGATGAGAGAGACAGCAAGCTGCTTTTCATGTCTGGTCTTGCTGTTGACTAACTGTGTTGTACTGTTTATCCTGTCTCTCTTAAAACCAGATCTCACTGTCTCCAGACAGCCTGTAGACCTGCGGCCAACCTGTAAGATTCAAGTTCATCAGCCCTGCTCCGCAGAGACGGACCACTACCACTCGAGGGGAGATGAAGCCGGATGGCGTTGTCACGGCAGTAATGGAGCCAATGGAAACATTGGAATCCAATCCAGTAAATGAGGCAGCACCAGCTGTGGGACAAGAGCCCAATGAGGCAGCCAGTCCAGTGGGAGAGGAGATGGCCGAGCAACCTGTAGGAGAGACAGTCCAGGTGGAGCCCCAGCCGGACCAGGACAAGGCAACCCCAGCTGCCAAGACCAGCAGCAAGACTTCTGGTGACTCTAAAACCAAAACTACCAACAAGGCTGCAGCTAAGACTAAACCTGGCGCGCCTGCCGCAGCCAAGACCACCTCTGGCTCTCGGCCCAACACATCCCAGAAAAACCTCTCAAATGGTGTGTCGAAGCCCCAGACCAATGGAGTGGCAAAGAAGGCCCCGTCCGCTGCGGTCAAGAAGAGCACCCCGACCACAGCTACCACCAAAAAACCAACAGGCCCGGCCGGAGCCCCAGCTGCCAAGAGCACAGGAGGCGAGAAGAAAGCCGCCACTGCCACCAACGGGGCAAAGACGACGACCGCAACGACAGCAGCCAAGAAGCCACCATCTACGACCACCAATGGTGTCAAAACCAGCACCACCGCAGCTGCTGCTAAAAAAACCCCAGGTTGGTGAAAATGGCGGCGGCAAACAAAGAATTGAGATCAAAAACACAAGTGCAGCTCAGAATGTGGGCTGCATCCACAGCAAGTCTAGCATGAAATGTTTTCACAGCTCCAACTCTAATGAGGAGTGTTCATTGTAATGTGATGATATGCAGATAGATACACATAGGATGGATTCAGCACATGGATTAGACATGCCAGAGTGGCTCCTGCTGATCTAGAAATGCATTTGCCCTAGATCTTCCTAACATACACATCAGAGGAATATCTGCCTGACCTATATCTGTGATATACGTTACTATATTGTACTATTCTACATAACACTGTTAGTGTTTTTTCACTGTATGGGTCTGAACTTTATCCTCTTTCATCTCGTCTAGCTCCCAAGCCTGCCTCCGCAACTCCCACCAAACCTGGCACTACTGCATCACCCAAGCCCCCAGTTTCCAAGACAACCAGGTAGGCGCGACATGTGTGTGGAACTGAATCCTCACCCTTGCCGAAGTGCGTGTCCACACACACGTGTACGAGCGCACAAGTATCTTGAAAGAGACTTCCTGTGTGTCGGCGGAGAGCACAGACAGCTGTCTATAATTGGTCTACTCAGACATCCTCCTGGCAAAAATGTTCTAAAAGCCTTCGCAATGAAGCAAATCAGTGAATTTGCTCCAGAACAGCAGCGAATCGGAATACATTGCCATATAGATAAGAACTGCAGCGGAATAAGTTCAGCATTATAAAGCTCCTCAGTGCCAAATGAGAATCAGTTGGTTCAAAAGGCTTCGCTTGGCTACAGGTTCAAAGAAGACCCTGTTTAAGAAAAAAACACCCTGGAGGAATGAGGGACAATGATCCCCCACATAGAGGCTTGGAAGGGCCGGGTATAAGTAGGCCAGCAAGCAGCCAATGTCAGAACAAGCCCTGAAGGAATGCCTCGCAGGGTTTCACCAGAGCAGGCATTATACAGCAGCATTATTAATAAAACAAGTTTTGGGAAGGAGTGCAGTTTAGCAGGGGGAGGGGGCAGTTGGGAGGATTTGAGAACAGGTTGGGCAGTTGTGTGCGTTTCTGTACGCCAGCGTGCGTTTACGGGAGTGTGTTTGTGTACAATCACGCCAACATGTGTTCCTCACCTGAGTCACACTGTGTGCATGGCGTTGGGTCCTGAGGTGACTTGGCTATGGACCAAGAGAGTGGGCTGAAGGAGGCCTTTGTCTGCGATGATCATAATCAGCCTTTGGGAGTCTGACTGCTCTTTCAACAGGGGCTTATCCCACTGCTGCTTCTTTGTTTGTTTGTTAAAGCAATAGCCTCTTTCTTCCTCTTACTTTTATGCCAGTATGGTGTATGGTATGATGCGTTACATCATCATGTCGGTATGTTAGCGTGTGGACACATTGTTCATTCAAAAACACTTGCGTCAAACAGATTCAATGATATGTAACTTGTTGTAACACATAAAACAACTATTAACTGCAAACAATCCCAGGAAAATGCTCAAAGTTAATTGTCTGTTTTTCCAAAAATAAGATGAGAAGATCAGTTGATTGCGCACACATTTGTTTGGTATGAAGCTTAGCAGTGAGCTAAGTGAGGCACACAGTGACTCGCGTTTGGCCTGAGTAGCAGTTAGACTGGTTTCCAGTTTCTCCTCAGCTAAGTTAGCCAGCTGCCAGCAGTACCCTAATGTTTATTATACAGACATAAATGGCATCAATCACCTCATAGTGCCTTCAGCGACGTAGTGGGCAATCCAAATACCACTCCAATAAATTGGAATGTGCTATTAAATTAGACAGATAGATAGTTTTGCCTCAATTCGTCCTCTGAGTTATCAACATGATGTGATGAACATATTACAGTACAGTACAGAGGTCCATGCTGATACATGGCTCTACTGTCATATATGAAAATAGGTGTTAATCCCAACATTCTCCTTTTTCTTTTCTATTTAGTCAATATCGGTAGTCTCACATGACACACACACACACACACACACACACACACACTAAGCTGTCGGCCACGTCCTTCCACCTGACAGGAAGGTGTTTCATGGGAAGATCCCTGAGGTCCCCTCCCCCCCTCCACACTCCACAGGCAGCAGTTGGATTGTGGAGATTACGCTCAGATTACAGCTTTATACAATGGTCGATGTGCAAACATCTCATTAACAAGTATTACACATGGGTACGTTGGTAATCGCCGCTGCAGCACAGAACGCTCATTGTGCAACTTTTACAAACTGTCAGGGTGATTTCATTCATAAGCTTCGGCACGTTCAGCCAGTTCTCTTCTTTGAATCTAAAAGACCACACAGCATCCCATGTTTCTGTGGTCCACACCACAGTCTTAATATAACACAGGTTTAACAGTGCCTGTCATATTACACTGTTTTCACCCTCTGCAACATTCAGCATGTGCGGAATAGCTGTGTCATTGTTAACTATTCAGGCGTTTTCTCCATATTGACACTGTGAGGTGTAAACACTATGCAAATAGCTTAAAAATAACATTTACTAAAGTGATTGGAAAGTAAACTGTAAGAGAGTTTTATTAAAACATTTACTGCATGAATGTTTTCAAAATGTGTCATGGAGAGACAGAGTCTATAAGGATTACGTTTAGTGCATGAGATAACTGTTTCGGAGAAATCACACCCTCTGCATATAACTGCTCTGTTATGACGGCCAGCCCTGAAGACTAAAGGTTTTTTACATGTAAGTGTTTTCACCCAGTTTAGCAACAAAAACTGGCAAAAGTCTTAATTTTCAGGTTGAACAAAGCATTTTGAGAGTTAATTAAACATTTTGGACCTTACTCAATTTTCTGACATGGAGCGTGAACAAAGAACAAAGTCCTGTTTGAGACCTTGACATGTACGAGACCACGTCAGCCACAAGAAGACCTCGTGTGGGTCCCGTCACTGTCCACTTTGCAGTAAAGTCGTGCTCCCACGCTGCCCTTGTTTTACTCATAAAACACTTATCAAGTGACAAGCGGAGGATTTGAAATAAAAGACTATAGCAAGCTTCGTAGGTAACACGGGCAGCTAGCCAGGGCTAACGCTGTAATCAGGTTAAGATTGGATTGCACTTCAGATGCAGTGTTTTGTGTCGCTGTGAGTCAGTGAAATGTTTGACACACGGTGGATGTGTAGCCTATAGAAGGATTCAGCTGCAGTAGACCTACATATGAATCCCCACGAGAGAGGTATAACCATTACTGGCGATAGGCTCCTCTGACAGCACCATGTACCCTTGGAGGCATACTTAATGAAGTGTGTGCGTGCGTGCACACATGCATTTGTGTATGCGATGTGCCTTGGCAGGGCCATACATTTCTGCTGTAATTAGATTTTGCCCTTTTGCTACCTCACTCCATCCTTAATTCAGGCCCACTATCAAGAGAGTGGGTAGAGAGCTCGACGGATACATCAGACACACCCTGTCACACATGCACACACACACACACACACATACCCGCAATGGGTCTCTCCATTTACTCTAAGGCTCAATTGATTTAATTCCATCTGCAGCAGGTTCCAGTTATCAGGCAAATAAAGTGCAGAGCAAATGCAGGTTCACTAAGTGACATCAATCTAATTTAAAGCCACTCACGAGTGTTTTCTTCCTCCTGCTCAGCTCCAGGTTTTAACCAAATTAAATTTGATGTTTTTGGCTGCTCCTGCCAGTGTCTCTTAATTATAGCTCGTTCACATTCTGTTTTTTGGAAACAGACGTTTGACAGCTCATGTATATAAAACGTCCTTTAGTTTTAGGAAAGATAGAACCCGTTGGTTAGGACATTGAAGCTTCAACAGTAATACATTCTTTGTGCACCCATAAGTTAAAAAGTATCTAGGTAACAACTAAAGCGAGGATGTGTGTACAAAGTGAACGTATGTGCGCTCGCATGGGCACCTGCTGTTTGAAGCTGATTGCCCACCTCACGCAGCTTGTGACGGGAAACATTTGAGGCCGATTAGTGTGCAAAAGGAGAAACAGGAAATCATCCCGGCTTGTTTGAACATCATGTGTTTGCGTGCCGGGGATTGTATGCAAACTCATTTATATGTTGGCTAGAATCCATTTTTGACTTTCTAAAGCAGCTGAGAAGATGATCCGGGTCCAGTTATGCATTGATAATTGGTTACTGGCATGCTGCATGCAAACTGTCCAACGGGACGGTATAGCAGGCTGTGCATTCGCTATATAGTTGCATCAGTGTCTGCGTATGTATGTGCTGTTCATGGACTCCTGCATTGTAGGAGCAGCATGTAATTAGAATGCAGAGCATGTGTTCGTTTGCCGGTATATTACTCAGTGTGATGTGGAGTTACAGGGGGAAGGGAGGCGTACGTGCTGCCTCGCCGAACACATGGTACATGCGCACGTGCCGCTGCGCCCTGCTGTCTGCCGATGCAGCAGAGTGAAGTAAAACAAAAATGGTGGCAGTGGAGTATGGAGGCTACATGGCTGAATAAGTCATGCGTCCCTGCTGAGCTCCCATCACGACTGCCAGAGATGCAGACAGAGTGTGAGGGCTGTGCGTGCAGGGAGCGCCAGTTTGGTGCATGAATTTGTGTGTGTGTGTGTGTGTGTGAGATAGAGAGAGAGTGAGAAAGGCAGAGGTGGAAAGAAGCAGAGAACCAGAGGGTATCTCTGTGTGAAACAGAGAGAAATATTGCCCTGCAGTAGATTAGAGGACAGAGAAAGGGTATTCAGTTCTCTCTGTATAAACTCAGAGGAAGAAACAGGACCAGCTGGGAGATCAGGTGGTTTTCCATTTTTTGCCGGCACTTTACTGCCCACCACTCAGCCACCCATGTTCCCACATTAGTCATGCTGTTTTCCTCATTGATGGTCCCTCCGGGATGATAAATTTTTATTGCGGTGGATTGAATGCAGCCCTCCTCGTGATCTAACAAATTACTGCTGATGTAATGGTCCAGCACTGGTTTGTGTGTGTGCGCAGCGAGCAGCAGTCAGGATCCTTGCCCCAGATGCTGTTCACCAGTCCGGCGTGAAGCGGGCGACGTGTTGCGCAGGCTTTAAATCTTCCGTCCTCCCACGGGCGTGGCCGACAGCTCTGTGATGCCGCCTTCCACTCCACTTGATTTTTATAGAGGTTCAGCCGCAGAGCCAATTACTAAATGGATTTGATAGGAATGAGGAGGGAGGGCAAGAACGCTGCATATGTGTCTGAGGGTGAGACAAAGATTTGAGTGCGTTTGTGGGTGTGTTCAGGTGTAGTAAGACATCAAAGAAAACGCTTTGTGAAAAGCAGCGTTTGAATCTCTACACCAGACCCACATAACAGCTGTTTTGTTTTCAAACATAAGTTGAATATATGAAAGAAATGTTACCAGTTTTAGGAATTTTCCGTTGCTAATAGAGCTACAGGAGTAATGGGTAGAGAGGTGTGACGTTTGAACCCATTGCATCTCACTTCTATACAGTTACACTCTACAAAGTTAAACAGCCTCACTATAGAGTCATTACTCTGTCTGAATCCTTAATTAGCTGCACAGAGGAGCACTTCTGCACTTCCTGCACTGTGGCTATCACTGTGAGCTCTAACTGACTCCAATGAAAGGGACCGACGTGATCACATTTAGAGAGGAGAGCTCTGATTAGGTTCATTTAACATTAATATTTGCCTTCATTAACGTGCATCTTCCCTGAGCCGGCTGTGGCAACTTACACCAGGATAAGGAGCCTGCCTCCATGTTTGCGGTGCTTAATTAACTCGGCATCATCTTTAATTTGCCGCTTGTGTTGGGAGGAGGGAGGTCCTCCCACTGTCGTTTGTTGCCTTGCTGCAGGGATGACTGCATGCACGCTTGCTCATCTCCTGCTTACTCATTTGCCCCTTTCGTGATGCATCTCATTATTTAAATCACAGCCTGACTCTTGTCATATTGTAACAAAGCACCACCAGCAGGCACCCATGTTTTTACACACAGCTCCTTTCTTGGCTCCAACAGTTGTGGAAATGTGCATTTGTAGTAAAGCTAAAATGTTATAAATGATCCTCAGGCGACTGAGGCAGCGTAAAGTATTTCCTGTGTGCATCGGTGCGCCTGTAGCTACTAAGCATCGGAGTCATCTGAGTCATCTCATTCAGCCCCAGTACTTTTCCGGGCTTACTGTTCGACATTTGCTTTAACCCCAATTTATAGTGTTCTTTGTCTTAGCTGGGCCTGTGGTGAAATATGAACAATCAGCACACCATTTTCCCCGCCAGCCGCCCTTTGAGTTATATGTAGATGCGGAGCAGCATCATTTAAAGAGTGCAATTACTCTTAGAGTGTCCTCTGTCATTCGGCTGGCAGCGAGCTTAATTACAGAATGAATAAACAGAAGCTTGGAATAATTCAAGCATCAGTGTGTCATTGTATTCAGGCATTGTAATGGGCAAGTGTTGTTAAACAACTTCTCAGAACACAAGGCCTTATTTAACTGTTGCCGGTCTCTTAAATACTCTAATAGGTTTTCAGCTGTGCACACTGTCTTCTTGACTAAGCAAGACATTGATATAAGATAACGTGTAATCGGATGAATATTATCTTCCCCCCTTTCCCATCTCTCTTTGTCTCCATCTCCTTCTTTCCTCTTGCTTTCTCAGTGGCCTGGTTCATTTCCAGTGCTCTGTAAAGTAGCCCTGCCTTTTTGGATTAGCCATATTCCCTTTATCAGACAGATTATTGTGAATGCGCTCTGTGAATATCCCCTCAGCATACTTCATCTCTACTGCCAGACTCCGTATCTTAATTCTCCTCATTCTCCTTTCCCTGTAATTCTTTCCTTATCTTTTTTCCACTCGCTAATTCAAGCACCACACACTCAAAACATTTTTTCTCCAAGAGCTTAATTCTTATTTCACCTTTTAACAGCTTGCTCCTTATCTACTCTCCTACAATTTTAGGCTTAAACTCTTCCTACCTCAATCACCGCGTCCCAATGTAAGCGTAGGACACAGAGCTCTGCAGTGAATGCAACTTTTAGGTGAAATTCAGTTGCTCTGTTATGGAAGACTTCTTTTCTGATTTAGCAGTGAATAAGTGCATCATCGATGAGTCTATAACAGTTTTGCATCGCCAGAAGGGCTCAATATCAGTAAACCTGCATTGGCATGATTCAACAATCTCAGTATCGGTAACACACCTTTCACTTGCCTAAAGCCAGTTCTAAATGATGTGGATCAACAGCAGGAGCTTGTTTGAACTTCTGACTTGACCACGCCCCTATTGTGCTGCCGCCTGCCTTTAATCTCATTTCAGTGTATTCCGTTTCATTCGCCAGCACGTGGATCGCATGCACTACTTTAGTGCCCTTACACAATGAGTGTGCTTTTAACACAGCCCATGCTTCCAGCTGGGGGATTTGGAGAAGATATTTTTGTTCTCCTTTCACGATTAAAGATTAACGTGGTCCCAGCCATCTTCACTCTCTACCTCCCTGTTCTTGTTCTGCCAGAGCTGGCTCAATTCTTTATTTAGAAACAGGCAGTTAGTGTAGCGTGGACCCAGGAGATTGCACACCACAGCCTTGTCAGGACTACTAGATGTAGGTTACTTTGCTCAGATGTGACATAGAAGCCAGCTACTGGGCCGGGCAGACCGCCAGAGCAGGCAGGCTGATGCATACTGTTCCAAGTGTCATTCCCCAGTGGGGAGTGGGTATAGACAAGGGATCAGGGACAGGGTCGACTGGGGTTGGGATGCCTCTCGGGGTCCATTGTGACTCACCTCCCAAACTGCTTCGCTTCATAACCCCTCGGGGGAGTTTGTCATGGGGCTGTGGAACAGTGAGCCAGGCCTGCCATTACTAATTTTTCAGATGCTTCTACACTTCAGACAGAACTGAGTTATTATTTAGTAAATACAATTAAATAAATCAAACTTCAGTTGTATTGTGCCTTTGCTGTAGGTTAGTGCCATTTATTATACAGATGACTAAACAAACTGAGCAAACAATTTGAGGCTGTCTGTGACATAAATATAAAAAGAGGGAACAGGTAAACATTGTCAACATTATTACAATACAATGTATTATTAAATAAAATAAATCAACACTTTGAGCTGCTCTCAGATCCTTTGGCAGACTGTCTCAACAGCACAAAGCATTAAAGCTAAAAGCTGCCTCAGTGGAAATTTTAGTCCTGCGCACTGGAACAACTGCACGACTCATCCCCGAGGACCTGAGGTGCTGTCAACGTTCATACATTGCAAACAAGTCAAACCAAAATGCAAGGTGTGAGACTATGAGGTGCTTTGAAACAAGTCAAAATAATTTTAAACCGATACAAAAGTTGACTGGCAACCAATGTAAGGACTTTAAAAATAGGTGTGTTTACAAATACTCATTGGATTTGGTCTGATGTCACATCTGAAGCTATTTAGGTCAGGGCCTTGGCGGCTTGTCCACCCATTAAGACCAGTCTATCCTGTTCTTATACCTACATACCGTTTTCTGTTTTTTTTTTTAGTGTTGCAGTCTATGCAACGAATTTTGTTTGTGTTTTGATGTTTCTCCGGGTATCCTCTGGCAGTAGAAGTGACTAATGAGTGAGATGTCTTGCTCCCTGTCACAACTATTTTAGGGCACATATAGCATAGGTCTGAGAGGGACCTGATGTTTGCCTCTAGCTGTAAATGGCTTGACAACTCAAACATTTAAGTCATCTTCAATTACTCTTCATCCCTTGTGTTTCTTCGTAGTACCTTTCAGAATTTCGTCACCTTTTTTCTCTGTCTTGTTTCTTTAGACCTACCACTGGCACAACACCATCATCTCGTCCAGCCACTGGTTCAGCCAAGCCACCCATGAGCAGCGCAACCAAGAGCTCCTCAGCTACAGCCAAACCTGCCACCCCTAAAACCACCTCCTCCACCACTGCCAAGCCTTCTGTCTCCAAACCAACATCCACTACCCCCTCTGGTGGCAAACCTCCAGCATCACAAACATCCAGGAACACAACCCCTGTAAAAAAAGGTAAATCAAAAGAAAAAGAATGAAATTGTAACTGTAGTGAGCAGGAATGGAGACTCAATCATTTATCAGGGGTTTTTCTAGCGTACAAAATTATTTTTTTTACTACGTGTACTCTGAACTACTTAAACTCCCATGCTCCACCTCTCTTATTTGAATACAGTGTCATATAATTATAGAAAGCATCAATATAAGTTCAGTGGATTTTTCTGTATTATAATATGGTATAGTTTAATTTAAGTGTATCACTGTTTTAACATTCCTTGCATTGTGTTTTCCCTCAGATGTTACCAAACCAGCCACTCCAGCATCCAAAAAGCCTGCAGAGTCCCCCCTTGCTCGTACAACAAAATCGGCCAAACCTGAGACCCCTAAATCAGCCTCAAAATCAGATGTCACAGCCAAAAAGCCTCCTGCTAGTAAGGCTCCTGACACAAAGACACCTAACCGCACCAAAACACAAGACATTAAGACACCCTCCAAGGATGCTTCCAAGACCCCTGCATCCAAAACGGCTACAACAAAGACCTCTACCCCCAAGAAAAGTGTGGGCAGCAGCACACCAACTCCTGTGAAACGTGGCCCCAAAGCTGCAGCTGCTGCAGAACCTGAAAAGGAAATAGCTGCTGCCGTGGCTGCTGCTGCAGCTATTGCAACTGCAGCAGCAGCTATTGCTGGGCCAGAGGAGCCAGAACCTCCCGCAGAAGCAGTTGTGGAGCCATCTGCTGCACCAGATCTGGTGTCTAGCCTGGAGGAAGCAGTGCAAGAAAAAATGTCAGAACCCTCACCAGAACCAGTTTCTGCACCAATATTAGAAGCAGTGCGAGAACCAACACCAGAACCCACAAGAGAACCAACACAAGAACTCGTACAAGAATCATCACCAGAGCCAATACGGGAACCCACACCAGAGCCAATACGGGTACTGACACCAGAACCAGTAAGGGAACCAACACCAGAGCCAATACGGGAACCCACACCGGAACCCATACGGGAACCAACACCAGAACCCGTACGAGAACCAACACCAGAACCTGTGAGAGAAAATTCTCCTGAGCTGCCCCAAGAACCATTGTCTCAGCCAGCAGCAGGACCAGAACTAGGAGCTGAAGCAGTCCATGAACCAGTCTCCAATATTCAGTCGTCAGCCCAGCTAGACCTGTTCAAATTTGAGGAGTCTGCTAACAACTCAGTTACTTCCTTGGGCACTACAGTCATGTCTCCTCCTTGTTCCCCACCAGGCCTTGTTTCTCCTGACAGCGAGCCACAGAATGATCCCTGGGACAGAAACCAGGCCCAAGCTCTGTCTGACTTTGCTCCCCAGAGCCTAATCAACCCGGTGACCTTTCAGACAGAAGAGGAAAAGGATACTAAAGATCAGTTTGAGGCACAGGAGCCAATGGAGGAGGAAGAGGAAGAGGAAGAGAAGGAGAACCTTTTTATGCCTACCTCTACGACTACATCTGCAGAGGCCTTTGATATGATGGCACAACCCAATTTGTTGGGTGCCTCGCCCATTGATGACTTCACCTCCACACACATGATGTCCCCTCATGAAAAAGAGGAGGCAGTGGAAAAGGCTGATGAGGAGATAAATGAAGATGATGAAGAGGATGATGATGAAGATGAGGAACAGAGGAGACTTGGCCATCAGCCGTCATCTATGGTCACTGACATGAGCATGTCTCAGCCCTCCGATGAGTTCCAAGTCAGGCCCTCAGCCTTTGGTGGCTCTGCAGGTTGGCACGGAGACGACCTGCTGTCTGGAATGGACTCTGAGGATGTGAGCAGCTGCACCAGCAGTCGCCAGCAGGGAGTGTCTGACCTCAGCAGCACCCAGCACACTGCAATATTGGAGGGCACCCAAAGCTCAGACGCCCTGGTGGACTCAAGCCTCCGTGGCTCAGAGGGAGATTGTAATCTAATGGGTTCTCCCAACGTGGAAACTCTGGCCAATGAGGAAGAGGAAGATGAAGATGAAGAGGACGAGAGGGTGGATGAAATGGACCTGAGTTCAGAGAGAGTAGAGGAGCATCACAAAGGGTTCCAGCAACAGATACATGATGAGGATGAGGAGGATGAAGATGTAGAGATGCACAGTGAAGGAGTGACAGAGAGCTGTGAGAATGCGGATGAAGATGACTTTAATGAGGAGGAGCGTTTGGACAACCTCAATCGCTCTG
Organism: Datnioides undecimradiatus; assembly: GCA_008933995.1. Lineage (NCBI taxonomy): Eukaryota > Metazoa > Chordata > Actinopteri > Lobotiformes > Datnioididae > Datnioides > Datnioides undecimradiatus. Next base: position 4,157,717 of record WARS01000048.1, read on the forward strand.
GTCCTCCGCCTTGCATCCCCCCTACCTCGTCTTGGGGCCAGACCAACCCCTTCTCTGATCCCTGGGCTCAACCAGCTTCACTGCTCTCTGTCTCCTCCCCCAGCCCTGTGTCTGACCATGGTGCAGTTGAATCTGAAACACCCACCCTGTCTCCTGCCCAGGCCCGTTTGGACAGCAGCGCCCCTTCTTTCGCTCCTCAGTCTGAGGAAGAAGCTGAGCAGCATCATACAGTCCATGAGGAGGAGAAGAGCTCAGCTCCTGAGGAGGCTCACGGCCCCAGTGTAGGCATGTCCCAGCCCAGCACACTGGGTGGCACAGCTCCAGCTGCTCACAGCAGTAGTGAGACAAGCACGCCAGAGGAACTCCGTGACTATGACAGCAGCTCAGGGGTGGAGTCCCATTCTGACAAACAGCAGACCCCAGTGCCTGCCTCAGTCCAGCCTGACATGGAGCAGGATCTGGGTATTCACTTGGAAAAAGGTGATGGAGAAGAGGAGGAGGCTGAGACGCTTCCTGCCGACGAAGTACTTGGAACAGGGCCCCCAACAGCTCCAGCGTCCGCCCCGTCCTCCCCTTCCACCTCTGGAGATGAGGCCAGTGACACAGAGGGGGAGATGCAAATAAATGACCCTGATGCCCCCGTGATGATGGATGAGAGTGCTGGGTTTGAAAGCCCCACTCCCACCTGTAGTCTTCCTGCTCTCGAGGAGGATGAGGAGGCAGTAGACACAGCAGCCGGGGATGGTGAGGAAGATGGAGGTGGAGCCACCCCTCAGTCAGCCAACTCTGTGGCATCTTATGGCTTTGACTGCACCACATCCAACTCCAACGCCCATTCCATGGCTGAGAGCTGCGGAAAAAGCCCAGGGATCTTCTCTCTGGAGAATGAGGAGCAGCTGCCGGAGGAGGCCAAGGACCCCTCCCTCATTAAGGAGCTGACCCTGCCATCAGCTGCAGCCGCTGCCGCCACCGCCGCCCAGGTAGGAGACCTACTGGGCAAACACGTGGACCTGATGCCTTTGGGCCACTCAGGAGAGAACCAGCCCAGTCTAGATGAGCACCACTACATGCTTGGGGGAAAGATTGCAGCAGACCACCTGGAAGAGGTTGATCCATTGGAGCCCAGTCACCTCCTTGGGGCCCAGGAATCTGGAGACTCCAGTGACAGCCAGCCGCCCTACTACTCTACCATATGTGATAAGACTGATAGTTTTCTGGCAGGTAATGTATAAGTCCCTCCTACTACCCCTGGAATGCACCTTTTCCCCGCAACCCTCCCCCTTTACCTGTTGTTCGTTTTCTCTCCAGTTGGGTTAGATGGCTTAGAAATGAAAAAAAGGAGAGCGAGATTGTAGGAAAAGATTTTAAAAAAATGAACAAAGGAGATGGAAAAAAATGACTGTAGCAATTTTTAAATGAAGCCTCCCTCTTTCATACTGTTATGGGTCATGGTTATGAGTGTATGGCTTAAACTCCTTTATGTACAATAGCTACTACCATTTTCTAGTAGAATGTTCTTTTTAAGTAACACTGCATATTCTGTAGCCCCTGATGGGGTACTGACTGATTGGTCCAATGTGACTGAGCTTTTAAACTGAAAAAAAAAGGAAAAAAAAAAAACAACAAACAGATGGAATAAAATGGACTCATTGTGTATTTATCCTACTGTTTTTACCGAACAAATGTCAATGATTTTTTTTTTTTTTGTTTTGTATTTGCTTATTTGTTGTTTTTTTGTTTGTTTTTTCTGTTGAAACCTGGTCCTCCCTACCCTGTGTACACACGCTTCATGTTCAACAGCACCATAGCGATAGTCAAATGCTCCTTTTTAAAAGTTTGTGTTCTTGTTTCAAGACTTTTAGCTATCAAAATAAAGGCTAGGTATTAACATGGCGTTTTTTGCCCTTACAGATTTGTTGAGGTAGGTCTGGGAGTATTAGATTGCAGTTGGTGAAGTTTTTAATGTGTGCTTCAAGAGCTTCTGCGCTCTTCGCATAGGTTGTTAAGGTATATAACGTGCAGTCACGTACAGTATGTGTTTCAGGCATTTGGTTTTAAGTGGCTACGCTTCAAGCCTCAGTTAGCTGATCGTTTGTGTTCCAGAAGAGACTAACAACTAGCCTTTTATTTGTGATGAGACACTGCATTGTCCTACATCGCTATCACAGTTGAGCTTTACACTCGCTGAAACATTTTCATAGTGGGCGTTTGGTTTACTATTTCAACAGTATATTGCATGTTTAACTAACAAAAAGACTGTGTACTACCTTGAATTTGAAACAGTTCTACACTAGACATGTTCATAAATGAATGGTTCACGCTAGGTTATCTTTCAAAATTCCATTAAAACATCATTGCAAGGCATTTTGTTCCTGTTTCTTATTTTCCCTATGGATCCAGCATGCCTGAACTTACTGTCCTTGTGTGTTCGAGTCGCTGTGTATTTGTGTGTTTACGCAACCTATTTCCCATGGCGTCTTCTACTCTACCCCATGGGAATAACCGGTAAACAGGAAGTGATGCAACATTGTACAATGGTGTTGTATCTAAAATGGAATTTTGGTCGAATCAAAGAGGTAATCCAAATGGTGTCCCAGTGCCTGTTTCCTCAGCATGCTAATGCATGGTGGGCACCACCTGCCACATCCTTGGCAGGTGGTGCCCACTTAAAGGTACCCTGTGTAGGTTCTTGTCAACTGTCTACAGTCAGTGCTTTCCACCATAGGTGTATATAAAATGTATCTTTGAGGTGCTACAAACATAATGAATGTTCTACCTTCTCATTAAGCACTTGCAAAACCCAATATTTTTGATTCACATCCATATAAACAAAACAGAGACCCATTAGTAAAAACATTGCTCTATAGCACTACTAGTGGTGAAAACATCACAGGGTAACAGACAGGAATTAAGACAGGAAATCCACCTTATACATGTCAAGGGTTTTATACACAAGTGCTTTAAACAATCAAACACGGTGAAACAAACTCATATCTGTCTGCATCTTCCTGAATGTTGCACTCACACGTCCACCGCATAGACAAACACTTTTCTCCCTTCTGTGCCCTTTTTCCTCTTACCTGCCCGCTCCTTGCCACCAACAGCCTAAAATGGAAAAACAACACCCCAGAGCCCTGTATCAAAGTCTGTTTCACGCACAAAGACACACACACACACACACACACACGCAATATATATGTTCATAACACAATTTAAGGTGTGTTTGCCTTTCAAAATATGCATCTACATAGGTGCACTTGAAATAAGGTGAATAAGCAGACTTTAGCATATTTTACATGACTTGGTGATGAGGCAAGGCACAAGACATTTATTTTGTTTTTGACATTTTATACCATACATTACATTAGTAAAGTCAATTTGTGTGATGTTCTCTGTCGGTTTAATCCCTCGTGTTTTCATATGTCTCTTGAAATACCTGTTGTCTGTATTGTACTGCGTGTTCACATGACTGCTGTCTTGCATGATAACACTTTGAAAGAGGGTGAAGCAGCAGAAATGAGTGCGGTTCACATGTGCTGTAGTTTACGTCATGACAGCCATCAGGAGGTAAAAATGTTTAGATTAATGAAAATACAACTTTTGAGAGAAAACATCATGCAGTAACTACTTTATGGTTTGTTTCCTGCTTTGTAGAGACTGTATGTAAACTATTCCTGTGTCATGGATGTCGCTTTATTTTGAAAGCCCCTTTGATTTTTGGTTACACCTTGTCAAATCTCTCCTGAACCCTTTTCTATCTGGTCCCTGTTCTTGTACCACCCGTTCTGTTGATGCATGCATCTCTAAATGATGCACCAAGTGATCTTGACTGTCTCACAGGAGACGAGAAGATGGATGAAGATTACAAGCTGCACACACATTCCCGGGAAGACAACTGGAACCAGAACCACAGTCCCACTGTTCCAATAGCCAACGGCCACTACTTGGCCTTGGTCCCGGGTAACAGGAGGCCCATTGATCCGACTCTTGCAGCACATTTTTCCAAGATTGCATCCCCTTCTCCTTTGATAGAGACCAACATTGACAGTCGCACAGGCAGCGGAGAGCAGTTGAGGAGGCTGGAGCAACACCAAGAAAAGCTGAGAGAGATGCAACACCGTCAAGAACAGGAGAGGCAGAAGAAGCAGTGGCTTGAGGAGGAGCGGCTGAGGCTGGAGCAGCAGAAGCAGCTGGAGAAGCAGCGCAGGGAGCTCCTGCAGCTGCAGCTGCAACAGCAGCAGCAGGAGCACCGGCACCGCAGGCAGGTTCTACAGTGGCAGCTGGAGCTGGAACAGCAGTACCGCATGCAGCAGAAACAGATCCAGCAGCAGCAGCAGCTGAGGAGGAGCCCGACTGGAGTCATGCTCTCCCCATCCTCCGGGCTCTGCACCATTTATGAAGCCATGGAGACCAGTGACGAGGAGGACGAGGCCAGAGGAGAGCACAACAGGAACGCACAGACAGGGGGAAAGAGGGTACCATCCTCCCAGATCGTCACACAAGACTTCCAGAGGCAGCTACGTCCAGTGCCTCCACAGGAACTGGAGTGGAACAAGAAGGTGGACATGGTTCAGCAGCTTATCAACCAGACCTTGATGCTGTCTGGAGATGGAGGCTGCCCTCCTCTCCTCCTCCTCCCTGTGGGGACAGGAGGCACCTTAAGCCCCTTGGAAAGCAGCATGTGGCCCAACCTGCTGCCCCAGTTCAGCCCTCCTGCTGCTACGGTCACCTCTGTCAGCAGCTACTCCCCAGACAGCCAGGGCAGCTCCCCGCCTGGTGACTGGACTGTGGTGGAGGTGGAGACCCAGCACTGAATACAACCAAATCAAGAATATACTCAAAAATGAACATATACATGAAAAGAATAAGTTTTAGGAAATACACACAGTTGCTTTTTCTTAAATGTCTATGTTTAACGATTCCTTTAATAATTCATATGCAGTACCATCTGAGACTGCGACGTTTATGACCAATTTGTATTAACATCGGAAGAAAACATTACTGTGAAACATATCAGACAATGTAGTCAGAGCTGTAGCCATTTCAACAATAAGCGATCACTTCAAGTATTTAATCCCGTCACAAGTCACATCATCATATGACCACCCAAACTTGACTTCAAATTGATTTCAGATCAACATCCTTATTCTTATGAAAACAAATGCGCTGTAGATGCGCCGTATCATTGATTCCTTTTACCCAGACATGCATATCACACACTGGAACCTCGCATTAGAGCATGTTTCCTTTACAAGTAGCGCAGACCGGAACTGTTTTAGAAACGCTGTCGTCGTGTGTTGTGTGGGGCAGCGCTCCACAGCGTAGTCCCTTTTACATATGTAGCAACCAGATACTGAGACCAAATACTGGTCACCCTCTCAGATGAGAGACTGAGCTATGACGAATTGCACTTGTTGTTTCTTCTATTTAATGTGTAGGCCAAAGTATTTATACAGGTAAGTGGCAGTACTGTTCATAGATTTACATATCTGTGCACTTATGAACCTAAAATCCTCATAGTGAAGTGTGAAAAAGACTCCAATAAGCAATTGTGTGTGTCAGATAGGAGTGTCATGTGAAAAGGCCTGTGTGTAGATGATGCTGTGATGTATCCCACACCCCCCCCTCCCTCGCCCACCCACGTCCACCCGCCTCCGGTCAGTAAATGTTACTGTGACTTCACTGGACAACCAGGTTTCCATGGACTTAATGGAGTCGTCAGTCATGGAGGAAGAAGAAGGCCGTCCTTGTTCTGCTGCAATGGGGAGAGATGAGAGGGGGCAGGCTCGGAGGGCAGTGGGGGGGCGAGGTTGGTGGTGGTGGGAGGGAGGGGGTATAGTTGCTGTCTTCGATCTCACATTCCAAAGTTGTAACCTCATTTCCTGGGTCGGCCAGTATGCAGGGAGTCTCCGAGGTTACTGATGATGTCATGGTGGGAGAGAAAGGAGGATGTCTGAGATGAGACAATGCACCACTCTGGCAAGGCTCACCAGTGGTCATGTGTGTGGGTGTGTGTGTGTGTGTGTGTGTGTGTACAAATGGTTGGGTGGAGGGTGGTGGGATTGTCCAGTACCTAAACTCAGCCCATGTTTACTACGTGTTCACAGCGACATTAGGCCTTTTTCCTGCATATTCTCTGTGTATTTTGCCCTCCTTTGTGATTTGTGCAATTTATCAAAAAAAAAACCCAAAACGTGCTTGAAAACAGGAAAAATCAGGTCATCGTTACTTATCAGGATACCTTACATCAGTGTCTGTGACTTAAAAATGTCTGCCGTGTAGAGAAAAAGCACCTGTGTCTTTCTCTTTGTGTCTGCACAAGGTAGGTGAGGTCAGTCTGACACCGCAGTTAAAGAAAACAACAACACTGCCACCTGTTGGCGGCACGAGTGACACACTAACCCCTGATTGGTCTGCAACATCACTATGATGTCAGTTTACACTAAATCACAATCTGTGTTTTGCATCCAGACCTATCACCTAATACACTTTTATGCACTGCTACTATAAGTAAAAATGCACAATTTTATATGAAACTGATGAGTTATGTGGATCTAAAATGAATATTTATGACGTTTCAAAGAAGCATGTACAGAATATAGTTTTCTAAATCATCTAACAATTTGTACTGCAGACACACTGTGCATGTTTTGCTTAAAAGCAGTGAAGTAGCCACTGCTCCTGTATGCTGCTATATATGATCATATCTAAGAGTTTTTAGTAGTTTATCACAACTTATAACATTATATATGTCTGTGTTGGCAAACATAATAATAATATTGCATGCATTCACATTTATGAGCCTATGATGAACCTATTTGTGTATCCATATTGTTTCAATAATAGTCTACAGTGCCTCAAATTCCTTTACACTGATATTCTCGTGCTACTTCGCAATTCATTTTCATATAATACAGTTAAAATACAAGGTGGGTGTTTACACTTTTAATAGTTTTGTTTTGTGAATGCTTGCAACCGTCGTCTTTTGTATCGCAGAAGCTTTTAGTGCTGTTGTCGTGCCTGTGGCCAAAATCAGTTTCAGTACGAAGTGTGAACGATCGCTGCTCCGTGATGTGACATTAAACTGCTTGAAATCTGCGTCCATGCTTGTGTTGCGGTGCATGTGCCAGCGCTTTGATGCTCACGTTACATGGAGAAATAAAGGACGGATCCCTGATACATTTGTCTGTCGACTTATTACTGACTAAATGAGATTTGTGTTTCGTGCAACAATGGTTATAAAAATCCTTTAAAGTGCTTCAAAGTACTTAAACTTATTCAATACCACTATTCACTTTCCTTTTTTACTTTACTCCACTATTTTTCAAATACCTCAAAGTGACCTGAGAGCAGTTAATTACTTTTTTGGATTACAGGATTACACACATATGTCTTGGGTTTATTATTATCATCATCATTACAGCTCTGTGCATTGAAAAGGATTCAACAAGTGGATCCAAATCCATTTTAATGTGATATCTTTTTTAGCCTTAGCTCAACCACAGAGGGGTTTTTTTTAAAGTCATTGTAACCAAAGTGTAATTGGAGAAAAGTCATAAAAAAAGGCAAAGAACCTCAGTGTCGTCAGTTAAATAGCATAATCCTGCTCACACCAGACCAAGCAAGGCTGGGGCTGCTAAACCCCTTAGTGTTTAAGTCGAGCTCGTGAATTCCACTTTTTCTTTGTAAGAGAAAGAACGTGTCATTTCTTCTTTCTTAATGTCATGCAGTCTCACTTTAAATAACCCTTTGAAGCCCAAAGAGGTCACACTATATTTAAACTATATAACTGAATACAGTACTTCTGCCACCGTGGTTATCATTTTAAAACCTAATACACTGGCGCACAGCTGACCACTGATCACAGTGGACCCGGTTAATGTGATTCTAAATTCTAATTACACAAAAGAGACACCGTTATTTGAAGCAGGTGTGATTGTTGATGCATAAGACATCATGGTTTACTCACACCTGATGAGGACACTATGAAAACTAAATAGATTGGACAGTATCTAGTTGTATCCATCTTGTTGGGTCAGAGGTCACTGAAACCTGGGATGCATGAATGAATTCAGTTTAATTCTTCATTGTTTGATAAAGGAAATTTGTTTTTGGGACAAATGTAACCACGGGCCAGAAACACCCCCCCCCCCAGAATAAACAGCAGGGAAAAGATCAACAGCACCATAAAACCACCATAAAACCACATCAGACCTATTCAAACTGATTTTGTTGGTCCAACTTTGGCCTCCTGAGCAAAATGCTTGTTTGCTGTCTGCCCTCTTCACTGAGGGTGTTTGACAGTTTGAGGCCGTTTCTCCTCTTCCTCTGAATCCAGTGACACAGTGATCACGTTGTTGCTGCGGCATGGCAAATTCCTCTAGTGGCAATAAGGCCCTCATTCATGCATCTACTGTAGTAGTGTGCAGTGCAGGCTGGTTGGTTTCCCTGCTGACAGAAGATGAGTGCCATCTGGCCCTGCAGAGGAGAACAAATGTGAGAGTTTGACATAGAAATGTTAGGACAGCACTTTGGTTAAAAGAGAAAACAAAAAAACAATTCGTCTGCCATTTACGGAGGTGGAAAAGAGGACTTGAATATTATAATCAAGTAAAAGTACTGTTACTTTCAAGATTAATTACCTGTGTAAAAATGTGCAAAGAACAAGTCAGTCAAGATGTACTCAGAGGAAATGTTACTGTGCTACATTTTTTTAAGTTATTATGAGGACTATCTGCGTAGCGTGCACACATATGTAGGTTGCTAAGTGACACAGTGATGGTTGATAGCTGTCCCTAGTCATTGTACCCACCAATCTGCCCAAGGCTCAACTTCTTTGCATGACCATTGTCAGTTGACATTCTAATATACATGTCCACACAGCCTGACTGTCTCACTGTAGCCAGCATGTGTTTAACAATGCCAAATACTAATTCAAGCCATAAAGACATCTTCCTTCATGTAAGTCCATCATTGTGCATTACTGTACTGTTCAGAAATCAGCCCCTGACACTTGACCAGTGAATGTACACATTCAGCATGTGTGTTTTCCAGCAGAAAGGCAGTCAGGTGAACAGACAGACAGACCCAACACACCAGCAGCTTTTCAGGATTTTTTTTGTGTGACTTTGGTTTTTATTCTGTAAATACAGCACATTACTTCCAACTTTGGCTTTTTGTAATGTAATCTACTGCCAGACACTGTGTCAACCAGCTGAGATGCCCTCATCACACTTCACATAAAAACTTAAATGAGATCCACAGCTCATTTTAATACTGGGGTGTCCCAGTGAATTAATCTGACCATGCTCTTTCGTGTCTGCATGTTTACTATGTGCTTCTGTACAAACCGGGAAATTGAGTCTAGTTCAGTGGGAGTGAAGCTAACCCCTGTGCTAGCTTTCGTCGTTAGCCTTCCCTACAGGCCACTGCTCTGTACTGTCACGTTCAAATATGATCAACAGGTCTCAGGTGGAAGCAGGAGGGCGCTCGGCTGCCGCAGAGATCTGCGCCCATTCACGGCCGCGTCAAGCTGGAGACAGGACCTCACAATACCAGCGCAGGAAGAAGTAGCTTGCTTACAAAATAAAAGCGCAGACAGCGTAGGCTTCGTCACTCGTTTTTCAACACAAATGAGAGACCAATGCGTCTAAAATATTCTAATGGAGTGGTCCAAGAACTAATGTATTAGGTGCAAAAATAATAACTTTTAATTTTCTTTAAATGTATACAGCTGCTAAGTGTAAACTATTCAGAGCAAATTCTCAATAACTAAATATACCTTGACAACGAAGATATTAGTGTTTAGTGTTTATCTATATTCTTTACAATCGACTCCCATCTCGTTTTACTTGGTATTAGTTGATTTTGATTTTTATTTTACATTTATTATTAGTAATAGTAAAAGTTATGTAGTTGACTCTAATGAAACTAATTAATTTCCGCACTGAGATCAGACGAGTAGCACGAGCGCCCTGTACGGGGTGCCTAAAGTTACGTCATTGTGGAAGTTTTATATGTATGTCAACAAACTGTGCCGAAATACCATATAACGTTAGGGTTTTTTGGTAAAACGTGTTAAATACATGTTAAACATTTAAACAGACTTCCAGTTACCACAACTACTACTTCTGTAACTATGGTGTTGGCCGTGAGTAAACTTGTAGCAGACGCTGTGACTAACGTTAGCTTAATAGTTTTTCGCGGCTCGCGTCCCTGTCGTAAGAACTCTCCCGGTGTAGCTAGCAAGCTAACAGATAGCACTTAATTTAAAGTTTACACAAAAATCACGAAACAAATTTGTAACGTCATTCAATTTTAGTTGAATGAAAAAGGAAAGTGGCATAAAATGTGAGTTTTATTTTGAAGGTTGCAACCGGAAATTTCATTAGTTTTTCTCAGACTGACTTCACGGTTGTTTCCCTCCTCCCCAGCATCACTCACCGGCTCTCAGCTTTCCGCAGAGCCGAGCAGGAGTGCAGAGCCACGGGGAAGATGGCCCCAGTTTCTCTCACTACGCAGATCATAGTGCGCTGGTGTTGATCCTGGCGGGTTTCGGGTTTCCGCACTGTGTTTTTGTCTCTGAGGATGAGAAGACAGCCTGCAGCAGCAGTCGCACTCAGACTACTACAGGACACACTGCACTGCGTGATGCAGATCAGACTCCAAGAGTTGACATCCTGCTGCCAGGAGGTGATGGTCTCCTCCTCTCTCTTCTGTTCACCTGCTCCTCTGTGGCGCCTTGAAACGTTACGATGTTAACAGTTTATTCACTCGATTTCCCCGCACATCGGTACAGCAAACTGCGTCTTCTCCGGGACTACTGAATGTTGTGTTTTTTATTTTGCAGGACATCCAACGCTGGACAGTTTGTTTTTAACTACGGGAGGACTTCCTAATGTTATTTCTACAATGATCTGACGGCTGTAAAGTGATACAAACATTAATAGAAGTCACCTGGCGTCGCCGTCGAACTGGCTTGTCTCGCTGCACATGATGGCCAATAACAACGAGCTACAAGTGAGTTTTCCAACTTTTGCTTTTTCCTTACTGTCTGTGTTAAATGCTGCTGTGTTCATGTGCATCAACTTACGCATGTAAAACTGTAACATGGGGAAATGACTGGAGATGTTTTAATAGACTAGTTTTGGCTATAGTGCTGTTATATAGTGCTGCGGTCTGTGACACTGATACAAACCTGTATTGTTAAAAGGTCAAAGTTGTAGCTGGAGAGGTCAAATTCTACTGCAATGGGTCGAGCAAGTTCCAAAAATACCAAAGCCTACACTTCCCATGATGCAACGCAATGCTGCGTTTCATTTGACCTTCCATACCTGGTAGATTAAGTTCAGAATTTGTGACACATCTGTTGAAAATGTGTAGCTTTGGGAAATATGGGAAGTATGCTTACAGTTATGACTGACATAGGGAGTCAGTTAGGCCAACATCTCACAATTATTTGGCTTACCGATTAATCTACGTATTTTCTTAATTAGCTGATGAATAATATCAGTAAAGTGAAAAGGGAAAACAAAGAAAATCTAGAGGGTCTTTGGATTTTGTTGAAACTTAAACTGTAAAACAGGTTGTTTAGTTGCAGATTCGTTTACTGTTGATTGATGCTTTCAGCTTTAGTCCCTATGATGAGTAAGCTGATCTTTCACTGTAAAATTGGAGGAGTGGCCCTTTAGTGAACCTGCCTTCGGGGACTTAAAAGCGCCGAGCAGTCTACTGTTCAATGTACATGTGGAATTAGAACAGGATTCAGAGGATCCAAGGTGCACCATCCTTCTAACATCCTGCCCTCTCACGTGGTGGCAGCTGGTGATTTGTACAGGAGGGTGAGCAGAGCAAAAGCCAGACTAATGCCCCGAGATCAGAACAAGGCGTTTTAATTGACAGAATTAAAAACACTGTCAGGGACAGATGAACGTATCATATCCTTTATATAAGTAAAAGTATGAACGCCACAGTGTCAAAACATTCATGACAAGTAAAATCCTACTTCATTGAAAGTATTATCAGCAAAAATATACCCAAAGTATCTAAAGTAAAGTGTTGACATAAAGAGTACATTATTTTTATACTGGTGCTTCAGTATGTGCGATTGTAGCTCGTCGAGGATGGAGCTGGTTTATTTACTTTTAGTAGTTTATTCCATTGGTTTTCAGCCTAGTGATCAGTCTGATTAATGCAGTCGTGAAAGAGGAAAAAACAAAGATGCACAGAACAGTTTGGGTTTTTTTTAACTTTTCTTTCATCTTTGCATTTTTGCTAAATTGTTGGAGATTGTTGGAGAAACTTGGACTGTGAATGTGTCTTTGATTGCTAAAAACCGATCTAACGCATGACAAAAGGCCCCAGCCAGACACAGCTAACAAGTGTTAAAAAGCACTGGTTCAATCTCAAAACAATAAGCCGGTCATGGTTTTAATGTTAAATTTGAAATCTGAAGAATAACTAGTATCTAACTACACTAATTAAATATAGTGGAGTAAAAGTTAAAGTAACTCCTTCTTAACTGTACACAGTAGATAAAACAGTGACATTTGCAGGACTGAGAGACTGAACATAGATGACGAGTGAGATCATATATTTATTTCACACACAAAAAGTGGTTCAACACCATTTCACCGGTTCACTACAGCCTCTACTTCCTCCTCAGCCTTGACTCACAATAGAATTACATGTGCTGATTTCCCATTTGTGACACAGCAGTTGCCCTCAGGTGGAGTCAGAGGTGAGTCATGGAAGATGTTGTGGTGTCCGAGCCTCTGGTCTAATTTAGGCTGGTTGGGTTACAGTTACTCTGGTGTCAGCCTGGCTCAGGATGCAGTGGAGGGAAACTTTAAAAATTAAAGGCAGAATGCCGCTTCAGCTCCTCAGCCGCATCTCTCTTACAACCCCCTGTCAAAAGGTTAAACTGCTGTACAAAGCATGAGCAGTAGACATTGTGGTTTGTTGAGTCCATTTTAAATACTCTGACTTGGAACAGGTCTGCACAGCTCAAAGACTGAGTGTTACAGGGAAGAGTTTTGATTGGTGTGTGACCTGTGATTAAAGTTAAACACATATTTCCTGCTTCTCTCTACACATCTTTACCTGTGTGGGTTTGGTTTTACACAAGTCATTCCCACAGCCCATAATCAACTACACACTACACTTCTATTAATGCTTGTATCATTTTACAGTCTATTTGACTCTAACACTACTGAATCATTTGTTGTGAGTGAACTCTGGCTTCTTCCTTGACATTTAGTAGTTTCCCTGAACGACGAAGGTGCCTCCTGTGTTTCTTGGAAAGCTGCACTGCCTGCGCGACCGCTAATATGGGCCACCACTATGATCACTTCTTACATCGTTTCCACAACATGTCGGTCCTGAAAAAAACTAAATAAGAGCTGCAAATTTAAGGGTACAACAGATATTTAGCATTGCATTTCGGCAAACTGACACACAAATAAAATAATGAATGTATCAAATGTGTATTAAGTGTGGTGTGTTTAAGATGTGGGTTAAGGTCCAAAAATACTGAATACTGCATTTCCCATAATGCAGCTCAATAGTGTTATCATCCTTTCACTGTGTCCTCCAAAACCCTGCCCACCATAAGTAAATAAACTAATGCATTCAGTTCACAGAGTGCACCTTTCATGTCTATTTGCATCATTCTTACATTGACCTACTGGATCTCATGACACCACAAGTAACTGCAGATTGCTCCGGCCCTGCTGTGTTGATGACACATTTAAACGTGTTTGTGGCTTCATGACTGAATCTCTTAACACCTCAGTGATTGCCTGTGCTGAAGCTGAGGCAGTTCCCTCCCGGTCTGATGAATTCAGCCTCCTCCTGTGACAATGACAGGGGTTCAGTCATCATTACCGCGGGCTACCAGACAGGCGGCGAGCGACGGCTGATTGAGATCAAGGGGCCGCGTTGGTAATGATGATGGGCTGAACCTGTCAGAGTGGACCTAGGCCCAGCGGTGTGGTGATTGAGCCCGCTTGGTCTCTCTTTCCTTTATTCCTCACACAATACCTCATCAGGCCTGTGCTACTGCCAACGCTTGTCCTATAGGAGGTCACAACTACTTTGCTTACTGAGGAAAACAGCTGAAATAACCCTGTCTTCACTCTCTTCCTCCTACCCCTCCCCCTGCTCAAGACACATTATCCATACATACACAGGAGGAGGCCATCAGTGTAAACTGTAGCTTAACTCTTAGTGGTTCCCTGCCCTCTCTATCTTTTTTGACGCTCCTGCATTAATGCCTGCCCTCCTTCTCCTTTAGCTCCTTTAAGGAATGTAAATCAAGGCCCCTGCTGAGGATGTGAGCTCTATGCTGAGCCGATAACATAACGTACACTTTGAGCTAGCTATCCACTCTGCGGCCGCCCTCTCATGAATTCTTTATTCCTGTTGGTTTCCTGTAGTTATTATCTGTAAGAGTTCTGCAAGTCAAATGAGCTGCTCCTCCTTTTCTCAGTGGCGAGGAAGCAAAGACACCCTCTCAGGTCCCGACCAAATGACTTTTTTATTGATCCCGAAAAGAGGGCGCAGGCAATTATGTCTGTTTCTTTAATGGCATCTGAAGACTTGTGAGCACACTCGCTTGCAGAGGTGCTACAGGCCGGGGGTCTATCGATGGTCCCACACGTGTTATAATGCATACTGATGTCTTGCATGACACTCACCATAATATGTGTCTCCAGCTGCCACTGCTATGGATAATAGGATTAGGAGACTGTGGACTCCACTGCGTCTCTGACCTCCTAGGAGAGGGTAGCATTAGTGCTCTCAGTCACAAACATACAAACACCGCCCACCCCAACCCCCCAACATCCAGTCACTCCTGCCCGAATCCAGGATTACACTCTGTCTGCAGAAATCTGTCTCGCACCAGTAGACAAGCTTAAAACTGCTGCACTACTGTTTCAGTGCATTGGTGGGACATCCCAGTGGCATATATCAATAAACCTGATGGGTGTAGCACTCAGCTCACTCATTAGGTTGCCAGGGATGAATGCTAATATCTTAAATGCTAATGTAGAGAGAGAAATCCAAAATATTCAAAGTATGCCATCAAGCTAGCATCCACGACTGAGTTTTTCCATGACAGTCTGATGGCTGCTTCAACTGACCTTTCACCAGGCCCACTTCCGCTCAGCTGACCAGTCTGAACACCAGCTGTTGTTGCTATATGCCAGCCATCCACCAGGCTTTCAGAGGATTAGTTATCATTGATACCAAGCCAAGACCAACAAAAAATGAAATACAACCTAGAAACTGGTGAATGATAGACTAACAGCTAGTTGTACTGGTTCAGCTACATTTTGGATTTTTCTAAGCTGTTTGTGTGAGTTTTTATTAGAGCTTTAAGGGATTGCGGCATTACAGGATTGAAGAATGTGTTGCTAAGAAGGACAAGTTAGGGAACTGGTGTTACGTCAGAGGAGCAACATATACATTCAGTCGGAATTATATTTCTTTGTATGACAGGAGGAAACAAACTTCACAAAGGAACAGTTGCATTGAGGCACCATGCGTTTGCCTGAGAATGGTCATTGATTGTTGGCTAGAGTCATCCTGTAATGCCAGGGGGTGCTGAGGCTCAGCAGTGGTAAATAGGGTACATTGTGATGTTTGGCCTGGTTTTATCACTGGAGGAACACTCGGGGGTAAGAGGGACAAACAAGAAGAGGTTCTGTATTTGAAATGAGTTTGACTCACTGAGATTAGCCAAATATGATTTGACTTGTATCAGCGTATTGTCATACATTACTAACAGGAAACACAACATTGAAGCAAAAATATTATATTATTTAAGTAAGTAAAATTGTATTTTTATCGTGTTACTTTTTAAATAAAATCTGGCCTGCACAGTGCTTTGCAGTTTTATTAGAAATAAACAAAATCACGTAATAAATGACTCATTAAGTTATTTAAATGACTCATAAGTCATTTATTATTGAGTAAATGAGCAAGAACTGTTTATACAATATTTTGTGTATACTTCATTTGTATTGTTTTGAGATATCACATTTGTTTGTTTCTGGAACTTGTTTTTTATTCATTTATTAGGCACAGTACAGATTAAAGAAATAAGATGAACTAAACCTTAACCTCCATCTGTGGTGCTGTCTGACATTATGATCGTATATGTGCATTTGTGCTATCTTGCCTTATTATCAAGGTGTTCATTGCAGTCCAGTTCATCAGAGTAATCTTTACAGTCCATTTTGTCAAAGTAGTTTGAAAACAAGTTTTTGAAGCCTCAATTTGTTTGTTGTATTTGTTGCATTTCTCATATTTCCCATAAAATGTATATCCAGACATGCAGGTGAGGGGTTTTGCCTTTAACCGATTCTTTGTAAAGAGCAATGTCTTGCAGACACCAGTCAATAGTAGCGATAAATCTTTTGAATAAATTGTGAGATCTTATTGTACCATTACTGCACAAGCTGTCAAGCAGGTTAACTGACAGTTAACAAGCTGAGAGCTCTTCTCCCTCTTCAACCAAACTCTTTATGGACAAATATGATGTACAGTCCTACAGCAGAATGGCAGAAGGGACTAATCTGCACAGTACAGGGAAGACTGAAAGCCAGGGCAGTTATTGTTACTGGGCCAAGCATGTTTTTGTCTGGCAAGCATCTCAGCAGTTCACCGGTTCCAGTAGGTGACCACTTAGGTCTGCATATGTGTCAGTATATCACAAAGCCTCTAAAACCAAATATTTCACAAAGGACACACAGCTTCATCTCGCTGTGAGGAGGCCATAACTCAAGGAGACAGTGTTCTCAAGATGTTAAACTCTTCGATCCTATGCAGCAAAATGTACAAGGTTAAAATGAAGAGGTGGACACATACTGATGCTGGAAGAGAGGAAGCTATGTGACCTAATTGTGGTTACACCTGAGGTACATGAGATGAGTTATCCCGCTGTTGTCCTGCGGTCATGTGATAGCCTTTGTGTTGTGCGGTGGGAGTGGTGTTGGGTTTAAGGGGAGCACAGACCTGAGGCTTTACAGGAGCAGCGGCTCGCTCGGCCGTGAGGCCGCACTCAACAGTGGACTGTCTGTTCTGTCAGCCCAGAGGTCGTAAAAATGAGACAGACAGGGAAGAAAAACTATTATTACCTGCTCGGGAGGGAGAGATATATACGTAGTCCAACAAGAAGCCCGCCCTTCAAAATGTAACCCAAACTGCAGCTATTGTTATTATTAAAGTCTCTGAGGCTGAATTGCTGGAACAGTGGGATAGTCAGGCCCAAACTGCAGCCAGAGGCCATTGTGAGTTTGGCTTTTTTTCACCCAGCATCAACAATGCGCAGGAGATTATAGGAGTTGTAACTGGAGGAGCATAAATAGCCTTTAATGAATAGGATGCAGCGAAAGTCTAGAGGAGAGACAGAAGAAAGAAAGATGGCTCAACCGCTTGTTTTGCTACTTGACCAACTGATAGTGTGTCATCCCAGCAGCTGCTGCCATGTGATTTGTCATGGACAGCTTGTTGGTTTTTGCGATCCACTTTGTTCACATGACTCCAATTTTGGGCTCATTACAAAACGTTGCCTCCTAAATGGTCTAGTCAAGTCAACTCTGCCAAAAATCAGTTACAATCTGTACAACACCCTTAATTCAAATTAGGAAAACCAACCCCTTTTTTTCCAGGGAAAAGAAGAGCTGCAGAGGGGGGACTCCTCTTCCAGGATGGGCAGACATGCAAACTCTTTAGAGGGACAGTGAGAGGATGCATCATTTTCAGGCAGTGCTTCCAATAAATGTTGAAATATTTTAGGTTTGGCCAAAGAGATGGACATCTGTACATCCACAGCACTGGTGTAGCTATAAATCTGTCAAAACACAACAGTGAGTCACACAGTTGTGAGTTTTCTTCATCAGCCTTTTCACTTATAATTCCAGCCCTATCGTTCATGCAGCGCTGTGTACTTTGGCTCTAGCACGAGCTGCATAAACCTAAATGAGAAGATGAACAAATCAAGAACCTAAAAACGTCTGGCCGTGTGCAGATAAGCCATGACTGTCTGTGGACTGCGGTGACCTTAAAGCACACTGCCTGTACTAATGGGATCTTATTTTCATTAGCCATTATGCTGTAATTAAAATAACACAGATCTGTAAACATTTGTGCCGCTCGTACGTCTTTCTGCTCCTTGTCCTGTGTTTATGAGTGCCATGCTATCGTAATCAACGGCATCAGTAAAGAGGGATAATCATGTGCATTATAGAATGGGCCTCTTATCCCCCTCAGCCCTTCTGCCATAATCATTTTTAATCTGCTTTCCATGTCCATTACCATCATGTCTGCCCAACCATTCCATTACATCGCGGGGCTCTTTCCGCTCCCCGTGTCCCCTCCTGACTGCTCTAGGTGACTTGAGAGCATATTGCACATAGAATAAAGCATTTGCCATTTTTGACCTGTTATCTGCCAGATTCACTAAGAGAAACAGAGGCAGTCTTAATAATCACAGACTCAAACGCCTGGGTTTTATTTTAGGGCAAAATCCCCCATGGACATCCGTTCATTATTTACAAAACATCAGTGTTTGGATTTGTCCCAGGGAGTTGAGGATATGCTAATGGCTCATGTGTCTCATTCATGTTTTGAACTGTTGAATTCCTGAGATTTCAGGGCTGTAGATGTAGCAATGCTGTAGAAACATCCATGACTGTACAAGTCATGCCAGAATATCCGTTTTGTGCATCTGTTATAGTTTTTTGTCTTTCTTTTAATTACCCCGATGGTTAATGACTCTCCCTTACTTGGTGACATAATTATATGTGTGCGTTCACTCATAGAGGGAAAAAGCAAGAGCGTCTAGCAGCATCATGGCTCAATGCCAGACGCCATCTGTAACCCTCACTCTACCCTTGTGGGTTCATGTCACCATAAAGAGGAAAAGCAGGATGTTCTGTTAATATGGACCCCAAGATGGCTGAATCCCCCATCAGATATCACAGCACTGCAGGAGCATCACGCTAAAAGCTAAAAAACACGTAGCTTCAGACACTGAACAACTTTTCAGATTACAGTCTCGTCCATTCAGGCTTGCGTCTTTAAGCAGCAGGGACAAAAGGTTGAGTTCTGATTTGTTCAATTTCCAGTCACCAGTACAACAGTGGCTTCACCACTACCCCTTTAATTTTGCATGTATTCAATATAAATGTTCATATATGTATTGCCCCTTCTTTTCCATCACCCAACCCCCCCCCCCGGTCTGGAGAGATAAAAGCTGACTAAATGCCTATGAAGCCATGAAGTGCCTCATTAGTTCTCCTCTGGGTAGCACCCTTATCCAGGTTGACTGTTGTAGGTCAACAACTTTGTTTGCTGCCCTTTTTATATGCAGGTGGCGCTCAGTGGAGCATTCAGAGAAAAGTGGGCTATGTCTGTTGGATTCATGTTCAAGGACCTTTTTACCTCTGAGCTGGTCAGCTCCAGCTCTTGACCGCTGTATCTTTTTTGAGCCTGAATATGCAAACTTCTTGAATTATTTCAGTGTCCCCCGCCTGTCTCGCTTTCTCAGTCTTGTGTTACATGCATGACAGAAGTAGATTAAGTATGTGGACTGTGGAGCTTTTCTCATTGGGGGTTTATGCTGCCTTATTCCTCAGGGGCATGAACAGAGCCGCTATTTGTTGCTGCAGAGTTCACAATGGACAAAGCCGGGAACACAAACACATAAGCGTTTACTGAAGTCTCCTGAGAAGATCGACCCTTTCACAAAGATGCCATTCATGCTGCGGAGCGGACACTGCTGCAACACACAGGCACAGCACACAGACAGATGTGCAGTGAAACACACACACAGGACACACTCTCTCACCTAACCCTCTGCACAGCTTTTCTTCCTGTTACCCTGACTGGGAGAATCCTCGTCTCTCATGCGCATGATGTCTTCATCAAGCTCTGGTTGTGCAGCAGACATACATGCAGCCATGTCGCGTTGTAAAACTGCAAAAGGAGATTTGGCAGCAGAATTTTCCCCTGGAATATGAGGGATTTTAGGGATTAACAGGCAATACACACTCAGTCCAAGGTACAATCTGTAAGCCGTTAACTCATTCATAGAGGGCCGGAGTTGAAATTGTAATGTGAGGCTACGTATCGGCCGGGAATGACTTCTACTATCCCGACACCTTGTTCTACACTTAATGCAACTTTCATTTGCCACGTCTGTCAAACTCCACACACCAGACCTTTTTAATGCGAGCTGTTAAGCATGTATAATCTCAGAGGTGACCCTTGATGACATCAGAAGGGTCACAGCTGCTTTAATGATCTGAGCAGCACTCCAAATGACCAATAAACTGGTCTTGATTCTTATATTCCATAAAGTGCCCCTGTAAGGCAGTAGATCTCCATTTTGAGACGTCTGGCTAACGCCATCATCCTTAACTCTGCTCCTCTACAGTCAAATTGGCCCACTTACCCACATAAGAGTGAGCTTGTTCTGCTCACTGAGTGTAACAGTGTCCTGAAGTTAACTCTCTTGTACGCAGACTTCCCTCTGAACTGCTGTGTTGACATAATTAGGGGCAACATTTCCTCCTGTTAGTACTCTCATCATCCAGCTGACATTGCCTTACTGTCCTGTTTTATTCATTACCGACCAGTTTCACTGCATTAGTCCAGTGTGTGTGTGTTCGCGTGCGCGCGCGCGTGTGTGTGTGTATCCATCTACGGAGCGGCGCTGTATCTCTGCGTTCATGCTTTTCTCCGTGGATGTGTCGTGTATTATTTATATTTTTCATTTTGTATCCATCTTTGTATTTTATCAGCGGTGCAGCGGCATGAAGATTTGTGCGTGTGTGTGTTTTTATATTTAGAAAGATTAATTGGAATTCACTGTTTGCTCCCCCCACCGCCCCTACTCCACCTCAACCTCCAAACAACCCCCACCCCCCCACCCCCTTAACCCAAATCCTATCCACTGCCTGCTGAATGAGGCTGTGTGCAGACATCTGGATGTGAGGGGAATTTAAAGTTGTGTTTCTCCCAAATTCTGTCTGCCTTGCTCTCTTTCACATGCAGTGTTCGGCGTGCAACGTGCCAAACACACACATATGCACACACGTGCTTCCTGGCGTGCCATTAAAGCAATGAATGCCGCTATTAAGAGAAATCCAACCTCAACTGTACTTTTTCTTTTCCTTTCTCCTGCTCGCCAGCCTCAGGCCATGTCTGTCCCCGCAGCTTCCAACAGTATCAAAGCAACAACTTCCAATAAAGGCCCACATCCACACACACACTAAATCTAACATCATGACCTTGTGTTGCACTGTTTAATCCTCATTTCCTAATAATAAACATATTTTCATCACCAGTAACGCCCTGAAAATCCCAATGACAAATGACAATGACAAAACACCTCTCAGTGCCATATCTGGCTTAGGGTACACTTTATTGAACGATTATTATTTTTGGCAACACTACACTTTAACAATTAGGTTGAAAGTCCACTCGCAAGCCCCATCATTATCATTGTGGCGTGTAAACTGGAGGTGTTGGTGAGTAAGTGAATGAGTGAGTATTAAAATGGCAGAGTAAGAGCTGGCAGCTGGAGAATCCCCCCACTGCCTGTCCCCTAACAAAGGGGACTTAATCTCTATTTATAGACACACACAGGCCAAGATGAGCTGACGGGCCATTAAATCTTAATCAAATGGCTTTTGTCACCCACTGGCAGCACCAGGCAGAAGTCTGCCTCCCAAAATGTGGCACAGAGGGCAGTGCATGGTGGATTGGGAACAAGATGAAGAAGAATAATCAAGAGGGGGCAACATGAAAAAAGGTAAAGGTGTGGTGTAGGAGTGAAACAGAGGCGGGCAAAATGGAAGGGGCTCATAGAGAGAAAGAGACATATGAGAAGCAGTCTAGACAGCGTGACAGACAGAAATTGTTTTGTTTCATATTGGTTCTTTGTGGTCTGGAGACCTGTAAACAACAGGCCACAGTTCTTTGGAAAAGACAGTATGGTTTCCCTCAAATACACAGAGACAAATATGAAAAGAAGACTCCCATACTTATTTTTTAGTTTGACTTAAAATGCCGTGCCAGTTTGGCCTGTAAAATGTCAAAAACCAGCAAAAAGGGCCTGTTTATAATTTCTCAAAGGCACATGGGATGTCTTCAAATCTTCAAGTCAAGTCTTCAAACAGTTTAACAAAACGTATTCAGTTTAAAATGACGTGACACATTCTCTGCTCTTCTCTTTAATTGAATTCGAATGTTCTTGATTTCAGTTCAGTCCACCTACAGTTTCATCTCTAAATCCTAAATGTCTGTCTGTTCTTGTCTTAACTGCGTGAACCAG
The DNA here is from genome assembly GCA_008933995.1 of Datnioides undecimradiatus. Classification (NCBI taxonomy): domain Eukaryota; kingdom Metazoa; phylum Chordata; class Actinopteri; order Lobotiformes; family Datnioididae; genus Datnioides; species Datnioides undecimradiatus. The sequence continues at coordinate 4,180,062 of WARS01000048.1, forward strand.
GGCTTTCCAAAATGTCCGTAGGGATTTCAGAAGGAGCTGTTTATTTCCTTTTTGTACTTCTAATATGGTTCCCCATATCAAAAATGATGCATAATTGACTTTTAATTACATATTAACGTCATTTTCACATTATGTAAATCTGACATTAAAGGTTTTCGTAAGTTTACAGACTTTTATCACTTCTTTCTCTCCACTCTACGGATTGTTTTAAGTGTTTTTCAGCGCATTTTGATTATGTGGCTCACAGCCTTACTGTTGCGCTTCACTGTCACCATCGTCACTGGCTGCTGTTCTCGAGAGCTGTCTAAGGAAACAAGAGTCAGAAATAGCATTCATCGGAATGATACAATACAGCATTACAATACAACAATAGAGAGATTTAAGAAAACAGTATCACAATGAGGCAGTGCCTGTGCTTTAAATGGCACTGGACCCACTGGCACAAACCCTGTAGCTGACTGTCTCTAAAATAACTTCAATAGAAGAGTTGGAACGAGCTGACACAGGATATATATGATACTGTGGGAGGTGGTTTGCCTGATCCTACAGCTACTTTATGGGAAATGTGGATGTGTCCCATGACAATCCAAACCAGGTGAACAGGGTGAGACTGTAACTTTAAGAGCTGAATGTATAAACTGATTGTGATCTTAGTTCCTGATACTGTGGTCAGTACACTTTTAGAAACTGCTTCACAAACGCGATGAGCGACAGTTTGGTGTCACAGGCGCCACGGCAGCTCGCGCCTTTGAATTTGTAGGCTTAACTTTTTGTTACAGTGGAGTTACTAATGACAGCCCAGCCATATTTGTAAAGGTGAGACAGTATGGATGCATGGGGGCTGCTAGCTCTGCGGCCACCATTCCACGTCACAGAGGAAGCGTTGACAGCCATGGCTGTTCGGTAAGGAAATATTATCCTACCTGTTTGCAGATATGGGACTCAGAGCATTTCTGTCTTTTATTGAAGTGATGCCGTATGAGGCAAGAGCTGCCGTGTTTTGCATACACTGGCCTAACTTCATGTTGTTTAACTTCCTATTCCCCTGTGGCACTATGGCAGAATAAGAAGAACTAGACTTGTTTTTGTGCTGCTCTCAATGTACGTGTGTCTGTCCCTCGCTCTTTCCGTCTATGTTTCCATTTTGTGTACATATACGTGGTACAAAAGATAAAGATAGGGAGCCAGAGAGGGCCATCTGCCACACAGTAAGAGCTCGGAGGGTCAGCGACCTCGCACTGCTGAGTGTCTGAGTCAGATAAACCCATGACCCCGCATGTCTCTCACTGACAGGACGAGGACAGAAGTCAGACAGAGACGGCCGTCAAAGACAGGCCGAGGGTGTGATCAGTCCAGTGTGTGTGATCTCGGCATGGTCATGTCTCTGAGGTGACGACTCGGCTTGCCGTCTCGCTTGTCCTGTGAATTTAGATTTTGCTTCCAAAACGTCCCTTCAGCTTTCTGTCCACTTGCACCCAGCAGGCAAGTGTTCCTCTCTGTGTCTCCATATAGTGTTTATATCAAGGGGACGCAAAAGAGGCGAGCGGACGAGCAGAGAATCGACTCTTTTGACGCGATTCTCGTGTCAGCAAAGTTTGCCTTGCTCGTAACACAACGACATACCACAAAGCCCTGTCTGTTTTATAGCTTGCTTAGTTAGATGTTAAGTTAGTTTCAGTGGAAGGTCTCAACAGTGACGCATGATGAGAATGCAAATGCAGTACCCTTCCACCCCTTCTCTCACTTTATTTTATTTTTGAAATTTACCTACATTTGAATAACCGTAAAAGCGCCAGATATTACATTACAGGTTTATATTCTACAAACACACGCTCACGCACACACACACATTCATCCTACACAATGATAAGCCTGGTCTGATAGTCCTTTTGACATGACCACATTCTATCACAACAGCCTGTCTCTCAGCTTTGGAGACCCAGTAGCAGGAAGCTGAGTGGCTGTGAGCTCTCTCACTTACAAAACCACCCGAATGTGTGTATGTGTGTGTGTGTGTGTGTGTGTGCGTCTGTACAAAGTGCATGACGCCTCAGTCTCTATCTGGCAAGGAGCAGAACAGGAAGTAGCGAGGTGGGGCTCAGTCGGTGCTGTTCTCTCTTCCTCTCCTCCACCTCGTTCACTCGCTCCGCTTTTAGACTGGCTTTTGATTCCTGGCGGGAAGGACATCCTGGATTTTGAAGAGGCAGGAATAGCACTCGGCGTTGCCTGATTGGCGCTGCTGTCAGTGGATGTCTGAGTGTGTGTGTGTGCCTGTGTGTGTGTCAGGGGACAGAGGGTAGGGAGGGGACCAGGAACGAAGCCAGAGGGAGGCCAAACATGGCCAGTGAGGGCGTACTGGAGGACCTGCCACCAGGCGATCAACCGGTTGATACCCCAGTACTCACTGAACAAAGTGACACAGACTCTTCGGTAGGCAACTGTGGCCAGATCAGGCCTCAACATGGCCGCCTTTTTTCTTTCTGTCCATTACTATGGCCCTTCTCTTTTCTCTTGGCTTCCTTGTTCACTTCCTGTAAAACATCTCCTCCTGTGAGTTTTCATTCCTGCCTGCCGTTGTGATTTCGCCCCACTATGTGAGCTGTCCTGCACCTCGGCCCAGAGGTTCTTTGTTGTAAAACACCAGGGATTAAGTTGTATTGTGCTAAATGTTGGTGCGTCACAGCACAAAACTCCTTTCCTGTCGTTCATGTTGTGCTACTGCCTCTGCATTCTCTTCTGCTATGAATGGCTGTCGCCGCTGTTCACACTGAGACTTTCTCTAGCCAGCCACATTAAGAGGGATATGTGCAGTACATGTGCACGTTAACCTGTTCATGTCTGTGCTGCTCAGTGGTGTCAGTGTCTGTATCGGTTTTTAAAGATGTTGTGCCAGGGCTTTTTGGTGTTGTCTTCCAGACCAAACTCCTTGATAAAATAACCAATTTTTGCAGTGTTATTAGTCTTTATTAGTTTGTTCAAGGATCAGTATATGAAGCATGCTCAATAACATTACACTGAGTTGTGCAATGACATAATATTGCATTAAAGCCGCAGTTGAGATCCTGCACGCACTTGGCCTGTGCCATGTGGTTTGGCCAGTTGCTCGGGCCGTGCCTGACTTGGTGTACTGTATAGTGTTGCAGATGGATTATGGCTTTAATGAGAGCAGAGCTGCAGCCCCAGCCTGCTGTGTGCTGGATGCACACACAGACCTAAGAAGTTGTAATCAGATCTGCTAAGCTGGATGGCTGGCTGCACCGTGCAGAGGAGGGCCCTGAGCACCCCGTCATGATACTCTGGCAGAGGGGTGGGGACAGTACTCAGTGTCCGTCAGTGTGTGTCTGATGAGATCCAACAGTAAAACATTAGATAAATGTAGAACATCTTTAGGCATTAAGCATTGTGCATTTGTGTGCATTTTTTTGTTTGTTTGTTTGTTTGTTTTTTAATTTTCAGTTAAGTTTCAGTTATGTCAGAGAGATGACCTGCAGTGTTATTGGACCTTTCTTCTGTTATGTTGTCGGGGTTGTTAAGGTGTAACAATGGAGCAGTAAACCCCTATGTTAACCTCAACCTCTATGGACATTGATTTGATTGACTGGTTGATCACAAAGGTGCGGGTAAATCGTGTGCCATTCAAACATCATCTATCCTCACTATGGGATTTGACACTTGGTTGACGTACAACACAATGGCGGACTGATGGGCGGCCAGTCTGAGATCTCTTCTCTTCTAGCATCCGGGTCCCCGTGCATGCGTGGTCAAACCTGTGAGCTGCTATGAGCAGCAGCAGCTGTATTGAATTGTACTGTGCCATAAGGGTTCATGCAGTTATGCAAGGTGTGCCAACACGTATTGTATATATATTTATTAACATAGGTAGATCATTTTGACTTGGTCATTGTAAAAGTAGTTTGCAAGCCTAAAAAGTGTGGGCACCCCTGATGTAGGAGAACCCACTGTGCTGTTTGTATTTAATAAGAAAATTAGAAGCTAGTTAGCCTAGGTAGTTGCTTAAGTTAGCAGTGATTTCCACGTAATCCACATCATATAATGGAGTGGGTCCAGCAAGCATCTGTCTTTGTTTTACATGTCCATTTGCGGTGACGGCGAATGTCCTGTTCGCCAAACTATAGACTTTATATAAAAAGGATGTGTCTTCACTTCCTTCCGCTGTACAAAAATATCTGGATATGCGTGCTGCCATCTTGCACTTGTAACGTGATTCGGTGACTGCTCTTTGTCATCACAATTTTGAAGAACACAACAAAGAAATCACATCGACTTAAAAATCAGTTTAGGCTGATCTGCTCTTTGTGAAAAGCTTGGGTTGTTTTTTTTTTTTTTGAGAAAAACTGCAAAACCTGCATGCACGCGTTTGTGTAAGTGTGTTTACACATCTGCGTTACATTTTTACGCACGTGCCCTTTTTTTGTGCATGTTTACCCGTGACCCATCCAGAAGCAGACATGACACTGATTGATTTTAGTCCATATTAATGCTTTTCTAATCTGCTGTAATCTGGTTAGTGTCGATCAGTAGGAGAGCTGATGTGAGCACTCAGCTCTTTACGCACTTAAACGCTGCCTCTGCTTTGATGCTGCCTCACAGTCTTCAGATCAGCAGGTTTCACATGTCGAGGCCTCACTCTGAGCAGCTGTTTTCACCTCCTTTCATCCCACAGTGTTCCACTTCGTCAGAACTGTGCAGGGTGACTGCTACTGGCTTTGTCTGTTGTAACCTCAGCTCAGCAGCTCTCAGCTGGAGATGTCACCCTTTGAATCGGTTTCTCTTTCAACTCAAATTGAATAATCCGCCTCTTGCACAGTGGACTAAATATAGTTTAACTTTCTTTTCTTGTATTTGTACCATTTTCTCCACACACCACGACACCTCCTGCTCATATTCTGCCACTACCTCCGTCTCCCTTTGTGCCTACTCCTTAACTATCCCATCCTCCACCTATACACCTATTTCTATGCCTTCAGAGTGATCCAGGCGGGCTGTCTGTGCTCCAACAACTTGGTCTGGACCAAAACTCTGACTTCTCAGACTCAAGCGTGCAGCAGCGCCTGGACGAGCACCGCGAGAGGATCCGCAGGGAGATCCGCAAGGAGCTAAAAATCAAGGAGGGTGCGGAGAATCTGCGCAGGGCCACAACGGACAAGAGGAATGCCCAGCAGGTGGACTCGCAGCTCCGCAGCTCCAAGCGCAAGCTGGAGTCCCTCCATGCTCAGCTGCAGGAGCTGGATGCACACATTGTGGTCAAGGGCCCCGATGACAACAAAGGTACAGTATCCTCCATGAATTTAAAACTGATTTGATGATGTTGGAGACAGTTATTACACTTTCTCCTGACAGGGACAGGAGAAATTACTGGTATTTACCCAGTGTTTTACCAGAGGACGACTGTTTTAGCTCAATTCTTATTATTCGACCACTCCTCTTACCCAGATACCCCCAAGTCTCCAGGGTCGGTCAATCGGACGTCACCCAACCAGCATCGCATCGCAGCTCTGGAGCGGCAGCTTAACATTGAGCTAAAGGTCAAACAGGGAGCAGAGAACATGATTCCAATCTATGCCAATGGAGGCACCAAGGTATTCACCTGGCCCATCCCTCAGCCGCTCACTTTCCTATCAACTGAAGAGTCTATTATGCTTGATCTGTTCCCCATTACTCTGCATGATCTCCTGGTTTATGTCCCTCCGTCAGGACAAGAAGCTCCTCCAAACGGCTCAGCAGATGCTGCAGGACAGCAAGACAAAAATTGACATCATCCGCATGCAGATCCGCAAGGCCATGCAGGCCACGGAGCAGTCCGAGGACAGCCAATGTAACCACCATGCTCTTGTTTTTATCCTCGCTCTCGCCGCTCAATTCCTCTTTCATCCCACCTGTCACTCTTTCAGCTTATAAACACTGCATATTTTATGATGTGGGTAGTAATGGATCAATTCTTGCTTCAGAACTTCACAGTGTACAGTCTTCCAGTCAAACACACACACCGTGCCCATTACAGCCCTTTCACTCGCTCGGGTTAGAGCCTTATTGATGTTCCTGCATCCCCTTGATGTTGCCCAACAGCTAAAAGCCATGCCTCATTTAACAGAGGTTAGAGAGGAGGCAGGACAGATGCGGGGAGCCAGGAAGGTAGTGAGACTGAAAGGACTGAGTCAGAGATGACGACAGGGTGAAGTGTAGGGAAGGAAGGAGTCGAGAGATGAAAGAGAGGATGAGCAGGCAGGGAAAAAAGCAGAGAGAGCATCAGTGATCCTGAAAAGGACGGCGAGCTGACTGACTCAGACACCAGCCTCCGGTTGGAGTCTGTTTTTCTGTCTAGTTTATTTTGCCACTCTGCGGTTCTGTGATTGTAAAGCTGCCCTAATCAATATTTTCACGTGAACATGACTACTTCTTTGTAAGTGTGTGCTCTTATAGTGACAAACCCACTGAGCTATTATAAGAATGTGCACTTTGTCTCAGTGCTACTGAGCTCTATTGTGTTTCTCAGGTAAATGTTGTGACTTCCTGGCCCTCTACTGCAGAGGTTTTGTTCATTTTCACCAGTCACAGCACATCCGACAACTATTTAAGAGAATAAACTCACACCCGCAGCCAGTGGGCATAGTGGACGATCAAGCAGCCAAAGATTTTGCAGTTGGTAGAGACTAAACCTGAACAGTAGTGAGCACTGGACTTATTGGTTGGCCAGAGACATGACTGAAACCTGATGTTGCTCAGTGAGATGTGTAAATAGGTGACTCTTCACTAGTGCAGCTAGGATGGTAATAATAAATGTTTGCGGTTAAAACTTGTTTTGCTTCCTCTGAGATGCCGGAAAATGAATAGCGGTAGGGTTAAGAGTAAATATTTGAGCTAACGAAGCATTGATCAAAACAGGACACGCATAGGTGCAACAATCTAATCTGTACCAGTTTCTTTGTATTCTGCATTTATACATATATTGGACCATGTGGCAAAATCCAAATCCAATTTAAATGAAGTTCTTTTATTATGCTGTTATTCAACAAATTCTGTATGTATCTGTGCCCGCTGTTGTCCATATACTGTTGACTAAACCTTTGTGTAAACCACTGTGGCCTAGGTAAGCCCGACCTTTGTGGGGTGGAGCTGCGTGTGGAGGAGCTGTGGCATCACTACCGCGTGGAGCACGCCATGGCCGAGGGGGCCAAGAACATGCTGCGACTGCTGGGTGCAGGAAAGGTCCAAGACAAGAAGGCCATGGCTGAGGTCAGTGTGTGTGTGTGTGTGTGTGTGTGTGTGTGTGTGTGTGTGTGTGTATCCTCCAAATGTGCAGTCTACTTTCATGTCTTGTCCACAACTCCGGAGATATTCTGTGTTGAAATGCTGCTTGTAAACACTGAGCATCACCCTCAATCACAAACCACAAATTGCCGACTCATCATTGTTCTTTCTGTCACATGGTTGGACGGACTTCCTTAAAGTCATCATGTGTTGTTGATTTTTAAAGCTTACTGTTAACGTTTTCAAACTGGCTCACATCTCTTCTGCCATTTGAACGGACATAGGTTCTTCACAGACCCAACAAGCAGATCTTAATCTCAGATTTCAGTCTCAGCAAGACTGCGTGGAATAGAGATTAAATAAATATACAGCGTATTGATATTAAGATTATAGACAATTAAGAAGTACACTTATTTGCCTTCTTGCCCACAGTTAACTTAAAGACTGATGTCACTTTAATGTCTTAATGATAAATATGACGCCATACACCGATTAGCTTAACTGGACTGGAAGCTAGAAAAATCCTGCACTGGTTCCACATGTTTGTCTTTGTGCTAAACGGAGCTAACAGGCTGCTGGCTGTAGCTGTGTGTTGTCTGTACAGACACGAGAGTGATCTTCTCATATTAATCACGTCTGCAGGCTCAGTCTGGTCTGAGCGAGTCGTCCCAGCGTCTGGATCTGCTCAGGTGCTCTCTGGAGCAGAGGCTGCTCGAACTCCCCGAGGATCATCCAAAGGCTTGCCTCATCAAGGAGGAGCTAGTGCTGGCCTCCTCCACCGCCTTCAGCTCGCGCCACAGCACTCCCTATGTTCACAACCAATACAGCACCCTGAGCAAACCATCTCCACTCACAGGTACACACGGAGACTGTGCAAATACTGAATTAGATGTTTGGTTTTAGCTTCTAGATCATTTTTTTCTTTTCAAGAGCTGCATCTTTTTAAATCAGGGTCCGTTTTCCCCTTGCAGGTACTCTTCAAGTGCGTCTCCTCGGCTGTGTGGGACTGCTGGAGGTTGTCCCAGGGCGGAGCAGAGGGACCCAGGTGGTTCTTCCCTCCCACTCTCCAGGTGATGGACGCTCCTCATTCAAACTGAGTGGCCTCTACAGCCGCAGCACCAGCAGCATGAGCCTCAAGATCCCTGGGAAGAACGAGGAGCTCTCCAGTAAGTATCTCATTCCTTATTCTCAATGGGTGCCTTTACATATGCATTTCAGGTTCTATGTGTAGTATGATGTAGACTAGTCTGTTAAATGGTATATGAATGTATCATTTTACTTCACATCGTTTTCAACTATAAAGAAGCACTTTTGGTGTTTTGCAGCGGAGGTGAGCGCAGTGCTGAAGCTGGAGAACACAGTGGTGGGTCAGACAGTGTGGAGAACGGTTGGGGAGCAGGCCTGGGACCAGACCTTCACCGTAGAGCTGGAGCGAGTAAGACACAGCACACTCTCAGTCTGCTACAGTGTGACTCATTTTGGGGGTTTTTAAACAATTTTCGCAACATGAATCTTCTCAAATGAGCGACCCAGATTTAGGTCTCCACGTGGCCAAAAGCTGCCGTGGTTTCAGCTACAAAAAGGAAACTGATCATCGGTTCCTTGTGTCTTTTTAAAAAGTGGAGGAAAATATAGACAAAATGCAAAGTGAAGTGCTGACTTTACATCAGAATTGAACTGAATCCCTGATCCAAGCAGTAGTTTTTCATTCAGCAGCCGGGTGCTGACCATGAATATTATCAAAATGGAGGATCATTTCCTAAAAATCATAAGAATAGTAATGTTAAACTACTACTTGTTAAGCTGCAAGTGGTATTTCTAACATTATAGGTATTATAGGTAGTCATCTTTATAAACTCAAACCTGAACAACACATTTTCTCAAAGTCCTATAAAGATAAGAATCAGTCGTTCACGTTACATCGCTGGTGTGTTGTGTTGTGTGATTAGTCCAGGGAGATGGAGATCGCAGTGTACTGGAGAGATTACCGCTCCCTGTGCGCTCTGAAGTACCTGAAGCTGGAGGAGTTCCTAGACAACCAAAGACACAGAGTCCAGCTGGAGCTGGAGCCACAGGGGCTGCTGCTGGCTGAGGTACAGGACACACATATGACCCATCATGAGCTGCGTTCATCAGACATATAAAACATGACGGTAGTATGTGGCAGGTGGAATTCAATAAACATCAGCCTCTGCATCTACTTTTATAGCCTGTATTTGCAGGAGACACACAAACAGAGACCCTGTAGATTTAGTTTATTGTTTTTACGTATTGCCTGTATTTTAGGTGACTTTCTTCAACCCAGTAATAGAGAGAGGCCGAAGACTCCAGAGGCAGAAGAAAGTCTTCTCTAAACAGCACGGTAGGTCCAAGCGTACGCACACAGCCACTGAGCTGAAAGACTGAGCATGCTTTCACTCACACAACACTAAAAGAAAACATGAATTTTCACGTCTCTAACAATCAGGGACCCTCAACATACAGTTTAATATTAGAAAGACTGGTCAGGATAGAAGCAGCGGAGCCTGAGATGTCCGTCGTATGGTTCAAATGCCAAAAGACACTGAATCCTGCATTTCACACAGAACAACTGAAATGACTGTGACATCACCAGGGTTTGGTTTTTTTTGGAGCGCTCCCTCCGGGCAGACATTATACGGAGACATTAAACTTATTGAGCGTATCTATTTAGAGTGAACAGATCATAAAAGAATGGAAAAATGAACATAAAATGTATGACGTTAATGAGATTCAGACAAGCTGGGAATGACTAAGCTTAGAGGTGGGTGCTCTGACGAGGCGCCTGCTACATTTCCTAACTCAGGAGTAGAGCCTTTCGAAAGGCACTGTAACCCGAATGACTTCTGAAAACCCTGTGCACCATGAATGGGAATTATTATTTAATATAGAGCATGTCTTTGCATCATTTTGGCCCAGCTAAAAGCATATTTCTGCTGTTGGAATGGATCAGCATTGCAGCCTTTTCTGTCATTCCTGTTTGAGATTCTGAGTGATTTCCAGGCCGACGGGCCTCTGAGGTAGTGCTTTAACCAGTCTGTATATGTGATGCCTGCTTTGTTTAAAGGAGTAACAAGCCAAGGGGTTGGGGAGCGCTGCTGCAGATGAAGTGTTAATGGCTTCTGGTATTTTCTGGAACTGGGATTATAAACATTTAGAGGAAAATGCAAACCGGGGTCATGCAACCGCTCAGCTGTTGCACACCATTAAAGCCACAGGAGACTGTTCTCCATCAGATACTGGAGTTTTTCCTAAATACAGACAGTAATGAGACATTTCAGCAGTAGCCATATTGGCCATTCAGCTTTCATGCAACTGCTCATTTTGCACTGCGTGTGTCTCAGGTAAAGCCTTCCTGCGTGCTCGACAGATGAATGTGGACATCGCTACCTGGGTCCGCCTGCTGAGGAATGCCATCCCCAGTGGAAGCAACACACCTGCATACACACCCAATTTCACAAGCAACACACTCCCACACAGCACAGGGTCAGTGATCAGACTGTGTCTGCTACTGGGCAAGAAAGGTTTTTTTTTTCAAAGCTTGAAGTATTTTGAAGTTTTTGAAATCATGCATTTGCAGGTGAGACAAGTCTCGTCTGAGGTGCTTTGATTTAAAAACTCACTGTGATCTATTTCGTCAATATTTTGACCAGTATAATGTCTGTACTTGACTCAAATCAGTGTGTGCCATTACTTTGTTGCATGATTCAGTGGATATGAATTAAGAAGGGTTTTTTTAGGTTTAAGCTCAAATAATTATTATTAAATCAACAAATCTCTTGAATGATGCCTTCAACCCTGAAAAGTGACCTAAGTCGATTGAATTGTTGTCTGAATGTCCATATTCAAATCAAGATGTTTGCTTGCATTTAAAAATGTAGTCATTTCCTTTGTTTTTTTGTTTGAACACCACAGAGAAATCTCAGTGGAGAAGCTGAATCTGGACAGCGAGTCTCCTCCCAAAGCTGAAATCAGGAGAGATGTGGTGGACGCTCCGGCTCCCTTGGTGAGTGAAAGGGAGAGAGGGATTGAGGCCAAGGAGGAAGGGGAGCAGACAGAGGGGAAGATGGGAATCTTTACACTATCATGTTACTATTTTGCTCACTTTCCTACCTGCAGCCTTTGGCTCGGGAACAGTGCTCTAGTCACAGGCCTCTGCACCGTGTGCCGCAGTGAAATCTAAGACAGTGCAGGGGCCTGACAGGAGGGAGAAGGGACAGGGTGAATAATTAGAGAAATGAAGAACTGAAAACTCAGGGAGACAGCTTTAATGAGCCATAATTGGATGGAGAGGAGCTTTAATTTGATCAGGGCCAAATCCCTGTTAGTTTCCCAGTGTGAGGGACACAATCTGCAGAGGGCCGTAATGTGAGAGAGAGGCGTGGAGAGAGAAAGTACTTTCAGGAGAGAAATAAAAGGCAGGAGGACATCTAGAGGTGGCCGCATCCGTAAGATAACAGGATAAAAAACAAAACAAGTACAAATAAACAATTCCACTAAGCTTTCCTGAAAAATCCACTCATTTGTAACAAAAATAATATAATTGGCATCATTTTGCACACCCTTTTTGACATTTTCAAACAACTTGTAAAGTTCACCAATATCTCTGAATCCATGAGACTCTAGTTTCATAATCAGTGGTTTAATGGTTGTTTGTGTAAATGAATTTGCTGTCCCTTAGTTTACAGTTTATGGAGTATGACAAGTGTGTTTCTCTCTACATTTGTTACACCACAGATGATGAATTAAGTCTCGCTTTGTAAATCAATTGTCCAAATCAAATCAAGATTTCCACAGCATCCAAAAGTTCCTTACATAAATAATGTATGGAATAAACAATAAGGGGCCAGTCAGTGAGCTCTGAGGACGCCCACAAGTAACATTTCCTTTGAATTAATATTGTATGAAAATATTATAATAACTTAAGTACAAAATGAAATCTCACTCAATCACGTTATTTTATTTTAATGACTTTCTTTTATTACATATTGCATTATTGCATTATACATTGCAGACCTTGTGCAACATGCTTGTGCCACACAGTGTTTCATTCTCACCGCCAATAAGGCAAATTTGAATTTCAGAAACCAGAGCAGCGGACAGACGCGGCAAGCACACAGAGAGTCAGAGAGAGCCTGTGGCAGATGGTGTGTTCAACGGGGTTGAAGTATTATGGGATTAATTACTCTGATGTTTTTTAGAGAACTAATTAGCATTGAGGAAGGAGTGGAGAGGACAGGAAGAGGGGCGGAGTGAGGCTGCCGGCCAGCAGGGGATCTGGCAACCGGGCAGGATGAGCTTCGCTAACTGTCTGTCTGTTTGTCTGCTGTGACCGAACGTCGTTACAGATGTTAGCAATCGTTTAGCTCTCTCTCGTTCTCCCTCTGGTCCTCTCTGCACCTTGATTTCCCTGCGCCTCTCACTTCTTTCCCTCTCCTCCTCCTTTCTCACCCCCCCTCCTCTTCCTTTTCCTCCTTCTCCTTCTCCCCTCTCTTTACAGGAACCCACACCGGTCATTGAGCCCCCCCCCACGCCGGATGTCCCTGTCCACCAGCAGCCAACCAGATCACTGTCCCAGAACTCTTTACGCAGGTGCTCTAACACACACGGAGCTGTCTCTCTCTCTCTCTCTCTCACATACACATATAAAACCACACTTGGACATATCTTCTTGCAATATGGCCAACACAGCTTGACACCAGAAACACACCCCCACACACAATATGGTCCCGTGTTGTAACCTGTTTTTTTTAACACCTGGTGGTAAAGCCAAGTCATCATAAACTGCGGATTACAGCATATGTCGCTGAAAACACCTAATAAACACTGAGTCACACGCTTAACAAAACACACTGTGTCAGCTTGGCATCTTTTTCAAGTCTTGTTGAGCATGTAAGGTACATTCAATAATGATATTATCTCGTGTTTGGTTGCACGGTCTGCCTCTAATCTGCCTGTAATCTGTCTGTCAGACCCAGCAGAGGCCCTCTCTGCCTACAGGACTTCAAGCTGGTGGCAGTGCTGGGCAGGGGCCACTTTGGGAAGGTACTTAAACTTCATGTTTCCTCAGAGGACGAACAGAGGTCACACTGCCAATCCAAATGATTCCACCCTAATGGCCTTTAAAAATGATTGGTTTGGTTCAAATGGAGGGAAGGGAAGTGTGAAAGCATTGATAGATGGACTCGTGAATACAACCAAAATCTCCCCAGGTGTTGCTGTCAGAGTACAAACGGACAGGGAGCACGTACGCCATCAAAGCCCTGAAGAAGGGCGACATCGTTGCGAGGGATGAGGTGGAGAGGTAAGTGCGTTTCGCCGGCCCAGCGCTCGATGACCATACTCTCAAATCTCAGCTACACGACGAAGCTCGCTCACCTCATAATTACACCTCGTGCAGTAATTACTGTCTCATACGCACACCCCTCCCCCTCCCCTCCTGTCTGTCTCCAGTCTGATGTGTGAGAAGCGGATCTTTGAGACCGTCAACGGCTCCCACCACCCCTTCCTGGTCAACCTGTTTGCATGTTTCCAGACGCCAGAACATGTTTGTTTTGTCATGGAGTACACGGCAGGAGGAGACCTCATGATGCACATACATGCCGACGTGTTTTCTGAGCCACGTGCTGTGTGAGTTCCTCTGCGCGTGTTTGCGTGTGTGTTTGAGAGAAGAACCAGGACGTGTGTGTCTCTTGTTCAAAACCTCCATGCTCTACGTCTGCGTGTCCTTTAATATACGAAGCATCCATATGTTGCCGCGTGTGTTTGATTTTCGGCGTGACTCTCGTTTATCCGGCAGATTCTACTCAGCTTGTGTCGTCTTGGGTCTGCAGTTCCTTCACGACCATAAGATTGTGTATCGGTGAGTACGTCTGTTGCCTCCATCTTCACCTTCCCCACACGGCGTGTACTCTGACAGAGGGGTCCCTCCTCCTTCTGCGTCCACAACATTAGACACCGCTTCTTTTCTTTGTCAGGGACCTCAAATTGGACAACCTGCTGCTCGACACAGAGGGTTTTGTGAAGATAGCAGACTTTGGGCTCTGTAAAGAAGGTGAGTGGCCTTCACAACATCACACCTTTAAGACAGAGTTATGTCTGTCATCACTCCCACAGTCCATAATTCTTTCCTCTTACCTTCCTTCTCTCACTGAGGTATGGGTTACGGGGACAGGACCAGTACGTTCTGTGGGACCCCTGAGTTTCTGGCTCCGGAGGTGCTGACAGACACATCGTACACCAGAGCGGTGGACTGGTGGGGGCTCGGGGTGCTCATCTACGAGATGTTGGTCGGTGAGGTAAGAGCACATAGTAGTATTTTTTTTTAATATATATAATATATATAATATATATAATATAATATATAATATATCTCCATCACAGACAATAAATACATCCTAATCTGTGTCTTCAGCCATGAGTGTGATAACTGTAAACAAACAGGATCAACAACCTCTATGTGTTTGGATCATGTGTGTCCCTCGGGCCAATTTAAAGGAATAGTTCAGCATTCTGGGAAATGTGCTCATTCACTTTGTTGCCAAGAGTAAAGATGTCAACACGGGACGTTATGTATACGGCTAGCAACAGCCGCCAGACCCCAGCAAGTTACTGGTCCCAGACAAGAGGAAGTATAGGTTTAATAACGTAGATGTAATGTTTAATTCACTGCTTTAGTGGAGCTGGTAGGCACATTGTGATGCTTCTGAAAAGAGCCTGTCTTGTTTCCAGTCTTCGTGCTAAGCTAGGCTAACCGCTGCTTTTAGCTTTATATTTACCAGACTGATATAGAATAGAATAGGTACTTTATTAATCCTTTGGCAGGAAATTGTGGGAAAATATGAAAGTGGTATCGACCTTCTCTTCAAACTTTCTCCAAGTGAACAAATGTATTTTGCAAAATGTCAAACTATTCCCTAAGGTCAGAAAGGGGAAGGTGCTTTCCAACTTAAAACAGGAACTGAACTATTGATCCTCGCTAAGAGATTCAGCGACATCGGCCCAAAGTCTCCAGACTAAGCAGTGGAGTGAACAGCTGATAAGATGGAAAAGCTGGAAAATGTTGATTTTATTCAATAAGCGGAGAAAGAAGAGAAAGATGTGGAAAGATATCTGGTGATGAAAGGTGGACAGCGTCCTGGCTGAACCTGGGAGCGTTGTTCTTTGTAGGAAGCACGGTGTTAGCTGCATGAAACTTTAGAACTGATTTCATGATGAGAGTGAAGGAAAACTATGAGTTTTTCATCTTTGATATCAGTTTCTGTCTGAACGGAGAGATGATGGAAACTAAGACCTTTTAACGTCTTGAGGGAGTCACAGAAAAATGCTTTCCTCCAAAAAGCTTTAACATCCTCTGCATCACAGAGAAGAGGCTGTGATGCCTCCAGAGACTCTGAACATATAAAGTGAAGTTGAGGCAGCTGAAGAAAGGCTTCATGAGTAATGCAGTGGGAAATAACGTGTGTTGGTTTGTTTCAGTCGCCGTTCCCAGGTGACGACGAGGAGGAGGTTTTCGACAGCATAGTGAACGATGAAGTGCGCTACCCTCGCTTCCTCTCCACCGAAGCCATCGGCATCATGAGACGGGTTAGCCTCCACTCTCTGTGTTACCTCCCTTTGTGCTTTACACGTGAGCAGACTTTGTAGTTGCTCATTACTAAAAAAAAAGATACTTATTGGTAACTTCTCCATTTTGTGCGGTTGTCAGCTGTTGAGAAGGAATCCTGAGAGGCGCCTGGGCTCTGGGGAAAAAGATGCTGAAGAGGTTAAAAAGCAGCCTTTCTTCAGGGTGAGTGTCTTTGATCTCAGAGTTACAGTCGGGCGTACTGAGGGCGCATCTTTGTTCAGATACTAAAATGTGAATGTGGTTTAGGGAATGGACTGGGAGGCCCTTCTTCGGAGGAAAGTCCCGCCCCCGTTCGTCCCGACCATCGGGGGAAAAGAAGACGTCAGCAACTTTGACGTGGAGTTCACAGCCGAGCCACCTGCCCTCACTCCGCCCCGCGAACGCCGCACCCTCTCCTGCAAAGAACAGGACTACTTCAAGGACTTTGACTATGTCTCCGACCTCTGCTAGGGTCAGGGGTCGGGGAGGGTCACAGGGTGATTAGCTGCCCACTGCCACCCACAGACTCTGAAACGACACTGAGAAGTGAAGGCTGACTCTCTGTCGCGGACAAAGAGGGAGGACCTGGTGGTGATGAGAAGCGAGGATCGCTCTTACTCCGTCCTCGTTCTCTCTGTCTGTGTGTGTGTGTTCGCCTGGGATGTTGGACTGGGCTGAGCCGAGTGTGTGTGAACAGGGTACAGCAGAGTCTGATCACATGTCGCACACACACGCGGGGTCACAGATCTGCTGACCTCTAGAGGTCGACAGATCTGTGACACCGAGTGGCTTTTAGAGGAGGAGGACTTTAATCCAGATTATATAACAAATGCAAGATGAGATGATGGATCCTGCTGTTGTTCTGCCTGGCAACACACTGAAGCATAAAATGAAGAATGAGCGATCATACTGAAATGCTCAGAGAGCCTAAAAATCACAGAGTCAGAGAGTGGAAAGTGGTTTTCTGACAGGAAGCAGTTTGACTCTTCTCTTCCTGCCCTCGCTCTAGTTTCTCGTCCCTTTATCTCTGCTGTTTGTTGCTGCTAAGTGTGTGTTTCGCTGTGTACGGTGTCCCTGCCTCAGTCATGAATGTATCCACGTCAGCCGCAGCCGCGCACCGTCTGTACATGAGCACATGGGGGAGCCAGAGGAGAGGGAGACGTCCGCCGATGTGTGTCCGGCGCTGCGTCCTGATGAAGAGCCGGGAGGGTTCAGGTGCCGTTTGTGTGTCCGTGCTCCGTCTCACCTCTCCTAGGGCTCCTTCTTCATCGTCTTCTTTTTCCGCTGTCTTTCGGTACCACACTGATTTCTTATTTTTTTTTAACTACAATCATTTTTCAGTGACAGAGAGCTTTTACAAATTCTGTTCTTTTTTGTGAATTATAGTTTGTTTGTTTTTTTTCCTATCTGTGTTTCCTTCTCGGTCATATGCTGGTGAAATGTGTTGGAACTGTGACTCAGTAAAGATGTGAACCCAGCGCAGAAGCATTTATTATTTGTTGAAATGGACGGGTGTCAGTACTTTCTGTGGAGAGCGGGAAGTCATCGAGCCATAATGAAGCTCTCATCCATTGACACTTTAACCTGTCTGAACAAATACCTGCAAAACCCCAATATCCCCACCAGCCTCAGCTGTACCTTGTGTTTGCTGCCAGTTAGCATATGTTAGCATGCTAGTGGCTGTTTAGCTTTAAAATGCTGAAAAAGAAAAAGAATGAGCATACTGACTAAGATGATGGAAAACATGAACAGCTCCAGAGAGCAGCTGGCACAGAGTTAGACTCTCATTAGTATTTATCCAGCATACATCATGAGTAGTGCTTCAACTAACAATGACTCAATAACAGATTGTTTGCTTTTTCCAATGATCACGGTGACGACATCAAGCATCTCTTTTTGCCCAAAACCCAAAGATGATTCGAGAAGCGGGGGGACTCCACCCAATCAGTCGATTCTGAAAATAGAGGTTTGTTTAAGAGTTGGCAGCTAATCAGTTAATCAACTAATTGCTGCAGCTTTAGTTTTCAGCAGCCGGCCATCCCTGTTTTCCAAAAGGTTTAGTCTGTGAGTGCGTCTATACAAAATCTTGTTGAGGAGATTGTTCAGTTAGGTAAAGTAGACTTAATCGAGTTATATGCTTTTATATAACGGGAGATGACGGGATTTCAGTTAACAGCCATCAGCGGCTCTGAAATAAAGAATAAGTCAGCGATGAGGGAGATTGAGAGAGCAGCGTCTCAGGAATATAGACATATTTTGTTTCCAAGCAGGATATTAGACCGATAACGTGTTGCTGCAAGTAATCTTGTCTGTCTGTTAGATGTTGATTTCAATTATCAAAGATAAAGTTTGGATTTTCTTTCATTCTGCTACGTTCCTCTGAGTATACAGGGTGTTTTGGCTCAGAAGAGCAGTTAACTGTACATGTAATTTTGTCTGTGGGTCACACTGACACCAGGACAGGGAACTGGGCCTCGAGCTGCTTCAGCTGATGACCACATCAGCTCTGACTGATTGGTAAAATGTAATATAAGGACTATAAATGCACTTTGGTAAAAAAAAAAATATTTTCCATCTGTGCGTACCAGTGGGTGGATGGTGCACGGTAAATGCTGGTGAATGGAGCCTGATGCAGAGCGGGGCCTGGCCCCAGCTGGTGTTACGTCCTGAAATAGTCGTCGTTAAAAACATTCTTGGAATTATTAGTGTGAATGAAACTGGACACACAGGAAATCAGACATGTAAACACACACATACGCACACACGTGGGGAAAAAAAACAAAAAAAAGTCTCCAAAAGCAGTGAAGGAACCTGAATCGTACGAACGTTATGTCAGATCCATCAAATCATACGCAACACGACATAGTTTTTCATTTCCTAGACAAAGGATGAAGAAAAATTCAAACTGATCCAACACATGGACGTGTAATATTTTCCTCTTAAATCCACAGACATCACACAGCTTGTTACACAGGCTCAGTAGGACTCTCTCTGATGAGTAAACCAACATATTTAAAATCACTGAACTGCCCTTTAAAATCCCAGGACATTGTCATGGACCTAGAAGGATTCATACAGTAAGGGCTGGAACAAACACGTCCTTCCAGTGTACAGTGAGTAACAGAAAGGACTGTGGCTGCAGTGTGTTTTGGTTTTGTTGGCCTTTCTAGTTTCTCATAGTCATGGTTTCTTTGGAAACGTTGGGTCTGCTGCTGAACTAAATGGGGAGCACAGCAACATCTGAACGTAAATGCTGAAAAATGGAAAATTAGAATCCACGTCACTGAGGTCCCAGAGAGATCACAATATTCTGTGTGCGTGTGTTGTCCCTGTTTACCCCCTCTCTCAAACTTTTAACCTGCCAGTCAAACTCCTGAGGTCCACCCTTCTCCTCCACCATCCCTCCCACCTTCCCTCCTCTTCCCTCCTTCTCTCCCTGCACTCCTCCTTCCTGTTGCCATCTACGCTCCGGGACGTTTTCAGGCCCCTTTATTCGTCTCCTCGCCATCTCTCTCTCCACTCTGTCACACCATCCCACAGTCCCTCCCATCGCCCCTTTAATTGTGTCTTTACAACTTCCCCCCCCCCCTTCGCTCCCACTCGCAGTGTGAAACAAATCTCCGCTGAGAAACACTTCCCCACTGGTCGCACCTCAGCTGCGTGACGATGCCTGACGCGACACGCGCCCGGGAGCTGGGTATTTTGCGCGGTTGGAGAGTGTGGTGGGTGTGTGTGATTGCGTGGTCGTGCGTCTAGGGAATGAAGGGGGGCGTGTGTTGAGTTGTGAGCGCAGCAGTGCAACAGCTGGATCAGCAGACCGCCGGTTCCTCCGCGCAGCGCCGCAGGTGAGCTCAACCTTTCCTCTTAAATCCTGACATGAACCCTGCACGCGACAAACATATAAGGTGAGCACGTGACAAACTGTATGTAAAGTGGGTGGACAGGTTTATTTTACCTGCTTCTCTGAGCCTCTGAAGGCTCCCAGCATTGATGTGTTTTTTCCTGTCTGTCAGTTTTCAGACTGATTGATTGCGCTTTATATTAAAGATAAAAATGATGTTAGCCATGATGATAAAATGAGGGATTACTCACAGTTATAGGTGAAATCTCCCGTCAATAACTGATTTAAAGTTACAACCTCTTCATTAATACTTTTCAATATGACTTTTGGTCTAAAAAGTTAGATTTTTGTTTTTATCTCATAATGTTGACTTATCATTTTGACAGTACTTAATATTTCATAATTTAACATTTTTTGGGAGTTCAATTTTTTTGGGGCAATTTTAACTTGCTATGCTATAATTACACCTTATTCAATCAATATTTAACCCAGAGCATTCTTAGTTTCATCATTTACATTTGTTTCTTTTCTTTCCCTGAAGAAAAGAAAGAAAAGAAAGAACACACAATGAGTAGGGCTTACAGTTATCCTAATAGTCCCTTAATCTGCCGACTGACAGATCATTCTGTAGATGAACTATCAGACAATAATAAAATTGCATGTTATCATTTCCTTGAATTCAAGATATAGTACTTGCTTTAAGTCCAAACTGTGAAATACTCAGTTTACAGTTGTAAATAACAAGGCAAAGTGTTTTTTGTTTGAACAATTACTAAAAATGAGAAATGAAAATAATTGTTGAAGTTTCTGTAGCTGGACCAACCGGTGAGTTGACTCTAATAAAGAACTGAATGAATGACCACTGAATCTTATAGGTCGTTATACTATGATAACTCAGCAGTAAATGGCTTAAAATGGAATCGATCTGGTGTATTAGATCTATATGAACCCTACCAATGTGTGTCCATGTTTCTGTTCACTAGGATGTTGCAAGAGTGATCTTCACATTAAGTCTAGACGTGAGATGTTCATGATGCCTTCACTGTCAGGGGTTCAATGGGCCGTTTACTGTCTCCTTCTGCTCTGTCGGAGAACAGCAGGTAAGAACGTCAGTACAAATTGTTGATACTGTACCCAGTTATCTTCAGAACAACATGACCGTGCTGCGACGAAAGTAACAAATGTGACACTTCCCCGGCTCGAGCAGCCAAAAATCAAAGGTCTTCATTTTGAGCGTCAGAGTGAAACTGAAACTTGTAAACATGGTTTTGTCTGGAAAAATTCCCACCCCCTCCGGCAGGGATTTGAACTCAGGCATGTGCATACACATGTACAGTGTTGTTGTGATTTGACTTGGATGAACATATCTTACATAGTCATACATCTGCTCCTCCTCCTCAGCTGAAGACATGGACGCTGGATGCTCTGGGGCGGATCCTGTAGGGGAGCTGCACCCCGTTCAGGGTCTGCTGGAGAGGTTTGAGGCTGGTCCGGGCTGTGCCGCCAGAGAACACGGGAACAAAGAAACTCATGCTGTTGCAGTGGGACGAGCGACAAACAGCTCCGACAACAAGGTGAGCTCTCAGTTTCCAAAGGGCTCAACATTTCAGATTTTGAAAGAACGGCGTGAACATTGGAGTTTTTCACATTTCATCACAACCTAAACTCTGACCGCTCGAAGCACCAGTTTGTCAGATTTTGTTTGGAAAAAAAATCCCAGGATGCAATGGTTTCAAATTTTCTAAACTGGAGTTGATGTAAGAGTGTGGAATCCCGAAACTAAGAAAATGTATTTAATAAAAAAAAATATTTATTGATGTTTTCAGCTATTTTTGACTTGTCTGACGTACTGTATTTTGTCATTTTCACGAGTCCGTATGGAGTACAACTGTCCAAAACACACACACTGAACATGGATAAAGTTACAACACCATAAAGACAGAGGACTGGCTTTACAACTATACACACAACCCAGGCCTTTCCTCCTCTGTCTGCAGGTGACGGTGCTGCTGAAGCCTTTGTCTCCGTCTCCGTCGCCTCTCAGACCACTCCACCTGCTGCTCAGCTCCAAGATCCCAATCGCCTGGTGGCTGGAGACAGAGAGACTGCCCCCCAACCTCCCAGTGCAGGTGCAGGTCAGTGTCTGCAGAAATCTTCAGTGTCCCTTCTTGAGTGACTACGCTATGTAATGTGTAAAGTGTTCTTACATCACATCAGTTCTCCACCTCTGATATTTCCTTCCTCATCTCTCTCTCTCTCTCTCTCTCTCATCTGCTAGCTATCTTCAAACTCCACTGTGCAGTCCCGAAGTCTGCATTTGCACGTCCAAACGGTGCACTCACTACCTTTTCATCCACGGGCGCTGCACCGCTGGGCTCTCAAGCACCGCGGCGGTCTGTCCTCTCTGACGCACACAACACATGGCAATCGTGTTTACATCTCCCTGGGAGAGGGTGAGCCACCAAGAGATACCACAGTGATGATAACTCATATTAAAGCTTTCCAGGATTGTTTCTAGTTTTAAAGTTTAAATCATATTCTCAACATTTAAAATAATAATCTAAAACTTTTAAAGAGTTGATGTTTTGTGTGCATCTTACAGATACAACCCTCCCTGCTGTGTGCCACCTGCAGTCTATGTTCCTCTCTCACAGCTACATGACCTCTGACCTGCAGCGACAGGAAGTGCAGGGCTGCAGCGACGCAGCAGCAGCTGGCATCAGCCCAGAAGTTCACGTGATCAAGCTTCATTCAGCAGGCTCGGGCCTCTGCGGGTAGGAACATGCAGCCTGTGAAAGAGCATAGAAGGCTGTTATTCTCTGGCTGTCTTCTTCTTCTCTCTGCATTTCCTCCAGCTCTCTACAAGTGGAGGTGATCGTCTCTCTTGTGCCTCTGGTGCCCAACTCAAAGATCCAGAAGGTTGTGCTGATTCTCAGCAGCTCGGTGCCGGTCAACTGGGCCATTAATGCTCATGGTGTCCAGGGTCACATCTCCGTCCACGTAAGAGCCTCGCCTCTCTTTGCTTTCCCAGACAAACAGAATCAAGTCTTTGTATTTGATTGATGCATTTGATGCATCCGATTTAAATGTCAGAAAACTGCTGGACTGCTGTTTCCTCATTACCATGAACTCATGACTCAGTCCCACACACACGCCATCCTGCTGCTGTAAATACTCACTAGCCCACTGTAGTGTGTATTGATCCGCAGCTGAAAATGGGGTGCCACAAACTTGGATGTTCAGCTTTTTTAGGAAATCACTTTAGTTAAATCCTGGAAAATCCGCATGGTCATTTTCACATGATGGATGTCCTATATGCTCTGACTTGGTGGTCTCTCCCCCTCCCTGTAGTCTTCCAACAGTGTATCCCCACCTTACCCACCTGAGCCTGGACTGTCCCTGTCCACTGCACTGCACTCTGACCTGTCGACCATATCTGACCTTTTGGCGTGGGCCAGTGAGAAAGGCTACACCAAAGTGACCTCATACACCGAGGCTGACCTGGCCAATCGCTTTGTGATCCAGCTGACTGGGGGAGGGACAGGTCAGCACCCCTGTGTGTCTCTTGTTTTCATCACTGTGTGAGTGACCTGAATGCATCGCTGTAGTTATATTTTAATTTCCTTGATTTATACGAGCGTTATTTGCCTGTTCCCCCTTTTAAAATGAAGCAGGGGAAGTGAAAGCAACATATTTCCACCACAGCATATACTGTATGTTGAATCAAAGGTACTGAAATGTAAGTGTGAGTATTTAATGTCTCCGCATGGCTATCATTCTGTCTCCTCTCTGTCTGTACCTCAGACGCGGTTTCGGTGATGAATCCTGTGGTTGTGAGGCCTCCCGGGACTGAAGAGCGCAGGCTGAGGCAGTGGCTGAACAGTGGAGGCAGAGCAGGAGAAGGCCGAGAGAGTTTCACAGTGCAGTGTGAGGACGGACGCCTCAGCGTGACCATGGACCAACACATCCTGCAGGTCTTCATACCTCAGTATTAGATAGAGTGTGAGGCGTAACCTATTCATAAAGAAAGAAGCCCAGTGCCACAGTTTAGTATATCCAGTGTTTTCACATATTGCCCAACAGTCCCTTGCATTTTCCACATCAAAATGTTTCACAATGCAACAAAAAGTAACTATAACCAAAAGTTATCAAATAAATATAATTAAATATAATATTAAAGCTGCTCTAAACAATATATTAATAATTAATAATACTAATGCTAACAGCTGTGGTCACTGTTTGCTAAAAGTTTCGCTAAATCAACTTCATATGCTAGCAAGTGTTGTGTTTACAGTTTGTTGCACTGCCCCCAGATGGATTATAAAATGAACAATGGTGTTGTAACGAAATGGCACTGAAAGTGGTGTGAGACGCTAGGTTGAGTTTTTGGAGTTCACAGAATCTACTTTCTAAATTCAAAGGTGTCACTGAAGTTTTTCATGTCTGGTTTAATAAATGTACAGTGTATCTGATGTGGATATGTGCTGATGCAGCACTGTTTTATTTTATGCTGTACCTGTTTTATTCTGTGTACTTTCCCATCCAGACTTGGTAGCCTACTGGCAGCATGGCCGTGGAGGGAAGTGCCTGTTTATCCAGACATAAAATATCTCAACTAGTTGAGAAGTGTTATACAGATATTCCTGGTCCCCAGAAGATGAATCTCTGACTTTGGTGATCCCCTGATTTGTCCTTCACTGAGTCAAAAGTGAAATTTCTACCTAACTAATCAGATGGACCACCTTGAAATTTGGTAAAGACATTCATCTTCTCCACAGGATGAATTAGCTTTGGTGATCTTCAGACTTTTCATGTAACACCATCACCAGGATCAAAACTTAAAGCTGTCCAGTAGTCTGGTCTGTGATGAAATACATGTAAAAGTAATCGCATTCCCATCGGCCTCAGCTGTACTTTGTGGGCAGCCTAGCAAATGTTAGTATGCTAGCATACTCGACTAAGATGGTAAAGATGGCGCATCATACTGGCTAACATCAGTGTGTTGTCAGTCTGTGCATGTTGTTTTGCCAGTGTTCGCATTTACAGTCTGTGTACGTACAGCCTCACAGTGTCACTAGCACTAATTGTTATTGTTTAACCAGCTCTATGAACATCTTTTCAGCTACACAATATCCATTATGTTTTATATATATATATATACACACACACACACACACACGACAGGGATAGAGAGAGGGAGCGTAGCCACAAGAGCAAACACCACAGCAGTAGTGGACACTCAGGACATAGCCGTCACCGGCGCTGAGACACACACCAACAGACAAAGAGACAGCTCTAGGACTGAGAGAGATATATAAATATATATATATTTTATTTTATTTAAAAAAAAACAAAAAACAGTTGTTTGCTCTCACACCAGTTTTCTCTTTCAGAGCTTGTCTGTCCTGGTGACTGCTGTGACTCTACGAGACTCAACGTGCCAGGCTCAGTTTAATGGGACCCATTTCCTGTTGGTGTTCCCAGTCATTTCCTGTGGGACTGAGGGTCTGCTCCTGGGACACCCTAGAGCGGTGCAGTACAAAAACATGGTGAGATGAGAAATTTGGACAGTAGAAGAGATATGTAGAAAATAAACATACCTTAAATTCTTCTTCTGTCTATTAAACAGTCTGATTATCATTTATTCAGTTTGTTTATTTTACTTTTTTTACTATTTAACTAAAATAATACATATAACCTTTCTTTTTTGTTCAACTTTCATTGGCTTTTGGGAAATTTTGAAAGTTAATCTTGTCATTGTTCCTGGTATTTACGTGAACCAACAGAAGGAGGCGGAGAAAACTGGACCGAGAAGTCAAACAGCAGAATCAGAGTTATTAAAGCTGGTTGTGCACAGAAAGGAAACGTGAATCCAAAATAAGATCAGCGTTTATCTGAGAGACTAAAACACAAAACGCATAATGGAGACTGGAAATTGTGGAAGTGGAAGGTGTCCCCAGTGAGAGTTGTGACCTGGGTCATCATGACCAGAACAGCGCTGAGTTAAAGCCTAAAAATGGGATATTGCACGGGGGCAAATGAAGTGTAAGAGGCAGGAAATTGAAAGGCAGGGCGGTGCAGAGTCATTTAGGAAAAGAGTCAAAGTGACAAACTACAGGGGCAGGAGGTGTATACGTTAAACAGTGGATGAAAATAATGTGTAAAAATATACATATTGTTCCCGTTGACTATGCTGGAGTTTAAATTCTGTCTTAAACATGAATAACAGCAGGAGTTTCAGTTGTGTAAATGGGATTAAATGAAATCAAACGTTTGAAATATTGTCAGATCTCGTTTTCAAGCGGCTTATTTTTAAATGTCTGCCAAAGTTAACTGAGGTGGAGTTTTGAATCAGAATAATATGATCTGATATTTATCGTTGTTTAGACATTAAAGACATCCAGAGTTTAACCAAAGCAAGACAAGGCAGTTTTTTTAAGTTGAGGCGCACATAGAACTGAGTGTCATCAGCATAAAAATGAACATTTTACAGGATCTTTGCGACTAATACCCGCAACAGGCAGCGTGTGAATGGAAAATTGCAGCAGATGTAAAACTGAGCATGACCAAAAGTAATAGAGTGAGTTATTTTCAAGCTTTGATCTTCTGTTGACCATGTGTACCCAGAGCTCTTTGGAATGACAGCAAATCGAGAAAAACATAAACGCGGTGGATAATCCCATACAGTGCGCAGTTCAGTTTCTTCTTACTTCTCTCTCCTCACTCCTTTCTGTCCAGGTGTTACTGTGGCGGGACAAGCCTCAGACCATTCTGGCGCTCAACGAGACAGAAAAGACGTCCAAAAGTCCACTCAGCATACATGTAAGATATCTGTGTGTGTGTGTTTGTCTGCCCTTTTAAATTGACTCCATTACTTGCTCAATATTTGCAGTCAATTAACTCCTGTTTCTCCTCTCAGTTCAGCTGTTTGGCTGCAGTCCCCACTCTCCCCAGCCCTGCTGATGGCGGTGATGTTAACGTTAACACTCCTCAGGCAGAGCTCCTCCCATGGGCACCCAACGGTGCATGGCCTGATCCAGGACTTAACCACCTACCCACACCCAGACACAAATCAGAGCCCACCCTTGTTTTGAAGCTTTTTGTCACTGAAAGCTACGAGCAGGGACGAATTGGGCCCTGTGTTATAACTGCAGACAACCGTGTCTACGTAGAGGTGTGTTGATTTTCTGTGCCTGTTTGCCATTTTGAAGACAGTGTTTGTCCCCAGAACACTTTATTCTTTAATTCCTCTGACTTACTATTCAAAAAATATTGATAACTTATTTTTATTTATTTATTATTATTTTCATAATTATGCGTGAGGTACTGTGTTTAATCATTGAAAGAAAACTAACTTCATGGTGCATCATGACTTTCATTTCATCCTGTCCTGTCCATTTAACCCCAGTTTATGTCCTTAATCACTGTTTTATCTGCCGTTCTGCAGATTTCAGCCAAAGGACCCTCCATAGATTTTCTGGAGGTGAACTCATGCGTGGTCTCTCCTCTGTCAGACCCAAAAAAGTCTTCATACTGGACCGTCATAACTGACGGCTGCTCCACAGACCCCTCACTGACCCTTGATACAAAAGATGAGGACGATGAAAAGGGCGAAGCTGATGGTGAACTGAAAGAGGAAAAGGAAGAGAGGGAGGGAAAAGGCAGAAGTGATGACAGAAATGAAGAAGTCTCACTCAGGCACAGAGAAGAAAGAAGAAGGGGAGAGTCACCTGCAAGGATGGAAAGGAGCAGCGTCAGTATATCAGCAAAGGAGCAAATACAGCCCTTGAGATTTAGTTTCACCCTGAGGCCAGTTTATAATGACTCTATCCAGTTCCTCCACTGCAGCCTTCGCCTGTGTGTCTCTGACGCAACAAGAGGGAAACCCACGAAGAACACCTGTCAGGGCAGGATACGCATCCCTCCACTAGTCTCTAGATCAGTTACACATCAGGTACTGAAACAGTTAACACACATTTAATAGCGCAAAGAGATTGCAGAGTAAAGCATCCAGCCAAATACACTCAGATGGAACATATTTGATATTTTGGGATATTAGCGTTTGCTTTCTTACCAAAGTGGATGAGAGGATTGATACCACTCTACTGTATGATAAATGATAAGTATATGACGACAGCATGCAGCCAGTTAGCTTAGCAAAAAGGCTGGAAACATGGAATGAGTTCATTGGGCTCTGTCCTTAATGACAAAATCTGTCCACCAGAAGCTCTAAAACTCGCTGCTTAACACATGGAATCTGTTTTGTTTCATCTGTAGAACCAAAATGTGGGTAAGACCAAAATGAAAGAAGCCAAAGTTATCAACATTCTCTAGTTATAGCTTCATAACAGCAGACTCATGATCAAACTCATGCTATCATAGTACTGCAAGGTGCTAACAGCATAACTAACAGATCTTCTCATGTATCTCCATCTTAGTGTGAGATCAGAAACCTCTCCAGGCCCATGGTGGTCACCCAGCCTATCAGTTCGCTGGCACCCAAACTCTTGAGGCCCCCTGCTGGCCAAAGAACCAAGAGACTGAGTGCCTCCCCAGTGGCCAGTCCAGACCCAGACCACAGCAGTGAGTATCAATTATTTGGTCATTTTATAAATGTTCCTGTGAGACAGCTGAACATGAACTCTGTCTCTAGGCTCTGTGGTGCAGACGGGTCCGATGATGGGAATTGTCTTTGCTGCCTTTGTGATGGGTGTCAGTCTGATGGGCGGCCTGTGGTGCATCTATTATTACACGGGTAAGGAGCAACAAGGGGAGGGAGCTTCCTAAACCATCTTAAAACAGTGGTTTCAAGCTTTGTGGATGTAGCAAACACCCAAAGACACACTGACGTACCTAATCTAAAAAGCTTTAAAAAAGCATTTTTCCACTTTGTCTTGACTTAAATATCTGTTTTGCTACTCTTTAAGTGGGCTAAAAGAAGTAATTAAACACAGAGCCAGGTCACCAAAGCTTCTGCATTTGCTTGTTAGCAGGAAAATCTGGCTTTGACGGGATGTGAGGATTGTTGAGAATTTGACAAAATGTTATTTTCTCAATGTTTGAATCAGTTCAAACTTGAATCACCTGCAAAACTAATGAGAACAACAGTGTCAGCCTTGTGATTTGTGAACCAATGGTTTGGTGAAGCAGTTATTGCTGACTGATGAGACACACATGCTGAGTGAATGTCTCACCAGACACCAGACTGCTGAATCAGACGCAGATCTTAAAAACATCACGTTAACCACCACTTAGTGTCAAAGATTACATTAATCATTATTGATTATTCTTTATAGTTGATAGCACTTTCTAGCTTTGGTCGTAAGGAGACATTTTAAAGAGACTATAAATGTTTTTTTGAAGGGACGCGCTCCGCATTACTGGCAGAAGGTAATCTAACAGACCAGACTCATGGAGTCCACAACATCTGGAACCCACCCTCACTGTCTGATCAATCCTCCAGCTCTGTGTAGAGGTAAGGTCTGAAAAGGATGGTCATTTAAAGGGGAACGCTGCCAATTATACACAATACAGACTGTCAACAGGTCACCTGTCACTTGCTACTGCATAGGGGAAAAAGTTAGATAAAGCCTTTTTCAGCTCCAGAGGGAGTTTTGAAATCTGATAGATTGCCTTAAGAAATACAGAAGCAAAGTCCACTTTCTGAAAAATAACCAAACTAATCATTCATGGCTGTATTTTAATAACACAGGTACTGGGCTGACAGCTGATGGATGCTGATTGGGCTGACACTGAGGGAATACACTAACTTTTGTTAGCTAATTATCGATTATATTATTATGTACTGTATGTTTTGACTCTAGTAATGACATAAAGTACCATCAAAACTATGTAAATGAGATGCAGATGACAGATCTGTCTATCTGTCTTTGCCAGTCAGTCAGGTTTATTCTGCTACTTTGCTCAAATAAAACACATTTTTACAGGGTTACAGGGTAAACTGTGCTCCAGCTGGGCGGCACAGAGTGAACCTAATGTCGAAGTGGCACATTTAAAATAAACTGTGGTGGTTAGACGCACTGGCAGTTCCAGAAAATATACCAGTATTAGTCAAGCACCTGCAGATTTCAACTGTGATATCCCCGACAGTTCTGAAGACTTTTATTCTTTTATCTCTTTGTCAGGTTTTCCTCCCTGCAAATCTGAGAGAGGAGAACTGGGACAGAGGTTCAAGCAACTTGTGTGTGCATTTGTGAGAGAGAGCACAGCTGCCTGTGTGTGTTTGTGTGTGTGCACAGCCTGTTTGTGCAGTTTTCCTCCACTCAGCGCTCTGCCGCAGAAGTGCGAGAGGATCGAAAGCATGTGAATACAGTAAAACTTACTCATCGCAGCATTGTGAAACGTCAGGTGTCCAATTCAAAGTGAAACATAATTTGTTTGATGCTGCGCGCCATTCCACATCAAGTCACTTCAAAACTGGCACCCAGTCGTCGCATGAAGAGATCTGTCTGGATTCAACAAGATCTAAACTTGATTGGAGTGAGTCAAACAGAAACCACATTGTCGTCGCCTTCTAAGATGGAACATGAGGTCAAAGATGAATTGCGAGGTTACTGTGGGTGCTGCTGTTTTACAGTCATTTCAATATTTGCCTTGTAACTGTGAATCAGCTGGTCATCAAAACTGCATTTGTGCATATGTGAATTCTTTTGTGTTCATGCAGCAAACAAGATGTAATAAAAGAGCTGACAGCCATGTTGACTTGCGTTGTCACTCTCATACAAACACACACAGCACATGCAGCCCAAACAAGGCAAGTTCATGTGTTGTAATGTGTGCCGTGAACACAACACTGACATACATGTATATTCACCTTACAGCGATGATATGTCGGCAGTACCAGCGTGTTAGCTAGCAGTTGTGGGAGAAGTACCCAGATTTTAAGTAGAAGTGCCTCCGAACTGTAACTAGAGTATTTAACTGTATTTAGTTACTTTCCACCACTTTCAGACGGTTACTAATCATACTGTGATTGTTTTGTGTTTAAAATCTGCCTGTTCTGCAGAAAGAAACCTGATGAGAGCTGTGAGAGTGAACCAACACGACACTTTCGCCCATAAAACCGGGTAGAATGAGGAAGAGCTGTTGCTGTTTCATGTGTGGATTCGTCGCTGCAAACAAGCTTTAAACCAGTTGTTAATTTGAAAATACTGGTTAATGCAGCTTAAATCTGAGGATTTCAGCGTGGCATGTTACATTGAATGTGCAGTAGAAAAATTTTAAATTGTGGTTTTTTTTTTTCTCAACTTTTATTTCTACGAAGTAATTTCAAAATAGACCTTATGTACCTCCAGGAGTAGAACTACTTCCCAAATGATGAATGTATCATCATCTCTGTAGGGAGTCCAGCTGCAGTGTATTAAGGATGCCTGCTTCACTCACTAATGGAGGAGTCTGACACAACAACACACACACACGCGCACACACGGTACAACTGCATTCACACAGCTTTCAGAGAAAAGTAGTTCCTGAAAATGACGATGTGTAATTGGATGATGTTATTCTAAGAACACTGTAGCCTGGCACATAAAATAACCCAATCATCATTTGTGAATGAGTTTTTTTAGCCCTGAGTCTCTGAAAGAAACCTCATCATGTTTGACGGACATGAAAGGGTGCTTCTTTAAAAGTCTGGGACACAAACAACGTTGATCTTAAAGGACCATTGTGTGGTGGCAGCTGGTGGTCAGATCCAGGTAAACCCTGCACACTGGTCCTTTAAATTCAAAAACACAAACAGGAAGAAGTAACTTTTTGCACAATTAATATCAATCAGATTTTATTGACCTGCACTTTTCAATATTTTTCTGACTTTTACAATTATGAATGATTATCTACAAATGCCGTTTCACCCAGTTTTGTTATTACTTCATTGCCTCCTGAGTGTACATGTCTCTGTAGTTGCACTGTGTCTCTTGGTGGCGCTGTAGGTCAACCCTGCGCTGGAAGCTCTGCTGACAGTAGGGACAGCTGAACGGCCGGTAGCTGCTGTGCTTTCGGCTGTGGGTGATGAGGTTGGAGCTTTGGCTGAATCCTTTACCGCACACCTTGCACACATGTGGTTTCTCACCTGAGAGAAGAACATGAGTTAGGATATGCGGTCTCAGAGGAGGGGATTGCGCATTTAACGGCATTTGTTATTTCCTGCTGTGCTCACTCACCGGTGTGTATGAAGGTGTGTTTCTTCATGTCTGACTTCTGGTGGAACCTTTTGCCGCAGTACTGGCAGGGGTAGGGTCGCGTGTCTGAGTGGATGAGGAGGTGTGTGGACAGAGTAGACGAGCGCTTGAACACCTTCCCACAGACCTTGCAGCCAAAGCTACGCTCCTGGATACCCATAGATTACAGAAGAACACATGCTCACCCACCGATTAAGACATTAAGACACAATAAAGTTTTTTAATGTACATAATAATCATGTAAACATTCTCACTATGTGCTCTACCTTAGCTCTACTGTAGTTGCCCATCTCTCTGAAGCCAAAGGGCATGTGCTGCAAATCTGTGGCTGATTTCATCAATGGGGCAGAGAAGGTGTTGCGAACATCACCCTGCAGGCCACCTCCTGATATTAGCACGTCTGTAAGAGACTTAGGGTGAGAGCGAGAGAGTGATAAGAAGCTTGATTAAACCATAAGATCAGTCCTTCCAATATGAAGCCATAGCTAGCAGCCAGTTAGCTCAGCTTAGCGTCAACTGGCAGCTCTGAAGCTCATTATTTCTATGTTAAGATCATTAACTTCCTGGAGCTGCTGCTGGTTTCTGCCTCCACTTAGAGCCAGGAAATTGTCTGACATGTACCCTCAAGATATCTCACAGTAGATGTGACATGTCACAGTGAGTCGCCATGCTGGGATCGACCCATGTGGCAGCCATTTTAGATGAGTCCAGTTTTACTACCTACAGTGACCTACACTTGATAATTCATGTATTTTTAACCCAATATATCAACACCGAATAAACAGAAAACACATCATCACGTGCACAAATCACTTCCTGTTTTGGTGAGAGAAAAGCCTTAGAGAGCCTTGCTAGTTGTAAATTAGGAGTTATTTTTGTTGTTTTGTTTGCAAAAGCTACTTTTGGTTCATTATTACTTCCTGATGGACTCATCCAACTGTCTTCATTCTTCACAAGATCAGGTTACTGACATTAAATTTACTGTGATGCATTTGATCCAAACCATCGAATGACAGCGCTGATTTTAATGAGAGAAGAGGGAGGAGGTAAGCTGACAACATGTGACGTGAAGATTTCATGACTAATTGCAGAATTTAAGGCAACTAATTTGGGGTTGGGTACATGTGGTTAACATGTACTGAAGTGCAACACCTCTGCCTTCAATAACAACACATTGGCTGATGGTGTGGTTGGAGCACGTTCTGTGTTGATGTTAAGCATGTGGCTCATGTTACTGGTAATTTGCCTTGGCTTCACTGTTCATGTGGATAGTAACATAACTGCATTTGTCTGCAGATATTGTAAAACTCTCTCATCTGTCCTATACTGATGTGTAGAGCATAATGGCTCCCTGGTCTCACCATCAAATGGAGTGTCTTTAGATGGCAAGAGCATACAATACCCAGGTAAGTTACCCCAGGAGTTATGATTTCATGTCATATCTTTATATTCTTCTTTATATCTATGCAAAAATGACAAAATGTTGCTATACTCTTTTATTTATTTTTTTTAGGGATTAAACAAATAACATGTAACACGTTGATTAGTGAGCATTTGAATGGTAGTGGTAGTTGGATTTTGGTGCCAGTGGATAGAGCCAGGCTAGCTGTTTCCAGTCTTTATGGCATAGCTAACTGGCTGTCATATTAAAATACAAAATATGAGATAGGCACCAGTCTTTTCCTGGGAGAATAAGCATGTTTCTGTCAAAGTATTCCTTTAACAGACCAACTAGAACATCAACCTGGTCATAACTTATTCATAACTTATTGCTATATCTTTGTACTGGTATTAGTTTGTATGTCAGCTGATAAGTAACAGGAATGCCTGAGCTATGTCTGGGATAATTTACAATAAATAAAACTTGCAATATGCAATTACTTGCATATTCAGTAATAAAGTTATTACACGTCTAGTATGACATCTAATATAATATATCTGGTAAACATCAGAGGTTGGTGGAAGTTTCATTCATTGGATATTTTACTCGAAGTGGAGACATTACCGACAAACGCTTCAGTGTTAAATGATTCGATTTTTTTAATAACCTGTAAAGATACATTACAGGCCTTGTTAAAGGCCCCAAAGCAAAAGGCTCATGACTTTTGGCTTCCTCTTTACATTTCAACAACAGATAAAAGAGATTCTGAGAACATGTGCCTGTTCTCGCAATGCAGAGGCCTCCTACCTTTTCACAGAGCGGACACTTGCTGACGGGGGATTTGAGGTCAGTGTGCGTCGTGTGGTTGAGTAACATGAAGACCAGTCGCTCCAGTTCTCTTTCTCTCTCAGAGCCTTGGTGTCTGTCTGCCGACCAAGGTGAGACCGGCAGAAGAGCATCTCTGTTTTCTGCAGCTGCTTTTGTTAAAATAAGAAAGACAGATGATGCAGATCTTTTGGGTTTGGAGTTTTCAGAAACTTGAGACTGAAAATCATTTCTGGCTTTTTTCAGGAGTTACAGGTACCTGAGGGCCAAGTATTTTCTGTGGGGGCACTGTGAGACTGGACAGCCATCCCATCCCATGGTGAACAGGCTTCAGCCAGGAGGTCTTTGACTTCTATCATGGGGGACAAAGGCTGTGCAGCATCCTCAGAATACCTCCTGCCCCGTCCTAACATCTGCGGCACTCTTTGGCGGGGCAGATATGTCCTTTTACTCTTGACGAGGAATGACCTTGGCATGGCAGAACAGTGACTGAGGCACTTGACGTAAAAATCCTACAAAGTAAAGCCGGAGGAGTCTGAAAAGTCAGCTTTTTCATGTCACTTTTGGAACCTCACACATTCAGATGTCACACACCTGTGGCTGCATCTTCAGTTACAAGCCAAAGCTTGAGGTTTCTTTAACAAATACAGCCTGCCACCTGCACAAAGGTTTCATGGCTTTCACTGAGGATAACCCTGCTGTGGTGTTGTCAGACAACTTCTACAACAACTGACACTGTGGTACACCTTTTACACTTATATTTGAGTTGTAGATAGATATAGATGCATATAGCCTATTTAAACATTTAGAAGCACAGCAAAAATGTTTATTTTTATATTTTACTTTAATATGACCGAATTAAGCAAATCAATGTGCATTAACCAAGTGCTAAATATATCATTCTAATACAGTATGAAAAATGTATTAAACATGTTTTGGTAAAAGATAGTTTCAACATAATAACAGACCACAAGAGAAACAAAAATGAGCGAAATAGAGTGAAAAGAGCGAAGAAAGAAAAACTACAAGAGATATCAGAACAAAAAAGTCTGACTAGTCGTTTCATTTCACAAATGTGTTTCAGATTTTTGCCAGATTTTGATCTTTTGAATGAGCTCATGTAATAAAAGGGATTTATTTATTAACCTCCAGGTCACATAATTCTATAAAATAATGTCATTTCACTACCTCAAGTTTTGTCAAAGAAAATGCAGCGCGCCAGTAGACTATATTGACTATGTTTTAGGTATACCAGAAAATATCAAAAAGCTGTATTAAATATAAATTTAACCTTGACACCTTGAACAGTGAGATTCACGCTGATTTGCTGATCTTACCTCTGTATTGTGTAGCCGAATGTTGAGAGCGTTCCTGGTGTCTCCGTTGCTGCCAGCGTTCTCTTTTCTCTGTCTCACACCCATCAACTGATGACATGACTCAAAGAGATTTGATCTGATTTTGAAAGGCTGCTGAGGATTGTGGGTCTGGAGGTATGGGAGGGAAAAAACGGGACCCTGAAAGCTGACTGAAATTAGAAAATAATGAATGTATTTCAAAACATTCTCCTCATTCCAATCAGTTTTCAGGCAATTACATTTGTTCCCACTCTTATTTTGATATAGAAAGTCTATAAGAATATGACAACCTCTCTGTCTTCTTCTAAGGTTTGACTGACTATACTCTTTAATATGGGACTCACTGAGAATAAATGTGTCATGCACCAAAGTCAAGTTGAAACTTTATTTACTACGGTGTCAATTTGCTTGCATGTGGCTGGATTCACCACTATAATGACTGTGCGTGTGGGTGCACTCATAAATACACAGAGCATCCTATGGAAAGTCTGAATATCGCATCATTCTCATGTGAACATGTGGACCTTTACCACTGAGGTGCCAACTGTATAATATATCTTTGTGTTTATTTGTGGACTGGTGTGGTGTGTGTGAGGTCTTTCGTGGTACCTAGCATCCCACACAGTTCTATGTGTGTGTGGGGGAGTTTTTTTCATCAGTTACAATTAAAACAGTGTGGGGAAGACACTGAAAAAACTGTCTTGATGATATTTGTTTTAAAATAACAGCTTGTAGCAAAGGCAGGTCTAACACTTTACAATAAAACTAGTTTATAAGTAATACAGAAGCTCTCCATTAATAAAAAGGTGACCACTATCAAACAGTTTATAGTATTTTTAATGACAAGTTTTTAGTAGCTTTGGATCTGTTATTTAATTTGGGTTAACAGTTTACCAATTATGTATCCATCATAAATGATGGAACATGTAAAAGCTTTAATGGCATACATTTACTGTCCATTGACTTGCTAATAAGTAGCTATATATTTGTTAATATTTAAAGAGAGTTATTTGTCAGAGAAACACTATGTTCATTTAATAAAAATGTGTAAAAGTTTAAGACTCATGGCAAAAAAAACAAACATTTCAAATGGTTAAAAAAAAACAGACATACTGAGTCATCGTGTTTCTTCTCAACACAAATGCAAGTTCCTCCTTCTTCTTCTTCTTAACAAGATATGAAGCATCCGCCCCCTGAACACATTTACCAGAACATAGCATTAGCAGTAGTGAACTACATTAGCCACTACCTTGTTATCCATCAGAAGAAACCCAACGGCGCATAATCTTACTGTCCTGGCATTTTTAAACACTACAAGGTTACTATTCAAAGTACTATTCAAGGTGCTCTGCAGATTGATTCTGAAGATAACTAATCATTTTACTTTTTTGAACTATGCTTTTCGCTCTAAGTAGTTTGTTAAGTGTTCCTATATTTAATATCTTTAGAAAATGTTTACATCAAAGTTCCCATCATAAAATGGTCTGTAAATGAATACGAGAAGAGTTTATTGATGCATAATAATCTGTCTAGTTTTTTTCAGACCCAACTCATTAGTTACAATATTTAATCAAGGTCTTAAACATCCTGAAGCCAGTTGCAATAGGAATGAAATAAGATGTCATTGTAACAGATGAGCAATTTTAAACAAAATACATAAATACAAAATGGAAACATTGGAGAAAGAAATACATTTTGCAATTCTGTTCTCTTATAACTCACAAGCAATCAACCATCAAAAACTACTCAGTATTTCATTTAAATTGATTACTCATACCTTTATGTAACCATAACATCACCATAATAACGTTATCAGTATAAACAAGACTGATACTTCAGCAGGCAAAAACACAGACAGAAATATTACTCAAGGCAGATCAGAAATAAAGCAGACTTTTCAGCTCACTCTGAATTATGCACACCTAAATGACAGCGATAATTAAATCTGCTGAATCTTTCCTTTTCCAAAATTCTGGACCAGCAACAGGAAAACTGATGAAGCCTCTACTCTTTACACGAAACTTAATAATGCCAGACCAGATGGAGTGACAGATTATTACAAAAAGCCCATAAAGTTTTCCACATTCTTCCAAATCATGGATTTATCACATAGTTATGGACAGAGATGGTTTCTTTTCATAAAATTACTTTCACAAAAAGCAACAAAAAGAAAATGAATAACAAAAATACCTCTGACAATAATTTATGCCCATAAAAGAGCTAAACTCAGAAAAAACAGGACAGCACAAGTTCACATGAGACATGGTAATCTGATCAGGCCTTTTAGTCACACATAATACAGTTAATATAATTATTGTCAAGGAAAAATAATAAAATGCATTACAGAAAACAGTTGTTAATTATAACAAAAATCAAAGTAGAAAAGACTGCTTCTAACCATGATGCAGGATGGGCATGCTGTAGTCCAGTTGGAAATCAACACCAATTAAGCAAGACAGCAGAAGCTGCAATTCCTTTTGCTGGCACACACAACTCCAGCAGAAACCAGGAACCCATTGCCTTAACATCATTAAAATTATATGGCTAATGTGAATGAAAGTAACACAGCAAAACTAATAAAGCAAGTCAACTAAATGAATCCATTCCACATGGATAATTGTGCTTTCAAAAATTCCAACAGAACTGCGAAACAAAAACAAATCTGCCAAGTTGTTTGTTTTAGGTATTGGTATGTGTAGAAGAGATTAGAAGAGTTGCCAGAATGTCCTTTGGTTCAGTGTATGGCTGCTGGTGTGACCATCCCATTTCCTCCTTCAGAACTCTCACTGAGGCAACAAGACCAGTGGTCTACTGTCATATTGAGTCTTCCAGGAATGTCATGAAATGTGGCTAGCTTGAAAGAGGGCCCACTTGAATGCCAGGGCTTCTTTTCCCATTGTAGAGTGGTGGACGTATTTTAGGAAACGCTACCTGCTGATTAAACCCACTGGAGATTGGTGCTCTGATGATCCCTGCAGGTGGACAGTTCTAATACCCCTAATGGGCGAATCTGTTTGCAGAATTAGAGGTTTGTCAAGACTGTAGAGGACTGGGTCCTTACCAAGACTGCAGAATGTCACTGGAACTGCTACCACCTCATTTGTCCACTGGACCTGGCCTTAGTACCTTGATCCTTGATATGTTTGTGGAACAGTTCTGACTGAAAAATGTTACTATCAAGTCCCACTTAATCACCATGTCAACAAAGTACGCAGAGGGATAGTCATCACATTCACTCAATAGTTGATGTATAGTTCAGGCATCTAACACCAGTACAAAGTCAGAATGCTGAGTTGTCAGTGATCCCCAGAAACAGAATCTGGTCCATTTCTTTTTTTCAGGACCAGGAGGCACTTTGATCAGCTATCAGATGCCTGACATCAAGTTCAGTGGGGTCTGGTCAGGGCAGGTATTAGTAAACCACAGCCTCTTTTCCTCTTCCTTAATAGCTCTAATCAGCAGCATGACCAAGGCCTTCAGACATCAGTCAGGATAAAGGTACAGTTCTGTTCTTCCGCCATGTGCACCTGGGCAAGTTCTGTCGTCTTTTGTAGCCTCTCACATCTGAACAGTATAGAAGGTGAAGTTAACAGCCTCCTCCCTATATCATCCCTCAGCAAGTTTGGAGGTCCACTCACCTCATAACCATCCAAGAGTTTGAATGGTACTTGGGGGTACTTTTGGGATACTTTCCTGTATGCAAAGAGTAAATCAGGTAGTGACTGACTCCAATCAGAGTTAGTGTCACTGGCAACTTACTGAATGACACAGGTAGTGTTTTATCCAGACTTCAGTCCATATACAGATGATGTACTCATTTACCAAACAAATCCAAAATTTGAGATACCACCAATTTTTAAACATTTGGGGCTGGTCGGGATAGTCACTCTACCGAGGATTTCATATTGTATAAACTCCAGATTCACTTTCTTTCAATGTCATGGTTCTGCTGAAAGTCATACAAGACTCAACACTTTCCCTGATTGGAGGAAAGGCAGCATAAAAGCATAAAAATATGATTATTATAAACCCGTTCATGTCACTATTTAAGTGTCTAAGTGTAATCAGTTCAAGTTATACTACCCAAGACACTGGACTGAAGTAGAAGAACATTGTGATCCCAAGTATTTTTGACAAATAAGGCCATTTCTTGACAAGACAACAATAAAACACTGTACTTCAACATTCTCCTAAAAAAATGTTTTTTTTACTCATGCACTTTTTTTTTAAAGAATATGTATGTATTGTCAAGTAATGTCTGAATCTGACCTCAGATTGAAATCAATTCATCAAAGGAACCATGTGATCTGAAACCATAGCATTTCTCAATGTGGCTGCATTTTTGCAGACATCTCATTTGACTCCTGGTATATGCAGCATAAAATGGAGCTGAGTTTCCCTTGATGTGCATGGCGAGAGGCATGGCAGAGCACTGTGGTTGATGTGGTGGGGGGCTTGCAAGCTTCTCCCAGGGGCTTTCAGGGAGAGCAGACGAGAGGAGTGCAGAGAGCTGAGACGGGCTGGTGGGTTCGGTGGGTTTCTGCCTCACATGTTTTGAGGAGCTCAGGGGCTTCTTGTTCCCCTGATGGTGGTAGAAAACTACCTTTCTAGGAACCTGAAACTTGGGTAAGAGGTGGGGAAGAAGCTAGTCAGACAGTCATGTTCCTATTGCTTTTTTTCTGATGTTTACTCACCATTGTAACATGAGTTCTTTGTATGGCAAATATGTGCCATATGGCTAATATGGGTTACCTTATGTTTTAAATATACACATTACTAAGTGCTATTTATATTTAATTACATTTTCTTTTTTAAATAAAATAAAATTAATAAAATTATTTCATAAAATGTTTTGCAAGTGTAGAGGAAAGCAATTAGCTGGCATTCATCATCATGTCTTTTCACAATGTTTACAACTCTTTTAACTATTTGGTTGGGTGCAAGGTGTCTTTTTTAGTTCAAAAACCCCCTAAAAAATAAAGTAGAGTGTGTATGCTATTAACTTTTGCTATTATAGAATTTAGTCAACTGGTGTCCCATTCATATGGATTAAAATAAAAATTTGCTCATGGGTGTTTTTGGTGCTACACCCTTACTCCTGTGGTTTAAGCAAAGGTTAGTTATGTCAGCCATGGCTGCTGTTGGGCAAGGGTTGTATAATCTTGCAGGATTATTATTATGTGTACCTCTATGCAGCCAATTGTTATCTGTTCTATAATGTATTATGTCAATATGCCTCTCATGAAAACACTGTAGGTGCTTTGTAGTACATTAAATTACATCATTACATCAAATGAACTATCGTCAATAATCACAGGAAAAGAAACATCACAGTGTCAGGCAGCCTCGGGGTCAGGTTTCATCTTTTTGGTGTTTAGCTATGTAGCTGCTGCGGCTTCTGCGGTTTCAGTCCGGGGATTTGACAAATGAAGTGCTGTGCCACTTTCTCACGGCCAACAACTTCTCTTTCTGTCACCAGTTTACCCCCACCCACCCATTTTACACTAATTTCCTGAGCACTTTTCAACTTTCTCTCACTTTGGTAGGCAAAAGAGCAAAGGTTACAGACAGTGCAGGACTTTCTTTCCTTCTTAGAGGAATAGAAAGGAAATCCAAAAAGTCTGAGAATTGCCCTTGTATTAAACAGCACTCTATGTTATATTATTATATTCATGAGAACTGTGGACTTTACCAACTCTTTACCAACTCTCAATATCAAAATATGTATATGATAAAGTCAACAGTAAAGCCACAGCATTGTCAGCTCGGCCTGTGCCTCCCACTGAGCAGGAAACAAGTATTTTGCTGAGGTCTCGGTCTTTCTGTGTTATTGCTTATCACGCCATCAGATTGAAAACAGATTCAGATTAAATCAATTGCAGGTTTCTCCATAACAGGAGTTACTGACAAAACCATCTTAGCTGCGCGAATATGTTCCAGTCTTACTAAACAACAGTCACCACACCGTTTAAGGAATGAAACTGACTTTGGTGACAATAATGGTGATGCAAACGAACAGATGGGCATTCCCATCCCAAAACACACAGCCTCTCTGAGAATTGTATCACCCTGTTGCAGAGAAAGTAAGGGGGTGTGAGAACTGTAAAATGGCATGGTACCCAAGGCAGCAACTGTCTACATCAGCAAAGTTAATAGTGGTATATATATAGAGATATGTATGTAATATGTAAATATATTATCTCAGGCCTATATAGAAACTAAATGAATGATTATATGTAATATAACTGTACAGTGTTATGTGATATTCATCTTTGTGTCAGGAAAGATGCCCTCATTAAGTAGAACAACAAGCCTTGTATCAATAAGGACGGACATCCACAGTATTACCGGCAGCTCTGTGAGGTTGCACATAGGCACAGTGGTGCTTTGAATTGAATGCTAATATTAGCATGCTAATCTAATGACACAGTGACAATGCTGATGTGTAGCAGGTATACAGTATATGTTCATCATTGCAAGTTAAGCATATTAGCCTGCTAATGTTTGCTAATTAGCACTAAAGCTGAGGCTAATAGTAATGTTATTAGTTTTGCAGATTTGATCATAAACCAAAGTACTGCAGAAATTCAAATTTAATGTGATAATGACTCAGGATGAAAAGTAATTACAATTGATCCTGAAGGTCTGTGCCTAATTAATAAATAAAATAAAAAATAATTGAAAAATAAATAATAAACATGAATAATATTTCATCAAAATCAAAAAATATCAACCTCATGGAAAGGCACAGGAGGAAAAGGGGATAACCAAAGGAGACACACCAACCAGGGCGCTGACACCGTTATCAGAGCTGTTTAGAGCTGCTGGCAGCATGTATTTAATACTGTATATTCATGAAAGTATGATGAAATGAAGAATTGCAAATTCATCCACAAACACAGTTGGCCAATGCATGTACACATTTAAGATAGATTACTTTGTAGCATAAAGGAATTACCTCTGCTACATTACCTCAACATTATCACAGCAGAGGGGAAAATTATTCTCCCGGAATAACTTTCCACAATGGCCATAAAAGCTATGGCCAGTAGGAGGGTAGCTTAGCTTAGAATAGAGATGTTTATCTCATCTGTTTAAAATGCACTTTACGACATTTTCATATTAATAATTATGTCCACATTGTGTGTAGGCTGTCATTTTGAATAGAAAAAGGCCTCTCCAAGAGCTAAATCCAAAAGCCTCACAGCAAACTGACAGTTAGATCCCTTGCCTCATGACCTTTTAATTCTTTTCAGCCACGCTTTTTACTATAGATTGATCAGTCAGACAGCAACATAAAATAAAGAATATGTAATATCTCGTTAATCTTTAAAAATGTAGTTATTTGATGTGCTGATGTCTGTGGCATGCTGATGATATTGTTGCACAACATGGACGTGTGAGTCCTTTCACATAACACAGCCCCACCCGAAACATCCCTGCTTATGGCCAGGGGTGTGTCAGTGTGCGTCTCCATCTGTGCATGTTTATATTGCACATAAGGTGTGAAGCCGCAGGCCTTTTTGCAGCAGAACTTTGAAACCAAGGGCGTTGGTAGGTTATCGGCCAGTGTACAATCTAATTTTAAAGCTGAATTTCCCTGAAAGAGACACTGAATGCTTGAGCACTTGCATTCACCAATGATACTGTATAACCTTTATTTCAAACAACCACAAAATTAGACACAGAAGGAGAAAGATATCCGCACACACTTTTGATAGACTCATTAATATGTCTTGTGTAGATATATTAACTGTGATGATTTGTTATTAAAATGCTATTTAACCATTAGTTAAACAGCATTAGTTAGTTAGTTAGTTAGTTAGTTATTTAGTTAGTTCGTTAGTTAGAAGTGTCGAAAACTGCAGTTTTTCAAGTGGCCACTTGAATTTTCAAAAGCCAATCCATATCCATATACCTCAATGTTAACCCACCTTTACATCAGAAATAAACATGTATACAACCATGTTACAAAAAATGCTAATGGTCTTTCTGTTCACGATTACCATACAGGAGGTGATTTTTAAATGTAAGTCTTCTGTTTCAATTACATTCAGACGTAAACAATGCATAATGAAGGACGTGGCTTCTTTGAGTGACAGCTACTATATGTCATTTGGCCCGACTCTCCTCCACCCACATGCTACCTCCTTGGCCATTTGTTGATTAGCCGGGAGACATCACACACTAGCAAGAGGGCAACGTCTGTCTGAATTTGCTGCAAATGGAGCTTCACAAACGCTCCTCAGAAACCTCTGGGTGACATCTTGTCTATGGTTTCCAGCTTTTTGCACTGCCCCCACACGGCCAAAAGTAACTTAATGCAAGTTTAAGAAAATCTGATAAATATTTGGCGTATCTGGTGCCTTCATATATGTGCTGCGGTAATTTTGATATGGTATCGGTCTATCCTGAGGTTTCAGCCATGCAAGTGGCTTGGCTTATAGATGGTAGCACTGATCAGGCCATCCGTCCACCAATCTGGTCCAGACTGAAAAGTCTCAACAACGATTGCTCTGGAATATTCAACAGACATTCATTCCTGGTTCCCAGTGTATTAAGTGTTATGACTTTGGTGATCCATTAAACTTTCTTATTGCACCAAGTGGTTTCATGTGAAATTACTCGTCAACTATTGAGTGGATCGCCACGAAGTTTGGTTCAGACGTCTCGTGTTTTAAATAACCAAATACTTGCAAAACAAACCACACTCCCGTCAGATCCAGATGTACTTTGTGGTTAGTGCTAATTAGCAAATGTCAGCACACTAACATGCTAAACTAAGAAGGTGGGTGTGCTAAACACTGTACCCACTGAACCCAGATGGTGAATTAATACAGAAATGATAATGAATTAGATAATTCTACTTCATATAAGCATAGATATAATATACTGTGTGCACTACATACCTTAAAAGGGAAACCAGGACAACTGGCTGCATTGTTGTGTTTAGGACACTCAGTAAAACCATTTAAATAATTTCATACACACGCTTAAAAATTCAAGGACAAACGTAGTATAAAATCTGTACAACAGAACTGGATGCAGTTTATCTGAAAGAGAAGACTGAGGGGTCTTCTGTTGCTCATTTTAGCTTCAAGATGTCTCAAAAACACCCCGGTTCATTATACTGCATGGTGGACTGTATGGTGATTGAACATTATCTGAAGAAGTGTCCCCGTGTCGCATAGTCACACCCTCACACTTTATCATGAGATTTTTCTGTCACTACGGCCTACTGTTTGCCACCACTGTTGCAACTAACACATCACTATCTTTGCTCTCTTAAAGCCCATGCTCCTCACAGCCCTGACTTGTTCAATCACACTTACACACACACTCGCACTCACACAAACACAGTTTCACACTCGTGGGCACACAGAAAACACACATGCCAGCTGTGTA
This sequence comes from Datnioides undecimradiatus, assembly GCA_008933995.1. Lineage (NCBI taxonomy): Eukaryota > Metazoa > Chordata > Actinopteri > Lobotiformes > Datnioididae > Datnioides > Datnioides undecimradiatus. The sequence goes on from WARS01000048.1 coordinate 4,224,961, forward strand.
GAGTAGATCACATTGTGGTTCTTTGTCAGTTTGAGACCTTGCTCCAGATTCCTCTTGGCCTAAATACAAAGGAAACAAAAGGTTGCATGTGACCCTTCTGTGTGTGCACACATACACACACACACACAAGAGATGAAGGCTTTGGCCAGTTTAATACCTTTCCTTGGTTATCAGACTTCTGCAACCTCTGAAGAAACAAACCCAGTGTCTCTACAGCAAGCATCCATCCGCACAGAGAGCTGCAACACCAACCAGAAGTGCAGAGTTTAATGCTGCTGTGTAACTCACAACAGGTAGACTTCAGCAGCCCCTGCTGGATACGTTTGATGAGACTGGATAAACTGAACAAACTTTTCAATTTGCACATGAAAAGAGGAGAGAGCAGTGGTTTTCCAAATGTAACAAACACCAGACATCAGATTTATCACACAGAAAGTCTTTTAATACCGGTTTAAACCAGCATTGATGCAAGTAGCTGATGTAAATGTATCTCAAGCCTAAATTTAAACATTTTCAGCTATCACACGGTGGAAAGTGAATTTACTCAAGCACTGTACAACTGCAAGGTGATGGACTTTCATTTTATGTTCAACATCACAACATTTACCATGGCAGAAGTGCATTCTGTACTGCTTCTGAGTACTGTACTCACTATTATAAAATATGACTTATTGTTAACAGTATGTAAAATTAATTAACTTAACTGAAATGGCTAATTGCTGGAAGTTTTGTATGTTGTGTTTTATGTGCAGTAAAGACATTTTTCAGATTTTTTCCCCCTCCTCCAGTGTTTTCTTCAGTCCGGCCTGAAGGAGTTAAAGGGAGCAGGCATGCCCCCACTGGGACCTGAGCGGGGCTTCTCGTGCTGAATTAGATTTTTCATCCACACATCCTCCGCTGCCAAGGCAACCGTTGAAAAGCTGTGTGTCGTCCAGCCGAGGAGGAGTTTGTTGTAAGTTTCAGGAGTTTTTCACGGCAAAACCAGACAGCGCCGGAATGAAGTTCCTGTGAGGCGAATGCGAGCTTATCGGAGGGGAGAGGGAAAAGCAAGAGCAAAGCAAGTTATTCACACTGGTAGGTGAAAGTTAATCCTGGGTTTTAGAAATAACACAAATTCTTTAGTAGTGATTTAAATTTTTTCCCCGAATGAAACTTCAGAGATGTTGTTGACAATGAAGATGTTGTCCTGTTTTATTTAGCTTCCTTCTACTATACAGCCACTGATCAAAAGAGCTTTTAAGGTCAAGTTGACATAAGGCCAGAATCACAGTTCATACTATGAAGCTGATTTAGTTTTGGGGACTTTAAGACAGGATTTTTGTCAGATAGCTGTTTTTCTGTCATCTGATCAGGTTGTTCCTGTCTCGTTCACATACAGTGATGTAGTGCTCTTGTGTAAGTAATGACCATAATGTTTAGATAGGGTCATAAATTGTAATAATTGCAATTATAGAAAGTGATGCTGAGATCTGCTGCTATACCGGCTAATATTTGGTTTGTGCATCAGTACTTTCCATTGTTGCAGAATCAAATGAGTTACAGTTTTTGGTTTAACATTATTATAAAATGAGCAGTGAAAGCACAATTCATCTTTCTACATCACTACTTTAACTAATGTGCATAATTATTTTTACAGTCATCCTTGCAGGACCCAGAGGTTGTTATGTTTTCCCTGTCAGAGCTGGCGCCTCTGAACCAGCATCAGAGCAGGTCAAAACTGTTGAAGCCCTGGTGGGAGGTCTTCATGGACTACCTGGTGGTCCTGATGCTGATGGCATCTGTGCTGGCCTGTACTGAGCAGCTGTCCAGGGATCGAGTGGTGTGCATTCCCCTAGATCCCCTTTCCACTGCTAATACTAGCAGTCACAACCCATCAGCCGGCAGAGATGTGACACAGACTGCACACAATATCAGCCCAAATCTTCATTCTACAGCTCGGGGTCGACGTACGCATTTGGTCTACCAGCAATATGTTTACATTAGTCAGGTACTGTAATACTAACCTTTCTTGCTTTTGCAATTAAAACTGTATGCAAATGAAATTATCTTTAGTAGCATTGTTAGATCTCCGTGGCTTTTTGGTTGCTGTCCAACTTGATCTGGGATGCCTGGGGAGATTTTTATGGAATTGTTAAAGTATGACTATGTAGTGCAGAGTGGGATGTTGTTTTAAAATGTTGTAGTGGAAGAAGAAGAATGTGGTTTCAGATCTAGGTCTATATTCTTAAACAAAGGAATGTAAGAAAATGTCATTAAGGGTTCAACAGTCAAAAGGCTCAAGTACATTTGAAGTCACAGGTCATTGATGTTAAAGTTACACCCTGCACTTCTGTCTCCCCCTTCTAGCAGTGAGAGTAACTACAAGAACACTGACAACATACTTATGACGCCATAAGTCTCTACTGTGCTCCTAGTGGCTGTGGCCTGCTGCGTAGCTATGGTTGCTCCACTTTGGCTCTGGTGAACCAATCATTGCTGGTTCATGTAAAAACACATCTCGTCAGGAATGTCACACCAGACACCAGATTTAAAAACTCAGTGTCTTGTGAAATACAGACATTTATGTGGTAGTGATGGGCGTAAAAAGTACTGTGGGAATGAATTTGGCAGTGGCTTGATTGTAACAGCCCTACACTAAAGGCGGATAAAGTTAGTGGCTAGCTCGTGGAGCATTTAGCAGCTAACACTCCACATCTTTTTCCCTCAGTTTAGCAAAAACGAACCCATAATGAGCAACTTTTCGCAACCAAGTTTGCTTTAAAAGTGTTCACAGCTTGTTTCTGTTGTCTTGGAGTGGCCAGATTGCAGGTTTAAAACTCTGCCTGTCTATCTGTCTAGGTGTGCTACCATGAGGCTTTGCCTTTGTGCTCCCGTTTCTTCCCCTACATGGCCTTGCTGCAGAGTCTGGTGTTGGTAGCCAGCGGCTCCTTCTGGCTCCACTTCCCCCACACCTCCGCCCGCATTGAGCACTTCCTGGCTATCTTGGCAAAGTGCTGTGAGTCACCCTGGACATCTCAGGCTCTGTCCCATGCCGCCCAGCAGGAGAACATGCAAGAGAAGGAGGTGGTGGAAAAGATAAGACCGCCCCAACCTCCTCCCTCCTCAAGTTCATCTTCACCTCCAGTGACCCGCACAAGACAATTAAGCATAGACTCGGGTGCAGACAGTCCGCTTTTGAAGCGGTCAGATAGTGCGTCCTCTGCTGCCCCTCCCTCCCCATGCCCTTCTACTTTATCCTGTAACTCCACCATGTCGTCGATATCACTTGGCTCCCAGGTGCCTTTTCCTTCTTCCAAGCCCTCACTCATGATTGACAGTCCCAGGCAGGTAATCAGTCTGGATAAAAGTGATGGGGAGCAGGCCAGGGCGCTGTTCGAAAGGGTTAGGAAATTTCGGTCCCACTGCGAAAGCTCAGATGTCATCTATAAGGTGAGAGATCCTCCAGTACAGAAGATGTATATATATGAACATCTTTGTCTGTGGAGAACGTTTTAATTTGTAGTTTTTCAAATAAGTATGATGTGATGTTATGGGACTTTAACCTCCTGTTAGTGCAATTAACAACAAATCAGTGTTTGATCAAGTTTAAACTCTTAATTCTTGTACAATTTTCCATCCATTCAGGTCTACTTGGCTCAGACAATATTCAAATTGCTGATGGTGACACTGATTGTGAGTTACACCATCCCGCTTCTCAGCTCCTTCTCCTTCACCCACACCTGTCACCCTGAGGAGCAGGCCTTGGTGGGCTACACTACCTTTGAGTGTATCCATGTGCTCTCCTCCCTTATACACAAACTACTGGTGGCCTACCTGACCCTACTGGGGCTGTATGGCCTGCTGAACTTTTACACCCTCTGTTGGATTTTACACAGGTCAGTGCATGCACGTACAGAATACAGGGATACATTTGGTGCTATAATAATACCTAAAACCCATGTTTTGGTTTAAAAATATGGTAAAGTGATACCAATCATTATTTTACATTTAAAAAATGTAAAAATAATTAAAAATAAATAATTAGGAAAGGGTCACTTTTAGTAACAAATTCATGGAGAAATATCTATCAGGTCTGTTTCCTTCTGTTTTAGCATCTTTAAGCTCATGGTTTTGGTTTAGGGGCCCACACCTTCGCTATTTTGGTTAAGAGTTATCTACAAGTTTCAGCTTTCAGTACTTGTTGTAAACTCATTGTCTGCAAACACAAGTTGTCATATCAACTTTTGTCAAAAAATAATATGTCTAAGTTGTGTTTGCAGCTTGTTAGTTTGTAAGATCCATGTAACTGGTCACCTGTCTTAAACAACACTGCATGTTGATTTTCATACTTAATTGAAGTACGTCCTGAGTTTCTGAGGCATAAGTGGGCTTAAACATGTACAAGAAGAGAAGGGGGCACACTACAGCCTACACGTGCTGGAGTGTTCAAGAGGGTTATGAATAAATGCATTATCACATTGTTTGACCATGATAAACAGGTAAAATGGCTGATTAATAATTTGTTGAGACTTTAAGTAGACTACACAGGCTGTCGTTGTTCAAAGGGCTTTTAAACAGAATGCATACCAGAGGTCTGATAATAGGATTAGAGTGAAACTCGGTGGTCTGGGCGACAGTATATTCTGTGTGATATATTTCTCTTTCTGTTTTCTTGGTTCGTGCCCCACTTAGCTCTCTAAGGCAGTATTCCTTCCACTCACTGAAGGAGTTGTGCTCCCTGAGAGATGTCCCCGACCTGAGAAATGACCTGGCCTTTCTTTTACACATGTTAGACCAGTATGACCCTCTGCTGGCCCAGCGTCTGTCCGTTTTTCTGTCCCCTGTCAGTGAAAGCAGGCTGCTGGAGGAAAACCTGGAGAGGCGCTGGGGGGAAGAGAAGCTGCGTGCCATAACTAGCGTGGATGCAGAGGGCCGCACCAGACTTCAGCTGGTGGCCCTGCCTCGCCTCCCTCCAGCCCTTTTCACCCTCAGCCAGCTTCAGGTCCTCAAACTGGAACTCATCACAGATGCTAGGTTTACTGCACAAGTGGCCAACATGACCTCACTCAGGTAGCTTTTATTGTATTGCATTGATTACTTCACATTGTATTTGGATTCGTCTGAACACTTATTTCTTGTTTTTTTAGCCATTTAATCAAGTCTTTGATGTTAAATCCTCCAACAGGGAGCTCCACCTCTATCACTGCACAGCAACTGTGGATCCCAGTGCTCTTGGAGTCCTCCAGGAACGTCTGGAGGTCCTCCACCTCACCTTTACTCAGGCGTCAGAGATCCCCAGCTGGGTCCTCTCCCTCCGCAGTCTGCATGAGCTCCACCTCTCTGGCCGCCTGAGTAGTGACGGTGGGGTGGGTCGCAGCTGGGGATTGGGCAGCCTCCGCCAATTACGTCACCTCCGTATGCTGGTGATCCGAGGCATGTTACAGCGAATCCCTGGGGAGCTGTGTGAGGTGACGGGCAGTCTGGTGAGGCTGGAGATCCACAATGAGGGGACCAGGCTGCTTGTCCTGACAGGCTTGAAGCGAATGGTTGATCTGACGGAGCTGGTGCTGCAAGACTGCCAGCTAGAGCGTTTGCCCTCTGCCCTGTTGGCCCTCACCAACCTGCGGACACTTGACCTGCAGCACAATAACTTGAGAACTCTGGAGGAACTGCTTAGCCTTGCTCATCTGCGACGTCTCTCTTGCCTCAGACTTGCCTTCAACCGTGTGCTGGCACTGCCAGCCAGTGTTAGTGTGCTGAGAAGCCTAGAGCTCCTCGACCTATCCAACAACCAGCTTCAAAGTCTTCCCCCAGCACTCTTCACTCTACGTCGCCTTCGCAAGCTCCTGCTGTCTGGAAACCTGCTGGAAGAGCTGCCCGCTGAGGTAAAGTCTCTGCAACTGCTAACAGAGCTGGACCTCAGTGGGAACAGGATAGAGAGCCTTCCCCCAGGGCTATTCAGTAACTGTTTGGAGCTGCGCATTCTTAATGTGGCTCACAACTCTCTGAGCTCAATACCCAGGGAGATTGCCGCTTTAAGTCAGTTGTGCAGGTTGGACTTGCGCAGTAACAGTGTTGAGGAACTGCCTGCTGAATTGGGCTGCTGCACAGGGCTGTATGGAGGGGGACTTCTAGTGGAAGACTGGCTATTTCTTTCTTTGCCTCCCCATGTCAGGGACTTCCTAAGCCGTTCTCGCCCCCCCTCTGGCACATACCCAGACAGTCATGGCCGGCCTGAGTCCGACAGCTTCCCATACTTCTCACCCACACAGTGGAGCTTCTCTTCTGCTCTGGAATCACAGATATGAGACTAAATTGCTATCTTACTGTTAACAGTATCCTAACACTGATTGAATTTAGTTTTTTATATGTTGTTATATTTTATACTTTTATATGTGATTTGTTTTTGCAATGCTTTGTTAGCTTTTCTTCTAAGAAGCAGTTTACCAGCTGCTTCTTTTAACGTGGGGCTCAAACAACCATTAATACTAAATTAACTTGTAACCCTCATAGTAAACATTCTACACACTTCACTCTCATATCAAGTGAGCGTCAACAAGTGGTTACAGGGAGATTAAAAAAATCTGTATAGAAATGCACAAAAACAATGTACTATGAAAAACTGTTACTGTAAAACTGTAGTTACACAGAGTAATAATAACTTTTATTTAATGAGCTAAAAGATACAAAATACATCACCACTGTTAATTCCTACTTAAAAGTCCTTGTTACAGATATTGTTGGATTTGCTGTAAACATTGTTCTTATTATATGGTGTGCTGCAAAGATCCATGTTATTTAGATAGAAAGTGTTTATTAATACAGAAACTGTTCAGATTAGTAATAAATGCATATGAATAGCCTTATTGATATAAAGATAACACAAACACCCACGCAATTGATATTGATCATTGTTATTTCCACTGAAGAATGGGCATATGTAGTCTCTATGTATGCTGTATGGGCTCATTGGTTGAATTTTGTGCTGCAGTTCCTCGTTGTGACCCCTGGAGGGCAGTGAAGACCGGTGAACACAAAACAGTAACGTTATCTACACAAGGAAGCTGCTGTAATCCAGAGAGTGATTTTATTTACAGTGCATTTCTTGGACATGGAATAACTTTCCCAATTACTCATCATTTTATTAAGCATAAAATCAATTTATTTATTTCCCTGTACACATTTATTTAATTAATTATCATCTGCTATGCTATCCCGCTTTTTTAAACTGCGGTGAACTGCGGCACACTTTTTGTCCAATCGCTGTCTGCTTTCTCCGGCTCTTGTCCAAATTCACCAATGGTGCCAACGCAATTCAGAGGAGGCGGGACTTCCGGCTACTCGCGTACACCAACTGAGGCCTCCCCATGCGGTTTTGAGCTGTAGTTGGACGAGCAGCTAACACCGAAAAGGTAAAAATGTATTTTCGTTTTCATTGTAGTAACCGGAGCGATTCCAAGCTTCGTGTGGTCTCCAAGACATTGCGAATATGATTTACTTTACTTAAGTGACAAAGTAACGGAGCTACTGTGGAATAAAACGGGCTTCTTCATTGTTTGCAGCACGGGGCTCATCAGCCAGCTAGCGTGTTGTAGGTTATCATTAGCAAGGTAGCATAGCTAACCCAGGTTCAGGGCTTCGTCATATCGGTAAATATTAAACAAATGTATAGCGCTTTTGTATTTCATGTTACCGTGTTTGTTCATACTTGCTCTTAGTTTGTTTGTAGCAATGATTCCTCGCTAGCTTGGCCCGTCAATAATCATTAAGTTTTAGCAAGTTAGCTTGCCACGTTAGCAATGGTTATGCAACACAATAACTTCCCAGTGTTGTAAATGACTCAGATGCTAACCGGTTCGGGTTATTAGATTGTGTTGTTTAAGGCTACGTTAGGTCAGATTTGTATGTGACTGGATGCGTTTGAAAAGAAAACGTGGTTCGCATGCAGCGTACTGTTATGTAGACTGGGTACTAATAATCATGAATGCCGAACTAGCAAGTACAGCTCGTTTATTGGCCTGATATTTTATTGTGGTTTTGCGGGGTGCCCTTAACAATGCTAACGCTCAGTGCTCGGTTTACACTGATGCCTGCTTGTACATTAATACTAAACCAACTCCATCATGCACTGATAATATGGAAGCGGTTATATCGAGATCAATCGTGCTGTCTGGTTATTTTCAAACCCCCGAGGTGGAACTTGGCACAAAGAACGACAACAGGTGGGCTTCGTTTATGGCCTCTTATAAACCCCTTAAGGGGGTGTGATACGTGCTCGATCGCGCTGCTACAAAAACACAGAAATCCAAATCAAAACGTCGTGTTTTTCCTGTTTCAGACAGACACAATGGCTGAGAATGATGTCGAGAATGAGCTGCTCGATTATGAAGAAGACGAGGAGCCCCAGGGAGCCCCCGAGAGCGCAGCCCCTGCTGGCAAGAAGGAGGTGAAGGGTTCCTACGTTTCCATCCACAGCTCTGGTTTTAGAGATTTTCTGCTCAAACCAGAGCTGCTCCGCGCCATCATCGACTGTGGTTTTGAGCATCCGTCTGAAGGTGAGTGGCATTTGGTTAGCTTCACTGGTTGCCTGTAAAGGTGGGTGTTTCCAGTTGGGCTGTGTTTGAGGTGTAACTGTCACCTTTTTCCAGATGTACTGGAACATCACATGTTTACTAAACCGAAATTAGTAACTAGTATAGTCTCCTGTTCCTCAGTGTACCAGTCTGAGATCCGGATGTTCCTTAATCACTGGATAAATGGTTTTCTACTCATTGAACTTTTGTATTAATTTCACAATACAACACAGAAAAGCATTTCGGTACAAGGGCAAGGAAATGTCAACACATAGCTCGCTGCATCACAAGTTTTGCAGGAGTTTAACCTGCTTTGTGTGTCCTGTAACGTATAATTATTTCCTGCCACTGCACGGCCAGGTGCCTTATGCAAGAGATAATATAGTTAGGCATGTAAGATAACTGTTCCACAGTAAGTGATGTGAATGCACTGGCCTGACCCTTTTTTTTTTTCTCTAAATGCAGTCCAGCATGAGTGCATCCCACAAGCCATCCTGGGTATGGACATCCTGTGCCAAGCCAAATCTGGTATGGGCAAAACCGCCGTGTTTGTGCTGGCCACACTGCAGCAGATTGAACCGGTTGATGGACAGGTTAGTAAGCATATTCAACACACGAGCGCCGCAAATTGTATCAAGTATTGACTAAAGGTAAAATCGGGCATATGTTATGCATTTTACCACTGTTTTTAACCTTAAGTGGTGAGGTCAGTGACAATGACGTGTCATCCTTACCGCTTCAGAAGACATCAGGACGCACTGTCACAATGCAAGGTGTCTGAGCCCGTGTCCCTGTGTGTCAACTCCCCAGGTGTCTGTATTAGTCATGTGCCACACGCGAGAGCTGGCCTTCCAGATCAGTAAAGAGTATGAGCGCTTCTCCAAGTACATGCCCACGGTAAAGGCAGCAGTATTCTTTGGTGGCCTTGCCATCAAGAAGGACGAAGAGGTCTTGAAGAAGAACTGCCCTCACATTGTCGTCGGGACGCCGGGACGCATCCTCGCGCTCACAAGGAGCAAGAACCTCAGTCTGAAGAACGTAAAGCATTTTGTCCTGGATGAGTGTGACAAAATGCTGGAGCAGCTAGGTGGGTGTTTGTGTTATCTTTATACTTTTCAGTGATCCCACCTGAATGTGTCCGGTGAGAGCGCCCTCCCTCTGCACGCGATATTTACGCAGAATCATAGCAGTTATTCATTTTTCCGTCTCTTTGCAAAACAGACATGAGGCACGACGTGCAGGAAATCTTCAGGATCACACCCCATGAGAAGCAGGTCATGATGTTCAGTGCAACACTGAGCAAGGACGTCCGGCCAGTCTGCCGCAAATTCATGCAAGACGTAAGTGATGCTTCTTAAGTTCCTGTAACACCGTTTTATCAGTTTGAAGAATACTTGTTCATCTTAAGTGTTGTCACTGTAACACTCAGCGAGTTTACTTAAGTGACCCTCTGTTCTCTCCTCCGCAGCCCATGGAAGTGTTTGTGGACGACGAGACCAAACTTACCCTCCACGGTCTGCAGCAGTACTACTCCAAGCTGAAGGACAGCGAGAAGAACCGCAAACTCTTTGACCTGCTTGATGTGCTGGAGTTCAACCAGGTAAAGTGATGGAGCTGACAGAAGAAACGGTTCTGCTCAAAACTAATGTTTCCAGTCTTTGTGCCAAAGTTAATAATCATGTCGTCCAGTTTGTCCAATCAGGAGTTATCTTGTGCTGTATCTTGGCGGCCATGGCTGCCCCAGCAGCTGTATTTCAATGCCTTTGCTTTGCCTCTAGGTGGTGATCTTTGTTAAGTCAGTTCAGCGCTGCATCGCCCTGTCCCAGCTTCTGGTGGAACAAAATTTCCCTGCTATTTCCATCCACAGGGGAATGGCTCAGGAGGAGAGGTGAGAGACACACACACCTTCCTCCTCTAACATACCTACTCTCATAAACATATGCTCTGTTGAGCTCCGAATGCTAAGTATGTTTATGTAGCATGAGGCCTCATCAGTTAACTCAACACATCATTACCTTCAAAGGGGGATACAGTCCAGTAATGCCTTTAGCAGCTGTGATGATAATTCTCTGGCTCTGTCCTCCCTCCCTGCTCCTTCTTACTCCACAGGCTGTCTCGCTATCAGCAATTCAAGGACTTCCAACGGCGGATCCTGGTGGCCACTAATCTCTTTGGCCGAGGGATGGACATCGAGCGGGTCAATATCGTCTTCAACTACGACATGCCAGAAGATTCTGACACCTATTTACACAGGGTGAGAACTAAAGAGGGAAATAACTGCACGGTTTTCCCATAATGTTCAATCGCTGTGTGATTATTGTAGTTACTTATTATGGAAGTATTACAACTCAGGCCTTCTCCTCCCCCATCAGGTCGCCCGTGCTGGTAGGTTTGGGACCAAAGGCTTGGCTATAACCTTTGTGTCTGACGAAACCGATGCCAAAACTCTGAATGACGTGCAGGACCGCTTTGAGGTCAACGTGGCAGAGCTGCCAGATGAGATTGACATCTCGTCTTACAGTAAGTATTTCCACTCCCAGTGCTCCTTCCTGTAATGCAGAGATGCTTGATGTCCTTAAACATGGATTGGAGCAGTTGTAATTTGTGGATTAATGTGTCTTTCAGATGAAATCGAGATACTATTGCTGCTAATTGTTGATTTTCTGTGATTTGATGGGCCGACGAATCTAGAGAGATCTTGCTAGTTGGAGATTGCCCGACCGATAATCAGCTGGTGTTGCAAACCTCTAGAGACATCTTGGCCACTGCAGTCAGCAGTTGGTGCTGCCATGTAACCGCGTGGCTCTCATCAAATGGAAACTGCCCTTACATGTTTAACCTGTTGGTGAAAAGTTGGTATGCTCAGCTGTTGCTCATTGCACTGATCTCTCATTTGCTCAACTGGTGTCTCTCCTCCTCTGTCCCTCTCCAGTCGAGCAGTCCAGATGAGTCCTCCAGCCAAGCAGAAGTCTCCTCTCCATGGATCTTGTCACGTATTTGGAAGTAGACCTACTTCAGTTGTTTTGAAAGCTCTGCTCTGCTCGCTGTGTTCACCCAACTTTTTTTTTTTTCTTGCCAGTTTTTCTGGAACACGGAGTATGGTCCATTTTAAATTTGTCTTTACTGGTTGTTTTTAGTTTGTGGGGGTTTTTTTGTTTTGTTTTGTTTGTTTTTTTTTGCTCACTGAAATTAAAACTTTTTATAAAATGCCATTTTTACTATTGTGGTCTCTCTTCTGAGGCTATTCTTGTCTCTACCCCGTTTTTTGTCATTGATTTCAATCTCAGCAGAGCTTCAGGGAAACATAGAAAGTAGTTCTGAGGAACATGTAAAAGTGATTTTAGCCCCCCTCCTTTAAATGTTCAAATTAGTTTGTATAGGAAGTTTCTATGTTCTGTGATTTTTGTTTTATTTTTTTTCCCCCCACTGCAAGAGTTGACCACTACGAAGAAATCAAGTAGTAATGTAGTGACCATTTCAGTAAAAACAACTCTGGCTTCTATGGCAGCTCTTTCTTTGAATTTCCAGTTGAATGCCTCCAATAAATGAACTCACCAAGTGGAGTCCTAGTAGTGAATTTCCCGATATTCTCTGCATGTTCCTTTTTAAGATTTTCAAAAGGATTTTAGCCAAAACTACAATCAGAAAAAAATAAATTGTTTGTTGTTTAAGACACGAGCACACTCTGAGTATTTCACTATGACCAGTCAGATAAATGTTGAGCATCGTGGCTTTGGTTCAAAAAGTGTGTACTTTGTGTTTAGAGCCAATCAGCAGATGTTTGCGTTGTATTGTTATAATGTAGGTCAAAGTACAGCCTGACAGAGCTTTAGTGCGGCTGAACATTCAAACATTGGGGCATTTTATCTAAATGAAAGGAGCAATATTACAGTAAAGGTTCAACACACAAAGCGTCGGAGTGAACATTTCTTTATTGAAAAATGCAAAATGAACTCGCTCCAATACTAAAATCCAATATGTGTTAGACCAATGGTTTCCAAGAGAAGTAGTTAAGAGGAAGATGGAGAATGGATTTTAAGCCTGATTATCAACAGGTCTTCTTTTAATGCATCATCTCATAAAGCATGACTTTAGTGTTGCAGATGGCATTAATGTACACTAGCAGGCGTACAATCATCATGCTTCCAAATTGGCACTTAATGCTCGTGAAGGATCCAAACCCTGCTTTGCTCAGTGCTAAACTACACGTAGACTACTTCACTATAACTTGGTAAAAGGATGGGCCCTTATACAGCAGATAGAACTACAAAGAAGTTAACAATGCATCTGTACATAGCTGCTCTATAGTGTCCTTAAACAAAACTAGACATACAGTACCAAAACCACAGCATCTAAATCAGGCAATGGCAGCGTGGTGAACAATTACCAAACACAATATTTTGAATAAATCACTTTAAAACCCCTCAGGTGCAGAGGCAGCAGTCTCTTCACTAAGAAAGCGTACTGTACTGTAGCCAAGAGATGATACAAAAGGCAAATATTTTCCAGTTTCACAGAAAAAACTGAAAACACGTCTAAGCTGCCACTATCTTATGGCACAAGAGGAAACATGTCTATAATAGAACGGTGTTTCAAATATTTTTGAATCACCTATCATAAATGTATATTCTGCATGGTTTAAGAAAAATCCACTTGAGTTGACTTCTCAATCAGTCCGTGTTATCGTTGCATTGGATAGAAGACCGTGAATCAAGGCTGTGGTAAGGTGCATGAACTTTAACCCAAGACCCAGTCAAGTAAGATGCCTGGGTTCTTGAGTCATAAGTGAAGGATTTTGGCCACAAAATGGTAGAATAATACAGAATTCCTCTCCTTCAAAATGTCCTTTGGTTCTCATTGACCTCTGGCAACATGTTCTCTGCAGGGCCAGAAAAGCTCGTCTCTGCCCCTGACGGTGATGTCAGCTGACAATGCTGCATTCAACACAGCGTTTCTCAGGAACAGACGCTGCTTAAACATGAAGAAGCGCTGGTTGTTTTGTTTTCTGTGAGCTGGCATGCTGCTCGATTACAGGCCAGATTGGGCACCAGAGCGGTTCCACCCGCCAGTCACAAATTACATGCTTACCTCAGTACCCGCAGTTTTCAAATTTTATTTTTACAGCAAACAAGAGAGCGGCTGGTTTTCTCTCACTGCCCCTCAGAGTCAGGATTGTAATTTGCACAGAATTAGGCGGTTGACTTCTTGGCGCCAGAATCCCAGGCTTGTTCTTCTGGTGCTTGCTAAATGTCTCAGTTTCTTGTGGAGGCAAGGCAGGGGATGAGTCCAGCTGTGTAAACAACCTTTGACATATTCCCCACTAATGCGTACAAAGCTTCAGCCCATCAGGTTCAACTCTGTCTTTTTCTAGTACATAACTCCTCTTCTCTTGGTGCCTTCATCATCTGTCATTAGATATGGCTTTCTGACCGCTCTGACCTCTGATGCAACCCCGGGGTCAAGCCCTGGATCTGTGGGAGTCCCCCTCTCCCCCCCATGGCTGACAGCCCTCAGCTGTTTTGTCCCTCTCAGATCCTCGTTCAGCCATGCCGATGCTCCAAACATAGCAGCAGCGCCTTCCCTGGTGGCAGGCCTCTGTGTCATCATGTGTGTCTCAACAATAAATACCGGTGAATAAATACCATAAAAACACACAAGCCCCATCCTGTAAGAGCATCTGAGATGCTCTCCATCTTCTGCCATCACGATCCCAGTCTTTGCTCTCGAGTCCTCATTTGGTTTATCAATAACTAAGTTATTGGAGTGAACAGACGTATGATTCCAGCCAGTTTCATATTCAGCCCCAACGCAATGTCAGACCAGCTTGTCAGACCTGTTGCTTAGTGTCTGTGATGTGAATCCACACCATAGACAAGAGAAACACTTACGCTTGTGCTTGTCAGTTTAGTCAGCTTGCTTCAGCATCCCCAACAAAAGTCTCAGAGTTCAGGGGACATCTGGTGCATGGGAGCAAGATGGTGACTGATTCCATGTTTTCCATAAAGATTTTATCATAGTCTGTAGAAGTCTGGCCAGGCCAGAAACAACTTTTTATCTACACTAAAGCAGGGGCTGGTCACTTTTTTTCCAAGTTGGCAATGAGCCCGTCTGATTCCTTCTTCTTCTCCCCAGTCCTCCCCAAATAATCTTCCAGAAAAGATGTTTTGACGTGTGCACCTCACTTGCGTCTACTCATAGATACACTAAGGACAGCTATTCTATAATGGGGATCACTATGGGGGAGATAATGTCTTTTGTGTGGGAATGTAGGTTGGGGGGGGGTTGATAACACTAGTCCATGAACTTGTGTGTGTCTCCATAGAGCCATCGCTGTGGAGGCATGGCGGCCTCATTGAGATGGTTGCACTCGTCGCTGCACTTGCAGGACTGGATGAACATCACGGACCTGTTGAAGCGTTCACCATCAGGGCAAGCGAAGGTCACGCTGGCAGTACGTGTGCGACGGGGTGAGCAGCAACGGCCATCTCTACACACACCACAGTAGTTGGGCCTGTACAGGCGTGTGCTCCTGCAGCCGGCGTAGGATAGACGGTGTGGTTCAGGAGCCTTATGGGTACGAGAGCACTTCCTTCCTTTCTGTGGAGGAAGGGAGAAGAAAGAAAGAGTAACTTGGCCAGTTATGCTAGCAGATCTGTCATGTTGAATATAAGAAGTGTTGCTTTTAGATGAGTGACAATGTTAGCATTCTAACACATGTGCAACAGAAATGCTAATATGCTGAGTAGGTGTAATGTTTACCATGTTTAACACAAAGTACAGCTGAGGCTATAATATATATATATATGTAATAATAATCTGTCAATAGAATTACACAAGAACATTTCACACCAAACCACAAATGCCAGCCTGAAGGTGGCACTAGAGGGAAGGTCAAAGATCATGTTAGTAGGATTCATCCTCTGGGGAACATGAACATTTCAAAATGACCCATAGTTGTAGTGTTTTTTCACTCTGGACCCAAGAGGTAGATTGGTTGGTTGAGCAATCAACATTGCCATGCCTTGAGCCTCGCCGCAAGCATGGCCAAAAGTCTACACACTCCAGAAATGTAGAGCAGGCTGAACACCGCTTGCCAGTGAAAGCTTCACAGGATAACTGTGCTATTTGCTTGGAATCAGAACTGCCATACTGCACGGCAAAATGAAATAACTCATTACTCAAGCCCTGAGACACAAATAACAAACCTAATCCAGTTAAGCACAGAGACAGGGAAAAACAAAATAAAGGTCAGAACAACAGATGAGCGCCAGATACAGGAACATGCCAACAATAGTTAAGGATTGACACTGATACACATTAACACCCACTGCAGCTCTACAAACATTGGGAGAGCACTGAGAAACAGGTGCATAACAACCCATCAGCCCCTGAGTGGCTCATGGCAGGAGCAGGATGTTTCTGAGGGTGTTGTGTATGAAATGGGAAAGAGCAATGGAGTGGGCGTATGAAGTGCTTTACATCACAGAGCAAAGAGCCACTGAGTGCAGCTGACAGCCACAGTGTCGCAGGTTCAGTGGTGGGAGAGTTGCACACCCGGCCCCCACAGACAAACCAAGGGAGAATGTTTCCTTTGTCAAATGTCTGAAAAGTTCTGCCTGAAACTACTTTTTGGTGCAGTGATTTAAAATGAAAAGAAGTTGACTGCAAAGAAGTGCAATCCATTTGTTTTCTTTGGCAAACATTTTGCATCATTAAAGCTATAGACAAAGTGTTTGTGACAAAGTATGGTATTTTGGCTCTGAGCGGTTGCCAGGCAGCCAACGGAGACTCCAGGAAGTTACTGTTCCAAGCCAAGAAATAATCCAGCACATAACTCTCATTTATCCTCTGCCAGAGGGCAAGTAAGAGTATTTCCCAAAATGCTGAACTTATGCTTTAAGCTTTACATTACCTTAATTTACATGGGGCAACTGTCAACTGCACGGGGAGAACGTGGTCTAAATCAAATCTGTCGTCATCCTGAGGGGGACATTTCCCCACACAGCAACAGAACCGTGAATAGACAGAATGGACCAGAAGGGGTTCCAGCAGCAGAGATTCAGGGGTGGGTGCTGTATACATACCATGATATTAATACCAATCTGACCCTTTGAAAGCAATCCTTTCCTGTATCTATTTAGCATGGTGGCTGGACTGCGTGATTGTGGGCCATTAGAGGAATGACTGTAATCTATCCCTTTATGAGAATCTTAAAAGCACCAAGTACATTCCTCACCTTGACAGGGATAGACATTGAGCTGCAGGGCCGAATGTTGCACAGGCGCGTCTCCTTGATCAGCTTACACCGAGCATTGTCGTTGGTAACACGAGAGGAGACACCCATCCCGCAGCTCCGAGAACACTGGGACCAGGAAGTCGTCTGAACCACGCACTGATCTCCCACCTGCCTCCAGGCTAGGAGAGATGACAGGGACGACATGTGAGCAGAGATGACAATGGTGGATGCAAAATATGGAGGGGTCAGAGAAAGAGAGGCAAGATCAGCAAAAGTAAAGCCGTGAGGGGGAAAGGGCCAGTGGGAGAGAGAGGGAGAAGGAAAGGTCCAGAGATGCAAAGCACACTAGCCTCATTCACTGAACAGGCAACACTGACGCATAGAGAGGGTGATTACAGAGAGGGGAAAGCTGGGTGACAGAGGTATGTGCTGTGTGAGAGCAGTGTGTGTGTGTGTGTGTGTGTGTGAGAGAGAGAGAGAGAGCACCTCTGGTGTGCAAGGAGCCAGTGGAAAACAAGCCTCATATAAATGCTGACACACACACAAGCACACACAAAAATGCAAAGGGAAAGGCTCACAGTGAGGCCGTTTGTGCGTCAGGAGGCTAAAATGGCTAAAACATAAACATGATGCTTTACTGCGTAAAGGAAACAGACGGCACTCTGAGGCGACATGGCGGCACCTTCTCTTACCCGCCAGGTGCTTGTTTCCACGTAGCTTGTCCCACTTGCGCCCCACCTCCACAAGCTCGTTGCCAATGGTGTCCTTCTCCTTTTTGGGTTTGTAAGGGTACAGCTTCCGGTAAGGTTTTGGATAAGGCTTTGGGTACGGGTAGGCCGGGTAGGGAATGAAGGGATAAGGCGGGTATGCTGGAGGTTGGGGTCGGCGATGTACTGGGGGCACGACAGTTGTTCCCTTGTGGCAGTCGATACTGAGGCAGCACTGGCCGGGCACCTTGACCAGCTGTGGAGCAGGACAGGAAGGGGACGCCAGGGGCAGATGGCTGGGGCAAAGGGGCACACAGCCCACTGCTCCATCGATGCAGGTGCACTGGTGTTTGCAACCGGCACGGAAATTCTCACCGTTTTGATAAATCCTCCCATTGTATTCACACGAGCGGCCTTCTGCCTTTGCTGGGGGAAAGGAAGGACAGGGTGGTCAAAAATACTTGGAGGAGCAAAAGCATGAAGTTGATGAAACCTTAAGTGACAGGAAGAAAAAACCAACAGGAAGCGGGTCATATGCAACATTAATTTGCATTGAAGCAATAAGAAAAGAGGGGGAGGGACACACTATCTCCAGATTTATGAAGCAAGCTCTATTCTTAGACCAGAGAGGAATTTTGACTTGTTCACAATGTCCTTCCCCTTTGCTCCCTCAGAGGGACTCCCCACACAACACCCCAGATACCCCCCCTTTATATAGAAACACCCCCAAATAAACACACATATAAAAATACCACTGTGCGTGCGTGTGTGTTTCATGGGGCTGTTTGTGTACACACTGAACTACTTATATAAATCCCGGAGTTGGCCGGGTTTCAGTCACAGCTCATGAAGGTGCTCTGTTTTTGACACGTGGCACAGGCTTCAGACCTGAAGCCCCTATCAAAGAAAAACTCCAGCCGCTTGCCTCGGAAGCCAGATTCCCCACCCTGAAGTTACACATTCCCTCACTCAACCCTGAGCTAAACCCCAAACTCTGCCCAAACTAAACCCGAAAACTCCTCCTGCTTCTGACTCTCCAACCCCTGCGCCCTCCCCTCTCTCTTTCAACCGTCCCTCCTGGTACCTACCTCTGCAGATGCCATGGGTACGGCCCACGTCATTGCCGTAGTTGCACTCCAGGCCTTTATGGTGGTCACAAGGTCGTCCTTCGTGGCAATCCTGGTTGAGCTGAGCAGCACACACTTTGCAGCACCCGCAGCCATCCGGGACTGAGCTGACACCTGGGGGGCAGGATGGAGGCCCCGTCGGACACTCACACACCACTGGACAGCCAGCAGTTACCTGCAGTAAAGGACACAAAGTGCACTTTTAACCTGAATATTGGCAAACCAACTTCATCCAGTAGATTTTCCATGTCAGAAGGAGCCATGCTGGAACCAGCGGGGACAATGGTTTGACTCATGTTACACAGATCACAGAAATTCCTCAAAGTGTGTGAGGCTTAAACATTCACTGAATACCCAGCACTGTCCCAAGCTCCGCAGGGATATCTGTAACCCTCTGTCGCCTTCCGCTTGGCATTCGCTGTGCAAGCAGGGATGAAAGGTACATTCTATGACCCAAAATCCCCCCCACACACCCACCTTCCTGCCCGTACATCTTTTGTTTCTCACCCCCCAAACACCAGAGCCACACCAACAACTCCCAGCAGGTACTGAGATCACAGAGTTGCCCATCTGACTGTCCACAGTCAGACGATCTAAAGGGATCCCTTCCTGGCTCCTGGCTTGCCCCTGTCACTAGTTCATTTCACTTTATGGGTCTCAGGTAGGCACAGGGGTTGAATATGACAATAGCTTTTTATTTTAAGCATTATCAGCAGGTATAACCTTTTGGTTGAAACATTCCCTAACCAAAAGGCTTAAAATATTCCTGCAGGTATTTATGATGTGCAGTGAGTTCATAATAAACTGAAGTGTATTTCTGTCTCTATTTGTATAACTGTTGGATAATATTACTGTAGGGTAATTCTGGACCTACAGAGACACTGAAGCTTATGGTGTTTGTAAGAGGATGCACTGGTTACTGGTTTGAGGTTGAGAAACTGTCTAAACAATGACCATAAAAACCCTGAAATACACACGTTTGTTCCAACTTTCACCATCTTATTTAGATTTGAACGTCTCTATCTAAACTGTGGATAAGGAGCTGGAAATAGGAAGCCATGGAGTATTTGCTTTTGGTCCACTACATGTCAGAAGTGAATATTATAGTAAATATTATAATATAATAAAACACACGGGGCACTTTTATGCATTGTTAGTGTTTTTACTTTATTTGGAATACACTGGAAGTGTCCTTTGTAAAAGTATTGTGCAGCTTTAATATTAATCATCCTGGTAATAATTTTGCCTAGGACCCCCTGAAGCATCCCTGAAAGACCTCTGGTGGACCCCAGACTCTGATTTTAGACCCAACCAGCAATTATTACCATACATGACAAACACTGAGTTGCATTAGGAAAGGTATAAGTATAACTGTAATATTATTTATCACCGGCGCTGAGCTGAATAGTGGGAAGAATCTCGTTAGAGCATTATTTTGACGTGCAACAGGCTACATCGTAATGCAGCCAGACGACAGCAGCTCAAGTCCGCCGGAGCTGCAGTTACAGTACAGGCACGTGAGCCTTATTCCTCAGTGTTTACATGAAGCAGCGACGCACAGTAAACTTCATACACTTACCAAGCCGACTGTCACCACTTGCAAGACAGCAAATAATAGCAGTATCCCCATGCTGTCAGCTGATCACATCAAAGAAGAGAAAACGTTTATACAGTAATTATAACACAGGAAAATAGATCCTCCACCGGCTCGGAAACAATAGCTTTTGTCCAGACAGATTAAATCCGACATGCGCGACGGTCCTCAGATATCCCCTATCACTTGTAAATTTTCATCGATCAAAGTTTGAGGCTTGTTTTTATATCGGCCCCGTGCTTTTTATGGCAGCCACGCCCACCCGGACCTCTTTTAACCAATTAGGAGGCAGGCGCGCGGCCAAGGTATCCCAACAGGGAGGGCTGTGGGGAAGGGGGCGGGGCTTGAAGCCCCAACAAGGAGAGCTGAGGTTTGGCGACGGGGGCGTGGCCGAGCATGAATGCAGTCATTCATAAAAATTCAGAATTACTACATTCCAAAGAGGACCTGGCTTCTGGGTGTTTATTTATTTATGTTCGAGCGAAAATAATATTTTTGATGCTTTAAAGTTCTTTTCACACGCATACCTCTGTCCGGCTGCTGCTTTGTGAAAAGTAAAATAAATATACTCAGCTGCTAGTCTGTGCTACATTAATACTGGGGGCAGTCATGGAAAACAGCTAGGAATTTCCTTCCCCAACTTTATAAAAATACTTTTAGACAAGAGCTGGACAGATAAAGTGCATGTACAAGGAGAGCAGAGTGTTCCTTGGAGCTGGGCATAACTACATGATTGAGTGATAGCAATGTTGAAAATGATTATGATAATCTCCCGTGCTATTCAGCACTCTCTTTTCCTCCCTCCATATCCTGTCTTTAGCCCCCACATCCCTTTTCCCTACTCAGAGGTTCCCAGGCCACCTCTCTCTACCCACACACACACACACACACACGCACAAACAGCTACCCATGTAAACAGACAAGAATTTAGTTCATTTGCTTTACGGTTTTCATTGAAGAGTGCAGAGCGGAGGTGAGGACCGCCTGGATAATCTTCCTGTCATCCCCGCAGACACGCACTCAGGAAACCAGCCATCTGCAGTACCTGAGCGGGTGGCTAACACACACACTGACACTCTATGTGAGAGGGTTAAATACATATTCCACATTTATGCATTCTCAAACACACAGACGTTACATTAAACCGTTCAGCAGTGACATAGGCACAGGCAGTCGGAATTCAGTGAGAAGGATTGTGGGTGGCTAAATTGTTGTTTTCCCTTGCAGTTTCACTAAAATCTATCATTAAGTAGAGGGATGCCTGCAGTCGTTTGTGTCAACAAAGAAGATATCATCCCCCCTCATCCTCTGTAAACCACTTTGTGCACTTAACCAAATGGTAACATGTACGCTCACTAGTCATGTGCTGCACAAATTTGCACACATACTCAACACTTGCATGCACCTCTTCCAAGCATACTTGCATTTGCATAACATCAAATCACTCCAAAAGCACTTAACAGAGGCATAAAAAAGGACACACACACACACACTTAGCTCCATTTTGTGCCTCTCGTGTGTTAACGTTACATTGTATTCACAGAAGCATCTACATTTTTGAAAAAAATAAACAGCCAGAAAGTCACTTGAAAACTGCAGCTGCTGTCCTGGATGTGTTTTCGTAATCCTCAAAGACTCTTCAAACCATCAGGATGAAAAAAAAATATTCGGTCTGTTGCATAAGAGGCCGCCGCCATGCCAGCAGCTCTGTGGGGCTGTACTTACGCACAGCAGCGCTTAAAACCAAATGCACTAACATGCTTGCACTGGTAATGCTAACAGTCTGATTTTTGGTATAATGTTTAACATGCACAATCTCAGTTTAGCGTGTTAGCATGCTAATGATTAGAATACAAAACAAAGCGTTTAAACTCAAAATCTGTAACGTTTCTGCATAAAAATGTCCAAAAACAACATCATTTATGTTGCTGCTGAGTTGTGTTGTTACATTATCTCAAATGTTTCTACAATATTTAATCCAGTAAAAACTGGATTAATTTAAATCAAGATAATGGTTCATGATTTGTTTCACTCGACTCAGTGGCTTCATCATATTCCCTTCTCGCCCGCTGCTCTGCTCTGTCATGTGTGCCCCAAAGCTTAAATGGCTTTATTCAGTGTTTTTATTGATCTTACTTACTGAGTTCATTTGTTCATGAGAGAAGTAGAACGGTGTGGATAATAAAATCCTCCTTAACGATGAACACTGAAAGAATCCTAACCGGGAGAAGCTGACTGCGCTGGTGGTGAAGACATCTACTCCAGCTCCAGGCTACTGTAAGACATCACTAGACTTTGGTCATGTCTTTTGGTCATATTTTGATTAAAGAACCTATTGGCAGAAGCTCAAGTCTCAACTTGAGAAGCTGATTAAAAGCTGTTATTGTTGTATAGCCGAATAAATATTTTTTCATCCAGATGATTAGAGGAGCCTGGAAATACCCTCAGAATTTGTTTGGAAAAACAGATGCTGTGACTTTAATGAACTGGTAGCACTTGAAGCGCAGGCTGTGGCCAATACACACCATGATACATACGGTACACTGTCCACAGAATATGCTCTCTCTCACACACACACACACACACACACACACACAGAGGTCTACAGAGAGAGCGAAATTATGTATTCACCAAACTTCCATCCTCTTCCCACACAATCCGTCTCTCTCTGTCAGTGCGCGGAGGTGATGTAACAGGGCCGTGTAAACAAACCCGACGCGTTGAGAGAAAATGAAGAAAAACCACCGGTTTTGCTGACGTGCATGTGTGTGTGTGTGTGTGTGTGTGTGTGTTTGAACGCCCTACAGAGAGAGAAATCTGTTTTTGTTGTATTGATATTTAAGTTCCATTGACTCATCAAAGAATGAGTCTTTTCCACTTTGGTCCCGGTAGGCTTCCATCCTAGACATAATAAACAAACATGCAGAATTTCCATCACACCAAAGTAGAGGCATTCATTAGCCTCTGGGGATACTGGACACTGCTGCTGGGAAGTTGTCCCGTGCTGTGACCTCTGCATTCTGAGCTGACAGCGAACATCAACTCGTAATGGTTAAAGTGACACAAGTCTGCCCGAAGAGTTCACTGGAAAAGCTCCCTGTCGCTGCTATTAAAAAGTCAAAGGAATGGTTGGAGGCGTGGGAGGAAGGAGGAGGGAAAAAGGCGAGCAGCGGCAGGTGAGAAACAGATCAAACCTTCAAAAACAAGCCAGTGGAAATAAAAGACAGATGGACTGGGGGTGAAGGAGAGAGAGGTGTGAGGTGGAGGCACGGAGCCATGGAAATATTAGAAAGTAGATAGAACAGGATAGTAGAGTGAGGTCAGTGGAACAAAAGCAGCTCTGATTCTGTGCCACAAAGAGCACAAGACCGCGAGGAGAGCTTTGTGTGTCTGTGAGAAAGAGTGTGTTTGTACATGAGGCGAATGGGCGAGGAGAGGAGGGGCAGAGGAAGACAGGTGTGGAGTGTTTGTTTAGGAGGGCTAGAGCCACACCTGCAGCAACGCTCCTCCACCTCCTAATATTGTACAAACACAGGCATTAATATGAATATATGTACACAGGTACACGCACTTACATGTAAACACCTTTAATTTGGGGGGGGATTTAACGTATCTGTCGTGAGTCATTTCGGGAAATGAAAGCTGCCCGTGGAATTCCAGCAAATCAATTTGTGAAACCTTTATTCTCCAAACCTTTATGATGTCAGTGCAGCGTGACAGCCTGCACAATGCCTTTGCAATGCAACAACAGTTAACTAATTGCACAGAAAACATCTTTCAGCTGCAGAAAAAAATGTAGACTGTGCCAAGCATCACTGTATCAGGGTTTAATTAACACGTGCATGGGTGGTGTGCATCAGAGGGCTTTATTATGGAGGGTTAAATTTACCAGTTTCACTTATATTATTTTGACATATTGTCGGTTGGGGTAATATGAATAACCCTTAGGATAACGTGTTTGTGTATAAAACTTAAGGTGCAGCACACACACACACACACACACCATCATCATGCAGCCCCTAAAAGAGTACAAGGCCTCAAAGTCCTGCACGCTCAAACAAATCATTTGCAAGAGAACCTGACAGGAGAGGAGGCAAAGGGTAACAACTAAAACTAATGTCAAATTATTACGGTGTAGGTATATGAGCAGACGGTGTATCACAGCAGCCGTGTTCCATCATTGTTAGCAGATGTTAGCATGCT
This sequence comes from Datnioides undecimradiatus, assembly GCA_008933995.1. Taxonomy (NCBI): domain Eukaryota; kingdom Metazoa; phylum Chordata; class Actinopteri; order Lobotiformes; family Datnioididae; genus Datnioides; species Datnioides undecimradiatus. The sequence goes on from WARS01000048.1 coordinate 4,249,380, forward strand.
AATATGCTAAACTGTGGTGGTACGTGTGGTCAGCATTATCTGCGTGTAACATCACCATGATACCTTTGCGACTTTGAGCCTGCTAGCATGCTGACTTTGGCCACAGTGCTGCGAAATGTTATTTTACCACAACTGCTGTTATCATTAAGGTTTTTTTTATTCCTATGTTTTTCTATGTCTCCGTGTTGCCCGTGCCTTGTCTGTGAAATGGCCCGGTGGCAAAGAAAGTAAGTACGCACCATGTTTTTTTGAGTACGTTCGTGTGTGCGCGCCATCTACAGATAGGCTATAAGGTACGCAGAGTGCACAGCCTGTTCCAAAACAGAAGAAGAAAGAAAAAAAAACCGAGGGCAAGGGGAAAGAAAAACAAGCAAGGGGAGAGGTTAGGAGAGTGCCAGTAAGAAAGGATGAGGTGGGGGGGGGGGGGCTAGGAATTTAAGTCCCAAAGTTATTTTTAAACCAAGAACAGGAACTCTACTGTTGACTTCCCAAACACTGAAACATAGATCGGTATAAGAGCAGAGCTGCGAAAAGGAGACAGGGAGGGTACACAGACACTCACAGGGCTGTCAGGTGTGTCATCCCGTGCACGTGTCTACATCCAAACACATTCCCGTCTCACAAATGTACACTTTCTCGCTCAAAAGCATGCATATTGGTCTAATTGACTCGAATGGAGACGTGGTGGTACATAAGGAGCAGACAGTCAGAGTACACTGGTTACAGGCCAGTGGTAATGAAAGGATCGCAGCATTTAAAAAAAAACCCAAAAAAACGATGATGAGCAAAATGACACGTGACCGCGCATACAGTTTCACACCAGGCGGGATAAATACAAGGTCGTCAGCTGTAATCATCTTCCCTGCTCAGCAACAGGCTTTACACTGTGTGCTTTTCCACCGGGTACGCCACCAGGCTGTTATTATCAAATAAAGACGTCTGGATTCATGGGGAGTGAGCTGGGACAAAACTCACACACACACACAAAGCGGGTGCGGGTGGGGGCGCTCTGTGTACGCAGAGAACACACACCCTGCCATTCATGCGTGCTTTGTCAGGGGCTGTTATGAAAGCTCGGTTTCGCCAGTGGCTGTTGTATTCCCGGCTGCAGGCTCGAGGCAGCAAGGATGGGAGCGGGAATGAACAGAGCGGTCAGGTGCAGCAGTTAACAAGGATCCCAGGATCCGGTAGTTTGCTCTGCGTCATAGAGTATCACTTCCTCTTGACCTTTAACCAGGGTCGCCGCCTTCTCGTGCTGGGAGGTCAGGTTTAGCACGCACTCCAGGCCTTGCTGCTCCTGATGGGGTCAGATGAAATTGGGTCACCTGTACCTGTTCGTCAGTGGATATGCAGCTTACTGATGCTGCCCACCCCTCCAACCACCCAACTGCAAGGTCACGCCCTCCCTTCTGTAACCCCCCCCCCGCCACCTCCCCTAGCGTCTTCGCCCTCCCCTCACCTCCAAGGTGTCACAGAGAGCACCCTTGTTCTTTCCCTCGCCTCCTTTCCACCGGGACCCCTCAAAAATCCCAGATATCCCTGCAATTTCCGGTGCAATGTTTATTTGGCGGAAAGAGGGCTGGGGGGCGAGCTGCGCTGAAAAAAGAGCCTCACTCACAAACAGTTTGGGCTGCGTTCGAGGGTAAACATGTGCAAGGAGGGGTATGTGAGGCGAGCAGTAAGAAGGACTGAGGCTCGTGTGTTCTGGTCCTGACACACAGATCCCACCTCAGCAGGGACACAGAGCAGCGCTCTGTTCAGGCCCCAACCGCCACAGTCTAATAAACACCCCCCCCCCACCACCACCTCCTGTCTGTTCCTCAGACAGCGCCATCTGCTGGACAACTGCGAATATGACACAGACAAACTTCAAAACACATCAGGCGTCTGAACGAAACATCTCTCTGAGCACAGTGATAACTTATCAGGTGAGACTTGCTTAGTAATATCATGCACTGCGGTCAGAACATGCGGTCATGTACCCCACGGTGTGCCCTGATCAACACCACCCATCATATTCTAACTATTCATTTGAAATGGTTTTGAATTGGAACTGTCAATTATACAAATGTGGATTCGTGACAGTGTTCTCATGGGAGCGCGCTGCCAGCGTTTGGGTTTGTTTGCATTTGTGCTACTTCTACTCCGAGTGGCAGTATGTCCATGTTTCAATCATGTGTTAGGCCACTTTCAGCTAACTTCTTCAGCTTTTTATTCATTTTTCATTTTATTCATAACTTAACTTCCACTAACTTACCTTTAAGCCAGCCAAATATGTGACAGTGATTATTTTCAGTTGCTTCTGAGATGTATCCGTTAGTCCGAGGCTAGTTGATTTGTGTTTGACCATTATTTAACTTGAATATTGGCTGAGGCTTTTAAGTGTTCAACTGTTTATCCATTTCTGATCTATTTGAGTGTTAATTCATTACTTTTAGCTATTTGTTAAAACCATTATCACTTTGCTCAATTTTAATTTGTTGAGCTATTGCACAATCTTTCCATATACCCACTGATAGTCTTGTAAGGCCCCATCTTTCTCCACACTGCGTTAGTGCTCTGCCAGCCCTGGAGTAAGCCCCTGGTAAATGCAGGATGCAGCCTGGGGTGCAGGTACCCCTCGCTGGGAATGATTGCTTTAGAACATAATGCAAGTGGTTTATTGGTATTCACCCCGCTGGATGGAACGTGTTAGGAGTGAAATCATAATGAAAACAGATACAACAGCTTCACCAAGCAACTAACTAGTCACGAAAACCTTAACATCTTCACATCGGCTCAGAGCTGTTTAGGCAGAATTCACCACCTCCTAATTAAAAACAGATAATGTGTATTTATAAGGAAACAATCAAGATGGCACGGAATTGAGGTTTAGAATAACATGTAGTTTGTATATCCGTAAATGTTTTAATATGTTTAAGGAAATCATTCAGGAGCCAGTGAGACACATAACAACACATAAATAAACATATGCGCAGATCAGTGCACAACCAGAGCCTGTGGACCTGAGGAAGTCAGAGGGCTCCCTTCTTTGGCTGGCCGACAACATCTCACTTCCTCTTCGAGGAGAACGGCTGCAGCAGCGGCACAGGTAGCGAGTGGATGGGGGTTAGGTAGGAGCAGGGTGAGGGTGGGGGGGAGTTTTCAGGGAGCAGGAGGGGCACATGTAGGAGGGTGTCTGCCTGACAGATGGGAGGCAGGAAGTGAGGGCGTCTGTCTCTCCTGTGGCTTGCAGCTGTGTCTCGCTCCCCCTGGCCCGACAGCCCCCTGCATCTGGATTCAAACAGCCGCTTCTGGTTGTCTGTAGTCCAAGAGTCCTTCTCATGGCTTTCTCCAATACCCAGACTTTGCAGCCACTCACACAGCCTGGCATCTTCCTCTTTTTCAGTAAGGGACGGCACAACGTATTTCTGTTTCCCTGCACAGTCCACCTTGTAGCTCCTCTTTCTTCTCTTTTGCTGCCTCTTTTCTTTGATCGCTGGATCCTCTGAAGTCTGGAGTGGAGTCACTAATCTGCCCTGTCTGCCTCTGTTTCTGCCATCAGGTCGTCCAGACGGACAGAGGTGAGAAAGCAGGTGTGCCTGGTGGCTTGTTGGCACCGTAGGCTGTGTGTTTGCAAGAAACCCTGACCTTAACACAGCTCTCCTTTCTTGATCTGAGTCCACTTCAGGTGCATTCAACACTGAGCTGGACTGAATATCCTCTGAAAGTGCATCATTGCACCCCAGAGGACACACAGTTGCATGAGCATGGTTTCCTGTCTGTATGTCCGTAAAGGTGTGTGTGTTTGAAGCCTCACTGGGATGCGTGTTTGCGGGCAGCACAGCTCTGGACCTGCAGAATATAGAGCGCAGTCGTCGGTGTGGCGGCAGGCTGAGAGAGGTCTCAGGCGGTCCGATGCTGCGAAACAGCGGAGGGGGTCGAAGACTGGAAGAGGGTCTCGAAACTTTCCACTCTGCGCTTTTATGCATCCTGTTCAAAAGCGATCAGATGCTTCACGGACACGCATCGACAGCAGTCCGAAGTGATGGCTGTTAAAAAAGACATTCATTTGTAAGAGCAAAGAAAGTGAGCAGAGATGTGTATCAGCCATCCGACACAGAGACTCTTCATCCATAGAAGAAGATGATTGTGGTTGTCACGACGAATGACCATGCCTCTTAGCAGAAATAACCACAATGACCAAGGTTCTTCCTCAGTATATAATCAGTTCATCATCTGGTCCTGGACATGGTTTACCACAATGACTTTCTGCTTTAGTAATCCTCTTTTGTGGAATTTCATCCCCATCTGACAGCCTGGCTGCGGTCCTCTCTGTCCAGTGTCTTTCAGTCTTTTTGAGTCTGACTTTTTTTTTTCCACTGAGCCTTGGATGACACCCATCTCTATTGCAAACAACCCACCCACCCTCTCTCTCTTTCATCCTGTTGCCCTCTTGGACATGAAAGGCGCACTCCATCCACTATTCCCTCCCAATAAATTATGAATTTATGCTGAGCAGAGAGTAGGGGATACAGCAGATTACAGCAAAAATGGACCCTACAGCAAATGTATTCCTTTTTTATTGTCTTACAATCACAAAGCCTGTAGTCTAAACTCCTATTGTCCTTCACATAATGAAAGGCAGTTCCTGATTTGAAATAATAATTTGGCATTAAAGGAAATTGTCTTAATCGCTTTCTTGCCCAGAGTTAGATGAGAAGATTCCACTCTGTTGTATGTATGGAACTTTTCTGAAGCCAGGAGGCGACTGGCTTTGCTTAGCTTAGTTTAGAGTAAAGCTGAACTTTTGTCAAGACCACCATGATTTCTCATACAAACATACAAAACAAAAAGGTTTAGAGCAGTTGGTGGTATGTGAACCTTAGTGTAGTGGGGAGACTGGAGAAACTGCAAGCATGTACAAAGGCAATCAAATGTAATCCCTAATTAACTTGTTTAGTCTTGTGTGTTAAAACTATATTAGAATTGCAGTATGTTGTGGTTTTACGGGGAAGTATGTGCCATTTCTTTGTCCTTATTATCTTGTTTGAGGGGATTACTCACACGAAATATTGCATGTTTTATAAGAGCTTTAGAGGTATTTGTAAGTGGATTTTGTCTCCTTTATATATATCCCTCTTTATCCCTGAGGTTTGGCTCCTCTGTACAGAATAAATCGGGGGGAACAATTAAAAAACAATGCTTTGTAAAATAAGGAATTCATTAATAATTAAAATATATAAATAATGATTTTTTTTCTACCCTTTCTAATATTGGCTTTTTTGTGAATTGATTATTTGTATACTTCATCTCAACCAATTACACCATGTGAGAAGTCTAAAGTGGAGGTGTCTCCTTGGTGAAAATGCAAACAGCCCTTACATGTGACAAGCCAAAGGAAACATAATATTATAAATACATGTAATCAATACATATAATATAATTCTAAAATTGTCTTAATTTATTAACTAAAAACTGAAGTTCATAAACAATAAAGTGACTGGTCTGTCAGATAATGGTTATATAAATGTAGTACATGTAGTAGTAAAGGTATTTTCCTCTGTATTGTAGAGAAGTTGTTTCAAATAGGTAGTAGTTGAGTAAATGTACTTAATTACTTTTCACCACTGGCAACAAGTGTTACACCAATACTGATCTGTTTTCCGCCTTGTACGCGGCCTCTGTAAACGGGCCACCCTGTACTTCCCAGACTGACCGGGCGGTGGCGCTACGCACCGCGCTGCAGCCATGAGAAGTCCTTAAAACCTCGCCAGTACTTTTCTATAGTGCTGCACCAAAGCGGAAGTACTTCATTGGTCCGCGAGGCCGGAATCAACGCTAGCTGAGCGGCTAAGGTAAACGCATAAAACGTCTCGTGTTGTTTTAATTCTACTGCGTTTTGTGTGACATTTGGAAATGTGGTGAGAAATTGTCCGGTTTGAATGTTTGTGTGTGTCGCACCGTGTGGAGGCGACGGCGGGAAAGCTATGAAGTAGGAGGAGGACGAAGAGGGCAAAGTCATACGTAACGTAGGTTAATGGAGGAAACGAGCCACCGGCAGATACGCGGCAAACACACGACGCTGTGGAGGAAACTCCTCCGACCAAGCCGGTGGGGAAAGGATTAGTCCTTATTGCGGAAATATCCACGAAGTCTGTTTTCACCGTGTTAAGCTCGTTTCTGTCCACACTTCAGTTGTGTGACCGTTTGTACAGCTGATCGAACATGGCCGTGTTAAGAAGAAACTGTGTTAACGATGTTGCCTTAAATAACTTCTAAAGGCCCGCTAAAGGCATGTTTAACAGCAAAACTGAATATTAGCATGTAGATGATAGTTGCTTTGCTGCTGACTGTTTAATCGAGGATGAAACAACCTCATCAGCAACAGAAATGTCCTCAATCGAAGAAACGAATGCGCCAAAGTGCCAGTAAAGTATTTGCGTAAAGCTCCTGTAATAGATTTTAATGCTTATGAATGATCATTTCATTTCGCGCACAAAATTCTCAAGTTGACTAATGCAGAGGTGTTGTTTTGACCAGCTAATAAATTATGCTTCTTTTATTTAAATGGTTTCAGTCTCATCCTCTCATCGGTTAATCCTTCACCACTAATCATGGCAAATAAGTGGTGCCGTCTTGCAAAGCTGCATGGTGTGCATGCACGCATACGTTCAACTCCATTAGACCTGTAGCAGGTTTTCATAGATATGTCAGTGCTTTGTAAGTTTTACTAATGCCGACCACTGTGTAATTATGTATTCACGGGAGAATCCAGTCAATCCTTGTTTGTGCTTCAGCTACACACTCACGAATTGTGCAGGAAAACACACCCACCCACCGTGCAGTCTGCACATAGAGAATGACTGTAAACATATTGCCCTTACATAAGTGTCCTCTCTTATGGTACAGTAAAAGCATTGTGCAGACCCTCTGCTTTTACCTCAGCCAGCATCACACCATGTACTGAAATCTCAATGAACCCTGTTAACCACACTCTTCTTTGTTCTTTGATCTCGACACAGATGGCTCACAGGCTGCTTGCACGTAGAATTTGGACAATCTCTGTGAAAGATATCCGCTGCCCCCCAGCATCCACTGCCAGCGCAGCCTTGTCGTCTTATTCCACCTCCGTGCAGCCCGCTGCGACTCGGGTCTCCTTCCTCTCTCCCTCACGCGCTCTGCCTTGCTCCCTTCCTCACACCTCCCGCCGGGAAGTCTCCTTTAACGTTCAGGACCACGAGGACTTCACAGAGAGGGTCATTAACAGCCAGCTGCCTGTGCTAATTGACTTCCATGCACAGTGAGTACTCCAGGGAGGGACGGTTTTAGATGCCTTATCTGTGATGTGATAAACTAATTAAAGTCATCAAGAATAACCAAAGCCAAGCAGCTCACTGCATTTGAGAAGAATAACCATATGGTATTTTGCAATTTTATTGAAAATTAATAAAGCAATTAATCACATAAAAATCAGAATTTTCAAATGATGGCTGATGGTAAGCCTGCAATCCTTTTTGAAGTTCTGTAAACAGATTGTGCAAACGAGAGAACGCATGTAACAGTGGTTTAAAAGGTAAAAACAAAAACTAGTAAAGCTGGGGTTAGACTCTGACCTTGGAAAGACCTTGTTTTACAGCTGCCCTGTCTCTTCAAGTGGCTGTGAGTGTTGCATGTGTGTATGTATTGCTGTTAAAAATAAACACACGTACACAACTAGCCATAGGGATTCCACACTCATGTGAGGTTGCACAACAGCTACTAAAACACTGTCATTATATAAACCGGGACCTGCTGAGAGATCTTCAACATTCTGTTTGAGATTCTCTCTTTGTTAACAAACTTAACATAGCGCTGGTACAAAAAAGTCAGCACGTTTTAATAATTTTAATAGTGTCAGTAGTCCTTTGTCACATTTAAAGACTCTTAGCGACAGAACGGAAGCAAACATGCAAAGCAGCAATGCTCAGAATAAACTTTTAGTTTTATGAAGGCTGCGGATAGAAAAAATGCTTTTCAGGCCCAGAAAGATTTTTTTTTATGCCTGTTTGAATGCAACATCAGAAAAGAAGGAATCAGGCCAACCATATTCATTTCTGATTCAGATTGTACAAATCTCTTTTTTTTGTTTTATGAGTGAACATGAGTCGGCACCAGTGTTCCTGTTCCCACAGATAGTTTGCCAAATCTCCAGCATCTCAGTCTGCAACACTGTAGACTAAATCCTCCTGTGCGTTCGAGAATAAACACTGATTCTGTGTTTGTGTTTATAAGGTGGTGTGGTCCCTGCAAGATCCTTGGGCCAAGGTTGGAAAAGGCTGTCGCAAAACAGAAAGGCCGCGTTGCCATGGCGAAAGTTGACATAGACGATCACACAGACCTGGCTATCGAATACGGGGTGAGACCTACTGACATTTGTTTAATCGGCCATCTGAACTTTGAGTCATGGTATAATCAGTCTTAACCTGTGTGGTATAACGTGTTACATGCTCCCCCCCCCCAGGTGTCTGCTGTTCCGACGGTAATCGCCATGCGGGGAGGTGACGTCGTCGACCACTTCGTGGGGATCAAAGACGATGATGAGCTGGACTCATTTGTCAGCAAGGTCATTGGACAGTAAACCAGCTGTCCGCGCCTCGCCATACACCACCAATCTGGTGCTGTTTTCAACGATTCTGGCCCGGTTGGCAGCAAATGGCTGCTATTGTGAGCCTGTTTAGCAACAGCCAATGAATCAACAAAAACCACACCGCAGCTCCAGCTGGAAAAACTCTCAACTGCTCACACCCATCCCAAGACACAGCGCTTTAGCTTCATTCTTGCCTCTGTCTCTCTGTGTCCCGCTTGTTCTTTCTGTCTTGTGATGGGTGTGTGCCTCCATCAAACTTTTAGTTCAGGCCGAGCTCCATTTGCAGAAGGTCACTTTCTTTTATGATGTGACAGCTCCATGGTTCTGTTCTTCCTACTAGAGCTTTAGTAGGAGCCGGTGTGTAACAGTTTGCTGTAAAAGTCCGTAGAAGTGGGGGGAAAGAACACAACTGTACTGCACTTATACTTTATAACATGAGGGATGAACATAGATCTTTAGTGGTGGAGAGGATTCAACTTAAAACCTGACAATACTGAATGCGGTTTGTGACAGTGTTACCTGTAGTTCCTGCTTTGTCCACACGGCGGTGGCATTTCTTTAACAGCGCTAAGCCACACATGGTTGTTTTACACCATTATGCCTAATAATGTGAGAAAGGAAGAGTGTGTGTGTGTGTGTGTGTGTGTATGGATGTTTCTGTGTGCACGTCTCTGTGTCCTGACTGTGAAACTTAAATCAAGTGGGAATTGCAAATACGAGTTGATTTTAGTTTATTACTGAAATGAACTCTGTGTACCGGAAACATGACCAAGTGAAGTAATAAAGGAGTCCGAAAAGATGTTCTGGATTTGACTCGTGTGTTTTGTCCATGGCTTAGTCAAATAGTCAGATTGCCTCTAGTGATGCAGGTGCAGTGTTTAAGTTGTGTTCTCCTGATGTTCTGTAGTTCTGAAGTGTGTAAGTTATATCTCCCTACCTTCTGTCTGAACATGTAGGTGTTACTCATGTTTAAACCCACTCATCAGACTGAACCCCCCCACCCACCCACCCACCCCCCAACCCCAAAAAACAGCAGCGTCCACCTTGTTTTTCTCTGATCGTGACTTAACACATTCATTACAGTATAAAAGAACTCTGACCCTGGAAGACTTCAACCTCTCATTTTCACTTTCACCAGCCCAAATGTGTCATTCCTAGATTTTCATCGGACGCATCGCACCAACACAGAGACTGTCGAGTTATTTGGAAGTTGTCCTGATGTTTTATCAATGCGCATTTCAAATCAACACTGGAACAGCAGGCGAGGTCTGCTCATTTTACCTTTATGTACATAAGTAATGTACTTCTGTGTTCCACCTGTTTTGATGTGAGGCTTCACGCTCTTGGCTGGCTGTGTGTGTCTGGTGTGTGGAATGCAGGATTAAGGCCTTTCTGTGTCATCGCCCGCCAGAAACACTCAAGTAAATGAGGTCAAACGAGGCTGAAGGAGACAGGAGAGCACCTGCAGTCAGAGAGTCCCTCCAGTCATCATTTCATCATCCCGTCCTCTCTCACGATTCGCTAACCGAAAAACATTCCCACCCCTGCCTGCCTGCCTGCCTGCCTGCCTTTCCCATCCTGGCGTGTCATTACAGAGCCCACAGCTGACAGAATCATGACCAGGGCCTCCAGACTGCTTATTAAGTGCGCATCATTCGACTTGTTCCATCTGCACGTTTAGTGGTCCTGGCTTTGATTAGATCATCTCAAATGAAGCCTCGGGATGTATTCCTGCAGAGCTGCTCGGTAGCAAGCAGAGGGTTGGGTTTTTTTTTTTTTGAATAGGGGGAATTCCACTGGCATTACATAAGCAGGTGTGAGCGAAGCGGACTGATCCAGATGTATGCACAATTGTGTGCTGGATGAAAGACATTCCTGCATAGTTTTGAGATGTCTGGGACAGCATGACAGCACCTTTTGTTAATGATTTACCATTTCAACCCCTTTCTGCTTCTGCTGTGTGTTTCTCTGCTCCTTCATAACCAGTGTCTGTTCTCCAGGCCCAAGATCCCCCCCCCCCCACACACACACACACACACCTCCCCATGTTGTCCGCTCATCCTCTTTGTCTTCCCTGAGGTGACTGAATAGATGACGACAAGCTCCAAAGGTTCAAGAACAGCACGTAACCCTACACCTCTTCCGCCAAAAACAATAGACCACACCTCCATCCTCGCTCTCGCTGTCTCTCTCTCTTACTCAACCAACTCTTGTGACCATATAAGGCAAAAAAAAAGACAGGGGAAGCCAGCGGCTGCTGCTGCACAAACGGGCCGAGAGGCAGAGTTGCAGATTACTTCTGATGACTCTCCTTACTGCGAGCCTGAAACTGTTGATGCTTTGCCGTGTGTTTGTTTGAAATTGGGCTGCCTGACTATGTGCCAAATGTTTTTTAGCCGTGTGTGTGTTGAAATTTGTGCGTGTTTGTGTGTGGGAGAGCAAGCAGCTCTGTAACGACACCCCAGTCTGGCACGGCCTGAGAGCTTTCTGTGTTTGTAGTAAATACATAGCTGTATTTATATTTGAAACACATGCTGCCCTCCACCTTGTTAGGTCTCCATTCTGTTCCAGACAAACACCAACCCGAGACAGACAAAGTAACCACTGTTGCTGTTTATGTCGCTCCCATCTGCATCCCATGCGACATACACATGGCCGACAATACCATAATCGTGCATCAGAGATGTGGTCGAATCAGTGGCAATGATAAATGAGCAAAGAGGCTGCTTAACAAAAGGGGGAAAGCTCTGTGTGTTTTCCCTTTACTCCACATTCCTGACTTTTGTGAGTCAACATGTGTCTTATCACTCCTTCCTGTGTACTAATTACTGAGGAAAGGAGGCGGAAACCAGGCAGACTAAAGGACAGAAGACAAAATAAATAAGCCGTCACTCTGCCATAATGTCATTATTGCATTATCTTTAAAGCTGGAGGTGCTCTTAATTATTCTTTGTGGTTCGGGCCTTTTGGGCGCACACAAACAAAACACTTTGGTTTATAATGTCAAGAGGCTGTGTGAACTGCAGCGAGTTGCGCAAATATTCTTGGCAAGGGTTTGTACATGACTGGGGAAAGATGTTGAACACAGCACTGGGGCTGGTTGCCGGCAACATGTTTACACTTCAACCCTGTTTATTGACTTTTCCCTATGTCAGGTAAGAGGATCTGGGTCAGCAGTAAACGACCAATTCACCCTGAAATTTGACACAGATCCGAGCGGCTGGACGTCCACACACAGACACAGATGTATATGTCTCATGCATGAGGGCACAGACACGCTCATTCTCACCAAGACGCTCGAGCGTGAATGCTCGCACACATGAATTCACACCAGCAATTACACAGCGAGAGTGGTCAGTGAGTTATAACATGCCACCCTTTTAACATGCTGTCATTGAATGGGTCCCTTTCTTTCTGACTGGATGATATAATGGCTTTACACACCCTGAATTACAGACACACCCTGCTGCTATTACAACCAACTGAAGGAAAAAGAGAGAGAGACTAGGTCACAGTGAAAAGGAGAGCGGGAGGCAGCGAGAGGGAGGGAGATAGTGAGGTCAGAAGTGTCCATATTTGGTAATTCATGCCTGCGTTTTAATCCCACATTTCTCACTGTGCCTTCGCATGTTTTGCGCCTTATGCCTTTGCTGTGTCAATTGTTGGGTAATCCTTTCGGCACAAGGTTTTCATTATGCGTGAATGTTTTTTTGCTGAGCTTTGAATTAAAATGTGTTTATTTTAATATTGTTTCCATGTTAGAAGTCTCTCTCTCTCTCTCTCTCTATCTCTCTCTCTCCTACTCCCCCTCATTCTCCTCCTCTAGGCCTCTGCCGGCATCTGGTCCCGCTCAAGTAACGGGTGACAGGCTGACCTTTGACCTCTCGGCTGAAGTTTCGGATATTTCCCATCCATCGCAGAGAGGGAGCGTGTGTGAGATTTATTGAATTTTCCGCGCAGGCTTGCCGAACGTTCAATGTTTTGCTCTACATGCATATGATGCCCAGCTGCTAAACGTATAGGAAAACACACAGACACATTCCTCTCATAATGACGCACAGCGAACCTAAATCACACATTGAACAGAAAATGTGATTTTCCTATGTTTGTCAGTGGATGCCTGCCATGACCTGAGGCCCTGTTATGATGTGGCTTCTTGGGGTAAATTGGCACAAGCGTTGCCTCTGTGCGGTGTGCAGAATGTGCGGTTGCGTAATTTGATCGCACTGCGTGTTGACGTCGCCTATAGACATAATATGTGCATGGGGTCTTGTCAAAAGTTGTTTATCCCAGGATCTCAGAGGAGCAGCATCTGCTTCATATTCCTGCCTTTTATCTGTCATCACCCCCCTAAGACCAGAAGGCAAGATAAACCATGTGGGGGTCAGACTTTCACTTGTCTGAGTGGAATCACCTTTACAATTGCTCTTTTCTGTTTACAGAGGTGTCCCAACAACCCTGCCAGATATGAACTCAAATACCTGTTCATCAGCACCTATCCTCTACCATTTAATTAGCTTTTAACCTGGATGTTGTTAAACACCATTTCCCGCAGAAAATGGGCAATTATTAGGTATTTTTATGGTTAATTGAGCATTTGTACTGCTAACAGCAGGAGCCAGGCACTTCAAACATGAAGCCATTACGTTTAGCCAACTGTTTAAAACTATTTATCCACAATCTAGCTATTTCTACCATCCAGCATTGCTTTTTGCCATCGTTTTCATTAGTTTATCTATTACTGTTATCTAATTATTCAAATTATATCTCTGTTACTCAGCTATTGGCTTCATTACTTTTTAGTGACCATTTCAATAATTTGTCTGTTAGCTGGCTGTAAGAAGTTCAGCCATTACATTTAGCTTTTCTATTTGAATTATTTGTCCATTATTTTAAATAAGTAATAACGCTCTTTATATGGAGGCCGTTTACCTATTTAACCAATCATCCACTCATCGGTTGCTTTTAGCCAACTGTTTAGACTTCTCTTATTGCTTGCCAACTCTAATTCTCATGCACTGTTTGCAGTCACTTGTGTTTAAATGTCGCTATTGACTAAAAGTGTATATTTATTTTTAGTAATATCATAATGCTTTTACTGTATTTGATACCCCCCTTGGGTGTAAATCACTGCTCTTTATTCTTTTCTCCATCTAAGCTCGTTGTTCTGCCGATCAAAGCAGCTGATGTTCAATCCCTGGTTCACGCTGAAAAAGTGAAAAATATTTATATTCCATTGCTAATGTCTCCCTGCTGGTCGTGGCATGCTCATTGGCTCCGTGCCTTCAGTTCCACTCGTCAAACTGGGCTCAGATCAACCAATCTGGATCCCAGGAGCATATCTGAAGTAAACAGGTTCACATTGTACCGTTCCATTCTTCTGTGTAGACTTTGGCAGCTTAACATCCATCATTTCACGCACTCCTTTTTTGCTCAGCTGTCTTGCACCATCCTGCCACCCCTTCCTCTTACCTACCAGTGCCACTCTTTTTATTCCTTATTGTCTTCATTCAATTAAACTCGACATTCCAGGCGTTTTTACTCAAACACCTTTGCTCTATATACCTCTCTGTCTTCTTCCTCGCGTAGACTTCACAAGAAGTCTGGCCTTTTTTTGACGAGCCAAGCAAAACAAATGTCAAGAGCGATTTAAAGACCGAACAAGTGTTTCCCTCCCTCGCATTAATTGGATCTACACCTGCAGCGGTTCCCATGCACTGCTAGCATGTCTGGTCATGAATCTGGGCTTACCTGTTTGAGTGATGGGAACCGCTGAGAGTAAATCACATAACTGTACTGCACTTTATATCTTGTTAGGTCTCCTGATCTTACACTGTTGTCTTCAATAAGTGCAAACAATTAATGCATAATTCAAGTACACAAGCGCTGACAGAACAGGCTGAAAATTGAAATTGTGGAACTAAAAATGTTTAAAATCTCATGTTTGCTTCTCTGTTTGTGGATAAGAAGTATGGAGGAATCTTTCAGAAACAGGCTGGCATATCCACATAATGTTGAATTATCATCAGAATATACTGTTGTGGTTGTATCGTTTATGTGTGCATCCTTAACGTTTGATAGAAAATTGATACTACACATCTCTAGATAGTTTACAAACTTTCATCTGCTTTATGTTTTTACTTGCATCTAAGAACTCGGCCAAGAATAAATAGTTTCACTGAAATTTTTTTATTCCCTTGGTGGAGACGGGGCAGCGGGGGTGACATGATTTATTTTTAACAGTGACATGATCACTGAGAAATTCCTCAAAAGTGAGCTGTTCAATGAACTATCGGCTACCCTCCCGAAACGTCCTTGGGCCAGACACTTAACTAATCCTTATCAGCTCTTGTTGGGCTTGTTCTGCTGCTGACCTCTGACCTCCTTTTGGAAGGGAAAAAGACATTTTGAAAAAAAAAAAAAAAGCTGCAGCAATATTGATATAACACTCATAAATAAATCATATTTATTCCACTGTTGGACAGAGGAAAATGTAATGTACTCAGATTTTGTTAGAAAAAAATCACTTTTGTCCATGAAGTGAAAGTATTTAATATAATATAACACAAAACATCAGTATGTGAGCAGCGGTAAAGAATCGGCTGAAGGGGTTTTTGTGGGTGATATCTGGCTGCTATTTGGCAACTTTACAACAGAAATAGCATCAAGCACGTTCAGCATCACTTCTACTTGTTTTTAACGCAGGCAGTGGTCAGACCAGACCTTGTTGACACATGGGGGAGACCCTGGATGATGCAGTCCATCCTGAGAGTGACTGGTACTTATATGGTCATAAAAATCCTTAGTATGCACATACCTTTCTCATTAAACACGGCTTTATCTGTAACCCCCTCCCTCTTCCCTCTCCTCAACTCTTTCAAGTTCAGTTTTTTTCTACGCTCTTTGCCCTGCCCAGTGGCTGTCACCCCTCCAGTCAGGCACATCTTTGCGAAAACGTGATTGGCCCAAAGTGTGTGGATTACCCAAAGCGCCGCTGCTATTGGTTAGAGGGGCGGTGCGTAAGGGCTTGGTCCCGCCTCATCCTGGACCGCACCCCGGCTCCCGCTGTCTACGCACCCAGTGAAATTACGCGAACCAGTGAGCAGCCAGTGGAGGAGGGAGGGCAGAAGGAAGAAGGGGAGAGAAAAAAAAAATATAGAAAGAGTCACTGAAGTAGAGAAAGAGAGGAAGGAAACGAGCACAGTAGTTTAGCCTGAACTCTCCGCGAAGCTGCTGTCGACAGGAAAAGAAGTTTGATTCACAGCGACGCTGACTGAGCCACCCGGTTGTCGTTAGCCACCCTCTGAAAGGCGTCCTGCACCTAAAAAGCAGGTAATATCTTCAATTTTAACACTTTTTGTCCGCCATGCTCTCTCTCAGTGCTTACTCTTAGAACTCATTCAATGCGCCCGTCACTCCAGCAAGTGCAGCGAACCAGGAAGCACGGTTGCTAGTTCGCCGCTTGCAACTTCAGCAACCGCGCTGGGTGGAGTGGGACTTGCTTGCTTAACAGATTTAAACCCAGGTTTCTTTAACTTCACAGCGCCCGAGTAAACCGCTTAGGTGTATACAGTGTTCACAAACTTCAGTGCAGGTACCCGCGTGCGGTTATGTGAGAGCGCGGTCGTCAAATGCAGCATCACATTGTGGCAGTTGGCGAGCAAGCTAAAAGCCTTAACGGCAGAGGCAGGAAGTGATTCGCTTGAATGAGTTGCAGAAAATGCCGGTGAAGACTTTGAGCTCATGTGAGTTGGAAATGAAAGAAAAGTGAATTCAGGCGACATGTACACGGCTACCGGCCCCGGACACCTGGAAGTTTGTGAAACATTAGCGGGCGGGTCGAACTTTTGGGTTCGTACTGCAGCGGTCAGAAACGGGCGCTGTGTGTGGCCAGTAATATGTCTGGCTGGCAGCATGACGTCACTGGTTCACCGGTGGACTGAAGGGGAAAGAAAAAAACCCCAAAACGGCGCTGTGCTTTTCCGCCGCCGAGCAGCTCAGCCTCACTGAACCATGTCATCTGCATGTCTGTGCACTCTCTAGCGTTTCCTCTGTATGCTCCTGCAGCCACCACACCTGGGTCCTGTAGGGATTTCAAACGGGCCCCTCGGTAAACCAAGAATACATTCGACTGTGATTTAGCTCACTGGAAGACCTACATTATCTTCATTTATAGTTTGCAGACGATTTACCTGATGGGATAGAATTATGGCCTGTAGTGATATTTATAATACAAGTTATTTGTATTGTATTTTAAGTTTGCCATTGAGTCTCTTGAGATACATTATCTAATGTATTTGAGGGAAGCCTGTCCAAAATATTGCCATAGAACAGATGACATTCACATGGGACATGAAAGGAATAAAGATTACAGATACGGCTTTCAAAAACAGGCTGAAATCTGTATTTTCAAATGATACTTGGCTAAAGAATTACTCCAGGCTCAGGGTGCATGGTACAGAAATGCAGATTTCATGAGCTCAGGACAGACTCTGGATGAGATTCTGACAACTGACACAGGAGGGATCATTTTACAAATGTAAATAGGGATCGGTTGTTCTATCAATTAGGCTGATTTTTATCCAGAATGATTCCTGAAATACACTAGAACACCAGCTGAAAATGACCAGGTTTGTCCTCTAATTACAGTGCAGTGCACTGTGATGCACGTCCGAAAGGCTACATGAGAGTTTTTCCATGGTGATTTTATGGGATGTATCAATATCAAGTAACTTTTATTTATAAAGCCAAGAGTCGAAAATCCCAAATTGGCCTCAGAGGGCTTTACAAACTGTAAAACGTAAGAAGCATTTAAATCTTAGACTCTTAGACTAAGAAAAGAATCCTCAAGGAAAACTTCAAGAGGATTTTATTTCTGTTTGTTCCCCATCTTGCCTTGCCTCAGTAAAATTACTTTCAGCCAGTATATGAATGTTCTCAGGAAACTTTGACCAATATAAACACACATGCGCATCATGCAGCAGCACAATTGATGATTTCAATCCTGCAGCCAAATCTCAGACAGAGGTTTTTACAATCTCAGACTTTGCTCAGATCAGTAAGTGTCAAACTCTCATCAGGCCTACCTATGTTGTGTCATTGTACACCTACATAGGCGTTTTTCTCTGTCAATACAATTCGTGTTTGCACTCTGAGAAGCAAGGAGACTCTGGTATGCCTGCACACCCTACTGATTTTGAGTATCGCAACCTGTGTAGCAGAGTATTTGCAAAGAAATTGTGCATGAGCTCAAACTCAAGTCTGACTTGAGGTTGAGCTCATGCCACAAGACTTTCCCAACCCTGGCATTCCTTCAAGCAAACCTGCCTCTTATCGTACAAAGTGTTAGTGGTCTCCCAAAGAGTGTGAGCAGCACCTCTTTGCTCTCATTTGTAGTAATCAGAACCATACATTTCTATTCAGCGGATGTTTTCTGCCAAGAAGCTGTTAAACCACAGTATGAGTTTACCACATTAATACCGTTTTGATACTCAGACATTGAATTGATTGTGCAAATTATGGTTCATGTTGAAATAGTAATTAGAATAGTTGAAATATACCAACTGCTATGCATGGATATGCGCATGCGTTCACACAGATCTTTATTGATGCATCTTGGGAAACACCCCTATTCTCTTTTCATAGAGTCGTCACAGTAATTTTCTCTGTTGCTTAAGAAAAACATATCAGCCATACCTAACCTAAAATGGGACACATTGTGTGCCATGTAGTGTATCATATCCTGTAATTGCATTTGAGTCATGATTTAAGCTCTGGAAACGTATTGTGCAACAGCTTCTCTGGAGGCCAGTTCTTCTCCCATATTGCCAGTTTCAGTGTTATGGAGCCCCCCGCAGAGTTGTTACATTCCATCATTCGTGTGTCAGCAATGTCCATACTCCAGGCCCCCCCTGGAGAGTTTTGTACTGTAGGCTAGGCAAAATTACACACAGACATCTTTAAAATGTGAACAGGGAGCTAGTGTGTGTGCGAGCTGTTCATTCTTCTCAAAATGATACAGTCTGGGTGAGCATGCCTGTGTTTGGATTTCATTGAAGGACGATCGTCCTTGCTGAGACAGATTACTTGCAGGCCCTTTGCTTTTGTTGCTGGCTGGGGAGGGCAGTGGGGCACAGTTTGGCACAGTACAAACCACAGTTGCCTTCTGGGACAAAGTCTCGTTTCCTTTAACAAACAAATATGCATCTGTAAGTCTTTTGATCATAGATTAATTGTTGCTCAGATTGTTGAGCAAAGATGTTAAAAATGTACTGGCTGCAGCTTCCTGAATGTGAATAGTTCCTGATTTTAGTCTTTCAATGAGTGTAAATTGAAAATTAGTGAGATTTGTGTGTTAATCGGACAAAAAGAGCTTTTATATAGCCATTATCTTTATTTCAAAATTGTATTTTTATTTTGATTTTACTTGACAATAGTAATAGCTGGGGTCTGTGATTGGTAGGGGAGTATAGTGTCATGCATGTAGTTTCCTACACAGTCAGCTGATATTCATTCATGCAGGCAAAACATTCCAGTCAGAGCGGAGACTCTTAATGTTCCCCATTAACCATGGCAGAGTCCATTTCTCAGTATGTAGTTATGGTGTTCCTCGCAGTCAGCACAAGGAGAAATTCGCGCTTGTGAATCCAGGAATAAACATCCTGTCTACTTGTTTCTTTTCATTTGAGACTGTATCAAACACAACTGTATGTGCTGTCTGTGCATTGTGCCATATTTCACTAATGTTGGCCTTTAATTCAGTTCTTTCAAACAGACTCTTTTCTCTTGAACGTCTCTTCTATTTTCGTTCTGCCTGAGCATATTTCTTCTGGTCGACATCAGGAGCATAATTTGTTGCCTCAGTCTGGTTGAACTCACTGCGCTCAAAGATATATCTGCGGTAGTGTCTGCTGTGACTTTCTCATTTCCTTTCACTGCTCTTTTTTCTGTAGATTTCCTCAGTGTCTCGTCTTCTCACCAAACCTTCGCCAGTCATTCCTGTTGCCCGTCCGTTCTCTTTCACCCCCCACAACCCCACCTCTTTTCCTCGTCTTGTGTATTTTGCCACCACCCCATCCTTTCCTCCATCCTCCTCCTCACAGCATGCACCTGTAAGGCTTAAGGAGAACCAAACAATACCAGGAAATGGTTGCTGTCTGACTTGGACAATACACAGAAAGGACTAGTTAAGACGTATCCCATGCCTCTATTGATGACTTACTTGCGACATAGTTGATAATGCTGCTCTGTTTTGAGGCAGAAATGATGACGTTGCTCAATCAGAGATTACTCGCCTACAGTCTCACCCTTCCTGAATTGCCAGTTTATCGATAAGGTGATACTGAGCATTCTGCAGCCCGTTTCTCTTGCTACTTCCTTGTAGAAAAAAAGGGGTTTTATGGTTATTCTAGTTGGCAGCCTGTTTTAATGTTCTTAGGACTCTGCAAACATGTGAACCATTAGTGTAAATACAGGTTATGCAAATTAAAAAAAAAAAACAACCCTTAGGAGACACGTAAAGCACAATTGTAATACTGTCAATTTCAGAAAATAGACTTTGTCCATGGCTGTGTGTGTGTGTGTGAGCTCCACACCTGGCGTCATATTTGCTAGAGAAGCAGTTAGCACTTTGGAGATTGCGCAACACACTCGCACAGAAACTTTCAATTCACTTTCGCACTGTGACCTTTGAAACATGCTGTGTAATGGGTCTACTTTCCATCTCCCTTCAGACAATTTCTTCCCATGTTAGTCCAAATTGTATTGCACACCGGATGTCCAGATCGTCAAACTAGCATATGGCTCTCCACGGTCTGTGAAACCATTGTTTGACGAGATGATTGTTTAAATGAGATAGTGTTGTATTGTCTGGGAGTGTTCAAGGCAGCGATAACAGAAGGTAGCTAAAATGGGCCACGCTGTAATCCGAAAGGGTGAAGTGGGGATGGCAGTCTGAAGATAAAGTTAATGGTATGAGTACATAGGGGCAGAAGTGAAGTAGTAACAGCAGCTGTTCTTTACAGGGTCTGTCTGAAATAAAGGTCCTCTGTGCCAGTGCAGAATTCCACAGGAGAAAAGTGTTGCTGACAAACTGAAATGTGTATCTTAACTCCCCTCTGCATTCTTTCACCGCCTGTTAAAAGGCTTACGTAACCCTCTATCTATTTATCTGATGGTCAATATTGCCGGGGTGTTTTAGGAAAAGGGCAAACTGGTGTTGTGCAGTGTCTACTCTGTTTTGTCAAATAACCAGTCAGTTGTGCGTTCAGTGCTGTAATCAGATAGCTGCTTGAATGATGTGGAATTTGTTCTATGACCCTGAAAATGATGTGCTTATCTGACCAGCGCCCTGTTTGCAATTATTTGTCCTGCCTGTCATCTAACTTCATTTTTTTTTTTTTTTTTAGTGGGTCTAACCTCTGACTCCCATTGGACAAGTGGCTGTAAAAGACATTATACAGAATGTTAAAATATAGCTGAAAACACTTGACTCGATACATGCAGTTGTGTAGGTCAGTGAATCCCAATAATGGATTGTTTGTCCCAGTTTATACCTGGAAAGATTTTGGATTAGCTCAGCGAATTTGGCCGAATAGAAACTTTGGTTTCATGAATGAAATCGGTCCTCATATTCTGAATCTGCTGTAACACCTGAACGTCACGTGTGATCAGAAGTGTGTGATAACCAGTAAATGTTACTTTTGGTTTTACTTTGTATGATAGCAGGCGCACACAAAGAACAATACTCAATTAAGTGATAATAATTTTATTGGCGCCCTAGTAATACCATTAAAGCATTACTCCCAGCAGCACCAACTTCAACCTCAGTACTTTACCTCATTTTGTTTTGTCCTGACAACACTTTCTGTAATTGGTCCAAATGTCATGACTTAGTTTGAACTGGACCAAGTCCCCCGCTGTTCATTGGCCCATGGTTCACGTGTTTGGCCCGACTGTTGGCCGGGTGAAGTTGCACACCTGTGTTGTTTTGGATCAAACTGAAACGTCTGGGCCAGTGCTGATGAAGGGTGTACTTGAGTTCATGTGATGAAACTGCAGGCACGCATCAGACAAAAACATTCAAGAACCTCTGGTGTAGCTGATGCACTGAGGGCTTTAGTAAGACCTAGTAGGGGCATGTAGCTGAAAATGGTTGATGGTATTGGCCAGCTTATGGTTGAAGGTGAAATCGGATCCTGGTTGTGGCAGGAATGTGAAAAGTAATGTGGAAAGTGATGTAGATCTGTCATGCAGTGCGGTTATTTTCCAGCAAGGGCTTAATTTACTTCTCGGTCCACAGAGCCACTCAGCATGTGCTCAAGAAAACGCCACCTTCCCTCCTCTTTGAAAGACTCGCACACAACAAGTTCCACAAATGGCAAAATAGTTTTCTCAGTTTGTCATTTCCTCTTTCCTCCCCTCTCTTCTCCCTGCCCCACCCTTCCCACTTTCAGAGAAGGAGGGCGAAGGGTAGAGCGGGAGAGAGCCGACGCGTGAGCCCATGAGGAATTTTAACTGACTTGGTACCTTTTTGAGGCCCTGTCTGGCACCCACCCTCACCTTCCTGAGAGAATGAACTCAGTCAGTAGATCATTGGACTGTGAGGGGGATAAAAGAGGTGCGGCCAAGTTCGAGGGGGGACTGAAATAGCGATGGGAGTATTTGTTGGAAAGGGTAATATAAACACTTGAAGCCAAACAGACAAGAGTGACAACAGTGCAAAACAATATCCACAGACAGACTGGGACAACTGAGGACGGGGAGATTTGGCTTTAGCTTGCTGGGATGTTGTGATGGGATGCAGTTGGTGGGAGTACAGTGATATTGACTCTGCCGTCGTTCTATTAATATTCCCGTCAATGTGGCCGTCAGTTTATAGGTACCCTTTAGCTGGAGGTTAAGGTTGTCACGACTCCTGGTTTTACAGTAACTCCGGGAGAGTTGGTGAGGTGGAAAGGAATGAGAGGGGAGCCTGACTGATGGATGGATGGACTCGGTAGTATAAAGACCAAGGTTGACCTGCTTTCTAAACGGGACAACCGAGGATTGAAAATTGCTCTCTGCAGCCTTTTCATTTTTCTCTCCTCGTTCTTCCTCCACCTCTTTGTCAGAGTCCTGGCCACTGTGTTACTTCCTCTTTTGTGACCACGTTCTGTTCTCTGTGATGAGGCTGGTTTCTAAAACTGGTGTCCGTTCTCTTCCCTGTGTTGTTTATTTTATGGTTCCTCTTCCTCTTTCAGATGGGCTGTGGTTTTGACAGGACACTGGTAACTCATTCAGGAATTTTAAAAATCTAATTCCTTAATGCGATCTCAGTCAGGTTTCATGAAGTGCAGAGATTTTTTCCAAGTTTTCGTTTCGAGGTGACTGTTTTGTCTACTGCCATGCATTAAATTAATAACACTTGTTGTGAATAGCTAGACCAGCTAATCTCATTGGAAATGGGTCTCAACAGAATTGATAGTGAATGCTTTCACAGCCGAGCGATGTTGCAAAGTGACACGAATCTGGGAAACCTTGATTCTTACAAGATTATGGAGAACTTGGCAGGGCGGCAGCAGGAACCTGAGCCAAGTCGGCTACTGTTTCTTGAAGTCAAGTCAACATCCATGTCTTACTATAACTGTCAGCCTCCACAAAGAAAGGCCTACATCTAAAATTGTCTGATGGGAGTTTTCTCCCTCCCCGTCTTTCTACTTTCAATATAGAACGGCGCTTGTCAAACCTGAATAGCTGTTGGAGTAATTTTAGTCCTCATGCCACTCTCTAGAGAGGCAGTGAAGTGTGTCACTGTGAGTTATCTGTGACAGGCATGCAAGCCGAACTGAGGCAGACATCAGCAGACTGTCAGAAATGTCCGAATTGGAGCTGAAATGCTTAGTTCATTGTCAGATAATGTTTTACTAATCACGTGAGAAGTATCACAATGTTTTTAATCCCTATATCCTCATATTTAGACTAATGTTGACAATTTTGATATAACATATGCATGTCATTTTTCAAGTAAATATACCAAATATTCCCAAGTTTCAGCTTCTAAAACTTAAAGGTTAAGGCTGATCCTCCTTGTCCTGCGTGATAGTAAACTGAACCTCAAGTCTTTCTTGAGGTGACTGTTTTTCACAGTTTCTGAGATTTTCTAGACTAAAATATGAATTGAGAAATTGATCAGCATATCAGCTGATGATAAATGATAAGTTCTGGTGAAATTCAAGTATCAGCAGTGCACAGAAAAATGTAATCAGGTCTTTATGTATTACAATATGTAAATCTAAATTTGTCATTTGCAGTCTCCCGTGAATGCTCCTTTGTTTGCAATGACTTATCTTTATGAGTCAGTTTTAAGTGATACATGCTTAATCCATTAGCTTGCTGATAGATGTGGTCTGTCAAAAGTGTTTTGAGATGCTGTTTTAATGGTAGCCAACTATCTCCCTCAACATTGGATATAATGGTAAAATATAGCAAGCCAAAGCAATGCCAGAGGTTTGGGCGTGTTCAGCCTGTTCTGTTTCACTTCTTGTTTTTGCCAAACAACAAAGCTACAGGGATTATAATCAGTCATGGCTCATTCTCAACCCTGCATGGGGCGAACTGATCCGAATGTACTGGAGTAATGGTGAAGTGACTTTTAAAGGAGCATGAGAACACACTCGGACACATACGCAAGGGAGGTGAGGGTGCACCAGGTCTGTTTGATCAATGCATCTGTGGGTGTGTTGCCAGTGCGAGGTGATGCTGATGTCCTCTGAGTGATGAAACCCTAAAGGCACACATGACCTGCTAATATGATGGGATGGGGGGGGGTATAATAGGTCTGAGAGAGATGTAAGAGGTGGGGGGGTAGGCATAGAGGATAGAGGACAGAAATTTGTGGAATGCCTTTGCTTGCTGTCTCTCCCTGATAAAGGGTGAGTATGGGAGGAATGCGACCCTGAAAAGACTGGATAAACAGAAAGGGGCGGGGAGGGGGTGTTAGGATTCTGAAGAGCAGGGAGAAGCTGTCTGAAGGCAGGAAAGGGAGTGTGAAGCCAGCTGAGAGGAGGTATAGTAGGACTAATTTGCCCCACGTTCTCTTACAGGATGGGGCGGGTACACAAAAGATGAATTTGGAGACCAGTTGAACAATGATGGACGTCAGCTGTAGCTGAGCCTGACAGAGCGTTGATAGAGTGTGGGGGGAGGCAGGGGCCATGAGAAGACTGGCTCTCCCTCTGCTTTCTTTCGCGCAGATCAGGGTTAATGTGCTGGAACAGACAGGACTGACATAACCCTGTTAAACATGTCTCCCTTAAGATGCTCAAGGGTCTGCCACCTTTTTATTGCAGTTGAGGAATGCTGCTTAGTTATCGAGCTTGACCAGACCTATGCAGCCAGTGTGCAATGTCTTGTTGATTTATTGATTTATATTTTTTTAATTTGTAAAATGTCCTGCTCAGTATACATTTTTAAGGGACTCAGTTTGAGCTTCATCACATTACCAATGAACTGCTGTAATAAGCTTGAAGGATATGAAGTAAGTCCAGAAGTTAAATTTGGTGTGTTTAACTTTCCAAAAACAATTGTTGTTGTTGACTCCGGTGGCCACTGAGCGAACTACCAGTCTGTATCCTGCTGCAAATGCATTCTGTAGGCATGGGAAAACATTGTCCTGGGCATATACTAAAACAGTGAGGTGACATATGCCGGGCTGAACACTAAAATTAACGTCAAATGCTGGACAACAAATACGAGACTAACTGGCTTTTCTCTGTGCCATTAGTCAACATTAAGAAACAACAAACACCAGATGCGTACCACACAGCCAAGCCACAAGCAGCTGGCAAACCCAGGTTAGCTTGTTTAGTTTACATTTAGCTAGTTGGCTGGCCCTGCCACCCATCACTCTTAGCTAACATTAGTAGGAAGCATGATTTATTGTTGGCTAAAATCAGCACCCTTTATCATTATAACTACCTTTTTAGTATCATAGATGACATTAGCTGGTGAAGCAATTCAGTAAGCTCGACAACCAACACATCCACCCTCAGAACATTTTGCTAATGCTGGATGTATATTAGATGAAGTTTTGCACTTAAGAATCTGTTTTGCTATGTTCGCCAGCTAGAAAATGGTTTGCTCAGTCAATCAAGGTTATTCATCTTATGTAATCAAAAAAGATACAATTGTGAAATAGGCAGCCAGCTAGGATCTGCTCTGCAGCAAAGTTGTTTTTTTTTGACTTTGAACATGGTGTTGTCGTTAACGGCATCCATTTCTAAGCTAACGCTGCTGTTGCACACTGTTGGTGCTGTGGGACAGCGGAAGAGAAGCAGGGCACTTGGGAGCATGCATAAACTGGAAAGAACGTCCTGGGTCCTTTTACATAGATACCAGTCCACTAGCTGTTATAGGCAAACAAGAAAGTTAAGCTTTAAACTAGCTTACAATTCTTTTACCCATTGGCAATACTAAGGGATAAGGAAGTGTGAATTGCTGCACATTCTTATATATCTAAGTCTGTTGTAAAGGTAAGAAAATACAAGGCCCTGTCAGTTGTTGAAATGAATGTTTTAAACTAATCATGCACCGAATACAAGTACTTTCTGCACTGTTGTACATAAGCAGTGTTTTAGTATGCTGAGCCTGAGAATTTGGCACCAGAACCTCGTCCCACCGGACAACATTGCAATGTTAAAATACTCTCATGGACATACGGAACACTTCAAGCTAATGTGATTTTAGACATAATAATAAATGTAAGACTTGTTCGAACATGACCTCTGCTGTGATTTTCCTAATGTTTGCATATGAGCAACACAGCATATGCAAACAAGTCTCTCTAGCTCTCGGACGTGAGGGAACATTGAGAGAGGCTAATGACCCTCGTGGTGCTGGGAAAACCGTGTTGTGCCCCTGCTGTGCTGGAATGATAATTGAGATGGTAAAGTCTGGTGCTCCTGTGTCAGTGAAAGCACATCATGTTCAGTAAATTGCCCAGAGTCTCTCTGTGCTTGCATTAGTAGGGTGGATTGAACCAAGCACGCAGTGTTTTGTTTTTTTTTTCCTGGATACTGGTAATACTCGTCTAGTCACTTTCTATATGGGTTAAACCGCAGCACTCCTTGTCAACAGGACGGTATTTGGAGCTTTCAGAGGTGTATTAAAGCAAGGACAGCTTGTCCACAGCTTGTAGTCTATATGCCTACACAAGATATTATTTAAAATAAATGTTTGCTATAACACTTATTCACACAGCATTTAATGTCAATCATTTGCTTTGGTTAACTTCAAATTCCAAAGTTAAATCTAGTCTAGACAATCATCCTCCCTCCTCAGTCAGCACTTAGGGTAGCACGCCATTGAGAAACGAATTGTCTAATGACAATCCCCTAAGTGCATAATCACTGCATTTGTTACATACATTTGTCAAGCACATGTTGACTTTTTTAAGTTGTAGTTTATTTGCAAGTTTGCTACCAACTACTACTTTTGGCCTGCAGGTGATGTTTTGCCAGTGGCCCTTTTCAGCTACAGATAATGGAGAGCTTGAAGTGCACTGCAACTACAATAAACTGTCCCAGTATTTATCCTCAATGCAGTGATTTCAGACATTTCGGAATAGTTGAGGAGAAGCCTGTAGTACTGCCACTCACTGACTGTTGCATATGGCAATATTAGGTTTAGGGATAGTGATTTATTCTGATATTAGCATTAAAACAAACCTAAAAACTGCGGCAACACAAAAAGAGATGGAAAGCTACGTATAAAACTAACTTACTAAATCACAAAATAACCAAGAAACAGTGGCTATACATCATCACTATAAAGAATATAAGAACTTGTTGCATACGACAAATTCTTTTCAAATCTAACTTGCCTTTATTGCTTTATCTTCATTGTTTTTTTCTGCGTCAGAGGAACCATAAAATGTACAATAGGGACTTTTGTTTCCTGATTTTAGTCACTTGGTTAGTCCCTGGAACTATTTGGTTGATAAGGACCATACACCATGCAGAGGTTTACTCTATCTCTTCAAGATCACCCACAGTCCCCTCCCCCTGTCCCACTTCTGAACAGATACTCTCACCAACCAGTATGAACACTTGCTCCCTTGCAGGTTTCTCAACCACACACAGTTGTGTTTGTCAGAGCACTCAGCCAAATTGGAGGCACCTCTGCTGGGAGATGAACTTCAATCTCTGTGATCTTGGGCAAATGTTTTCTCCCCTCTCACCCCGATGGCCCAGCAGCTGGAAATTTAAATAAGAATCCACAGCAGTGAGCCAAGAAGACACTCGGAGCCTTGTATGACACAGTTGTGTTTTATGTCGACCCGACCTTACTGAAGCAGCGTCTTCCTGTTGTACATCTCATCAGTGCTGACCTTTGCATTCCTCAGCGCTTCCATGTGAAGAAGGGAAGGGTAGCAAAGGTCTGGTCCTGTAAACTAAACTATAAACAACCACCCTGCCCATTTTCCGTGTATTACTGTTGAAGACGTGTAGTCGGTCATATACAGTATATAACTACATAAACTGTAAAGTTACTGTACAACTTCAGCGTGATGATGGATAACGAATGATAATCAAAACTAATCTAAGTCTTTCATCAGTCTCTGTACACCACAAACATGCTTTCTTCTTCTTCTCTCTCTGAAACAGCCACCATGTCCGCCGCAGACAAGTTCCTGTACGTGGACCGCAATCTGGTCAACAACCCACTGGCACAGGCCGACTGGGCCACCAAAAAGCTGGTATGGGTGCCCTCAGAGCGCCTGGGCTTCGAGGCCGGCTCCGTGAAGGAGGAGCGAGGTGACGAGTGTGTGGTTGAGCTGGCAGACTCTGGGAAGAAGATCAGGGTGAACAAAGATGACATCCAGAAGATGAACCCACCCAAGTTCAGCAAGGTGGAAGACATGGCTGAGCTCACCTGCCTGAATGAGGCCTCTGTGCTGCACAACCTGAAGGAGAGATACTACTCTGGTCTCATATATGTGAGTATAATGCAGTCATGGGTTCCACATACCTTAAACAAAGCAGTGCGTCACACAATGTACCTCAGTTTTATGAAATGTAATGGGTCATGGTTCCAGTGAGTCTTTCCCCAAAACGCGTCTTTGGATTCTTTATTGAAATTTAAAAAGAGGCCTACTTGTGTTTTTAGGAATACAGCTATGTGTCACATTCCCTCAGCTCTGCATTACTTTATTCCTGACATACTCGCCCGCCAAACAATTATCAGGATAAAGGCATGGTTTAAAGCATTTTCCTTTTCATTGTTATAAAATCCCTACTGGCTTATAGGAAACAATCTACCATGGCCAGCCTCCAAACCCATTTATCTCCCTTTTCAACCTAATTATCTCATTAAGCCCCATTGTTGAAGACATCGCACTGTGTGCAAATTGTCACGGCAAAGAAAGTGTGCAATCTGCGAACATTCTCCCGTATTTGTGCTCATGGTATGCAAGCTGTCTTTTCCTGCACTCTCTTTCCCCTCTGTCTCTCTGGTCTTGTTTGCTCTCTCTCCTCTTTCTGTGTTTGGAGTTATCTTGTAAACAGGAAGCTGAAGGGAACAATGCAGTCCAGAGTACCAGAGATGTGTAGAAAGAGTTAGTGAAGGGAGGGGAGGGGGCTCCAGAGTCCAGCTTTTTGCTGAGATGGACATGGAATGTAAATTGTGTTGTAACTGCTATTACAGCTGCCGTAATTAATGTATTTATCCCCATGTGCTGGGCTGGGAGTGATTTGGACTCTTTGACTCTGTGGTGTGACCCGGTCACATCAACACAGTCAGACCCCTCCCTCACTCCCTCCAGAGATCCTGGCTATGGCTGGTTAGAGTGCCTCCAGGCTCCAAAGTCATTAGATTGACCGTCTCTCAGGGGAGAGCTGCTGGACAACAGAGGCAGATATGCCTGGTACAGAGATGTTTGGAGGGCAGCACAGGAATGCAGCATACTGGAAAAATCAAGTTATGAGTGGAGGAGAAACAAGTCCAGATACACAAAAGAAGAGATTGAGTGAAGTTTCTAGAAAGGAATGGAGGAGGGTTTTAATGTTGGCCTTAAAAGAGAAAAGTTTATTCTACCATGTAGATCTGAGATATCTAACCTGTCAAGTAGCTGTAGTAACAATGCAAAGGTCAGTCATCAGTTTAAACTTGCAGCAGGGTGGGGTGGAGATTACATAATGTAGGAGGGTAACAAATCAGACATCATGAGAAACTTTCACCGCATTGGTGATGGAATGGGAAAACCTTGTTCTGAATCAGTGCTTAGTACAACTTCTCTATAAACAAATGTTAGGGAAAATACTTGTACTGCACACAATCAGACTTCACTATCCCTGATCCACGATCTTGATTCTGCTTTGCACGTGTTAGGCAGACTTCCTAATCTACCTTTAGTCTCTAGGATTTGGCCTGTCCATCCTGTCTAACACCCAAACCCTCCTCCTCCACATGTCCTCCTCTTCCTCTTGTTCGATTCCATGTTGAAGCTGTTTTCTTTAATAATGCCTCCTCCATCTGTCCCACAGACATACTCTGGTCTCTTCTGTGTCGTCATAAACCCCTACAAGAACCTGCCCATCTACTCAGAGGAGATTGTTGACATGTACAAGGGCAAGAAGAGGCACGAAATGCCGCCTCACATCTATGCCATTACTGACACGTCGTACAGAAGCATGATGCAGGGTAAGTCACCGCCGACGCTGTAGAGCTTCAATGATGTGTGCTGCATGAGAAAACAATCAAGGGAACTTTACCGTCTGCAGTCCTAGAGTCAGTTTACCATCCCCAAGCTGTAATATATTTCGTTGTCAACGAAGCTACTGTGCTCGAGTGGTTCCACACAAAGCTATAAACTCCATGGCCCCTAAGAGACTAAGTTACACACATGTATAGTGTAATACTGGCAGTTTATTTGTATCAGTGTGCTCTCTAAAAATGAAAATGAGGTGCGTTAGAGTGGCTTGTATGTAGAGTTTGACCCTCTTTTGGAGGACAGCGGGGACCAGTTCCTGCAGAACACTGGATTTGATGCCAGCAAAGTATTTTATGTGATGTAGTAGTTAGGGTTTTACCCAGGCTACATGACGTAAATATGCAGCACATTGTCAACATTACAAGCCCCTAATTGTTAATTCCTGCGGTGCCTCTGTATGGTGTCTTCTGTCAGGCTCCTGTATGTGCTATTAGCATGGAAATTCATTTTGAAGCTCTCTATGCTGTGCTGTCTGTCATTCACGCCGCCAAACCCCCTCCCTCTGTCCCACTGCTGCTGTTTGTCTCCATGTTTGGCTCGAGCAAAATGTTCAAATCAAACTTATGGGCGGCGATGGCTAATTAGCCAGTTTACTCGGCAACCCTGCACCACCTCTTTTTCAGTCACAGGAAGCCGGATATTGATTTCCTGTCTGTGACCAATGTACTTCCTGTGGTGCATACAAAAGCTGTATGTACTGCAGCGATAACGCATGCACACGTGTATGAGTATGCAGCAGCGTTGCTCTGCAGAGGTTCCATTAATTAACATCCTACATCTTTTCCGCAGATCGTGAAGACCAGTCCATTCTTTGCACGTGAGTTACGAATCTACGCATACGTATCCATCACAGAGCACATTAGAAAAGCAAATAATAATCTTTTTATTATTTTTCTTAGCTCTCCTCTAAACCTTGCATTTTTTTCCTTTTATAGAGGAGAGTCTGGTGCTGGTAAGACAGAGAACACCAAGAAGGTGATCCAGTATCTGGCTCACGTGGCCTCCTCTCACAAGACCAAGAAAGATCAGGTTGGTCCTGCCTCTCATCCAGTTCATCCTTCAAAGCCTCCTGCATATTCCTCTTTTACATCCTCCTGGTCACACCTGTTCATCTTCCTCCCTTCATCTCTCACTCCACTCCCTGCTGTTGCTTTTTCTTTGATTCATTTTCAAGTACAACAGGATCCGAAATTCCTCCAGTTCATTTTTCTTACCGGAGCAATATTTCTCTCTCTCTCTCTCTCTCTGAACACCTGTTCAACCACGTTTCTTTGTGACTATCAGTGTGCGTGTGCGCCTGATTGTTATTCCATCATCATACTGTTGTATTCAAACAGGTTATTTTCTGCAGTAGACCAGGTCCTCTGTGGTAGCAGCTGCCACAGAAAAGAAGTGCCATCAAAGGCAACTGGCAGTCAAGATAATAGCCCCTCAGGCACAGAAAAACACTAGTGCAGATTTAAAGACCTCTGGCGCTCTGACATGTTATACAGACCAGAGGCCTTACTTCATCTGTGATGTATTCAGTTTTCCTGATTACGCTACATTGCCTAATGTGAAATAAAACTCAATCTGCTATCTAGCAGTAAAGTATTACATCACACTCGGCTGGAGAACCTGCACTGCTGTTATCTGGCCTGTCTGCATTATGATAGATGTGACACCGTGGGGGGTTTGATGAAATCTACACCCATCCTTTTTTTTTGAGGTTGTTGTATTTTTCTCTTCCCATCAACAGAACAGCTCGATCCTGTCACATGTGAGTTAACTCTCTCCGTCCATTCACTCTTCCTCCCCCACCTGCTTCTGTCATCACGTTCCCTCCCCTCCGCCCTCACCCCTCATCCTCCCTTCTTCCCCTCTCGCTGGAGCTCAACCGCTGTGGGAGTCACTTTGTATTTAAGGGCAGAGGTGACATGTCTTGCCAGCCAATAGGAAGTAGGGAGGAAGTTGGTTTGCAGATCAGTGGCAGCCGTATGTGTTCCTGTGAAAAATTCAGCCAGACAATAGTAGGATAAGAGGGAGGGGTCTTTGCTGAAAAACACAGCAAGGTTTGGCTGATAGATCTGTTTCTATATTTGTCTGGTTGAATTTTTCAGCATTTGTGTCGCTACTGTGTGCGTGCACCTGAGTCCGAAGTTTGACTACGCTCTTCTCCTTTGCATTGTGACAAAAATGGCTTGGGCAGCGAGCGGGTTCATACTGTACAGCTGCCAACATCATATTCAAAACACTCAGGAGAGCTAATTTAGCATAAATGTTGTGTGATACCCGGTTTCTTATCCTTAACATACACGTAAGTGATTGGTTATCACAGTTTATTAAGAGGATTCATGAAAGAACATTAGACCAGAATCAGATTTACTCACAGATGTCTGTACTGAATCAGGTGCTTTCAGTTATTCCGCCTTCTCTAATCTCAGCATGTAACATATGCTTTACCTATACACCAACACAGCGGAGGCTTTTGAATTGATTTTTTTTTTTAATGTGGAGCAGTGTGTAGGTACGGGAACCTCCCCTGTAGAAGACCAGCAACGGTTGAAGGGAAGATGTGTAAAGTTACATTGAAGCGGAAGCGAGCGTTTGTTTAGTGCTTGGGGTTCACTGGATTGTTCTGCTCTGGGTAACAGGTGACGGTTACTGATGGGTGTCTCTGTTCGCAGTTTTGGGCACTAACATGACATTATGTGTGTGTGTTGGGGGGAAGGCTTTGGTGTGTATTGTGTGTGTTTTGTGTATGTGGTGTCACCCCTTTTTTTTTTTTTTTTTTTTTTTTTTTACTGTTTATCACTTTTGGTCAAATGTTTTGTACACTTCATGTTCTCCTTTTTCCTCAGGCGTAAGTACATCACGGGTAAATCAACACATCCCACCGTGTCAGCATATTTCTTTTGAAAAGAAGCAGACTAATCACTTATGTACCATGAAGTAAATGAATAGCAGATCACAATAGGAGTTTCTCACAGTTGATCCCAGTGAGTTACTGGTTTTAGTGTTAGATCTGAATCCAGGACTGACGACTATCCTGCGTCAGTGCTGGCACCGGTGGGCAAAGGGAGAAATGTGCTTTATATTTTGCCTTGTTCTTCTCTGCCTATCCACCAGGGGGAGCTGGAGAAGCAGCTGCTGCAGGCAAACCCCATCCTTGAAGCCTTTGGAAATGCCAAGACAGTGAAAAATGACAACTCTTCCCGATTTGTAAGACTTTGTGCTACACATTGAGAGTCAGACTTCTTATTGAGAGCCTGTTTACAAATGTCCCTTGCACCTTTTCTTCATCTCTCCTCCAGGGAAAATTCATCAGGATCAACTTCGATGTCAACGGTTACATCGTTGGTGCCAATATTGAAACTTGTATCCTTGACACTGTCATTGTTTCCCTTTTGAGTTGAAGACGTGATATGACTAGTTGTTGCCCTTGTGTGTTAGACAGTTTTTTGGGTGGATGTCTCTTGTCCTTGACAGTATAACCACCAGACCTGCTGGAGAAATCCCGTGCCATTCGCCAGGCCAAAGATGAGAGGACCTTCCATATCTTCTACTACTTGCTCACAGGGGCCGGAGATAAAATGCGCTGTAAGCAGCATTGATACACAATTCTGTTTTGCAGCAGAGTGAGAATTTTTGATGGGCGTGCAGAGTAGATGTGATCATCTGTATTTTGTTCGGAGGTCTCCCTGTAGACATCTTTTATTGGCCATCTATCTCACTCGAAACATCTTTTTCTCTTAGCTGAACTTCTCCTCGAAAATTACAACAACTACCGCTTCCTTTCCAACGGAAATGTTACAATTCCTGGACAGCAGGACAAGGACCTCTTCACAGAGACATTGGAGGCCATGAGGATCATGGGTATCCCAGAAGACGAGCAGATCGGTAAGGCAGGGAGCAAAGCAACTTTTTGTCTTGTTTTCTTTAGGCTACTAGAGGCGGTGCAACATAAATCCTTGTTAATGCTCTTATCTGTTTTTCTTATACAGGCATGCTGAAGGTGGTTGCCTCTGTGCTGCAGCTTGGCAACATGAACTTCAAGAAGGAGCGCCACACAGACCAGGCCTCCATGCCTGACAACACCGGTAAGTCAGCCTCGACCTGAAGCAGTTGGATAAATGGCGTCTCATTGTTCTCCCTCTTCCCCCTTTCCTCTTTTTCCCTGGCTGACTTTCTCCATCTCGTCTGTCCAACAGCCGCTCAGAAGGTGAGCCATCTTATGGGCATGAATGTCACAGACTTCACCAGGGCCATCCTGTCGCCCAGGATCAAGGTGGGCAGAGACTACGTCCAGAAGGCCCAGACTCAGGAGCAAGCAGAGTTTGCCGTGGAGGCCCTGGCCAAAGCCACATATGAGAGGATGTTCCGCTGGCTCGTCATGAGGATCAACAAAGCTCTGGACAAGACCAAGAGACAGGGAGCCTCCTTCATCGGCATCCTGGATATTGCTGGCTTTGAGATCTTTGAGGTAAAAGAGGCAAACTGTTCATGGGTCACTCAGTCACTTAAAGTCCCCATGTTTTTTATGTTGATCAACAGTGTTGTTCAACATTTGTTTCCTCTGTCCCCTCAGCTCAACTCATTCGAGCAGCTGTGTATCAACTACACCAATGAGAAGCTGCAGCAGCTCTTCAACCACACCATGTTCATCCTGGAGCAGGAGGAGTACCAGAGGGAGGGCATCGAGTGGAGCTTCATCGACTTCGGCCTGGACCTGCAGCCCTGCATCGACCTCATCGAGAAGCCTGTGAGTTTGAAAATCAGATCCGCCTGTCGAGCTTCCTTTTCTTTGCACGAGCAAGCATCCAGTCCAATTGAAATCATATCAAGATGTTCATCGATTTGTTCTCCAGGGGCTTTGTATTTCATGCACTAAGTTCTCCTTTCTGCGTGCAGGCCAGTCCCCCTGGTATCCTCGCTCTGCTGGATGAGGAGTGCTGGTTCCCCAAAGCCACAGACAAGAGCTTTGTGGAGAAGGTGCTCCAGGAGCAGGGCACCCACCCCAAGTTCTTTAAGCCCAAGAAACTGAAGGATGAAGCAGACTTCTGTATCATCCATTATGCTGGCAAGGTAAACATGCACAGCACAGTTGGTCAGCATACCTTCTCTTCAGTACATTTTAAGATTTTATTTGCTGTAACCTGTTTCAGACATGCATTTGTCCAGTTCTCGACTTATCATGTCGTTACTCCACAGGTGGACTACAAGGCCGACGAGTGGCTGATGAAGAACATGGACCCCTTGAATGACAACGTGGCGACACTGCTCAACCAGTCCACTGACAAGTTTGTGTCTGAGCTGTGGAGAGACGGTGAGTTGAGGCAGATTAACCCAGTTATTCCTGCCTCTCTGGTTGCAGCCCTTTGATGTAGGAAATACAGTCATGTTTTGCTTTTTCTCTTTCTGTTTTTTACATTTCATAGTTCTTTCTTTCTCTTTTTACTGTCCTGTCTGGTGTGTGGACCTCTGTTTTCACCTTCTCATATCCCATTTGATGTTTCCATCCATTTCTTCCTCTGTATGGCCCCATTTTGTCTGTCTTCTTTTTTTTTTTTTTTTTTTTTTTTACTGGGTCTCAGAGGTACAGAATTGTCAGAGAGCCTATTTTTATCAGCGTTTTCCTATTCTCCACTCAGACTCAGGTGACAAGGTTTCCTTTTTCATTTATTTAGTCTGCTCCTTGTTACTCCTGCTGTCTGTTTTAAACATGCTTATCCATTTTCCCTTAATGTCCAAACATTTGAGATGAAACTCTCCAAAGGTGAAGATTCAGTGAGTTGTTTGTGTCTTTCAACCAGCTGTGTTTGCAGTAACAAACTTCTGGTCCTCACCACTTTATGCTGTCATTGAACTCTCCCTCTCTCCCTCTGTGTAATAGTGTTGTTTGGGGACTCCTGGTGTTGGTCATGGGTACTACAGCGATGGGTATATACTGCATGGGTTTGGTTTGGTTTTGGTTTTTTTGATATATCACCACCAAAATACATGCCCACTGCAACCGCCTGATACCGTCACCTTCCTGACACACATACATATTTAACTTTGAACCGTCACAACTAGTCTCCACTCAGAGATGTACGAACTGGCAGCGTTAACCGTTGACCAGCCTCCCCCTCACACTGCACTGAATATGATTTCATTGTTGTTTTTTTTCGTCATGGTGTATGATCTCTCCACGCTTCACTGGCTTTTTGTGACTCCACTCTGTCATCCTACTCCTGATTCCCGTTTCCCTCTGCATTCACCGGGTGTTTGTGTGGTGTCTCACTGGTCCTCGTATTATGAGCTGCCTCTACTCTCTCCTGGTGTGTGTAATTTTACCATGAGGAAGTGCAGAGACAATGGTCATATTCATTCTTCCTTGTGACATGCATTTGTTTTGAGTTTGCCTGGTTGAATATTCAAATCATTCATTCAGACGCCACTGGCCTCTCACATAGTTTCTCTCTTCTCTCTGTTTCTCTGTTCTTCCTCTCCCCTTGTCCTCTTTCTCAGTGGATCGCATCGTTGGTCTCGATAAGGTGTCCGGCATGTCCGAGATGCCCGGCGCCTTCAAAACCCGCAAGGGCATGTTCCGCACGGTGGGCCAGCTGTACAAGGAGCAGCTGTCCAAGCTCATGGCCACTCTGAGGAACACAAACCCCAACTTTGTCCGCTGCATCATCCCCAACCACGAGAAAAAGGTATCAGAGAACTGCCAGCATGCGTTTGGTCACTTCCACTACAGGAACTTTCCCAGGCACTAAGAACCTTTTGAGGCGCATGGCAACTAGTCTTTTAGACGTGGTGGAAACACAGACAGGAATGGGACTTTTAGTTCCTCCGTTGAGTTCCTGCTTTGGTTACACAGTTCCTGGGACTGTTGGGCGAAACGTTCTTGAAGCCGCTGTGCAGAATTGAAATGTTTTTCCACGCTTGTGATCGGCCAATGTTCCCCTTTCTCAGGCTGGTAAATTAGACCCCCACCTGGTTCTGGATCAGCTGAGGTGCAACGGTGTGCTGGAGGGGATCCGTATCTGCAGACAAGGTTTCCCCAACCGCATCGTCTTCCAGGAGTTCAGACAGAGGTAACAGAATAACAACACTGTTCCTAGTAAGTGTTCTTCTCTGATGGGTATGTGTAAGAAGAAATAAATCTAAATAAAATCATTTGCCCTTATTCAAGGTATGAAATCCTCACTCCCAATGCCATCCCCAAGGGCTTCATGGATGGAAAGCAGGCGTGTGTGCTCATGGTAAGGAGTCTACAGAATCCTCACTCGGCTCCACAGTACCTAGTCTCTCTGCGGTGTGATTGATCTGTGTGTTTCCCGTTCTTTCAGATCAAAAGCCTGGAGCTGGATCCCAACCTGTACCGGATCGGCCAGAGTAAAGTGTTCTTTAGAGCAGGAGTCCTCGCTCACCTGGAGGAGGAGAGGGACATGAAGATCACAGACATCATCATCAGTTTCCAGGCCTGGTGCAGAGGCTATGTGGCCCGCAAGTAAGAAGAGACATTCTTCACATTCTGATACTGTAACAGTATCAGCTCACACTTTGACTCAAACGTTAACAAGGCTTTCACGGCCAGTGTTGTTGTTAGAGATTGACCCTGGTTAAGTCTCTAATGTACAGTTCAGATATCAGGGCATCACTCGTCTTTATCTGTGTCGTCTGTGTCTAATATCACTTTTTTAGGGCTTTTGCCAAGAGGCAGCAGCAGCTGACTGCGATGAAGGTGATCCAGAGGAACTGTGCTGCTTACCTCAAACTCAGGAACTGGCAGTGGTGGAGGCTTTTCACCAAGGTGAACCTCAGTCTGTTACAACATCTTAAGCTAACTTTATGGTAGTTGTACTTTTCAGAAATATGCTCTTTGCTTTATAACTCAAACTCTGCTCCGTCCACCGCTTATTGTCCTCAGGTCAAGCCTCTGCTGCAAGTCAGCAGACAGGAGGAGGAGATGCTGGCCAAGGATGAGGAGCTGAATAAGGTGAAAGAGAAGCATTTGTATGCTGAGCAGCAGATCCGGGACATGGAGGAGAAACAGCAGCAGGTACTTTTAAGAAGCCACAGTCCGTTGTGGGGATCGGTACCCTACCCTGGTTCTAGATGACTGATGCAAGATCTTAAAGTCATGTTTTTGCTTTGCTTGCAGCTCTCTGCTGAGAAGATGGCCCTGCAGGAGCAGCTCCAGGCAGAAACAGAGCTCTGTGCCGAGGCAGAGGAGATGAGAGCCCGTCTGGCTGCCAGGAAGCAGGAACTGGAGGAGATTCTCCACGACCTCGAGGCCCGTGTGGAGGAGGAGGAGGAGCGTGCCGCTCAACTCTTGACAGAGAAAAAGAAGATGCAGCAAAACATTGGAGTAAGGAGAAATAGTTCCCCTCCACTGAACACTCAGGTAATACGCATTCACTCAGATTTGCCTTGATAACCCTCCTGTTTGTCTGCACACAGGACTTGGAGCAGCAGCTGGATGAGGAGGAGGCTGCCAGACAGAAACTTCAGCTGGAGAAGGTCACCTTAGAGGCTAAGATGAAGAAGATAGAAGAGGATGTTATGGTTCTTGATGACCAGAACAGCAAACTAAACAAGGTTAGTATGAAACATGAAATAAGCCCCAAAACATTGGGGTGGACGTTGTGACTGGTCAGCTGGAGCAGTGACCACTTGTTAATCCAAACTGATATGGAGTTAGTGGTTTTGTTTTAACTGTTTGCCTGCGTTGCTTTCGGTTTGTGATGCAGGAGAAGAAGCTGCTGGAGGAGAGAATCTCTGAGTTCACCACCAACCTGGCAGAGGAGGAGGAGAAATCCAAGAGTCTCCAGAAACTCAAGACCAAACATGAGGCTATGATCACAGACCTGGAGGGTAGGACGACGGCACAATAGGGACATAATGGCTATCTGAGAGTGATTAATACTGATATTAGAGTGGATCAACTCACAGATTACCAGTGTATATACATTTAGTGCCTTTTGTGTTGGAATCAAAATAGATGTTTTCTTTGTGATGTGACCCTGATATGACTAGGCAGAGACACTGCTTTTGTTTTTAAATAACTCACTTAAATATTCTCTATAGAAGTTTGTCTCCTGAGCATTTCTTCTGCTTTGTATATCAGAAAAATATATCAGTAGGCCTCTAATAGCTCATAACAATCTCACTGGTCTTAAACAGGACAACTCTCTGCAACTGTCCTCTAATATTTGTTCTTTTTATTTATTTACCCTCGTCAGATCGCCTGCGCAGGGAGGAGAAGCAGCGTCAGGAGCTGGAAAAGAACCGACGCAAGCTTGAGGGCGACTTCACTGAGATACACGACCAGATATCTGAGCTTCAGGCCCAGATTGCAGAGCTCCGTGCCCAACTGGCCAAGAAGGAGGAAGAACTCCAGGCAGCTCTGGCCAGGTCTGCATGACTGATTGCTTGACTTTACTTTTTATTCAGCCATTTTAATCCTATACATGAGGAATGATGGTCCATTTACTCATCTCTGCTCACCTACTCTTCCCTGAAGGATCGAGGAAGAGGCGGCACAGAAGAACCTGGCCCAGAAGAAGATCCGTGAGATGGAGGCTCAGCTCTCTGAACTGCAGGAGGATTTGGAGCTGGAGAGGCAGGCCCGCACCAAGGCAGAGAAACACCGCAGGGACCTGGGAGAGGAGCTTGAGGCACTCAAAACCGAGCTAGAGGACACTCTGGACTCCACCGCCGCTCAGCAAGAGCTCAGGTAGAGAAACTGGTACAAGATCAGCTCCAGCGGTTAAACCTGGGCCCATTTACGATACTTGACACAAGCATATTAACCTCCGATCTCCCTGCTCAGGACCAAGCGTGAGACAGAGGTGGCACAACTCAAAAAGACTCTGGAGGAAGAGGCCAAAGTTCACGAGCAGCAGCTGGTGGAGATGAGACAGAAACACGGCCAGGCCTTCGATGAGCTTAACGAGCAGCTCGAGCAGGCCAAGAGGGTACATTTGACTTTCACAGCACTTATCCTGCTACTTTGATTTCTCATTTGTTTTTGTTCAATTGCAGACACTATTAACATTTCCCCTTCTCTACAGAACAAAGTGTCCATGGAGAAGGCCAAGCAGGCTCTGGAGTCGGAGAGGAACGAGCTAGCCATCGAGATCCAGACGCTGATGCAGGGGAAAGGAGACTCTGAGCACCGCAGGAAGAAGGCTGAAGCACAAGTCCAGGAGCTGCAGCTCAAACACTCAGAGAGCGAGCGCCAGAGGGTGGAGCTGGCTGAGAAGCTAGCAAAAGTCCAGGTACAGCTCTCACAACCACTTGAAACTGAAAATGAAATGGACGATGGGTTTCTGTTCAGTGGTTCATCTGTTGCCCTGTCATCCACAGGCTGAACTGGATAACGTCAGCGGCCTGCTGAATGACGTGGAGTGCAAGTCCATCAAGGCAGCAAAAGACTGCTCTGCTGTGGAGTCCCAGCTGCAGGATGCTCAGGTACGTACACACACATGCTGCTTATACTCTCCTGTGTGCGCAGAGATGAGACCACGCTGGTCTAAACCAAAAATACTGGATTAATCAGTGATTGATTGATTTCTGATGAGAAATTCATCTAATAAGTGTTTGAGTATTTAGGTATTAAAGTCTTTTATGTTAAATGACCAACTTGTCTAATGGTCGGCAATTCATCTTTATATGTTCATTTATACAACAGGAGCTGCTTCAGGAAGAGACACGCCAGAAGCTGTCACAGAGCACCCGTCTGCGGCAGCTGGAGGAAGAGCACAACAACCTGCGGGAACAGCTGGAGGAAGAGGAGGAGGCCAAGAGAAATGTAGAGAAACAGCTTCAGATGGCGCAGGCTCAGGTAAGAACACATGAATCTGTCCCTCAGACTGTTACTTAAACAGTCTGGTATATTTCACGTCACAGCAGCTTGGAGGAGTGACACCGCCTCTTTCCTTTACAGCTTGCTGATATTAAGAAGAAGGTTGAGTCGGATGCAGGTTGTCTGGAGACTGCTGAGGAGGCCAAGAAGAGGCTTCAGCGAGACCTGGAGGGAGCAAACCAGCGCTGGGAGGAGAAATGTGCTGCCTACGAGAAGATGGACAAAACCAAGACGCGTCTCCAGCAAGAGCTGGACGACCTGCTGGTCGACCAGGACCACCTCAGACAGATCGTCTCCAACCTGGAGAAGAAGCAAAAGAAGTTTGACCAGGTGAGACTGTGAGATAGAAGGTAGAGGCGCTTTTCTCTCATTCTGTGGCCTTTAAAATTTTAGGATTCAGACCTGACTCTATCATCCTGACTTTCTGAAGATGCTGGCAGAAGAGAAGAACATATCCGCCCGCTACGCAGAGGAGCGTGACCGTGCTGAAGCTGAGGCCCGTGAGAAGGAGACCCGGGCACTGGCTTTAACCCGTGAGCTGGATTCTCTGATGGACATCAAGGAAGAACTGGACCGCAACAACAAACTGCTGCGGGCTGAAATGGAAGACCTTGTATCCTCTAAGGATGACGTCGGCAAGAATGTAAGTGTGGGGAAAAATGTGCTTCCAGAACTGTGTTTGTGCAGTCGCCCCCATCACAAACTCTCTCTTCTCTCTTGTAGGTCCACGAGCTGGAGAAGGCTAAACGTTCAATGGAGCAGCAGCTGGAGGAGATGAAGGTACAGCTGGAGGAGCTGGAAGATGAGCTGCAGGCCACAGAGGACGCCAAGCTGCGTCTGGAGGTCAACATGCAGGCCATGAAGGCCCAGTATGAGAGAGACCTTGCCGGACGTGACGAGATGGGCGAGGAGAAGAAGAGAGCTCTGGTCAAACAGGTACTGTACAACACTTTGTATGGAAAACTATGTATGAAACATTTAATTGAAATTAGTTTCATGTGTTATTAAAAACAACCCTGCCATCTTGGTAATAATCAAATGTTCCTCCTTCAGGTGCGGGAGATGGAGATGGAGCTGGAGGATGAGCGGAAGCAACGTTCTGCTGCCGTGGCCTCGCGCAAGAAGCTGGAACTGGACCTGAAGGAGCTGGAGGCAGGCATTGACATGGCCAACAAGAACCGCGACGAGGCCCTGAAGCAGCTGAAGAAACTCCAGGTGAGTCCTATAAGTCTGTTTAACTCATCAAATACGACCAGAGTACCACATCCATGCCGGCTTAGTGGTGTGTTTGATGCTAAGCACGCAGTTTGTCCTCAACAGGCTCAGATGAAGGAGCTTTTCCGGGAGCTGGAGGATACCCGCATGTCCAGAGAGGAGATCCTTGCTCAGAGCAAGGAGACGGAGAAGAAGCTGAAGGGGATGGAGGCTGACATGCTCCAGATGCAGGAGGTAGGCGTGCATACCTCTTCAACTCTATACTCTGTGCCCCTGCCTTTTGTTTCCCCCACTTTAAACACATTGCTCTATTGTCTTTCATCCCTGCAGGAAGTGGCAGCTGCGGAGCGAGTAAAGAGACAGGCCCAGCAGGAGAGAGACGAACTGCAGGATGAGATCAACAACCAGGCTGCCAAGAAGTAAGACGTCTATCAACCTGCAGTAAAATGGCCAAACTGTACTTTGTGTGCATCGCCTGATTTGTACCCGCCTTCATCTCTGCAGTGCTCAGGCTGCAGAAGAGAGGAGGCGACTGGAGGCTCGTATTGCCCAGCTGGAGGAAGAGTTGGAGGAGGAGCAGTGCAACACTGAGCTGACCAATGACAGGCTGAAGAAAGCAGTGCTGCAGGTCAGTGGAGACGAGTACAGAACCAGCTGGTTATACTGTAAAAAGGTTTATTGCAGCAGAAACACAGATTTCCTGCCATTTACGGTACAAACGTCCCTGTCTGTAATTCATTTTCTAGACTGACCAGATGAACGTGGAGCTGACAGCTGAGCGCAGCAGCTCTCAGCGCGTGGAGGGCGCTCGTGCCCAGCTGGAGCGTCAGAACAAGGAGCTGAAGCTGAAGCTGCAGGAGCTGGAGGGAACAGTCAAGTCCAAGTACAAGGCCAACATGGCTGCCCTGGAGGCGAAGATTGCTCAGCTGGAGGAACAGCTGGACATGGAGACCAGGTGAAAGTCAATTTGACTTAAAAAGAAACATCTGTCCAATGTACAGTCACAATGTTGCCCATTACTTTTTGATGCTTCGCACACATGGTGATACCCCTTTTGCACTCTAGGTGACACTAACGGACTGTAGTGACATTGTGATTTCAGTCTGACCAGTGTTGTGCTCTTGACTCAGGGAGAGGCAGACCGCCACCAAGCTTGTGAGGCGCACAGAGAAGAAGCTGAAGGAAGTCATCCTGCAGGTGGACGACGAGAGACGCAACGCAGAGCAGCACAAGGACCAGGTCAGAGGTCCCCCTTCAGCACAGTCAAGCTGACTTTCACTCACAGGAGCTTTATGGTGGCTGTTTGACAGACACATGCAGATAACACCCCCAGATAAACTCTGAGCCAGCTCCTCTGCAGTGCATCCAGCATTTTATTAAGATCAGCAGGCTTCTAATTTCACCTGTGTCCGATCATAGGCCGACAAGTTGAACTCTCGCATGAAGCAGCTGAAGCGTCAGCTGGAGGAGGCTGAGGAAGAAGCTCAGAGAGCCAACGCCAACCGAAGGAAACTGCAGAGGGAGCTGGAGGACGCCACAGAGTCGGCAGACGCCATGAACCGTGAAGTCACCACTCTTAAGAACAAGCTCAGGTGAGACGAGGGTGACTGTCGATTCCCAGTAGCTTTCATTCCGATCCAGTTTTCTACACAGGCAGTTGTTGGGAATTATGATGGTCGCAATTTTCTTCACTGACTGAGTTTCACATTTTAGGCGTGGCGACCTCCCCTTCACCGTTCGCCGCACTGTCCCCCGCTCTGGCATCGAAAGCGACGAGGAGAGCGAGCCCAAGAGCGAGCCCCCCGAGCCCAAGCCTGAATGAGCAGCCACAGTGCCACTCGACTCCTTTTTAGAACTGCATCATGAATAGACAGACCTAAATTCACACACGAGCACTCATTACCGCACCTACTGAACGCAGAGGGAAACAAACACAAGAATGTTGAAACCAGAAACAGGGATTGAAGATTAGTCCTGACAGTCTGATCTCTTCAACACTGACAATCTATGCATTCTTAACACACTCACACACATACAAAAGCAAGTAAACTGGGACAATCATGCCGACAAATACACA
Source organism: Datnioides undecimradiatus (assembly GCA_008933995.1). NCBI lineage: Eukaryota > Metazoa > Chordata > Actinopteri > Lobotiformes > Datnioididae > Datnioides > Datnioides undecimradiatus. Next base: position 4,293,865 of record WARS01000048.1, read on the forward strand.
CTCAGACACACACGTTATCCTTTTTTTTTGGGGCCAAATTTTTGTTCTGCTTCATTTTTCATTCTCTGGGAAAAATAAAAAAAACCCAATATTTTTATAAGGAAACATTCCAGTCCTGATAGTCCTGGTTTAGGATCTATTTTTCTAATTGAAGAAAGAGAAAACAAAGAAAGAAGTATACATAAATGAAGACCGATTACTGGAAGGGGACCAAAGTAATATCTCAGTCTATAGAATTGTATTTTATGCAGAAGTTTTTATAATGGTTAAGAATGGATGTGCTTCATGTTTATTATGCTCGCGCTCTAGCCTCAGTTTATAATGAAGGTTTATATGCTGAAATGTACTCTATCAGTTTAGCCGCAGTTAGTACTCGTGACTACGCTTTTGAGCTTAATAATTTGATACACACACATTTCATGTGGGAAAACAAAAGCGGAGGCAGATTTCAGGTAACACAATTGGAGACTCATTGACGCATACTGAATGCATTTGATTGTGCTCAAATTCTTTTGATTTTGCACTGAAATGAAAAAGGAAAACACTCAAGCCTCGACATTACAAACCACTGCATTTGTGTGTTTCACTGAACCGTTGACGGAGAAGCTTGGAAGTTTTGGAAAAGGAAAACAACAAAAAAAAATGGTGCACACTCTCTTTTAGCAAGTGCACAGACTGCCAACACACAGTAAGGCCTTAAATACAGCTGCATTCTACTGGGCAGGGGTGGTTGGCTCTTTTCTCTCTGGACGTGCATTGATTTTTACATGTATCACTATCAGTGTTTTTGTTTATGTTCAAGGTAAAGTTTAAAAGGGGTGGTGGGGTAGCTCATTACTCACAGAACACACTGTATTCTCAGAGCACAGCTTGATGAGGGGCCAGTAGCTGAGGTTGTTCCGCTTCGTCACTGTAACCTGTGTACGTTATACTGTGTCTGACAGAGCTGAATCAGGGGAACCGTTCTAGAGATGCAAGCTCAAAGTCAGGATGATGTTAAACCCCTCGCAGGCCGTGCTCAGAGGCGGCTTTCAGCTCACACTGCTGGGAAGTGAGAGGAATGTGTTGTTAAGAATAACAGCTCACAGCGCACTTAAAGTAAATCCTAAAAAAGAAAAAGAGAAAAAAAGCATCTCCAACAATTTTTTCTGTAATTTGTGTCTGTCTGCACCTCTGGAATGGAAATCATTGTGAAATGTTGGTATTATTGCAATTAAAGAGGCTTTCTAAACTGCTACCTGTGGACAGTCTGGATTATTTCATCCTGGGTGACGTTTTCAGGGGGGTTGATGTCAAATTCAGAGGACAGAGTTGAGGGTGAAGTAAGGTGACGTTCAGAGCTTCACCCTTCAGACCCTCAAGTTGTTGTCTATGAAATGACGTGTTGTGACCGCCAGGGGGCAGTCAGCGGTTCCTCTGATGGATAACGGAGCACAAGCAAGTCAGAACCGGTTTTACCAGAGCCAAATAAAGGATGGAGAAATGTGGGTGAGAACCTTTTATAAGTAGTTTAACGACATAGTATGTATATATATTTTAATTATTTTCTGTTACTTCAACAACGTTTGTGAATTTGGGAATCAAATATGGAATGAAATGCCCAGGATCTTCTTAAATACAGGAAACAGGTGTGAGGTGCATTTTTGAGGCGAGTAGGATATTTGTGTATATACGTAAATACTTGCTCCTGTTTTCTTATCAGTACTAGGAAAAAATACACATTTAAGCATCAGTACTATCAGTGCAATATTATATGATAGTTTCCGCTCCGCAAGGAGTCATGTGCATTACGAGTATTTTTACTTTTTAAACTTTCATCACATTTTGGTTCCAGGTCCAGGAGGTCCAGGTTTACTTTTACTTGTGGAAAGTAAATTGTGCAGAAAGTTTAAGATGCGCGTGACATTAACATGTTTTTCTTTTTTGTTAACTTAATGTTTTGTTAACTTAATGTGAGTTTTTGAGAAGGTGTAATCAAGTTTCTGGATCTATATTTCTCGAGCCCACCCAAGTCCTTAGTTAATTGGTTAGTGTTCACGTCTCGGTCTGCTGGTTAAACCAATTAGGAGCCAACAACTTCTCTGTGGGCGGGGCTTTAACATCAGTTACGACAATCTTTGTCGTCAAACAGGAACCGGCCGGTTCACTTATCAATGGGAGGGTACAGTTAGCGCGTTTTAGGTCGCGGCACGGAGCGCACGAGACAGGTGAGGTCCAGGTGTTTGCGCGCGCTGGTTCTTACTGTTGGTCTGAAGGATTTCCGCTGACATTTAACCCCGCTTTTGTCACTATTCGGCTCCTCGGCGCAGGAAAAAATCGACTGCGTCAAAACGGGAAAGTGAAAGTGCGGGGAAGCTGCCTGCGGACTGCTCTTTAAACACACACGGGAGATCTTAAACGCAGCTTTCGTGTTTTATCGAACACGTTGTGATCTTCCAGGACCCTGCTGTGGTTCACTGATAGCATCAGACCTGTGATATCAGTCTGTGCCACCGACTCGTCAGACTGCAGGAAAGCTGAGGAGGGTAAGCAACGCCTCAAGTTCACTGGTGCACAGTGTGACATTAACAGTGGCCCATTAACAGTATTAATAATGACACTGAGTGTTCATATCAAATGTGATGCGTTCACGAGTAACACATTAAGGAGTGTTTAAATCACAACAAATGACAACTGTGTTAATGTTAACTAGTCCGATGGACGCGATTTGATCTATGCAGTAATTACGCATAAAACTAATATTATTCTCAAAGCTGGCATTCATTTAATCACAACATAAATGTGGCCCTAGCTTATTAAAGTTATTTGTGATCATTGGAATTGTAGACTAGATTATAAGAGTAGACAATAGACTTTTATTGAATAAATATCTATGTATATAAATAAATAAAGAAAACATAAAGATCTATATGAATATTGCAGGCTACAAGTTACATCAGCACAGATGTGTAGTATGCATCAGTGACACTACTCATCCTGGTTTTCAAACATGTATTTTGAGACAACAAACCAAGATGTTGCTGAAAACATGGTGTTCCCAGACATTTAAGACTCAATCTGTCTATCTCCATATTCATATCCTGCTGATCTCCAGTGGATCACGCACACACACGCACACACACACATTGCTGTGGTTCACATTCGCACGTGAAACACATGCAGCAGAGCAGCATGCACCAGATCCATCCTAATATGCAGCGCAGTGATCTTTGTTTAGATAATGAGTAGCTGTGCCTTGTGTGTTGGGTGGTCGCAAATAGAAAACGTAGTGCCAGTCTGGTGATCTGTATATTTAGTCTGCTCTGTGTGTCTGTGTGTGCGTTTAATCATGTGCAGCCTGCTACAGACAGCAGGACTGTGCACATGATCCACATGTCATCATCTACCAGATGCTCTGTAGTCCCAGACCCCAATGCTGAATAGCAACTTCTCATCCCCCCCCCCCCCCCGTTTTTTAGGTGTTTAAACGTTTCAGGGTGGAAAAATTGATAAAAGAAGAAGAGCAGTCATCCTGAAGACCTATGGAACTGTCACTGGTGAGTTTTCCCAACAGTTAAACTTATGTACACTTTTGTTTATCTGATATTTAAAGAAAGCGGTTTGATTTTTTATCCTTGGTCGTTCGAGTAGAGGGATCGTCCTTTTCGCTGTCTGTAGTAACTGCCTGGAGGTCAGGTCATCCTGTCTGACCAGTAAACCACTCTTACATAGTCGTGACCTATTTTTCTGGCCAGGCGTGCAGGGAGACCACAGGCGCTGGTAGAGCAGCAGATCGAGTGGCGGAGGGCAGGTGACAGTCTGCTGAAATCGCATGTTTGACGAGCCAGACTGTGTTGTCACGTCACAACTAAATAATCAAACAGGACAGACGTGACAGATTACACATTCAGTGTTTATCACAGGCTCTGAGCATGATAAGAAATGATAAAATATTTAAAAAATGTTAATGCACCGATTCACAATCCCCCAAAAAGTGAAGAAAACTATTAATTTACTATAATTATTAATAAGTGAACAACCTCAACGAGACAATAATCAAGGAGCTTTTAAACATTATTACATACTTTTTGGAAAAGAAGCAGCTAGAAAACACTAACCTGGGTCACTATTGGAATCACTCCTCTAACATCTAATTATATGATAATGTTACTTACATAACTGCCATAACTGATAAAGTGTCAGATGTGTTGTGGCTTATCAGCAGCCCGGGGAGCCAGATCATCAAGAAAACAAGTTTCATAAATAATATTTTAATCTGAAAGTTTCTCCCCCTCCTCCCGTCAGGCTCACCCGGTTATCAAAGCATTCATGTGTGGCTCCTTCAGCGGGACCTGCTCCACGCTGCTTTTCCAGCCCCTTGACCTGGTCAAGACCCGTCTGCAGACTTTGCAGAGCAGCATGCAGCCCGGGTGAGTGTCTCTCCCTCTTTCACACACAAACACACACACACACACACACACACTGTTATCAGCAACACATGTTTTGTTTTTTTTTTTGTCTTGTGACCTCCAGAAACTGGCATTATTGACTGGATGATCACATGAGAGCAGTGTTCAGTTTTTAACATTGATCGTCTCAATGTTGTTCTTTCAGGTCGGGAAGAGTGGGCATGGTGACTGTGCTCCTGAGTGTGGTGCGGACAGAGAGGCTGCTGGGACTTTGGAAAGGCATATCCCCGGTTAGAACCTCTTCATGATGCCCCCCTCCCCCTCACGATTTCACCAGCTTCAGATTTCCCCTTATCTGACTCTGCTGTCTACTCTGCTCCTCTAGTCCTTTGCTCGGACCATCCCAGGAGTGGGGATCTACTTCAGCACCTACTACTCTCTGAAGCAGCACTTCTTCCACGGCAGGAGCCCAGGAGCCTTGGAGGCCGTGCTGCTGGGGGGCGGGGCCCGCACAGTGGCAGGGGTCGTCATGCTGCCAGTCACTGTTATCAAGACACGCTATGAAGTAAGCACACGCAGATGTGTGTGTGTGTGTGTGTGTGTGTGTGTGTGTACCCTGTTGGTCCCCAACTGTTTTCAGCTGATGAAGGAACCTCTCATCATATTCAGAATGTGTTAATGTGAATTGAACAGGGACCATTTACATATTAAATGTTATTCAACTCTGTCAACTATATAAAAGTGGATATTCTTGCACAGTGTGTTTTCAGTTTTGTTTTGTCGGCTGTGTTTAGAGCCGTGTGTTATTGGTCACCTGTGTGATGTGAACTAAATGCGTGCCTGTGTGTGCGTTTTGTGTTTCAGTGTGGCAGGTACAGCTATGCGAGCGTGATCGGGGCTCTGCGCAACGTGTGTCAGACTGAAGGCCCTGCAGCTCTCTTCTCTGGTCTCATGGCCACTCTCCTCAGAGACGTTCCTTTCTCTGGTATCTATGTAATGTTCTACAGTCAGACCAAGGCCTCGCTGCCTAAAGGTAAGTGTGCAACCAGAGGTCGCTGAGCAGTAACCAGCGTGTACTTCCTGCTCTTTCCCATGTTTAGAGTCAAACACCTGCTGCGTGTGTCTTCCTTGTAGAAATCAGCACGTCTGCTTCGGCCCCCCTGGCTAACTTCAGCTGTGGAGTCCTGGCGGGTATACTGGCCTCGCTGATCACCCAGCCTGCTGATGTGGTTAAAACCCACGTCCAGGTGAATCCACAGCTGAGATCAGCCGAGGCCATCAGATACATCTACATGGTAACTATCCCACTCCCCTTTTATTGAGCCTGTCAGGTGACCACATGCTTGAGTGCTTGGTTATTTTCATGATACTGCTGATGGTTTTATCTGACGCCTGTCCTTGTTCTTCTGTCTTGCCCCCCTCTCTCTCTCTGTTCCTCAGGAACATGGGCTCCAGGGGTTCCTCAGAGGAGCGGTTCCACGGGCACTGAGGAGGACCATGATGGCCGCCATGGCGTGGACAGTGTACGAGCAGATGATGGCTCGTGTCGGACTGAAGTCCTGAGGGGGGAAATTTGATGAGAAGCTTGTGAAGGAAAGCAGAATAAAAGACAGCAGTGAGTGAGCAGGAGGAAACTGCTTAAATGCAGACGAGTCTGACGATGTTTGACCCATAAGAATGTCAGACTTAAATGAGTGAAAACAAGAGATGCAGACTGGCGAGTGGAGCGCACGTCTGATAACTGTCTTAATAACTAACAGACAAGTTACAAAATGCTGTAAATAATCATGATGAGCATTTGAAGGTACTAACTGAGATTTTCCATGTTCTAGCGGGAATTCCTGCGTCCCGATTTTCGCAAAATCTCAAAAAACATTACTCAAGACAGCGTCCCAGATACAGCTCAGACTTCTGCAATGCACTTTAACCATTAGCAGTTGTGTCGTGGCACAGTTTAAAACCTGGAGAGCCTCTTTAATGCCTCTCCAATAACACAATGTTTATATATATTTTTATATTGTTTGTGAAACAAAATATGTTCTTGTAGGACATTCATCTGCCTTTTTAAAATGTGATGATTTTTGTTTCGATATTTGTTTGCTGTGTATTTTCGTGCAATTATGTTGACCATTGTAAAGAAATAAAACACTGGACAATATATTTTGTTTTTCAGTGTGAATGATTCCACAGAACGTGGCAGCCTCACATTAGGACCTCTAGGGCTGACCTCAGAAACGCTGCATTGCAGACACAGCAGCCGTGTCTCCTGACACACTGCATTCTTGGCCCGGGCTGGACAAGGGTCACTATGACACAACAGACTTATTTCAACCCAAAGGCTCAACTGTGTCCTACGTTTTCACAGAACCAGAAATAAAACTTCTGATATTTTCTTTCTTTATTTATTGGTTAGAGAGCAGTGAAGGAAAACGAATTAGATCCTTTAAAGTAAAGCTCTTCTCCTTACTCAGGTTCAAGTACCTCAAGTGCACCATTTGTACTTTGTCTCCTTTCTCTTATGAATTGGACAGGAAACAATGGCTAACTCTGCCGGTGCGGGTGCTCACTGGTTCAGCTGTGGTGTAAAACTGTGAGTCGCTTCCAGAGATTAGAGATACATATTGCTCAGCAGACGGCCAGAACATGAGGGCCAAAGACTTATGGCAGTGCTGTTAGATAAGCAGTAGAGGGGCAGTGGCGACATGACATCAAATGGAAAGCAGGGACAATAAGTGAAGGATTGTTATGATAAAGTCAGACATTAAGCTATTTATAGTGAGCTATCTGCTGAAAGTTAATTATTCGTGAATAATCAGCTACTTAGAGAAAATAGATTTCCATAATTTTATTTAGGCTATTTTTTTTCAAATATCTTTTTTGATCTTAAATTGACAGTATTCCTCTCACCTGTACATTTCAACAAGCTGTCACGTCCAATGACTCTGTCATGGCTGACTGATAAATCAGTTATGTTGGATTTGACTGTGTGATTTTGTGTCATGTTAATAGATCATGAAAGGCAGAATACAAAATTAGAGCCCACCGATGTCTTCACTTTGACAGAATGTAAGAAATCCGTGATGTGGTGCTTTATGATGACTGACCAAAAGGACTTTGTTGGTGTTGACAACTTGGACATTCCCAGAAAACGACATTAAAACATGTTATTCCACACTGTGACACACACATCACCTTAGCCGTATTTGTAAGACCCATCGCCTCTAACGTCCTTGACATTCATCCAAACCCAGGTTTTGAATCAACGCCATTGATGAATCAAACTTCCTGTTTTTGACTTTGTTCAGCCTCCCACAACGCTTCCCTTCGTCCAAAACACTAGTGTCTTTCAGTATTGCAGCGTGACGCACAACTTTCTGCATATAAGACACGTTTCATTGAAATCATTCCTAAACTCGTCGTATCACTGTGTACATATTGTGTCCCCTTTGCCTGGAACTCTTTATCTCCTGCAAATATAGTTGCAACACAGGTCAGTCTTTCACCGAGAAGTCAGCGTCTCAGCGTTGTCTTAATATGGTCTTTCCATCTCCATTGTCTTAATATGGGATACCCATCCGACCCGCGGGCCGACCTCTGGTTACCTCCGCTGCTATTAGGATAATACAGGGGCTGAAGCTTCACCTGGCGGTAAACCTACAGAACTGCACGCACCCGGTCACAACAAGCAACCAATCAGATGCTTGAAAATTTAGTATTTATACTACGTCATTTCCTCCCAGCGCCCTCTTTTTCACCGTGTGGTCTGACTTCCATACGGCGTTGTTTCGTGGTGAGTTTTAAACCGTCATATTTCGCTAATAAACGTTTCAAACGAGACCAAGTCGATGAAATAATATGTATCGACCATAAAACACGCCGCAGGGCACCACAAATTGTGTCTATCGCGTCTTTATCGGCTGAAATGATCCTTAAAGTGGCATGCTAATTTCATAGCTAACTTGCTAGCTTTTGACACGCGCTCGCCTCGTAGTGTTTCCCCTCGCGCCTGATCAGAATTAACGCTCATACTTAATAGTAACAGATGAAATGCAATTACATGCCTCTTTCTATGTATTTAAGAACATTACCTGGCTTCACACTGGGTTAGAAACGCTATTTAATCTCGTCCGTAACCCGGATGCCTGTAGTTTATGCCACCTTGCCTCATGGATCGCCAGCAAGACGCTAAAGCCTCATCGGCTTCGGGTTTTGCAGCCACTAGTTTATCGTGATCGCAGTAAAACATTAAATACTTCCAGTACTTTCAACTTGACTTTTTTAAACAGCTTGCACACAGCTACACTACGACATGAGCATGCGATGATCTGACCAATGCGGTTTCTATCATTTTACCAGCTCTCCCATCACTCGTAACGCAGGGAAAGTGGTCACGATGTCCGGAGGTCTGGATGTCCTTCAAATGAAGGAGGAGGATGTGCTGAAGTTCCTGGCTGCAGGAACCCACCTGGGAGGCACCAACTTGGACTTCCAGATGGATCAGTATGTCTACAAGAGAAAAAGTGACGGTAAGTGCAGAAGATGGCAGAGCAGTTTTATTTACATTGGACAGGTTTAAACAGTAATAACCAGAGGTTTTGGCTCACGCTACTATGTTGGTGGTCGTGAGGTAGTAATTGCTTTTTCCTATTCAATTACTAGGTGTGTACATCATTAATCTGAAGAAGACCTGGGAAAAGCTGCTGCTGGCAGCCAGGGCCATTGTTGCCATTGAAAACCCAGCTGATGTGTGTGTCATCTCCTCCAGGAACACTGGACAGGTAAAGTAATGAAATTATATATATATCCCAAGTTCTTAGGGCAATCTGCTGCTTTACAGAGTGGGACACCAGTACAATGATATGCACACTATTAAAGCCGGGCACTCCTGTGAGTGTTCAGGTGTCGGAAGTGTGCAAGAGTAAGTAGGCCGGGTTTTCGCTAACACCATGAGGACTGCTGTCCCATGACTGGGGTTTGATAGTGACCTGAGCCACAGTTTTCAAAAGTGTCAAATGAAAATAAGCATCAGAATTGAATTTGGATCCTCAGCATAACTTGTTCTCTCTGGCCTCCTTTAGAGAGCAGTGCTGAAGTTTGCCTCTGCCACCGGTGCCACCACCTTCCACGGTCGGTTCACCCCTGGTACATTCACCAATCAGATCCAGGCAGCTTTCAGGGAGCCCCGCCTCCTGATTGTGACGGATCCCCGTGCTGACCATCAGCCACTGACTGAGGCTTCCTACGTCAACATCCCCACCATTGCCCTGTGCAACACTGACTCCCCCCTGAGATACGTGGACATTGCCATTCCCTGTAACAACAAGGTAAGGCCAGCTGAATACAATGTTCTCTCTCTGTTGACTGACTGACTTGAAGGAAATGGAAATGAAATGAAATGAAGTGTGTTCTGCTTGTATGTCAGTAAATCCCTGCATCTTGCACACGGTTAGAGCCCGGCGCTGTCCTGTCTGTGCTGTGCGGGGTGTAGGATGTGTGCTAAATGAAAAGCTTGACCTCGAAGTTTCCCTCTGAATCACAAAGGGGGTTGGTGTAGAGGTTGTGCCACAAAAAGGCAATTTGTTGTGAAGATCAGTGTCCTTGAATATGTTGACACAAGAGATGGCGTGAGTATATTTTACAGACGTGATCCTAAGCCAGTCTGACTGTTGCAGGGTCACCACTCTGTGGGTCTGATGTGGTGGATGTTGGCCAGGGAGGTTCTCAGGATGAGAGGAACCATCTCCAGGGAGCACCCATGGGAGGTCATGCCTGATCTGTACTTCTACAGGGATCCTGAAGAGGTATGACGCATGTAGTGCAAATTCAAGATCTGTCCATTGGCTTGACGTTGCCCTGTATTCATAATAGTTAGAGGAGTTGATTTGCACACTGATGCCCTTATGTTCAATGCAGATTGAGAAGGAGGAGCAGGCTGCAGCTGAGAAGGCTGTTGGAAAGGAGGAGTTCCAGGGCGAATGGAGCGCCCCTGCAGCTGAGTTCACCCAGCCTGAGGTGGCTGACTGGTCTGAGGGTGTTGCTGTGCCATCTGTGCCCATCCAGCAGTTCCCTGCATGTACGTTTCTTTCTGTTCATTCAGAGCTGACAAAACTGCAGTTTGTTTGTACTTTGTCACTTAACTGTTTCACTTTGTTTACAGCTGCTCCAGCTGTGAAAACTGGTGAAGTGTTTTCTGGTTAGTATGTTTGGATTCTCAAATCTGAATCTCCAATCTGAGCACAGACGTACTGGTTTTTGTAACTGTTTCTGTATTCTTTTTTTCTTCCTGCAGAGGACTGGAGCACTCAGCCTGCCACAGAGGATTGGTCCACAGCCCCCACTGCTCAGGCATCTGACTGGGGTGGCGCTGCTTCTGATTGGTCCTAAATCAACTATGGCAACAATAAAGTGTTTTTTTACACTTTGACTTTGTTCTGTTTATTCTGTGTGAAACTAAAGTGCCTTGGTTAAGGTGTAAATAGAAATGTCTAGTAATGGACCTGAGTACACTAGTAAGAGTTTCAGAGAACTGCATTATAAAAGTAGAATATGCAAATTATTCAAGTTTTTGAAATTATGATTATGTTCAAGCCTGCATACCTTTTCAACCCAGTCCAGATGAGATCGAGACATGACTGCTTTCCATATTGGGAACTCTTGCTAATGCCATGCTCAAAATACATCAAATGTTACAAAGACATCCTGCAGAATTTAAAGGTCAGTTTCTTTGCATTCTATACAATAAAGGATGACCTAGAATGATGTAAGCACACTTAATGCACAACCAGGCCTGGAAATAAAAAACATTTAAGTGATATCCAATGTCAATGTGCAAAAGCTTTTCAAAACACCAGCTTGGGTGTGGTTGGTTCACATTTGGTGAATATGAGTGTATCAACACGAATTAATGACTTATAGCTGCACTATATTGGTGCATTATTTATTTCTTCCACAAGCCAAAAAATTCTTAAAGTGTGAGTGATCAAAGTTTATCTTATCTTACTGCCAATGAATTTGGTGAGTTTGATCTTGTATTCGCTGAACTTGATTGAGTAGACAAATTAAAACACTGCATTGGAAGCTGAAATGCTGTCAGACCATTAAACTGGCAAACTAATTTCAATAAATTTCATGAAAGTGATGTGGCGCTGCTATAGACAGCACGGACAGAGGCATGTCGTAGAAAAGATGTAGACAGCTGTAATTAATCTGCTCTTTATGATGCACAATACACAACTATAACTGTAACCCCTTCCAGTGAAAATGTTTCATGTGAAATGCTTGCAGAAAAGCTGATCATGAGAGCAACATGGTGAAGTGGAGAAGAATGAATGAAAGAGGAGAAGTGTGTGACTTTCCCAGAATCCTGTACTGGTGTTTAATGGCAATGCTTTTCCAAATGGCAAACACTTATGCAGAGCAGATGTGTGTGTGTCGCATTGCTAATCTCTAAAAAGGGAAATAATTAGCATAAAAGTAAAGAGTAAACAAAAAACTTGAGTTTTATATTTTGCACGATTTCAGTTTTTATAGATATTTTGTTTATTTATTTAGTGGGATGAAACCGGAGCGCCCGGAGTCAACCCACACATCACTGAGCCACTGCTTCAGTTTGTCCTGTCAAACCACAGTTAAATGCCATCATCTATGGCATCCATCCATGGTGGTTCAGGGAGTTCACGGTGGTTTGTTGATGTCAGCTTCAATATTAACAATCTCATTTGAGTCTGTAGTTGTGGAACAGACTCAGGTGGGTTCAAAATCAGGTATAAAAAAAACACAGCTAATGTAATGCTGTCAATGTTGGAAGCGTATATGTCAACAACTCTGAAGACAATAGCTATAATTCTTTCTCTGGTCATGGAGAAAACAGCCGTAATACTTTCTCTGATCATCGAGAAAACAGCTCTAATTCTTTCTCTGGTCCTGGAGAAAACAGCTCTAATTCTTTCTCTGGTCCTGGAGAAAACAGCTGTAATTCTTTCTCTGGTCGTGGAGAAAACAGCTCTAATTCTTTCTCTGATCATCGAGAAAACAGCTGTAATTCTTTCTCTGGTCCTGGAGAAAACAGCCGTAATTCTTTCTCTGGTCCTGGAGAAAACAGATGTAATTCTTTCTCTGGTCCTGGAGAACACACTTGTAAGTGTGGTTCGGAGCTGGTTGACAAAAGTTGAAATTGTTGCTTGAACCATGGAACAAAAAGCCACGATTCTTGCCAGAGCAGAGTCAATGAGTAGGATTTCTCTGAGCCTGTTGATGCATCTTAAAAATCTTGCTTTGTTCAGAGAATAAGCAATCTCCATTCTTTCCTGGGCTGCAGCTAAAGCTCCTTGGGGTGGTCTGATAGGAGGCAGCGGGGCGTCTGGGTCAAGTGTTTCGATATTGTCCCAGGCTCTCTCAACTGCCGGGCCAGAGACATCAGGGTTCAGAAACAGACACAAGTAGAGAGAGGCAGGATGAAGCTTAACCTCCTTGCTGACCAGTTGCCCCCTGGAAATTATGGTCACTTGTGAATTGTCCTGAGTTTCATCAGGCAGGTGGCTAAAGCCTGTGGAGTGGTTGTAATATTTCTGACACGGCAACCTGAGACTCTTGTTATGTCTGTCCAAAGTGACTGTTTGTGCCTTTGGTGCTGTGTCTTCATCTGGTACTTCACTGAGCACAGGTTCTGCTGGCTTGACCTCAGCCGAACTGGGGGAATTAAGTCCCAGTCCAGATTTGATCAGGGAACCAGCAACTCTGGCAGTCCAAGGTACCACAACAAGACCTAACATTAAGATCGGCATGTTGGTTAACAGTGGGAGTGGAATCGAACTGAAATGATATGAAGTTGCTCTTCTGATATCAAAAATCGAGTCGAGCTTTACCTCTTTTTGAGTGAATCCTTATAGTAACTTGGCCTCTATTTAAAAGCTTTACATGACAACTACGTCACTCGCCTGACCAATCAGAATGTGGATTGGGCAGGCGCGTGACGCCATCTGGAATCGGCACAAGGTGACGCGGTAAACATCAAAACATCTGCGTCATGTGTGACGTTACACACTCGGACAGGAGTCGGAACGCTCAATGTTACTTACATCAAAGGCGCAGCTGCGTTCTAGAATGGAAATGACCGGTGCAGAGCGCGATTCAATGCTTTTTTAATACACTTTACACTTTTTAAATACACTCTGATACACTAATATTTTAATATCTAATATTATTACTACTAAGTACTATTATACTTAATAGCTCTTGTTTTCATACATCACTTAGACTAAACTTTTAAACGAGAAATGATCATTGCTTTTTACATTTATCATAAAAGAATTGGTGGTATACTTAGGCGCCACATCCACTCTAAAGTGAACAGAGCAGAGCCCGACCACAGTCTATTGCCTTAGAATGAAACATGTTTCCACAAAATCAAAGAACACATTACCTGATTTTGACTGTGACTAAATGAGTTCATGGTCCTGGTTGGTTAATAGTCTCTGAACGGATCATTTGGCTCTGTCTAGCAGCTACATATAGCTCAACCAAAGCTCCCATCTTGCCCAAGGTGATTACATAATGATCAGGGTCATTTCTAAGGCCATGCATTGAACAGTCTGGCGCACCTTTTCCCATCACATTCAAATCAGACCAACAGGTAAGAAACACTGAAGCTCCGCGACATAAAGAAATGCCTGAAAACTCACAGGCCTTACGGAATCTGTATCATAATTATGTGCCAAATGCACCAAATGAGACAGATGCTGAATTCCCCTTAAAATGTTTGGTTTAAATGCAAGGAACACTACAGGAGATTTTTAAACATCTTATTTACAACATTCATGATATAAATTACATCAGTCATGGGTAATTCCTAAAATAGTTCAATACAAAAATGCAAATGTCACCAAGAAAGAACAAAGGGCTTTATTGAGAAAACACAAGCATCTTTCCTCTAAGTGCAACTGCAAAAGAAATGCAGTTCAATGCAACTAAAATGCCATGAATTATCAATATTAATATTGTCATTAATATTACAAAAATATGTTTTTTTATAAGCTTTTTTGGCAGGAATGTTTGGGGCTGGTCAGGGGGTATTTTGGTGGAAAAAAAATCACAGTGGATACATTATTGAATATCATTTGAGAGTCACTGGTATAGACCAGTTTTTCTTGAGGGGGGCGGGGGCTCTTGTAGCCAGGGAGAACTTCTGGTATTGCATTGTGCATTGCATGCATTATTATTATTATATTATTATTATTATTTGATATGTGTAACATCAACAGCCAATCACCCAAACTGATACTGAGTTGTTGCTACAACACTTTCTGCCACTAAACAATGATACGAGCTGGTCTGTCATCAACAGAATGTGTGTGGTCTGTCTTTACAGGAAATCCTTACAGTGCAACCATGAAGCAAAGTCAGTTGCATTTGTTCAGGTGAAGTGAGACACCATGTTATGCTTTGTTTATGCTGTAAAACCACGATATAATCAACTGTCGGCATCTGTATAAGTCTCACTCGATTCCTGCCACAACTGCACCCTTGCACACTGCATTGGGGTCAACAAGACTCCTGCAGGATCACCTGTGATCTTGGTCTTTAAGAGGCTTGGGCATACTCATTTTAATGCTACTGCAAGCAAAAGTACTGTTGTCTCAGGCATGTTATGCTAACTTCCTGGGAAAGGGTAAAGATAAAGATTCCTTTATTAATCCCATACCAGGATTTCCAATAGGGTTCCCTGACCTCTGAACTTCTTAGGATATCTGAATGAAAATGAGTCCTATGGAAGATAAAAGATGATAAAAATGTAAACATGAAATAGCTCCGAACACCCAGGTGAACACATGATTAAAATGTATTTGGTTTGTTTTCATCCATATAATCATTGGTGTTTTATTAAAATGATTATGAGTTAGTTGTCTGTTATTACTGTGTTGTAGTTGCATTGCAGTGTTCAAACTCAAATGGCCAATACAGCCAATAATATTTTTACACATTGCTTTAGATGGTTAATTGTTTCTTGTTTAGTTAAAGAATTTGCATTTACTAAGTAGCAAAGAAGCTTTTGCAACCTGATCAAAATGAACTAAACAATGTAATTTCAACTTTATGGAAAACAGCTTAACATCCATTTTTATATCTACTTTTACGTGATTAATGGTTAAATAAATAATTCTGTTTGAAATTAATTTTAGTGTTTAAGTGTGTTTAAGTGTTATAGACCACTCGAGCAGTCAGCACTCAGGCGTTTCTGACTGTGGTTCCTAGTTTGACCATCGTCCCCTGCACATTCGCGCTAGTCAGTCAGGTGGGCGTGTTCCGGCTCTGTCATTGGACAAAGGCTGTTCCTTTTCCTCCCCGGCTTCCGCTTTCTTTTCATACGCACGCCCAGCCACTGAATAATGATAATAATGATCAAGATGGCTACTACAGAATCCTTCTTGCGGTAGCTAACCACCAATTTCATGGAAGCACTCAAAACTGCTATTTCCCGCTGTTTAAGTCCCTCGTAGGTGGCGGGGTCGGTGCCAAGGACACTACTATATGGATTAATACGGGCTGAGGGGAGATAAAAGTCATTGTGTTGCCTGCAGCACTCATTCTGAGGAAGCTAGCTAGCACAGCAACTAGCTAGCTTTACTTGTCGGCCGTCCCCAGGTTTAGCGTTCCAGCCAGCGGCGGCTCAGAGGAGCGCAGCGCTCCCCGTTTTGCGTGCCCGGTCGTCGGACGGAGAGCGTCAAATGGCAGAGCCGAGGAAAGTGCCGTTCGTCACCATCTCGTCCTTCAACACGTCGCCGCCGACCCCGGAGTCCAACAAGAAACGCCGCCGCGAAGATGAGGCCATCGACATCACTTTTGGGAAAGATGGAGGTGGAAGTGCGGCGGCAGTCGGGTCAGGAGGTGGCGGGGGTCTGTTCGGTAACACGAAGGGAGGCGATGCCGAGACCGAGGAGGCGAAACCCACCGTCCGCCTCAACCTCCCGCTGACCGAGCCAAATGAACGAGCCTCCGCCGAGTTTAACTACGGCGAGCTGGTCAACTCAACTCTCACTCAGGTTAGGAGAAAGTAGACACAGTAGGCACCATGATGTGCACATGAGGGGCCTAACCTGGCATCACGACAGCACCGCTGCACTGTTTGCTTTGAGAGGCTCACGTGTCACACTAATAGATGTTGTTAGTTAACTTTTAGGAGTTAATCGCGCGCATGTGCTGTTAATGTGGCGATGTTTACTTTCGGTACTTATTATGACCCATAAATAAATGACAGGAAGTTAACCAGAGTTTACATTTGGGCGACTTGCGCATTGAACAGAACAGACAAGGCGTCTGCTGCGTTATCTTAAATATCAGTCTTTTATATTAGTGACTTCACAAACACCACATGCTTGCTGGTTAATCCTGTGTTTATATCTCGAAATGGATGGTAGAGATGGGAAGAAAATCCCAAGTTTGTAACATCATACGACTGTTGCCTGAAGTTGTTACGTGTGATTGCAAACTTGCTGACTGAGACTTTACTGTGGATTGACATATCTATTAAATTTACTTTGGCAGGTGCGAAGTGCCCCTATTTGCTGGACTTTTAATGCACTTTAATGATTTTTAATAAAGATCTCAGGGAAGGTATCGTTGTAAAATCAACATTGATGCTGATCTGAAATTTGTTTGCATTTTCAAAGACTGGGAGAAATTGGACAACTGCGTTCACTGGCTTAGCGGTGCTAAATGGTTCATATCCACCTGTGAGAACAGGCACCTCATCAAGTTCCCTGTTTGTCCTTGTTTTCCTTAGGTAAAACATGCAGGTTCAGCAGTCCCTAAGGGACTAGCTCCTCCCTTGGACCCCAGTGACCCTTTTGCTGATGATGATCGGGAGAGGCGGGAGGTTGAAGAGCTGGCAAGGAAATTTGAGAGCAAATATGTGAGTGTTAGGAAGATAAATAGATGTACTATCCCAGCTGCAGCCGTGTCTAAAGTGTATTTTTAAATGTTTTTTGTCTGCTGATGTTGTCGCATGCTGTCCCTCTGTTCGCAGGGTGGTGGCCCGAAGAAGAAGAAGAAGGACAGGATTCAGGATCTCATCGACATTGGCTACGGCTACGATGAGACCGACCCTTTCATAGACAACTCAGAGGCTGTGAGTTCCCTTTTTGCACAGATGTCCCTCTGCATTGCTCACGTCATTCCTTTTTTCTGTCATATGCAGTGAAAATCTGTTTTCCTATGTGGTCGTCCCTGCAATCAGTTTTGGACTCTTTCTGTCATCTTGGACTAAGTAAAGCTTTGTTGATTTACGTTTCATCTCATCCCAGGTCCAGTCAGTACATACTGTTTGTAAATAAGTAAATATTGAACTGAATACTTACTCAGAATGCTGAAAGACTAACAAAGTTAAGTAAACTCAGTATTAAATAGTCAGTTTTGCCTGTTTCATTAAAAAATAAAATTGTGCTCAGTGTTGAACCTGCTTTTTGAAGGATCTTAGAAAACAGAATGAAGTTTTAAATTGTTCAGAAAACATTTGCAGCTCTTGGTTAAGTTAACTTTAGCGTTTGTCTTCTCATATTACACTTATCCTTCTTGTATACTAACTGTAATAACAGCAGGATTAGTACAAAGTACCTACAGTTTACTGTGGTGGAGTAACTCTGGGACAGCAGTGTAATTAGTTGTTTTCTAAGCAGCATGCAGTCGTAGAAGAAGACTAACAGTAATTATACTTCTTCTCTCTCCTGGCCTCAGTATGACGAGCTCGTACCGGCCTCGCTCACCACAAAGCACGGAGGATTCTACATCAACACAGGCACTCTGCAGTTCAGAGCAGCATCGGACTCTGAGGGGGAAAACGCAGGCACGGAGGATAATCACTTCAAGGTAGGTGCTTACTCAGTGAAGTGGACAGATTAACCTGAGATAACCTTTGTTGTGATTTGGCGCTACACAAATAATGAACCAAATCAAATAAGCAGATACGCCAGTGTTGATGTGCCGTTCTAACCAACCCAATGCTCTGCACCTGTGTGTAGAAGATGAAAGACGGCGAGGAGCGGGTGATAAAGAAACGTCGGAAAAAGCAAGACGGTGGAATTCTGGAAGACAAGAAACCCAGAAAGAATAAAGTACCAAAGCCCGGGTGAGGTTTTCACTTTTCTAATCATTTTTTCCATCTGAGGCAACGTGTTTGCTGTTTTTTACTGTGTTGCTGTGCTCTGTGTGCTAGCAAGCAGCAACGACAACCTGCAACATCATTCACACAGTGACGCATAAGTTTGGCAGGTGGTTTGGGGGTCATCCCTCAAGAAGGTTCACATCATCACATCATTTTGAACCATAGTTTCCATATCTGTTTACAGAAAGTTAGAAAATCTTGACTGAGAAATAAATAAACAACATCCAAAAAGCTAAAAGACATAAATGAATAAAGAAGTCAGAGGAAGAGGAACAGCTCAAACCATATTTCCATTTTAACCACTGCTTATTTCTTTTGCACTCCAGATGAATTCCTCCACCTTACACCTGTTGTCAGAGCTGGTTTAATGAATGTCTTTCTCTTTTCTGTGTTTTGATCCTGCAGAGTTTCAGCTCTGAATGTTCACCGGCCAGAGAAGAAGAAGAGGAAGAAGCTGATGAAGGATTCGATCCACCTGGCCAACATGCTGCGTCGCTTCACGCGCGAGAAGGAGGAGATGCGCAAGAAGAACCTGGCTGCAGCCGGTCTGCCACGACCCAACACCAAAGTGCCCAACGCCAACAGTGCGCTCCTCAGCACCCACCCCAAGGCCGCCGGCAGCAACGACTGCAACATGGCCGACTTGACGGCCGACCCGGCTGTGATGTCACTGCTGGGCTCGGCCAATAACGACATACTGCAGGACATGATGGGTGACCTGGACTTTGGGATGCTGGACTCTCCTCAGCCCTCCAGTCCAGTGCAGGGAGAGAACGGCTCATACGGGATGGGACATAAAGCAGTTGGGGGCAGAGCATCACAGGGGAGCGTGATGACCCCTCCTCCTCTGCCCAGCGGACTCCCAGGCCCACTCACAAAGCGCATCGAAGACCTCAGAGCGGTAAGGACTTCAATATCCCACCGGATCATATGTTCCAGATCAGGGCTGCAGCTAACAATTGATTTAATCACTGATTCATCTTCAGCCATGTTTTTTGATTAGTCGAGACATCGTCACAAATGCCCAAAGTGTCATGTTCAGAGGTGTTTGATACGTGAACAAGCTCAGTCCGTCTCTCTCGCAGGCCTCGCGTCTGTTTGACGAAGAGGGCAGGAAGAAATTCTTCACCTTGGACATGAACAACATCCTGCTGGAGTGAGTTCCTGTCACGTTTTCAGTCTTGCCGACTGCTTTGAAGACGAAACACTGACATCCTGCCTGTGTGCCTGTTTCAGTATCGAGTTGCAGGTCCAGGAGCAGCCTGCGGAGGTGCGATCAGCCGTCTACTCTCACCTGGAGGCCTTTGTGCCCTGCAATAAAGAAGCTCTGCTCAAACGCCTTAAGAAGCTCAGCCTCAACATTCAGGTGCGTGGGAGTGAGCAGATCTCAATGGCCACATGTAAGGAGATTGGTCACGGGGGCTTAGAGTAGCATAAAGTGAAAATCACTCTTTGCTTAAGACGCCCATTTTATTAAATTGATTAGCAAATGAGTGTAAGAGGTTCGACATAAGCAGCAGTGAGCAGCTGGCAGCTGGCAGGTATACCTAAATGTGACTGTGAATGCTCAGTCATCGTTTCTGTTTCTGCTGCGTTTGCTGGCCACGCGCGTGTCTGATTCTATATTTAGCCTGTGAGCTCGTGCTCGTGTGATTTCTGACTGTGCTCATCCCCGTCGTCCAGGATGACCGCCTTCGAACGCCCCTGCTGAAGCTGAAGCTGGCGGTGTGCAGCGTGATGCCGGAGCAGATCGCTCGATACAACATGGACTGTATCGCCAAAGTGGCAAAGTAAGGACGCGTCTGCGGACAGCTGTGGGTCACACTCTTGGGCATCCATCTTCACAGGTCGACATGATGTTTGTTTCTGTGATCACAGGCAGCAGTCTGAGGAGGGAGAGAAGAACGGGTCGGAGGATGATGACGAAGAGAAACCAGGGAAGAGGGTGATGGGTCCTCGAAAGAAGTTTCTCTGGGACGACAAACTCAGGTGTGTCCCGCAGGGGAAGTGCAGCTCATTTCAGGTCACTGTTGGTGATGTGAAGTGATGGAGTACTGACAGTAGCCGGGTGTTTTCCAGGTCATTGCTGTGTAACCTGGTGCGGGTGAAGCTGGGCTGCTATGAGCTAGAGGGCAAGAACTCGTTGTCTCTAGAAGACTACCTCAAAGCCTTCATGGAGACTGAAGTGAAACCTCTTTGGCCCAAAGGCTGGATGCAGGCCAGGTGTGTGTGTGTGTGTGTGCGTGTGTGTTTGTTTGTCTCTGCGTGTCTTTACAATAACTACCTACTGTAATGAGTCCTTAGCAGGTGATGTTTACTTGCCGTGTCTGCATGAACGTGTCGTGTTTCTGTTGGCAGGATGCTGTTCAAAGAGAGCATCACGGCTCACGGTCACCTCACAGGCTACACGTGAGTCGACTTAAGCTAACTGAACTGACTGCTTCATAATGACTTGTCGGGCTTGTTCTCACTCACTTGTGTTGTTTCTTGCTCCAGAGCAAAGAAAAAAATGGTCCCCACTCCCAAGGCCAAGCCAAAGGTTAGTCTGACTTTCAGATCAGCGTGTTTGTTTTTAAACAGGGTGAATGATAAGTGTGTAGCAGAGTGAGTGTGTGAAGTTTTTGGACAGACCTGTGTGAACCTGTGCTTTTTAATATGACTGAAGTGAGGCTGAAGTTTGTGTTAATGTGTTTTTTCTGTCATCGCTCCCTCCAGGAGGCTGTGTGGGTTCAGAGGTCCACGCCCTCAGCAGGTGCCACTCCCTCCCCTGCAGCCCAGGTTGCCAAGCGACCGCCTCAGTCACCATCTGAGCCCATATGTCTTGATTCCCTCGACGAGGACCTGACAGCTCCCTCCCTGGACTCCATCTCCCAGGCTCTTGCCATCCTTGGCAACGCTGCGAAGGGCCTCGCCCACGGGGACAGCCCCCCATCACCGGATGGACCCAAGACTGCCACCAACCCCACCTCCCTCCACACCTCGCCTCTCATCCAGCAGCAGAAAAAGAACTCTGTCAGCACACCCAGCTCCAGTACACCTCACTACATCTCTACCTCTTCGTCTTCCTCCACCTCTCTGTCTCGGCCTTCCTCCATGTCATCATCCCCTCTGCCCTCGGTGAGGGTGGATGGGATGGGGGTGATTAAGGGCACGGTGCAGGCGCACAGACACTCGGTGTTGAACACTCAGAGGACTTTGGGTATGGGTGTGGCTAAAGCCAACATGCCTGCCTCGGCATCGCCACCTAAACCACGTCCACCGCCCACTGCGTCCCCGCTTGTGGCCCCTGGATCAAAGATGGGGGTCTCCACGCCCCCCTCTGGCCTCCTCAAAGGCAGCAATAATAACAATAAAGCCAACAGTGGTGACACTCTCATCATCACATCGCCTCAGTCTCGGCCACACACCCTCCCAGCGCCCTCCCACATGACACCCAAAACCTTCCAGACGCCTCGCCCTCCCCAGACTCCCCAGAGTAAGTCCTCCCCCACCCCCTCACTCACTCAGACGCTCCCTGGAGTCCAGCCCCAGCCTCGGCCTCAGTCTAACTTCATCACCCCTATGCACGCTACGCTCACCAAGTCCACCCACAGCAGCATCCCACCCATCGTCAAGCTCACTCCGCGTACCCCGAACCCAGCTGTGACCACTACCACCTCAGTCTCACCCTCCATCTCTCAAAACCCCCGTTCTCAGGCGACCCCCTCCATACACCAGTACTCTCCCAAAAACCCAGCAGGGTTCCGCCCGTCTTACTCAGGTGCCCAAGGAGGAGCAACCAAGCCGGGGCAAAGCAGCTACACTCCTCCAGGCAGCCAGAAGACCCCAAACAACAGCAGCAGCACCAACACCAGCCTTATAAACACCATACCCATAAGCAAGCATTCAGGATCCAGTGCCTCCCCCACAACGGCCTCTGCCAACCCAGGCCAGCGTCAGAGGCCCGGGGGCGGGACACCTCAGGGGGCCAAGCCAATTGCGTCTGTCCCATCGTCATCAGTCTCTTCTCAGTTACCACAGGTTTGTACTGCAGACACTTATTTAAAGGACCACCTCACCTCATCATGCTGCTTATGTTACTGCATTAATAATAAGAATTACATAACATAGTATACAGTATACTGATACTGCAAAACTAAGCGCTCATATGTTTTGCTCTAAAGTTTGAGTTTCTCTGCAGGACTTTACCGAAAAACAAGTAGTCTGACACTGATACTGCTGCTTAGATTGAAGCATATTAGATTGAAGCTCTAGTGCCCATGAAGGAGTCGTCTACTGCAGTGAATATTAAATATAACGACGACCGGTTCTCGTTTCACTGTAACTGTAGGTCAGCTCTGTGAGAAACTGGTGAGGAAGCTTTCATGTGGGACAGTTTATGAGGATAATCCATGTATTTGCCGGCACAACCTGTAGAACTGGCAGTTTGTATTAACGCTTCGTCTCTGCTCAGGTCTCCACGGCAACCAGCGGCGGCCTGCTCAGCTCAGCCTCCACTCTTCCTCTGGGGTTCGGGATGCTTGGGGGCCTAGTGCCCGGGTCCCTGCCCTACCAGTTCCCGCCACTGCTGAGCTTGTCTCCATTGGGCGCAGCGGGCACTAGTGCGGCAGCCAGCGGCTCCACAGCCAGTAGCAATGCAGCGTTCTCTACCCTGACCCACAGTGAGTGACGCACACGGGGCAGAGACATGGATCCTCTGCACTGATGAAATGAAAATAATACACCACACACAAAAGCAGCGTCAGCAGCTAAATATGATGTCAGTATGATACAGTTAACTGAGCAATAGGCCGGCACTGCGCAGGCCGCCCTGCTGCTGTCTGTTGTTCCTGTATAGGTCTTGTTTTGTGTTGTATGTCATAGCCTCATTTGTTTTATCACCATATCGTGTGTCAGACTGTGATTTTTCTCTTGTTTGACATTATTCCATTTTGTTTGCTTCATTTCCCCAAATTTCTCTTTTTTTTTTCCCGCACTACTCCAAAATGATGCCAAACCTCTGTTGGTTACATTCCCCACCTGTCACTCATCCTGTCTCCTACTTCCTCTCTCTTTATCGCCTCCTCTGTTTGGCTGTCATTACCTGTTCTTTTACCTCTATGCTATCTTGCTCCTTCTCTACCACCCCCAACCCCCCTCCTCACCCTCCCCTCCCATTTTGTTGGTATCTGTCCCTCCTTCATCTCCCTCCCTGTCCCCCTGTCCTGTCTCCTCAGATCTGTATAAGAGTCTCCAGTCAGGGTCTCAGGTTGCTCTGCCTCCTCACTTGCAGCTCGCTTTCTCAGGTAAACTCTGACCCTCCCTCCACCCTCGAAGCCTGCTCCATTTACTCCCTCCCCCCGCTCCTCCTTTTTCTCTTTTCAAGTGTCTGGTGTGCTTCGTCTCGGGTTGTCCTTTCCTGTCTGGTTCTGTTCTGCTCGTCCGTTGGTGACCGCATGCCTTTTGCGTAGTCATTTTTAGCTGTCGTCCAGTTTCTGTTACGCTTGTGTTTATTTTTTGTGTCTCTCAGTATTTCTCACTGACATCTCAAGAACTGTATTATCCCTGTTCAGATGTCAGTCAAAGCCAGGGAGGAGATGCCAAGAGGAAGAATCTATGATACAGCTGGACGCCACTGCCCGGCAGATGCTGTCCAATGAAACGATGAGGTGTTGGGACAAATCAGGAAGGAACGTGACGGATGGACAGACCACATGACACTGAGGTCTGAGATGAGGATGTGGCTACTCCTCAGATACTTGATCTGAAAAGATCAGCTCAACTTCTCATCAACACCACAGTTAAATATAACTTTTTAAGATGATTTGATAACTTTTAAATCCTATTCTTAGAATTGTTAAATGAAATGACAAATACAGTTTGTCAATGTTTACAAGATAGACCTATATCACTGTGGACAGGGAGAAGGAATGAGTGGGGTTTTTAGGCGAGTGTGTGTGCGTGCGTAAGGGTTTGAATGAGTTTGGTTGGTGGGATTGAACGTGTGCCTTTGTATGTCTCCCTCTCTGATGCATGGTCAGTGTGTCTATTTGGTGCTGTTTTTATCATAATGTAATTATCACTGATACCTGTAAGAAATGTAAACTGCAAATTGAATTTGAGCTTTTTTTTTTCCAATGAGAGCTGTACACTTTTTCATTGTACTTGAATTCTCAAACGAATTCCTTTCTGTATAGAACTCAAGCTTACTTTTAATTAAAAGCTTTCCCTTCGCCGCAGAGTAATTTACTTAAAAACATGTTTGCTCTGGGCTTTGTACAACACGCATGCTTAAGGTAGCGTCTGGGAGAGAATCAAACGGGGGCACAACACCACGCATTAATGGGCAGTGTAAATTTAATCGACACTTTGAATTGGCTATTAAATCAAATTCAAATAGAAATGAACTTAACCCAGACATGACAAATGTGAAAATACTCAACAGTGATGAAGGCTTCTGAAACACCATTTGACACCAGATCAAATTACCAGAGTCCAACAAATAACAAGACAAAAAAAAAAACCATACAAAAAGGGGGGAAAGTTCTGTCAATCTAAGCAGTTTGTGAAAGACTTCACACCAAGGGTAACTTGAAGTGGCAGTATGAGAAGGTCAGGACTGGCCGGCCCTCCCAGAACTTCTCTCGGATGGTTTTCCCCTCCTAACATTGTCGCTTCGTGTCCTCCTGTGGGAACCTACTTGACCAGAGGCCTGGTCTTATCGTCGTCACCACACTGGTGGGCTTTGTACTTTTTGACTTCAGCCATGTACTTTGACCAAGCATCGCTCTTGCCTGGCTCGACCTGCAGGAGAGGAGGCAACAAGCTGGTTACTGGTGCAAAGCAAAAAAAAGTACACAACTCAAAACCGACACCCCCCCCCCCCCCCCCCCCCCCGCCAAACCCTGCTCACCTCTGTGTCGTGTTTCTGCTTCTTCGCAACCATGCCGGTCTTTAGGAACACACCGCCTCTGCGCTTCCCCACCTGGGTTAGGGGATAGAAGACTGAAACCGTTATAGGAGCCCTTGCAGATGGACTGCCAATGAAGGAGACTACACCAGAGCAGAAGGTCTACATTTAGTCCCTTGCCGCACCACCAGCGAAACCGTCATCAGTGAGGAGCATCCCTAATCTTGTCTGGTCTACGAATATTACATATTTCCACAATGTGTTCATACATTAAAGCAAGTATCACAAAACCACTGGCGTGTGTGTGTGAAATGCTACTGGCAATCAATACTGACATTATGGCCGCTATTTCTGGAAGTATTCACTAAAGTGTCAGCCAGTGCATCAAGCTGGGTGTGTGTTGAACTACAGCTATCTCATCTTACAACTGCCAAACCCCTTACAAAGCTCGTCACAGGAGGGGGCTTCTTTTCCACTGGTGTCTGTCCTTGTTCGGTGGCTCTCGCCTCTCCACCTGTTTGCTGCGTCTCCTTTTTCCTCTTCTCCTCCTCCATCTTCTTCTTGAACATCTCCATGAAGCTGCCGTCGTTGGCGAACACGTTTCCGCCGGCCGCCGGCGCTTGGCTCGCCGTCGGTGCGGGGCTGTCGCAGCCGGAGTCGCCGCCGCTTGTCTCAGGTTTGCCGTGTGCCCGTTTTGAATCCATGTTACCTGGGCGTGATGTTCATAAACAGGCAAAGTCCGCAGCTCAAGGCGAATTTACGCCCGTCTACTGACACAATTGCTTTGTTGGGAAAGTTGGCCTTTAATCGACAGCACTGCCAGCACGCTGCGAGACCGGCAGGACCGCACCCGGTATACAATAATAAAAGCCCCAGAGTCGAAACACACCGTTCTGTCCAGAAAACTATAAACTAATGAAAAATGTGAAATAAAAAAAGGCAGAAAAGGCTTCAGCGTCAGCCCTCTATCGCATAACGTAACCACCTGACAAAAACAAAAGCAGGCGCTGGGTTAGCTGCTAGCGTGGCTAACACTGCGGGCTGATGCCCGGGTTAGGAAGGCCTTAACAAACCAACAAACTCAACTTCAACCTCCGCTTCGTGCGGGAGGAGGATGCAGATGTAACTAAAACGCCAACGTGCACAACAGAGTCCGAGTACCTGCAGCACAGATAGTGGGGCTTTAAGGTTTTAACCGACGTTTCTCGTCAACTTTAGCCATCCATCACTTGCTGTCGGCCATGTTTAAGTTCCACGGATGACGTCACGTCGCAGATATGGCGCCCCCTGCTGTGCCGGAAGTGAAACTGCTATTTAAAGAACTACAATACGTCCTCACTGGAGACTTTATTAAACTGCTACAGCTCTGCCTGGTATGAAATGTGTTGCACTTCCCTAACAGAATAAGCTTGTTTATATTTAACCCCTGCGCGTTAGTTTAACACCAACAACGACTATTATTATAATTATAATTATTATGGTTGACTCTGAGTTTCTTGTCATTAAAAGTTGGGAGTAGAATATGGAATGATAGACTTGTACAATATTAATCTCCGTTGATTTCACTTGGTTCAAAGTGTAAGTCTGAGATCTGAGACGATGTTCGTGACTTAACTGTACTGCAGTTTCTAAAATTAAACCAGTCTGCAGTCGGGCACGGTTTGGTTTACCTGCCATGCCAAGAAGTACGTCGTGTTTTACATGATTTTGTTTCTGCGAGGAAAGGTTATCAAATCTATGACATGTTCCTTCTGAAAGTGGTGTGAGAGATAAACAATGCTTTCACCATTTCACGCAACCGCTCGGGCCACTGCTCAAAGTACGTGAGAAGTTTGACTCATCGGTCTGGCCTTTAGATCATGACAGAATTTAGTGTACCCAGAGAAAGACCAAGGTGTTAAAACCTGGCTCAGTCTTCTGTCTCTGATCCTTCAAAGGTAACTTTGTATATATGGTGTAGTCAGTACAGACCGTTGAGTGTTTCTTTAGATTACATGTATTGGCAAAGACAACAGAAGACCTCACAGATCATCTCTTATTTTAAGATCCCATTTATTTGTAGTGCAAAAGTACAAGAGACAGAAATGCAAATCTCTTAACTTGCATCAGACCCTTTGTGAAGTACACTAGACAATGATCTACCGAGACCAGTAAAATGATACAAACTGACAACCTAACACTTAACCCCTTCACACCATGCACACGTGTAGCAAAGATATTGCCTTAACACCATAAATAATCAGCTCAAATAATGAAATACAGTAGAAAAAGTGGGTGCACACCACAGCAGGATCCTGGTCTGTGCGTAGACCACAGCGCAAACATTCACAGGGACATAGTACAAGTCACGGAAGTGCAGCTCTGATATGGGACAAGCTAAAATGACAACATCTGTAGAAAAGGGAAAATGAACCAGTAGTGATTAAAGGCAGATGTAGTGTTGTTTAACGCAGCCTCTATAGGTTTAACCTTAATACCCGCCTCCGACTTCCTGTCAACAGACAGAATTCCAGCGTATTGATGAATTCATGCCCTTCCAGTTCAGTTAAGTGGTAAACGAGGTCTAGCAGCGGTAAACAGCCGTTAGCTGACTCATTATGTTTAGTGTTTTTATCATTAAGGACTCAGTCACACCATGTATGGGGTTTTTCCAGTCTTGGTGATAAACTAGACGGCCTTCAATTGATTCACATCAGTTTGGAGTCTAAAGTGGTGAGTGCATTTAGGTCCTACCCACAACCAACACCCTGTTTCAATCTTTGGGAAGAAAAAAAAAATAATTAAAAAATCATTGAATTTACAGGCAATAGATGAGAACATTGTAAAGAATCATATGCAAAAGTCACATGATCACGAGCCA
The DNA here is from genome assembly GCA_008933995.1 of Datnioides undecimradiatus. Taxonomy (NCBI): domain Eukaryota; kingdom Metazoa; phylum Chordata; class Actinopteri; order Lobotiformes; family Datnioididae; genus Datnioides; species Datnioides undecimradiatus. Next base: position 4,322,157 of record WARS01000048.1, read on the forward strand.
ATGAAAACGAGCCTGCAGTGCGACGCCTTTTCCAAGTAAAATCTGCTTAGTGTCAAATGAGACAGAGAGAGGGGGCTGGCGCTACGGATATCTCAAACTTTCATCTGATCCGCAGAGACGGAGCAGTTTTAGTTTTCTGAGAGGCACTGAACAAACCCACCCCTCTGAGGATAGTGCTTTGGTGTATCTGGTGAAAAAACAAAAAACAAAAACTCAAATCAAAATTAAGCTGAGAGAAAAAGATCCAAGGAAAGAAACAAAGACTAAAGCCTTTCACGCACATCTCGTGGTCTTTACATCTTTTTGAGGTCTTTCAAGGCAAAACAAAAAAAAAAAAAACTCACTTCAAAAACACATAATAACGAGGAGACAAGTAAAAGCTATGAGAAAAGTCAAAACAAATGAAAAAAGCAAAACAAGCAGATGTACTGTTCAATATGATCATATGTGTTCAATCTATAGCCCGTGTAGCTTTAGGGCTTTTCTAGCACTTCCAATAGTAATTATAGTACCCCTCATAACTTCTCTATCTGTAAGCCTGACAAAACTAGTTGACGTTCCATCATGTTGAGCAACATAAAAGATAAAAAAAAGGTTTAAAACGGAGCTTAAACAGGACAGAATTCAAGAGGCTACGGAGGAAAATAAAAAAATCACCTTAAAAGGTGAGACGGCCTCTTTTCCATCCAGTCCAGTCCTTCCTGTTTCTATGGGTTAACTCTGAATCAACAGAGATAAACAGCAGTATTTTCTCTTCGTACCATTGAAGAGCCAGCAGGGGGCAGTAGCAGCATGTGGGATACTCTGAGGTGCAGCGATCCAGTGAAGGCAAAGAAGGTTTCAAGGGAGTTCAGATGAAGTTGACTTGAGATCACTTCATCCTCTCTACGCGTCCTTTCAAGCACATTTGTTCATCAGCTTGGATGGTTTTTGTTTTGTTTTTTTTTATCTCGGATGGTGCCGTATCAGGCCTCTCCTGGCGTTGGTGGACTGCCGCTGCTGGGCGAGGAAGGACATGGCCTGGTTGGAGGGACCCAGGCGCTCGCCGGACACCCTCTGATGCAGCGCCATCCCCTGAGAGAACGAGGCAGAACAAGAAAGAGAATATATATTACAGCGAATCACACAAAATACACCTGTGGGAAGGTTTTGCTTGAGTCTTTCCAACACTATCACAGGACATTGAATCTTAAAGCCAGATCCTTGCTGACGCACAGCCCCACGTACCATGTTGTACCATGCAGTAATGATGAGTTTCTCCTCCTGGTCATGCCTGGCTCTGCTCTTCTCATAGTCATGCTGCTCAACAGGAGCAGAATCATTAGTTAGATTCAAAGAGCTGCAGTGACCTCATTGCGTCATTAAGTCGGAGAGTTCATACCTCCAGGTGCTGGATCTTTCTCTCCTTCTCCGTTAGCTGGTTCTTCAGAGCCTGGATGTCAGGAGCTGCAGTCACTGGCTGCTTGGGATCCAGCGTTTTGATCACCTGCACACACATTGCATCATGCATTCTTTGTCGCCACGGCCTTAGATTTCCCTCAACTCAACTGGGTGGTTGGCTGTGTTAGGGTATTAGCAGCTATCCTAAAGAGAGAGCTGAGGAGCAGGCTGCAGGGGACTGTCAGCGCATTCTGTTTGGGTGGACTGACCGTTCTCGCCTTCTCCACGTAGCGCTTGTATCGCTCCTCCATCTGCTTCATGTCCTCGTCCTTCTTCCGCAGGATCTCCTGGAGTTCATCTATCTTCTTTGCCACTGAGGGGGAGCAAAATAGAGTCTTAAGAAGAGGAGAGCCAGTGAACATCGGCAGCTGCTCTGTGATCCAGGGAGGGATGACTCACTGTTGCTGTCCACTTTGGGCTCCAGGTCATCAATGACCTCTCTTTTCCTCTGGAGATCTGAGTGAGCTTCATGGAGCTTCTCCCTGCAACGATCAAACATCAAGAGGAGTTTGTTTGTTTGTTTGTTGTTAGGGACCTACATGAAATAATAAGGCAGAAGCAGTGGAGGACTTACAAGTGCTCCTCAAGCTTTTTCTTCAGTAAGGAGGACTTTAAGGAAGAAGAAAGAAAAAAACCACATTACACTCAAAACTAAAGACACACAAGGCTCTCTCAATGACACACAAAAACACACGCATAAGCTGTGAAAGTCAAGCTGTCAAAGAGTTAAATCATGGCCCAGCTGGGCAGAGGGTGGGCCGTACTTACGATGGCCTGATTTTGGCAGAGTTGATCGATGGGGGCAGGCAGTGAAGAGACAGACAGACAGAGAGGGGCAGGCGTTAACGGTGAATCACCACAGCAAACATGGGTTAAATTCCCACACAGCACGTTTTAAAGGAGGAGAACAAACACTGCAGTTCTCTACAGACAAGTGTGTCATGCGAACACTTCAAACACTTTGCTCGTGCACAGGGGGTGCTACCTGAAACTGATTACTGTTTGAAATGACATGAAATTTGTGTGTTTGCCACAGTTTTGTTTCTAGATGACTATAAAAAGCAGGGCCGGTTTCTTTTTCTGTCAGCTTGAATGTAGAAAACTGGTTTCTGCTGAAGGGAGATCTAAATCAACAAGCGACCAACAGTTGGGTAGAAGAAACGAGATTTCTCCACTCACGTCCTCAGTCTTGCTGTCCTGCTCCTGGAGCGCTTTCTGCAGCTCCTCCACCTGAGAACGCAGCTCTGAGATCTGCTGCTGGTTCAGTCTTGGGGAGGGAGGACAAGGGTGGGACAAGAAGAGAGGTTAGAGAACAGAAAGAGCCAAAGCAGAGGATACAAGAAGCAGGGAGGTTTAAGGAACACTGTGGGAAGAGAGTAACAAACGAGAAGGGAGGCAGATGGTGAAGATGAAACACAAGGTTATTTAGTTGGTACTGTGGGTGGAAGATGTTTGCAAAGTATCATGTGGATCTCTGTACATCTGCTGCAGGGAGTGCTCATCCATTCCACCAAGTGTGCTGCCTGGCCATTCAACGCTCTGCTCTACTGAGCATGCTCACTCCACTCCTCTCCTCCTGTTACTGTTGCTGAGGATGCTTCCTACACCCTGGGCCTGGTGTGGCAGGGACGCACACACACTCACACAAACACACACACAGTCCACCCACATGTCCACATGCCCACAGGCATGTAAACACACACATACAAGGGACAATCTGGCTTTCTGCTGTCTGTCCTCCAGTCCAGCCCACACAGCTCAGTTGAGCACACAGTCCAGAGGGTGAGTTGACATTTAGGCAGATATCACTCCTACAATCAGCCAAATAAGCAGCTTAATGGTCAGGAACACACAATATGGTGGCCTAGAAGGGGAATAATTACTTGAAATTTCAAAGTGCAGTCCAGCTCCTTGTTCAGTGTTTGTAACCACACATACAAAAGCACGCACAGACCCACCTGTTCTGAGTTTCAAGCGCGTTCTTGCTGCGCTGTGCGTCCTCCAGCTCCGCCTGCACCTCGGCCAGCTTCTGCCTGTAGGTCTCCTCCTGGACACACAACATCTTGTTTTCACTCTGCAGGCGCACCACTGTCTCTCTGTTAGAGGAGCCCAACGGTGACAAGAGAGGGAGGGGGGGAAGAGGGGCAGAAAGAAAGAAGTGGAGGACAGATGAAGCGGGTCAGAGGAGGGTGACACGGTCATAAAAGGTCTGCTGCCGAGCCTTCTATCAGACAACGCCCCGGCCAAATGTGCAGCAGTGGCATGTGTCGCTATTTTGGGCGCCAATTGCGCCTCATGCTATAGACGGACAGATGAATATAGGGCACGAGCGGGCTTACTGATAGTGACATCGCTGTAGGGTCTGTTAAAGGTTTGGGAGGAGAATCTCATCTGTTACACTTAAATGTGGTGGCTGCGAACACATTAACACCAACACACACACACACACACACACAGATACAAGATAATAGGCATACTTGAGCTCAGTAGGCATGATCTCTGCAGCCAGGTTCCCTACTGCGACACCATTGTCACACAAGCCCCCTGCAGAGAGAGAGAGAGAGAGAGAGAGAGAGGGAAAAAGAGCGAGCGAGGGAGAGATTAAGTGTCAGCTGGTAACTTTACAGATTTTATTAAACAGCTCAAACCGCTTGTTTTTCTTTTAATCTGAGAAAAAAAACAACGCGTTTCACACTCACAGAACGTCTTTACATACACACTCAGCAGCTCTGCCTTTAACAGGGTAATAACGTTCGGCTTTGATTGACGCTGTCACTGTCATTCATTTAACTACGTGTTGATTATTAAGGCTGCAGTGGCGTTGAGCTGGACTCCGTTGTACTGAGTGGTACTCCTTATATATTCATTTACATGAAGGGCAGAATATTAGAAACACCTTTTAATGTAATTCACTCCAGTGCAACATCGAGGTATGTTGAGCTTCCTGAAGGTAGACTTCACCGCAGAGCTGCTGCATTAGATCACATTAGACTGTATGAATGCACCTGATAGACCTATCTGCACCAGTTTAAAGTGGTGAGCCAACACACATGCTGCTCAAAGACTGCGAGTAATTGTTCTTTGACATGCTCTTGTGCCGCTCGCAGCAGGTTATAAAGGAAACTGTGTGGATTATTTTCCTTTAGTTATCTCGCCAGTTTAGTTATTTGCTTCTGGGTGCAGTAACAACTCACCAGCTCCGCTCAGACACCTCTGCTGGACCTGCGCGCACCGGAGCTCATCGTTCGTCTCCCGGAGCGTGTCTCTCTCTGCGATCAGACGCTACAAAGAGAGGCACAAAGCGAAAGCCTGAGGTTTCAACTCAGACTGCCTTCATTTGTGTGTGTGTGTGTGTGTTCACTGGGCCTGCTCACGGCGTGTTCAGTTCACTACGAGCCAAAGTGCCGAACACAAGATTTCAAATCAAACAGAAAAGGAAGCTCAGCGCCCCGATGGACATACCACATGACGCCCATCTCCACACGTAGTATGAAGTAATGTACACTACATGTCAGTACAGTATGTATTTCTTAATCACCCCCACAAGTGACTGAGGACATTAATCACTCCCGTCAGATTGCAGAAGGTGCTAGATTTGACACAGGACGTGGGAGTCCACTGAAGAATAGTACGAGATTTGCCTGGCAACAATTCCTCCAGCAGGGTGGAAATACTACATGAGTGCATCTTGTCTGGTAATGATATGGGGCTTTAGTGTGTTGCCTTGATATGAGACAGAGCCGCTACCAAACAGATGTTGCACACTGACAGGACGGCACTTTGTGATCTGTGCCAGTTCTTTCCTCAACGCAGTGAAACTTCTATTCCCAAACGACGTTCACCAACTCACTTCTTTCTCCTTCAGCTGGGCCTCGTACTTGTCGTGAAGGTTCTTGTACTCAAACTGCCACTTCTCAGCTTTCATGGCCTCTGCCGAGTGCTTGGTGTGAAGCTCATGAGCCTGCAAGTCAGAGAGCATAGCAACACTCTGCGTTGGCAAGAGCTCTCGATAAAAGCTGTGAGGTTTTCCAAACACGTGCAGAAGCCAGACTGTGTTTAACATCACTTGGACATCAACACAGGAACAAGTATCCCCCCCCCCCTCCCCGTCCAGCCCACACTTTGCCTGTCTCTTGTAGGTGTCCAGCTGACTGCGGACAGCGTTGGCCCGCCGGAGCTCCTCCTCCAGCTCGCAGGTGCGCTGCATGTAGACGGTGTTGCGCTCCTCCAGGAGGCGCACCTGTCTGCGCAGGTCTCCCAGATCCTCCAGCTTCCTCTTGTACGTCTCCACCAGCGCTTCGAGCTGGTTCACCCGGTCAGACGAGTGCCTGAGGGGGAGGAGAGGACAGTGTGGGAGGCGTTGAGTACCAGCGCAGGAATATGACTTTTACACAATACAATGCATCCGCGTGTGTACTTAACTGCTGAAAATCAACAACTCTGACGCAAACCAGTGTCGGTGCATGAAATTCTTATCGACACAGATGTCAGAGAGAGGAGCTGAATGGACGTCTGTGTGTGGGCAGTGTGGGAGTTGTTTCTGTGAGTGGAAATTGATAATAGATGAACTACTGCTTAAAGGAAAAGGCTGCTGACATTCTCGGTTTTTCAGACTTCAGAAAAACCAACGGCGTCTCTCAAAATGGTTCGTCAGGTCCCAGATTCACGGCTGCATATCTGCAGCCGCTTTTGTTGTGTCGACAAACTCTTCTCAAACCGACACATCTGCTGAGGAAACCCAGAAAAATAGCTGCTAGTGGCTATTTACAGCTAAATGTTTTAATTATTGACCCCCAGTGCCAAAGTAAACAGCACAGACTGTCTGGATTACTAGAATACATGTAAACAGACACACAAAGCAAACAGCGTCTGGACAGACAGAGGTATTTAATGTGGAGTATCTCAGTTCTTCTTCTTCTTCAGCGCTGTTCACCCTCTCACCTGCATTCTCATCTGCATGTATGGAACCCACACGCCCATGTGCAGTTTCACTTCAAGTCTGTCAGCAATTTCCATGTTGAACTTTCGTACGGCCGTCCCTTTCTATTAATATGGAACTCTACACATACATCTGCTGTTTCCATCCAACATTATTGGACTAAGGTTATGAAAATCACTCCATTTATTCCAAATATGGTGGAAATTGTCTTCCTGGATCTTCAAAGAACAAGTCAACCATTCCATTTTTGGAAAAGTTGAGCTCGGGATTGTTAATTCTACAACAACAATCATTCTTTCTACCTCACAAAAACAGAGAACACCACAGTATCCATGTGATTTAACGGCCACTGAGCGTGACGTTCCTGTGGTTTGTGTGAGTACAAACTCGGGTTAGCGGCGACCGTTTCGGCTTCCGCAGTGAATTCAGTGCTGCTCCTACCTAAGAATGTCCATCTCGTCTTTGAGGGCCTGCGCCTCCTGCGCCAGGCTCGTCAGCTCTTCGTTGCGTTGCTGCAGCTCGGCCACCTCCCGCTCCAGTATCTCTCCCCGCACGCGCATGTCATCTCGGCTGTTCTCCAGCCTGCCATGTACATGATGCGAGAGCAGTGGTTTATGTAACTGAGGAAACTGAATGGACTCATTGTGAGACAATAATGGACATCTGTTGTGTAGATGATGTCCACACAATGTTAACACATGATGTGTACATGACTAGTGAATGTTTTAGCCTATTATTAGTAGTATGCACATGTGTGTTATGTAAAGCCTTGACTGTTTTCCTCAGCACCCTAACTCCTTGGGGGGGTGTGTGTGTGTGTGTGTGTGTGCCCGCGCGCTGCTTGTACCTGTAGTTCTCCTCCTGAAGCTGTTCCATCTGACTCTGCAGCAGCAGCAGCTTTTTGCCAGTGATGGCAGTGGTGGAGGCGTCCATAGAGTCGCAGCGACTCAGCTTCTCCTTCAGAGAGCGAGTTTCAGCCTGCAGGGACGACTTCTCCTCCAGAGCCGACGACAGCTGCGAGGGAAGAGAGAGAAACAGACGACAAGCTTTGTGAAAAGGGGAGTAAAGACTGGGAGAGAGCTGGCAGAGAAGTGGTGAAGATGCACAAAGTTACAGTGCAAAGGGCAGGAAAAGGACAACAGACAGAAGAACCTCAACGCTGATTTGAAGAACCCATCAAGAACAGTGACATAAACACTGAAGTACCAGCACACGACATATTCACAGGTAAAACATCAGAGACACAGCGACAAACTCACCATTTTTCATGCTTACAGGACCTCGAACGCATGCTTTGCTCTCATTTCACATGCTCAGTTGTCAAAAGCTAGTTAGTCAGCTGATGTGCAATGGTCTCAAGCGGATGGAGCTTTCTCAATAGTGAAGTTGTTAGCATTTCCCTAGGGGTCAAAACCCGATTTTCATGATATCAATAGATGAATGTGCACAGCTCATAGAGGGCCGTTAGGAGTACTGGTTATATAGTCAGAACATAGAGGGGGAAATGTTGAAACTTCAGGCTGATGAGGGCGGCTGGGCTGAGTGAAGAGTTCAGTGCTGCAACAATATTCTCACAAAATGTTTTGTTGGGGTCAAGTTACAGTTAGACAAGCTGGCATTCCAATATTAAAAAAGGGGAGTGTAAACGTACCTGCTGGAGTTCGAATACAGCAAATCCCTACACTGAACTTTAAGGACAGATTGCATGCTTTAGCACAGGACCAGGAACAGTAAATAGCTTTCAAAACAACACAAATGACTAATCCCTAACGCGTGGGCTAAGTAAGTAAACAAACAGGTGGGCTGAGAGCAGTACAAATTATTGTTGGCTACTGCTCCATCCCAAGGCAACGTGTCAGTTTTATCTTGATGTTATGCAACTATTGACTAGAACGTATCTTTAAAAAAAAATAATACTAAATTAGTCCCCTCTCAGTCAGTGGTGCAAAAACAAGCAATGAGAACAACAAACAGAGTCTCAGGCGGGCTGATCAATAAGGGCAAGAGCACAAAAGCAGCAGGCACACACATTCAGCAACGTGCCGCAACCGCAATACAGCACAACCGGGGCCTGAAGTATCTGAGAGTCAGGGAAATCAAAAGTAAAATGGTTTTAGTTGATTCTGAGAACCACAACATAGTTTGATTTGCAAATAGAAGATAAACCAAACCCAAGCTCCAGCTCCAGCGTGAAATGTTATACTCAGAATCCTTAAAATGTGTTTTTGATGGCCATGTATGGCCCTCATTAGCCCTCCAATGTATCTACATCCACAGTAGTTTTCACTGTTAGTCCACAATTCAGTTGAAATCTACACTGAAATGATTCCCAGGAAACAATGCAACATGTAATCTACCACTGTCTGTAACGTTATCTCATGGATATCATCCTCACTGTCTGCTGCTCTCTCTACCGGCGCTGTATCAGAGCTGTACGCAGCGACGCCTGATGCTCAACATTACCGCTGCCGTTTCACATGAAAAGAGCTCAGCCTGTGAAACACGGGCTGACATTTACTGTAAAGCAACCACACAGAACATAGCGCGTGAATCGAAAATGTCAGGCAACAGACTTGAACACTGGGCATCTTGATTAGAGCAGTGAAACTTCATTTGGCTGCTCTGTGATCAGATGCATGAGCTGCTCTCTTCTGTATTTCTTTGAAAGGAAGTGTTTGATTGCCCTACAAAACTCTGTCCTGTTGTTTAATAATGCACTTGATGTTACCGTCAGGAACCTTGGCTGTCACCAAACAGTTAAGGACTTTATATTTACTTATTTGCCATGTTTGTGAAGTAAGACATTTACCAACCTGGTGTTCCAGGTCCCGACAGCGCTGGCTCAGGTCCTCCTTCTCGTCTGCCTCCTCGCTTAGAAAATAATACTTCCTGGACTGAAAACACAGGTCCAATGAAAACAGAGAAGATGTCGCGGTGGGAGGGAGTAAACATTAATGAAACAGTGAGACAAAACACAAAAGGAGGACATAACAGATCTGCTGAGCGGCACAGTGTTGCAGGTTTCACCTGGTAGTCAAAATCCCCATAGGTCTCTGGGCTTCCTGGTTCAGATGAAGGCTCCTTTGATAAGAGCTAAAAGAGAAAGTCATGAGAAAGTCACTTAAAAACACACAAACCTGTTCCAAAAAGCAGATTTACGCGTTTGTTTCAAATAACTTTGTTTGGTAAAACCTGGAACAGGTTTTTTTTTTATCCCCCCATGTTCAATGATTTTCCAGTCCTTTGGGTGCCAGTGAAACACTAAACATAGCCATAGCCATGAAATATCTCAGAGCAGGCTTTCTGGGACTGTGTTCAGTCTTGTGCTTATCCGGATTTCTTTGATTATGAATTAACCATGACTAAGAGCTGGGATTAATGCAAAGTAGAGAGAACCTGGAGGATAAGCGAGCAGCTCACTCACCTCCTGAATGGCTGTCATCACGACGTGCTGGACAGATTCCTCAAGTGTCATTATCTGCTGGATTTGCTCTGCGTTTCGGAGGAGACAACACAGAGCAGTGAAGGTGCAGCCAAATGCAGATTAACGCAAATACTGTCCTAAAAAAACAAACCAGCGGTGCATCTGCCTGGATTTCCAAAGACCTCAGCTTCATAAAGCTAATGTTTAAATAACAAATTCTGTTTTTTTGACTGAACTCGAATTTGTAAAAGGGTCTTTGGTGTTGGGCATGTGGTCGGTGTACCAACCTGTGATATCAGGCCCTGAATGATATGAAGCGCAAACCATGTGATTTGACTTTGAGTTAATCCTATATGTTCTTTTCACAGATGGCTGCGTCTCGGTGTTTTTCCACTTCCTCTCCTCTCCGCGCCCAGTTTACCTTGTTTCTTCTCACAACTGACGGCGCAGCCCAGCACGAGCTGCACCAGCTTCCCCAGCTCGGTGACGTCTCCCATCTCCCCGATTAGGTTCACATCTGGCAGGTGCTCATCGGACACCTGGTGACCGAGCACCTGTTCAGGGGGCATAAGGTGAGACATTTTGGATTGAGCAACGGCTAAGTAAGTAAAAGATAATGAAATAATAAAGTCTTCTTACATCATGGTAATATTCCAGCATGCTCTTCAGAATCTTTTTCAAGTTGCTGACCTGAGAGAACAAAACGCATCAGTTACTTTACAATCTTGAAGCTCATCAGCAAAACAAAGTCAAGAAGTCTAGACATCTTGGTCATTCTTGGCTACTGTAGGCTATATTCTGTCATGTCCTACTGTTTTTACAAATTACCTTGAGGCGCCAGTTGGCCCCGCTCTCCTCCTTGATCCTGCCTAGCCATGTCTCATTAAACCAGGAGGGGTCTCTGTTAATGAGAGAACAAGAGAACTCTGGTGACGACGAGGACGACAAACCTCCGGACATCAAGATTCACAGGAGGCCACGGGGCAATGAGGCCCTGTGCTTGCGTTCTGCTGAGCGCAGTGACATTTGAGTAGCACAGTTCATTAAAGTCACACGTCACACATGGGAATAAAGCTTTGTTGGGAAGAATCAGCTGAGCACAGGCCTGTACATCAAAGTGATGCTAAAATAAAATAAGATTTGCTTTGATTTGAAAGTAGTAAATGCATGTTAGCGTTTCTTTTCAGAAAATCCAGACTGTATTTATTAAGTGCTTTACATTTTGCATAGATACTGGCCCTGTGCAATGCAAAAGGCAGTTTAGTGCAAAGTACGCTGATAAGCAAATCTCAGTGAGTCGACTCTGATTGAATTTCTACCAGATGTTTTGCACGAGTTCATGTTGCGAACCTGCATGAGCAAAAAAACAAAAAAACAAAAAACACAATAACCATAAATGCTTGCACGTATGTGTGCCCTTACATTCTGTGCAGCACATGTGCAATGGCCACTCCGCTTGTGAGGTCGTGCTTGCTGTTGCATGACGGCACCTGAAACGTTTGTAGCTGAGAGCAAAGACATGAAGAATGAGATATTCAAGAAGTGACATTTAAGACAAACGCTACCGTTCGACGCGCATCTCAATGCAAGGGTGCAGGTTTTTATCCCAACCAATCAATGGCAGACATTTCAACTCATCAGCTGTCTGAAGACCAAGATCAGCTGATTAAAGGCATGGAGCCTGGTGTGCTCCTGTGTGGTTGGTATAAAAGACCTGCAGCCACAGGGTCCTATATAGAAGATGAACATGCATGTCTTGCTCTAAACCAGACTGACAAATATATGTTGATGAGTGTGGGTGTTTAATCTGTTTATGAGTGTAAAAGCCCTTAAGCATAAAGAATCATAAGCAAAAAGCAGCTTCAGTGTTACTAAATGTGATTTGCTGCTTGTGGTAGAACACATTACAGTGGCATAATCTGACAAAATCACTGGCACATTAATGCAGGTGAATGTGTTTGTCTAAACAAACTCGGTCTTAAATGACAGAAACTAAGCAGCTATGGAGGATTACAGTTCTACTTAGCAAGCTGTTAATATTAGATGGTTTCTCAGTTGAGACTTACACTTGCCTCTGTGTGGAGAAGTGCCAAACAGGTGGATTTTACCCTGAGCTTGACAAGTTACCATGTTTGACAGCCTAACTTTACACTCTCAGTCTCTCAGCAAACACCGGGCTGTTTGGATCTGTTTGGGTGTTTTTTCTGTTAGTCAACTTTTTTTTTTTTTTTGCTGACGCCGCAGTCAGTCTGGTAACAGATAAGGTAAAGCGAGACCACCGGGAGCGAACTTCCAATGTGTTTACTTAGCTAGTTAGCTCGGGGAGCTAGCGATAGTTAGCTACCAATGACACAACTCTCACAGCTGCACGCTAGTTCACTCGCACGTTAACCTGCTCAGGTTACAAAGACGTTATTTATCGATATCGATTATCTGTGAGGCCTTCGCGTATGAGAGCCACGGTGTTTCCCTCCTCTCACTGCGCCGACACCTGCTGTCACCTGTTAGCCGGCGGTTAGCCTGGCTAGCAAAGCTCGCTAACATCAAACTTACCCAGGTTAACAGTGAGTCACACAGCTCTGCCTTGTCCAGACTCATTTTGCTGCGGCCGGTGAAACCCGCAGCAGCTTGAAGAGAGGAGATGGAGTTAACTCTTCAGACACTTTTTTTTTTAACTCCCGAAGTTTGTTACTCACTCCTCCTGACACTTCCCCACGTCAGTCATTGTCCTGCCATGGCCTCCTCTTGCTGCTCCTACCCCCTTTGCGTTTCAGCCCCTGTTATCCAAGCGAGCTTCCGTATTAAGAGCGTTCCCATGGAAACGGATTATGTTACGGGTCAGCCTGTCTGGTCATGGTGAATAATAATGATGATGATAATAATAGTCTTCTTTCTTTTTAGGCTCTTATAATCACATTGGTTTAAAAGCCTAAAAAGAATTTCATCCATTATGTTTAATATACTATCCGCTGTTTAACCCGGAAAAGCAAATTGAGGTGGTAACAAATGCAATGCAATGAGTGACACAGCAAGAAATTAAGAGAAATGCGACTGTGAAATTAGAAATAATATTCTGAAAACAGAAATAAACATTAAACTCATTTTATATCTATCTAAAGGAACATATAAAACTCTCTCCAAAGCTCTCTAAGACCCAGAAATAACCAAAACCCATTAAAAACAATTGTTTCTAATGAGACTAACACATCAAAAACACTTCTAGTGGGAAACACTAGGGAACCCTACATTTAAAAAGTAAAAAGTAAAGAGAACAGACAAAACAACATGAAACTATAAACCGACAAAACAGCCATTTTACATTAAAGCATGTTACAAGACCAAATGGGAAAAGTAGATGTTGATATGGATAACAATGGATTACGTGTGTGTGTGTGTGTGTGTGTGTGTGTGTGTGTAAGTGATGGAACCAAAGAGAAGTCTAAAGGCAGAAACTAGAAGGAGAGGGATGAAGCAGTAGTTTTCATGAAACAGGTTTGGGGAAGTTTGGGGCATATGCTGTGATAGAACAATGCTGCTGTGTCTTTAGGGGGATTTGGAGTTTTCACTGGTGTAGTTTTTTTATCACATAGGGAGAGTACTTGCTGGACAGGACAGACATAACAATAGTCCAGGCAGTGTGAATATTGCTTCTATTGTTCTCTGTTAAATAGAATTTACGTGAGAAGTGACCCTTCAGCAGGGGTCTGACGTGTGCAGGGCTGGATGTCACCCGAGCCACATAGACCAGACCTAAAATCCTCAGGAGGGCGCCTATTCGCCATGATTTCAGAGTTGGTTTTTGATATGTTGCACAGCTGTGTAGTCATTATTTATGATTTATTATTTGTTAAATATGTTCCAGCACTTCTCACTGGGACTACTAAGGCCTGAAAAGGACCCTTTGGAGCTGTTCAGCCAGTTACAGTGGACATGATGGTAACAGGATTTTAAAGGGAGGTATGAGGTTCGTGTTTTGATAAATAACTGTGAGCATCATCTAGCCAACAAAAACCTGCCCATATTTAACCTTAGTATAAGGAAAAAAGTACATATGTGGCTTTCATTATTATTATTTTTTTATTATTTGAGGAAGAGCATCCCAACAGTGAATGGTGCCAAACATCTCTGGTGAAGGCCTTGCTGTTTTCTCTTAGTCAAAGTTCCTTGAAGCACCACTGGATGGCTCTAGTAAACAGAGAAAGCTGTAGAAAACAGCTTGATGCACAACTGGCTGCCCCAATTTGAGCTCCACTGCCCATGACAGGTGTCCAGTCACAAATTGTCTAATAAGACACACTCTCTGAATAGCCAACCAACAAATTTTAAAACAGCGGGAGTAATATAAATCAGATATTTGGTTTACAGTTGGCATTTTGTAATTTAATATGTGGCACCTTCTGTGATACATTGCTCCACAGTAATAGCAGACTGTCTTGAACATTGTTAAAAAGCCTCCACAGTGGGAGTGCACAAACCAGTTCACGCTGGTTTGTGATTTACAGCGTGAAAAGAACTTTAGCAGGTTTCCGTCAGAAGCCTCTCTCTTATATTATTAACATGCTGTCACACACGTACTCCCTTTCCTTGGTAATCTGCATATCTCCCTGTCTACACATCGCCTTCCTGCGCTCTCTGTCTCTGTCACAAATCAAACAGCAGCGACCAATCACGAAACACTGCCCACTGCTTCCTGTTTGCTTTGGCAAACCCAGCCGGTGACTGTGAACCACAATCCACTATGCTCGTTGAACACCTGCATCACGTGAAATCTCTGCCATTCTGCCAGTCCTTCCAATTGAAAACCAGTCTGGTCACAACACCACTTTAAATCTGGCTTTACCATTTTTGTCGTGCCAGAGTTCCTGTTTTTCTAGATGGCGTTCTGGACAGAGGAATTCACATGTTTACCCATTCCTTTCCAATGGATGCTTTTATAACTCATACCGCAAACACATGTTATCTCCCAGTTTATAGATTATATCTGAACTTTGATTATATGTTTTTATCCTTCCATTTAGCTTTTATTTGTTTGCACATGGTTATCTTAACCTGAGCATGCTGGAGGAAACACAGTTTGTAATTAATCGCTATCTCCAGTCCCATAAAGGTTTGTTTGCTTGAGGTTAGGGTTGAGGGACCAAGACACCTGGGAGGAAGTTAAGTTCATGAGTTTGAGGGGGGGCTCAGCAGAGAAGTTAGTCACTCTGCTGAGGGATAGGTCAGGGCTGACTAATGCTTGAGTGGAAGGAGGTGTGGTAGGGGCTCTGGCAAGGCAAGGCTGTAGCGGAGGCAGACTATTTTTGGCCTGCTCCTCTTCCTCCACGCTAATTCCTCTTTTCACCCGTTCTCTCTTTCCTTATTCCCCAGATGTGTTTCCTTCCTGAAAGTCAAAAGGCTTTACTTCTCCTCTTTTCCAACCCCACACTGACGCACTTGCATCCCTCTGGGGGGAACTGGAAGGGTGGAGGTGGGAGGGCCAGCAGCTAAGATTGAGTAATTATTCCTTTTTTTGAAACTTGTGGTTTTCATGTTTGGAAAAAAAAATAGGGATAGTTCCCTTTTTTAAACAATTCTTAAAGTGCAATGAGCAGGCGATCTACTGCATTGCAAGGGTTCACCTAGTTCACATAGTTTCATGTAGTAAAGTTCTTCGGAATAATAGAAAACTATACTTTTTCAGTCCCTGGACGTGTGTGCACGTAATCGTCCGTGCAGAGTTTGTCACCCGAAACCTGGAGCCTCGTCCGTGCACAGAGAATGAATTTTCGATTTGCACATATCTAGATCATTTGAAAGATCCTAAAAACTCCAAATCTGAATAATTCTTTATTATGTTAAATCTTCATAGGCAGCATTTTTAGACATTACTAATCAACTATTTCATGCTTCATTAGGACCGTGTGGGTGCGGTTTGATCAGATTGGATTGACAACATCAGCACCAAATGTTGAATTACAATCTTGGTTGGAGAGCAAGACTCTGTGACGTCACCCTTTCCTACAGTGAAAAGTGTGAAGCTACTAAACCTGCTCTCTACCTAGTCTCTTTCCATAGAATACCACCACTTGCAGTAAGAAGCCGATTGAGAAAGAAGACCTTATTAAACTTTATTAAAAAAAACCATATCCAGACACAAATTATTATAATTATACCAGGCAGAGTATTTTTATATGTCCTAAACCATATCTGGAAGGGGAAGTACTTCTGTACTCTCTGTCCTTATTTTCAGGTTACAGTTCAGCCTTTGAAAGCCACCAACAAATTGTGAAATTGAATGCCTAAAAAGGTCCCCACATGACTGCATCGGACTGAGTGATGTGTTGTGGAAAGACAAAGAACGGCTGCACCTTTAAATGAAAGAATGCCAACAATGTGTGGCTGTGCCCAGGCATTTGGAGCTGGAATGTGTTGGAAAGCTGGCAGCGTTTCTTTTTTTTTCCCCCTACAGCTTTCCCAGGTGTTACAGGGAAAGGAAAACAACAAAACCACAGAACAGAGATGGACAGGCCATGAATAACAAAGAGGGCGTGGAGCTGGAGGTGACAAACAACCAGGAGTCTGATCAGAAAGCCCCTTTCTAGACATTAGGTCACCCATATGACTACGTGCTGTCAGAACGTGTAAAACACTGGAGAGGGGAAAAAAGTGATTTATGGCTCTGTCTCCTCCCTCGAACTCAAACCATGGATTTTGATAGGGCAGGTACGATAACCACACCTCTGAAACCTGGCAGGGAGTGTCACTTTTGAAATACATGCATATACAGACTGGTTCTTGACCCATCAAAAGGGTGTCTGCCTGTAAAAACCGGTTCTGAAATCCCACTTGAACTGTAGCATGCACTGAACATATTTTTCCAACAGAATATACAGCTAGTAAGTTCAGCTCTTCTGCCGTGAGTCAGTGACTGTCGTGTCTGTGACGCCGAAGAACAGCAAAGTTGTACTCACGTTGCAGGGCGCTAAATGACCCTCGTATTTAACTGATCGAAATCTTACCATGACTCATGGCAACAGAAGCGGACCCCACTCTGTTCTTTTCAGGCTTGGCACTGTAACATCAGACAAGAGGCCGAGTAGGAGGAGGAGGTGGAGGAGGAGGAATCAGCTGTGATGTGGGAGCAGGCACACAGGCGCACCCCCCAATACAATTCATCATTGTTATTGTATCTGCAAAACAGGTGTGCTCTGCTTGCTTTAACTCTCACTGCACAATTAAGTCTCGATTTACTTCTTGTTTGTGTTTTTGATAAGCCCCTGTAGTCTCTGCCTCCCCGTCTCGCTTTCTGTTTCTATGCCTCAACCTCTCTCTCCCTCACGCATACACACACACACACACACACACACACACACACACACACACAAACAAACAGGCAGCACATGGCCAGCGCAAGTGAGTCACAGTGGTCTGGCAACAAGTGCCTCTTCTCAGGGAGAGTCCCTCCATGCGTCCTTATGATTAGGGCCAATCCCCTTGAGTATATCAGGTGCACTACTCCTCTGGGCAACGTGAGACTCGCCAATTCAATTGTCTCCAAGTTCTCAATAAGAATCAGCTCATGCCTGATCACGCAAACTCCTTCAGGTAATAAATGTTTTCAGCAGAAGTAAGGTTTATTTAAACTGTATGAAAACCAGCAGACAGCATGTGTAATTTTTTTGTTCTTTTTGTTGTTTTGACAAGACACCAGTGCTTCTAAAAATAGAAATATTGAAGCGCATTCTATGAGATTTTGGGGCTCTGGAGGATGCAATTACTTGGATATGTTGCCGTCAGATCCGCAGAATGTATGCAGAGAGGGTCGACCTGCCCAAGAGCAACAAGCGCTTTGCGTGCTACTCTCAATATGATTATAGTATGATGAGACTGGCTATTAGAACATTGAATCAAAACATTTGCAATGTTTGCACTGTATGTACTTTCTCAGAACCATCAAAAAAAGCAACGGTAGATTACTGATCATTCTGTTCAAGTCATTCAATGCATGCACAGTATATTAGTTGTGGCTGTACAACAAGACAACCATGCAGATTTTAGTGCTTTAAGTTATATACATACATTACAGGTACCTTGTTATCATGTGATAATGTGAACAAGATATTCCACTCAGATCTATGAATGTGAAACTCATGGTCGTGCTAGGAGAAAAGTGAGGGGGGTGACCAAAGTTACTGGACTTCATCCTCTGGGAACCATGAATGGCACAGCCAAATTTGAGCTCTGTTGTTATTATATAGAATAACAGTTGTCAACTTAAAGCCAATACAGTCAACCTGTTGTGGGCACTGGAAGTAAAGTCAGGCAGTTTCAAAAGTCAGTAGGTTCCATCCTCTGGGGACCATGAATATCTGCACAAAATACCAATCCATTCATTCACCATTACTATCCACAGAGTTGTCATGGCTGAAAATAAATGACATGCCCATGTTAGTGTGTTATATACTGTAATGAGACATACTTTGCTTTCATGCATTTACAAACTGCTGTTAATTATAAAAAGCTACAATCCTGAGTCCTTATGTAAATGTAGGCTCCATATAATGAAATTAACTTTAGAATTGTTCACTTTAGGAACTGCCTGCTGTGACATGTTTACTTATTTTATTACCATAAAGCAGGATCTCTGTCATCAGTGGCACACATTTTATAATATCCCCAAATATCACCTCTTAAAGTGTGGCTTAAAGGTGTTTGAATACGGTATTATTTAGTGGTCATGAATGCAATAATAACTGTGCAGAACTAATAACAGGTTAGTGGCCCGGCACTTAAGCCTGCTCCTCCCAGCACATGTTCGCAAACCAGCAAACACACCTCACACACCTCACACACCCACGATCAACTGTAACAATAGCGGAGCGTGCAGTGCACTCCACCTCGTGAACACGAGCCAGGTGTATGTTTCCTCCACCCTGTTTGCCTTAACACTCCACACACCCTTTACCAGAATATTGTGTCCTTCAGGGGCGCTACATGCATAACAGGACTTGGTGGCGTGGCCATGCTCTTGGTGGCACTGACACTGGTAGGGTGTGTGGGTAACAAGACTGGGCCTGCAAGGAGGCCTGTTATCCCAGTATAGTGAGCCTTCAGTGTTAATACTGCAGGGAATGAGTGAAGTGATTGCTAAAGTAGTGGTAACTGTCAGGTTTCTCTACCTGTGTGTTGCTTTGTGGGTGTGAACACAGTGTAAGGTCAGTATTAAAGGATAAAGGTGCACATTTTTTCGAGTCCAGTCTTAAAACAAAAAGGACTCCTACGTACACTGAAAGATTTATTAGCATTTGGAGTTGTTCTTTCTTTCATACTGGCTGACTTAGGCTGCGATCCCACTTTAAGTGATGGGTGCAAAATCCACAGTCCTCATCCAGTGTCATCAGTCCGACATTTAAATCAATAAACCTAGTGGAGGTCCTCTGAAGTTAAGCCATTTAAATTTTGGAATCATGTCAGGAAAGCATTGCTGTACTGCTCATGTAGACATCTGGAATAATTAAAATCACCAGTAACTTCTTCAATGTACATTTGTGCATGTGCGGTTGTATTAAAATGTATATAAAAATGTGGACTTGTGAATTCAATCTCATTCGATCTTGACCGTTTGCTGGGCGTGAGACCAGATACAAATGTTGTCAACACACGCTGAAAAAAAAGTCAACCACACCTTTAACCTTGCACAACTTCCCTGTTCTTTTGGTCCACACACTCTCAAACACACCCAAACAATCTTTACCCTTCATTCCCTCTCTCGGTCTTCTGCAGCCAGCCTAGCTTAATTGATGCCCTTCCCTAACAGCCTAAATTGCACACCCGGGCTTTGAGGGCAGAGAGTGGGTTGTCAACAAGTGTGGCCTGAGTGAAGCCACGGCCCTTCACCCAGAGTGACATCCACCTGACTCAGCAGCACACAGGCACTGTTTACTGGACCTGTCCACCGCAATCAACACGCCTGCAACTGCCCTGACTGTAATCCCGCTGTTAACCTCATAACTGCCAGGAGAGGGGAGACCAGGGGAGGAGGAGGGGGCTTATCTCCCTACCTCTTTTGTCCTTCCTCATCCACATCAGAGTGCTCTGGGCATGCAGGGGGACAAATTTAGCTCACACGCACGGTGCAAACACTTAATGATGCACGCACACGGGCACACACAGTGGAAGCATCTGCATAAATTATCCAGCTGAGAATGTTAAATTGAATTGCATTTCATTTCGCCCGCTGCACATAATGCACAGCAAATCAAATTAAAATTCAATATTCCAATTACAGGCAGAGTTACAAAGAAAATGAAAGATGTATTTAGGCCTGTGCTGCATTTTGATAGATGGCAAAGCAAAAACCCTGCAGAAAAATGAAACTGAGTGTTCCCATTTGCATTTATATTTTCTTACTGTGCTCACATTATTTAGGGCAGACATCAAACATCTGTGCATGAGTTATTACATTTCACATATGTTTTATTTCTTGGATTTATAAATGGGAATGCAGATTTGGTATATTTCTGTATATATGTCTAGTCCTGGTTGCATGCACATGCACTGTGCTCATTGCTCACTTGTTGCTTAACCACTGTCAACACAAAACTAGGGTGGACTGTCCAACTGAGACTGATCCAATCAGACAACCACCTATATAGTGACTGACCTGGACACAGGTGAACTAACTGTCCCCTCAGCTCACACACACACACAAGTGATGGAAGGGAAGCTCCGTTGACTGACACACCGTGGAGATCACAGACAGCCGAGGACCTGAAACAGTGAAAGCTGCTGACCCCACATGTTGTCTCATTTCCTCAGAATCCATCATCCAGTGTAAACACGCGTAGAGCTTGTCATGTCTCTGATCTCTGTTTGGCAAAGCCCAGGCGGTGATTGAGAAGCTGCATTGGACTTTGTGCACATTTTCAAAGCCTCTTTGAAGTAGCGATGGCTATCACAAGGTCAACATACATTAAAAGGTATGTAACTGTCACACAGTGCCCCTACAAAGAGAAATATACACAAAGAAGAAGTGATAGCACCTGTGGTTGGGGAGATAATTACAGGAGAGTGAATAAAGGTTCAGTTTGAAAGGTGTTTGAAAAGGGAGTTGTCATGTAGGATTAGAGCCTTGTTGAAGCAATAACTCCCATGACCTTTCAACCTGTGCTGTAGGGTCAGCCGGCATTCTTCTCTAACCACAGAAAGCCAGATGATCTCACTCCCACTCCCAGCTCACAGTTACACCACTTGTGGGAATTTTATGCTCAACTGTTACATCTGTTTCAGCAACATGCCCGTAATCATCTGAAATTTTGCTGTATTTACTGATCAAATGTTAAGTTGCTACAAACATGAGAAATTCAGCAAAAAGTTCAATCGTTCAAAGTTTTACCTCAGATCGTAATGATAATGCATATGCATATAAAACATTCTGCAAAATTATTAATGTGTTTCATTAGTTTCTGGTTACAAATGTGGTCTTATATGGACTCCAGAGTGCCCCTTATTAAAACAGAATATTTATTAAATTCATTAAAATATAAAATTAAGAAGTTATCCAAGTTACTGCCATTAAATGCTCTTTCATCATTCCTTATTACAATAATCATTTACTTAATTATAGATACTTTTATTTCAAAATGTCCTTTTAAAAAAAATCTGGTTTTCATTTCAACATTACTTTTATTCCCATTTTCTCCTTTAATAATGATCCAATGTAATCATGCTATGTAAACAATCTTATGAATGCTAATTACCTAGCATGCTAACTAGTAAGGCTGTGTTATGAGCTTAGGTTATTACTCAGCATCTTTCTGCCTTTTTGTTCTTAAAAGCTGTATTGTCTTTTGTGGAGCATCTCTAAATTTAAACACTGCTGAGAGAACTGGGAATTAACTAACTAATGTTAGCTTCTGTCCAGGAGTGACCACTGTCACAAAATTAGCTTCCACTAGCTAAATAAAATTGAGTTGAATTAAAAAAGTTCCAAGGTTTCAGCTTCCATTTTAAAGCGCCAGTGTGCAGACTTTATTGGGATCTGGCAGAAATGGAGAATAATACTCTAAATTTAGTTCAGTTAGTTTATAATCATCGGAAAATAAGATTAATTCTGTTTTTGTTAGCTTAATGAGAGTTGCCATGAGGGTAAGCCTTTTTGAGATGCCATTTGTCTATTAACTGAACTTAGCAATTATTCAATGAGGCCATACTATGCTTCTTGGGTTTTGTCCTTTTAAGTGTGTTATATAGCTTGTTTGTGCAAAGTGTGAAAAACTGCCGGTAACCCCTCGTTACTCTTCTGCATCTCTGTTTAAAACATTTGCATTATGTACACCTAGCGGCTAGTTTGACACTCCACTCAAACAAGGCCAGTTAGAGTGGAGGACGGAAACGCCAGCAACAATATGGAAGATATGAGCAAAGCATTCTGATTTCTTTGATGTTGCCTGCAAGAACCATTGCAGAAGTTTCCATCTACTCCCACCATGTCAAGATATCAATAGCCAGTGCATTAACTTTGCCTTTGATCAAAATATGACAAAAATATTTCTACGTCTGGAAAACTATGTGTGTGCATTTATGTGTAAATCACCAGTCAAACCTGAGAAAAACTTTTTAAAAAATGTTGGTGACTTCAAAATAAGGTTTAAAATGTGTTTTACCCACAGGTTATACTTATCAGACACAGTCAGCTCATCCCATCACAGCACTGATAGCAGACAGAACCTCGTTACACTCTATTTCATTCAACTAAACTTGTGTGGGGATTATTATTGTTACTTGATATGCTCCCACTCCCGCTACTATGATGAGCTCCCAACTGCTAGATGGCAAACTGGGTGGGTAGCCTGTGCAGCCTTGTTTAGCCAAGTAAATTAATGGAGAAGTTATGTTGTGTGTCAATGTTTATTTACATCAGAAGCTAGTTAGTCAGTTCAGAATTACTCTGACATTGTTGTTGCTCTATCTAGCAAGAACTAACTGGACAAATGTTGTAGCAACTGTTGATCTTGTTGGCTCAAGACCTAGGTGACACGTGAATGGTTGAAAGGTAGGACTTGTGACGACATTCACTGTCATGAAAAGAGGCATTACAGAAAACAAAGTGACATGAAATAAAAGTATGATATTTAAAAATGCCATCACCATAAACCACTGAACACTGATCTGCTGGTTCGCCACCCTGAGAGGTAGACGGGATCAATGTATGACGTCATAATGACATTACATGAAACAGCTGTGGGAAACAAAACTGGACTGGATGAACGGCAACAACAGTGTACGGTGTACACCAGACAAAATAAGCTCGGAACATCAACCCCGAGGAGTCAAGAGTCATGACCAGTCAGTGAGCGGTTGGACAAATGATGACCCCTGAGCCAGTTTCACTTTGTGACAAAAAACGAGAGAGATTTGTTTCAAAGCTCTGAAAAAAACAGTAAGTTGACCTGATGTTGAAATGACTTTGTCCAAAACTGCTGAAACAAGTTGCACACAAGTCTATATTTGCTAAAATTTCTTTTTTTTGTACCCCTGCAGAACTTAAATAGTGGTCCCAAGCAGGTTAAATAATATAACAACTTAACAGCTTAATAAAATAAAAACTTAACTACTTTATAAGTGGCTTGTTTGCACCCCAAGGTCTTAAGATCATACACAAGGCCAAAAAAAAACAGCTTTTGAATTTCTTCAAGTGGCTTAAAACAGCATGTTTTATTAAAATCTCTTTAGGAAACATAAAACTAAGCAGCTCATTTGAATTGATCTCCTAATCCCCTCTAGATTAACAGTGAGTTAATTTGGCAGTTGGTAAATCCCGACCTCAGCAGCGCGAATCAGAGGCATAAGAGGTCTGTTTCTGATGCAGAACAAAGGCTTATCTGTTTCACAAATGAGTACTCCATCTATTCGTGTCCTCCCCCGCACTGCTAACAAACTTTCTCACATAATTAAAGCCGTTCGCCGGATTGGCCCCCACAGAGAGGGATGAAACAATCCCACAGACAAACATTAACCCAGGGCCTGACCCTGCAGCTTGTCAAGAAGATGAACGTCTGAGACTGGAGGGGGAAAAAAAACAGCATTCCACTTCCCGTAAACCATTAAGGGGGAGGGATGGGGGATTTTGGGAAGTTTGGTGAGTCATCACTTTTCTTTTCTACCGGCGCTCCCCCCCCTTGGCATCGCAACGGAGCGGAGCTTAAATACCTCCACGGCAGACTGCCCTGTCATGCTTTCAATAGGACCTCTTCAGTTTTGACAAGTGTTTCACATTGAACGTTACTGCCAGAGCCGCAGCTGTCTGCACGGCTGTCACCGTCAGGCGCTCTCTTTGTTGGCGCCCACTTTGAAACCTGAGGAGATAACAAGTTAAGACTTACAGCGTGAATAAAAAATAAGCATGCAATGACTTGAACCGCTGCTGGCTCAAAGCCTCGGTTTGTCACTCAGGTTTGTTCTTGCGAGTGTGCATGTGTTAAACAGCTTCTGCGATCAGGTCAAATACAGTGGGTGAGATGAGTCAGTGGATATCTGCTACCATGCTGAGAATTTATTACTTGCTAACTTCATCTTGTGTGACAATAACATGCTGACAAATGCTTGTAAAATGATGACAGGGCTCAAATATAGGAGCTTTTACAGCAGTTTTAGGAGCACTCCATAATGGAAAGTGCTCAAATTCCCATAGAGAAAACCACAGATTTTATTGCTGTACTTTCTTCTCCTATTTTTATGTCAGCTCTTTTGTGTGACCACTCATTCGTCCTCAAAGCACTTTGTTCCACTAACTGATCATTGAGATCATTTTGTGGTGAGGGACTCTCCCCAGAGGGCACCCTGCACCGGCACAACACCCTCAAACCTCCTATTAGGGGCCATTCAGCTCCAGTGCTCGGCCTATCTCTCTTTCCACTGTCTGTTGCTACTGCTACACACACACACACACACACACACACAGAGGATATTTATCACTCTTTAATGACAGGCTCTACAAAGGATGATGTCACTGGCCGCAACACAACAACGTACAACAAAAAGGGCAGCCGTCCCGCTCTCCTCTTAGTCCAACCGCGGTGACCTCACTTGATTGATAGGCCTCAGTTTTACTGGGCTCTTTGTGCCCGTGTGGCCAGCATGGTATGTGGCACATGAGGCCTCGCCGCTGCTGCTGCTGCTGTTGCTGCTGATGATGACTAAGAGTGAGTAATCAAAACAGTCGCAGAGACCGGCCGGCTTCACAAAGATGGTTGTTACCATTAAAATGTCATCGAGCACTTGATATAAGACGGTGTTTGCTCTTGTGGACAAGCGTCTCTCGCCTTTGTCAGCTGTGGTAGACGGTCAGCCTGTGTTGTGTCTGTGCACAGTTAGTTAAAAGCAGAAGGTGCACTCAGTCAAAATATGCGGCTATGAATATATGTGCATGTGTGTGTGTGTGTGTGCGGGTGTGTGTGCTCCTTGCTGGCTAGTTTGGATGCGACATATAGGCCTTATTGGCTTTGTGTAACTTGTCAGGCTGGATTTGTACACGTGCCAGTTGTTGTCAGGAGGCGTTTGTCCATCGTTAATCATAAACACACATTGTATTCATAACAGCAGCTTGCATGGTGCCCTGGTTTATCCTCCCCCCTTCTTCCTCCAGCGTGTGTGCCTTATTGATTTCACGACAAACAGACCTAAAAATCCCCTCTGAACATGAATTTGATCTAGATCACATCGCTTTTCTCATCACTGAAAGTGAAAAATTTTATCTCACTGAGATTTATTACACTGGAAAATTCTTAAAAATAACCTTCTTTCACTCTCTGTGTCTGTATGACACACAGCTAGTCTATGGGCCCATTCACATTCACACACACACACGCACACACACAGTAATGCGCCTGTATTAAGTTAAAAGCACAAATCTAGTCCCACAGCAATTACACTGAAGCTTCTTTCAATTTCCAGTAAAGGTAAATAACTTCAACAGCATTTCTCTGAATGTGTTCCCATGTGCATAAACACACATATTTAACTAATACACTCATCAAAGACCTTCCGTTTGAAATATAAAAAACCCCCAACAACCTCTACCGTGATTTATGAAAAACAAAATCCATTACTTCTCCAAACCCCTGCTTGTGGTTTTCCTTCAAACGGGTGCTTTGCTAGCTGACTCACTGGCTGAAGTACAGCGGATTTCCACTTCCACTTTGGCCCGTTCCTCTGAAATGCTGGAGAAAAACAGCGAGACGGGGAAGGGGAACGGAGGGAGGAAGAGATGGAGATCTGGAAGCCATTAGAAGCTGGCAGCTGCGGCCTGGAGTGGCTGATTCAGAGGAGGAGAGACAGAGGAAGAAAGAGAGAGGGAGGATACGGCACATGATTGCCATAATGATTTTAATATCTGTGCATGTGTAGGTCATTAATGCAGGGCCTTGTGATTTAGCAGCAGGGAAGATGCAGAATGTAAAAAGTCATTTTCTAAAAGCAGTTGTTACGCCTTTACAACTCCTACTGCTCTGCCTGCATTTCCCCTCCAAAGTAATAAAGTCTTATCTGGCTGTTTATCCATCCTGTCTAATCTGTTATCTTCTTTTTTTCATGCTTCCTTCCTCTTGAGGTTACTGCCACACACACACACACACACATTAATTCAGAGCAGATTAGACTGATTTATATTAATTACATAAAAGTTACCTTAATCTTAAACCACCATTTACAACCTGAAATTCAATTATTTATGTTACTGGGACTTGCACTTTGTCCCCAAAATTCAGGTGAGTCCCCACAAGGCGACCATTTATTTCCCCACAACATGAGAAATACATGTATACACACACACACACACACACACACACACACACACACACACATTCAAACTCTGTAAGGAATGGATTAAAGAGTGTACTTATCTGCTGCAAAGTAAGCCCCGTAACATTCCCATGTAACCCAGCACTACCTCCAATGGTCGTCTCATCAGCCAACTGTAGTATATTATTCTATTATGAGGGGTCACGGGTTATGAAAAACACCCGTTCAGGACTGGAACATTGCCTGTGTGGGAGCTAAGATGCTAATGCAGAGTCCCAACCAAACTAGCTTCACTAAACTCACTGACATCACCAAACTCACCTCATCCTCAAACTCTTTTCCTAGCAAAGCTAACCAGCATGTCGTCTGTCCAAATATGCTATTCATGGGGTTAACTTTAACTCCATCCATGGTTTGTCAGCAATTACAGATTACTATTATTTTGACTTTTAATACTGTACCAAACTAGGATTAAAGCGATGACTGGCTCTAACTTGGGATACACATACAACACTTCCATACAGTAATAACTCTGTATCTTCCGGTGAATTCATGTGAACCAAGTTTCACATGCAGCAGAGGAAGTGGGACACATTTGCCATAAACAGAAAGCAGTCAGATTCCACAGGAGTGATTCCAACTCTCCCATATCCTGTTCAAAATGTCCATGGAGAGGCCCGTTGTATGAGACGAGGTCTGCACTGCGTCTCTGGGTTTTCACCCATGACTCACCCACGCGAATCACAAGGATGGACACACTGCGCGACTCATCCCCAGCTCAGGCACTCACTTTGACATATGCAAATAATGTGTACTGATCTGATACATGTCATACGCTCATGTACAAACGCACACAAAATATGGTTGTAAATACTCGTTTTTGCTTTGACAGGTGGCGGCATTTGGAATTCAGGGCAGTGACGTTCATTGGCTGACAACCATGTGAGGAAGAAAATACTACTTCCTCCGACGCTCCGTGCGTGATTTCGCCCTCTGTCATAGGCCTGTTCTCAAAAATCCACAACATCACACACACACACACACACACACACACACACACACACACACACATATTATGCCAAATATATTAAACACATTCACACACTGAGAGAGTTTACTTGAGAATGCTATTTCACCCAGGTTACTGTTGCACAACTTGGTTAACCACTTCAACATAATGGTGAACCATGAGCATTGTATGCGCAGTCAGTATGAATGTTTATCACTCTATATAACTATCTGCAATCAGGGGGTGGAGGTGGTGGGAGTGGTAATGAAATGCAGTGATGCACAATAAGGAAAGTTGGGTCTGTCCCGATGCTCGTATCTGGATCTCACATGCTCACTCGAAAAGTGCACTTGCTGCATGGCTGATTTTCAGTTACACTCATCACTTGTACCAAGAGCTTCTCCCTCCTTCCTTCTTCTTATTTTCATGCCGTTGTTCTCCTCCTCTGCTCTGACACCTCGGGTGGTCTGACATCATCACTGCGGTGGTCTGACACCAGTGTGGTCCTCCAGGTCAACGAGGGGAATGCGCACGTTAACCGGTTCAGAAGAAAGAGAAAGGGAAAGAGACAGGGGGGTCTCGTGAGTCATTTTGATGGCTAAGAAGAATAGTCCTGCATGTAAGACCCCTCACAGATTGAAATAATAATTCAAATAACAGTAACAGTAACAGTTACTTACAGCAGTTGTCATAGAATAGATTGACTTGTCAACAAAGCATAGCACAGGTCTTAGGGATTATCAAGGCACTTTAAACTGTTCATTTTGGCCCAAATGTGTAAAAACACCTTTGCAGACTTCCTCAAAGTAATCATTCTTGCTCAAACTGATCTGAAAACAAGCTCTTTGGAAAAGAGGAAGTCAACATTGGTTTGCAGTGTTTGCCACAGCATGGAAAATCATGCGAACTGGTTGCGCAGCAGTTTCTCCAAAACCAAGAGATAAATCTTCAAACGTTGGTAAAGGTACTGATAAACGGGTCAGCATCAAATCAACAACAACACAACGACAGTGATGCAAAGAGAAACCACAAATGCTGCGGCTGCTGGTGTCTGTGTGGGGATGCACACGTCAGTATGATGTTACGCATGTTTGAGTGTAGGAGCCAGATTCACTCACTGAAGCGTGTCAGTGAACAATATAGGGTCAAAAGTACAAGAATTGGCTGTGAAACTGCAGCCCCGTGTGTTCAAGTGCCACAGTAGTTTGAGAGATCTGAGGCAAAGGGGTAAAACACAAAACTACGATTTGTATGTGTTTATGTTCCAAAAATATCTTTATTCAGATTTAAATTTATTTCTATTGCCAGGAATAGTCTGTACAACATCAGTGAAGATTATTCATGCGCCAAACTATACATCAGGTGAAGACTGGTGAATATTTATTTTGATGAAAGCCTGAAAACCCAACTCCAATTATCACTCAGAGCCCCTTTATCTGTTCAAGTCTGAGTGATATGTTTTGTTACATCCCGTCAAGAGTTATGCAGGTTTAATTCAAGCTTAAAGTGCAGTGAAATGATGGAACATAAATAACAAGTCACAGCTGATGTGCAGAGGTGATATTTTAGAAGTTCCTCTTCTGACAGGCAGGAACATGAAATAAACTTCAGGAGGATTCAGACTGACGGTCAAAGGTTTCTTCATTCAGTGTGTGATTCCAGAGAAGACAATGGAGGGGAGGGCGAGCAGTAAATGACATCTATCTCATGTCACAACAGAACTTGACGTGGGAGCTAAAAACAGAAAAATATCACTTCCTTTCTGGCTTTATTTTTAGATGCAGTCATGTACTTTAGCCCAGAATAACTGCGTTGTGGTCAGATCCTCCCATGATCTTTGCGTGTTGAAGAGGTGTGAGATGCAGTGCGTGTTGATGAGAGGCAGCGCGCTATGATCGACTGACTTATCATCATTTCATGTCCTCACTGTGTCCTTTTTTTCCCTATCAATATTGTTTCGAGATAAGTCAGGAGGAATTACAACACAGGATATGGACGTATGTGTGAACTCACACGTCCACGTACTGTAAAAACTAGTAAACAAACTGGAACTACTCTTTTATGAAATACATTGAAAGGATAAATTCAATATGAACCACATGCAGGTTTTAGGTCAGTCAACACATTTGATGAACGATCAAGAAAGGGGGCTAAAAAACCCTGCGTGTTCAGCACCACCGTCTTCCAGTGTAAACCTCTGACTCATGACTCACGTTAGGGGACTATACTTATTCTTATACCTCTTGATGGAAAACGTTCTTCTCAACTTTGCGCCGTATCTCTAATAGCTCTCCTCCGGTGCTAATTTGCACAAACTTGCATTGGCTGCTAAGGTCAAAGCTTCCGTGATTTGTGGTTTGCTGGGTGATTGAGCAACATTGTTCATTGACGTACATGGCTTAAACTTGATGACTCGACTTCTGAAAACTGTTGGTGTGTGTGTGCCAAATCCACAGGTCCCCTTTTTTTTTCATGATCAGATTTTTGGCATTTCTGCTTTATTTGCGATGGTAGCAGCCGGAGAGAGTCAGGCAAGGCAGGAGAAACAACAGAACTTGGGATATTGCGGTAAAGACATTAGATGGTACAAGGTCAAACAGGAAAACTACTGCGGATGTTCCAATTTGCCAGTGACGTAGAAAGGAAATTTACTCCACTTAATCACTGCTGCATCAGATGTACACATCAAACAGATAATCATCAGCCAGTATTCACCCACTGTGGGCACACTGGTATCAGTGTATATGTTGTTGATATAATGCAGAAAAGTGCTTATAGTTATATATTAGGATCACTATAGAGTCATTCAATGAAAGTATATTCTGTAATAAAAGTTATTTGGTAAGGCTGCATTGTCAGCTCAAAAAGTTTACTGTATTGACGACCATATTGGT
Source organism: Datnioides undecimradiatus (assembly GCA_008933995.1). Taxonomy (NCBI): domain Eukaryota; kingdom Metazoa; phylum Chordata; class Actinopteri; order Lobotiformes; family Datnioididae; genus Datnioides; species Datnioides undecimradiatus. The sequence goes on from WARS01000048.1 coordinate 4,352,642, forward strand.
AACCAGCGAGGGTTTCCAAAATCAGAATTGGTGTCAGTCTCCAAAATGCCATGTTTTGTTGAGACTGTAATAAATTGGTGTTTGTAATTTATTTAACCATGCCATACTGGTCAGTTTGTTCATCACTTTGGTCCAGAATGAAACATCTAAACAAAAACCCGAATAAATAAATAAACAAAAACAACACTGAATGGATTGTTGGCTTGACATTTAACTTTGTACAGACATTCATGGTCCCCAGAGGATGGATCCTCCTGACTCTGAAGACTACCTGGCTTTTCTCGGAGTGCCACAACGAGGATTTTGAGGAGGTTTGTGGCGTTGCGTGAAATGTCTAAAAAAACTACTGGACAGACTTTTTGTGAATTTTTATACAAACATGCATTCACGTTCCCCTCAGGTTGAATTGTGACAAGATGCAATATAGTGTAAATATGTACATTTTCAGGCAGTTGCTCTTGGTTACACTTGGTTGCTCACCTAAAACCTGGCACAGATAGTTATTTAAGATTGTCAGATCATTGGTTTCATAAGGTTACAGAAATGGTTTGCCACAGCCTCATCAGTCCAACATCAGAGGTGAGAAGGTTTTTTTCTTATTAAAGCTGGCTGTCACACACTTAGTCTTGTTGCCATAGTTTGTGGGGGTATTGCATTTTGTTGCCAGGTGTTTCATTTATTTTGTCCAACCCCTTTAAATCTTTTCACATAAAACTGCTTGTACCTTCGGGGAAGGCGCTGAGAGAGTGCACTGGACTCGGCACCGTGCCACAGGAGCTGCTGCTTTCAGGGACTTTCTCGTAAGCCCATTGTGAAAGCTCAGGGGCAGTGACCAAAACAAGCACAGCAAAAGTGAAGGAATGGACAGCTGCAGTTTGAGGGAAAAGAGGAAAAATCCAGAGACGGGAAAAGGCTACTTTATCAAAACAAGGGGAAAAAACCAGGATCTGGGTCCTCCTTAGTTGGAAACACTGCATTGTGCTCACTGTTTACCTCCCAAGGGTGAGAACACAAACGCAGCCAGCTGAAGCACAGCTGTCTTTGTTGAAAGAATATTTTACACAGTAACATTACTGAAATCAATACATGACATGGTGATATGAGGATCAGATGAAACATGATGTATTGTGTTTGGCATTCCACTCAGTGCTATCTGATCTCCACACTTCTATTGTTTGTTCTCCTTGAATGTGTGTGTGCACGTGTGTGTGTGTGTGTGTGTGTGTGTGTATGCTCTAACCTAAAAAGCTTTAAAGTGGGTAGCTCGCATAGATTCCTGTTTGTTTTCTCGGGCACGAGATCAAAGTCAGGTGGCCTTAAAATTAGCTCGTAGGGGTTTGCATTGTATGTCACCGCTGAGTAAAGACCCGGAGGAGCGAGCGAGTTCTTTAATGTTGATCCAAAAACCAGACTATCCACTTTGTAACACCATTTCACAGGTGAGAGCCGTGTCAGTCCCCATGAAACTAATTGCCACAGTGAGCCTTTGCATTACAGCACGGTGAATACTAAGGTAATGATTCTGGGTCCAACCTGTTCATTTATAAGTGATCCAAAGAGGCAAAGCTATTCTCAGTGACAGAATCGGATTATGTGACGATCCATATGCAATCACTTTATGCCAAGGGAGAAGACAGACGTGGAGGAGAGATGGCATAGAGGAGACAGAGGGATTAGAGATGAGAAGGAGGTGTGGGGGTGTGTGAGGAGGAGGAAGATAGAGAGGGAGAGGAGGGCGAGAAATAGCCGGGTTGCCAGGACTCCAAAGCTTGTCTGTCATTCCTTGCGTCAGTCGGCCTATTCCCAGGCTCAGACGCAGGTACAGTATTTGCGCAAATGAGAGTATATACACACGCAAGCACACTCAAAACACATTTTCTCACTCTATCAACGCAAGCTGGGTGCTGGAAATATCCCTATTTATCCTCTGTCACAGTCTAATTAGATTCCACCACCACAGCCATCCTTTTCCCTCCACATTTCGCTCTCTTTTCTTACCTCTCTCACACTCCCTGCCACACTGTAGCACTGCAGACCTTCTGGCTGTTTCCCTGGCAACAGCTGCTTCCTGTTTGTCTGTCTGTGTTGCCATGGAGGAAGGGGTAGGGGTGATGGTGGTGGCAGCGGCAGCAGCAGCAGCAGCACTTCACTAATGATAATAAAGTGGCCCTGGAGTGGGCATCAGGTGTGTGTCTTGCAAGGGTGTTTAATCCACTGAAGCTAAAGCTAACTAAAGCTAATACCTTAAACTGAATATTGGATGTCTTCAGCTGATTTGTTTCAAAAGGAGAACCCTGTAAAAGGAACTTAAATATGCTCTTCATGGCTACGTGTTATAATGCATGTTACAGATATACTTTGAGATGCAGCACAGTGATTAGATCTGTGATTTAATGTTTGCTTATTTCAAAACTTCTTACCTCGTAGAAGAAAAACGTTGTTTGAGGATGAGGACCAGCAACTGAGTTGGACAAAGCTAACACATCTAACTCAAGTTCAGCTGGTGTATAAACAGAAACCAAACAGAGAGCATGGTTGGCCCATTACTCTAAACTCTGGGCGCCTCTCACACAGTGGATGATCCAGGCATATTTCTAACTTAACTCATAACCCCAGACATGTCCCTTGCCTTTACAGTCCCATGCCACTGTTCTGACGACCGCAGTGGTTCAAAACATTCGTCACTCATTTGTCTGACAGTCCCGCAAACACCTTCTTCTTCGAAAATACACAATCTGAGTAGGATCTACATATGTAACTGTAAAGTGTAAATGACTTAAGTAATGTATTTATTTTACCCCACACCGTGATCTTTTTCTAAACCTCATCAATCAAAATTGCTGGGAGGTAATCAATGGAGGTAAGCTGAATATGGCTGTGAGGGTGACCTGCCCATTGTTACCAAGACAATGAGGTGAGCTAATGAAGGTCAGCTAACTTCTACTTGTCCAAATGCCCTAAATCTTAAGGCCAATAAACTCCAAAAGGGATATTTTATGGACTATTGGGGTTTTGGAGTAATGGACAGCCAGAACAATAGCCAGTCCTCGCCTTTACCGCTGGAGGTAGAACGCTAGTTAGCTGCGAATGCTAACATTTGCCGACAAACAATATGCTAATACTTAAGCTGTTCCTGAAGTGAAATTCCTGAAGCGCCACATATCTGTCTTACTAAAACCCTGTACGGATTTCCAACATGTGGATGGGATGTGCTGTGCCTAGTTACAGTTGCTAAGCTGTGAGGGATTCAGTGGACGGTCGATTGTCACATGAATTTGAGTATGATATGCTTTCATATTCTGTTTTTACAAATCTGATGGCTGCTCCTGCAATCTGCTAAAAAGATGCTATTTTTATCCCTTGTTATGTTTTTTTTAAATCATAAATGCATGCACCAGAAGTCTAAGCCCCAGCTGACCCTACAATTGTACAATGCTGTTCTGATGACTAATTACAGGAGGCTGGTTTGAGATTTCTTCTTTCATTAACAAAAACAGAATCTCTGCACTTCAGTTTTGATAAAGCGGCCTGTTTTCCAGCCCACTGCATGTGCTGTAAATAATATTCCTGGGGTAATGAGTTATACAAACATTGTCCTGTTAAATGTGGCCTGTGCGGATCACAAGCATAATTAATCATTTGTGGCATCCATGCTTTGTAAACACTGATGTGGGCACCGCTGACCTGTGGGATGAACTAACTCATCGTGGTGAGGAAGGTCAGCGCAAGTCATCTGGAGCAAATTAGACCCCAGAGTCCCTGTAAGTGCACAGGCCTTTTCTCTAATTACTATGTGGACTACTGTGCTTCAGACCAAAACATGGGACTTAATGATACAGACTAGCATAATGAAGCAATACGTACGAAAACTAAACATTGCTTTTATTAAAACTTTGCGCTTTGTTGAGAAGCAGCAAATCTCAGTCAACAGTTTACAAGGTTATTGCAGCTGTGTTGGCTTTAGCCAGCTGGGATTTTACACAACAACCTTATTGAAAGGAAAGAGTCATCACCGTGTTGCAACATCTGCATCACATGATTACTGTTAATTTCTCATTAACCTATTCGGGCAAAGCATGTGTTGAAATTTTCATGTCTGAAAAAAGGCACGTCAGCGTTGGTGGACCGTTTGTTCTTGTGTGTTCTCCACTCTGTGCTGTCATCCCCACTGGTGAATGACTTTTATGCATTTGAGCTAAGAGTCTTTAACTCCAGATGAATGCTTTGAAGTAATTCTGTCTTTGTAAAGCAAGAAGCCATAATGACACCCGGCATATTTGTCGAAGCATACCAGACGTAGCTGAGCGCCACTTCCTTCACAAATGGTGTTTGATAAATGCCTGGAATGACATCAAAACTTTGCTCCCGAGGCATTTGTTTAAAGAGGAGCTCTTCGACGAAAGCAACCACAATGTTTTGGCAAGAGGAGGAGGGAGAAGGGGGGGGGGGGGTTATACCAGTTTCTCACAGGAAACAATAGCTTCTACTCAAGAAATGTACCAAGTTCACAGATACAGCACATGGTAAACAGTGTATGTGGGGCAAGTATCGTGTTCCATACCGGCCTGTTCCCCTCCCAGCTCACAAACTGTCGGAGGATAAAAGAGGAAACGTTGCAGAAAGAGAGTGGGAAAAACAGAACGACTTCAAAGCTGCAGAAGAATTTCTTTAAACATGGCTCTCCAAAGACCACATCAAACACGCGGGGAGGCAAATGGGGGAGGGAGGGAGCCGGGCTGGGTTCACATGTGAGTGTGTGTGCATGCACATGGGTGCGCGTGAGCGTGCGTCGTAACATGGCATAAAGTTGCAGAGATGCGTCGAGGCTATGCTGCTCCAACCCAAGTGTAGAGAAGAAAAAGGCTGTCAGCTCTGATAAAGAGTTTGGAGTGTGTGTGTGTGTGTGTGTGTGTGTGTGTTTCTTCTCATTCTGGTAGGCCTCTTCAGCACCCAGAGAGCACTTCAGCACAGCGGCTGCCAAGGAGACGATCAGAGGGTGGCCCTGCAGCCCACACACACGCTCACGCATACTCACCCTGCCGCATCAGGGCTCCCATCATGTAAGTGCACAACCGCGCGCGCGCACACACACACACACACATGCACACATCAAACCACACACTTCATGCTCTTTTATAGTGTATAAACCAGAGTGGATATTGATTGTTTTAAACAGAGCATTTACGACGCAAATGCTATTCCTAGGGCTTAGAGTACACCCACACACGTTTTCCCCCATGACACACACGAGCAATGCGAACACACGCGCACACACACAAATGCAGAAACAAACAGCGATACATTAAAACAGACATACTTGACATTCCTGTAAAACCCCTGGTATCATCTGCAGGCAACACTACACAATCACCTCTGACTCAATGGTCTTTGTCAGACAAAAACGTGATCTTTGTCCTGTTTTCACCGAGGCCTGGAGTTTCAGGCCTGCTGTTTCAGGTCTCACTCAGTAACAATGGCACTGGTGGAAAAAGAAAGCCTGTTTAAATGGAAACTGTGTAAAGTATTCCAGTCTGAGGTTTGTGTACTGTCTGACCCGATGGCTCCTGTTCTTCCTTTCTTTTCATGGAGTTCTTCCTATTTCTCTGGTTTTCTGGCAGTCTGGCAGACGAGCCATTGTGGACATGCATCCTTCCTGTCTGCCTCCTCTCACTGGGTTTATCCCTGCCTGTCCTTGCCTGGCCGCCCATTTGGCTGTCTGTCTCTGTTACTGACCGTCTGTCTGTCTGTCTTGCTTTGAGTTTGTTTCCTGCTGCTCATGGCCAATTATTATGGCGGCGTCTCTCTAACTATTTAATCTTGTCCGCCTGATTACACAGCTGTGGGCTCATTTGGTAACTGTGAAGGGCCTTTAATGTGTATTTAGATTTTTAAGTAGACTGAGAGTCCATGGCCATGCTGGTAGCTCTAAGAGGAATCTATGGACAGTGGTGCTTTGAGCTAAGTAGTAACAGTCACATGCTAATGCTCATTAGCAGGTAGACGATAAGTGTTAGCCTGCTAACCTTTGCCGTTTGGTCTTGAAATTAATTAATATACCATTTTTATTAATCCATCCAATAGTGGCCAAAATATTTTACTAAAAAAAAAAAAAAAAAGTTGACCTCATGATTTCATTCTGGGCTCAGGTGATGGACTGACTGACCAATGTTGCCATAAATGAACAAACCTGTCTCAGAATGCCTTAACATAAAGCTTTCAGCCTCCGCAAAGGTATTAGTTATTGCAGCTCATTACACTGTGCAAGAGGTCACATTTTCGTAATTTTGAAGTTTCCTGTAGTAGTAGTTTAGAAACACTCTCTCAGCCTTGATAATGACACGGATATGACAGAACTTTTTACAGTGCATGCTTGAGTAATCCCAGGTGACGTATCACAAATGCTAATAAGCAGAAAACAAAACATGCGCATCTCAGTGTTAAACAGTAAGTATGTTCCTAATACTCACTAATACTTGGGATTGAGTGCTGTTGAATGACACCTAATCCTAAATGATACTCTGTGCTCAGAGCAGATAAGCTCTTTTCCTTTTTGCTCTCACAACTTAAATCACTGTGATGAAGATGTTTTTGAAAATTCATGACTAACACTGGAGAGTGATGACATCATCCCTGTGTCACCTGGGGGGGGGGGGTAAATAATACAGGTAAATATAGAGGGTAGTTCACTTTCCCCTGCAAGCTATACGGCCCATATAGCCCATAACGGGACTTGCAGTGTCTCGCCAGAGTGCCAGTGGTTATTGACCAGTCACTCAGTGTGTTTTCTAGTGTTTTTATTTCCTGATGGCCAAAGACTAAGAAATCCCTGTGAGTTGATGGAGACAGTCTAGACATGTGGCTCGTCCAGTCTTCAAGTTTGTCCCCACCCTTCTGCATATTTGCCCTCACCACTGAAAACTGCAACAGACACAAAGTCAGATGGTGAAGCTGGTTTGCCTATTTTCTTTTGAAAATGTCAAGTCCCCGCAGTAGATCATATCAACATTTGGTCAAAAACATCAATTAAAGCAACAGAAACATGTCAGATATGAAATACGCCCACGGAAACACAACACCTCAGTTGCAATAGACTGGTAGGAGTTGGTGTTAGGAAAGGTTGACCTGTGGAAAATGAGACGTTAATATCTGTAATAATAACCTGCGCAGATATGTGTCCTCTGATGACAGTGGTGAACGCTGGAAGCCTATCACAGGCACAATCTCGTCACATGCTTGAGTTTACGTTTGTCATTTATCATTTGCGTCTTCCACTGAAATCAATAACAGACACAGGCAGGAATGCGCACAAGCACACAAGACCACAGGATGTGATCAGAATTCAAACATCCTCTCTGCCCCCTCAACATCCTGTGTGAAAACACAGTACTACCACGGTAGCACAGGAAGTCGCGTCTGTGAGGAAGGACGCAGGGGTTAGTCGGGACATGACTACACACAGCGAGCCGAGCTGAATGAAAACAGTGACGCAAATATTGCAATCAATACTAACAGAGTTTAGGTTCAATACAACTTCCTCCTCGCCGCCATATGCAAGCTGGCAGTTGAAAAGAGTCTGACAGGCATTAGACACTATCCATTCATTACCACATGAGCCCCTCATCCAGCTGATCGAGTGTACCAACCTGTGTGAAAGAGTCAGTACTAATGTGATTTGGTTTGATGCTGCAGATGATTTGCCCCAGGACGTTGTTCTGCTCTCTGATCCTTCCTAATTGATACGCGGATGTGGGTGGATGGCTGAGGCTAGCTAGCGAAGGGAGAGGGAGGAAGATGAAGAAAGAGAGCAGAAAGAGGGGGTTTGTGTACGCAGAAAATGGGGTAGAAGAGGCACCTGCTGGGTCCACATGGCTTTGAATGGCCCAGTATAAGTGGCTGCACTCACGCATGCATCAGTCTGAAGCGCTGCCCCTGCTGTGAGCAAATGTGGCTGCGAGCACATGGTGCCTCTGATCAAGGCTATTGGCAAGGTGGTTTGTGTTATCCGGGGGTTGGACCAGCACTGGTTTGCTTTGGTTCTGAGGGAGTCGAAGCACAGGTGCATGTTGTAAAGAGGGAGCGTTAGGGGTGAAACGGGGATAGAGGACGGAAAGAGGAGTGAGGTTGGGGAAGAGAAAAACAAGTGCAGCAAACAACAGAAAGGGGAGCAGAAACGGGTGCCGATGCCAAACTTTTAAAGATTACTTTGTCTATATACAGCAACTGTGGTATGGTTAAAGTTGGTGCAGCTTTTGGTGCTGAATGCTGTCAGGATGCCTGTGTGACCAAAAGAAACAAGCCAGGCAGCCAGGCACAGGAGCAAAAAGTGATAAAGAGCTTATATTCCGTGTCTTGAATTGTACAGCACATGCTTAAGCTTGTAAGGCCCTATCTTGTAAATACGTTTCCAATTAAGTTGGCATGTGAGGTGTGTTTGAACAGGAAATTTTAAGGTAGGCAATATATGTATATGTGTATATGATACATACTGTGGGTTTGTTACATGGTTTACAAATGTGCCCGACCTCTTAAAGATTCTTTGAGTCAAACAGGTCCGATTTGTTTGTAGCAACAACAAAAGTGACGTCCCACCTTTTTAAGTTTTTAAAAGCTGACCTATTTTCCTACTGTCCTGTTGATTCCCCCAAACGCTCACTCAGCACCAAAACCACTGAGGTTACGTCAAGGGAAAAATTGTGTTTTGATGAAAATAACGACTTCCTCGAAATAACCAGCACTGACTTTTGGTTTCACGCAGGAATCAACCCACAGTCTCCTGTGGTGAAAGTCCTGTGTTTGACCCACCCACCCCATCCTCTTCCCTGAATTCTGATTAGTTTGAAAGCTGCAGCTAGCAGTGAGGGCAGACAACCACCGCGTGTGCGCTTGTGTGCATGTGGGTCTTCAATCCCACTCTGCAGAGAGAAACATCTGCGTGTGGATCCACCTGCATGCAATCATCTACACACAACATCTGCGCTTATCTGTCAGTAAGCACAAAGAAGCCAACCTACTTATCCGACACCACACTAAGGCGCCAAAATTACTTTTCCACTGAAATTCTGAACCGCCATATATTCAGGATCAGATGTCAAGAGTGTTTGTGAGTCACAGATTTTGAATGCTCATGGATTTGGCAGAGGTTTCAGCCAGATAACATCAAATGAAAGCTGGACACACGCGCGCGCACACACACAAACGCACACACACACACACATGTGCACAGTTGGAGCAGCTTCTATGTGAGTAACTACAAAGGCTGATCTGAGAAGTCAGTTATCAAGTGCCAGTGGTGGGTTAAAGATGAGGCCAACTGACGTCCAAGTCCGCGCTTAAAGTTTCTTCTACATCTGACACCGAAACTCGTTTTCCTCTTTACTGTCATGGGGCTTCGCATCGCTTCAAGTAGATGAACGAAGATACTCTCTAACAGTCACTTCCACCGCATCGCCGTCTCAGAACGTCAATGGGATGAGAGTAAAACTCTCGTTATTACTCACAACAGAAGAGAAAGTTGACGGCTCCCTACAGCTGCTCTGTTTTACGGGGGGGAATCTTCAGACTGAGATGTAACAATACTACTCACTGCTAACATGTTAAATAAAATGAGAGGACTGCGGGTACAAGTGCAGTTAGAGGTGGTGATTAGCATCAATTTCTAAAGAAAGGATGCTGAAATACAATAAAGTATGCCGGTGAACCAGTGAATTTCTGTATGTGTGTGTGCGAGTGTTGGAGAGTGAGGGATTGAAGTGAAACACATCTACAGCGACGCATACACCAGCAGTGGGTGTGCATGTGTGTGTGTTATGCAGGTTGTGGGGCAGCTATGTGTGCACGCAGTGTGAGGAGAGTGCTGGGGGGAGACCACCTACACTTCCACCTGCTCTGCCTTTTAGAGGGGGCCTCTTCAGTCACAAGGCTGGGGTCATTATGGATGCGAGCCTCTAGCCGCCAGGCATTGTTTAGCTATTTCTGTCCTCGGCGCTTTACAGCGAAACATCGAGCAAGAGCCCCATTAAAACCTGCGCTTCAAAACACGAGCAGCCACGACAGGAAACAGCAGGTCCTGTGCATCAGACTCTCCTGTTTCTGGTGTGGAAAATAAAATCCTGAGCAACATTTGAACTCTGTTCGCCTTGTTCCAACAACAAATGTATTTCGTTATTTCTTGACGAGAAACGTGTGAAGCTGTGCAAAGACGCAGCAAAACAAACTTCTCCTTATGATGGAGGTAGATGTGATAATAACCGAGGACTCCTCTGACTTTGCCCAGGCTGACACGGTGATGAGTAATGACAAAGCAGTGAACTGTTTGACAGGCGCTGTGAAGATGACTAAGTCCAAACTTTCAGAGTGATATATGAAGGGGGAAGATTGTTTGTTCTCCACTTCAGGGAAAACTACTTGAAGGGCTCTCATGCTACATGAGAGTTTTTTTCCTCTTTCTGTTGCTCGGTGCTGGTCCACTTAAAATCAACCACATTGTATTCCTTCAGGGGGTTTGGTTTGGGCAAGATGAAAGGTAAAACAAATGATTGTGAGATTAAAGGATTGGATTGAGACCTGGGGAATAGCGTATATTTGTTGTCGTGCTGAGAGTCAGATGAAAAGCTTGATACCACTCTCTCTGTCTGTACAGTAAATGGGAAGCTAAAGCTAGCAGCTCGATGGCTCGGCTTAGCACAAAGACTGGAAACAGGGGCTAACAGCTCGCATAAGTCAGGAACCCTCCCCAGCAACAAATACATTATGTTTGATGTATCATTTCAAATGAAAATATACAACTTCTGTGCCAGGTTAGCTGAGTGTGGTATCAAACTTCTTGTCTGATGCTCAGCAAGAAAGCAAATGAACTCAAATTCTCCGTGTTTTCTTGAAGTTGTGACAGCGTCAAATCTTCTCAAATCTCACCAGGTAGCATCTCCGCTCTTAACGCTGGTAAACAACTTCACCACGCAAGCAATTAAACAGTGATTTGTGACCGAACGAGACTCATGGACAGTCTATATTTGGAGCGCAGTTCCCTAAATGTACTACTTAAGGTAAACTACATTAAATGCGAGGTAATTAGCGTGCCACACAACAGACCACAAACTGCTAATTGTGCTGCCTGTGGTTGTCTCTGCTTGCCTCCACCCAACAGAACCTGCAGACGGCTCCTAATGAGTAACCTCGGCATCTATTCTGCACGAGATCGCTGTCCGAGCGCAGGGCGCACAAACAGTAATTGTCAGCTGAGGTGTGATACAAAAAACATGTCTGATAGCAGGCCGAGCTGAGGCACAGGGTGCTGCGGTGTGATTGTGCGCTTGTGTGTGTGTTTGTGTGTGTGTTTGTTCTGTTCAAGCTGTGCACAAGGTGGTGCACCAGCAAAAGTGCATTTACATATGTGAGTAAGAGTGTGACTGTGAGCGAGAGTGGAGTTGCAGTGTCTGTGTTTTGTGTGAGCGGATGAAATATGTGGGTGTTTGTGGGGGAGTTGGATGATTTTTACAAGCACTGATTCACTCGAGGGCGTCCATGTCCAGGCCTGTTTGAGACGTGCCGGGTTGCGGGCGTCGGGAATGGCGCTCAGTTACAGGATCACGCAAGGGCTCCCTGAGGCTTAACAGGAGTTGCCGACGCAGACAAAGTCAGAAAATCTGTGGTCTTTCATGTTGACAGAAAAACTTGCATGTGAGCGTTTGCCCCCAGAAACTGCTGGTGCTGCATCTTTTCCCTGAACTGCCCCTAACCTGAGAAAATCCCAGTGGATCTCTATCACACTGACACAAGTACAAAGCGCATGTGTGTCACATGACCGATTGTGCTGCTGTTTGTTTATATTACTTAATGATAGTTTGAGGGTGTGTGTGCGTGTGTGTGACTTAAAACTTACTCACTCCGCTGTCATCGACTTGAACTCTGCACCTCTTCGTCTTTGTCGATCAGTGACGTCATTCTCGTCAAGGTCATGACCTCTCCGTCATGAATCCCCCCTCCGACGGGATTCCCTAGTCTGGCCTTACATACGGTCTGATGTCCTGGTGTCTAATACTGCAAAGTTTCCGCTGGATTTATTTGGACTCTGACTCGAGGGGAAACCAGGAAGTGGACCAGACAGACACAGAGGATGAGACTCAGCACAGACTAGAAACAACTGCTGACAGGCACGGAGGAAAGGGGAGTTTTTAAAAGAGCATGTGTGATTGTTCACACAGATTTCTGAGTTTATTGGTTATCAAAGAAATGTGGGTTGTAAGGAGAATGGTTTCAAATCTGCCAAAGAGGAAATTAAGAGCTTAATGATTTACTTGATTCTAAAAACCCCTGATCATGATCTCCACAGAGGCTGACATGGCAGTTACTGTTTTAATAAAAGCCACAGCCATGTTTTGGCCATGTGGCAGATAAAGAACCAAGAGGAAACACACACACTGTGGCTGTGCGACTGAGCCAAACCATAACGGAGAAGACCCACTCAGAGGAAATCTCTAAGTAGCTTGGCAGACAGCAAACACGCTGGGATCAAATGTGTGTTGACTCGAGTGGAGAAAAAGGAGTTTGTGCTGTTTTTTTTAAAAAAAAATTCAACCCCAAGAGTCTGTGTAAAATCTCTAAATCCTGCATCTCTTTGCCCTCCTAAGCTGAGACGCACACACACAAACACTGAGGAAAGATCTGGAGCCAATTGTTCTCTCATGCCACAACACCCTCCCCTTACGCTTAACGCTAAATGTCCTCTTGTGCTACAGGCTCCCTGGCTTTTAACTTACAACCCTGAATTTGGGCAAGGTCATTAAGAGCGCATTCTGCCTTCATTATCGTGACTGCATGTTCCTGCGCTGCAGACTAATAAACAGAGAAAACAGGAAAGTCAGGAGGAGGACGGGACAGACGGTGGAGCAAAGCAGGGTTGAATGGAGCCATGGGACACAGCCAAACACGTTGACCTCTGGCGCTGACATCAGTGACCCACACTTTCGACTGACTAACAGTTTTTCTATCACTACTCTCCTCTCACTCTCTGCAGAGCGTGGCCCGCCGCCTGCGAGCGACGCTGCCCCCTGAAGCTCTGGTCAGCTACCTGACTCACAGATCCTAAAAGGCAGTTTCAGGTTCACTGAGCAGGATGGACACGGGACTTTGCGAAGGAGATCTCAGAATCCTTTCAGTTAGCACGACAGCACAGTGCGTGAGACTGTGTGGATGCCCAAGAGGCTTTTTACCCCCACCGTCCCCTTGATTTTATCATAAAGAAGTGAGCAAGAGGTTGTGACCAGGCCGATGCACACAGAGGTCACAGGTCTTCCAGGGACGTAAGAAACCAGTTGTCCTTTTTTTGACTCCAAAATGATCAAAGGAGTTGCTGGGAAACAGCAAAAATGAAAAGTAGCTCGGTGTCAGCGTGGATTTCATGGCAAACAGCAGCTGAGGGCAAAGATTAACGATTTCAAAATTCCAGGGACATATAATGTAAAATGCGTCTCTAAACGCGAGATGTACAGATTTTCCACTCAGGCTCATTTGGATCTCGCTGTGTTGTGCATGTCTTCAGTACGCTGCCACGGGCATGGGCGTAGGCGCAGTCTTTTTCCCTCCAACTATCTCGTCGCGTAAGAACAGCATGATCTTTTTTTAATTTGCTTTGGCAGCGTGTCTCACATGCACCCATCACTGTGACTGATACACTGTATATCTGCTGTTAAGCCTGACGTTGTCGATCATTTCAGTCCAGCGACTTGTCCAATATGCGTTAGAAATTGTGTTAATAAATCCTGTTTAAAAAGTCAAAATTATTATTCAGAAATTAATGAGACTAAGAATCTACTCAGAGTCGAGTGATGGATCCAAAGAAAATGACACTTAATAATCATAAAGCCTTTGTTAAAACCTTATAACAGGGACACAATCGTTATCAGGAAACAAAGAACTAACTACAAGTCAGCCATTAGTTAATAAATAACTCCCAATCAAATTTTATAGAATAGCTACTTTTATAATTAGTTAATTCATAAACAAGTTGGAAAACAATCAGCTGATGCTCACCATCTTAGTTTGGCATGCTAGCAGGCTAGCATTCACTATTCACTGAACACAAAGAGCTGCCGAGGCTAATGGGGCCACCACTAGTTTTGCAGGTGATTGGCCATTCGTCAGTATTTTTATTGCCGTGACGATGACGCTATGTGAAAACTTGAGGGATCGTCCTGCGGAGGACAAGAACGAATTTCACGACGGTCCATCCGGTAGCTTTTAGATGTTTCACTAAAACCACAGATGTGAATGTGGTGGTGACGCCAAAGGGGAACGTGGCGTTATAACTATGGTGCATTTAATTCATCCTCTGGGGGCCAAGAGTGTCTGTGTGGAAGGCAATGGCGGTCAGTCCAGTCATTATTTAGATATTTCATTGTGGTCTCAAACAGTGAACTGACTGACCAATAAACCAATCAACAGCCTGGGACCATGCTGCTAGTGTAGCTAAAAATACATCCTATTAGACACACTTATAATCAGAGGAAAAATCAAATCCCATCAAACATGATTACTTATAATTATTCTTTGAAAATGTCTTAGTCTAAGTACGGTTATAGCATAATTCTTTTCTTCCAAGGACTTGCAGTTTCAGTTCCTCTGCAACATATTAAGGCAACAACATTAGTATCAGGCATCTCTGATTAGAAAGTTCATGAACTCTGACTTTCGCATTAGTGACGCACAGAGGTTAATTGAGATCTATCATCAGCAGGAAAAGTCTTAATAGATCAGCAGCGTCTGTTTGGGAATAAAAGAGCTGAGAGGAGGAAAACACCATCGGGCCATCATGTGATGTTGACAAGGATGATGATGGTGATGTAAACAGTGATGGATCCCTCTATTAATAGACCTGGCAATAAAGTGACCACAGTCACAAAGGAGAACAGCGACGCGATGGATGAGAGGCCCCATTATGTCCACATGAAGGAGTCAGCCTCCCTGTCAAGAGGGCACTTTGCAAACAAACCTCATCTGACTGAGCACGTCTTTCTCTTTCCCCTTGCCCACCCGCTCTCCCTGCGCTAACCCCCGACTCCTTTCTGCTGAGTGGGTGTTTTGAGAAGTTGTGAAGGTCAGGGCAAAGACTCTGAAGTGAGGAGCCAGCTCGGGGCTTTGACCCCTGATTGGCCCTGGGCCGCCCGAGCTGTTGTGAGTCACACAGACAGAGCGGCAACCGAAAGGGGCCCAGCGTTGCGGAGACGCAGACGACGAGTGGGCTGCTGCCCGGCTCTGACAAAAGAAGAGTTGTGCAGAGGTGGTGAGGAACAATGGGACGGTTTGAGAGGAGGAGGTGAGGAGAGCTCAAGCCTCACCATAAGCACCTTATTGTAAAAGGCTGCTTAAGGGACAGAGTCTATAAGGTGAGGAAATTAAGGGGATTTCCCTGTGTGTAGGAATTGGTGATATTTGCGACTGAGGAAGGAAAAGATGCAGTTTATTAAAAACATACAACTTCCTCTTTTTCACACCCATCATAAAGTGGGAATGAAGCCACAAAACGGCAAAAGTTTCGCTCTGTATGATTTATTATGAGGGTCTCTTTAATGTTCCAAATAAGTTTTTCATCAGTGGAGATGTGGGAGACTTTATTCTTATCTCCTCCCTCCATGCAGATGTTCGCATTGTGGTCAAATGCTGCACTCGCCCTGAACACTCCACCCTGAGTGATATACGTGCTTGTTCACACACAAACACACACACGCACGCACACAAATCTTACGGTTAGCAGCTTCCTTCCACCCTCAGGCCTTGCCTTTCCCAAACTCACCCAGGAACAAGAGCAGGTAACACTCCGTTGGTTTTGGCACACATCCATGTGATCCCGACTGTTAAAACCAAGTCTGTTGCCAAGCAGCTTGTCCTGCCCTGGAACCCTTTGAAAGTTTGCCCAAAAAATATGCATAAATAAAAAAATAAAAAAAACAACAACCCATCAACACCAAATCCTGGGGCAGTTTTTAAGCAATAAGTAGGACTCGAAAAAAAAAAAAAAAAAAAAAAAAGCAGAACTCAGAGGAAGGAATTTCTGTACTTGAGTACACAGAACAACTCTAAATCTAAACAGACTAAACAGAGATGTGACTAATCGTGATGTGACTAAGATGTCGGCCACATTTTCTCTCTCTTTTTTTGTTTTCGCCAAAGCTCAAAACCTGATAACTGAAGTGTTCGACTAATCACCACATGCCATTGTTTGGAGCTGAATCCAACCGAAGATTTCACAGCACTACTGTTAATAATCGACGGGGTGATTAATAGAGAGGGTTCGGGACGAAAACAAGATCGCATATTAATCTATAACACGTCGTACATCTGCCTCAGCATTCACACTCTTCCCTCTCCCACTGGTTGGGTAACAGGAGTGTTTTTTTGACTAACATTTGGCAGGGTGGCACGGTGCCACCTCACGAGCGTTCCCGTAAACACTCACCACTCTGGACCCTATACTGTTGTGCTTTGCCAAAATGTCACTGAGACTGTGGTCAACCTCTACCGCAGCGCTGAATAAAACTCCAGCCCGTGCAGAGCTGAGCAGCAGCAGAAACAGGCAGCTGCACAGAGAATAGAATTTATAAGGGAGGTGGCAAAGTGGAGGCATAACACTGCCAGGAACTGTTGTTTTCCTCTGTTTATTCATATTCCCATGGATACTGACAAAAAGGCATAGAATTAAAATAGTCGCTCCGAATGCCAGAGAATTACCTGAGATGAGGCCATTATGATCAGCCATGGAGACCCTAAAAGTGGTGATTTCAGACTTCCCGAGTCACGTCAAGGAGGTGATAAACTGTTGTGCTCTCCTCTCTGTGACATTCAAAAAAAAAAAAAAAAAAAAAAGAGAGAGATGTTGTGCAACTTCTATCCTAACAGGAGTACTCCCTGCAGGCCTCGAGCATGATAACAGGGTCGGTCGGGGCCAAATATCCTTGCATGTGCTTTATTTTTCCAACAAGTACGTGTTGTTACAGGGTAGCTGCGATGGTTCACTGCCAAAGGGGAAACCTGTTGAAAGCTCGATCCAGCCCCCTTTTTGCTCCAGCGCAGGTTGACTGAGAACGGTTAAAGGTTAAATAACCAAAGATGCTTTAATACATGGTCTGTCCTTTGACAGTTTCTTTAAAATATATCCACATATTTGCATGAAGAGGCAAAATAAAAAGCCAAATAGATTCAAATGGCTGAGAGAAATTAAAGGACAAATGGTTTAAATGTACGGCTTTTGCAAATCCAGGTGGCATAAAAAAATGCAACAATATGAAAATATTGTGTTAACAATATCCATTTTTGGTGCATTAATATAGGATCCAATTTATAATCCATGCATAAAACATATCTGGAACATGTTAGTGATGATGAAGGGCGTCCTTGAACTCATCTGACAGAGCTGTGGGGGAGTCAGCCTGCCCCTCTGCCTGTTTCTGTACTTTACCATGCCGTTGTGTGATATCCACCTTGTCTCCAGTACCTGTAGACAAAACATTTGTTATTGACATGTTTCCAGGTATAAACGACTTTCCAGCCTGATCCGAGATTCATCCCTCAGGTGCAGCCGGTGCCGAAGCACAGCACCCCACCTGGACTTGTTTTGTCTGCACGGGGATACTGGATGCAGCGGCGGAGGCATTTGTGTTTGTGTGGGCGGTGGAAGAATTACAAGCAGGAGACAAAGGTTCCCTTCTCTCTAAGTAGCTTGAAACAGGTGCAGCATACCGAGGAATCACATTTCCTCTCAGTGTCCGCCACACTGTAAAAACCACCTGTGGAGCAAAGAGGGGAAGATAAAGGGAAAGTGTTACGGATCAAAGAGCTAAAATACTGGACATGACTCTTCTTGATCGAGACAATTCACCGCTCGGCGCGTGTTGGACAAAGGTTTCTCTATGCCTCAGCCGTGACCAAAGCACGGCTACTTCGGGCATCAGCAGCACCTCGCAAACCTGTCAGGATACACAGGTGAAGTGTTTTCTCACTAGCTGGTCCTCCGGTGTGTTGGGGCATCGCTAAACACTAAAGATCTGAACTCAGAACTCAGACTGTGAAAGCTGTTTTCTGTCTCTCTGGCTCAGATGGAGTTTCACTTGTTCTCCGAGCCAAGACAGAAAGTACCTAACTAACTGACTAGCTCATGGATGGAGTTACACAGGAGCAGGACTGCTGTTGGAATGAGGCCCGGTGAGGCGTGGCTTCCCGGTTCTCCCGGAGAGGAACTGCAACGTCACCATGCCCAAATAAGGCCCTCAGGACTTCCTCCACAGGTTTGGAGCATAATAAACACCACAGGAGTCAGGCGTTTAATATCGGCTTTCATTTAAATCTTATGAACCCCAAATCAGGTTGTAGGTGATCTGAGCCGTGTTGGAATAAACTTGTAATAATAATAGTTTAAAATATATTTTTTTCACAATGTAACAACATGGATGAATAAATCCAGAGCACGGGTTTGTTCTGACAGAGTAATCCCACCTCTTCGCCTACACAACAACCGCGTATTCGAGCTGCAAAAGCGCAGAAAGCTGCACAAATAAAGTGGCTTCGTCTATTTCTGACGCTGCTCTCCGCTGCGATCCGTCCTCGGCGCTCGCTTTGCCTACAGGCTTGTTTACAGTCGCCTCTTCCCGGCATTAGCGTCACATGACGTCTCTCTCACTGGGCGTGGAGGGCGAGCGCGGCGGCCAATCGTAGCGCAGCAGTGCCTGCGCGTGTATGCCTATATATAAAGACACATACCGAGCCGTCTGAACACACCTCAACGGGCACCCAGAGCGGCGCATCGACTCACAGGAATTGCGAGTTGTAACTTTTCCTTCACGGGATTGCGAAGAACAACAGCAACCGGACACTTGGTAGAGACTTTTTACCTGCTGACACTGAGCTGATCACAGTTTGTGTTGGACTCTGGACTTTCACTCTTTCTGTTTAAGGAGTGATTCCCCCCCCCCCTTTTTTTTTGATTTTGGGACACTGTTGAAAAAGAGGCGACGCGTGCATGCTCTCTGCTGACAGTGGCATTTGTTGATAACCCAGAGACTGTGTTTCTATAAGCAGCTGGTAAGCTTACTTTTCCTACGACTTTATGTCTACAAAGATGGAACAGCCTTTTTATCATGACGACTCTTTTCTGGCGCCTTACGGCCACTCAGATGCAGCCATGCACGACTACAAACTGCTAAAGCAGAATATGAATTTGAACTTGACAGAGCCCTATCGCAACCTGAAATCCCAGCTGAGAGCCGAGACAGACCTTTACCAAGGGGCGCAGCAAGACGTGGGGTCCCTGAAGCTCGCGTCCCCTGAGCTCGAGAGGCTCATCATCCAAAACAGTAACGGTGTGATCACCACTCCCACCCCGGGCCAGTATTTCTACAACCGCGGCATCACTGATGAGCAGGAGGGCTTCGCTGAAGGGTTTGTGAAAGCTCTGGACGAGCTGCACAAGATGAACCAGATGCCACCTCCAAACGTGTCCATCGGTGCCGGTGGAGTTACGACGTGTTCGGCGGCGGCCTCTAGTGTCTTCGGCACTGCCTTGCAGCCCGAGCCTCCCATCTACACAACACTGAACGCCTACTGCCCGAACACAAGCCTCTCTTCCGCATCCAGCTACCCCACAGCTACCATCAGCTACCTACCGCCGCACCAGCAGAGCCACCCCCAGACCTCGACGCACGGCACACACCCGTTCCAGCACACCCTCCCCGGCTCCGGACTCCATCCGCAGCGGCTCGTCGCTCTGAAAGAGGAACCCCAGACAGTGCCTGACCTCCTCAGCAGCGACGGCTCGCCTCCAATGTCCCCGATCGACTTGGAGACCCAGGAGAGGATCAAGGCGGAGCGCAAGAGGCTGAGAAACCGGCTAGCCGCCACCAAATGCCGGAGGCGCAAGCTGGAGCGCATCGCCCGGCTGGAAGAGAAGGTGAAAGGCTTGAAGAACGACAACCAGGGGCTCTCCAACACTGCATCCGTGCTCCGGGACCAAGTCGCTCAGCTCAAACAGAAGGTCCTGACACATGTGAGCAGCGGCTGTCAGTTGATGCTCACAAGCAAGATGGAGGCATTTTAAAACAACAGAGACTACTTCACTGACTGAAAAGTAATAACACTGGAGTCATGTTCTGCATGCGCAGCACTGGCGCACCGGCTGATGTGTGGTCAGCAGCACAGGGCCGAGGGCTATGTGTAGACAACTCTTTAGGCTATTTAGGGTGAAAAGACTGATTGAAATGGTACTTCCGGATGCTGGACATCGCTCAAAAGACCATTCAAACCTTGACACCAGGGCAGCATCCAGACTGAGCAGACACTGAGCAACACAGCGGGCACAAGCCCAGAAGTTGGGTTTACTAATGGTAGAAAATGGGAATGATTATTGTATACTTTGTACTTTTTGCAACTGATATTGTCATGCAATGCTGCGTTCATTTTATTGTGTAAATTATTTTGTTTGTCCGGTTGATCCAGACAAACTAATGATGTCCAATGTTTACACTGTCTTTTTTTTTTTTTTAATTTGTGACGTGTATTTAAGTAAAGTGTCTTAAAATGAAACAGAAACGGTTCGAGTGTTTTGTTTTTCTATTAAAATATATCAGTAAAGGCATTAGAGTCGGAAACATGCCACACATATAAACAACAGGAAAGAGTGGGGAGGAGAAAGAGGTTTCTTTCCAGCTATACTGTAACCATAACAGTTACTATGGCTCTCAGTGAGGAACCTTTAAACAGGCACAGTCTGGTTTCAGTGTTTTTACGCACGGAGCGTAGCCCGCGTACGTAGGCCTTTCCTAATTACGCACGGGGCTGTCCATATACGGGCATGTTGGTGAGCGTTTCGTCACATGGGAGGTTTTCTGGGAACCCCCGCCCAGGTAACAGGTTTCACCTCAACCCCTCCGTCAACTGTATAGATAAGGCTCGCGAGCTTCATGAGGGTGGCGGAATTTCCTTTTCTTATTATGCAACTTTAGATTAGACGGTCACGCACGAGTGGAGCAAAGTGCAGCTTTGTTATCAGATGGGTTGTTTAACGTTGGTCTGACTTGCTTGAGGACAACAGGAAGTAGGTATATGACAGTTATGCTGATAGAAAAATCCGTTTTCCCATCATGCAGTGTAAAGATTATTACAATTAAATGATCCACACAAATCTCATTCTTTCAAATCCGTTTGTCGGTGCCACTCACGCGTGAAGGCATATTTGAGGTGTCAGTGTAATTGAAAGCTTGCACACCAGGGGAAGTGACAGTAGCTTCAGGAATGTCGGGGGCGTCTCAAGATGCCACGCCGCTTTGGCAGAGCAGTGGGAGCGAGTGGGCGTCCGGAGCGCGCGGGAGCATCTGTGTGGCTAGATGGAGATGCGCGCGCTGCCAAGGACAACATTCTAGTGGGACTCATCAGAGGCCAAATATGTGCGGCACCAGGGGCTCAACGGATGGATACAGAGGAGGGAAAGTCCCGCAGTGAGTTAGACGTGTCATGAGCCATCAGGGTATTAGGGGGGGTCAGCAAAGGTCTCATGCGCTCCAGATGCACAAAACAATGATCATGATAATATGAGGCGGGGAGGTGATGGAAGGAAGGCTCGCCTTTCTGGTTTAGGGAAACAGATTGGAATCAGAAAAAAGAAAACAGTGAAGCCAAAACAAAAAAATCCAAAAATCTGAACTATGTCACAAAAACATTTCTGTGACCGTTGGCCGAGAGAGAAGCTGGTCTCAGGAAAACCGGTGGGGGATTTCTGTCCTGCTACAGCTGCCGGTGACGTGCGCGTAAACAACACTGAAAAGTCGCGACTGAAAAAAAAAAAAAAAAAGTGTCTGTCTCTCTTTCTCTCACGAAAACCACTTCAAACGAGCCTCGGAGCGAAGGCTGTGGTTTCGAGCGCACCTCTCACCTCGAACTGTTTTGGAGAGGAAGGCTTTGCTCTCTTTTCATCTGACACCTATTTAAAATAGCCTAATTTCCATCAATAACAACACCCCGATTTTTGGTGTTTTTTTTTTCATGCTTTACCGTGGACGTGGAAACAGAACCGGGCACACCCACGCAACTTCTCTTTTCCTGTGACTTTTTGTCAAGAAACCTATATTTCAGGGGATGTACTTTTTTTTTTTTAAAGGGCTCGGTGCTTGTTTTTTCCTCTTTTGCCTCACAGTTTAAAATATTTATGATAAGAATCCGAGCAGCATCAGCGCCCGTGGATCTGAGGAGAGCAAAAAAAAAAAAAAAAAAAAAAGCCTAATTTTCCATAAAATCTTCATGAATATGTATAAAGTGTCATCAAAGTCAAAACCAATAACGCCTCTCCTGCACTCACACAAGCACAAAGCAGCTCTTCGGGGCTCCTACTCAAAGGAATAGTCTACTTTTAAATATCGCTGCAGCGGCTCCGTTTACGCACACGGGCCTACATATTATAATGCGCGCGCGCACGGCGTAACAACAAGCCAATTGAGGGAGCCATACTGGCTCTCTCCACACGCCTCGGCCCACAACCCACACCGAGTGTCTGTGGGAACATCTGTGATGCGAACGGTGACGTATGAAGTGCTCTGGGTGGGTTTTTGATTTTTCCTCTCCACGAGCCCCCTTTCCCCTCCCACAGACACACGCACAGAGGCCTGGCTGTCTCACTCATTCTCTCCCTCTCCCCACTCTTCTGTTATCTTCTCGAGAACCATGAATATTCCTCCCACCTTGCCGTGGCCATCTGAGGTTCTTACAGAAGTTGGATCACAAGTTGTATCATTAGTTTTAGACGCCTGATGGAGAACCTAGTTTGGGGAAAGTTTGAACCACACAGACGCGTTATTGTACACTTTCTGCGCGTCTTCACTTGCACCAGACAATATCACAAAGCGTGGGAGGGAGGCCCACGATGAGGTGATCTTTACTATTTCGAAGTTCCCTCGCGATGACGATAAAAGGGGCCTCTTGTGCATTAAACTTGACAAACAATCGTGACATATTCATCATCTGTTCCAAGAATTCAACACAATGTCATAGTCATGCACCAACTGTTCCCATCACAGCGTTGCCAGCAACAGGAACGGAGCAGGGCCTCACAGAGGTCACGTGATTAGACGAAGCCGTGACAAACTGAACAATGCGACTGCATCTAGACAGAGAGTTTGCTTATAGACGGACTTCGCTGACATATGCTCCAGGTGATCCAGGTGATGGTGGACCGATGGCAGAGCAGAGCAGAGCAGAGCAGCAGATGCCCTGAAAGCAGGCCTAGATTCAAGCACGTAGAGCAGAGAGCAGTCAGTGGTTCACGGTGCAGAGGCTGGAGGACTTTTGGTAGGCGCACATTGCCACCTAGTGGTACAACATGGGAACAGCAGCTGCAAACACGAGCGCTTCAGCACATTTAATAACACTCTCTTTGCTGCGCTAACACAGGGGCAATTTATCAGTTAGCAAATGAAATACACTAATAAAAATATAAAATAGCATATTTTTTATATTGTATTTGTTTATTTATTGTTCTTCCAGGTTAGACCTGGGCTTGACACTGACATGCAGGGATGTAGTTATGTATTTGGTCAGGTTTTGGCCTGCAGAAGCTAAAAAAAAACAACAAAACTGTGAAATTGTCATTGTAATCAAAAATGATTTCCCCTATTGCTCTAATATTAAACATATTCAAAGTCCTTTATGTAAGTGTGGGTTAACTATGGCGGGATGGGGATCATCTTATATATTTTTTGCTTTCAGCTGAAGGGCAGTGAGCACTCCTCCTTTAAATGTCTCTTAATCCTAAAGCAAATAAACCACAAATATGGATTTAATACAAAAATAATGATTATCCCATTAAGTTATTTAGGTCAAGTGTTATGGTTCTTATTGCCACACGCCTTCTTCAGGTCTTTATGTTTTCCCTCTTTTAGTTATTATGGAGATCTGAATCATGCTGATACAATATTTTATAAATATTAGATTATTTTAGACATTGGGGGGAGTAGAGCTGGTTTTTATCATAGGTTTAGGTTAAAAATATTACTATATAATACTTTTTTTTTTTAAATAAAAAGGACATTTCTTATACTTTAACCCAAGCCTAACTCAATCATTTTCACGCAGTCTCTGAAGCGCTGTGTTTTACTGTCCAGTTTGTATTATACATTATTATATCCCCTGTATTGTTCCACTGGCAGTGCGTAAGACTGTTTCCTCTCTGATGTGAGAGTAATCCACAGGCTGGAGATGTGAATGAAACCAGACTTGCACACACAGAGGCACCATTAGTCACCGCTCGGATGTACTATGTATGTGCGTGTGTGTCAGAGTAAGTGAGCGAGTGAAAGGGGTGGGGTGGGGGGGAGAAGAGAAGAGGGAGTCTTTTGGACCTGATCACCTCGTCTCAGCTCCGAACGCTGGCCTTGAGCATAAGTCTGGAATGATGCTGAAGCAAATTAAAAAGATAACCCTCATCTCATTCATGTCACAATTTGTCCTGTCTCTGAAGAGCTCACATGCTCGCAGTCATCAGTTTCAACATGTGTGTGTGTGTGTGTGTGTGTGCGTGCACTTGTGCGCGTGCACGACGACACCCGTCGGTGACCCTCTCTGTCCTGCTCTGTCATTTGCTGTGATGATGATTTTCACAGAGGACACGTTATTAGCTAACACCATCAAGTAGCACCAGCTCACTACAGAAATAGCTGCAGTGGATTCAAACAGACACACACACACACACACACACAGAATAACACACACACTGTCCTTTTAACAGAAAAATGTCAAGTAGTGTGTGGCATTATCAACATGACGCACAGCTTGTGTTCATTTTCACCTGCAGAGGGCTCACACCGTCCCAGCGAGCAACATCTCCGAGATGATTTATGCGTAAAATCCACGTTTTAGTCACTTTTAATGAGCCAAAAAAAAGTGCCACGTTGTGACGACAGCCTGGATTCTGCTGCTTAATCTAAACAGTAGCCATGGGACCTGATGTCTGGGGAGTTGCAGAGGGGTGGGTGGGCTACTGGCTGGATTCAGATGATGTAGTCTTGCTGTCAGTTCAATTGCTGCAAAGCTGAATCTCTGGAATGACTTAAATCCTTCCAAGCCCAAGAGGCATTTATTTTGAATGCGGGCCGGGTAATAAAATCAGACTTTGACAGTGTTAAAATAAATTGTCCCGATGCTTATTTAAACACAAGACTATTTGAATTTCTCCCTTGAAGCGATGGTTAGGGACGCTGAGTGACAGCTGTCAGGATGGGAGGCTAAACACACTTGTCACGGCGTATCAGTAAATTGGGGGATGACAGTGGTGAGAAGACACTCTCTGCTCCCACAGCGTGGTGAGATGTTTCCCAGCATGCTAACGTGCAGCACTCACATTGGGGCGATCTACCACGCTTGCTAGGTTGGATTTACTTTGGTTTTAACGAGAAGGACGAAACAAAATACAGTGTTATTGGATTAAAGCTCTCTACTCATTCATTTAGACTGGATGTTTGGGATTATACAACAGAGTTAAAATTCCAACCATGAGTGGTGGAGCAAGTGGGGGAGAACCCAGAGGAACCGAGGCCTCTGCAGTGGGTTGTTTCTATTTCCAGAGCGCTCAGCAGCTCAGCACAGGAGGGAGTTGAAGACAGAGCTACAGTACAAGGCTTCTTCAAAATCCACAAGCTCTGGTTGAAAAAAGATAATGCAGAAATCTCACCTGTGTTGCAAATATTTGCTTGAATCTGATCTTTTTATATAACTGATAAAGTTAAACGACATCCTCTTTGTAATCTATTCAAAGGTATGTGTGTGTGTGCGTGTGTGTGTGTGTAGGGGTCGGGCAGAAGAAGCCAGGAGAGCTCGACAAACTCGGCATTTAGAAATGTTGTCTTTATTGAGAACGTAAAGCACAGACACGCTCATTTCAGCAAGCTTGCCATAAATCAGGCATATCCTCTTTTTTTTTTTTTTTTTTTACAAAACATTTACATCTAACAGTGCCTCACTCTAGAAATACATGACGTCATTATAAAAGACACATCCACGTTACACTGATGACATGGAACTACCAGTACAACCACAGCTCACTCCCTTACGTCCCGCTAGAAAGCCTAAGTTACATTCATAATAATCATGACTCTGTGAGACCCACTGCACTATCATATACCTTATGACGTGTAGACTGCACGGTTACGGCATCACAACGGTAAGATCTGCACTGAACAACTGACTAACGCACAGATTGAAGTCACCTAGATGATCGACGAGAGTAGCGGGGCGGTGCGGCGCTGGTGCAGGTACATCATGGTTGCAATGCTGTCGTTAAAACGTCCTCTGGGTTAATGACGACGTGTGATTCATGCACGAGCGCTAATGCTGCAGGACTTTTCCCACGTGCGAGTTTTAACATCACAGCATCAGTGATTTGTTTCACTGAGCCACAAGAAGCAAACAAACTTTGATAAAGATCCTGTTAAAAATCACATTGTTAGCTGGTAATAAAACATTTGCTCACCCGTTTGGGGATATTATCTATATAATTCTTATTGACGTCAGAGCCCTTGCAGAATTTCAATACTCGACTGTATCATTCAGTTTAATTGTGATATTTAAAATCCTGGCTGACTGGAGGTGTCACAAGCTTGTCAGTCTACAAAGAGTTATGGAGCTTAAATGCAGAATGTGATGATAATGAGAGCTTAGGTTTGTGTGGGAGGGTTAGTTACGAGAGCAAGGTTACAACTCCATTTCAAGAGATTTTGTATATTAGGATCTAGACAGTTATCTCTAAATATGTCGCCATCTATCACTGCGAACCGCTGCCACTCCCCTCCACGTCGTCCACCAAGACCGAGCGTTTACGCAGCACGGAGTTGCCCCTCCTGCCGCCCCTGGCCTGCAGGGGCAGTTTGGTCTGGCACGGGGCCCGGTACTGAGGCAAGCCAGCCTTGGTGGTGTCCAGCTCCTCTGGGTCGTCCTGCTGAGCCCGCAGGGCGGCGATCACGTCCTTGTCCGAGGGACTGAGGGTGAGGCAGCCGCAGGGGCGACCGCCGTCACCGGCCTCTCCCACTTCTTCTGGCTCATCTTCCACTGTCATGAAGGCATCACCCCAAAGGCTCTCGCAGAGATCCCGGCCGTGCTGGTACATCTACACACACACACACCAAATGTTCTTTAGAAATACCTCCTTTGTCAATGTAAAAATATTCAAAATCAATAATCAAAAGTAAAATTGCTCATCATACAGACTGGTGCCTGTCAGAGTGTTAAACTGTGGAGCTTCAAACTGAGTGGGTCTATACAGCAGCATCAGTTAAAGCAGGTATGTTGGCATGCAAGGTCTTCCATCCCCATCAAGTGACAGCTGTAGCTGACTGCAGATTAAATATTTTCTACAATTAGAGGAAATCGACTTCTGAAAAGTACATTTCTTAAATATTGGTATGTGAGAGCTTTTAACAGCTGACAAATGACAAATATGGGAATTTGTTCCACAGTTTTGCTTTTAATTTATTCTTTTGTTTTCATTCATCAAGTGCAGCCTTTCCTCGCTTGCAAACATCCATCAGAATAATTGATCTTGGCCTTTCAGTGGCGAGCTCCACCAGCCTTGAAAACAAACACCCGGTGCCAGGTGTTAGAGGGGCCTGCGGGCCCCTGGCAGCTGCTCTCGCAAGCGGCTTTTGTCTGCCTCTCTTGTGCACCTCACCTCGTCTCTCCACCGGCCTTGAGAGCAAATTACAAGACGGGGTGACCTTGGGAAAGCGCACACCGCTATCTGAAAGACTTCATCTCTGCGCCGCCCTCATGGCAGAGCGGCGATTGTGTCGAGCCTCGCGGAGTGGATCTAAACTAATCGCAGAGGTCGCTCCCGGGCACCTTTTGTGACAGGAAATTCATTACGGCGCTCAGTCTTCATAGAGTTCGGCTTCACGGAACAGCTCCAATTACTGCTGACATTAGCTTTCTGCTTTCTAGAGCATGAAAAATGATACTTCTCTCTAATAAGACACATGTACGGATTAAAAGGGATGCTGCACGGCGCTGCAAAAAAAACAAATCGCAGTTCAACGTTTAAGCTGCAAACGGCGTAGGCCTACACGCTTGGAGATAGTTGCTAATTAGAGAAGTTTCAGGAACACACACACACACACACACACACTGTGCTTTTCTGTGTTTAAGCTCCCATTCTCTCTCTGTTGATGACCAGTCATTAAAATGTGTTGCCAAGTCTCCGTCTCTTATTATAGCTCATTTTGTCCCACACCTAACTTCCACTGCATCTTTCCTGCTCTCCCGCTTATTGCTGCATTCAGTGTTTGTATATCTCTTCTTCTTCTTCTTCTTCTTCTTCCTGTTTCTCTGTAACACCCACCCCAAACACACACACACACACACACACACACACACACGCTCACACACCCCAGCGTCTGCTTCCTTTCATCCTCCTGTCTGTTGGGGGATTAAGACTGAGTCACACAGGGTGCTCAGAGAAGGAAAAAAAAAACACATAAGCTGTAATATATTTACCGTGTTCGAAGGACAAAGAGGATATTTCTCTCCACTACACACACACTCTCTGTCTGACACTTAGGTCTTATCGCGCCGACCCCATAATACAGACACACACGCACGCAGGCACTCGAGAACATTTCTGTCCTTCCTCAGGCAGACATGGTTTGCTGCCAAAGCTAATTCAGTGCAAGCACAAGTGGCTTTGGACGACATGGTGCGATCGAATAAGTGAGATAGTGAAATTTCCCGGGGCTCTCTGCTGTCCTTCCCGTCCTCATCCTATTCACTGCTGCCCTTCTCTGTCTCTGGGCAACGTGACATTACACCTGGTGCGAAGAGGAGACAGAAGAGACAAAAAGGGGCCTTAAAACCTTGAACCGGGTGGCAGGGACGATACAGGAGGATACCCTCTTTTCTTCTGGCTGCCGTCTTTTGCAAGTGAGCCTCTCGGCCCCGGGTCAAGATCAGAAACACAGAGGTACATTTCATCTGTTTTATGTAACTGAATAGAGACGGCCATAATGATGACACAGTGGAGAGTTGCACAATTCAATAATCTTCTCTAATGCTCTCTAAAACTGTGGATCTCGGGACGATATGCAGCAGATTTTATGATATTCTTAAACAAAATGCAACTATGACATGATTCTTTCAAAGATAACAGCATCTATCTATCTATCTATCTATCTATCTATCTATCTATCTAAGCATAGATGTATACACATAGTCGTTCATGTGGCTATCAGAGAAGGTAACTATTGAAAGGACAAATGTTTTGTTTAAGCGGGGGTAAGAATGAATTATGACTAACATGATGTATATTATCATTGTTGCTAGGGAACAAATGACTTGTTGGGTAGTTATCAGGTGCACCTCAGTAGCTGTAACTATAAAAGAAGTTGTGTGTATATTTTTGAAATCCTGGGCAGCCTTCGTGTGATTTAGCGGAGCTGTTGACGTCAACGATCAAATCTCGACTTGTTTTGAGAAGCTAGTTTTTCCTTTTTAGCGACAGAACGTCAGAATGGGGACAAAGTGCTGATTATATGTGTGAAATCCTCCTTATTACCAGGAAAGTGCTGCGGTATAAACAGCTGTAAAATAAAGTGGCTCGCCCGTTTTCACTGTAATTGCAAAGCAGTTAAAGGGCACATTGGCTGTTAAACCACGTGGTCTCTGGGTCACCCCTTTTTCAAGATTATTACAAAGTTAAAATTATATTATATTATTCATGAAAAACCAAGGAAAGTGAGAAACAGGTAAGGTGAACAGATGTGTATTAGCTGCTGTTTAAGTTGTTTATTACCATGCAATTTCAAATGCGTCATTCATGTAGCTCTTACCTAAACGCAAATATGTTACCCTCATATGCTACACTGCGTGAGCAATGCAGGTAAGTGCCCTGTAGGCATTTCATTGATTTCCTGTATGCGCACAATATTTACGCTGTCATTTTTCAGGCTGTAATCTGAAGTGTGAAACCAGGAGACGTTCTGTAAAGCCACACGGTTCAGTGACCTCATGTGATCTTTTTTTTTTTTTTTTTCTTTTTTTTTCCCCATCCTCAGAGCTGTGCTTTGCTCCTGGACGCGTCCCGTGCCAGCATCCGGCACAGACACGGACGCTCTTTGCAGATTTTAACCTCATTCCCAGCGAATCCGGAGCAGAAAGAGTGTCTAATGCCCAGATAAATCAGACCTTGGCTGGCAAATAATGTTACCAGTGAGCACAAAGAGAGAGTGAGACACTGTGCCAGAAGGATTTTTGCATTCAGTGGATGCGCGTGTGTATGTGTGCCTCTGCCTACGTGTGCCTTTAAATGTATTAGCTCGTTTCTATGCAAATTGACATTTGCTGCAGTAAGCACTTACAAATCCTGACTGTATCTCTTACTCATGTAGATGTATGCTGTGCACCGGCGCCCGCACGCACACACACACACACACACACACACACACACGAACACACACAGCTACAATGCGTTTCTATCGACTATCGGGTGAACTTTTCAGGAGCTTGGAGAAACACTATCAAGCATTGTAAAAGGTTTACCTTAAATCCACAGTGAATCTGTAACACTGTGTAATTTGAATCTGAAGCTTAAAAATGCAGAACTTCAGAGTCCTGACAGGTTTTCACGACGGCGATGAGTCTTTGCAGTCTTACCGCCCTGTGTAGCACGTCTAAACCTGCGAGCTCAGACCACTGTGAAATCTCCCATCTCTGCTGTCTGAACAGAAAACAAAATGAAGCTTTACTGCTGTGACCTCCAAAAAAAAAAATAAAAAAAACATTGAGAGAGGCAGCCACTTGTTTGCAGCCTCTCCTAAGAGGGGTTATTTGTTCGAATGCACTGAATGCAGTGACTCATTTCTTTGTATTCAGGAGCTGTTTAAAACACTCTGTTTTGAGAGCTACTTAAATTTATTGGAGCCTATTTGGTGCCATTAGTGGCGCCCTACATGAAAATGGGCCAATACAAGCACACAAAACACCAAAACACACAGGGGCAGACACACGCGCACATGCACACACAAACACTCAGACATTCTCTCTTTGCATTTTCTCTCTTACTACAAATCTGTCATTTCCAGTAATCTTCTCATATCCACAGGAGAGCCTTAATAGGTCTGGTGTCTGGGGGTGTGTGTTCATTTGTTGGTGTGCCTCTGTCTTTCCCCGAGTGTGTGTGTGTGTGTGTGTGTGTGTGTCTGTGAGTGTGTGAGAGAGAAAAAGACATGAAGAGCGAGAAAAAGATAAAGGAGACAAGAAAGAGAGAAAACAGGACATGATAGATAGACAGACAGGTAGCTAGATAGAGAGACAGACAGACAGACGGACAGACAGAGTGCCATCACATGTGGTGTGTGACACTTAGCAGCCCCAGCTGCACACCAGCCCCTCGGTGACTCTGCCTCTTCTTAAATCACCCAGCTGGCCTCTGCCCACTGAAGCAGGACCGAACCTTTTCATGCTTCAGCCCACAGCGCTGCCCGGAGCGGTTAACCCTTCACTCACCGACCACTCTCCCGACCACCGGCGCGTCGGTTCTGGCGCGACACAGTATGCGACCCTCTACCTGCAGCACACGTCTCCAATGACAAGCTTCGAGGTCTGTCAGTGGGATTCTGACACCTCCTCCACCTCTGCTGATGCGAATACTAAAAACAGCTGGTGACAGTGTAAAGGCTTCTTATAAGGCTGTGACAGCACGACCCAGATGTGAACACTCGCATGGCAACAGGCTCACAAGGACGACTCTAACATCCTGATGAATGTTGATGT
Source organism: Datnioides undecimradiatus (assembly GCA_008933995.1). Lineage (NCBI taxonomy): Eukaryota > Metazoa > Chordata > Actinopteri > Lobotiformes > Datnioididae > Datnioides > Datnioides undecimradiatus. Next base: position 4,384,421 of record WARS01000048.1, read on the forward strand.
GAATGTTGATCATCTGAAGGCCAGTTCATGTCAGTTCTGACCAAGTCCACGAAGGTGTGAACTCTATCTAGCTGTCAGAAGGGGGCATCATGTTTTGTAGTGCATTGAACATCTCTGTGTACGCATATCCCTGAACATAGTTTGTCTGCAGCTGTTGGTATGCACACTGAATTATCATCGAGGCTTTAGTTAATCTTAGTTAAACATCCTAACATTTGCTAATCAGCAAATACCCCCAAAGCACGGAAATGTCATTAGTTTTGCAGGTACTTGGACTAAAGATGATGAATAGATGAAAAGTCAAGGGATCACCAAAGTCGTTACAATTCACACCCAAAAGTAGACACGTTGCTGTTGTGACACATCAAATGTGAAATTCAAGGTGTCACTAGAAGAAGACTCAGGGGGGTCTCCAAGTACTTTGAGATTCATCCTCTGGAGAACTTGAATTGTTGAGATATTCAAGTCTGGACCAAAGTGATTGATCAACTAATGCTGCTAGAGTGGCTAAAACACTAATTTCTACCCACCCACTCAAAACAATGCGCAGGTTAATTAGGCAACAGTCCTACCTGCTGATACTGAACACAGGTTCCAGTGCAGTTTTGTCCCCTGGGGTCTCTGGCCCAGTTACGAGCACACGTCATGTCCATCCTGCAGGCATCGAACCTGAACAAAGGTATGTAAATCCTCAAAGTAAAATATCTGAAATGGCGAAACATTAAACTGAAACTCTCTCAAGTTTTGTTCTAAACCAAATAACTGAGGTGCCAACTTTTCATTTTTTGGGAAACATGCTTCTTGCTGAGAATAGTGATACAACTCCCATGTCTGCATGCTAAATATGAAGTACAGTCAGCAGCTGGTTAGCTTAGCTTAGCATAAAGACTCAATACAGGTGGAAACAGTTAGCCTGGCTCTTTCTAAAGTTAACAATAATCAGTCTACCAGCAACTCTGAAACTCACTTATTAAAATGTTACATCTTAATCACTACAAAAACAATGCGTTTAAAGCAACAATTTGTTGTTCTGTCAGTAACTTCCTGTTATTGTTTTTGTTATTAGCAAAATTGCAGTAAACATTTCAGTTGTGTTTTTACACCTGTTTGTGTGTTGTGTGTTAGTTTCAAATTCATTGCGCAGATATAACCAGTAAAATCGCTTTAGCAGATTCAGGACAAGAAACTGAATATTCCTTTACATATGCATGTTGTTAAAATAAATTCATGCAAGTGAAATTTAATTAAAAGTAGACTATTTTCAGATTTTTTTCACAGCTCGTACAAATGTTTTTTTCTCCCCCATAGGTATGTGAAGATCCCTATTTGTGTCTAGAAGCAGAGCCACCACGACACGAAGCTGTTTCTCATTTTGTTGGGAATCTCCTGGGTGTCTATGAACTGGAGCTCGGGAGCCACTGTTACACATTTAGTACCCTACTTCATAAGAAAAGACTGATATATGTAACCCAGGTCGTGCGTCTGTCTTCGTAAGGAGAGCACAGTATGCTGCTGTTTCACTGCCTGGTACTCTCCCTGCGTTGTCAGCTTTACAGACAGATAGTGATTTTGATTTAGGCTCGCTTAGCAGTGTGTTTGGCAGCCTCACCAATCACGGCAGAAGCTGTGGCAGAGCGGCACAGCCTGGATGTATGAGCGGCGGTGGGGATGAGGCCAGCGAGCGGCATCGGGGGAGCAGCGGTAAAAACAAGACACACGTTTCAGGAAGCCTTCACACCTGAGGGGAGAGAGAGTAGACCAGTTAGTACTAATGTGATGAATGATGACATCTGTATTTAAAGCTTTACTGACACCCAGAAGACTGACTCAGCATACCTGGTCACTGTAGCTTCTTTTCTCTGCTAATTTATTGTTTCAGACCTCTTTTTCTTGTCTAGTTTATATATATATATTGTTTCCATTGCCCCACAAGGCCATATATATATATATATATATATATATATATATATATATTTGGAAACAAGTTGTAAACACAACACTGACTACAGTTTCCTATTCCTACAGTAGAGCAGCAGTGGCATTTATTTGGCAAATTTTCATTCTTGTTTTTTGCTCCATTTTTGGTCTCCACCACCGCCTGAAGGAAATATTTGGCTCTTTAAGCAGCTGTATACATCGCTGTGCTCACTAACGCTCAAGGCGCACTTCAGGTGTTAGCTGGGTCATGATAGGAAATGTACAGTCGTGTTTTTTTAGAACTGTTTTCTGAAAAATAAAAGTGACAATTTGAAGAGTCAACTGAAAAAACAAAACAATGACTCGAAAGACACTTTAACGCTCCATGGAGCTGAGGGGAACTGCGGAGTGATATTTCTCTGTAGGTTTGACTTCTTTCACAAACAAGTGGTCATGTGACCCTTTATGAAAATATCGGTTACACGCTTTAAGGTGAAATTAAAGGAGTTCACATCAGAGTATTTCAACTGGACGAGACTCACTCAGAGCTCAGAGGGCCACACTTGTCCCACGGTTCATTCTTATTGATAGCAGAGGGAACATGGGAGATATCCTGGATGTCTTCTTCTGTGCAGCAGCTGTCTGTCATCAGCAGGTACAGGAAAATAATTTAGCCAACTGTCAGTCAGGATATGGTTTTTCATGTCAAGCCGTCATGGCGCCATTAAACAGGAAGTGTTTCAGGACAAACAGAGGGTCACTCACTGTCTGCATACAGCCCACACTCCGTCAGGTGTGGCTCTGGACTGGGCGTGGCCTTGTGCTTGCCATCTTGAAGACACACCCCATCAGAGTGTGTTCCACCAATCAGCGCTGCTGCCAAATATGCGCAAACCAATAGCAGAGGGCGAGAGGTGACACCCATCTCTACAGCCAAAAAACAGGTCTGGAAAGCAGTGGAGAACATTTCACCACAAAGGAAAACTCACACTTCCCAGAATCACCAGCAAAAATCACGTCATATATTAATATCAAATAATTTGCATGAATAACTTAAGTAAAATGAATACATTTTTGTTTAAAGACGTCACTTCAAAAACAAAAACACTGAGTCTAAAAGTTGTAATCAAAGTTCCTCTCACGCCTCCTAGTTTGAGTCATTATTCCATATGGTGAGAGTGAGTGAGACGTCCAGCGCAGGCTGTTTACCTCCGTGTGTGGTGACCTAGTAGACAGGGTGAGCCTAATTAGGTGGGACTGAGGCACCCAACTGAGCTGGATGACATGCGTAGCTGTTTAATCTGACAAGCGGCTGGCCGATGTGTAGCCCACATAACACGAATTAAACAAATCTGTTGGACATGGCCGCACGGTACGGATCTGATGCGGCCCTGATTTTCCAAAACAGGATATAGGCGACAGCATATAATAAGAGCTTTGTTACATTGGGTTACTGTCCAATTTCTAGTCATTTCATAATTTACTATGACAATACTAATTTGTAAATAATACAAAATATATTTGGTTAAAGGCTGTAATTAGTAGTTTCACAACATGAAGAATAATTATCTATTAAATGCGAATTCCATCTAATTTTAATAATTTATTATTAATCGCCAAAACATATCAATCGGCACCAGCTCTGGACTGTAGAAAATATTCAAAGTGAGGCATTAAATTCAGATACCTCTCACTGAATAGTTTGATTTAAAACACATCACATCTGAACAGAAGCTGCTGCTTAATCAGGTAAAAATCACGCCGCTGTGTGAGCGACGCTTTGGACTCAAACTGACCAATAAATGTCCAGTTTTTCTTATGGAGTCTGGTGCGCCTCATTAGTGAGTTGACACTGACCTCGGAGCACTTTAGTGTATTCTTTATGTGCTGTAGCAGCTGTGGCACAGTATTTTTGGATGCAGTCTCCCCACATGAACCTGTAGTTTTAGCTGCGATACATCGTTAGTGGTGCTGTATCCCTGTACAAATGTCACTTTAACCTCACGGCGACCTGTAGAATCAGGGGTTTGTTTAACAAATTTGCTTTTTTTTTTTTTTTTTTTTAAATCGTGGTGTATTTTCTTTACCTGTCGGTGAGGTGAAGGATGCTCCGCCCGGACTGGTTTCCTCTGCTTTCTTCCGTAGGTGAGTGTTTTCTCTGTGTCTCCCCGGTGTGTGCTGCCGTGGATCGAGCGCCTGTACGCGGTGCTCGATGCTCCGATCTCCTCCTCTCTCTGCCTCTCTCTCTCTCTCTCACTCTCTCTCTCTCTGTCTGTCTGTGCTGGCTGTGATCTCTGCTGCCCGGGGGCCGCTGCTCGCCACTTTGTCACCGGTTTATATGAAGGACATTTCAGTCCCTTCCACCAGGCAGCTCACCCCCTCCCTCTGCCCCATGCTGGGAAGTCCTGTCTCTCTCTCCCTCTCTCTCTCTCTCTCTGTCCCTCTCTCTCCCCCCCTCCCTCCCTCTCTTGCACGCACACACACAGAGAAAAGACTCCCTCCTTGTTAATCTCCCAGTGAGATGTTTACCAAATCCTCCTTGTTGACAGCCTTCCATCCGAGTTTGAACAAGCAACGCTGGAGATGGAAACACTGACAAAAATTGATCTCGCAGTCCGATTGATTGACTGATTGATTGATTGGTGGCAAAAACCGGACCCGCAAGACATGTGTTGCCCTTGATTTTGAGGGGATCATTCACAGGTGGTGCTGAGTCACACCTGTCCTCCCCCAGCTTTCTCTCTCCCTCTCTCTTTCTCTCTCTATCTCGAGGTCAGGGCTTTTTCCAGATGACAGGGTTAGAGGAGGGTATAGCTGAGATTTAATACTGCATGATATGCTGAGGACAGGGAACACAAATCTCTGCGGAACAAAACACCGCGGGGGGAAGCTGCTGCGCGTTGCAAAAACCCCGTCCTGTTATCATAAAGACAGAGTTCACTTCAGCCGGCGTGTCGGGACGCAGGATTCATTTCGTTACCTGTGTGACAGGCGGCATGTAGGTCATCAAAGTAGGTGACCTTGACAGCAGTGCTACCAAAAGGTGTTATCCCTAAAAGCGTGTGGTTGATTCTTTCCATTTGTTGGCATTTTAAACGTCCACACTTGTTCGATGACAGCCTTAAACCACATGGACTGAATGGGGTTATGAACACATGAGTGCGGGCAGCCGGCGTGTTTTTCCACCATGTGTGTATTATTGCTCCTGGCTTTTAATCTCACCTCCCTTTGGACCCGGTGTACCAGCCTAATCCCTGGCTGGGTGCATCTCTCTCTCTCTCCCTCTCCCTGAGTGACCTCCCAAGGCTTTTGGCCGCAGAAGAGCAGATGGAGAGTGTCTTGTGGCCTAGATACGTCCGCCTAAAACCAAGACTGTGAAATTGGTGACATGCCTTAGACATGATTGGTTTTGGCAACAAAACTATGCAGGGACAGGAGGGGACCAGACAGATTGGCCATCACATAAAGACACAGATTGAGTGCAGATGAAATAGTCTCGGTGGAGTCTCAACTCAGATTCCTACTGTATGATCTGAAGGAGGAAATGAGGACTTGCTCGGGCCATGTTGTCCACCAGGCTGTTTCATAACTGCTGAGGGTCGTCACCACAGAGCATTTTATTTCTAGGGGTGAGAGCAGAGGAGCGAGACGCAGACAAACAGCTCTCCATCTGGTAATTAGAGGAGGAATAACGATATCCTTTGTGTGAGAGCTATTCAGGGAACAGAGGGAGAGGGAGGACAAAGCAGGCCATCGCCGCTCTCTGTGTACCCTTGTTGTCGTTCTCATTTAGCAGGGTTGGGTCACTGCCTGTGCTTGAGCCTCAGGCTGGCCCTCAGCTGGCAAACAGTGTCACCCGTCCTTGGAGACTCACTAACTGACAGACATTCATTTCCGCCAGTTCTTTGATTTGTTGTTCCACTGACCTATTTCTCCAGGATGGCAGACACTTCAACCGTTCACACAAAGGTTGGAAAGAAAAGGTGAGAAGTGGGGAACATGTCTGAGATCTCTTCATGAGAGCAGCAACAGAAGACGAGTCACGTACTGCAGCTCTGCAATGTGATTTCAAAGTTGGGAATTGGGAGCTGGGAGTTGGGAATGCCAACAAAGAGTACTTGTACCCCAAGTGTACCTCTGCAGTTGGCAGTATGGATACAGCTTGTTACCTAACTTTTTAATCTGTTTTCAGCTGAGTAACAAAATATGATAATGATCTTTTATAACACGCATACAAACAACAGCCTATGATGTTAGTAAGACAACAACAGGCCTAAACTGATGCAACAGCTTCAGTAGTTACTGTAATCCATAAATGGTTAAACTGTCTAGCTTCTCTCACTCCAATCAGTAGTTTGAATGAAAACATGACAAATCTGCATTTAGACTTTTATATAATAATTATCGTTATATATAAGCCAGTTACTAACATATGTGGCCCAGGATACTTAAGGTTTTCTGATCAGATGCAGGGGTGAAGAACTAGACTTTTTGGAAGAAAGTCAGGGAGATTCAGGAACTTCATCCGTTTGCCCATCATGAGGAAGTCCAGTGCAGAGGATATCAGAGAGCATCCTACACACAGAAACATGGGAAAGCCCTCGGCTCATTAAATGCCATCTGGTCTTTTGGAAAATTAGCCCACATTTTATATCTTGGCCAGCTGCAGCTTATATTACTTTGTAACATTTAATGGTAAAGGGAGTTGCTACTGGGAGTGTAGAAGCTACTCTCAAAGAAAGGGCAAAGTCAGCGACCTTTCAGTTGACACAAATGTCACTGGTCAAATACCAAATTGTTGTTATTGCTAATTAAGGTTTTTGCTTCGAAGAAATGCTCCAAATGTCAGCAGGAATCTGAGGTTTGCATCTGGAGAAACGGGAGAAATGACTTAAATTTATGGTTTTTGTTTACTCGAGTTAAAGTCTAAAGTGGCTGACGCGGCATGACAGACTAATTAACAGAAAGGAGAAGAGAAGAGAAATCTGCACATTAGAAACAAATTTCACCGTTTATTCGAAGACCGTCTTTGTCATTTTCTTTGCTGTCAGCGATATGACGCCAAATGTAGGAAAGACACATCTCCGACTCACTGTCACACAATCACAAAGGCATTTTTTAAAAATCAAAATACAATTTTTGACAAAGATAAAAAAAAAAAGCATCCAAGTACAGACGTAGCTCTTCAAAATTCTAGTTGTTGTGGTCACAGAGCTGAATATCTTTACATTACATTTAGTGTAATGCTTTTAACGGGTTATGGCCACCGTTTTATGTTCAATGTCCCTGCTCCTGTCTCGATGAGCTGGCACATCCAGTCTTCAGTGACCCCTGTGCTTTGTTGTTGTTGGAAATCAGAAAGGTATTCAGCAAGTCCCAGTTCTCCACCCTGTGGTCACATGGCAGCACTGCATACAGATCATTCACAGCCATCCTTCGTCATTGAATTATGGCTTGTGCACTTGTTTCATGTACAACACTTTAAAAGCAGACGCTACTGTGTTCTTGGTTAGAATTAGTCCCTACAGTAAACCCGACTGACAGTAGTTGGTTTGTCTACATCCTCCGCCTACAGTTGAGATGAGTTGAAATGAGACTGAGAGTTCAAGCAAAATGGTTGTTGTTGTTAATTTCAGCTGTTTCTGCCATCGATGCCATTGTTAGGAAGAAGAGTTTGAGTCCAGATCTTTGTTGAGGCCATGGTTGCTAGTTGCCGTTTGGTCTCAACCTTCGTTCCTGGATGTTTTTCCCAAAGTTCATAGTCAGGGTAGCAACAGCGTAGGTGGACAAGACCATGATGGTGCTCCCCACAAACTGTGAGGAGGCTCCACGCTTCGCCACAAACCTCCATCCTCGCCTCTGTAAGTGAGCATCTGCTGCGTCCACTGTCTGAGCGATGGACTCCATACCTGCGGCTTGGACGGACGGACAGCTCCGTTAACTCCTGGAAGTGTTGATGAATTGGAGTGTCAGTGCTCCCGTCTGTCTTTCTGTCTCTCTGTCTGTCAGGATGGATGGTGCCTTTCTTGCTGGAGCTCAGAACACCTGTTACCACCTCCACCACCGCTTCTTTATCTACTCGGCCTTGTTTGCACACGTCAAATCCTCAGACTCAGCTGGGTGCCAGAGTACGTCAACAACCTGTTGGGAGTCTGACATAATGAACAAGGCCTCCTGTCTGCAGTGCAAACTGTACAGACAGGGCTCAATAATAGAGCCAACAGACGTTAAGGCTGACCTTCCCTGTGTTTCAGGACCAAGGTCAGCTCAGAGGAAATAATAAAATCCTGAAAAATGGATTGTTGAAAAACCTGTTGATAGCTATCTAAATAACTACATGTCTCATCATTGTGCCTTATGAAGAACTCTGTTGAAGCATGCTATTACCCACCATAATACCCAGGGTGTACTGTGGTTTTTGGCACCAGATCAGTTCAACACTAGTGAAGTTAATCTTATTTTCCCATTTAGTTCAGTTTCAGAGGGCCACTTGGGTTCCAGATGTACTTTTTTCCAATTAACAAGTAATACAATATCTAAAATAAAGTAAATAGATTAGTGTAAAATAAGTAAATTGATTTGTAGGGAGCGTTCTGCAGCTTTGCAACCCTTGGAAGGCAGAAATGACCATATCAGACAGGAAAGATATGCAAGTTATTTCTGACTTTTAATCTTAGTCAGTCTAAAAAAACATCAACCCCCCCCCCAACCTAATATTTCATTTTTATATTCAATATTTGCAATTATTACATCAGTATTATGTCAGCTTTTGGACATTTTCATATGTTTTCAATTTAAAATATGAACTGTTGTTGAAACTTACACAGAAGAGTTACATACGCTGACCAGAACTGTTCCAAAGAGAGAGAGAGAGAGAGAGAGATAAAAAATTGGTACTGACAAACTGAACTGAACCACTGCCTCAACCCGTCCAACACTACTATACTCAGCAGTAGACTGAAGAGCAGCCATGACGAGGAAGATAGCAATTCTAATTTGCATATTCAAGATATATAATTTGATTTACTGTAAACAGAAATATTGATAGCCCACCATGATTAAGACTGTACTTTTACTGTGATTGGAAATCTCAACTGCGAGAGCGCTGCAAATAGACCTTTAATTAACATATCAACCATTAACATTAGGCCAGAGTCAAATAAACAAAAGTATATTTATCATTGCTAGCAACAAAAAACGAGAGAAGGGAAACACAAATAATAACAAAGTTTATTGTTTTTTACTATGTGAGATGCCATACATATTTACAGCAGTTATCGCAGCAGTCTGTTAAAATATGTGTGTGAAAATCTGTCCTGTTCCCTCTTGGAGACAAGTGACATCACCACGTCTGTACATTGTTGTCATCCGCATTATCTCTCTCATATCCAGATTATTGCTTTCTGGGATGCAGCATGTTGTTCATCGTGTCTCATTTCCTGTGCAAACATAAGGAGGAAATCACTGGCTGGAAAAATGAAACACTACATATGGAGGAAGATACTGAGTCATGATCAGACTGAAGTTTGTCCTAACGGAAGGGATAAAGAGATGCACACACACAAACACACACACACACAGTAGACAAATCTTAATGCTTGTGTGGGCGCACCTTTGGGAAGATATATCACATGACAGACGCCCAGACAGATTCATGTTTGCATTACAAGCACAAGATCCTCGACTGTAGATGGATGGCAGAAGAACGTCCCGACAAACAGCTGTGCTCGTCCCATAACTCTGCTCCTGAAATGACACCTCAGTGGGCACAGATCAATAGACAAACCTCTCGCTCTCTCTGCAGCACTTCTGTTTTCAGGTCTGGCTGCAGCATCGTGGCGCTCTACAGCGCGTTTTTAAACGATTAATATTCCAAAACCTTCACGCAGCGCTTGTGTGGTTGTCTTGAAAGATTCAGATTACAGTAACCACTTGAGCATTTTTGCACACGTGTAAGAGGTCAGTGAAGGTTGCATCAGTCACGGCACAAAGCTCCGGCTGTGTGCTACTTTTTGGAAGTTGTGTACTCTTGCAGGACTCTTTGCGTCATCTTAATAGGCTTAGCTCTGTGTGTAGATGTGTCTGTGAGTGTGCGTGTGTGTGAGTGTCGGAAGGTCTGTCTGAGGGACTGAAAACACTGGTTGGGTCTTTGCCAGTGCGTCTTTGAAGCAGACGCCAATTACCATTCATTCAGCCACTAAAACACAAACGGACTCACATACAGACACGTGCGCGTGCACACACACACACACACGCAAATAGTAAAAAATGTCTCAATTGCAATCAATTCATCAACTTGCTCTCTAAAAGCACTTTACTCTGGTAACATCTGTCTTTGTTCTTCCCTCTGTCTCTTTGTCGACTGTTCGCTCTCCCTGTTGCTTTAGCTACGTAATTATGAATAATACAACAAAGTTCCTGTCATTTCTTCTGACTCCCGTCTACTCTCCCCCAGTTCATCTTTCTGTTCTTACGCAGATCAACTGATACCCTACAAAGGAAAGAGCTCAAACTCTCTCAGCATTGGTGTTGTGTACGTTGCCAAAAGTTGTCTGCTTTAAAAAACAGTTGTAAATCAGGCTGCAAAGGAAGGATGTGCAGCATGTTCGTATGAATTGAACAGGCTTAATTGTGAAATTCAAAAAAATTGTTGTCCATAAAATTAAGAATTATCTGATGTGTCTTTGTGCTATTTCTTGGGGTCACAATACTGAGACAGCTCTTTTTAAATGCTTAGGTGATTTCACATAAGCGTAGGCGCAGTGCGGCAGAGGATGACAAAACATTGATGAATGGTCTGGAATTAACTAATTAAATAACATATTTAGAGAGAAGGGACTTCTTGCCATCTCTACTGGATCTTTTAATCATCCACTACATTAAGTGGAGTTCCACAGGGTTCAATTTCTGGTACTGTTTAGTTTCATTTCTACATGCGTTCACTGGGACATATTCACAATAATAATGTGTTCTGTTAATAATTATGCAAATGATATTCAACGTAACATATCACAGTCAAAAGACAACTTCCTTCCAGTTAGGAATACCTAAACTTCAGCAACCACATTAATGCCATTGACCTGTTTATCATCTTAAAAATACAATAAACACGGTGTAGTCATGGTCCCCAGAGGATGAATCCTATTGCCTTTACTGATCCACACATTTTTTCCAATAGTGCTAGTCTTGTTTATATCAGTAGTGATATTTATATACACATATGCTCACAGTATATATTAATAATCAAACTTTGTAAATCTGCTCAGCATATGAAATTTACATATTTCTAAATGTGATTTGCCTTGCTGAGTGGACCAGTACCTGTATTTCTAATATGATTTGCTCTTTTTATGTCTGGATGTGCTGACCTTGTGAGCACTCATTTGTGACTGTAGCATGTGTGTGTCTGTCTGTTGATCTGCGTTATATCATTTGTGTGTTTTGGCCAGAGCGAATGAAGCAATCCTCTTATAGCGTCCATTCGTCAGGAGCAGCAATGTGTGATGCAGAGCCCAAGGAGGGTTTAGGGATGTCCTGCTGGGCTGGTCCTTTGGGCTGCCAGCAGGAGAGGCGCCTCCTGATTCGGAATGAGACACTATGGCTACCAGGATTACCCACAATGCCCGCTGCCACTGTCTAGCCTTCTAATTGGTGACATCAGTCTGTGGGAGTGTGTAATTAAAGACTCGGGTACAAAGCAGGAAGGAGGGATGGAGAGCTACAGCAGAAATAAAGAATGAGATGGGAACTGTTTGATCCACTGCTGCTCTATGTTTAAACTGTATAATATAAATATATATAAAAGACAAGAGTGATGAATATCCATCTTTTATTCTCAGCTATGCTCTTGACAGGAATAACAAGACTAACACTAAGCACCCCTGACTTAAGACTTTCTGTCACAACGTCTGACATTTTGACTTTAATTTGACTTTAACTGGTAGTGTGTGTGTGTGTGTGTGTTTAATTCTGGTCATATCTTCACCCTGTGATCGTCTTACACATTAAGTGGCACTTCTAGTGATCACTCTACGTTATCTGATGCAGGTAGTGTCAGGTACACGAAAAGAAACCAAAACGATCCTCCAGCATCCTCTAAGCATCATGACTTAGATGAGGGTATAAACACACACACACACACACACACACACACACACACACACACACACACACACAGACAGGTGGGTGGTAAAGGTGGGGATAAATTAAAATGTCATTGCATATTTTGATTCATCCTTCCTTAACAGGCACACACAGCAGAGTAGAATACTGTGCAGCGTTCAATACAATGTCTCAATACAATGTTGCATTGCCGTCACCCACCACAAGGAGTCATAGTGGTGATTTATTGGCGGTGAGAGGAGCTGTTGCTGTCAAAAAAGAGCTTCATACATATATGAAAACCAACAGTGACCAAATTCAAGGAGCTTACAAGAATTTCACCTAATGGCATAATAGTCGCACTAACACATGCACACTCACAGTGGAAACAAGCCGAATTCCTTGCAAAACGTCAGGCACCGGGTTTGATCCCACTGTGTCTGTTTCCTGGCAATGGCGATCCTGTAGGGTCTCTCTCATATTTACACGCCAGCCTAGTCCACACACACACACACACACACACACACACACACACACACATGCAAGCCCATGACATGGACAGAGAGGTTTGTTTGTGTTGTGTGTGTGGACCAGATGACTCAGTTATTGTTGCTGGTGACGGTGTAAAATAATAGCAACAGGAGCTTAATGAGCCCTTTTCTCTTTCACGCTCCCCGTTACACACCCTGTGTGACCACAGAGCCTCAATGAACCGACAGTGGCTTGAAAAAGAAAAATCAGTTGCTGACGTTCCTTGTGTGTGTCCTGACTTCCTTCATGACCCCAAGTGTCTGAAGGTCATAGCTGCTTTTGATGTCGCACATTAAAGTTGAGATGAAATAGAAACAAATGCCATTTAAACCTTCTCATATCACATCCATGGTCACCATGTGCATCTATTACAACAAAACAAACAAAAAAAACGTGATTTAACTGTGGCTGCTGTCCCCTTTTGAAGTCGTCTCCTTGCGCAGTAATACACATCCTGTTCTGTAAGTGTGTCAAAGAACATCTGGAGTGCACACTGGTTGTCCTCTGTTGTGTCAAAACAGTGACCCTTCAGGTTGGACTGGGGGAAGAAGAGGAATTTACAGGAAGCCGGATCCGGTGAGAAGAGTGGGGTGTGCACAAAACATGTGTTCAGCGTACCTTGAGCTGGTGCATTGTCTTGATGGAGCCTCCAAGTACCATCATGCCACAGTTCAGGTTGTTAGCAATCCAATGTCCTCCCATAGATGCCTTAGAAGATTCATTAGTTAGCTAGTTAGCAACAGCATATTACTTACGTGTGTTTTGAACCTTGAGGCAAGCAGCTGTCTCTGAATCACTGTAACTCTTCATTTTTGGCATTGGTCATACACTTTGGTCATACACTTTTCAACGATCAATGATCAAATTCCTCCAAATGTCATGAAACAGACATGATTGATTGAAATGAATATGCCACGCTGTACCATGCAGTGCCAATGATGAAGGGGAAACTCTAAGGATTATGTTAGGGGTCGGTATGTTCATGTGTGGAAACTTCCCTAGCACGAGTCAAGCTTCCCAAACGCTGGATCGTACACTTAATAAATAATGTATCTATAAAGCAGCTCAGTAGCTCCTGTGTGATGAGCTGGCACGTCCTTGTCTAAAGAAGACATTTAAACCTGTTTTAATAAGATGGATATTTCTCCTTGTGTCAAGGAAATTGATCTTTTTGTGTTAAATTGTTGGAGTGCTTCTTTATGGCAACCTGAGGCAACTCACAGAGAGAGTTGCAGTCTGAGTTGCTGCTGCATATGCAACAAAACTTTAGCCTTTGAAATGATTTGATGTGGTAAGAAATACTTGAATATAATGAAGCCAGTGGTACGCTTTCACCAAACGAAAATATCACAGACAAGAAGCCTAAAAAATAACTGATTATAGAAAATTATATCCTCACTCCAGAAATGATGCCACCTAGTGCATAACTGCAGCTATTTTATGTATTTTTCACATTTGGATGTATGATACATGTATTTATTTGGAGTCATGTTTTGTGAGAATCCTCTGTGCACTGAGGATTGGCAGCTGTACAGTGGTGTTGTTACAGCTGATGCTGCGGCTTGATGAGAGAGGAGGCTGTGACCTGGAAAGCATCTCTGCTTCCATCTGCTCACATTCTGTATATGTGCGTGTGCATGTGTGTGTGTGTGGTGGAATATAAACTAGCATCTTGTGTGTTATTTCCTCCCTGGGATCATTGGACCATAAAAAGTGATCATAACCCAGAAAATAAAATCTAAAATTCAAAATTGTCAATGTCTCTGAGTGACAACCGATTACTCCACTGTGTCCCTTTTGGACCATTGTTTTCCTGCCGATGATTAACTTTGCTCTTCATCTGATGGGTTTTGAAGGGGTTTCATCATCTTAAAGGTCATATAATTCCTCAAATAACACTGAGACAGTTGAGGTTTTTAGGTGAAAACAACTTTGGGCTTGAAACACAGAAAATTCTGCTCAATCTGCTGTCGTTATACAAGTCTGACAATGTTTTAAATGGTTGTTTTACTTGTGTAAGTGAGTATTTTACCTCTTGGAGCAGCAAGCTCAACACTGGTATATAAAGAACTATCAAGAGTAACTCAGCTTCTTGTTGTTGTTTACTTTGCTTCAGTGATGTATGTGTGCACTCCAAGACCTTGTGAAATCACTGCTGGGTTACAGATGCGGCAGAAAACAAATCTGAAACACAAACAGACCTTTCAATCCGCTTTGGAGCTATGCCTTTTGCTGACAGACACAGAGCATCATTAGCTTCCATCTGGGTTGTGTTTCCAATCATCTTGTGAAATTAAGTCCAATATTCCCTCTTTTTTAGCTCCGTATTTTGGTCTCCACCAGCTCCTGAGGTAAGTGTTTGGTTCTTCAGTCGCTAAATGCTCCAATGGGATAACCAGCTAGTCGCTAACTATGTCTGCTGTTTGGTGCAGAGGGGCTGGAACAATAAGCTAAAAGATGTGATAAAGCCCCATAAAGCTTAGATTAATTGCAGAGCTGGGTGACAATTCTCAGTGTTAGTCAGTAGGAGCAAACACTTTCAAATTATTGGTTTTAGCTGCTTTATTTGTTTTAATGTAACTACTGAGGCAATTAGGATGGTTTGTCCTTTAGTTTTGCAGTAATGAACAGAATAGCATCAACTCTTGTTCCAAACAAAACTGAGCAGCTGCTTGTCTCCAAACTCAAAGGGATTACAAAATCATTATGTAAGGGGATATGAAAGCAGCATGGCCTCTGTGCTCAGCAGCTGCCGAGCACCAGCAGTTGCAGCTACAGTGACCACAATGACGACATTATGAAACTCAATAAAGTGAGTCTCCACGGCAAGACTTCCACCTGCACTTGTCTTTTTACAGTAAGCTCGGCTGAGCCTTTGCTGGAACTGAAATCAATAGCCTCTCCTGCCAGCCGCTACGGCACAAGCAAAGCTCGTGACTCTGACCGAGCTGAGATGAGCGGAAAGGCAACGAGGCTTTGCGTGCATGAAAGGGAGTTGTCAGTGCTGCAAGAGTTTTGTCTGTTTGTCAGGGTTTACACAGTATGCAGACCGCAGAACAAAGCAAAGCTATCCACACTTAGACGATCTGGCTCTCTGACTGCCAGCCAGACGGCCCTGACAGCTCCATTTAATCTAACAAATAACAGCATGCTTACTGAGGCTTTTTTCTGACTAGATTTGTGCGACTCTGTACACATTCTGCCACAGCAGGGAAAAGATTTTCTGATTTCACTTTTCAAACATTTGTGATATATCTCTACTTTGAATCTGTTATCAGCAAAATATATAAAACCGAACAACTTTGTTTCACAGCGTCCCTATTCTGTCCCTTGATTTTGAATTTGTTCATATTTGACATCCATGTTTATTTTAATGTGATGTTATATCTGCTTGTAAATATTTAAGATGTGTTTGCAGCCCTTTTACTTAGCTTTGCTGGTTTCTTTGCATCTCTTAATGTGTTAGAGAGTCTAAAGCATGCTAATATTAGCTAAGTGCTAATGTCACCTGGCTAAAATGCTCACAGTGACAATGCCAACATGCTGATGCTTAGCAAGTTATATGTTTACCATGTTTGCCCTCTTAGTTTAGCATGGTAGCATGCTAATTAGACAATGGAGGACACAGTTCAGGGACACCAAAGTTGTTAGCGTTTAGAAGGTAACATAAATGCCTGTACCATATATGAGATAGGCTAGTGAAAACTTTGGGGCTAGGCTAGCCTAGTGGAACTTGAGGAAAGGGCTTAATCCTCTGGGGACCACGAATGTCTGTTTAAACTTTAATGGCAATCAATCAAATAGTTGTTGAGATATTTAGGTGTGACCCAAAGTGACAGACTGACAGAACATTGTCATCCATATGAAGCTGCTATTATGGCCACCAGGACATGGGCTGTGGCTTCACCTGAATGAATATATTCTTTGCAGACAGCCTTTTCTCTACAAAGAAGAAAAAGGAATGTTAGTCGTTCATTTGAGAACCAACCAGCAGTGTCCCCACAGCCTTCCTGCCCATTTCCTTTCAGATCGGTCAGCGTGGGCCGAGTTTGGACGCTCTCTTGCAGATCTCTCGCTGCGTCTGGCACTGATGAGGTCATGGCTGTGTGGGCAGCTCAGACCATATGTTACATAAAAACTGTGTGAAAGTCCTAATCCCCAGAAAGGCATTATGCAATGACTTTGCCAAAGGGCCATCCGCCTGTCAATCACGGAAGTAATGTCACAGGTGGAAACATCGTGTTGCTCAGCATGGCCGAGCAAAGAACCAAACTGAGTGTTTTCTTTGTTTTTTTTTTCTGGCCTCAGGTTTTGTTTGGGTTGGAGAGCCTTGTCTGTTGTTTCTTACCTCATCCTTTAGCTTTCACATCCTTTTGACTCTCTGACACACATATATGTGAGTTGTGGATTCTGGTACATTTAATAATCCTGTATTCAGTTGGTGAGAGATGAATTACCTTGTATTAAACGAACAACAGTGTGAAGGTTCACTTTGTTACCTGGGTCTGGTTTTATTACCTGAGCAGAGTTACCATCAGCGAAGGTAATTCTACAAGTTTTGTTGATAACTAGAAATGTGATTTATTACTTTTTCAAAGTGAATAATTGCCATTATAATGTCTGTAATTTAGACTGGCAGATGATATCAGACAAACACATCTTACTACTGATTCTCTCTGAGTCACACATCTTACGGTGGTGCAAGACAGTTTAGACAGTGTGAGTCTGCTTTTCATCACAGTAAGTATTATGTTTATTTTAAATATCTACTGAAGACACACATCATCACATATAATTCTTTTTTAACTACTGCAGCAAACTATGTTAACTGGTAGCCCACAGCAAACATCATGTGGAATTCCCTCTATCAGATCCTGTTTTCTAACCAAGACAATACAAATGTAGTTAACAAGAATGCTACTCACTGCAGCCCTCTGGTGGTCGGGAGTGTTATTAACTCCATTTTCTACATTAATAATGTTTTGAAAATTAAATTTAAAAGTTGTCTTACCTCACACTGTGCTACAGCAAAATTAAAATAATATAACTATGTATGCATTATTTGATGTAACTAGGCAACTAATTACTAACTTTAGGTTACTTGCACAACACTGGTTATAATGTAAAAGAATAAACCCCTGTTTATTTATCTGACTTGGCAAAACATTATTAACATTAGCAAACAAAACCTTAGCTAATCAACTGCATAGGGGTGCACTATTTGAGAGTTTAACAGAAGACGTGGCCCAGGAAGTGATTGTTCCCAGGCTGTTTTACACTTTGTTTCTTGTAGCTTACATATTAAACCAAAGCAGAATGTGCTTATTGGTGAGCTTTAGAGTTTGCGGTAGTTGGATTTGCTTACATTAGACAGAGCCAGGCCAGCACTTCTCAGTGTTCATGAAGATAAGCTAATCACATGCTTGCCTATAAGCCTGTGTATTGTATGTGAATGCATATTGTACGTATACAGTAAACAGCCCTTTTAGATCAACCATTATTCATGAAACAAATCAATCTATAAGAAACAGATCTTTCCATTATTCTGGTGTAAAATGCACTTTAATGAAAACACACTTAACTCTTGAATTGACCTACAATGTGGACCTCTATTATCTGTCATTCATGGCCATGTGATCATGTTTCCTGTTGATACATTCAACAATGCACTCACCTTGCATTGAACTGCAAGTCACAGCCTTGTTTAGCCGTTTGCAACAAAGAAGTGTTGATTTAGTGAGTAAATGAGCACAAATGATTGCAATTAATCTTGTGTATGCAGACTTTCCACGCAACCGTGAATCCCGTGCCGCTGTCTGTGGTGCTGAATGTGGCTCTAACCGGCCATCACACACATTTCCACATCAACCCCTGAACGCCCACAATGCGAGTTTCAGAATATAAAATATAAAATAATACTGTGTGTGTTTTGTGTGTGTGTGTGTGTGTGTGTGTGCGTGCGTGCGTGCGTGCGTGTGTGTATCTTCTGGACCTAGGTTGCATGTTCCTCCATTGATCTGAGGAGAGACGCTCTGCTGTGCGCGTAGGAGGAGGGGCGAGAGGGAATCCCAGGAAGGGGTTACAAATATCGCGTTGCCGCTGTCGCCCCGTCCAGTCACCAGTTTCACAGGAAGTGGAGGTTGACGAGCAACGAATGGATGAATGAAACGGATAAGAGTTCAAACTTTGTGTGGTTTTGAAGAGAGGCGAGAGGGAGGGACGCGCTCTCCCCGCTCACGGTGATGTTTACGGGACCAGACAGGCTCCTCCGCGGCGAATCAGCGGCAATGTCAGCCCGACCGAGGAGCTCAAGGATGAAGCGCGTCTCGGAGCTGCGCTGCTCAACTACAGTGCAGTAGTGTGTGAAATAATCGCCTGGTTGTTTTCGCCCGCGCTGAGGTTTGAACACGTTGTCCTTTTGTGACCAAATGTGGGAAGACGCTCACGTTTCTTGGGGAGATTGTTGCGAGACAACAAGGAGAACTTGGGTTTTCTATCGGCTCGACTGATCGTGCATGGACATTGTGTTTGCAGTGATCGTTCAGGCCTTCGAGTCGCTCAGCTGGAAGGCATCAAAGCCCACAGACCTTTGGCAAAATGTCAAGGATGCTCCGAGAGAAGGGGCGCAGACCGCAGCATGACTGGCAACACTGAGACACGGGACACAGGTCAGAAGTGGTTTTGAATGAACCCTTTTCAACAGACATCTTAAACCAGACAGAATGAGACTGTTTGACTTGAGTGTATTTTCCTGGGCTTCTTCGACGTGACACCGGACTCCCTCTGTCTTTCTCTGTGTGTGCGCCTTTTTTGGCTCCGAGTGCGCCTGGACGCTGCTGCTGCTGCTGCTGCTGCTGAGCAGTTCGGGTGTGAGCTGGAGCGCCGGTAGATGCTGCAGTACTGCAGGGTCAGAACACAGATTAGTGGGGGGTCAAGAGATTGTTTTAGTGAGGGGAAATCCCCGACAGGAGCCCCCCCAACGCTCGTCATTACGCCATGGATGACTCGGGGATAATACGGCGCCGGAGGCTGCAGGTGAGCTGGTTTGGCTGTACGTAGAGCAGGCTGGGCATCATCACCATCATCATCATCATCACCCTGCGATCTCTGTGTCACTTCCTCTACTAAAATAATCTTTGACGATGAATCTTTGTTGATTTGATCGTAGATGAATTACATCATAGTATTTATTAGCTCTACACTGGCAGTTAACATTAATGGAACCAGGTGTTTATGAACAATATTATTTATTGTTGTAATATCAATTCATATATGATTCCAAAAATATATTGTGAAAAATATATTGCACTTCATATTTGATTAGCAATAAAACAGAAAAGATTTAAAAAGCAATCAATGTGATGTCATCAAACAGCTTGGGACTAAAAGTCCAGACAAATGGTGGTGCAGGCACCATCAAATCTTAAAAACTGACTTTAAAGTTTATTGATTATTAGCTAATCACTGACTAATCAATTAATAAAGGCAGTTGCCTCAGGTCTAACAGGATAAAAGTCATTTAATCGTGATGCTGGAATTAAAGCCTTAAAGAGTCTTATTACTGTATGTTTCCTAACAGGGTTGCACAGTGTGTCTCAGGTTGTGCGTGCACTGCACCAAAGCGACCCCGTATTTTTTATGAAAACATGCCACATATGACACTTCGACTTGTGGCTCTGCTGTGATGTTCACCTACTATTCCTATAAAGCTCACTGCTGGATCATTTTAATCTAGCAGCTTAAGTAGGCTACACCGTCTCTTTGGCAAAATGCTGGTAATGAATTGTCACTCATGCATACCAATATGACGTGTCCAAATGACTGTGTTCATCCATTATGGAGCAGCCTGCTTAACCACGGGTCATGCACCCCCCCCCATCTTTGTGTGATTCAGTCAAGTGAACTGAGCAGAGAAGAGCAGCCTGCAGGATGGGTGGAGAGCAGCCTTCTGTGGGCATGTGTGCCTGCAAGTGTGTATGTGTGTGTGTGTGCACTTATTGTCATTCAGTTTGTCTTTAATATGGTGATTATACTGTGGGAAAAAAAGAATTGTCAGCGAGCGCTCTGAATTGCACCTCTGAGCTGCAAATTGACCCCTATTACTGTGAAAAGCGATAGAGGAAGAGGGAAGAGGGTATAAAGGAATCATGGGAGGATTAGTAGTGAGGTGTGCTGATGGTTTCATGTCTCATCATCCCAACCGCTCAGCTCACCGCTCTGCTGCTGTGATGTATGACAGGAGCTGCAAGGGAATTAATCATCATAGAGTCAGACTCACAAAGTCACTGGAATATTATAGATATAGGCTGAATGATTTAGTATCTGTGTGTGTGTGCGCGTGTATATATGTGGAGTTTAAAGGATGTGTGCATTCTGTTACCTTGCACTGAGCTTCACGTCCATGTTATCTTTGTATGTGAATGTGTGTGTGTGTGTGTGTGTGTGTCAGTCCAATGGTGTGTTGACATGTGATTGGCTCTGTGTGTCCTATTCAACTGCCTCGTCACTCCCCTGGGTCTCATCATCCCAACCGTCACTCTCTCTGAAACATACACACACACACACGCAATCATTCTCTCGGCACCATATGGTGACACACCCCACTCCCCCACAGTTAGGGTCAGGGGTCGCACCCATGATGCATTGCTTCAACATGACTAACACGAAACAAATATCTTTGTGCCTGCTGCACCCTGTGACATGTATTTGGCTTGCTGGCACACATACATGTACTTTCCACACCATACAAAGCAAATATTAAGAAGTAATTTTTCTGGCTTCTATAGAGTGAAATTTGAATTTTACACACTTTTTGTGCAAGGCACTAAACCCTGCAAGATAATGCAGCTATTGTGCAAAATTTTCCTCTTTTAAAGGGACTGCTGAAACAGATTTTGCATATATTTCATGTGAGAGTATCCAAACCTCAGGCCTGTCAATGTGCTTCCCTTGACTTTCATCTAGCTCGGGTGTGCTATTGACTGGAGCATGTCATTGCCCCACGACCCATGTAGATGGATGCAAGTTGCAACAAGCAGGCCTAGTGTTAGCCTGCAAGCTACGCTAACTAGCTTCCACTCAGACAGTGCAGGCTAGTTAGCCTAGCATGAAGCATTAGCATTGATTCTCAT
Source organism: Datnioides undecimradiatus (assembly GCA_008933995.1). Taxonomy (NCBI): domain Eukaryota; kingdom Metazoa; phylum Chordata; class Actinopteri; order Lobotiformes; family Datnioididae; genus Datnioides; species Datnioides undecimradiatus. The sequence goes on from WARS01000048.1 coordinate 4,406,101, forward strand.
AAGATTTCACTTTTTGCTTCTTTTATTTGAACACCTGCTGATTCAGCTGCAGCCCCAGCACACATTATACAAAAGAGTGGGTCCACTTGGCGTTAGCTGTCTCTGTCATCGTGGTTCAGTTGTGGTGACGACAAATGACCAGAAACTCACAGAAAGCTTTAGTCATGAGATATTAACTCTACCCATGTTAGCTCATGAAACCACAGCACAGTGTCCAGAGTAGAGCACTGAGTAATCAATTGAAAGATGGCACTAATCAACGGCTAACTGTCTCTGTGGTCAGTGGAACTAAAGTGATGTAATAACCTATGTTAACTGACTGCTCACACAGATATTAATCAAATCACAGCAACACTATGGTCAGTTTGAAAGTTATTCTCACCTCGTGGAGAACACTAATGTAAATGGTATTATTGCTGCCAAAACATACATGTTAAATACATTTTGAATAGATTTTAATATCAATCTAAGTTTAGCATGTCCACGTTTTTTTCAGTCATTGCTACAACAGGCAAGACATTTACATATTGGAAATAAAATACATGGCTGTGCAGAAATAAAGTGCACCAGACCATCTAGTATACACGACATCCATGCCTCATCCCTACCCATCCACCCCTCTGTCTGTTCCATCTGTCAAACCCCCGATCGGTTAGTCAGTCACGGCTGTAGATGATGACTGGCCTGGTCACTGTCTCTTGGCAGGAGGACACTCCTTGATTGATGCCTGTTGTCTGTCTACTCCCCACCATTTTTCTTTTGCAGCGTGTCCACAAAACGATTGGACTGGCCCGCTCCTTCTGACAGAGCAGCAATGTGTTTTATAGGCACGCAGCTCGGCTCATGCCATTTCATTATTACGGGGGCTTTTTTTATTCCTTCAGTGCAGGCAAGATGACTTGAAGGACACAACAGCATAGGGCGTTTTATAGGTTTGCGTGTACCAGGAGACAGAATTCACTGGACTTTGAAGTCTCAGTCATGGTTTGCTGCCTGCGTCGAAATGTTTACCCCCTGGCTTTATGATTGGCTCGCTGAATGGATGGACAGATGGATGGAGGACTGACTCACTGCTTAGCAAACTAGTGACCTCACCCAGCCCGTCGCCAAGGAATAGCCAGATTAATCATATTATCATCATTTCTAATGGTTACACTAACATCTGTCCACTGGTTCAAACAAAGCATTTGAATTATGCAAATGAGGTTTATGAAAATAACCTCAGCATCCTCTTCATCTCCGTACATTCCAGCTAAAGGCTGAGCCAATTTAAAAGTGATTCATCGAGAATGACAGTGACTCAAATCATGAGGTAACTCTGAAAACAGGCCCCCCGGAGTGTGTATGCACACACACACACACACACACACACAAACTACATACACATACAGCGTATTAGTTGAACCATAAACAAGGTAATTTGTTGTCAAAGTGAACCTGCTTTGACAGAAATAGGCCATCTGCAGGTTGGGTTAAAATCAACATCATTCTGTATCTGTAAGAACTTATAACTCACACATAAGCCATCGCCATAACAAGATAGTGGCACAGTCACCCTCCAGTGTGAGCATTTGAGCATTCAATTTGCACAAACATAAACACATACTCCTGCACCCTCCTGTCAGTGTGATAGCCTGGGACTAAAGGGGATCAGACAGTCGTTTATAAGCTGAAACCTCAGCTCTCTCCCCCCCAGAGGACGAAGCTAAACCCAGATAAAAACAGCAGCCCCTTCCTGACAGAGAAGGGAGCAAATATAGTGTGGAATTGTGTTGCTTTCTAATCTGTGAGCGGTGGGCATGTCATGTTTGTGACAGAGCCTCCCATCTGTTGTCAGTCACCCTTCACCACCGCCAGACTTCATTAGCAGGACTCGGAGAGCGTTTCGCTCCGAACCCGGATGCGCATTAGCCTCCGATGATGTTCTTCTATCTTTGTACGTGCTGTGACGTGGCGAAAGCCAGCCACGCGATGAGCAATAAGCGTGGCATTCTGACACACTAATTATACCGCAGGAGAATAAAGTCACAGGGAATTCAGGCTTCAGAATATGTCGTAGGAGCTGGATATGGAGCAAGCACAACATCTCCTTAATGATTGTCTGCTTATTCTTCACTCCGGGGAAATGCTGAGGCGATGAGTCACAAAGGCAGATTTAGGAGCGGACTGGTGAGCTAGTCTCCTGGCACAATGACCACTGACAAAGTCTAGACTCGAATATGAGAAATGAGTTGTCTCTTTGTGACCTTTTTCCAAATTAAAGTGGAACTGAGGATTATGGGGGGGGAATTCAAGCAGACACTATGTGACACTGATTCCGAAGAATTATAGTGTGTAGGTGGGGGTGACAGAGGCGCGCTTTAATGGAATTTTTACTGGGTTAATAAAGGCCGTGTCATTTAAAGATTTAATCATTGAGCTACTGAAGCACAGGTTTATAATCTCCACTCCTGTAGATTCAAAGTACACTTTAAACTCCCAGTTATAGTTCTGTATTAGCAGCTACTTTGCTTGTTTACTGTGTGCAATCCTGCACCAGGGAAAGACATCATATGAAGATGGGAAGGCAAATATTCATGGTGCCTTTTTATTATTTTAGGCACCAGTAGAAGGCTGCACTTTGTTTAATGTGCCAACTGGTTCTTTTTATTGTCTAGACATGCTTGAACATTAAAGAATCCCTCAGAGGGACGTCAGACAGACAGTGAGCAGATGTTCACAGGTCTGGATTCACATTAAAAAAAAGAGTATAGCACTGCTCTGCTAATAGGTTTCATGCGTTTGGATTTTCTTTTTGTAATTAGCTAAAAAATTACAAAAACACTAACAGTTAGCAGTCCTGTTTTTTGTTCGACATTTAGCCAAGACTGCATAATTTCCTTAGGACACACAAAATGCATGCCAAATACTCTTTATACATGGTTTTATGTTACAATGTACAGAATGTACGCACAATGTCCCTGCCTAGGACCATAGCTACCATTTAAGACAATAAAACCAAGCCCTGTGTATATTATTGTTATTATTATTATTTTATAAAGCTTAGAGTAAAGCTAGCCGTTCTCTGTGTTAATGCTTGAGTTGAATGCTAACATCAGCATGCTAACAATCTTAATTTAGCATGTTAGCATGCTAACTTTTGCTAATAAGTGCCATACACAGTCACCTGAGAATAATTCATCCTTTCCTCAGAAGTCTGTACCAAACCTACCTGCCATATTTAAAAGAGAGATTAATCCTGACAGTGTATAGCCAGTTTGAAAATAGTATTTACCCTCTATGGTCAATTATATTCAATTAAAATATAACTGACATGATTAAAAATAACAAATTAAGTAATAATGACAATAGAATAAATAAAAAGTCCTGTCTGTAGTCCTGCACAGCCATTTAGTATAAAATGTACACGTGTGATGTGTGGTGCATTTACACTGGTCTGCACTGTCTGTCAGGTCTAGTCAGTGCTCATTTGTGTAGTTAACCCTCCTCATCGCTGAGAAGCCTTTCTTGATGCCTCGTGCTCTTGTAAGCCATCGTCTCCTTGGCTCAGAAGGCTCAGGGTCAATTAGCCTGATCAATGAAGGACAAAATGAGAAGAGATCAATAGGTGGAATATTCAGTTGTCCTTGTAAAGTGGGATTTGTCTCTGTTAAACATGTAAACCCTGGAGACATGCGGTTGAATAGCTGTGTAGCCTGTGATTGTCTTATGATCCTGACATGAGGAGAAGGTGAGATGATTATTTCAAACTGTTGGGTGACTGTTTTCCACTCGGTTAGTCATGCTGTGGTTTCTCACTACTCTGCTTTTTCTTCTGGAGACAATATCATCTTTGACATAGACCTAGCCTCATGGATGGTGACTGACAACATAAAAACACTCTGCTTTGTTGGAGGCTTGTCCTTGGGATAGAGAGCTTTCAGGCGACTGCGGTATAATATGTATTTTGTGCCTCACAGGAGATCAGTAGCAGCACGTCCACACACACACACACACACACACACACACACACACACACACACACACACTATCTTTATCTGAAGGTTAACCTAATAATTGCATTGACTTGTGGTTAGAAGGTGGTCGATGCGATAGTAACAGCACCTTAACGACATTACCCTGCATGTGACAGGAGAAGGTGTGAAGCGGCTAATGGATTAATTGCATCTGCTACTATGCACTGTAATGGTTCACAAAGGAGACACTCATTTACACACAGACACACATGGAGCTGAAGGCCAGAGAACTGAGGCTCAAGGGTAAGGCTGTGGGCATGAAAGCATGATCTCCCTCTCTTCCCCTCTACTCCGCCCGTGTTTACACCCTCTATCCCCTCCCTCTCTCTCCAGCTCAGTGTGGAGGGTTTTGTAAAGAGCCAGGCTGTGCTGGCATGAGAGCTGGCTCCGCTCACACTGTTTTCATTGGGTGCAGTGAATGTCTGCTGCTGCTTCAGCTCAATGTACTCTGTCCATCTGGACCCAGGAGATGGGAGGATAGATGGAGAGAGGGAGCAAGAGGGAGGGCTTGGCTCAAAGCAGTGGTGGAAATAAACAGACTGACTGGTCTGAAAACAAACATAGATGCTCATACATGGGCCTGCTTAGTTGAAATAGTCATAATAAAAAATAACCAGGAGAAGTTCTAGTCCACAGGGGCGTGTGAAAACCTGGTGGCACTATATAGCAATTAGCCTTATCCCGCTTAGTTACCGTTTCTAGCATGTCAGGCTATCTGTTTTTAGTTTACAATGTTAATGGTGGCATGTGTACCACTTTTAAAAAAACAATTAGCCCTTTATTTCAGACTGTTTCAGCTTTGGAGTTGAAGATAATGCTCAGCCCATGAGTTGTTGAAGACATTAATAAATCTGGCTGACTCATTAATGTTTACAACGAGAAAAAGGGGTCTTAAATATGCACTTGATAGCTACATACACGACGCTAATGCTACATGACCCAGCTACAAAGACGACGTCCTCACCAGGTGATAGCACGTAGAAGATACTGACATGAAATCTTATTGCTTTTGTATTTCAAAGTAGAACAAGTAATGCGGTAATGTCATAAGTATAATATAAAAAAAATGTAAGGTCAGACCTACAGATATAAGCCAGTTTAGCTGCTTAGCATGTAAGTTCGGACATGCAAATAGAGCTGTTATACAGCATATGTTTTTATACATATTTTAGCCAACATCTCACTGATTACGATATCAGGTTTGGTTTGGTTTGATAAAGCTAAAATGCTAAAGCACTCCTAACGTTAGCATAAACACTGATAGCATCCAGAACCTGGTCTGGCTTCTTACGTACAGTCCCTGTTTTGGGTCAACAGGCAAAGCAGGTAGTCAAGGGCTTTGTTGAATCTTAATTTTAGATTTTCTTTGCGAATGTGCAAATATGCTCTACTAAATCACAACTGACGCAAAACAGGCCTTAATGTAGATCTGTTAAATTCATTTGCGTGTAATAACCCTCGCACATTGGAAAACCTGGGCCATATTTTAAAATACGAATACATCCTACACAAAGAGTCTGGATTAATCAGGGTCCAGCATGGTCCATCTGTGGATCCTTTGTGCTACATTTAAAAATAAATCCAAATTAAAATACTTTTTTACTTCTTGGAAAAAGAGACCGCAATTTTAACAGTTGCATAATTCATAAAATCCACAGTAGTCAGAAATAAACGTCCCAACAATTAAAAGTCTGACAGATTTTTCAACAATATCGCTCCTTCACTAAGTGCGCTTACATTTTTCTCTACCTGATGTGGCATTCAGGGCTTCCTTTGTTTTTGATTTTTGTCATATCCAGATGTACAGTTTCCAGGAAAAACATCAACTATAAGAAGGAAAATGCTTTCAAACCGCTTGTGGTGACATTAAAAGTGACAGACTTGGGATGCACCAGCCTGCCTATGGCAACTGTTTCAATGTCTCTGTTTCAGTATCTTTGAGCCGGTAAATGATTTGCCTTTATTGCTCTTTTGAAAGTCTGTCTGGTTTTTTTTGTACCTGATCTCTCTTTTTGTCTCTTTCTTTGTCTTTTTTCCAGAAGGATTTGCCACTGCCTCGCAAGAGCAGCAGGTGAGTGTTATCTCCGTTCATCCCTCCCTCCCTTGCTCTGTCTTTTCCCTTCTCTCGGGGAAGAAGTCTGGGTCCCGCCATGAAGAAAAACAATCACACCAAGAGAAGCTGCAGAGCATGATTTGCACGTTGTGTTTGGGACGCTCCGCAGCTTCTCTCGTGGTGCTTGTGGTGTGGAGTGTGTAGCCTTTGTGTGAATGAGGAGGGGGTCGGCTACAGGGATGCTGGGAGTCTGTCAGAGTTTGATTAAGGCCAGCCGGGAGCTCTGGATGCTGTCCATGGTGCTGAAAGTCATTCTGCCTTTTCCAGTCGCTCAGCTACTGGCTCTGTATCTCCCCTCCTCCCTATTGCTTGGTTATTAATCTGTTTTGATTCAGCTCTCATTCCCACCCCTTGTCTTTTCTAGCTTCGCTCTATCTTTAAGTCTTTTCTGAACACCTTTTCCTTATTGTCTTTATCTCCATCTTACACAGTCTGACACAGTATGAACTGACTCTGCAGCTCCCCACAACATTTGAGCTTCTTTTAGCTCATTGGTTGCTTTCCTAGTACCAAAATAAATGTTTTGGTCGAGTCTCAAAGCTCTCATTTCCAAATGCCGCTGAAAGCTGCTCTAAAAACCTATTCTGCGCGACCTGCTCAGCACCAATCAGCAGACAGATAAAGTTAGAGGGTCGCTAATGATAAAGTGAATCATTAACAGCTAGTCAGCAGCTAGGACCAAAACAGGCAGTGACCAAAACAGAGCTAAACAGCAGAATGAATGTGGTAATATTACACATCAACAGACTATGAATTATTTAAATGATCCTCATAATTATCGTCATTATCGTCATTTGGCTGATGAAATTGTATCCTTATGACTGGAGAGGACTAAATGCTTCTCCAATCAGCCTTTTCAAAACAGCAGACAGAATGTGAGAGAGGCGGCGCCTTGGCATCAAGACTGGGACTGGGAGCCAGCCCAGTCCGCAAGGATGATGATACTCGAAAAGCGTCTCCGTCACTGCAAGATGTACAGATTAATACGAGAGTTTTAATTATGTAATGAAAACTAGGAGCATCTTAATTAGTAGCTTTCTGTAGTCTCTTTGCTCCACTGAGTAAGAGTAAATCTGTATTTGTATGTCTGTTGTGTTTATGCTTGTGTGTGTGGTCACAGTCCGCCGCCTCTTGCCCTCACGGCCCTATCCATCTTCTCTGTGCTGCCCCCTCGTCCCGAGTCATCAAACATGAAATGATGCCTCAGACTGACTCTGGCTTGTGTACGGGCCGTGTTCTTCTAGCCATCTCACTGTTGTCCTTCACTTTCCTCCAATAGCTTCCACTCCTACCATCATTCACCTCTCTCCACTCGAATCTGTCTCCCTCTCATCACATCCCGACTCCCTCTGTAGGACACTATCGGCCCCACCATCCATTATAGATGAGCATGGTGGAGCTGGCTTCACATTCAATCTGCCTCCTGCACCCATTCATGGGTAAACACAGCCATTCAGAGTGTGTGTCTGTGTGTGACATACGTCATTGCCAGTAATGCTTTTTTGTTCTAAATCTTTGTTTCCATTCAACATCTGTTTCTCAGTTATGTAACAATCCATATGACCTTGTCTCTTAGTCATGTCTTCACTCTCTGCTCAGATGAATTAGCCTCCCTTCACTCGCTGCCCCGTTCATTCATGGTGTGCGTAGCCTGCGGGGAAGAGGCTTTTGACTCCTCATCAGGTTCTATCATAGCACAGACACCGAGAGCACGGAAACAAAGAGGAAAACCAGGAAATAAGTCTCAAAACTACGCTCTGCGGCACGGCACTGTTTCAGAAAATGACCCACAACGCCCTGCTGCCTTTTGTTGCTCCTCACTAAAAGACAGACCCACCCTATCTCCCTCCCTCCCTCCCTCTCTATCATCTTCTCTCTCTCTCTCTCTCTCTCTCCTTTGGGTCCTGGCCACACTTACCCAAACACCAGCGCACATCTAAAGGTTGTGGGAGCTATAGCACGCGTAGCATTGCGATGACATTTTCACCGAGACCTGCTGCGTTCTGTCTGCTCGTCCTTACCGCTCAGCTGTTGCTGCTGCTCCCTGTGCTCTGAGCGACGCCTAGACACCCAACCGGCAACATGTTCCGAAGAACTAAAAGGTACAATAGGAGACGCTGATGAAGTGCTGATGATTTGGTTTCTTTGATGTGAGGTGTGGCTGCACTGTCTTCCTCTCTCTCTCTCTGTCTCTCTACATCTAATGCTTTCCTTTCATTTAGTCTCTCGGTCCTGCCTCCGTGTGAGTGCACAGTGTCTGCAGTGTACATTACAAAGAGGCTCACACTGACAGCGTGACTAGCGTGTAAGGTCTCCGCCTGCGTGCATGCCTATGCGTTGAACTTTGTTTAAGATAACTGCTTTGTTCTGCTCAGCTTGTTCACTGTCAGGCTTGTGACTTTTGGTATATTACAGACTACTGTTACTGTTACTGTTCCACTCGACTACCCAAAAAGGTCTGGAAGCTTGGATGTAGGTTTAAAAGTCCCCGTGACAGAAGCAAGGTGAAAACTTGCGAGAGAGTGATTATATCTCATGCAGACAGTTGTATGACCACTTTTTAGCCGTGCTAGCAACACGGCCCTATGGAAACTAATGCCGGTCCACCACTTTGGTTCTGGCTGTGATATCTCACAAACTGTTTGATGCATTGCCAGTGACATTTTGTATAAGAATTCATGATCCCCAGAGGAAGAATTTGACTTTGGCATCGGTGATCACTGGATTTTCCTCTGGTGTTGTCATGACGTTGACATTCGTGGTTCTGAGTGGAAGCACTGGACGGATTATTGCTCAAATGAAGATATTCATGTTGTTCTCAAGATGAATTGTAATCAGTTCAGTGATCCCCTGACTGAGCTGTTGTGCTAGTTAGCAAATGGTAGCATGTTTGCCATGTTAAACTAACCCGGTGAACACAGTGAACAGCGTGTTAAACATCATTGTTTGCAGTGTCATCATTTAGTACCACTGTGCCAAAGAACAGCCACTCAGAGCTGCTGGCACGGCTGCAGACTCTTGTCGAATATGGGAACTTGGAAAAAGACAAGCTTTTTATATATCTTATTGTAAATAATCCGGTAAACAGTAAAACATTACATTTTATCACTCAAGATAAAAATGATGTGAAAATGTCTCAGGGAATTAAACAGAAAATCAGACTGATCGTTCATTTACTGCTCTGATCTTTGGCCGTGGTTATGGTTTCACTGACCCCGATGTGAATGTAACAGTAAGTTATTGAAAATCAGTGACTCATCGTAGTGACATTTCCAGCAGACCCGCAGGTAGACTGATTCACTGTCTGAAGAGATCAATCGATGAGTACATGGCCCAAAGATGAGTCAGCCAGAGCCACGAGTTTTAGGTGGATTCTTCTGGAGTGTGATTCACAGACGGTGAGCTAGATGATTTTCTGCAGTGATGATCTGTTGGGTTATCTAATGGCTGGTACTTACCCAGCTGAACTTTTCTTGTGGCAGAACTTCGCTAGCAACTATACATCATCGCAAGTAAAAAGAGAATTTCCCCGCAGGAAGCAATAAAACATCGCATTGTTGCATTTCCTCAATAAATAATACGAGCAGTGCTTTGCTTTGTGCTTATAATTGATACTTTTAATCACCGTGATGTCAACAGCCTGAAAATTTGAGCTGACATTCAAGCACCGGGGGTTTCCTCTCCGGCGGCGACGGTAGTGGATGTCGTGCTGAGCCTCTCAGAGTGACTCCATTCTCCCCTGCTGATCAGGGATTAAACCGTCTTCTATTACAGCAGAGGCTCTCACTACGGCACACCTGAGCCCAGGCGCGCAGGCAGACTGATGGAAATAATGCAAAAGTCTGTGCTACAGTCCTAAAGTGGTGCTCAAAGACAAGAGGAATCATTCTGCAGCGTGTGAGTGAAATACCTAAAAAGACTACTCTGTGTGTGTGTGTGTGTGTGTGTGTGTGTGTGTGTGTGTGTGTGGAGTCCAAGACAGTTTCTAACATTCAGTTCGCAGCCAAAGTCAGATTTGGGAAAGAGAGAAGAACAAGAGAATGAGTCACCGGGATGAGAGTGAAGGAGGTGGAAAAAGAGGAAGGTTGTGCAAGAGGTGAAAGGAGCAGAGACTGAGATAGAGCGCAGGGCCCTGGGGTGATATCTGTGTCTGCTCTTCCATTAGGGACCAGCTCACTAAGGTTACGTGAGCATGCAAGACACGCATACTCGCTCAGACCGCCCTCTTTCTCTTTCTTTGCGCTCTCTCTGTCACACTCTCCCTTCTTTCGTTCACTCTTTCCATATTTTTCTGCACGTCAGCTCAGGAATTATCTGGCCACAAGCGTCTATGTAGTCACGAGGTCGCGTTTCTAAGCATACGAGCTTGTTCGCTAAGTGACCATTAGCTAAGCCCTGCCTCCGTGTCCATTCAGAGATCTGCAACCATAACTAGGCAGGACAGGTCTGTCAAGCTTCGGATCTCTCCACATGCTGAAGCCGAGTTGTCCTCAGCAGAGTTTAGAGGTTTGGAGGATGGTGACTATTTGCTGGTTATGGGGACATTTAGCTTAACAACACAAGTAACTAATGTTTCCAGAGATATCATTACACTTACCACATGAGCTAGTCGCCATGCTCAGAATCTTTCACTTGTGTAATGTGAATGTTTATTTGTTTGTTTGTGAATTACATTGAGTTTTGATGGTAAACCTGCCACCATAAACTACAGTGTGTGTGACTTGCAAGAATGGAAAGCCTGACGGGCAACAGGGGGAGAGGGACTTAGCGAATCAGTCACTTGGTTGGATGCAAAATGGTGGTGGGTAATGACTTGACTTGACTGTGGATGCAATAAGTGGAGAGATGAAATATTGTGTGTGTGTGTGTGTGTGTGTGTGTGTTTTCCCCTCAGGTGTTTAGGCTCAGGTGTGGGGCAGCAGATAGCTCACAAACATAATCGGACCCACACACACACACACACACACACACACACACACACACACACACACTCAGTGCAGCACACACCAACGCGCACTCACCTGTATCCACATCCTCTGCTCATAAACACTCCTCCTCTGTAACTAAATTAACCATTACATTTCACTTAACCAATTACGCTCTAACCAAAGGAGGTCAGTGAGAGCCCAAGACACCAGAGTCAGACTGTATAGCCTCTCCTTCTAAGTGCTGCAGCTTTCCCTAAGAGGAGTGCAGGGTTCAATACACACAAGCTTAGGTGCCGCATCTCCCATTAGCCCCTGATTGCAGGAGCTCTCCTCACAGAGTAATGGGACTCTTATTCCCTTTGATCCCCCCCCTCTCCTCCGCAGTCTCCCTCTCAGGGCTTCTCTTACAGGAAAACACTTCTGAGGACACGGGCTTCTCAGCGGCACTAAATTTACCCGAGCTTGATAGATATTGCTACTGTCAGCTGCCGTGTAGCTCCCCAGACCGAGGCAGAAGATTTGAGCCTATTACAGAAAAAGAAACAAGACAATAGTATGTTTGATCCTGGCTGAGTGGCTTCGAAGTGCTGTCGGGGATGTTTGGTTACCCCAAAGAGAGAAAAGAGGTGAAAGAAAGGGTCGTTGTGTTTTGATTTTCCTCCTGGCCCTTGTGCATTAGGCCAGACGATGATTTTGACATTTAACACAATGCTCGGCGCAGTCGAGTGCAGACCTGATGGAGCTGAGTGAGGACACTGTCATGCCTCAGGCCCTCGCCGAGACCATTTTAGCTCCTGTCCTTGCCTTTTATTGCTGCTCATGTGACCCGCTGGACACTTAAAGAGAATTGGATTGGCCAATAGGAATCAGTACATAGTGTCTGTATCCTGTAAATACACCACCGCGCTGTATTCAATGACGCCTGGTGTCACACCTTAGAGCTAAACAATGATTTGCTAAATAAACTATTTTGTGGGCTTACTTGTTGTTCAGGTTCAGGTTGCGGAGATTTGTGTATATATATATAAGTCCTAAATGTATTTGTGAATGCAACTGTGTGCATTCATTAATACTGAGACTGATCTGAGATCTGATCGGACTGGCACTACATCCACTGTGTAGTATTTTTCCACTTCCCGACATGAGATCAGAGTTTAGCGTAACGTTAGCACCTCCGTCCAGCTCCCCTGCTGGATTTAGGAAACTTCAGCGACAACAGCCAAAGTTAGCCAAACACACCAGTTAGTCTTCACTTTAAAACCTTTTTCCTCTGTGATTTCCCTACTACACATAAAACTCGATCTGCACTGAAATACGAGAACAATTCTGCCTCATAGCCCTCTGCAGGGATCATGGACTGGTGAGGATACTGACTGTTTGCCTGGTGTTCAGCTATGACCTCAGTCTCTTAGCATGACATCACAGTCCGTGCATATTTGTAACCATACCAGCATGTATAAAACGAGTCAGCTGGAGTCGTCCAATGGAACTAATATTAGTTTAATCACTGATCTGGCTGCAGTGGTACATTTGCATTTGGATCGCATTTGCATTACGTGCCATGTTAGAGAACGTACTGACATATGTTTATGCTATGTGCTCATTTTTTGCGTTGAGCTCACGGTTCACTCCCCTGTGAGTTATCCTCCCCCCTCTGCTGCTGCAGCCTCCACTCTCGAGCCCATTGGTCTGGTTTTTTTTTTTGCATTTTTTTGCATCCTTCGTATCCATTTCACTGACATTGTTTCAGTGATGAAACCCGTGACATTTTGGTTACTGAATGTCACTCTGTCAGTGGTCTAATGAAACCAGTAGTTTCTTTTATCTTATGCCAAATTTGTTTGACATTTCACATCGTGCCGCTGTTACAAAATCCCCCCTCTCTCTCCCTCAACCCTCAGCCGGTGAACTTGAGTGACATCTACACCGAGCAGTATTTCTCCCTCACTACGGTCCCCGGTCGGCGTTATCAGAAGCCTCCTTGCAGCACGCTGCATAGCAACAAGCCGTCATGTGACCATGGCTCCCTCCTCTCCCATTCCCCCCAGGGTTGTAGACGCCAACTAAATTTCCTTTCCTTTTTGTTCCTGGAATAAAGTGCTCCAGTCTTTTATTGCTGTTTCAGAACTTAACTGCACATACGTACACAGAAAAGGGAAAGGGGGCCTGATTCAGGCCTCATGAATGTCGATTTTTACAAAGAAAATAAAATGACAAAAACATGTGATTTGTTTCTGCATCCCTTCCTCCTCCCTCACCTCTTCCCTGAACCGTCTCTTTCTCCTTTTCCACCAACACATCAGTGATTTATTCACCGCCATCACTTCTATCTCCGGCCATTTCTCATTCATGCACTGCCCGCCTCATGTTGTGGAGGTAAACACACCAGTCCTCCCCGACTCCTCATTAGCAGTTCTTCCTCCCTCTTTGCCGCCGCCTCTCTCTTTCTCCTCTTTGAAGCGCTCTTGCTTTTAGTCTTACTTTCTCTTTCTTATCTGTCTCTGTTTTTCCACTGCTCCTCGCTCCCCAGCGCCTCAGATCTGCCTCTGTTTGACTTTGTATATCACGTACGTTTGTGTGGTTTCACATGAATGGGCGGTTCGGTTTGATCAATATTAATGGTCCCCCCGCTGTTAAGTGGAGGGAGGAGTATGAACATGCAGAGGATGAAGGCTCCTGTTTGTCTGGCTTTGTTAGAGCTGCGCTTTTTCCCCTCTGTGTCATCTGCCCCAGCTTACAGTGCAACATTATTCCCCCGTGTGTTCTGTTTACGCATTCTGTCGTGCTGGTGCAATGTGAATGCACTTGTGTGTGCATAATGGTGAATAAAACTGGGTCATGTTTACCTTGCGCCTATGCGGGTGATGAGCACCGCTGAGAGGGCTTTCAACCCGCATATCTAATTCTTGTTTTCCTCCCCCCCCCTCGTTTCATTTTCAAGTTTGGTTCTACTGAATTTGCAGCCGCCCCGCTTCCCTAAACATTTGCTTTCATGTCATGATACGAGAGCTAACACCCGTATCTCTCTGCACATCTCCCTCCTCGTCCTCCGCACCTCCATCCCTCTCTACAGCCCTCAGCAACAGCCAGTAGAATCCAGATTTACTGAGTGCAGCGGAGAGTGGAGTGCAGCTCTCCCCTCCCACCCCTCTCTTGATCTTGAATGACCATTGAGCGAGAAACAGGCCCGGGGCGTCTGCCTGAGATTTGGACTTTATTTGGACCATCAGCAGCTGCACACTTGCTGGACGTGCTCAACAAACACACAGCAGTCAGTTTCTGCGTGTTTTACACATCTATTAACCAAGAACAGTCCTGCTGCTCGGTTTGACTTTGTTTTAGTCTCTCTCTGTGTCTCTCTCTATGCTCTGAAGATGCAATTACTGAAGTAATAAAGCCAGCGAAGCTATGTTCAACCTTCCACACGCAGACACACACATGCACTCTTTGATATGATTGGTATCTGTGGGATCAGCTGCAAGGCAGGGCGTGTGCTACAGAGAGATTATTGCAGCATTCGAGGAAAAAGGTTTAAGGTTATAAAACAATGTCAGGTTATAATTGATCCAGCCGGGGAAGTGTGAAATGGCACAATAGCAGATATTGGACCTGTGCGTTAAATCCAGCCTATTGGCAGGTGGTGATCAATATCCGTGAGGCTAGTTATGGATCGGATCGATCGGGACATCCTGTGTGCAGCTGAAATAATGAAAGCAGATAGATGAAACGTAATGGGCTGTTTTGTGACCGCACTGGAATAATTACGGCGGCAATCCTCTATTGCATTGCACTGTCACGAGCTCAATCAGCTGCGTTAGCACCTTTCTCTGCTCAGGTAAAACACTAATACGTATCCTTACATACACTTAGATATATAGATAACTGCTATCTCCTAATACGGTATTTATATTATTCAGCACGCGGCATCTTCAGTGACGTTTAGCAGTTTTCAGCAGATTTGCAGTGCAGAGCGGGATGAAACGTAATTGATATTGCGTAGTGTTTTTTTGTTTTGGTGTTGCTTATGAGCTCACTTTCCTTCACTGCCTGGCCCCTTGCATCACTTGACAGAGACGGGGCACTGATATGCTGCAGTTAGGGACCGTCCTAAATGTTTTTAACCTCTCACTCCCACTTTTAAAGAAAAACCACCTGACACACATCTAAATAGTATTTTCTCACTGTTAAAACCATCTTTTTGGACTTTTGTTTGTAAAGGCTCAATTCAAGAACAAATCAGATTTGATTACACGAGTAACCTACGTACACTGGTTCTTCTGTTATATTTTGTCATCAGTTATACAAAGTGTGGTATCAAGAGGCGGGGGGGTCATG
Organism: Datnioides undecimradiatus; assembly: GCA_008933995.1. Classification (NCBI taxonomy): domain Eukaryota; kingdom Metazoa; phylum Chordata; class Actinopteri; order Lobotiformes; family Datnioididae; genus Datnioides; species Datnioides undecimradiatus. The sequence goes on from WARS01000048.1 coordinate 4,421,493, forward strand.
TGTTATGTGACACGAGCAGACGCAGATCGTAGCTCTCTGTCCACACCCCGGGATCGCAGGGCCGAAGGAAGATGCACCGGTGCCGTTCAGTAAGCAGCGATGGCAGGTGCTAACATGCAGCCACAATCAGTGCGAGTCCATCTGCTTTCATGGGAACAGTGTGGGACTGCAGGAGAGATGCAGTGTGCTAGTCTGTTTTTGATGGGTATTTAAGTTGAGTTGAAATTTCCAAACAAACTTTTCGCGTAATTTTAGAGCTTTTTAGGAATTTTTCGGTCAGTGGATAGATTGTTCATATCCAGATGTGAAGTGGCGAAGTGTTGGAGGTGCTTCTGTAAATCAGCGTCTCCATTTCTTCCCATCTCACAGCGTGTCTGCCTCTGTGCATCTTCAGCTCATTGTGTTGATCTAGTCTCAGTCAGATCACGTCTCTGCACTGCATTTGTCAATGTGTGTGTGTGTGTGTGTGTTTGTGTGTGTGTGTAGAGTTGCTGCGTCCTGCTCACATGTGAACCCATGTGACAGGGGGCTGAAAGTGGAAGGAAGAGGGGACACCATCCACCCTCCTCACCCGACAGCGAATATGAGATGCTGTTTGCATGTTTTTCCAGAGGCCTTCGAATTAAATTGCACCAAATTGCAACAAAATAAAGGAGCTCGAATACAAAACGTGTGAGTTTGACACAATAGCATCATGTGCAACATGAACGTGTGTGGAGTCCACAGGGCAGATCTGAGGTGACTCAGTGTGCTAATGGCTGCTATTAAGCACCCAAAACAAAATGAGCTGAGGTTTCTGCAATTCTCCGTTTTCTGTGTTTGCAGTCTCCATCCTTTCTATTTGCCTCTTCTCATGTTGCCGCTGTTCTCTCTTAAGTTTGCCGCTCCCTCATCCTGTCCCACACTCTCCCCTCAGTTCTTATCTTGGCTGAGAGGAGGCAGACGGGGATGGATGACTAAGGAAATTGAATTCTCCTTATCGCTGCTGTGCTCTCGCGGTGATCCATGCGTTTGCACGTCTCCGCTTCTGCTGCGCCTGTACATGCAGCCGCGGTATCCACGTGTCGTTGTTGTGCATTACAACAAGTGCAAACATCCTCTCTCTCTCTCCCTCTCTCTCTCTCCCCGCTTCTTTGTAGTTGTCGTAAGAGCAACAGGAAAAGTCTGATCCTGACCACCACATCTCCCACGCTGCCTCGCCCACACTCCCCCCTCCCCCTGCCTGGACACCTCGGTACGTACAGTAACACGTCTCAGATCAGTCTTGCTGGCAGATCCCAAAATATTTATGAAAGAAAGACATGATTTCCCAGCCAGTGTAAAGATTTTACCCTGTTGATTAACCTGCATCTGCCTCTCTTGTGTCTCATCCTCTGTGCATGTCTTGTTGTCCCAGCAGGAAGCAGCCCGCTGGACAGCCCACGAAACTTCTCTCCCAGCAACCCGGCACACTTCTCGTTCGCCTCCTCCAGAAGGTCACTGCTTTATACATATACTGAGTGTGATTATGCGTTTACTCCCGCTTGCTTCTGTGCCACACATGTGAGAGCGACGGAAAGAAAGACAGAAGAGGGGAGACAGACAGAGGCCTAGTCAGCGTGAGACAAAGGCAGGGCAGGAGGGAGAACAAGAGAGCATCAAAGAGCAGGCGAGGTGCGGATCTGTTGTTGTGCGAGGTCTCGCGCATCCCGGGGAGCAGGGAGCCTCCCGCTGCACTCGCAGGTTCTCGCAGTGTAACAGGCTGACTCATGTATGACAGGGCCAAGCCATTACATTCGCAGCGCCTCTGTGTTTATTCACACTGCTCTAATGAGACAGTGCGTCTGCTGGTGCATGCGTATGGATGGCAGTGAATGTGTGTATCTGCTCGTGTGAATTTGTTTTTTCCATCTGACAGTATAGGAGGTTTTCAGCCTGTAACTGTCTGGTCTTGTGGTTTAGGCTATGCATGGGCAAGACACTTTCCTCCCCATTTCAACACGACAATGCCTCAGCACACAAAGCCAGGTGCACGCAAGAAATGTTTTTCTCGGTTTGTTGCTTTGCTGAAGCCTTTAAATCACATTTCAGGAAGTGAAAGTGACTGCAGCAGTGTCAGGGTCTAAAATAACGGCCAGGCTGAAGCGTGGCTGCATGAGAAACTCGACTCTCGTTCGTTCTATAGGCAGAGATGTATGTGAAAAAGGCCAATTAGACTGTTATTCACCTCCGTCTTCCCTCAGTCAGGCACAGTGTTAGGAGAGGAGGCTCTGGGAGTTCCTGTAAATCCTCTGTCCTCATTTATCAGATCCGTCTGCCTGCCCGTCAGCGTGCAATCGAGGCATACAGAAGCACAATGAATGAGTCTTCTGTGCTCTCCTCCCCGAGGAAGGCTCCTGGGATGTGTAATAAGTCATTGGTCTGCTGAATGACATTTTTTTAGCCCGGCTGAAATTGAGATGCGGCCATTTAGTTTGTGAAAATAGCTTGTCAGGGTCAGATTTATTGTTATTATATCATAAAAGTAACCGTAGGTATTACAGTCAAGTGTTTTTTATTCAGGCAAGCACAGCCAAGTTAATATGATCTGTATTTATGACTGAATGGATGTATTACACTGGGCTTTTAAGTGACATTTGTTTTCCATGCAGAGCGGACGGCCGACGATGGTCCTTAGCGTCTTTGCCCTCCTCTGGATATGGCACTAACACTCCCAGCTCAACAGTAAGTATCCCCAGCCAGGGGTACTCTGCATTGTGCTCTGCAGCTGCCAACAGGGGACAGTCACATTGGTCAACCAACAACTAAACTCAACAGTGCAAATAGCTTAAAGTAACTGATAAATGCTTGGAATAGTTAGTTTGAAGTAAGGGATACATGGTCTAGCCTCTGCCACAGCAAGTGGGAGCAGAACACGAACATGACCTTTAACATAAACACTGAAAATTCAATTCAATGAAAAAGTCATTTTGCCAATATCTATTTTATATTATTAATGATGTTAAATAGCATTCAGGTTATGATCCATTCAGACCATACTTGGTGCTTGAACTCCTCTGACTGTGCAGCAACAATAAAAGGTTTGGAGCCACCGAGCTGAGATAGATGACAGTAATTAGCGCACATTTAATCTCCAGAGCCTGCTGCTGCATCCTATGACAGACTCACACAATAGCTCTTCCTTTCTATCATTGTAGCCTTGCTGCTTTATGTGCAAAACAAGCTCCACCATCGCTCTTCAAAACCGCCACAACACAAACACAATATATTTTTTCTTTATCGGCATAGAGTTCAGTGTCAGTTCTGTTTCTTCACCTGGTGTCTGTGTCTGTGTCTTGTTGCGTAACGGCGACGTCAGGCGCCTGGTTCCTACTCTCCATCTGGCTCTGCACGGAGGGTTAGATGGATGGAGAGAGGAAGGCAGGAGGGGAAAGTGATCAGTGCCAGGCCGGTGGGATGAGAGGCACATGAGAAATGTGGCGTCGGGAGGAGAGGCTGGCATGAAATAGAGCACGTTCTGTCCCACAGTCATTTTATCTCAGGCTAAACTTAGCTACATATTATCATTAGACACCAAAAGATATATCATTGAAATCAATGCCCTGACTTTTCTGCGTCAGACTGGGCTGCGCTTCCTTCAGCCTCCCTCTCTGAACAGAGACCAGTCTGCTCAGATCCCGGTGCAAATGAAAGTGATCATCTGAATTATGTGTAACCCAAAAAAATCAAATTTTACTCAATCAATGAATGATATCATGGTTTCACGAATAGTAAAATGTATCCAAAACAAACACTGACAGATTGTTACCTTAAGGGAACAGTTTGACATTTTAGAATACATGCTCTACCAGGGGTTACATGAGAAGATCTCATGTCTGTATAGCCAGTCACTGCCGTCTGCCAGTTAGCTTAGCACAAAGACCAGAATCAGGGAAACAGCTAGCCTGTAACGTCCCCATAAAACTGCTTATAGAGACACCTGCAATGGCAAAAACACTTCAGCAACAAGATGTCACCAATACACTGGTTAAATAAAGTTAGGTAAAATAAAATCTCAACGTAACCAGGAGAAAAACCTTGACATACATGGAACCGACGAAGAAAAATGGAGTCTCCGAGCTTATTCCATCCTTTAAATTAGTCTGTCGCTGGTGATTGATCAGCGATCGATCTTTCGGTTAGCAAAGTAAGTGGAGGAGTCTCATTGCTTTGATGGAGGCAAATGCGGTGGGTAGCCGAGGTTTGTCTGTGAGACAGATTCATGTGCCTGACCCGAAGCTTCATTAGCATTTCAATCCTCAGTCTGTCACTGGTGGTGATGATGACTTTAGTCTGCCACTGCTGTAATAACTGGTCCATCATTTGCATCATTTACTGTCCAGTTAGAGTCAGATAAATAAGGCTGACAGTTGCTGCAGATGGACATCATATGATGGAGTCTGCTCATCATTCATCTACTGAAACTTTTTCTTTCACCCCCTCTAATACTTTTGTTTCCTTCCCTCTTCTGCCAACTTCTGCCTCTGCCTCCCTTCCTCTCCCTCGTCCCCCTAATCCTCTCCCCACCCTCGCCTGTTTCCTCTTCCTCCTCCACCCTTTGCCACTGCGTGTCTTCCCCTTCCTCTTCTCTCCGTCCAGTCCTCCAGCTCCTCTCAGGAGCGACTGCACCAGCTGCCCTTCCAGCCCACCATGGATGAGCTCCACTTCTTATCCAAGCACTTTGGCAGCACCGAGAGCATCACAGATGATGACGGGGGCCGCTGCTCTCCCCACATGCGCCCACGCTCCCGCAGTCTCAGGTCAGCAGCAGCAGCACCCATGAGATTAAACAGCGGCTTCAGCTGCCCAAAAGCACTATCCTCTTTTTAAAAGGACGCTTTCAAAGCAGATTTGCAGGGGTTACCCCTGGTTGATCTTGCTTTTATGTAACCTTTGAATTTTCCTGCTTTTAAGCTAACATGCCTGAAGTAGGATACGCTCAAGTTTGATCCGGAGCTAAAATGAACCGATGAATAGGGAAAAGTTAACGTGGTTTACTGTATATATCAATACAATCTCACTATTAAACCAGGGATACCCATGTATTTTTGCTTTTACTATATATAAAAAGTTTGTAATATTAATGAACTCTGTGTTTAGATTAGCTCCCCGACAGCGTCGCATTCAATGCACAATTCTGTCTACCACAGACCGATCTCCCCCTGCTCTGGTGTCTCCATTACGCACTAAATGAATATGAAACTCACCTTTTTTCTTAATGAATCCTTATTTCCTAGTTAGGGACATAAACTTACTTTAATGATAATATACATAGAAAGTAGGATCTCTGTTTATTGCTGGAGAGTTTAAAGGCAAGTTTAGTTTAGTTTAGTTTAGTCATGTTCTTTCTTAAAATGAACACAGTATGTAACTTAATTCATTTTTACCATTAAAGCCAAATCGTTCTGACTGTAAACACGTTTTTTTATTCCCCCACAGCCCAGGACGTTCCTCCTCCTGCTACGACAATGAGATAGTCATGATGAACCATGTGTACAAAGAGCGCTTTCCAAAGGTGAGACACACACAGAACAAGCCGCTTCATGATAAACGTCAGATTCCATCAAAATGCACACATCAACAGCAGCAGCACAACAACAGCGCACAAATCCTTAAGCCCTCAGAGCATTAGAGCAATCTTTCAAGCCACAATAACTATCTAATCCTATCAAGTCAGAACTCAGATATCAGAGGAATAAAGAGGGATATGATTCATGATTGAACATGCTCCGAGACTTGTGTAGACGAATGTTTGATATCATACATCCAAACATAGTAAAAACTACAGGAGCCATGGGGGCTGCTAAAGCATAGCAAACAAGATTATGTGACACTGCCAAGTCACAATAAATTCACCCTGTCAGAGAGAATATTATGTTTATTCACTGTGCATATAAATACTGCCACGGCTATGAACAGTTAAATAAAAGACATTTCCTTATTTGCCCTTTTTTCTCCGGTACATGCTCTGAGGTTGGTATCAACAGGAAACGGGCTGAAAGCCTCCGCAGTGATAAAAATCGAGCCTTAGGAAATTGAGCATTATATTTTGGAGTTCAGCTGAGGTAAAAGCTCTTGGGGCTTGTTGTTGTCAAGTCAAATGGAAAAAAAGGACTTTGTATTGAAGTCAGCGTTGCAGCGGAGCCTCTAAACTTTCCTCACATGCCTCTGGTTAATCTACAAATCTACAAATTCCATCTTTTTCTAAACTAAAACCTCTCTCACCTCCTCTTCTGTTGCTCCTGTTCTCCCACCTTTTCTTCTGCATCAGGCCACAGCGCAGATGGAGGGGAGGCTGGCCGAGTTCATCCAGGCGTACTCTCCCGAAAACGTTCTTCCGCTGGCCGACGGGGTCCTCAGCTTCATTCACCACCAGATAGCTGAGCTGTCCAGAGACTGCCTGGCCAAATCCCGCGAGGGCCTCATCACGTCTGTCTACTTCTTTGAGCTGCAGGAGAACCTGGAGAAGCTTCTCCATGATGTGAGTTAGCAATAATGTAATTCCCAAACAAAACTCGTGTAAGAGCAATTGAGACCTCTGACTGGCCCTGTGTACACTAATGACTTGATATTAAACCTCAAAACCCTGGTGCTTACTGAACACACAGGACATTATTAGCAGCTCTGCAGTTCTCCTCAACTCTACCCTGTGTTTTAGCATCTTTCAACTTGTTTTTTTGGCTTAAAACCTGCAACAATTCATTCTCAGTGCTCCTGTGAACTGTGTTCCCGGGAGCAATGGGTTTTTTTATACGCTCTGCACAGCATCAAACTTCAGACTAACGAAGTTAGAAACTAGCAAGGGAACACAATGTAGCATGTGGCCGCTAAAGAGACAGGCTTTCCCCTTAGAAGCTTGTGGAGACAATAAGCTAAAAGGTAGAGTGAATATTGGACTGAAACCCTCATTAACATATGTTTTATTACATTTTACGGGTTTTTTATATAAAGTTGGTAAGGCAACCAAATCAAACAAGACACAGAAACAAACACATCTGTCCTCTCTGTGACTGGGACGATGTGATGCTGTGTGTAATTCAGCTCTGAGTCGTCTAATTTCATTCAAACTCTGGATGCCTTTGGTGAGAGACGTGATTGAAACGGCTGCGGTAAACGAAAGCTAATTGCGCCCGAGACTTGTCAGAGCAGATAACAGGTATCAGGGAATTTCATCACCAGCCCCATTTTACTGGCTTGATTAGATCGCTATGATTCCTCCGGGTTGTCTGGGTTTGGTTTGTTTGTCTCTGCCTTGTTTTCTCCTCATAGCTCACAGCTTTATGAACGCTCGTCTCGTCTTTGTCACTGTCTCTGTCTTTTTCTCTCTATCAAGCTACTGCAGAGCGGGGCCTCTGTATTAGTGTTGTGTTAGGGACGTCAGAAGGCTTTTATCAGTGCTCTAAGTGTTATCTTTCTTTCATGCCTCTCTGTCTGTCTCTACGCCTCTATCCGACAGGCCTTTGAGCGTTCAGAGAGCTCTGAAGTAGCCTTCGTCACAGAGTTGGCAAAGAAGCTTCTCATCATCATCTCCCGGCCTGCCAGGCTTCTGGAGTGTCTGGTAAGATAACGCGATTTACCCGGCGTTGTCAAAATCCTCCTGTGATGTTCGCCACCGTCGTCCAGCCCCGCCCTTCCATTGCAGAACACTGCACAGTTCATGTCCCTCTCGTGGCTGAAGACAAATTGATTTGTCTTTAAATAAGCACACACCCTCATTCGTTAGCCCATTAAAAGCATTTAAGCACTTTGATGTATTACACAGCAGGGGTAGAGAATCAAAACAAGCAAACGCTGAGGTAAAGGTCCGGTCTGCCTGCATGGCGAAGACATTTGCATTTAGATTAAAATTCGCCCTGCCACTGTACGACTAATACCAGGCAGCGGCCCCCTGCTGCCCGGGCCGCCTTCCAGCCTGACTCAGACAGACCGTGACCACGGCGTCATTTAAAGTTGGAGGATGCCTAATGTGCTCGTTTCTGCGTGCGCGCTGCTTGTTTTTCTGGGTGACCGCGCGCCTCGTAACAGTCTTGTGTCCCTCTCGATGAGTCATGGCACACTGACGTGGTTTTTCATGACGCCACGCGGCAGCCGGAACGGTGACGTGGAGAATTGATTCGTCGATGTAATGCCACCCTCGTTTCCTGCATGTCGCTGCGTTTGGATTACCGAATGGGAGATCCGTTGCACGTTCTTGGCATCATGAGGGACCACGCTTAGATCCGCAGCCAAGAGTTGCAGCGTTGGTGCAATTGATGAAACTGTCCGCTGCATTGCAACAACTGCAATGTCTGGTGGAGGATGCCAGCTCAGCGACTGCCTCATTTTGAGGCTTGAGGACTGAACTGATAAGTTCGACCTCAAGCCTCCTTTTGAGATGTCGAAGCAGAATTTTACCAACCAAACCCAAAACACGCACACACACGTCCTCATAATACACTGCTCTGCAGACGACCATGACTACAATTTGTGAGCTAACCATGTTTTACAGGAAGACAAACGAGAACATACTTATTGTTATTATTATTTTACAATTATGTAGCAACAAGAGATACCGAGATGTTAAACTCAGGGACACAGGATTAGAATATATATTTTGTTACAGTATCTAGTAACTAATAAATAATAATTCTGTACAGCTTGTGTGTCTGTGCAAAATATATTTCCCTGTGCTTAAAATGTCCCGTCACTGGCTCACACCGCCACAAATAAAACCACCCCACTGCTGAGTCTGAGCTCTGACCAAAACATTTGGGCTAAATTTGAGCGATTGGTGCCTTTAAACAGAACATTTGACAGATTTGTAGCTTTCTGTGGGACGTCAGTTCTAAAACAGCGTTTAGACGTTACCACAAGTCTCCCCTCAGGCTGACCAGCACAGACTGCAGTGATTGTGTCTTCCAGGAACAAGTCCTGGAGCTGCTCCAGAGGCAGTGAATCATGAAACCTGTGCTAAAAGCAGCCACGGTTTACTTTCCTTTGGATATGAGTACATTTCCTGATTTGCATTCAAATCAACTTATCTGGAAACAATTTCTCCAACAAACATTCAATCAACCTACAGAGTCTAATTTAATGTCATCATTAATCCCTCATTAATGGACCGGCTCCAAGTCTTTCCACCTGATGACATCATGTTCAAGTCTCAGTGCTCTGGTTTTGCAGGAGTTCAACCCAGAGGAGTTCTACCATCTGCTGGAGGCGGCAGAGGACCACGCCAAGGAGGGTCACTTGATGAAAACAGACATTCCTCGTTACATCATCAGTCAGCTGGGACTGACCAGAGACCCCATTGAAGGCGAGGGAGAGAGACCAACTTTGTACAACATAGAACCGTGACTCGTCAGAAAATAAATGAGCTGATCTTGACGTGTTCTTTGTGTCATCAGAGATGGTGAACCTCGATAGTTACGACAGCGAGGGACCGCTAACACCCGAAACAGATGATTCTACAGAGGTGAGATCAGAGATAAACCCCGATCTGCCCATTTCTCCAGTGCTCCGTCCTTCCCCACACCCATCTACCCTTTTCTTGCTTTTGCTTACTTCAAATGTCTGTCCTGCCAAGGTCCTTGCTGCTCTCCCTGACAAAGTCTGCTTCATCAGCTAATGACTTGGCACACATGCTTTTATCTATCTAATTCAGCTGATTTATGCTGAAAAACAGGATAACCCCCCCACCCCCTTAAAGCTCTTGGCCATGCCTCGAGCATTAGGCACCCTTCCAATTGCCAAAATTAAGCAGAGCTGGCCTTACAGCGATCTGTACTGATGATTCGAATGTGCATCACAAAGTTACAGGATATATGTTAGGATATATAAACGATATTAATAATCCATTAATATGTTAATCAGTCATGTTGATTTGTCTCATGTTTAATCATGGCATTGTTGATCTTTGATCCACAGGGTAAGATTAGAGCAATGAAACCACCAGGAGAAGCCGACTTCCAGACCATCAAGCTGATCAGTAATGGAGCGTACGGGTGAGTAGCGCATTAGGACGTCCTGTTTGCTCTACTCATGCGGATGTGCTGACATGGGAGTGATTCATTCTTACATTTGTACGTCTGGCACAGGCACAGATGTTTTATTACAAGCAGCGCAGATGCTTGTACTAAAGTAAAGTAAAAAATAATTTGTGTGTCTGCCTTTGTACCAGCGCCGTGTACCTGGTGCGTCATCTGGAGACACGCCAGCGATTTGCCATGAAGAAGATTAATAAGCAAAACCTGATCCTGAGGAACCAGATCCAGCAGGCCTTCGTGGAAAGGGACATCCTCACTTTCGCGGAGAATCCCTTTGTCGTCTCCATGTTCTGCTCCTTCGAAACCCGTCGGCACCTCTGCATGGTCATGGAGTATGTAGAAGGTATGAGTAAATCTTAGTTTTCTAGGACTTTGATACTTAAACCAGTTGGACAGATTGACATTTTGACCTGCTGATGACACTAAATGTTAAGTTTAGGGTCTAAAGTTGAGGGGCGTAATTCTCTGTAATAAACTCAATGTTTATCCATCCAGTAATCCTTCAGACAAAACCATTCATGTCAACTTAATAATAGTGCTTCGGGAAAAGACAGGAGTGGTGGAGCGACAGATCAATAATTCATTGAGCCACAGTTCTAGCATGGTTAAATTGGATCTGTCATATTGTAGAGTTAACTGAATGATAAGAGCCTTTTCATAGACCGGTCCTCGCTTATATATATATTTTTCCAATGCTCCATACGCAACACTCAAAAGGGAGAGTGACGTCATTATCTGCTCTTGTCGCTGTTACTTCATCATATCTTTACATAGCAAATAGTCATTTGCTGACATCTGTTAAGGCTGAAACGCTGGACTGGTCACATGAGTGTACTGTGAACACCAAGTGAGAGTGAATATGCTTTATTTCACTACGCAGAATGACTCAAGGCACGTTCATCATAGTCGTTTTGATTGCATGATTGCGCTGCGCTCTGCATGTTGCTCTTCGGCCTAAGTGGAAACTAAAATGGTCTTGGACAAGAGGCACCAGGAGACATTCATGGTAATTGCTAATGTCAGCGGCGGGACTAATCAAATAATGAATTCTGCTGTCAGGTGGAGACTGTGCCACTCTGCTGAAGAACATTGGGGCTCTGCCTGTGGAAATGGCACGTATGTACTTTGCAGAGACCGTCCTGGCACTGGAGTACTTGCACAACTACGGGATTGTGCACCGTGATCTCAAGCCTGACAAGTAAGACAGAGTTAGATTTCACCGAACTCTTGCAAAGATATAATGCAAATCGTGCCAGCACATTGCTAGCGCACTGTTTGACTACAAATTGAAGTAAAGGTCGCTCTTGACTTTGCTGTTTCTCTTCTCAGCCTCCTGATTACCTCAATGGGCCACATCAAGCTCACAGACTTTGGCCTCTCTAAGATGGGTCTGATGAGTCTGACCACCAATTTGTATGAAGGACACATAGAGAAGGACACAAGGGAGTTCTTGGATAAACAGGTATGACAGCTGTTCAGTGAAGATGGGTGTTATACAGACAACTTAATGAAGTCATTTTAATTTACCTGCACTTTTGGTTAAATGCAAGTGGTGAGTACATTTAAATGACTTCAGATGATTGGAATCAATCACACAATGTAACTGCAAATCCGGTCTTTCTGGCTGCAGTGCAGTGCAGGATGTTCAACTACAGCATGATCCAAGTAAAGTTTGAATATGAAACATCCTTTGATGTCTTCATTTCTATGCAAAGATATTCCATGCCATTGTGCGCCAGGCATATCTGAAGCATGAGAAAATGAGAGCGTTAACAGTTGGCACAACAATGGGCCAGTATTTCCTCAGTTATTATAATCATTTCTCTTTTTAGGTAAGGTTTATTTTCTCAAGCCTTTCATGCTGTGCTCCCGCTTTGAATGTAAGCCTCATTATTTCTTGCGTACGCGTCTCGGCGGCCAGAAATCTGTTAGCATTCACTGCATACCCATCTGCACATGAAAACCCTCACTGGGGCTTTCATCTTGTCTTGGCATCTCTGAAGCGATCTACTTAGCCTGGCAGGAATACGCATGCTCCATACGCACGGGCCTCCCACACAGGTGGAGCTGTCAGTTAGCAATGATTTACCGTGCGCTAGCAAATAAACTGAGATTGATATTTGGGCTTGATTGATCTGAAATCTGTGGGGTTTTCACTTTTTCAGACAACCATCAAAAATAAATAATGGCAAGTAAAATAAGATGATAGATGATGGATGATAAACAACCAAATGAAGACTCAATTGCTGTTTTTCCCTTGAGGTGTGTGGGACTCCAGAGTACATCGCCCCAGAGGTTATTCTTCGTCAAGGCTATGGGAAGCCGGTGGACTGGTGGGCAATGGGCATCATCCTGTATGAGTTCCTGGTGGGCTGTGTGCCTTTCTTTGGAGACACTCCTGAGGAGCTGTTTGGACAAGTTATCACAGGTGAGGGATCTAAGGCCTGAGTTTAGATGAAAGCATTACAGGAACCATACATGGCTGATAGATAGAAACTAAATTCTAAGGGCGCACTCATTATTTTCCTTGCCTCATGTCTCTTCCCACTCTAGATGACATAGTGTGGCCAGAAGGGGAAGAGGCTCTCCCTGTTGATGCCCAAAACCTCATCTCCTCCCTCCTGCAGACTAACCCACTGGTTCGACTGGGCACAGGTCAGTCACCTCAATCAGTGGTTCCCAAACCAAATTACAGTCATTCTTATTTATTCCTGGTCCCTGTTGTATTACATTTGGCTCAGACAGTGGCTCCTTTTTGTATTTCTCGATATACCCCATGATATACAGACCAGTCACACTGAACTTAAATGGCCTGCACTTTATCCATTACATTACATTTACATACATACATGTTCTCCATTACTTTTAGATGTTTCAACCATTATCCATAAGTTTCAGCTGTAGTTCAGTTATCCAACACCCATATTTTTGATCTATCATATATACATATATACATATGTATCATATATCATATATACATATATATGTACTGTCCTTATTCACATCAGCTGATCTACTTCACATACCCCCTGGCAGCTGCAGGAGGTACATTCACTCCTGGTTTGATCTCGCTGACCTAGAACACTAATTGCCATCCTGCCTGTAGGCTCACAGGTTCAGTTTACCTAAATAAGTCAACTTCTGTTTGGGTCAAAGTGCCTCTGTCTGCTTAAGGGCTGCACTTATTACTTGTCTGTCTTTGCCCCCCCGCCCCTCTTCTCCCTTCCTGTGGCCCCTAGGTGGTGCTTTTGAAGTGAAGCAGCACTCATTCTTCACAGAGGTGAACTGGAACAGCCTACTGAGACAGAAGGCAGAGTTTATTCCTCACCTAGAGTCTGAGGAAGACACCAGTTATTTTGACAGTAAGTCTACTGTTGGGTATTCTGAGCACGGACCACAGATCCCCGTGAGCGCAGGAAAATCTTATTCATCAAAACAGCTCAGGGTCTTTGAGTCATCCCCATCTTTTCTACAACACCCTCATTAAGTCTCCCATGTTACCATGATAAGTACTGTAAATCTAGAAAGGCAGTTGTTAGTGCAATGTGCTGTTTTAGACTTGAATGTGTCAATTAAGCATGAGCGGGAGTTTGCACGTTACACAGAGGTTAACCCTCTCAGTGCACAGTGACAGCTATTGTCTCATATGAAAGAGTGCCAGTAGTTATGTGTCAGGACAATAAGTGGGATCAGTAAAACGAAGCACAGGGAGAAAGCTAATGCCCCTGTTCACTGTCACCCATTGTAAAGCCATGATATCTTGTTACCTTCCAGCCCGATCTGAGCGCTACCATCACGTGCAGTCATACGATGAGGACGACACCAATGACGATGAACCCGTGGAGATACATCGCTTCTCATCCTGCTCCCCTCGCTTCAGCAAGGTCACATTTAATCCGGCTTTGTTCTTCTCTGTTTATCTGTATATATTTGCGGCGCTATAATGGCAAATGTTATCAGTCCACATAGCAAAACCATCAATGGCCAAACAACGTTCACTGTTTTGTTGTGTGGACCTGCAGGTGTATAGCAGTATGGAGCATTTGTCCCAGCTGGAGCATAAACCCCCTGGCGTGACGCTACGGGAGCACAAGGTCCCCAGAGAGGATCGAATGGCCAAGAGAGAAAGCCTGGGTAGCCTCACACTCAGAGATAAGAGCTGGAGGACTGGATCACCTGAGATGTGAGTGCAGGCCACAAAAAATAGTACAGAAATAGCTTTAACATGTTTCTTTGACCATGAGGTGGTTTCATTGTGTTTAATGCTCATGAGAAAAGTCCTCAGACCACTGCTTTGCTTTTTCAGGAAGCGCTTGTCCTGCTCTGAGTCCTCCTTCATCGAGAGTGACTCCAGCCCACCATCGGGGGCTCGGAGACGCTTCTCCGCCCTGATGGATACACACCGCCTGGCCTCCCCTCTGGAAGTCGACTCTGAGCTGCCTGTCCCTACCAAGCAGCCTCCAGTGAAGGCCAGGGGGGCTTCCCTGGAAGGTGCAATGGGGGCCATCACCTCTCAAGGTGATTTAAAGCCATTCCTTAAAGAGAGCAATGGACTCACAGCTGGAGGTGAGGAAGGATGAGACAGCATGACATCACTTGTAACCCAAAAAATGTGTTTGATTTCCTTTATAACAACACTGTGTTTCACATCACAACCATGTTACAGAAAAGCATTTGCGACCTGCTGATGCATCGGTGCCTCTACCGGGAAGCACTACTGTTCTGGGGCTTCCAGACCCACAGGCGCCCCGTGGAGCCACCACTGATCTGGTGCTGCGAAGGGTTCGCCACCAGCAGCTCTCAGCTGAAGGAGAGAAACGTAACTCACGACCAGGAACCAAAGTTATCAAATCAGCTTCTGCTACGGCTTTGTCTGTCATCATTCCTGCAGGTAGACATTGGTACAACACATCAGCAAGGAAACTATAAACATGGATGTCGACTCAAATTCTGTGATGTTACCTTAACTTTCTCCTTCTCCCCTCAGTGGAGCAACACGCTGCCTCCCCTCTTGCGAGCCCCATGTCACCTCGCTCCCTCTCGTCCAACCCCTCCTCCCGTGACTCCTCCCCCAGCAGAGACTACTCTCCCATGGTCAACGTCCTGCACTCTCCAATCACCATCCATCGTTCTGGGAAGAAGTACGGCTTCACTCTCCGAGCCATCAGAGTCTACATGGGAGACAGTGATGTCTACAGCGTACATCACATGGTTTGGGTGAGAGAACAAAATGAACAGTATACAGAATCTTTGATGACTCTAATGTAGCAAACCAAGCCGATAAAGGAAATATTTTAATACAACTATTACTAATAATGACATGACAATACTATATAAAATATTTAAAATATGCATTGTATTTAACAATGGGTTAGCAAAGGAGTGTGTACATAAAAACGTTTGTGTGTCATCTGCATAGCTAAGAAAACTGTATGTTTTCATATATTTTGATTGAGAGGAAGCATATATTCTGAAAAGTGGGCCAAGTATTAAACCCTGTGGGACTCCACGTGAAGTATACTGGGTATCTAAACATGATCACCATCCATCCACCAGTATATGTTTCAACCTCTCATCACTGTGTGATCAGTGATATTAAACGCTGCACTTAGATCTTATTAGTATCTTCGTCTTTGTCCTGTTAGTCCCCATTAGAGATTTAACATGCCTAAATCTGTGTTTTTCTGTTGTCCTGATCACAGCATGTGGAGGATGGTGGTCCCGCCCAGGAGGCTGGACTCAATGCTGGTGACCTCATCACTCATGTAAACGGGGAGTCAGTCCACGGTTTGGTCCATACAGAGGTTGTTGAGCTCATCCTGAAGGTGAGGACTGTCTAACTAATTTATGTATACATTTTGAATTTTTTTTATGAAACGGGTCAGTTTATGGTTTCATGTTGAAGAGATTCATAAAATCATATTTATACAATCTACAGAGCGGAAACAAGGTGACAGTTACGACTACTCCATTTGAGAACACCTCTATAAAAGTGGGTCCTGCCCGCAAGTCCAGCTACAAATCCAAGATGGCGCGCCGCAGCAAGAGGACGGGAGCCAAGGAGGGTCAAGAGTGCGTTGCTGCAAAATAGATGCAATACTCTGCCACAAGACGTAATCTTCAATCTTTTCTGTGCTTTTATTCCTCTCGTCATATAATGTTTTGTCTTTTCAGTAAGAAGCGCAGCTCCCTGTTCAGGAAAATTACCAAGCAGTCCAACCTGCTCCACACCAGCCGGAGCCTCTCCTCTTTAAATCGCTCCCTTTCTTCTGGAGACAGTCTCCCAGGCTCCCCTACCCACAGCCTCACCGCCCGCTCGCCCACTCAGACTTACCGCTCCACTCTCGAATCCCCTTACCTAGGTTAGTATGGAAGGTGTTCTCGCCTGGTCTCAGTGTCTGCTAGGCCTGTGAACAACTAGTAAAGATAATGTCTTCTTATAACATCAAGGAATCATCGTAGAATTAAGAAACACAGTTTTAAGTCTGTGTCTGTGACAAAGTTTATTTCCTCTCCTCAGGCACGTCCTCTCAGAGCAGCTCCCCCGCATCCAGCACTCCAAATTCCCCTGCAGCCTCTCACCACATGAGGCCCAGCTCCCTGCACGGCCTATCCCCGAAACTTCACCGTCAGTACCGATCGGCGCGCTGCAAATCTGCTGGCAACATCCCGTTATCCCCCCTGGCTCACACCCCCTCCCCGACCACCTCCTCTCCTCCACCTCTCAGTGGCCACACTGTAGGCAGCTCCAACACCACACAGATGTTTCCTGCCAAGCTGCACTCCTCACCTCCTGTTGCCCGCCCCCGCCCTAAAAGTGCAGAGCCACCCAGGTCCCCCCTGCTGCAGCGGGTGCAGTCGGCAGAAAAGCTAGGAGCGCCGATGTTGCCTTCTTCCTCTTCTTCATCATCGTCACCTTCTCCTCTGACTGGTGGGGTGTCGTTACGCAAGCATAGCCTGGAGGTGGCACATGGGGACTACAGGAGAGAGTCCTTCCACTGTGAGCACAGTCTACAAAGTCTGCTAGAGATGGAAGGAGAGAATGGCCCTGCTCCCCCGTCACCTTCATCATCTTCCTCTCCCTCTCCTCCCATGGGAGGAGATATTGGGGGCCTGAAGCCTGTCAGGAGGCTGGGAAGGCAGGAGTCACCGCTCAGCCGTGACACACTTGTCACAGTAAGAGAGAAAGATACTCAAACTACAGCATCCGAGCTCACTGGGTCGCAAGCTGAGAGCCAAGCTACTACAACGCAGCCCAAAACCAATGTTGCTGACACAAGTAAAACCTTATCCAGTGCTGAGGCCCTAAAGAACAACACAAGTGTAGCTGCAGTGGAGAGCAAGTTTAGTCCAGCACTGGGGTCATCCATAACAGAGGGCAAGCCTGGCCCAGGGGACAAATCTCAAAGTGCGAGCAGCTCAAGTTCTGAAGCAGCAGCCTCCAAGAGTAAACTCAGTGAGAAAGTCTCAACACCCGGCACATCAAAGGGCCTCCAACAGCAAGACAGCAAGCAGCAGAGTTCACAGGCAGAGAGTGGACCTGCAACTAAAGCTCAGGAGAAGACTGAGGAGAAAGTGAAAGGCACTGCAGGTACAGACAAAGGCAACATGCAGAAGGTGTCACCTGCAGAGCAGCCCAAGCCACGGAAAGGCACAGATGCGGGAGAGAGAGGAGGCACCGGGGGCAGTGATAAAGCAACTGAGACGACCAAGGCCAAAGGACCTGCACCGCCGGTTCCCACCCAGGTTCAAAGCCACGCTGCGGCTCATGTACCAGCTGCTGCCAGATCCAAAGCAGAGAAGGTATCAAACAGTGGCCGCGGGACCAAGGAAGAGAGGGCCCATCTGGAGGTCCTGGAAGAGAATCCCATGTCACCCTCGTCCAATGCAGCCTCACCCAGCTCAAGCAAGTCTCGCCCTATGTCCCCTGGGGACAAAGCCAGCTTTGTCACCCAGCTCACAAGCGTGGCCAAAACAGTTCTTGGGCCTATGAAAGGGGCGTCGCAAGAGGGGGCCAAGGTAAAAGACACCTCCAAGTCAAGTGAGGAGAAACGAGGAAACGCAACAGGTAAACCTGAAGCTTCGTCTGGGAGTGGTCGCCGTGGAGCGCAGACAGCCACCTCAGCAGGCGCCGGCACAGTCCAGTCTGATAAGGGAAACAGTCGGAGCTCCAAGTATCATCATTCATGATAGGAGGACTGGAGAAAGAGTCAGACTCTCCCATGTAATGCCTTTTAACTGTAGCATCACACTGACATATCATGAATTAACATGACTTTGAAAGGAGGGGAGACGTGTAATGCCTGAAGAAGTAACACCAAATAGATGACATGTGACATGTAGACACATAAGATGTGAACAAAGATGCATCAGCCATGTTGGAAAATGTGCGATCATGGTATCATAATGTAGGCCCGTGTATGTACTGTGTGCTCATCACAACGTGTTGTATATAGATCAAAAACGTCTTAATGCATGTCCGACGCTGTACATGAGAGAATATTTAAAAAAGAAGATGAAAAATATAAAGCAGACCTTAAGGTGGCGAACACTGTGAACAACTTTTCAACCGACCACAGCAGGAAAACTGTTAACCATGTGTAAACCAACAGGATTCTGTTACAAATGGGCATTAGTGACATTTCAGATCAGCTCCAGTGCCATGGTTTAGTTCAGATGTGACTGTAACAGAACACAAACTGTATTTCCTTAAAGTTTAGCTACTAAGAGGTTGCATCATATAGTGAGGAATACAACAAACATCCTGGAAACTGGACCAAGATACCAAAACACTTCAATAATGGACTTAGAGGGTGAAGCAGCTGGTTGGCTTGAGATCTGTTTAAGGGCTGAATTTCAGTGGTATATATAGAGGAAGGTTAACTTGCACAGGGACACTATGCAATGTGCTAATAATTCCACTTTTATTTATTTAATTTTTGGTGTCCCCAATCACTAAGTTTAC
Organism: Datnioides undecimradiatus; assembly: GCA_008933995.1. Classification (NCBI taxonomy): domain Eukaryota; kingdom Metazoa; phylum Chordata; class Actinopteri; order Lobotiformes; family Datnioididae; genus Datnioides; species Datnioides undecimradiatus. The sequence goes on from WARS01000048.1 coordinate 4,440,501, forward strand.
ATTGTGCTCCAGACAAGAAGAGAAGACAGCGGAAAAGGTCGCAATAAGCCGAGCAAACGCGTTTTGTTTTAAGTGTCGTCTCCATTGATCGTAGTGAAATGTGCAATGGAATATTTTAGCCTGTTGAGTGAATATTCTAGTGTGTCCGGAGTGCAATAGGGAGATAAAGTGCGTAAAGAACCATAATGAAAGTAGCACTTATAGGAGAATAGGCTAGAAATGCTCTTTCATACATTCTTTTCTGTTTATGCAGATGTACGGTATATTGTGTAATGTTGCGTGTGACGGAAAGTGCCGGTCTTTTTATTTAGGGGTAGTGTGATCTTTTCTTGTTTTGTTTGTTTACACGTAAATGTATAATATGCAATCCAACAGTGCCCAGTTCCATAAAACTGAGCACCCTTGTCAGTGATACTGTAGTAGACTATACACAAAGCCAGAAGTAGATATGTTGAAAGCATCTTAGTGGTGAGGTCTTGTTTGTTATTGTGTATTACAGAAAAATGACCTTGATAGTTTTGGGACACCAGACTCAGACCAGTCGTAGACTGCCACCTTGTGGACGACATCACATGGCACCCAAAGCCCTGAGGTCCAAAGAAAGACAGATGTACATTCTGCCTGGAAATCTTTCCATTTCATTCATTATTATTACGATGCGCCATTCTCCTTGTGGATGAACACATTTAGATCAATTTAATATGAGTTTTTCAGCTTCAGCTCAAAATTAGGACGTGGTTGTCATCAGACATTAAGCCGATGTTAGGACTTTACACAGATGGTGGGAGGGTGGGCTGTGCGTGCGTGATGTGAGAAAATTGCACTTTATTTTGTGTCAAATATTTTTCATTTCTTGCGTTACATATTTATTTATTATTTTTCTATTTGTTTTATTTATTCAAACCTTTTTTTATTCATTCAAACGTTTTTACATGTCATCAGCTAGTGACTTTCTGCTTTACAACTGAAGCAAGTAATTTATACATTTTTAAATTTAGACTGAGAAATCTACCAAATCTGTGTGGCTATTCCCACTGTGTGCAGTTTCGATGCTGTCATTCCATAAGTCTGAAGTTGTGATATTGCTGTAATGTCCATCTTTGTCCAAGTGTTTGACTTTTTTACAACAGCAACTATCTCTTGATTGTTGTTGTCCATTGCATTTCTTCATATTTACTAGCCACCGTTGTGTAAAACCAATGCAAAAAAAGCCTATTGTGCGGAAATGTAATAAAATGCAGAGAAACCCCTCGTTTTGTCTGGGTTTATTGTTTGAAAAAAACAACTTAAAGTGAATAAAGCGGTCAACCAGAGGGATAACCGGGAGCTCGCTCTCATTGGTCACCAGTTGACCAATCACAGCAGCGCCAACACGTAACCAGTATAAACAGGAAGTGAGTGCAAATTTATTACGGTGCTGCTTGTCGAGGACGGAGCGGAGGTTCTCTGATACCAGAGAAAGGAAGACAGACGGGCTTCACTAGTGAAACTCACTCAATGACTTTCTTAAATGAAAGCAGACATAATGACGGTGACCGAGTGAAGGTAAAAGAAGACTTTCGCACATTGGTAAGTTGAGTAAGTTTGCATGCGACTGGACGGGCTCCAAGGTTGGATTCCCGAAAGTCCAAGTTTTCTGCCAGGAGTGAGAAATGGAGAATTCACACACCTTGAGTTATATTTAAGTCTTCGTTTCCCGGATATGTTCTAGTAAAATACACGGTTAATACTTTACACGACACCGCTTTGAAAGTAGTTTTAATACATGTAACATATAATATATGTAACATATACTCTGCATGTACCTTTAGCTGAATGCGCATTAACATACGGGTCTGCATGCCATGAATCAGCTAATTAATCCCACAGACTCTAAACAAGACAAATGGAAAGCAGTTTGTCTTATGCTATCTTAACCAGCTGTTAGAACCGTTGCATTTCATCCTTATCACACATGATCATCGTTATATGACAGAATATGATGAAATGATTAACAGAGTTGTTATTGATTCATATTCTCAGCACCACTAAGACCCCAGTTTACTGAGATGCTGGGTACGGCATATCATAAAACAAGGATCACAATACGCTCATGTCACAATACACTGTAAAATTCGCTGAAAGTGTGAAAATATAGCTGATAATACAACTTCCTGTGCACCACTTGGGTAACCTAATATGTGCATCAGTGTAAACTGATGACTGGGGGGGGGGGGATTGGAGTCAGCTCTGTTGACTTTTACATTTCCATTTGTATTAGAACAGCATTTGCATTGCACACAGTGTCACTGAACACACTGTGAAAATCAAGTGCATATTAGATACACGTCCTCTCAAAATACAGTGGAGTTTATATCCATAGTATATTAATACATCAGTATTAAGTGATGGTTATGATTGTTGTGAACTTTCTCGTGTTAGTTTTCAGTGGGGGGGGTGAGTAATGGGATATTTATAAATACAATAAGAAATACAACCTTGATTACTCGATTTCACTTTTAAAAAACATCTTTATTCTGTTTATTCACTTGATCTTTTTTAAGGTAATTCACCCAGAGGTTCAGGGTAGCCAAGTACATTTACTCAAGCCCTGTAGTTGTATGACACTTTACTGTGTATTGTCATTGTGGCAGTTACTTCTGCTTCCTTAAATAACATCTTCAGTGCGGTATTTTCAGCATTACTTGTAACAGACTATTTTGCCATTGCCTTATTTGCATTTTTACTTGGACAAAAGATCCGTGCTCTTTGTCAGCCACTGATTACACAACTGATAAACACACAACCGATAAACGAGTGTCGTGCCAGTAATTATGCCGCCTGCTGCCGTCCTCCTGTATCTACTAAAGGGAGCAGACCAAATGTGGGTGAAGCAGGCACCAGCCCCTCTCCCGCCGCAGCTAAATTGACATTTCTGAAATTCCTCCAGTCACAGGGCGCAGTCACATGGTTTCCTTCTTTACTTACTGTCATGGAGAATTATTCACTTTGCTGTGGTTAACATTAACCCGCCGGCTCCACGGTCAGATGCTGTTTGATTCACGACAGAATGATCTAATTTACTGTGCACTGGGGTTGTCTAATGTTTCTTCGGTATCCTCGTAGGCTGCTATGGAGATAAGGAGCAAATTCCTCACACTCAGTCATCTCCAGTCATGAACCCCAGCACCTCCTCTGCTCACTGTGAGAGCTGGTCCGCTGCAGATGAGCTGACGGACGACTGGCTCTTCCTCTCCTCTGAATCTGCCGGGCCTCAGCGCCTGGAAGTGAGCAGGGAAGGCCAGGAGACGGAGGACAGAGGCAAACTCAAATCCAAGTTGGTCTCAGCATGGAACAGCGTCAAATACGGTCTGTTTTTACCGCTTTGACACAATGTGTGTTTTACATTTCTACTGTGTAATCTGATCTGATTGTTCTCTTTAATGTTAACATTCCCTTTTGTGTTTCAGGCTGGTCATTGAAGCAGAAATCCAAATTCAGCAAGAGCTCTCCTGTGATCATGCTCGGACAATCCTATGACCTCAAGGATCAAGGTGTGGCCTTGAGCACCTCCTTGCATCAATCATCTCTTTCATGTCACTCTCAAACCAAGGCGGAGTCTTAATTCCAGATCTGCAACTGTTTCAGGGGACAGGGAGCGCTTCCGTCGCTCCTTTGTGTCCCTCCTGTGGTTGACGTACCGACGGGGTTTCCCTCCTCTGGCGGGCTCCGGCTCCCTGACCACCGACAGCGGCTGGGGTTGCATTCTGCGCTCGGGGCAGATGCTGCTGGCACAAGGCCTGCTGCTGCACCTGATGCCTCCAGGTGACGACACACACAAGGACACCACAATGTCACCTGGAGGTGGATGAGCTGCACTGTAGACCCACATTAATAAAAATGTATTCTGAAACTCAATTACTGAGATGTTGGAGCATCAAAATGTATTTTTCAATATCAGTAAAAACAGCCAGCTCGTTGACTGCGCTCCAGCTAGACTCAACTAATGACAGCTTTTACATCTGTCGAGTAGTTACTGTATCGATTATGGTAAAGAGTCTGTCAAAGAGTCAGATGCTGGTCTTCAATCAAATATGTAGCAGAGTGTGTACATGGTTTGTGAAGCGCTGCAGCGTTGCCACGGTGACAGGGAATACAAGTAGGCCATAAAATCATCACAAAGTGTAAATAAAAGTGACATTTTTACATACTGTATATTGTTTACTTGGTCAGACAGCTGCAACCACGAGATCCTTCTTTTAAGGTGAGGTAAGAAGCGACAAAGATTTCAAATATGACCGCACATTGATCCATTTTTCCAATTTATTGTTGTGTCAGCGCATCAAAAGAGGAGAGAAGATATGAAAGTGAAATGAAATCACAATAATAGATAACAGAGTTAAAATATCAAGAACAGCACTCAGTCACAGTACGTTTTGTTCTGACCTCCCCTGCATGACACGACTTACTGAAAACAGGTTTTTCCGTCTGTGAAGAACAAGGGCTGCTCCGGGTAATTTGATAAAGCCGCGTTATGTAGATATCCGCTGTCCTTTTTTGTTTAAGTTGCATTGTACAACAGTCATATTGCTTCATCTTTACATCACGTTTAGGTTGGACTTGGTCTGGAATGCACCACGTGGTCAGAGATGATATGGACCTGCCAGCGGTCAGTGCAGAGCGGGGACTGAATGTAAAGGAAAGGCCCAGTAAGAGGGAACGCAAACTGAGCTTGGATTCCTGCCTGAACAGAACCATGGAGGCCTCACACAGAAGGGTGGTGTCATGGTTTGCAGACCACCCTGCAGCCCCTTTTGGGATACACAAGCTGGTGGAGTTGGGGAAAAGCTCAGGGAAGAAGGCCGGGGACTGGTACGGGCCTTCCATCGTAGCGCACATGCTCCGGTGAGAGTCGCGACGCGTCAGTCCTGCTGTCTGAGCCGTCCTGTCGCTCGGTGCAACCGCTAAAGTTTATTCATTTTGTTTCAGGAAAGCTGTGGCGGCATCGGCGGACGTCCCCAATCTGGTCGTGTATGTTGCGCAGGATTGCACCGGTGAGTCATTTCTTTCATCCGTGTGTTTGCCCTCTCCTCTGAAGGGTGCAGCACATCGAGCTGCCTCCCCACAGCTGTACAAACAGGGAAATGGATCAGTGCTGTCGGCTTATTTAAATCACCTGTGACTATTTTGATTTACTCACCGAAACCGCAACCCTTGCTGAGTCTTATTTTAAAAGTGCACTTATGTGCACTTGTGCCCAGTTCCACAATGAGTATAACTCTAATAAATCTGGAAAAAGAATGTTTATGAACATTTTTTATCATATTTTTCTCTTTTTCTGGACCAGTAATAAATGCACACAGGGTTTTATGCGTCCAGTCATTTGCATGACATAGTTGTGTCTCAGAGAGAGCTTTGTTGCTTTTAAGCCCCACTCCCACTGCAGCTCAGAGCAATGTTTGCTTGTTTATTCAAAAATAATAAATACTGAACGTCTCTGCACAGCTTCGGGTCCCTGGCAACACGACCGCCAAGCTTTATATCTTGGACGATGCTCAAGATATAAAAGACTTTAAAAGAGTTTCCTCACTTTATTACATAATACGATTTATTTATTTATGCATTGTGGTGCTTTCAGTTTACATGATCCATTATACCATATCATAACAACAAAATATGAATTCAAAATATTGTCAGGTAACACAAAACTTAATGTTCGCTGCACGCAGTCTACTTGGAGGACGTGAAGCAGCTGTGTGAGCAGCCTGCCCCTCAGTCCTGGAAATCCGTCATCGTCCTGGTTCCCGTGCGTCTTGGAGGACACGACCTCAACCCCTCCTACATCACTTGCGTCAAGGTATTCTAACAATGCCACAAGGCATCCACTCCTCTGTGTAACCTGCGTAGTCTGTGGGGACAAAGTGGGATCAAAGTGGTGGTTCCAGAGTGTTTCCAGCAAAGACGCTACATTCACACTATGCTCAAAGTATTAAACTACAGGTTCATTCTCCCTGCGTGATGTGTGGTCACACGGTACAAATGAGTTTGTCTGTAGTCTGAAAACAGGAATCCATGTTTCAAAGCAAATAGAAAATAAGTACAAAGAACAACAAGTCATTCATCATCCCTCCCCTTAGAAACTCCTGACGTTACAATGCTGCATTGGGATCATTGGGGGCAAACCGAAGCACTCTCTGTTCTTCGTCGGCTTCCAGGGTACGTGACGTCCACTCCACGTCATAATTACAGCGCTCAGCTGGTTTTTTTTTTCATTTTGTCGTTTCACTCGTGTTTTCTTTCCTCCGGCCCTGCTGCGCAAAAGATGATCATCTGCTGTACTTGGACCCTCACTACTGTCAGCCCACAGTGGACGTAACAAAGGAGAACTTTCCGCTGGCGGTATGAGGAAGTACTGTTTCTCTCTTTTCACTTTCTCCTTTGTTTCCTCCTGTGACGGCTGCGCTCGGTCATGTAGATCAGCTCTGTTAGCTTTCAAAAAAATGTTTTCGTGTGTTTTAGATGTTAGCATTTTGCCACGTGGCTACAGGTGATTCCCATTTATCAATATTATCTATTTCGATCAGACTGTCATTTTTAACCGGCTATTTTTCCATCACTGTTAGCCTGCTCTGCTAACCTGCAAACACCTGGTATTCAAATTGACTCAATGCGTTGATGTATGAGCTCTCGTTAGAGCCACAGTGTGGGGCTTTTACATATGAATGATCATCTGTTACGTTACATATTGAAAAGTTCACACAAGGTTGATCAAGCCTCCATCACCACCGGATAAATCTCTCTGTATTTCACAGTCTACAGAGTTTTTAAATCTGGTGTCTGGTGTGGCATTCCCGCTATGTATTTTGACCAATATGATTTTATTACTGATATTCTTTTGCTTCCTCTCGGCCCTGCTTGCAGTCGTTTCACTGTAAATACCCCAGGAAAATGGCTTTCTCTCGCATGGATCCCAGCTGTACCATAGGATTCTATGCTAAAGGCCGAAAGGACTTCGAATCCCTGTGCACAGTTGTTGATGAGGTATGTGACTGGTCTCTGCATCCAGGGAACATTTGTCTCCTTCCTGGCACGGGTTTGCCGCACCTGCAGGAAAATGGTCGACGCAAAGTTCAGAGTGACCGTTCTGTCTCTTTCTCCCGCAGGCTCTCTCCACATCTTCAGAGTCGTACCCCATGTTCATATTTGCAGAGGGGAAAAGTCAGGTGGAGGGGGAAGGGGAAGGAGGCAACACACCCACAAACAATCTCACCTACATCCAGAGGAAGAATGAACGAAGGAGAGTCGACACGAGCAACAGCATGGACGAGTTTGTTCTATTGTGAAACTTGCCTGAGGGCTGTAAAGTGACGATCACATGATCACACATAATTGTGGCAGTTACACTGTGAGGCAGCTACTGAGCAGCAGAGCAGACTATGTCTTCAACAGCCACAAGCAACAAACTTGTGTCATGAAAATGGCACTAATATATTTTAATTCCGCATCTGTGTATTTATTTATTGATGAGATAAGATGAGAAAGTTTAAATTAATATCATTCCGTCGAAGGATGAAAGATGTTTTCAGTTTTGCCATCTCAGCCCGTTCATCCAGGAGGTCGTTTTACAATAGAAAGGGGGTAATAATGGGCAAATATTGGGCAAATGTTACTCAGAGACGCACAATCTCTCCCTGTTTCATGTCATGTGACAGGATGTGCTGGCTTTGGATGGATTAGAAAACTGGATTCATCTAAACATGTGACTCACATGAGAAGTGCAGAGAGAATACGACTTTACTGGAGAGGAAGTCAGATGCTGGAAAAGGACAAGATTTCCTAGAAAAATTCTCCTGAGCTGGATGATTTTTGCTGGTTTTTATCTCAATAAACTGTTTCTGATGAAAAAGTGCAATCATGAAAACACATTTAATCTGGTGTGATTCAGCACAGACGTTCATGTCCACCTCAGAATCCAGTATTTTGGTTTATGGCCAAATGAATAAATTAATAATAATGATATCTCAGTCTCTAATGATGGTGGCAAGATCTTAAGATCTTCGATGTGTGTGTTGTCATCGACAATCATGTTAATATGGTTTCTTAAAAAAAAATCAACTCTACCATTAAGTTAAATAAATGGTATGACTTGGCCTTAGTTGAAGACGATATGGTTGTTCAGAGTAGTGCATTGAAACAATTAACCATGCCTTACTGACATTAATTAGTCCTGGCATGTATTAATTTTAGATGCTGGCAAGGACTGGTGAGTTTCAAACACAAGCACAAGCTGGGAATAATGACATACCGACAGCTGAATGCTCCTCATTGCTGCTCTAATACATCGCAGCCTCGCTAAGTTTCATTTCTTGTATATATTGGAGTATTGAAGCGTTTTCAGACTGGACAGATCAAGCAGCTTCAAGACCATTTTCACTGTCTCCTCTACAATACCCGCTGTCCCCTCCCCCACGCCGGCTCCTCGCTCTCTCATCCCCCACTGTAGCGCAGCCTTTACTGGGCATGCGGGAAGTGAGTGAGGCGGCGGTAGGGGGCGCTGCTGAGTCGTGCGTGCCTGTCCCTGCGATACAATCTACCGAGAGAGGGGGGTGAAGGAAAAAAACCTACTGGGTTGGTCGGTCTTTGTTTCTGGCTAGGAGGAAAACCAAGAGACGCAGCAACCGGTGAGGACTCAAGCATCACCTTTCACCACTAGTGTAAGTCAACTATACTTTTGTTATAATGTCTCGAGAGTTTTGTCTGTGTTTTGCGCTACTGCAAGACGACACCGGCGTTTTTATATGGTATTTTTTCTGTTGGGGAAAAAGACGAGACCGACATTACAGTGCCGCTGCTGTGGCGCGACAGTGTGCAATGAATGAAAATTGTTTTTGGAAATGTGCTCAGAGCGGAGCACCGAGCCAAGGGTACGGGAGGCGCGTTGGATCAATCAACTCCAGCGATGAGGGATGCTCGAACGGTTCACGCGTCGCCGAATCGGGGCAAACAACTCGGAAAACAACACATTTTTGCTGCCTAATTGGCCTGGGAGAGCGTGGCCGGCTAGGCTAACTCAACTAGCTGGCTAGCATGCTAGGCACCCTCATCTACCAGCTTATGTTGTTGTGTTGGGCTTTTAGCTAGCAGGCTATTCCGAGTCGGGCTTTGTAGCATTACCGTCAATTAAGAGCCATTGAACGGCTCAGCCAGGTGGCCAATGAATATAAGTAACCTTCAGTTAAATGATGTTAAACAGGAGCTTAAAAAGACGGGTTTACAGTTGGCTAACGGCGGCAATATAACGCCAACTAATAAGCCCGGCCAGGCCCGGCTAACGTTAGCAAAGCTACAAAAGCTAATAATAGCTAACCTAACTGTTACTTGTTTGTAAATGTAAACATTGCGACAACTGGACTGAGAGAGAGTTTGTATTTTGACCAACTGGAGTCTGAGTCACTTTTATTAGTTGTCTGTGTGTTTGTTCCAACATGGGGTTGTATCCCTGTTAATCGAGCCTCTCTTACATGGTTTTAGGTCATAGTTTTGATCCATGATGTGACAGTTTTGATAACTTCTCGGTGACCCGCTCAGAGTATGGAGATCAGATTTTGTAGCTGGCGTTACACGCCTTCAGTGCCTGTCTTGATGCTTACAAATAGTACCAGTGTTGTGAAACCTCTTGTCACAATTTGACTTTCAGGTTCAGGATTGCAAATATGTTTCAGGACATTTAATCCCACAATAACACAAACCTTATGTTCCCCATGACCAGTTGTGGTTTAGAGGTTTTGTTTCTTATTCACCCAACAGCGAGAAGTGTTTACATGTGCGGTTTGCACTGTGCAAACGCACCAAACAGTGCATCTGATAAGCACAACGGCAGCATCGCTTTGCAAAAATAATCACTGAGCATCAGCAGTGATCTACAGATACCAGGCGCCGTCTAAAACTTAGGCTGCACGCTTTCATTGTAATTAACAAAGCAGCTGAGGTTTTGAGAGAGACTTAGCAGAGTTTTTCACATGTTATAATACAGCAAATTGGAAGGCCTCGGCAGATCTCATTCAGCTTTCTCTGATGAATTTGTGCTCCTGGAAAGATGAAAATGGATGACCTGTGTCTTTTGTGATGTTAGGGAGAAGTTGGTGAATTTTCATCTGAAGTATATAGTTTGCTGCATTTTATTCTCAGCGTTGTTGCACTTGTAAAATAATCAGATTTGATTGCAGGCTACTGTGTGGAAACTCAAATAGACAAATGTGCGTGTCTGTGATGATCATCTTTTTTTTCCTATTGTCACCTCCCCTCACAGGGGTACTAGCTGCTGCCGCACATTCCCAGTTTCCCCTGAGAGATGTCCACCCCTGACCCCCCAATGGGAGGGACACCTCGGCCTGGACCCTCCCCAGGCCCAGGGCCATCTCCAGGAGGCATGATGGGCCCGAGCCCAGGCCCCTCTCCAGGCTCAGCCCACAGTATGATGGGACCCAGCCCAGGACCTCCTGGCTCTGGACACCCTCACCCTCCACAGGGACCCTCAGGATATCCTCAGGATAACATGCACCAGATGCACAAAGTACAAAACCATGTTCATTTTTAATTCCTCTGCTTAACCTGATTTTATAAATATGGTCTTATAGCATCTTGAAAATCTGCTAAATTATTTAATGGATCATGGTTTCATCTTTGAGGCTCACATTTTGCTCTCTGCTCATGGGTTGGTAACTGTTATTGACAATCTAACTGTAAATATTATCATTTTCCATTTAGGTTATAAACTAAGATTGTGTATAACAAAGTAGCTTTTAGTGCAGTAAAGTGCGAAACTTGCATCAGAAGTTGTTTTACGGATAATTATTCTGTCTTTTCATCAGCCCATGGAAGCCATGCATGAGAAGGGAATGCCCGATGACCCCCGCTATGGCCAGATGAAGGGCATGGGCATGAGACCAGGGGGTCACAGTGGGATGGGACCCCCTCCAAGTCCAATGGACCAACATTCCCAAGGTAACATATCACAAAATATTACATTTATGTAGCTGTGGCAGGTTCTAGCAGGATAATAGGCAGAGTAAAAACACCCTTGCTTGAGCTTTACTGTTTGGAGGTTGCTGTTCTGAATCCTTAACTTGAGTTGCGCATGTAGTCAACACGCTGGGGTGAAGAAAGATTCAAATAAGGGGCTGCTTTTGTCCCTGAAACGCTCCAAAAAAGGCAGAACAGATAACTGAGTCACACAGACACGCTGTGCTGTGTGTGTTTGTGCGTGCGCACAAGCGTTCGTGTCTGCGGACCCATCCAGCCGGTTTCTCTTCTTGTGTTGCTTCTGGGTTGGCAGCAGGAGCAGACAGCAGCAGGCAGGGCAAGGGGCGGGGTTGAGGGGCTTCCCCTTTCAGACAGTAACAAAGGCAGCTGCATCTACAAAACCACACAACCTGTAAGCAACAGTGGGTAGGAAGGCAGTGGCAGATACAGGTTTTAAAATGACATTATAGGGGTGTGATATGGAGCTGGTTCTTAAGAGTGTTTTCTTTTGGCCAGTATTTAGAATAGTAGCCTAAAGCAAAAAGCATAAAACTACGTGTTACTGTACTTGTAGTCAGCATCTTAATTGTTATTATGGCCAAATCTAGTTTTGTCAATAAAAAAACCTCCTGGTCAGTGCCTTCTCTTTGTCTTGAAGAACATTTTAGCACAATGCTTGCTTAACTCTTTGGCATACCCGTCATGCATCTGTCCCAGGTTACCCCTCACCATTGGGAGGCTCAGAGCACGCCCCTAGCCCCGTCCCAGCCAACGGCCCTCCGTCTGGCCCCATGATGCCTGGAGGTCCCTCTGGTCCCGGGGCTGGGCCTATGGAGGGCAGCGGGGATCCAAACCAGGGAATGGGTCAACCTAACCGTGGCGGTCCCCAGGGTCCAGGTGGACCTGGCGGTGCAGGAGGTGGACCGGGTGGCGCTGGTGGACCCACTCCTTTCAACCAGAACCAGTTGCACCAACTTAGGGCTCAGATTATGGCCTACAAGATGCTGGCACGCAGTCAGCCGTTACCAGAGCACCTGCAGATGGCTGTGCAGGGGAAGAGGCCCATGCCAGGGATGCAGCAACAGCCAATGCCCAACATGCCACCTACTACAGGGCCTGGAGGTGGGCCTGCGGCTGGTCCGGGACCAGCTCAGGCCAACTACAACAGACCACACGGTGAGTGAAGTCAGGAAGCTCATTTACTGTATTTTTGTTCTTCTTAAGAAAATAGTATGGAGACATTTGTTACATCAGACAAAGAAAGCAGATTAGTTGATGCTCAGCGGAGACACCTGGTGGCTGAACGTCAGGTTTATTTTAGCTGCTCCAGCATTTTCTAATTACCTGAAAACTCAAGCTGCTCTTCATCTTTCAGGCATGGTAGGTCCCAATATGGCGCCTCCTGGACCTGCGGGAGTTCCCCCAGGTATGCAAGGCCAGCCGACCAATGGACCCCCTAAATCATGGCCTGAAGGTAAGCTCAGACAGGAGGTTGATAACAGCTCTGTCTGTGTTAGCGTGCTGTCGCAGTAAAACTAAATCTCATTTCTCTCTTTTAGGACCAATGGTGAACGCTGCTGCCCCATCCAACCCTCCCCAGAAACTGATTCCACCTCAGCCCACCGGCAGACCCTCTCCCGCTCCTCCCTCTGTGCCCCCTGCTGCTTCCCCCGTAATGCCCCCTCAGACACAGTCCCCGGGACAGCCGGCCCAGCCCCCTCCCATGATGCTTCACCAGAAGCAGAACCGTATAACTCCTATCCAGAAACCTCGCGGGCTGGACCCAGTGGAGATCCTGCAGGAGAGAGAGTACAGGTGAGACCGAGTGGGAATGATGTGCAAAACCACGGTGTGGCAGCAAAGCACTACAGAGAACACTGCTCTGCACCCTCACCGTGTTGGTGCTCTGTATAGATTCATGTATTTATTCCATTGCATCAAACAATTCCACATGCCACAGCATTTATGCACACACACACACACACACACACACACACCATAATAATGCAGTTAAAACCAAGCTGATGGCACCCTGATCATTCATCATGACATATTTAATCCCTCATTAAAATAGTAGGTTTTAAAATCTAATGTTGCTTAGGAAGATCTCTGAAAACAGAAGGTTACAGGTCTGAGGATGTGTGATAGGTCATATTCTCCTACTTTCACTCATAACCTATGAAACAAACCTTTATCATGCAGTAGCTTTTAAACTGAATTCATAGTTTTGGAAACTCCCTGAATAAAACTCTCTCTCTCTCTATATATATATATGTATATTATTTTATTTTTTTTTAAATGTGTGTTCTTCAGGCTACAGGCTCGTATTGCTCATCGTATCCAGGAGCTGGAGAACCTGCCTGGCTCTCTAGCGGGTGACCTTCGCACCAAGGCCACCATCGAGCTCAAGGCCCTGAGGCTGCTGAACTTCCAGAGACAGGTGACCCCGACGCGTCGTTTACTCATCTGTGTTAAAAACAACAACAGCATATTTAACTGCTGCTTATTTAATCTGCCCCCAGTGTCGCCACTCTGAACGACCTCCTCAGTTGAACACACGGTGATTAATATGTTGACTGCTTTGGTGCCCACAGCTACGTCAGGAGGTGGTGGTCTGCATGCGCCGTGACACGGCTTTGGAAACCGCCCTCAACGCTAAGGCCTACAAGCGAAGCAAACGTCAGTCGCTGCGTGAGGCCCGCATCACAGAGAAGCTCGAGAAACAGCAGAAGATCGAACAGGAGCGCAAACGACGCCAGAAACACCAGGTACACAGTGTGACGAGGCCGAAGAGGAGTCAGTTTGCTGCACTAATGACATCATTTCCTGTTTTTGTAGCCCAGAGATTATTACCAGCCGTGGCTTTGTGCTTTGTGGTCTGTTGATAGGAATACCTCAACAGCATCCTGCAGCACGCCAAGGACTTCAAGGAGTACCACCGCTCCATCACAGCAAAGATCCAGAAGGCCACCAAAGCTGTCGCCACCTATCATGCCAACACCGAGCGCGAGCAGAAGAAAGAGAACGAGCGCATTGAGAAGGAGAGAATGCGGAGGCTGATGGTGAGACTCAGATCTGTCGAGCAGACACTTTCAGAAAGTTTTCCGTCTCAGTCCAACGCAAGCAGCTGACCCCTCTGTGAATCACGTCTCAGGCTGAAGATGAAGAAGGCTACCGTAAACTCATCGACCAAAAGAAGGACAAGCGTCTGGCCTACCTGCTGCAGCAGACGGACGAGTACGTGGCCAACCTCACCGAGCTGGTGCGCGCCCACAAGGCAGTGCAAGCTCTCAAAGAGAAGAAAAAGAAGAAGAAAAAGAAGGTAAATGTCTGTCGCAAGCATTTATTATTATTTATTATTTATTATCATTATTATTTTTATACATGAACTTGTTTTGTATTTTCAGAAGCCAGAGCCTGTGGAGGGTGGTGCTGCTGCTCTTGGGCCTGATGGAGAGGTGTGTTACATAAGATATTATATTAATAGTGCTTTTCTTTGTTGTTTTGCTCATACAGCTGACATCCTCTGCACATATTTAATGTTTTCTTCACCTCCCGTCCCAGCCTTTAGACGAGACCAGTCAAATGAGTGACCTGCCGGTGAAGGTCATCCACGTGGACAGTGGGAAGATCCTGACTGGGGTCGAGGCGCCTAAGGCCGGTCAGCTGGAGGCCTGGCTTGAAATGAACCCAGGGTCAGTGTCTCCACGCCGACAACTGAAGCACTGAAGATATTTACAGTGTTTGCTGGATTTGTTGCTGATGTTTCGATCCTTTGCAGATATGAAGTAGCCCCACGTTCAGACAGTGAAGACAGTGGCTCAGAGGAGGAGGAAGAGGAGGAGGTACAGAGTCCAAACGTCTCTACCTGAAGGCAAGATGGTCACCTGTAGATTTGTACCGTTTTCTCACCTCCCTGTGATGTTTGTCTGTCAGGAGGAGGAAGAGGAGCCGCCTCAGCCCTCTTCAGCTGCAGAAGAGAAGAAGAAGATCCCTGACCCTGACAGTGAAGATGTATCCGAAGTGGATGTCCAGCACATCATTGAGTAAGATGGAATCCAGTAAATGCTCGAGCAATCAGAAACATAAGTTAAAGGTGTTGATTATGGTGATTTTCATTCACTGTTCTCACCGTCCCCGCTCTTCCTCCTCCAGACACGCCAAGCAGGATGTAGACGACGAGTACGGGAGTGCAAGCTTCAACCGCGGCCTGCAGTCCTACTACGCCGTGGCTCATGCCGTCACTGAAAAAGTGGACAAACAGTCCACACTGCTGGTCAACGGGCAGCTCAAGCAATACCAGGTAGGTGCCGTCGGCTGGAGAAGGACGCCCTTTATAACAGGATCCAGTCATTGTGAAATGCAAACACACGGTGTAACAAGACGAGTAATCTGAAGCTAAGTGTGGCCCGTCTCCGCTCAGATCAAAGGTTTGGAGTGGCTGGTGTCGCTTTACAACAACAACTTGAATGGCATCCTGGCCGACGAGATGGGTTTGGGAAAAACCATCCAGACCATCGCCCTCATCACTTACCTCATGGAGTACAAGCGTCTCAACGGACCCTTCCTCATCATCGTACCTCTCTCGTAAGCCCAGACGCATCCTCCTCTCGCTGCAGAAATAAAAGCGTTAACAGAAAGCTGCACGAGTGTTGTTCTCATGTTCATCAGCGGGGCTTCCCTGTTGTGTCTCTTGTTAACAGAACTCTATCAAACTGGGTCTACGAGTTTGATAAGTGGGCGCCATCTGTCGTGAAAGTCTCCTACAAGGTCAGCGGCTTCAGCTTGAATATTCGGTCACAAAGAGTTGGAACAGTTCTGTCTTACAGAGTTCGTACAGTTTAAAGTTAACGGAAACCAACTGTGTTCGCTTTCAGGGGTCTCCAGCTGCTCGTCGCGCATTCGTTCCCATCTTGCGCAGTGGCAAGTTCAACGTGCTGCTCACCACGTACGAGTACATCATCAAAGATAAGCAAGTTCTGGCAAAGGTAAGGGCGGTTATGTTTTGCGTTGTGTTCAGAGTCTCTTCTTTCATGCGCCAGTTTCTCATTCTGTTTCTCTGCACCTCCTCCCAAAGCTTCGCTGGAAGTACATGATCGTGGACGAGGGCCATCGCATGAAGAACCACCACTGTAAGCTCACCCAGGTCTTGAACACGCACTACTTGGCCCCGCGCCGCCTGCTGCTCACAGGCACCCCGCTGCAGAACAAGCTGCCCGAGCTCTGGGCCCTGCTCAACTTCCTGCTGCCCACCATTTTCAAAAGCTGCAGTACGTTCGAACAGTGGTTCAACGCCCCGTTCGCCATGACGGGGGAGAAGGTGAGCTCTGCTCTGATTGGACGTGGTTCCGGTGGAGAGATGAGAAATGAATACATTCACACAGCAGGATGTATTTTGTAATACTTGCACCGGTCGTTCCCTTCTCACCCTCCCTGCTCTTTTCCCCGTAAAGGTTGACCTGAATGAAGAAGAGACCATCCTGATCATTCGACGTTTACACAAGGTGCTCAGGCCCTTCCTGCTTCGGCGACTCAAGAAAGAAGTCGAGGCTCAGCTGCCAGAGAAGGTCGGCCCGCATTAACAAACGTTTACCTCACTTCCTTTGATGTCCCCACACACCCCCTGCGATCACACAACAGTGATAATCGTCGTCTTTGATCTGCTTCATTAGATTTAAATAGTTAACGCTGAGGTTGTTTGAGCTTGTTAAACAGATTGTGTTCATTCAGCCTCTCTGCTCTCTAGTTTCAACATGTGGTGACAAATTAGTCCTTAATCACAGGTGTGGATATTTACTGTAATCAGATAATTGCTAAAAAGGAGTGATGTTCCTCTTCTCGTGACTTGTAGGTGGAGTATGTGATCAAGTGCGACATGTCAGCGCTGCAGAGGGTTTTGTACAGACACATGCAGGCCAAGGGAGTGCTGCTCACAGATGGATCAGAAAAAGACAAGAAGGTAAGGAGACGAGGATGTAGTCTTACAGGTTCAAAGGTAAACATGTAATGTTTGTTTTTATTCCTTTAGCTCAATAATAATTGCTTTTCTCCCCCTTCAACATTTTCTAGGGTAAAGGTGGCACGAAGACCCTGATGAACACTATCATGCAACTGAGAAAGATTTGCAACCATCCCTACATGTTCCAGCACATTGAGGTAACAACCAGGAGCTCCGTCTCAGTCGGGCCGGCACTACACATTGTAGCACGTGTAAATTGTTTTTGTTTGTTTTACAGGAGTCCTTCTCCGAGCATCTCGGTTATTCTGGTGGAATCGTGAGTGGGTACGTAAGGCTTGGAGTTTTGTGAGTGTGTGTGTATGCGTGTGTTTTGTGCCACACACGTCTTTATGCGCTGGGACTCATCCTTCCTCATGTCGCTCATTCCGCCCGTCCAGCCCTGACCTGTACCGCTCCTCTGGGAAGTTTGAGCTGCTGGACCGCATCCTGCCCAAGCTGAGGGCCACCAACCACAAAGTGCTGCTCTTCTGTCAAATGACCTCACTCATGACCATCATGGAGGACTACTTTGCCTACCGGAACTTCAAGTACCTGCGTCTGGATGGTGAGGCACTTCTGACCAAGGCTAACATTTGGGATCTCAGCTTTTAAATTAGCTTTTTGTTTCTGCCTCGTAGATTGATGCCCAACTGCAATCATCTCGAATAATGGAGATTTCCTTTTTTAACATTCTAAACCTTCCCACTCTCATAGGAACCACCAAGGCAGAGGACCGCGGCATGCTGCTGAAGACGTTCAACGACCCGGCCTCTGAGTACTTCGTGTTCCTGCTCAGCACCAGGGCAGGAGGCCTGGGCCTCAACCTGCAGTCTGCTGACACAGTCATCATCTTCGACAGTGACTGGAACCCACATCAGGTACTGAAACACCAGCAACACTGTTTTTTGGCTTTCTGTTCATCTGATTCTATATGACTGTGTTATATGTAAAGGTAATAAATTGACCAGTTTCCATAGTAACCGCACACCATCACTCCACTAAAACTTATGCTTGATTCATGGTCCCACAGGACTTGCAGGCTCAGGACAGGGCTCATCGTATCGGTCAGCAGAACGAGGTGCGCGTGCTCCGGCTCTGCACCGTCAACAGCGTGGAGGAAAAGATCCTGGCGGCGGCCAAATACAAACTGAACGTGGACCAGAAGGTCATCCAGGCCGGCATGTTCGACCAGAAGTCTTCAGGCTATGAACGCCGGGCCTTCTTACAGGCCATTCTGGAGCACGAGGAGCAGGACGAGGTCGGGGCTCGAGGAGGCTGCCGCACTAGGGGGGCGTGGGTGGGTGTGATCTGAACCTGTTCCCACATCGCCCACCCACCCACATCCGCCTGTGCGCTGCCCCACCTCTTCATTCTCTCCTTTTTTTTTTGCTTTTCTCCTCTTCTCTCTTTTCCTCGCTCCCTCTTTTCTCAGGATTTGTGAGCTCTCATCAATCCAGACTCTCCTTTTCTCCCTTATGTATTTCTGCTTCTGCACAAACCTTTGATGGTTAATGCGACACTTACTCTTTCCCGCCTGGTGTGAATACTTTCCTCTTTTTTCCTCCTTCTGCTGTTAAGCTTTTATATTGCAAAATCATTTTATTTAACCTCATAACATCCTAAATGTAGTTTTAGCAATAACTTGTGACACTGACCTAAAAGTGACCATAACAATGCCCATATAAGGTAATTAGTTTAATGCATTGCTTTAGTGTTTTCCCTTTTGTGTCAGTGAGTCATTAGTTCAGAGACTTGGCTCTGAGGTGCCTCATAAGTGAACATGTCAGTCGCCTCCTGCGTCACTCACCCTGTTTCATTTGCCTGCAGGAGGAAGACGAAGTTCCCGATGACGAGACGGTCAATCAGATGATCGCCAGGAGTGAAGAGGAGTTTGAGCAGTTCATGGTAAGCCTCACTTCCATATTAAGTAGCAGATGCTTTGTAATTTCAGTGTGACTCCACCAACCGGCCCTGCTGCGTCCCTTTTATCATTCCAGCGCATGGATCTGGACCGGCGCCGCGAGGAGGCTCGCAACCCTAAGAGGAAACCTCGCCTGATGGAGGAGGATGACTTGCCCAGCTGGATCTTGAAAGACGACGCTGAGGTTGAGAGGCTCACTTGCGAAGAGGAGGAGGAGAAGATGTTCGGCAGAGGGTCCCGCCAGCGTAAAGAGGTGGACTACAGCGACTCGCTCACGGAGAAACAGTGGCTCAAGGTGGGGCATCGTCACGTTTTACTGAAAGTTAACGGAGCAGGCGAACATGAGTCAGTGCTAAAGAAGTTTTGACTTGATTCATCTCAATGTTAATTCCTCCTCACCACAGGCCATAGAAGAGGGAAATCTGGAGGACATTGAAGAGGAAGTGCGTCACAAGAAGACCACCAGAAAGCGCAAGAGAGACCGTGACCACGACGGTGGGCCGGCCACGCCCAGCTCCAGCAGCGGCCGGGGGCGGGAGAAGGACGAGGAGGTGAAGAAGGCGAAGAAACGCGGCCGCCCGCCCGCCGAGAAGCTCTCTCCCAACCCCCTCTCCCTCACCAAGAAGATGAAGAAGATCGTCGACGCCGTCATCAAGTACAAGGATGGGTGAGGACATTACAGCACAGCAGCACATTGCATAGCTTAACTTCCACACCTGACTGACTGTAATCTGAAGAAACAAATGATCATGCCTGATTTCTTGAGTGGCGACATATACTAAGATCACAGTTGCCTCGTCTCAGCAGTAATGGGCGACAACTGAGTGAAGTCTTCATCCAGCTGCCGTCTCGCAAGGAGCTGCCCGAGTACTACGAGCTCATCCGCAAACCGGTGGACTTCAGAAAGATCAAGGTAAGGATGGAAAATAGCGCCTGCCTGCTCTTCACGTCGACATGAGAAGGTTTATCAGATCCTCTGAGTCGTGCTTCTTTGATTCCCTCCATCCATCAGGAGAGGATCCGGAGCCATAAGTACCGCAGCCTGAATGACCTGGAGAAAGACGTGATGCTGCTGTGTCAGAACGCCCAGACTTTCAACCTGGAGGGCTCTCTGGTGAGTAGAGCCTCAAGCACACAGTCCAATAAGCCCGACAGCAGCGCAATAACAACAAGAGAGGACGTCTAAATGAAAATGTGAGAATAATCTGTGCTGCAGCGTGACTCGGTCTCTCTCCGTCTACCTCTCAGATCTACGAGGACTCCATCGTGCTGCAGTCGGTCTTCACCAGTGTGAGGCAGAAGATCGAGAAGGAGGACGAGAGCGAAGGAGAGGAGAGCGAGGAGGAGGAGGAGGAGCCAGATGAAGGCTCAGAGTCTGAATGTGAGTATCATCCGCGCAGTCGGTTTACACTGAACGCAGAAGCGCTCCACAGTGAGACGAGGGAGGGGCCTCAGACTCATAACCTCAGTGTCTCGTTTCTCTCAGCTCGTTCGGTGAAGGTGAAGATTAAGCTGAGCCGGAAAGAAAAAGGCGAGCGAGGGGGGAAAGGACAACGCCGGAGGGGCCGCGGCGCCCGGGCCAAACCTGTGGTGAGCGACGACGACAGTGAGGAGGAGCAGGAAGAGGTGAGAACAACGTCCCGCCTTACAGCTTTAACAGGCTTTTTTGTGATTGGACGAAGTGCTGAAGTAATTTTCTTATATAAAGGACTCTGCTCTGGAGCCTCTGCCCATGAAGTGACTTGTTTGTGTCGCTGGCGTGTTTTGTTTCAGGAGCGTTCGGCCAGCGGCAGCGAGGAGGACTGAAGTGAACCACTCGTGATGGGACCAACGGCCCACTGAGCCCCTCGACTGGACTTTATATATTTTACTTAGATACAGCAGGGAGACAGTCAGTGGAAAGGGCCTAGTTTTACCTAGATGAGCTGATTTTTAGTGAGACAATTGTATTCTCATTAAAGTATACCATTAATTAAAAACCAATTAAAAAAAAACAAAAACTAAAATATGAAAGATATGAACCATCCACTTCCATATTTAAACCATTTTTCCCAGTATGAATAGTAGTGTGTCTCTTTGCCTTTTTTGTTTTCTCCTGTAAGTGGACAATTGACAGAGCCTCAACTATAGACTGATCGTGGGCCATACAGACAGCTGTTTTTTTGGTTTTTTTGTAAGTGGTATTAATTTGTCGTCTTTTACTTTGAGACCGAAGCGTACACGTGAACCAGGAGTCACTGCGCTCCCCCCCCCCAACTCCCCTTTCGAATGCATGTCGTGCGTGTCTGTGGAAATGCACCTGGATGTGTCTTCACTATTATCTCTGTGTTTAATTTAAGACTACAAGCGGGATCGCGGTACATCCCACCCTGCAGCCCCTCCCTCTCAGGTCGTGTATGTACAGGGGGAGGGAGGGATAGGACCATTTTCTCGTGTCGGTGTCACTGGAATTCCAAAAAGTACAATAAAGGCATCTCATAATTAATCTGCCCGTTTCATTATTGACTGCACTGACCGCGCCTGTACCCTAGAGGGCCTCCTGAGAACAGGTCGTTTCATGCTGGCAGCTTGTTTACATCCTCTAACAGCCTTCGCTCACCACTTGCTGAGGTTTCATTTAAAACAGTCTCATATTTCACATTATATGTTAAATGTTTTATATATATTAATCTCTGTTTGGGATTGGACTGTGCGTTATGGTGGTGTAGAAGCAGCTCTACAGTTCAATCAAATCTATTTCCATCATCCATTGCTTTGAATGATCATTTTCAGCCCTTACTCCCTCACTCCAAGCTCTCGTAACAGCTTAGCTGTTTAATTACAGCTGCCTTCTCCAAATCTCAATCAGTTTCTTTGTCAGTTTAAGCCGATGCTGATGATAACCCCCTCATCGACCCCTTGATGCCAACCCTTTCACCCACCCCCTGCGACCCACACCAGCTAACTCTGCTTCATAACTAGTCGCTGCACGTTTTCGGTCACAACATACTGTGGCGTTTCCAGATGTTGCGGCTCACTCATTACGTTGACTCTCATATTGAGCGTCTGTTTTGCATTAATTTTTCATTTTAAATGTTAGTTTTCATTACATGTATTATCAGCTTGACAGGTTGAATGAAAGCTGAAAAGCAAAATCAGAACTTCTTGGTTTCTTTTTTTCTTTTTTACTGACGACGTGGACAGGTTTGTGATGACTCACGTTCTCACATCCTGTCACGTCGCAGAATGTTTGGGCTTAATACGTTTTCAGTTTCTTTCATAAGTGTGGTCGAGATCAGGTGGCAGGCAGGGCTCCTCGGCCTTCTCTGGTTTCATTTCTTTTTTTCTTGCGGCGCTTTTGAGGCGTGTGTGAGCTCATTATCCTGCTGCAGGAGGAATCCTCCACAAAGATGCAGCCCAGAGGGTGAAGCATGTCTCTGAAGGACGTTATAGTACTTCTCCTTGAAGGTGGAGTTAATTCAGTGCAGGTGTCCAACTCCTGATTGGACAGAACACGCTGACTTGAATCTTCCCACCAAGGCTTCACTCTTGTTTTGACAGACGGCTGTATTGTTCCCTCTCTCCTGTCATTCTCCTAGCTTACAACATACTGTTACTGCCATGAATCTCAAATGAGGCTTCCTCAGTAAGTCAGAAATTTTTCCAGTCATCCACCCAAAGTGTTCAACTGTGTTTCCCTTTCGGAGAAGTGCTCTAAGAACCTAGTAGATGGCCTTCTTTTCCTGTTGAGGTCTGGCTCTCTTTATTAATCAAATTCTGAATCTTTATCTTCAGAAAGAACTGACCCAGCACTGCCCCCCTCAGAAACCTGAAGTCGAATCATGTTTTTCTAGTGGAAGGCTGACGCACAGCCAAGGTTAAAGCAGGTGAGCCCTGGCTGCAATTTGAATTTCTTGAACAAGCCACTGATGAGTCAGTGGGATCCACCTGAACATGAGCTTCAGCTGAAACAATATCACTCAGGGAATTGTGCTTAAATTCACCTGCTGCCCAATCTCAAATATCCATGTGTAGTCTTCAAACTTTGATTATCTCCAGGTTTATGTGAAAACATTTCAAAGTAATCTCAGACGTTTGGGCCCAGCTGTATGTTTTTGAATCCAATAGAAATATCTTTGTTTTAATCCTTCCATATGTACTCCTGCTGCGGGAGTAGCTCCTGGGATCCTTCTTGATCTCTAATCTTCTCATCTCAAACGTTTCCAACACCGTCCTCACTCCTCTGAGGTTCCTCGCTGACCCTGACACGCATACACATCCTCCTTCCCTGCACGTGATTCTGCTAGTATCTGGGGGCACATGCCCAAACACCTGAACAAACATGAGGGGTTGTATCTGCCCTGACTCTGCTGTGTGGGTCATTTCTCATGCCTTGGCTGAGTTTTAGAGGAACAGACTCCCCACCACGATTCTCCTGGCAGTCTCGTTTTCTCTGTGTGAACGTCTGTTTGTACAGTTGTGTTGGTCATTAATTTCAGGTTTCATTCACAGTTCCTCCTCTGAATATTCTCTAATTTGTCTTATTCACCTTGAAGATTAAACGGCAGCGTTGAGGATGGCGCAGCAGAATCTGGATTGTAACTAAGAAGGACAGAAATCTTTTTTATTCTTTCATCTGCTTTCAACACTGTCTTATCTTCTTTTTCAGGGCCAAGTGTAACTTCTTCCAAGAAACAGGTCATTTATGGAGCAGCACTCCCAACCCATGCAGCCACTCCCTATCCTAGAGCCACAGTGACAGCAGGGCAGCCCAGAGATGTTTCCCTGTGCTGCAGAGGCTTACAGTCAGGTGAACACGTGCAAGAGTCAGTCTGGAGGGTTTAACGTAGACAGTGAGCCAGGAATCTTTCTTCGTCCTCTGATCTGATCTACTGTGGAAACCAGAGCCACTCAGTCTCAACCCCTGCCTGTTTTCTTTTTCAGGAGCAGGAGCGAGAAACATGCGCGGCTGCATCTGGACCAACCTGATTTAAACTTCAAGGAAAGACGGAGAGAGAAAATCTGTTGCAGCCAACACACTGTTTGTTTTGTCAGGAGAAGCAGTGAATGTGAAACAGGCTGTGTGTGGGGGGCGAGGTGTGTGTGTGTGTGTATGCGGAGGGGCGGGTGGGTCATACTGGAGGAACCAGAAACTGTTTATAGAAGCTGAGGTGGAGACTGTGCATAACGAGAGGGAGGGAAGGTAGTAGAGGGGTGTGTTCTGCTCTCACCTGCACTCCTGTTTCTATTCAAGCCTTCGATGTCACACAGCGAGACTTTCTACCTCTGCGCAATCATTCAATCAGTGTTTCATAAAGAGGCAGAGGGGGAGGGAGGATGGGGGATGTGTGTGTGTGTTTTGGGAAGGGTGCTCCCAGCGTTTGGCGGACATCTCGTCGGGAAGTTAGAGGTTAACTCCGGCGCAGTTTTCATGTCTCACATTGGCTCGCCCAAAGGACCCAGTTTTAGCAGAGGCCGGAAAATTCCTTGTCACTTCTTATTAAACGCAGCTCAGCGTGCAGTCCAGTGGGGTCAGAGGCGGCCGGGTTCACACCGGACTCAGGATGTGTCCGTGTACAGTAATGAAAGCAGCTTGTTTTTGTTTCATCATCATTTTTTTTTTTTTTTTATTATTACCTGACTGCTGCTCACCGTCCCCAGCTGAGCACGGGTGTGCACCGGTGTTAAAAACGAGTACATTTACTCAAGCAACAGCAATTTTGAGTCACTTTTGAGTATTTTCTGACACTTTATAGTCCCAGTTAACAACTACATAGGTGTAAACATCAGCAGTGGGGTCTTATTTACACCTTTTAATTAAGTGAAAGCTATACTATAGCTATAAATTAGTCCTTTGCCAGGAAAAGCTGGAAGCTCTGTTAACGTCACTTCACTCACTTCAAGGGGGACGTCACATTCTATAATAGCTGAAGCTGTCAGATCGATGTACTGGAGTAAAAAGCAGAATGTGCTCAGGTGCTGTACAGGTCCCTTGACACAGTAGCTTCGCCTCAAGCACAACACACACTGTTTTAATGCTGTGTGTTCAAGGCGGGAACGTCGCCTCAGCGTTCTGACTCACCGCTCTGTGCCAAACGTACAAAAGGCAGTGTTGTTTTATTACAGTATTAACAATCGGGGGATGAAACATAATATGGATTCATGTCGGAATGAGCACTTTCACCGTTGATAGCTTAAGTTTGCTTTGGCGTTAGGAGGTTTCGACTTTGAATGCAGATCTTTTACATTAATATATCTTCACTTTCACATCAGTAACCGTCTCTGCACTGAATCTGCATCACATACACTTTCTTCCGTCTTGCTGCTCTCCTTTAAAGTGGACACCACGCTTGCTGAACATATTTCATTGCTGGCAACAGCATGACAGCCTTGGCCTTGAACTTGAATTCCATTGGAAGCTTCTTGGAGGCAGATCTCCAGCTCTGAGAAGGAGGATGAGCTCAATCTCAATCTGTCCTTTACTGACCGGCTGATGTTTTTGGTTTTTTTTTTCCACTCTGAGGACCTGTCACGTGCTCGGCGCAGCTACGTCTGAGTGTGTTTCTCGGGTTTCTCTGAAATTTCAATTGTGTTTGTGAACATTTATCAGCGTCGGAGTGACGCTGAAGGTCACGCATGATAAAACGAACTTGGTCAATAAAGACTATCCTGCTGCAGGGGGAGGGGGGTCCATGTTATCTCAATGTGTAACCCCTCTGTGATAGTAACAGGGTCAGTGTATTTACCTACCACTGAGACCAACTTGATCTGCTTTAGCTTCTTGTTTTCTGAACCAGCGTCGGTGTTCCAGAGCATCTTCCCGTGACGTACATCACTCAAGGGTAACGTGGATTATTTGACTGTTTTCTATTATGCGGGTCTATTCCTGAACTGTATGCTGCTCTGATTGGTTCAAGGTTGCTGTTTCCAGGTTTTATCTCTTCAGATGTACTTTATCTCTGTGCCTCTTCTGATGTAAATCTCATTGTAAACTATCTCGTGGACCTGGCACAGTTTGAGACTTTGACCCTGAAATAACCTGCTGTGGGGTTTTGGGGGGGTTTTAAAAAAAAATTTTCATAAGAGGTGACCAACCTCAACTCAGGAAGCAGTGATATGAGGATCAAAGCTGTGCTGTTCACTTTACAGACTATTTTTAGTGTTTTATTACAGAGTTTTACTCACTGGTCAGATGTCCTGTTGTATCACTATGTTGGCCAGTTACTTAGCTGCTGACAATGACGAATGATAATGTCGTATTTCTGTGTATACATACTCTGTGGAACGTGACAGATGTCCATATTGCATATACATATTGTAGAATAAGTCATCTCACCTTCGCAGAGACATTATGATGTAGTTACAACAGTACCACGTGAACTGAACCACTGCTTGTTTTGCATTATTTAAAAAGTGAATGTGTGTTAAAGCAGGCCAGCTGCCAATCTTACAGAATGTCGCCGGGGACATATTTTGGACTTCAAACCATTCGACTGGAGACATCTTCTTTACTTGTTACTTAACACGAGTGAAACTGATCTGAGAATACGTCGCTTTTGCAACACGCTGCAACACATAGGGCTTTTATATATAGTCTGTAGAGAAAAATGTCCTAATAGTTTCAGAGAGCGAGAGTCTGGGGTGGTGGAGATGTACAACGTCAGGGGAAAATTGTCATATTTAAAGAAAGAAGATGTAATATTATGGGGTGACAAACAGCCAGATGCTAGAAAAATGTAAGGTGTAATTTCTAGAAAACAATCGTACAGTATCTAGAACAAAAATGTCTATTAGTTTCAGAAACAAGCTGCAATACTTTGAAAAAGTGTAATATACATGTATTTTTAGAAAAAGACATACTGTTACTTAAAACATGGAACTTGACTGTATTGTATTATGAGGAGCCAGTGTCACATTGTGCCATATCCTAAAATGTAAGGCTGTTAGTGGGGAAATGAGAAACTTCAGGTCATCTCCGCTCCTCATTTGTTTGACTATAGTTGAAATATTATAATTACTGGTATTAAAGGTATTAGGCCAAACGTTTGCCCCTCATATTGCCTTATAAGACCCTTATTAGAAAGTCTCATCCAGGTCGCCCAGACCCCTGACTCCGCCCCTGTGAAGCATGCATTAGAGTGAACTTCCAGAGAATGAAACCTAACTCATGTACCCAGATACTGCCTGAGCGCCTCGCTGAAAGGGTTAAACTCATAGTAAAATCCATCTCGGCAAAACTCCGCCTCCCAATTGTTGAGGCCGTTTGCCTCAGAAATCACACCACTCCAGATCCCGCCTTCCCCCTCTCGGGCCCCTCTCGGTCCCACCCACCCCTGGACCACATTGAAATGGCTCTGATGTTGTTGTCAAACATTACAGTGTGCAGAGCATCCCTCCTCAGACCTTCCAGCAGAAACCCCTCCAACGCAGCAGAGCGACCTCCTGGTGTCCAACAGCAGCCACACCAGTGTCAGGGTTTCAAACAGTCACCTCAGAGACCCTGCAGCCTTCACTGTAGATGAACTTCCCAGTGCGCCTGAAAACCATGGAGCGGCCGCGTTACGCGTCATTGTTGTTCCTCATCTGCTGCCTCGTTCAGACAAGTAAGTTCCTTCATTTTAAACTTGACCAACTGTGTCATGAATCACCTCTGTTCGTTGACTTGCCATCAATCAGCGCTAAAACAACACTGCTCTTCACCTTGATGCTCTGTGATAAAAATCTACATTTCAATATTATCATAAATATCACTTTGGGCGAGCTCTTCAGCCCGTGAGGGTTTAAATTGCCCACTCCTCTGACAGCACCGGATGCAAGGTGATGGGGGGAGGGCGCAATTATCTCGAGAATGTAGGTCAAATCTCTCCTCTTTCCATGTTTTCCCCCCGCATCGCATATTTCACGTCTGCTCCTGCTCATACTTTCCCATAATTTAAGAGTCAAACCCCGCAGTCTGTCAGTCACCATGCGCGGTGACGCCTGCAGCCTCTGATTGCAACCTACATCTGATCTTTATTCTCCTTGCCGGCTTTTGAATGAAACTTGCGTGTTTTGTGCCTTTCACTCAGCGGCGCTCGGCTCGCAGCAGGCCTGCGCAGCCAATGAGGTGTGAGCGGTGTGAATACAGTCTGTGTGGAGATGTCAAGCGGGGTTTCTGAAAAGCCGGTTTTTGAAGCTGCTGCCATTCGTAATGTGGGAATTGGCGCCACTTTGTATTTAAATCACTGCAGGGGAAAAAAAATCTGATCAGGGGAACATTTGGATGGATCTGGGGCTTCGCCAGTGCACAAAGGTATTCTCCCACATGATGCAATATCAAGCCCGTTTGCAAGAGGCTTCCTTCGATTGCCTGAAACGCCCCACAATGTGGAGATGAATGGAAGCCCTCCAACTCATCCTCCAGCACAAACACAGACATTGTCTTGCATTCCCTCCAGTGTCGGTTGCTCACTCACAGTCCTACGAGAAGTCACCGTCAGACCTGTTCCCAGTGTGTTGGTTCTGGGAAATGCCATGTGCCAAAACATGTTGGAACTGGTTGTCACCCATCCACATTTTCACCCCGGTCACAGACTTGTGCCTTGTATTGAAATGTTCTGTCACCCGTGTTGTGAAATCGTTGCCTCTAACCAATGTTGGGATGCAGTGACCTTATCTGCGGCACTTTGAGGCGATTCGGTAATCTCATGTCTCATGTTATTGTGACATCTTTAAAGGAGTAGGAGCAGCTTCCTGTCGCTCTGTCTGCTCACCTCACGGCCAATCAATTAAACACACCATACGTCACAGGGCGGCCGACAAACATGAGCACATTTGTTATTTCCCAGCACTCATTTGTGCACATTCAATCAATAATGCTGCCATTCGGTCCAGTGTGTCTGTCAAGGTCTGAACTTTAAGCCCATTAAGTAAACATGTTGCCAGCGTGAGCTTGGTTTTGGGCAATGGGTTTCAGGGAATGAGAGCTGATCTATGAAGTGAAAACTTCCAAATGTTGTCACTGTTTGCTCCCCATGCATGATTGATGATTTGTCTTTTGCCCATCCGCTCTTATCGGACACAAACTTATAAAAATCTAAATACATACAACATCAATATTTAATTTGAACCTTTTTTGGTAAAAGGCTACATCAGGCTATGGAGGTGCTACATGCCTATCTGCTGGTGGCAAACACCTCCCTCTGCCCCCGTTCCGAAACAGGTGGCCATCCAGGGTATTGGAGGCCCCAGGGCCAGAGGGAGGACTGGCCTCTAGTACCTTTTCATGAAGTGCTATCTCTCTGATGTACAGTCTAATTGGCACTTCCAGTTCAGTGGCTTCATCGGGTCCATTAAAGATGAGGGTTGGGAGGCCGACTCTGTGACTTCAGCATATGAATATTTGCCAGCAGGGACCATAAACACTGGAAAATGAGATTTTCAATGTAGTGATTGTGAACTTTATCAGCAGCTTCCTGATAAAGCCTAACAAAAGCAGGCAGGATTGCTTGCAGATACAGTTAATACCCTTGTTTGACTCATGGTTTAACCATTTATCTGCCCTATTTAAACAAGTACCGACAGGCACGTGTGTGTCTTTTCATGTGTGTGTCATACCAGAGCCCCATTCTCTTCTGGCAGCATATTTATCTCCATGTTAGCCATTGCTGAGGACATAGCCCCTCCTAAACTGTAATGAAACCCAAATGGGGAAGCACTAGTTAATTCAAACCAAACTTTCTTTACATTACCTGTGATTTGTGACTTGAGGCACCGTTATAGCTCTGAAAAAAGTGTGATTACAGAAATATTTCTTTGTCCCAGACTGAAATATCTCAAAACGACAGGATGATTCGCCCTTAAATGTTTGACAGAGATTCATGGTACCCAGAGGTTAAATCCTCTTGACTTTGATCCATTGACTTTTCACGTAGTGCCACCATAAAGTCCACTTTGGTGCATTTAAGTAAAATGTTGTGCTACCTATTGGATAGATTGTGTTAGCATTAAGCTCTTGTTTAATAGAGGTCTGCAGAATTACTATTTAATGTAACTTCACTGATTTTCATGTGCAGCCAAGTCAATGTTTATAGGGTGTTTTCCTGTATTGGCCCTTGATAGATGATAATTGAAACACTGGCTCTTTTAGCTGAATTGTGTGTTTATATCTGTCTGTCGCAGATGCATTGACAACATGTGGAACCAAGCAGTTCCAGTGTGGGAACGGGAGATGCATCACTGTCAGATGGGTGTGTGATGGCACAGACGACTGCGGAGACGGCACGGATGAACTTCCTGGTACCTGCAGTGAGTAGCACATGTCGCCAAACAAGAGCGTGGACTTGTTCTAGCGTTCTATACGTGCCACACCCACGATCCTTCGATCTGTTGATTGCGTAGTCTCAGCAAGTCATTCTTTTGTGTGTGTATTTCACTTCCAGTGGCCAAAACATGTAGGCCGACAGAGTTCAGCTGCGCAGACCGCCTTAACCAGTGTGTGCCGAGCACCTGGCGCTGTGATGGAAAAGGTGACTGTGAGAATGGAGCTGATGAAGAAAGCTGTGGTAAGTTGTGTTAACTACAGGCTACATGACGCCCACACATCGGTCTTTCCTCAATCATATGTGATATATCTTATTTTATTGCTGTCACACTCCACAGCTATGGTTTTCTCCCTTCCTCCCAGCTCCAAATGTTCTGCTCTTTCATTACCCTGTCTGCCCTCTCCGTTCTCTTTTAGCACCAAAGCAGTGCACAAACAGTGAGTTTCGCTGTACGAACGGCCAGTGTGTGTCGTCTTCCTTCGTGTGTGACGACGAGGCAGACTGTGACGACGGAAGTGACGAGGCCTCCTGCCCGCCTGTCACCTGCAGCTCCACATCCTTCCAGTGCAACAACACTGTTTGCGTTCCGCGCCTGTGGGCCTGCGACGGCGACACCGACTGCCCTGACGGTTCGGACGAGTGGCCCCAGAACTGTGGCAATCAGAGACCTGACACTGTTCCCTCTCATCAGTGCTCATCCCTTGAGTTTCGCTGCAGCAGCGGAGAGTGTATCCACGGAAGCTGGAAGTGTGATGGAGGGGCTGACTGCCTTGATCGGTCAGATGAAGCTGACTGTGGTTAGTATGATTGCGACCTTTTCTTCCTGTTCCTTCAGATCCCATGCTATCAGTAAGTTCAAGACGTCACCTCTTGGACTCATTCCAAATGTCTACCTCCATCCAGCTCATCCCACCTGCCGTCCAGATGAATTTGAATGCGGGGATGGCACTTGCATCCACGGGAGCCGCCAGTGCAACCAACAATACGACTGCAGGGACATGAGTGATGAAACAGGCTGCGTCAATGGTACAACCCCCACCCCCCACACACCTCCGTGCTTGCTAGCAACCAAAACGAACCGCAAAATCTGTAGACTGTGACCCGATCTAAAGCTTTATTTCCATGCTTCATGTGCAGCAACCCACTGTGAGGGCCCAACCAGGTTTAAGTGCCGCAGTGGGGAATGTATCAGCATGGAGAAGGTGTGTGACAAGCAGCGTGATTGCAGGGATTGGTCAGATGAGCCTCTTAGGGAATGTGGTGAGTGCAGAAGCCTCTCATTCATAACTGTCTGGTTAATTACTACTTCTGTGTATTTAATGAGGGTGTCTGCAGCGTTGAAATGCTAGTTACTCGACGACCTCAGAAAAAAAAAAAGATGGCAAACCTCTTCTTCCTCCCACTGCAGGCTCTAATGAGTGCCTGTACAACAACGGGGGGTGCTCCCACATTTGCAACGACCTGAAGATCGGCTATGAGTGCTTGTGTCCTGCTGGATATCACCTAGTTGACAAAAAGCGCTGTGAAGGTAACAGCCTCGCACACGTTTACACGTAGAAATAGTCCAACATCCAAGTGCTTTTCGATGTTCTCTCTCAATTTCCATGCTAACGTGAACTTCAGTCAGATTGACAAACGATGCCTATTTACTTTGATGCAACATTTTCATGTCACTGATGTCCCAGTTCACGCAATGACTCAGCAGTCCTCCTGTGTCTCCACGTTGTCATCTGGGTTTCATTTCATTTTTGGTCTTTTTCTTCTTTGCGTCAGATATCGATGAGTGCGCCAACCCGGACACCTGCAGCCAGATCTGCATTAACCAGATAGGCAGTTACAAATGCCAGTGCGAGGAGGGTTACCAAGTTGACCCAGCAACCAAAGCCTGCAAGGCCATCGGTAAATATCAGCTGTGTTCTTTTATGTTGCATTATTATGTAGCAGTTTGATGTTGAAAGACGATGAATAGTCCTCTCAAGTGTTACTTGTTCTGCTCTATCCATTGCCTGGATATTTATCATCGATGAACTAAAACTGGATTATTTACACATTTTTCTGTAAGGAAATATAAACCATAATGAAACTGCAGCTGTAGTGCATCATTTTTCAACTTTTTATGGACACATTTGCGGGAACAGTGTCATAGTTTCAGGCCCTTGTGAATGTTATTTCTATGGCTAAGGTTGACTGACATTTGAGGGCTGCCATTGCTGGGAGAAGCTATCAGTTTCCATTTCGCTTTACTCCCAGGAGCTCAACACAGACCTGTTAAGCCAACAAACGCTGACCCAAGATGTTGTTCACCTTTTTTTACTGAATCCACATAGTGTTAGCTTAAGACATTAAATTCAGTATGTAACATTCAACATTTTGGTGCTTTGTTAATCACACAAATCAATACACAAATATATACAGTATACTGATTTTTTGGAAGAAAAGAATTGCAGTTTAACCGTAAAAATTCACACAGACTTATTAAAAACCAATAACCTATTCCCTCTGACGTTGTAGGAACAATAGCCTACCTGTTCTTCACCAACCGTCATGAAGTCAGAAAGATGACTTTGGACAAAAGTGAGTACACCAGAGTGATCCCCCGTCTAAAGAACGTTGTGGCTCTTGACATGAACATGGCCACCAAAGAGATCTACTGGTCAGACATCTCCCAGAAGAAGATCTACAGGTGAGACAAAGCAGAATCAGAAACAAAATCGTGCTTTTCTTGTCTTTGCTCCTGCTTGACGCCAGCTCTCCACTTTCAATCCAGAGCTCAGATGGACTCGGCTGAAGACTCCTCTCATCACAGCACAGTCATGGCCAGTGACATTGATGCACCTGAAGGCATTGCTTTTGACTGGATCCATGGTAACCTGTACTGGACGGACAGCGTTCGCAGCACCATCTCCGTGGTAACTGCTGATGGAAGCCGCCGCAAAACTCTCTTCCACCAAGACTTATCTAAACCCCGTGCTATTGTGGTTGACCCCCACAGCAAGTGAGTCTGGTGGCACTGATTCTGCACTAAATCTCTTTTTTTTGGTGCACAGTCAAAAGGAATTTACTGATTTGAGGATTTTAATTTACAATATTTAATTTACAATTTGTCATTGTTCTCCCAGCTTCATTTACTGGACTGACTGGGGGAATCCCGCCAAGATTGAGAAGGGAGGCCTTAATGGAGGGGACCGCACCGCTCTGGTCACCGACAACATTGTGTGGCCTAATGGGATTACACTTGGTAAACTCAAACTCTAAAGTCTCTCTGGTTTCAAATTTTTTCTTCCATTCATGTGAATACCAGGGGTCACTCTGGGCTGACCTGTTGACCCCCCCGCCCTTTCCTCCGCCTCCTTCCTGTCTGCTTCCTCCCCAGACCTGTTGAACCAGCGGCTCTACTGGGTGGACTCCAAGCTGCACACCCTCTCCAGTATCGACGTGCAGGGCGGTGGTCGACGCACCCTCATCATCGACGAACACAAGCTGGCTCACCCACTGGGACTCACTGTGTTTGAGGTAGATGTTTACCACCTGATAAACTCTGTTACACATAAACCCAGAGACTGTCAACTACAACATTCCATGAACTCACCACACGTGTAAACAGACGTATTCCACACTGTTACTACTACGACTGTGCTCGGTCTCGTAAATGTTAAAGCTTGGTTGTTGTTTTTCTTGCTTTCAGGAAAGAGTGTTTTGGTCAGTAACAATGCCATCCTCAGTGCCAACAGACTGACGGGTGGTGACATCACACCAGTGGCAGAGCACCTTTCATCCCCAGAGGACATTATTCTCTACCATAACCTTAAACAACCTACTGGTAAGAGATACTGCTTTCATGTTCAGATTTTTTTTTTAATTTTACAATTAATTTATTCATTTAATAATGTCTTTGCACATTAATATTATTATATTTCCCTAGTGTAAAAGCAACTAAAGCAGTTGAATTAAACTAAAATGTTATTTTTTAATATTGCAGGGAGAGATTGGTGCCAGGTGTCTAGCTGTGAGTTCTTGTGCCTGGCAGCTCCTCAAGTGGGAAGACATCCCCCCAAATACACCTGTGTCTGTCCAGATAACATGATGCTAGCCAGGGATATGAGGACATGTGTTCCTGGTATGGGAATTCAAAGAGCAAATATACTGTTGTGACATATCTCAAGGAAAAAAATGGCAAAATTTCAGCTCACGCCTCCTCCTCTGTTTTTCCACCTCACCAGCTGTGCCAACACCTGCAGCTCCCGTGCAGCCTCTGGCTCCAGCCTCAACCCCACCGCGTCAGCCACCAATGCCAGCCAGCACCACACCCAGACCCAACATTCGCACTACACCTAAGCCCCACTTCCGCACCTCCGCAGTGCCTTTTGTAATAACCAGCACTGCAGCCAAGCCAGTACCACGCACCACCAAACCTCCTGTTAGGACAATCACACCAGAACCCAGGAACCCATCACCCAAGACTGCGAAGCCTAAAATACCTCAGATCACCACAGAGGCTCCAGTGACCTCCAGTCCAGGCAAGTTGAAATAACATTAACCAAACATGTACATAGGTAAAAAGGATCATGTGACTTTGGTAGTTTCTTGTAAGACATAGTTACCTGCTGGAAACTGACTGCCAGGTCTTAGAGCTGCAAACATATAAGCTCTTTAAAGGGCATCTTGGTAAAATCGTGCAAAACCAGTAGCGCAGTCTTGGAGTGCATTGCTCTCAGCTCTGACATCCATTGGGATTAGTGCAGGTCATCTTAATGTATCATTAATTTCTTTCCTCATGTTTGCCCCCTCCCCCCTTTTAGATTTCAGGCATGGATTTGCTGCAGCTATCCCCAACACTGCCTCTACCACCCCGTTAGCGCTGTATATAGTCCTGCCTCTGGGTGAGTTGCTTTGTCCGCTACTACAAAGGTGGCTCCTTGAATGAAAATACAAATTACTTGAAATAATAACGGCCATTAGTTATCATGCCTCATCTGTCTCTGCATCTCAATCCTTCTGCCTTTCCCCTGTAGCCATTGTCTGCTTGGTGGCTGCTGGTGGCGTGCTGCTATGGAGGAACTACAGACTGAAGAACACCAACACGATTCACTTTGACAACCCTGTCTATCAGAAAACCACTGAAGACCAAGTGCACATTTGGAGAAGCCATAGTCCCGATGGTTACTCCTACCCAAAAGTGAGTGATCAATGCCGCCTGTTTCTTCTCCCCTTAATGAAATCTGATGTGATTCTTCCTTCGACAGCTTCAGACACGTTGTTGTAATTAGCACATCCAGGCTAGAGATTATACACTGTTTGACATCCTTTTCATTTGCTGTCCTATCAGAGACAGGTTGTGAGCTTGGATGATGAGGCAGACAATCCAGCCTTCACAGAAAACTGAGGGATGTTACCTGGAGTGGAAAGAAGAGCCTCAATGATAAGCTATCTGTGGACGTCCTTTTGCATTTTTACCTCACACAGCACAAAGATATGGAAGTCAAAGCCAGTACCAGACAAACTCGAACCACTATATCCTCACTGACGAACAAGCGCTCTATAATGGAAAAAACAGGGTGCGCATTTTTTCAGGTTGCACATTTTTTTTCCATCCAAGTTAACATGTGACAAATTAATTCCTCACCAAATCAAACCAAACCATCATAAGATGGATTTCTCAATCTATCAGTTATCCTAACTGTGACGCCACAGAATGTTTCATAATGATTTTCACACAGTTTAATGGAGCTCATTTAATGCAACTCACAATTAAGAACTTCCTCTAACTTGTGTGAGCTAGAACTCACAAATGAGTGCTGTAAATATCACTGTTTTATTTTTTTATATATTTTTTCTCTGTTCGTGGAACATTATCATCATTTTTATTCACTGTCATGGACACTCTCATCCCTTTAGTTAAAACCCCACAAGCAGCAGGTTAGCCTAGCTTAGCCAGAAGACTAGCTTACACTCTGCTTGTTTGCTAGCCACTGCCTCTGGCCAAGAAATAGTCCTACACACAATCTCTCGTCAAACTCAGAATCTACATTTTTAAACTTGTTTGGTTGGTGCTTTTTGTACAGAATAAGATTTAACATGTTTATTTGCAAGCTTTAGAGATGCTAGCCATCAGATTTTGTTATCTTCGGACAGAGCAAGGCTGGATGTTTACACTGCATTCTTTATCCCGAGTTAAGCTAACCAGCTGCTTGCAGATGTGGGGGTGACATCAACCTTATAATGTAACTGTCAGCAAGGAAAAGAATAAGTGCATCTTCCAATATGTTTTATTGTTCCTTGACCTTGCTGCCAGTGCCATTAGATGATTAACTGAGCTTAGCGTTAAGACTTGTTCTTTTATGTTTTGTTTTTCTACAGCCAAGTAAATAAGATATAAGTGTACAGTAATTATTGGGCCTTAAAGGTGCCAGTTGGTGGATTTTGTTACATTTGGATATAGCCAGGCTAGCTGTTTCCCCTGCTTGCGGTCCTTATGCTAAGCTAAGCTAATCACCTTTGGGTTCCAGCTCCATACTTGACGCACAGACATGAATTGGTGGAATCAATCTTTCCATCTAACTCTCAGCCAAGAAGGCAAAAGCAGGCATATTCCCCAAAACCATTTCTCTTCTTTGTTTTTTGGAAACAAGATAATATGACTTTTTTCTCAAGACAAACACTAGAGTGGATTTAAACTTGAGCATACAGTAGGTGAATGTAATACTAATAAGAATGTTGCATGTGTCACGTTAAATCAGTCTGACCTCTGTGAGTCTCCTAATGATGTGTAATTTTGAGTTATACACCAGCTAATGCCTCAGTAGTGGAGAGAGTAAATCATCCAAAGGGACCTAAAGACACTGCTGTAGTAACCTCAAAGAAAACACATTGCACACTCTGTTCGTGCCTTGGTTTATACTGTACACTGATACCACTGTACCTTCAGACTTCACAGATCACCATATGGTCTCAACACAATGTTCCTCAGCAGTTGTTGGCTGTCTGAGTGCTGGAGAGCCATCTTTAAATTTTCCCTCCCTGTGCCCCTCATGGGGGAACCAGTGCATTCCTTTAAAGACCCAAAAGCTTTGATGCAAACACGTATGACCAATGGGGCTCTGTAAAGCCCTGTACTAAGGCACGTGTATATTTACATCCTCCCTTAGGACCAGAGCTTGGACTTACCATATACCAGCATTCCTGACAAAAGAAAGCCATGTGGCCTATCCTGTCTTTTAAATTACAGTTCACACTGACTGTTTGAGCTAATTTATTTGTGTTGCTGAAAAATGTGTGCCTTGTTAATGACGTATTTTGTTCACAAGTTCATGTTGGTGCTATTGAACTCAGTAGACATGTATAAAATCGGTGTGTTGGCCTGTTTACAGTGAATTGTTTGAGGGAAGTGGCAGTGTTACATGCATGTGAGGTTGATCCTAACAGGGATGTTATTGTGGTGTGAGTTAATGGCTGTTGAGAAGCTTTTAGGTAGACAAACGTGCTAGTGAAGCTGTACATAAAGTAATACTACATAAACCGACTAACAGTGCAGATTACATGTGTAAATATAATGTTCATAAATGTAAATATTTGTTTCTTCACTGTTTTTGGTAATAATGTCTGTGTTTTAGGCTTTAAACATTTGCTGTACATAAATAAATGCTTCTATTTATTATAGAATCATTTCTCTGTGGGTTTGGTTTTTGAAGACTCTTTCTTTCAAAACTTTTTAACATAACATCCAGACCAGACGCAACAATTGATTTAGCTCTCAACCAAATTCTCGTGTGATTTCCAATTCTCCTTTCAGGTGATCTAACAGCAAACATAGATATAAGGATAAACAAGGGCCTCAGCATAAAGGGACAGAGAAAACAGTATGATAACTGATGTTCAATAGATGTGCACATTTAAGTATGAAAACAACATATGATAGTAATTACAAGTGGCATGTTCTTAGGAACTGACTATAGATTGGGTTAATTCAACACTAACCGTGTAAAAATGTACTGTACCAATGATGTTTTTCCTATAAAAATGATTTGTCAATAAGACTTACCACTGTTTATCTACTACTTCTAACTTATTTATTCAACTCTTAAATCACTATACTGCTACCTTCAGCTTCTTTAACTGTTCAATCATTACCTTTAGCTAACCATATCAATTGTTTATCCATCATATTTTTCTATTTTAACTATCTATCTCTTAATATTAGATATTTTAACTGTTTATCCACTAAACTATTTTTAAATGTTTGTCTACAAACTTAGCTAACATCATCAATTTATGATCCCTGTCGGTGTGTGGATATATTTATTTTCTCATCATTTAATGACATGGACAGAATTTATTTGTCATCCTTTCTGAAATTGATAAAAAACTATATTATGCTGTTGGTAGTGTTTTCCTGTGTTTCTACATGGTCCAAAGCCATGACTTATTTGTGGCAGAAGTGCTGGTTAAGGAGTGCGGCAGATGGAAGGTTCTGAAATATGGACAGCAGCATATTCCACTGTTTTCATCCAGCAGCTTTGGTATGCAGACATGGCAGAAAACGTGCA
Source organism: Datnioides undecimradiatus (assembly GCA_008933995.1). Taxonomy (NCBI): domain Eukaryota; kingdom Metazoa; phylum Chordata; class Actinopteri; order Lobotiformes; family Datnioididae; genus Datnioides; species Datnioides undecimradiatus. The sequence goes on from WARS01000048.1 coordinate 4,479,246, forward strand.
GGGAGGGTTTTTCTCTCTGTTTTCAGGGGGACTGGCTGTGCTTTTGTAGCACTTCTATGGAAAACAAGACCTTTTTCCTAGAAAGTCGAAATCGCCACAGTGAAAGACAAAACCCACACAGTTTCTTAGAAATTCTCTAGCACTGTGAGATCACAGACAGGAAAAGTCACAACACTGTGAGTGTGTAAAAGTATCCTCATATAAAAGAGAATGTAATAAAGAGAGATGTAATAATGCAGGGGAGCAGTAAAGTCTACAGATTCTGACAGATTTATAATTTCAGAATAAATGAATCACAGATTCAGAAAAATATCTTAGAATTTGATGAAATGTTTCTGTTTCTATGTTGATTTATGCATCATTTTATCATAATGCATAATTTTATCACAAATTTCAAGGTGATGTATTTTTATAAGCCAACAGTATAATGTATTAAGCTGCTTTGTATTTTCACAAGCAGTAGCAGAGTAGATGACTTCCCGTGACTTTGAGTAAAATTACTGAGTTTTAAGTTATCATCTCTTAAATCAAGTAGGAATTCATTTACATTGATAATCATGCGGCCATATCTTCCCTAAACGATATTTATCTTCAGTCAATAAGAACCATGTTTTGAGGCAGTTTCAGCCACAACAACAGCCATCAGACGATAGGGGGAAAACAAACAGCTCTGTGACCTTTCTGCAGATCGGTGGTCAAAGCCACCAAGTAGCTATGTCACGTGCAAAGTTCAAGGCTGAGGAAGAGTGGAAGTGTGGAGCTGATAACAAAAGTCAGGGAAAAGATACAGTGACACATCTATAGACATGGGGGTAAACATATAGGTAATAAAAGCAAGATGATACCAGCTTTCAGACCTCCACTGGAGGAAAATCTTAACAGCGTATGTATTTCTTAATGCTGCTATATCCATGGCATCATCTATCAATCTGACGCCTTGTCAAAACAGTCAGGAAGACTCACAGACCTGCAGTGCAATTTGTTTTTTGTTTGCAGACACTGCAGAAAATATCTACTTTTCAAAGAAAAGTTTCATCTGAATCGTGCAACATCATTAATCATTAATGTAACCACAAAGGTCGTGTACGGCAAGCTGGATCATTCCAGTTCCCTCCACATATGAATGGAATAAATGCTGCTTATGTCAGGGAGGTGTATCTACCTGCTGCTGCATGCGTTGTTCTGTTTGATTTATCCAGTTTGCTAAAGACAATGGCAGCACAAGTTATAAACTTTTACATACGTATGACCAAGCATCATTCATAAGCAGATATAGAATTAAAGTTAAATAACATTTATAAATGTTGGTTTTGAATAAACACGACAAACAGCATATACCCTTTTGCACAAGCACATGAATTCATTATTAATTCATAACATTATACATAATGAGATTTCAGAGCCAGAACATTTAATCTAATGGTTAAATCACGTGTGTTATGAATCAGCTGAAATTGGGTGGTGCGTGGAGGCACATTACAACTCACCTGATCCTACATAAACAAAACCAACCAGTTGGTCGCCCAGTCCGTGAGAGAGACCAGCCTCATTTGGGAGGGACACACTAATCACCAGACAACAGTTTGACCAATAACACTTTTAATAATATTTGATCAAACTTATTTACAGAGGATAAGAGGGTTTACATTATTTCTTTGCACCCTTACAGGAAGGTATCACTCACTCTTAAAGTTTGCCCCATCATCAAACATTTCAGTTCTATCAATTTTACTTTATCCTAATATAATTTGAAACAATTCATTCCCTTATTAAATAGGAAATGAAAGGAGAGATGGTGTAGAGATGATTTTAGCATACATAAATATCTTGCCTGCATCCATAGCTGATGTCTATTTAAGCTGTCAGTGGCTGTAGCCAAGTCGTATCTAATGATTTTCCCATTCTTGCACATACTTTTTAAAATCTAAAGATTTAGATCCATAATTACACACATACATTTTATCCTCACTGATTATATCACTCTATTTTACCCCTGATGAGCATGTACATGTAGAAAACATAGTTTTTGTCTTGTCAATACTCAAACTTAGGCACAATTGAGGACGCCTCTACATCATGGCATAGGGCTAAATCATCTGGGATCTATCATTAAGCCTTGAAGTGCACCCACTGTTCATTTCAAGTTACTGCATTATTAGTGCTAAAACACTCAATCCACTTTAGATGATTATGAAAACAGTCACTCCAGTGCTTTAAGTGAAAGGTTATATTTAGACATGAGAACCAGTACAACACCAAGCACTTCTCTTTTATCAAGACTAGATGTTATTTGTTCGATTGGGTTGCTCTTTGATTGATTTGTTGTGGACTATTGATCAGATAACATGTTAGTTGTTCAATGACTTTATCTGCAACTTTTCAAAGTACAGGTAGGATGCTAATGGGTCAAAACAAGTGGCTTTGTGTCAGTTTACAGATTTAAAAACAGGAGTAATGGTGGTTTCTTTGTGGTCATCAGTGAAAGTATTTTTACAGACGAAACAGCCTCTTAGATTTCCTCCAACAGGAACTTAGAGGGTCATTATAAGGGATTTGGGATTGACAACTGCATCTTGAGACTCCAAATCACTTTTTGCACCTCACTGTTCTTTCATCATATGCCACAGAGCAGCAGCTTCGTGTTTATTGGCTGACATGATTATGTTTGAGTCAATATTTAGTCTCAGGGGACCTTCTTTTTGTCGTTGGCATATATATATACCGTCACGAGACGTATCTGAGTTACGTCGGTCAAGTCAGGTTTATTTTGGAGGCTCTTCCAGCATATCTGGTCCATCCCAAACTGCTCTGATAGACATGACGTCAAACAGTTCGGTCTCAGTCGTCACACAGCCCACATCGAGTAAACACCCTCTCCAGTAGTACGGGGAAGTATTAGTGTGTCTGTTAGATTCACTGTGATAAACATGATTGTATTTCCCCTCTGTTGATGTATTATTTAAACATATACTGTGAGTGACTGACAGATAAAGGACTAAAAACTTTTTAACATACAAAAAATATAGATATCCCATTTAAATTAAGCATGTATATCTTACTGTATAAGCACTGACTGCATGTTTTCAAATATGAACGTCCCTGAACTGAAATAAATGTTTTAAAATATACTTAAAGTTAAAGTTAATCTCTGTCTAAGGTGTCTAAGACAGTTTGCCTTATTTCTTTGTTTAGTTGACATTTTTGTTTATTTTTACTTTAATCTGATTCCTGATCAGTCCTTCTGTTGTTGTGCTAGAAAGACCAAAACAAGTAAAACAATAAGGCAAGGCAATTGGTAATTGTTCAGAATGGTAATTAAACAAAAGTAACATTTCTCAGTTGATTTTGAATTAAAAATTAAAATTTCTGTTATCGTGGCTTTTTTAAATGTTTAATTTTTATATTATTATAAGAACCTTAAGCTTTTTATGTGTGTTTCTCCGGGCAAGAGAATCAGGAAGTGAGTTCCAGTCAAGTATAAAAAGCAAAACAAAAGAAATTCAGTAACCAAAAATGTTAGAATATTTATTTCTAAGTAAATAATTAAAATAAGAAAGCTCTTTATATTTGTTTCTGTCTGTCACTGTAAAATATCTGAAAGTATAATATTGGTTAAAATAAGTGAGTGAAAAACTGGTGTTGGTGCGCCCCCTGTGGGACATTTGGTGTAACAGCTCACCTTTGCACCGGAAACCACGTGTTCTAGCTTTTCGCACGCGCATGGAGCAGCTGGAATGACTTCCCTTCACTAGCGTGTAGTTTTAAGTGTCCAACAAACCCAGCACCTTTGTTAACACCATGTCAGGCCAGGCGGAACTGAAAATCAACTCCCGTTTCGCGCAGAAGTACGACAAGTACCGACAGAAGGAAGAGCTCCAGAGACGTAAGTGTGCAGCTTTTAGCTAACGATGGCTACAGTACCAGGCTAACAGCTCAACGTGGGGGAGAGTCGCTGGTTTGAAGTTGTTTTCCGCGCTGCTGTGTTGTTTATCGTTTCATATGCGTATGTCTTGTGTTGTTGTGCAGTGAAGGACCGGTACGGAGACCGAGCTGATGACAGTGGCTCTGAGTCCTCCGAGTCCAGCTCTGATGACAGTGAAGTGGTTAGCATCGCTGCTCTTTCTCCTCATTCCACATACTCTAATCGATAGATCATCAATATCTGATAGTCTCTTCACTCTTGTTTTCCTTGTAAAGGAGCTGGACCCTGAGGTCGAAAGGGACTTTTACAGAACACTGTCCCTGCTGAAGAAGAAAGACCCAAAGATCTATCAGGCAGATGCTAAGTTCTACTCTGCAGGTAATTTAGATACAGTCACCGGCGTTGCGTTCACGGTCTCTAGTACACCCAGAGTTCGTGAATGAACGAGATAAATAGATAGATCTTTCTCTTTCAGAGGCATCCACCAACGATGAGAAGCCTTCGACCTCGAAAGCCGTGAAGCCCATGTATCTGAAGGACTATGAACGCAAAGTTATTCTGGAGAAGGAAGGGTGAGACAGCTACTGCTCTGCCGTCACCCACAATATTTGACTGCAGCACAGTGAAATCTCAATTATTCAGTTATGAATGTCTCAGATTGATGCACTTTTTGGTGTGATCATAAGGACTTAACTTTTAGAAATTTACTACATTTCTGGTATGTTGGAGAGCTGCACTGGTTAGAACACACCAGAGACACGAGAGCCGACTAAAAACCAGCATTTTTGCAAATAATGAATATATCATTTCTTGACAGAGCTGAGTGATGGTAATGAAGCTACCTGCAATCTCTGCAAAACACAGGCCCTGTGACACATAGTTACTGGCAAACGTAGCTGTGAAGCTAGAGGCTGACTGATTGACCAGCTTATATCCCTCTGTGTCTGATATATGGGTATCATATTAGTGTTTTTGTTTCACAATTCATAGAAAATTTGTGGACGACGACGACAGTGACGATGAGGAGGCGGCAAAGAGAATGGAGGTAGGCCGATAGCTCGGTGCTTTCCCTTTTGGAATGTGGAGACGCTCACCAGCGACAGACGTTTTGTTAACCGTCACTGTTTTCCTTCGCAGAGAGCTGCCTCTCCCAGCTACATTCAGGAGCAGAGGGAGCTGAAGGAAAGGTAAGACTCGGACAGTCTGAAGGTGTGTGACGGCACAACACGTAGGCTGCTTTATGGAATCTGAAATCTGTCTGCAGCTTTCGGAAGTTCGTCCAGGACAGCGACGACGAGCACGAGGACGGCGTGGGAGACGGAGAATCCGAGCTGCTGACCCGCAGGATCAAAACGCAGGAAGAGAAGGTCCCGAACTGTTTCCACTGACTTCCGTCTGTAAACAGGAGACGTATGGAAGCATCAGCAGCAGATCAGGGTAAACCTCTCTGCTCTGTATCTGTTTGTAGGATAAAGAAGAGGCAGACTATGTGGAGTGGCTGAAAGGCCAGGCTGAGCTGGAGGCGCCTGAGGAGGTGAAAGACATGGTGAGTGTGTGAAATATCTAGGACGAGAAGAATCAAGTGTCTGGCTTGTTTGGCACTGAAAGTGGTTCGTGTGGACAGAAATACCTGAGGGACTACTGGAACGACCCGGAGTTGGATGAGAGAGAGCGTTTCCTGAGAGACTACGTCCTTAATAAGGGCTACCTGGACGAGGACGAGGACGATGACCGGTATGTCACTTCCTGTGTGGATGTTCAGCTCTGTTTTTCCCAGTGAGCTGTGAAGTGAAAGAAACTTGAAAATGTCTACGTGCATCCTAATGTGATGTAATCCTACATCTATTTAACACTCCTGGTGCTCAAAGGATCCCGACCTACGACGAGGTGGTCCAGGACGATGTTGAGGACTCTGAAGAGGAAGGGGAGACTTTCTTGGAGCGGCAGGACGCTTTCGAGAGAAACTACAACTTCCGCTTCGAAGAGCCCGACGCTCAGCAGATCAAGACCTACCCGCGAAGCATCGCCACATCTGTGCGCTCCAAAGACGACCGCAGGAAACGCAAAAGGGAGGAAGTAAAAGAAAGGAAGGAAAAGGTTTGTTTCGTGTGGAAATGAAAAGAACAGAACTGCTGCCGTCATTTAGTGTGACATCCCAATATGCTTCAACCTGCTTCTCTCTTCCTGTTCGCCCTCTTTCCCCAAACGATTCCAGGAGAAGCAGCAGAAGCGGGAGCAGCTGAAGCAGCTGAAGAACCTGAAGCGAAATGAGATCATGGAGAAGCTGAAGAAGCTTCAGGAGCTGACTGGCAACGAGCAGCTCGCCTTCAACGAGGCTGACCTGGAGGGGGAGTTCGATCCGCAGCAACACGAGCGGCTCATGCAGGCGGGTGCTCTCACACACACACACACACACTAGAGTGATAGTTGGAACAGTGGGCAGACTAAACTACTAAACTAGAACGTTGAGGTGTGTTTCATTTAGTCCGAGTAACGTTGTTTTGATGCCGATTGGTCTGAACACAGCGATATAATGTCGGTTTCTGGTTAAAAGGGAACATATTACTCTTTAAGTTGAAAATCAATCTCCATAATGTTGTCAGACATGAATATGATGTTTTACTCGATACAGAGAGACAGATACATAATAGTCATTTGAGAACAAAAATCAAAAAACAGGTCAGAAAACACTGAAATGCTCCTTTAACATCTGACTCTGGGCTGCTGTCCTCCAGCTCCGACAGGTGTACTGTGTTTGGCCAATTAGAGACTCCTCATGAACCTGTCGGTGCTCGTTCAGAGCAGTTTGCCTGTGAGCGTCTCACAGCTGCTTCGTCACAGTCCGTGGGTCTCTGGTTTGAACCGACTCTCCTGCAGCAAAGTGGTTTTAGTTAATTAGACTTCAGGAGAAGCTCCTGCCTCCCAACTGAGAGGTCGTGCATTTAAACCAGCCAGGTGAAATTTACTTTTCTCTTCCTGTTTGCAGAAATTCTTCGGCGATGACTACTACGGGCAAGAAGAGGAGGAGAAGCCTCAGTTTGATGACGATGAGGAACCTGAAGGTGAGGCCGTGTTTTCTTCACATTAGCCGTTGCAGCAGTGTTGAAAGCTGCAGACTTTGATTTGAATATAGCAGTAATTCAGCCAGGCTTCCTCTGCATGAGCTGCTTCAACAAAGCCCGAAACCCCAGCCAGACACTGTAGCATAATAGTGGAGAGAGATTAGCAACGTTATAATGATTTCAGCAAAAAGCAACACTGCAAATAAGGCGATGGAAGAGAAGAATTGAGAAAAATGTGGTTTTGTTTGTTTGTTTGCTTCAGTGCCTGCAGTTTATCTACAGCATGACAACTGCAACTTCATAACGCTTCAACATCAAAACTAATCGATCAGTGATGAGCGATCCATGATTTTACTGATTGATAATTCGCAGTGATCAGTTTTCTTTTAGCTGCAGAGTAAAAAGGACCTGGCATCAGGTCAGACTCTGTGTTTCCTGCCATCATCTACTGCATGCATGTAGGTTACCATGGCAATGCTGACACAGCTCCACAAGTCTGCGTATATTTAACATCAGTCAGAGTCTGTATTGCTCACAGAGAGGAAGAGTCACCTGCTCTGGACCAGGTTAGGTGTTCAGCATTAGTTACCATGGTGACCTTGCCAGATTTATACACGACATACCTCCCCGACTCATTAGTTGCTCTTTGTAGGACAGACAAGCAAAATAATTTGTCAGTGACTGTCACTAATTATGTAAGCTGTGGCTCATTTTGTGTGTGTGTGTGGAACAGAGCACTGGAACTGGGACACGTGGACAGGAGAGGAGCAAGAGGACGGCAATGATGAAGAGTACAATGGAGAGGAGTACGACGCCTCAGGGCCCCACTGTGAGGATGAAGAGTTCATCGTGAGTTGACTCATTTTTACTCTGAGTGTTATTTGATTATTTTATCCCCACAGCTGGTCACCTGTAGGCAGCAGAGAGCGGCCACAGCGCGTGTTGTTGTTTTGTTTGATTTAAGAGAAACTTGCTCAACAACAGTCGACGTTTATAGATGGATGCAGACTACGACCCCAACCAGCACACTGCCTCCAAGAAGAAGAAGAAGAAGGAGAGGAAGAAGCTGCAGAAAGAGGACATGCCACAGATGGGCAAAAAGAAGAAGAAGTCTCACTTCGCAGAGGTCATCACCAAAAGCAAACCTGTGTTTGATCCGCGTAAGTGTCGGTTAAGCTCCAACACAGCGACCCTGGGTCTCCCAGCGGTTAGGCGTGTGCTTTGCAATTGTTGTCTAAATGAAGGCTGTTTGCGCTTCAGAGGAGAAAAGCTTTGAGCAGTACCTGGATGAGTACTACAAGCTGGACTATGAGGACATCATCGACGACCTCCCGTGCAGGTTCCGCTACAGGCAGGTGGTGCCCAACGACTTCGGCCTCACCACAGACGAGGTGAGAACAGTCGCTCTCTCACCAGCTCCATTTAAAAAAGACTGCTGGCTGAACCCCAGTTACTTATTATGAAATCAGCACATTTTGCCACCTCACGCCGTGTTTGCTGTAAAGGCTCATGATCGTTTTAATGTTTCCTCTTCTTTTTTTATTTAAAACATAATTTTGTAAAGGGTGTTACACTTTCACTTGATGGCCAAATGCAAAAAAAATGCACATCTCAGGCAAAAGTGACCCTGTGAGTGCTATTTAGAGGGCGGGGTTTAGCTAACGGTCAACTTTAATGCGGCGTAAATGAAATGAGAAGAGCTCATTTAACGCAGGCTGATGTTGGTTCGTCACGCTGCAGTGATGAGTCTTGAGCTGACTGATCTGGTATTGCTTTCCCTCCGGGCAGAGCTCTGACCAGGGAATGATCTCAGCGTAATCTTCTCTCTGAGCAGACTGCGCAGCGCAGCCAGTCTGAAATGTCTGAAGCAGACAAACTCTTAAAAGTCTGCAGAAGTGGCCCAAAGTGTTGATTCGAACTGAGTCAGGACTGTGGTTCTCTCCCTCAGATTTTGAATGCCAATGATAAGGAGCTGAACCAGTGGTGCTCTCTGAAGAAGACGTGCATGTTCAGGTACAGGCTCTGTCTTTCACGCTTTAAGTAGCTCTGTCGCCTCAGGTTAATAACTGCCATCGCCGTTTCTTTTTTGTGCTCTCAGGTCTGATAAGGAAGAGATGAGCGATTTGAAGAACTATAAAATCAAAGCGCAGAACGAAAAGAAGAAGAGAGCAGTCCTGTCGTCCATGTACTCTGAGTGAGTAAAACGTGTATTAATCCAACATGGTGATGATGACTCCAGCATCACTGTAGCAGTGGGTGACCATATATGTCTGAACTTTATCTACAGGGAGAATGAAGAGCGAGAAGAGGCGAAGACCAAGGTGGGGAAGAAGAGAAGAGATCGGCTGAAGAACGCTGAGAACGAAGGCGAAGAAGAAGAAGATGAGGCCGCTGCCTCCGCTGCGGACTCGATACAAGAGACACTGGCCCAAGCTCTCAGAGAGGCAGGGGATGACGGGGAGGAAGAGATTCTGACACCCAGAAAAAAGCAGAGACGGGAGGAGGAGCCCCAGACAGCGGTCACCACCGAGGAAGTGGCAGATAGACCAGTTGAGGCCACAGACAGGACTGAGAGGCCCAAATGGCCCAAGAAGAAGCACAAGCATTCAGGGGGACGCCTCGCATCAGGAACCTCCGGGGTGAAAATAGGCGGCCGGGAGTTCAGCAGACAGAGACTGAAGGCGTATGGCCTGAACCCCAAGAGACTGTTCTTCAGGCAGCTCGGCAGGCAGAAACGAAAAGCACAGGAGAAGAAGGCAAAGCAGAAGAACAAGGAGTGATGATCCCCACTGAGCTGCCGTCAACAGAACAATCCATTGATATTTATAAGAATTAAATACGCAGTGGGACATTTAATGTTTCCAGTATTTTGTGACTTCTGATTGACTTTTTTTTGATAAAACAATGTTCATATGGTGGCTAAAGACTTTTTTTAAAACCTATAATTCAAGTATGCATCAGATTGTGGGACTGATACAGATTTAAACCTAATTTCATATTTTTAGATTTCACCAAGTGTAATTAAGACACTTGAAATTTGATCCCTGTGCTTTTTAGACTTGTCACCTCTGATGAGATTTGAGTATAAAGATGCTTAATGCTTGTTAAGTTCTCCATTGTTTTCTTCAGAGTATTTAGGAATTTGGTTTCATCTGGAAACACACTGGCTGCCTCCCTCCACAGCAGATTCAAGCAGATGTGCACACCACCGATAGTGGATGCTACAATCATATAAAAACCTGATTAAATACTTCATAGTACATATTTTAGTAAATACTTTGTTCAAATTACAGTAAGCACCTTGAAGAAGGCTGTTCTTATCTTATGGTTGACTGGATTGTGCAGTTTAATGACATGCAATTACAAAACCACATTCCTTGTATGGTTTTGAGTTAATATGTTATTACGGGGAAGAAGTGCAGTTGTGTACTTTTGCATTATTGATTCATCAAAAGGGCGTTTTTATATCATACTTATTTCCCCCAACCACCAGCGGCAGATCAAGCCAAAGTGGAAGGTCCAAATAAAACAGAAATATTGAATGTAGATGAAAGACAAGAGGGAAAAGAGAAAAGAATGGTCGTCTCTGTTCAGCACATTAACGCCGCAAACTGTAGTCCCACTCCTGTGCAGCAGGTGGCGGTCTGCACGTGACAGGCTGCTCGAAGTCCGCCAGTGACGGAAGAAGAAGAAAAAGAGGCGCGCGCTCAGGGTCTGAATTTGAATCACGGGGAAGAACAGACGGGTATGTTTTCTGCTTCACGGTTACCAAACATTTTCTTATTTCCACCGTAAGAAGTGTTTTTACCGGTTAAATACAAAGTGGAAAGTTTCGGTTGTGACACGTGTCGCGGGTCTGTATCACTTTATCACAGCTGCGTCAGCCACGTAAGTGTTTACACACGCTAACCCGTCAACAGCGTAAACAAAACACAGCGGAAACAGTTCAGCCTGTAAAAAAATAAGAAAAAACAAGTAACTAAAGATAGATAAAGAAGATAGATAGTTTGTTGTTTATATTGTTGGGCTGTTTGTTGTTGATTGATTGTCAACTCAGGTGTACCCTGCATAGAAAAACACCGTGTTTTTGGTTTAATGTCTTTTCTTTGGTGTTTTTGCAGTTGCCAGTGTTGCCTCAATGGCTCAAGGTCACAAATTTCAAGACCTGGAGGAGACGGGGGAGGCGTTGGTGGCCCTCATCAACAGCAGCCAAACCGACAACCTAAGAAGAGTGAAAGATGAACATCAGACCCTTTTTAATCAACATGTACTGACGAAGAACATCCTGACACAGCTCTTAAACGGCAAGTGATCAGACGCGTAAACGGCTATTTCACGTGTGCATCTATTAAACGTTCCAACTGACAGCATTTCAGACGTCCTCAGTGTTTTCTCTCTCTCACTCCCACCTCTGTTCTCCAGATGTGGCTCAGATTGAGGAGCGTCCGGGCCAGAAGCTGCTGGACTTGGAGCAGGAGAAGAAGCAAAGGGAGCGTGAGCTGGAGAGTCTGGAGGAACAGCTGAAGCAGTGCACAGCCAAGAGCCAGATCGCGGACTCGGAGTTACAGTATCCTTTTATTCATCTGTGATTGCAGTGAAGAATGCGTTAGGAGGGAGGGAAGAGCCGTGGCTTTGTTGAGCCTTAATCATCCTCCAGGTTTCTGCAGAGAGAGTTGGAGAGTCTGAGAAACACCGAGCACGAGCTTCAGACTTTTCAGAGCGAGGTGGATGAAGACACCACTGAGGTCATCCCTTCAGCAGTGTGAGTCTCAGGTGTTTAGTAATGAAAGGGCCTTTTGTCCAGTGAGTTATGCCACTGCTGAATCTACCATCAGAAACCACATAGAAACCCCTTTTTCCCTCTTGTTGACGTGACTCACTTATTCCATTACTTTCTGGAATTTGCTGATTATTGCCTCTGCTGGAGGATGTGTACACTGGAATGAAATGCTTCTTTATTAATAGGAACACTGTAACAGTAGTTTTATGTAATCCAGTACCTTAACCCTGGAATATAGTTACTGTCTTTCTGAGCATTACATCTCTGTAGTTACTCAGAGGGGGGTTGGTTGAGCACAGAATATACTGCACAGATTATTGTGTCCACCTTATTTGAAAAACATGGGATTTAAATGAGGAGCAGAAATACAAATATGAAAGTTTATATCTGTTTATTTTATTTTTGTTTTGTTTATATCATTTATTTATTTATCTTCCCATATTGAAACGGTGTTGCTGTGACACTTCATGTAACGATGCTTTGCCTGGAGGGTTTTTATTTCACAGGTAAATTTTAGTGTAGATCTGCAGCTTTGCAGAATAAGTGGACAACCAAACTAAAACAGATGTTACACTAAATCAAAAAAGGAATACAGTGACTCTCTGGGGAATGTGGCAAATATTTTTTATGACGTTAAAACTTTTTAAATGTTTCAATTGGTGCCTTTGTGTGTTTCTATATCATTGTAAACCGAATGTCTTGATTGGAGAAAGGCGTTTTTGTGTTTTGGCACCTTACAGACAAAACTGTGAGTAGAGTTACTGAGAAAATAATCAGTAGATGACTCGATATAGAAACAGTTGTTAGCTGATGCTGTCGAACCCTAAAAGCATTACTGACTACTTTGTTGATTTCGGAGCAGGGATGAGACAGCATGGAGCACAGGATTTAAACAGCCCGTCTCCTGTGGACCGTAATCCACAGCTCCTCCACTGACTTTTCCTTTAGAGTTTGTGTGTCTCACCCCTCCCACACTGCTCTCATATGATGGCAGTTACATTTGCTGGTCGTGCATAATTTGGTGCATTTTCTAATTGCCCCAACAGCTACGTGGCTCAGGTGTATTACCTAATAACCAAGATCAAGTGGGAATATGACACACAACCCAACGTCTTAAAAGGAGGTACAGTTCCCTGTTGTTGATTTGGGTTTTATCTTGTATGCTGTGTCAGGGTGTGTGTGTGTCTGCTTATATGGCTTCAGATCATTTGCTCCTCTTGCAGTGCACTATGGCGCAGACCTGGCCACTCCCATCAACATTGACACATCCATGCGGCCCCGGAGCGACGTGAGCGACCAGCTGTGGGACTTCGTCAGCACTGAATGGTAGCTGAAGGATGGTGGCGTTGTCAGAAATGTTGTGCACATTATTTCTGTTAGTCTGTTCCTGTGTTTACTTTCTTCTGTTCTTCAACATTTATACAGTTTTAAAGATTAAATAGATTAAATAACTCTTTCAGTGGTCGTTCCCTAGTTGTATTTCAGCTTCATGACTTCATCAGAACATTCTGTAGTGCTGACGGGCGGCCTGCCACTAGATGTTGCTGCAGAACAGTTTTCAGAGGTTTTGGAGATGCCTACATGGTTTCCTCGGGATCAAACCAACCTATATGAGACATAATGTCAAAGAGATTAACTTCTTCAGGCAGTCTTTCAAATTTAGATTGGTTTGAATTACAAGATAATGTCTAAGCTGTTTCGATGACAACTGACAAGAGACTTAGGTAGGTGGATTGTTCAGTCTACTTTCCCGCAGTTTAGGCCAGTTCTCATCCCTTTTCTGTCTGACGTACCCATACAGCCCCATTTGACGAGCTCAGGAAGCCCTTTGTCATCATCACTGACAGTCTGTTATCACAGTTTAACCACGCAGTTACCTAACTCCTTCAGCTGTTTATTTACTGACGTGCATATAGTTCATAACTTCTCACTATCTATTCCCACTTCCACGCCCGCTGAATAGTTTGCACCGTCAGTTGCAACATGTGGTAACAGGCAGCCTGCCGCTTATTGGTACTTTACTACATACAGAATTCTTTTTGCCTTCACGTTTCAACCCTACCAGTAACATGTCTCTATAGTTTTTAATCAAGCCATCATCTTTTTGTTTTGTGGAGTCAGAGTTTAGTTGAGCAGTCGAGCTATGCATGAACCCCCATTGTTACTGAATCACTAGTTTAGGCAGTAAGGGTGTGCTTCACATTGATACGTACTTTTTTGGACATTTTATTGTTTTGTAAAGTCTTAATGGTAATTAATTCAACTTTATAGCCAATATTATATTTATTTAATTTGGTTTTTGGCATTATTCTCCGGGCACTTGTGTATTTAAAATTCAGCTTTTGACAATTATTTGCATTGGCATTAAGTTTTAGGTATGATAGTGTTGACTTAGCAAATAAAAGGGGAAAAATAATACATCATTGGTGAGAATGAGTTGCTGAAATCTAAACTTCCACCACAGCCACAGTGATACAATGTGATGGCACCCACGTAAGTGTTTCTGCTCTGTAAAAGTGTTGTTATTATTTACCCATCTTCTTTACTGAGAACTGAAACTTCGTCCTTCTTTGAAAGGGACGTTGTGCCATGATTGTGTACCACTGCAGCACGGCGAGTGGTTAAGAGTAGGCAGGATGACATATGGTCGTCGGGGAGGCTCATGCTCACACGTACCATAAGTTGGAAGAACCACGCACCAGTATGTGGTTTCCTTACGGTAAACAGAGCAGCTGAATGCTAACGCTAGTTTGTTTCTGCAACTTCATCTGTATTTCAGCCACAGACGCATATCATATGAAGTGGTTAACAAGTGGTTTGCATGTAGGTGGGGTTTTCTAAGTTAAAATTGTGCCTGTCTGTCCTTTTTCCTTTCATCACCATCTCTGTTTGTACTTATCTCGGTTTTAACTAGCATACTTTTAATAGTTCAACTAGCTTGGTATTCTGTGGTGGCACAGCAGAAAGACGTGCTTTTTCAGCTCCACTGAAAAGCAACTTATTACAACAACACGTTTATTTTAACAAAACCAATTGGAGAAAAAAACTTTTCAATATTTTAACATTAAATTGATAAGTTCCCAAAAACTTGTTCTGTCAGTATTTTTAGTATTGTTTATCCATTAAGTCTTAATGAGATAATATCCATATGGAATAAAACACAGAAACATATTATAATAATAAATATACTTAATGTAAATTAGTTGGATTGTGTATTAAATATTATTTAGAATGAATATTGTTTAATCATGATGGTGATTGGTGTCTATAAGTTTCGATGATCAGTGAGAAACCAGAAGGAAAGTGGATCAGTGAGAGAGATGAATGTTATTTGACTCCGGAGTGAAGAACATACAGACCTTCATGTAAACATCATTCACATATGTTTTATTCAGTGCACATATAAAACTGGCATCATAAGTTAAGTGAGAAAGTCAGAAAAGTCTATGGACATTTACAAAGTACAATAAAAAAAATCAGTGAATAGGTGTTTTTCTTTTTACATTTATGTACAATATTACCACTGGCAAAGTGTTCGTCTTCATGTCGCTGTGACCACGATGAATTTCCCCCAGCGCTTTGAAGCCCACACACTCTCCAGTGTCTGAGCTTTAACAGATTTCTGCCACATGGGTACAAGATTAGATCTGTGCTCTTTTACAACAAAAAGAGATTCACATCACAAGCGATATCAGGTCAGATTCTAGTTAAAACCAAGAAGGCGTCAACAAACCTCCACTGTCAGCTTTACTGCTTGTAGTCATTCATCATGTGTCGCTACATATGTCGAAGGGACCTCCAAAGCTGCAAACCGCTCAGCACAGCCCTGCTTATGACGTGTTCAGAGAGCCTCCAGGCCGCCGAGCCTCTGATCTCGGCCGAGGGGACCTCTACCCAACATTACTGCTGACCAAAACTCACATGGCAGAAATTACATGGTTTTGGCAGCAGAGTTTGGGTGTGGATGCTCTGTGTTTGCAACACCATGTCATTATACGCTACACAGGCAGAGGAGATAAGGATAAATCTCATGCTCACGTCTATCAGAAGTGCCGCATAATTACGGGAAATGTCTGCGCACAGTCTTTGTTTCATTTCATGCGCAGAAGCAAACACTGGTTTAAAAAATGAAATGGCATGTATTTAGAAATATATCAAATACTGGCCTTGTTTCAGAGTCTAACAGAGTAAATGCTTTTTTCTCACAAGACAACTGTCAGCTGCTATTAATGCATTGACTTTTCCTGTTTTCCAGGATTTTACTGCTTAAAAAGTTGAAAAAGTTCTTGTCTTTCTCCCAGTGTGGACATCAACCACATATGTCGAGCTTATTCTGTTCCGTGAAGATTAACACCAAACTTATGGCGGAGTGCAACAAATAAACTTCAGCTCCTTGTCTTGCGAGTTTGCTCAACTGGAGCAGATATGCAGATCAGAGCGAAGCAGCCTAGTCCCAGTTTCAGTCTTAGTGCTTGCGCTCTGTGTTCAGTGGGCCACTCTGTCATGTTTTAGACATCCGGGGGTAAATGGCTTTGATAGTAGATGGTGTTAAGTTACCAGAAGACACTGTCGTCTCCAGTCCCTCCAGTCTGTGAGAGGCAGCATCCGTCTTACTGGTGCTGCACTCCAAGAAGGGCATCCCAATCTTCTTCACCTGTCCGTCTTTTGTTAAGAGGCAGTGTCGGCAGAGCAGCCTGAGGATGGCCCTCCTCATGTCTTTGCTTGTCAGGGTGTAGATGATGGGGTTCAGAAGAGAGTTGAACATGGCGATGCCCAGGAAATAGTCTGCCTTCAGGAGCACCTCACAGCTTTTGGCTGGACAACAGAAGTCTAGCAGGAGCAGGATGAAGAGGGGCAGCCAACAGGCGATGAAGACTCCCAGGACGATGGTGACCGTCTTCAGCAGGGCCATGTACTTCTGGGACTTCCGGTAGAGGCCTTTCCGATGTGGAACTGACGCCAGCCGCTGGGTGTTGGACTTGACAATGCGGAAGATGCGGACATACAGCACCACGATGGACATTAAGATAGCGCTGAATATGGTGATGCAGAAGAGGATGTAACTCTTGGCAAAGAGCGGGAGGACCGTGGAGCACTGGTCCAGCTGTCCCATGCAGTTCCAGCCCAGGACGGGCAGCACGCCAAGCAGCACAGACAGCACCCAGCTTGCTCCGATCAGGGCAAACATCCGCCCCTGTTTGTCCCCCTGGTACGGCTTCATCCTCACCATGGTAACATGCCGTTCTATGGCGATGGCCAGCAGGCTGATGACTGAAGCAGCCAGCATGATGAACACACCCCCCTCCCTCAGAAACCACAGCACTGGGGTCATGTTCAGTGTGTTGGCACCAGACATGATGATGTTCACCATGTAGGTGAAGCCTGCGAGCAGGTCAGACAGAGTCAAGTTGCCCAGTAAATAGTACATGGGCAGATGGAACTTCTTGTTCTTCCAGATCGCCAGAAGCACCACAGCGTTTTCCACGACTATGAGCAGGCAGACCAGCAGGAAAGCAATGGCCTCCGGTTTGAGTCCTTCCTTGTACTTGTTCTCCTTCAATTTGCCCGTGTAGTTGTAGTGCTCGATGATGACCGCATTGCTCTGGTACTCACGAAACATCCGAAGCAGGTTTCCTGTGGCGGGGTACATGGGCATGGCAGACGGAGCTGCAGCATAGGCAGCGTGGAAACTCTCTGTGGCCATTTTTATCGTTTCCAGAAGTAGATGCTACGAATTCTCTTTCTTTTCTTCACCGTCTTCCGATTCCAAAATTAGATCCCCACAGAAGGTGTCATCTAGTCCTCTGACGGTGCATTTCTTTCTTTCTCTGATATGAAAAGACAGAGGCGGTAGGTAGCGGGAGGAAAAAGTGTTCCTTTTGATGTTATAAAATAGGATTTCCTGTGGTTTGAGAATTTTTCCTCCAAAAATCCCTCTTTTTTTTCAATGCCGGAGCTGTGCACTAGGAGGCGATGAGAGCCAGTCTGCATTTAAAAAAAAGAGGAGAAGAAACTCAGCATCGAGGGAAAATAAACACGGCAATTAACGACAGGAAATGGACTATTCAATTAATTTAGAAACCCTCAGCAATATCCAGAGCACATTAAGATGATTAAACATTACAACGATAATATCTGCGTGATTAATGAAGCGGGTTAATGTTTCCAGTGTGGAGCACGCAGTATTAATGTTAAGGACATTCCTTCCAAAGTCTGAACCAAAATCTTATTTTTTATTTTTTTTCCTCAGCCCTAATGGAAGCCTTTTTTTCTTGCCATAACTTTACCCCCATTTAGAAAACAACAACAACTTAAAACCACACACTGGCGGCGGATTTGTGCGTAAAATGCACGCATCTGTGCGTAAACGCGTGTGTGTGTGCGAGTAAGTCGCACACAGTCCAACTAATTTTGGTGCTGATTTTGTCTTTGAGTTAATATCCTGCTTTTATTCGCATTCAGCCAGAAAAAAAATCTGGATCTACATGCACGACAGGGTGAAAACTATCCGCGTTACAGCTCCTGCAAGTTGAAATGACCACTCGTGCAAAATCAACTCCCCGCAATTGTTTATCATCGAACAAGCACAGGCGCATTTCACGCCCCCCCCCCTTGGCATCTCATCTCACTATCGAGGCTAAAAAGTAACATTACAAAACATTTCCACGCACCTTTCAAAACGTCAGTAATCCAGTGGAACTTTGTGAAGTCGCGGCAGGAGTGGTCCCACGGCCGGAGGAGGAGGAGGACACGGACTTGGTCTATCACCGCACCACAGCTAGATGTGAGTGTGATGTGGGAACAGAGCAGGGCAGGACTCAACTTGCAGTGGGTTGGTCTATAATGTTTTTGCCCTTCAACGATTTTCCTCCCTCCTCCGTCTGACCCCTCCGCTTTTTCTCGTTTTTACCCCACAGATTTGCCCTCAGGAAGGAGCCAGAGCCCGATGACAGATTTTGTGTTTGTGTGTCACTGCGTTACAGAAGACGAAGGAAAGAAAGTGAGGTTTCCACCTTATCAGCCTGCCCTTGGGCACATTCACGTGATGCCAGGTGTACTTTCCTTCCTATTTAAGGAGCGTATGAAGAGTAATTACTGGCGCAGATCACAACAGCTCTATGTTGCTCTTCTGGTTTGTCAGATTATGTAGAAATCTCTCACCCTCTCCCACAGTTAATAAAAGGCAAACATCACACTCAGAAGTAAATTCAAAACTTTAAACGCCACAAGTTAATTTGTCAGTGGAAAAACAGTAATTTGTGACACTGATGCGGCCGGCTCTGTTTTGCAGTCCTGAAACCCCAAATTTCAGAAAATAACTTACTCAGATAGGCTTCATCTGTAATTATCTTTAGGCTCACACACCAAAAAAAAAAAAAAAGAAAAGCTCTTTTTTGGCAGACGTGCTATTTGGAGGTCTTTTTTCCTCTAAATACCCCCCCAGACATGCTTTCAGATATAAAAATGCTCTGCTTTGAATGATAGTTGTTGCACAAAAGGTTCAATTGCCTCATCAAATATTCTGGAAATGACTGATCCTCCTCCCCTCACTGAACAGGCAAATATTTTTTTTAATTTCAGAGGCTTAGCAGCTGGACACAAGACGTCTCCTACACGTCTTCTCAGCTTCAAGTTCTCACATCGCGCTTGTGTAAGTTTCATCTTGAACCACGGTCTGCTCTGCTTCACAAACCGAAGCAAATGATGCTCGCATGTTCTCGTCTTGAACTCCGAGAGAGGTGAGACGCCGTTGAGCCGGGGGAGAGCTGTACCTTAAGTCTCATCAGAGCATCCATTATTTCTGTAGCCGCCAGCGTTATTACGCCTTACCGTGAGCATCTTTTTTTGAATGATCCTCTGATTAATTGAATAGTTGTTCAACAGACACCATATTTTTTAAAATATTGATCAATCCATTCATTATTTTGGCATTTCTTCTGCCGAGGGTCATTTAAATGTGCAATTTGAAATACATTTCCAGAAAATTGGTGAAAGTAAGAACAAAATAATGTGTTGTTTTTACATATGTATATACAGCATATACTGTATATATGTGACTGTGTGAGATATGTAAAATATATGATTTGTAATTGCAGTTTCTCAGGACACTGGGTTGTCAGTTGGACCAAAGAGCAACAGCAACATTTTAAAATGTCACTTTTTGTTCAAGGAAATTAAGATCAACACTTTTTTTTTTTTTTTTTTACTATTTTTGACATAGACAAAACAATTAATTCATTGAAACCAAATAATGTGCTAAATAATAGCTGGTTGCAGCCCCACACCCTGAGATTCTGAGCCGCTCTACTGTTCACCAAAATGTAGCTTCACAGGACACACCACTGACCATAAATGAAAGGATAAATCGAACCGTCTCCCCTTTAATCCAGTTTGATTCATTTACCATCTTCTCTTTAGCACTGAGACGATGAAGGCCGCAGGCTGATGCGACACTGCAGGGACCCTGGCAGAACGACAGGGGAAATTACGTCAGGGCGGCTGAGTGAAGGCTGGACCGGGCCTTCTCTAAACAGGAAGCTGCCTCATTGTGCCTAGAAAGGAGAGGGATATCCTTGAGAAAAACACAGATGAAGTCACTGTTAGGAACTGACACATGAGGGATGCAGCAGGGGGGTCTGTGACTACACGGTGACGTGCAACCAACACTATAGAGCACATAATCAACAACTTACTCATTTCCACCTCCAGTATTAATGGAGGATTTTATAACGTGCTGCCAGCAGATAATGTCGCCACGTCATTTTACTGCTAGCGTCTGCCCGGTGGTCTTTTTTTGAAATTCCACCTTCTATAAATAGTCATTTTCTTTTCTTCCCACGTCTACAGCTCTTGTTTCAGCTTCAGCAGCTCCTCTCTCCACACCTGCCTGTCAGAGATCAGGCTTTTTGTCCCGTCTCGTGAGTGATTTCCAGTTGGTGTGCGCGCCCTGCTTGCGGGTGACTGACTGGCTCATCTTGTTCTGCCTCTGCTCTGCTCTCCCTCAGGCCCACCCAGGTGATAACCGTGTTCCAACTGTCAGCCAAGTGGCAGTTTACCCCCCTGCTGTGACATTGTGACAAGCTCTCAGCGTGCTGCCTCTGATTAGTTAACACACAAAGATGTGACAGCAGGACTCTCCGCTCTGTCTTTTTTTTTTTTCCCACAGTGGGAATCTGCTCCGTCACTGCTCCTTCCCTCAGGCCACATGCAAACCTTTAGAAACAGACTGACCAGTCCGGACCCACCCAGCCGTCTCACCGCCTGGAGGAGGTGGGGGTTTCTGTATTCAGTATGTTCTGTCCCGGCTCCTGGCTCTGGGTCATTTTTCCTGTGACGTTAATGCGCCCGTAGAAAGGAAGTCAGTCAGTCCTGCTTTTGTCATGATAGCCAGCTTTAGATTTACAGCTGTTTGTGTTATGTCCTTCGCTCGCTACTTGTCTGTCTGCTGTTTGTCAGTGACTGATGAGATGTTTGAGTACCTAATCTTGAAGTTACTGCCTGTTTTGGGGACGGGGGAGTTGACTGCTCACAAGCTTAATCTGCCCATGCTGCTACTTTAATTAATTAATAGAGTGCACAAGGGCCCGAAACACCACCCTCACCTTGCATCACCTGCTGAAACCTGTTGCATATCTCTGCTCTGAGGTGTTACTGGTGGCCCATATGATGCAAAATCGCACCTCGAGATGAGGTTCTCGCCTCTTGCTTACATTTAACAACACACGGCCTCAATGGTTCAGTGTTATTTCACAAGTACAATAGAAAGAGTTGGCACCTTTCTATTTCACACAATCGGTTGTTAAAGGCTTTCTTCAGCTGTATGCAGTGTCAGGCTGTGATACTACTGTGATAGGAGCTGCCTCCCTTTTTTAAAAAAGTAAACTCTTGAACATTTAGACTGAGGTAATTAAAAGCATAGTTTGACATTCGGGGGAAATATGTTTATTCGGTTTCTTGTTTGTAGTTAAATAAGAAAATCTGCACTACTAAGGGAACGTGTATTTGTTTTATCCATTTATGTATTTTGTATTTTACAAACTCTTTATTTTTCAAGAATTTTTTTTTTCTTTTTTTCTTTCTTCCCGTGTGGCATGCGGAAGTTGCAGAGTATTTTTCTTTCTGTCTTCTGTCCTTCAGCTGCTGTAACACGTAAATTCCCCCACTGTGGGATAAATAAAGTGTTATCTCAACTTGTCTTTTTATTAAATAATAAGTCTTAATAAGCCTGTTGTCCTATAGTTTAGCATTTAGACTACACTGCTGACTACCAGTGCTTCTAAAGCTCACTTTCTCATATATTACATCATGTTTGTGAGATCAAACAAGAACTGATGTGTAAAAATGACTATTTTCTGTTTTCCAGGTGATGTGTGTTGCTGTTTCGTGGCGTGGAGCAACAACCAGCAGAGACGACAGGAAGCCATTGCTCTCAACCAGGAAATAGTCCAGTAGGTAATTCGTTAACAAAAAGCTTTTAATTATGGTTTTAAATCTTTGCACTGGTTTATCAAAGGAAGTGTAACGTGCCAGTTTTAGCTGGTTTAGTTGGATTTGGAGCTAGGCGTTCTGTTTCAGGCAGTCTTTGTGCTAAGCTAAGCTAACAGGGTGCTAACTTTCTATTTGCCGCAGATGAGAGAGTCAATCCTCTCATCTAACTTTCTGCAAGATCCAAACTGTAGAATTGTTCCTATGATGCATCTTAAGGAATCTAGAGTCGGGGGTGGTTTCACTTTCATACACTGGCTGCATAGTTTTCACATATTTTTCACTAGGAAACTCTTTCAGATGGAACATTTCGAATGAGGTGCTAACCAGTAACGAAAAGTCCCCGATGGAGAGTCATTTTGCATTTGAAAGCGTTTGCTGTCTTGAGAGTGACAGTGAAGGTTAACCTGAGGTCATGGTTTCTTTTGCTTCTCGGTTGTGTTTGTGTGTTAGAGGAGTATCCATGCCTGTTTTGGAAAAAGAAAGAAAGAAAAAAAAAAAAGGATCCCAGCCCATTTTCTCTCAAAAAAAGAAAAACACAGGAACTCTAATGTAGTGTCCAGGACTTTAGTGACTGCTAGAGATTTATGGGAATCCTAGAAATAGCCTGCCTTTGTCAAAGTCCAGCTTCTCTGCCACACTGTTTCATGTGCAGCTGTGCCGGGCAGCGACCTCACTTTGAGCTCCTAATAAGGGGAAATGGGAAGAGCACATGTAAATGTTGGATATGTTTCTTTTCCATTGCCTACATGCTGTCGGGTGTATTTCTGTCACGCGAGCTACGGTACCTGACTCTCTAGTCTCCAGTCTCCAGCTGCTCCGTCTGCGTGTTTGTTGTTCTTTCTTTTCTTATCCAGCAGGTCTCAATGCCTAACAGCCACAGCATTTGAATTCACATCAGATTGCATCCACAGCCTTCTACTCAAACACCGAGCACAGCGCGCTTTCCCCCACTGTTTCTCCTCCTTTAATTGTGTTTTCTCTATCATGCAAACACATGCAAATCTTTTTTTTTAAAAAATGGCCTCCAGTTGTAGCAAGAGAAAGTGAAATTTACATACAATAAGCTTCATGTAGTGGGTCTTTGGGACGTGTAAATCCATTCACCAGAGCTGGCCGTCTAATAGCATTTTGCTCTGATCCGGGCCTCATGTTTTTACAAGGAAAACACACTTGAAGTTTTTCTTTTGTGTTGATGCCAGACAGTCTTTATAAGGAGCCTCTGCACAGTAAAAGGGATTAATTGATTTCCCTGATTTAAACAAAGTAGTTGGGTTTAAAAAAAAAAAAAAGTAGATACTTTCTGTAGGAGTCAGAAAAAGCGGAAAAAGCTAAAGTTGCTAAAGTCAGTGTGGATTTTCTGGCACAAATAAACACAGGAAGAGGCTGCCATTCGGGACCACTTTGATTAGACGCGAACCGAGCATATGTGAATGTCAGTTGTGTCTATATGCAAACACAAACATCCTCATTTCCTACGTAAACATTTTCACCAGTTCTCACTCTCAAGTTGCTGTGTTTGAGCCCAGGCTCTTACCGTACCGCGGACGAACGATTGTTTAGTCATTTTCTGCATATTCACAAAATGTCTAAACAAGCCCGTTGTTGGTTGATTGGCAAGCCGTCCTGCGAGATGAAGAAATTCACTTTTGTATTTGTTATCATAGGATGACAGCTCACCCAGCACCGCTGAGCCAAGTGTTCTGCGTCATTAGTAAATGCCACTGTTTCAAGCATTTGAACTTCACTTAAGTGCTTTAGTCACACTCACTAGCATGACGTGTTTGCACGTCTTTGTATTTTGTGTTGCCCCTCAGGAGCTTTTGTGAAGGGCTGCTTCAACAATTTGGAAAATATGAGGAGGTCGGCACCGTTCTCACGTCTGTCCGTTAAGGGAATTATTTCATAACTTGGGAAATTTGAGAAATTGAAGGAAAAATCTTGTTGAATGTTGCTTACATCTTTTCACACAAAGAGTTAAACAAAAGACAGATACCAGCCCAACACCCTCCAGCAGGGAACCAGCTAGCAATGCTGTGGCCAACCTTAACCAAACCATCTGTCATCACCTTAAAAACGCACTAATTAACAAGTTCTATTATGTTTTATGTTTTCATATATTTACCTTTAACAACAGGGACGTCTTTCCTTCTTGTTACCAGTTTTTATAGTAAGCTACGCTAATCACTTCCTGGCCGTAGCTTCAGATTTACTGTACAGACAAACAAGCAGTGTCATTCTTCTCATCTAACACCGCAAAATGTTCAAACAGTTCTTTTAGGTCAACTCTTTTCAGGCTTTATGTGTTTTGTTAAACATATCTCCAAATAAATAAGCTCAAAACCCAAACTTTCAAGCTGTAGTTGGCAGATCACAGTGAGTCAGAGATGTCAGCTCTGGTCTTCTTCTCCTCTGCAAACCATGGGGGCTTTGTTTCACTTCATGTTTGGTTCAATTTTTCAGAAGTTTTCCCCTCTCCATCTCCACATTCCCACATTTTAACATTTAACCTTCCACCTTTTACCCTCCTTCAATTGCTGATAAACCCTCGAAAAGCACCAGGTCAGCCCTGATAAAGAAGCATTCTTTCCCACAGGGAAGTAAAAGTTAGAGTAAGAGTAAAAAACGTTTTGATTAGTTGAATTTTTTTTTATTTGAAAACAAGATTGTGTGAAGTCACAAACATATGAATCTGAGAAAAACTTTTCCTTGTTCCTCGAAAGTTTCCACAGTGACAATATCCTCCACAGAGACTGTCATTTACAATTCACTGGCTGCCTCGCAGTGGTCACTGACAGCCTAGGTCATACATTCATATGTATTTTTTTCCACATTAGCTGTTAGGGGGGTGAGATGTGAATGGGCAGTTTTCATGAAAGCTTGTTTTGTTCATACAGCGGCGGTTTGGGATGAGTTCATCTTGGAGGACAGAATGGAAGAAAGAGCAAAAGAGAATTCCCACATCGGGGGAAAGGGGAGACAGGGTGGGGGCGGGGGTGGATGCGTGACCGACTGCATGGTGGGGGTGAGTCATGAGAATTAGTAACCGGCCTCTGTGAGATTTATTCAAACTTCTTCAATTACTGACAGGCCAACAGCCCACTAGCACTCATTGTTGGAGGTCAGATTCTCGGAAGAGCTCCCTTCACTTCCACACAGAGGGAGCGTGGGCATTCAGAACGGGAGAATAAAGTCATAAACAGCCCCATTTGTGCGATGACGACGTCGCGGAAATTCAGCATTCCTCTGCAATTTCGATCCTTTCGCCCAGTTTCAGGTCCAGCTGATTCAACATGGGATTCATCAAGCTGAAATATACTTCCTATACTTCTCTGTATTTAGTTGTAATGTTTATTAGAGCACCAAAACCACAGTGGCTGGGTTTTATTTGCTGCTTTTCCCAGGACAAAGTAATGAATTACTTCCACCGGGGGTGTAAGTCAGTGAATGAAAATCCACAAAGCTGTATATAAAGGAAACCAGGCAGCAAACAGGTAGGGGCAGATTAGTCATACAATAGCCAATCTAATATGTATTCAGGAAATGTCACAGATATCAGCCAGAGGAAAGGATTATAAATGAGTTTATCACTGCCATAGCAAGTGAGGTAAAAGTGATTTTAGGGTACTTAGCGTGCTGGTTAAAAATACTCTCTTACAGCACTCCATTGTCTCAGTTCAATAGCTGCACCTCTCAGCATACACTCCCATTGGCTAATCGCTACACACACATTTCTATTGACTAAATTATTGTATAAGCAGTTCACCTCCAATGATAATAAGGCTGTAAATTTCACAGGCCTGACTCCAAAGACTGACTTCCTGTCAGGAAGGCTTTCCTGTGAATAATACATTAAGACTGATAAGGTGAAAGGCACGGCCATACTGGGTTTAACTTACTTAGTTCTCTTTTGCCAACACACTGGCACCCACCCTTTTTCTCATGTAACATATTAACACTACGCTTTGTATATTTGGAGCTGTCAATGGTTTCCCTTTTTAAGCCTGACATAGCCCAGCCTAACTTCATAATAGAGACTGTTTATGAATACTTAATGAACTCCTAGCAACCACGACGACACATGGTAGGTCTGTTAAATAAGGCTCCATATTAAAAAAATATTAAGTTCAAAAAATTCTGATGTGCGAGAAAAGCACATTTATTATCACCTCCCTGTGCTGTTTTAGAGCAACCCTTCCTTATAATATATGAGATTAGCCTTTACACTGCAAAGAAACCCAGAACACCATTGTGAATATGTGCAGCCACCATTCGAACCTTTGCACCATATTTCTCTGCCATTTGACACCTGCAGACACTGGCATGAAAACGGCTACATAGCCAGGAACACGAGTTCTTCTTACAGTCTCTGGGAACAACGGATGATTTTGTACTTTATATAGTGCAAGATGTGACACTGACAGGGCAACGATATTGCCATATTGTTTTCTGCTGTAACCGTCGGTTGTCACGTTGTCACGATGTCAGACGTGAAAAAAAGCAAAAGCCTTTACTGGTGATGTGAAAGGAGTCATTTGCCTGTTTTTACCTGCGTTTAAAGAGCTCATATACTCGCTCTAACTGTTGGTGTACAAATTTCAATTGCCTAGCATATGGTTAGTCGTCATCCTAAAAGCCTGCCCTGTTTAACATACAATTAAAAAAAGGAGAAGTAAAGTATGAACAAGCGTGAAACGTGAGCAGCCAAACAGGGTTGTGAAAAAACACAGTCTTAGGTGTTTACTTGTCATACTTGAGTCTCAACCAACATAAAGAGCTAGCGTTAGCTTAATTAGCTAGCTTGCTACCGCTGATTAAATCTTTTTCGCGAGTAAATGGATGCCTGCCGGCTAGAAACGAGGGGCCTGCTTTGATTTATTGTCTGTTTATGTCTGAAAAGGAGCAACCATTGTTTGAAATACTTGTTTGAATTTTTATCTATAATTCTGCCTCCTTCATTGCGTGCCCTGAAAGCAAAGTTTGATGCGGGTAGCAACAACTCAGACTAAGACAGACAAATGAGTTTGACTTTGCTCTATTTTCCTGATAGTATGATGAAATTGTTTGTTTGTGGGTTCATAATATATTCTGGATTACTCAGATGTCATATAAATGAAGATACATACTGCAAGTTACAATTGACCACTTTAATAATGCTGATTGCACTGCATGAATGTGTTTACTTGGGGCCGTTTGCATAATGCTGTGGTGAAAGCCATTTATTATATATGATGGCAATATTATGAGCCTCGTTACACATCTGTTCTGTGACAGTGCAGACAGATAAACAACATTTTTATGGCTAGATGGTAATCCTTTGGCGTAATGAAGCAAATTTGGAAAATAGTTTATCTTGACTGGCTGAACATCAAAAGGACCTCCCAGGCAGACTTTCTGTAACGTAACAAGAAACTGTGAGAAAGAGTTCATAAAGACACTATAAAGTCGGGCTTCCTTCCCTCGTCTGTGTCTCTGTGCTTATATTTGAAGAACATTTTGTGAAGCAAATATAATCTGTACATTGTTCCATAGTGGTTCCAAAAAAAGCGGAGCAGAAACCCTTCATTACGAGTGTGCTCTGTGAGTGTGGTGTGGGCCCATGCAGGGGAAACCAGCAGGCTGTTTGGCTCACCCAGACCATCACAGAGGCCAGACTGGGTATGTTTCACTGATCCTGTACTTAACTGAAACCAAAAGTATTGTTAGTCCCCTCTCTGGTTTCATGTGTGTCTGTCATAAAAAGAAGAGAGGGACGGGGTATGCTGGTCCATCGGGAGGCACTTTGAATGGGTCTAAAATTTCTGTGTTTCACTCTGAGGTATGTGAAGCGTGTTTGATCAGCCTAATCACTGTAATAAGGAAAAGATAAAGATGATTTTTTTAATTACTGGGTTGGAGTTGGGCCTCTTTTTCTCTGGTTGCAGGGTTTTGGATCAGGGATCATTTTTAGCAGCATGTGTTTTGCTGCGCCGACTTTCGCCGTCCTATGTCATTTCCTGTGGCTGGAGTAAGAAATGTGTGTGAACGTTTTATCGCAATACAACAACTCTGTGCACATAACCAGCAGAACAGGTCATTTGTCTTTGGCACCCGTGGCGCTGATAAAGGCATTTCACTTCACGAAGTGAATTGCTCAACATTTTGTAGGTTCTTGTGTTTTTATTGGCTGACACATGTCCAACCTCTGGAACCTATTAAAACCAGCCTAGCCTGGCTCACACTCACACATAATCATAAAGTGTGCGTGGCCACACGATCACACGTACTGTATACACGTTCTGAAACACACCATGTGTCACAAGGCCTCCATCTGTACTCTGTACACTGTTCTGCAGAACACCCAACTCACATCTCACCCACACACTTACATCTTTATGCACACACACAGAGTTGATCTCAAGCCCAATGCCTACTAATTTTGTGCAAAAAGGAAAATACCCATTTTAATCATGATTGTGTGACTCAGATATAGATTGTGTGAACTTGGTGGGTTTGATATTTTTTCTCACAACACAAAGGTGGAGGAGACACTGTGATCATTTTTCTAAGTAGAAGTATTAAAACAATCATATAAAAAAAAAGTCCAGTAGAAGAAAAGCACCACAGCAGAATCTTGATGAAGTGAAGATTAAGAAGAATTATGATCAAAATGTGTTGGTTCTGGCTGTTGTATTATCATATAGACGGTTATTAGATGTATTTACGTTTTTTACTGTTGTAACTGCGGAAGGTTGAGCTAGTTTTAATTTTATAGATATTTAGTTATTTTGGTCCAGTGGTTTCTAAAGGCTTAGTTCTGCTAGACAAATTTCTTTTAAATTTTTGTCTCTGTTCTTTGCCATTTTATATTGAAATGAAGTCATGTGAAAAGTTTAGATCTGCTAACCTCTGAAACTAGACACTTCTTTTTGTTTGTAAGGGCTCACAAGCCAACAATGTTAGGAACCAAAATATTTCTTCTTAAATTGTGTTTTAAAACTTAGCAAGTTTGTTTTTTAATTCATTTCCCATAAGTAACAAGGAATCATAGCTGTTAAATATAGACCTAGTGTAATTGAAGAGCATTAACTAGAAAAATATAAATGCTCAAGTAAAGTACAAAAAAATCTCAAAATTGTACACACACAGTATTGGGGGTAAATATATATATATATATATAGATGTGTATATATATATATATATATATATAGACGCACACACACACATACATACACACACGCACACATTGTATTTATAATGTACTGTAACACTTTTTACTTTATATATTGGTGAAACAAAACATGACTGAAAACATTGTTAAATGTCACTGCAAACAAAAATTATATCAGATTATAAAGTATCAATAAAGTGTGATTGTTACTTTTTTTTTTAATGAATTGATGAAAACCAAGAATTAATTTGTTACAATGAGCTCCATTGTTGTCCAAAAAAACTGAGGCCTCAAAAAAATATTTGAGAGCTCAGTAAAGAAGGGCTAATGAAACAGCTGTAACTGGGGAGCTAACTGCTAATATTTTAGCCTGCTGGGAACATCCTAGTGCTACCAAAGTTTCTTTCTATTCCGTACCTCCCTGTGGCATTTACTCCTTTCTAACATTTTGTTCTGAGTATTCTGTATCATTTCTCAGGCTCTCTCTGGAGTTCTCATGGTTTCTTGAAAAGAAGCATTCCTCGCAAACCTTTCTTCTTTTGTAGAGCATTTTATCTATTCTATCTATCTAAAAAAAAGAGGACATTAAATTAAATTGGATGGTGCAACACAGCTAATATGTCACAAACGATTTCTCTAATTTGGATTCTCTGGCTCTGGCTCCCTTCAAAGGTCAGCGTGGTCAACATGTCTTGCAGATCTCAGAGGGGATTTTCTCTGCTTGAAGTTCTGCAGGTTGACTCAACTTAATACAAATCACTTGGATTTAGCTAGCTATAGAGACCAGTGGCTTTGTTTCAGTTGGAATTTGCTTCAAAATGTCCCCATTTTAAATTCTGCCATGACCAGACCTTTACCTTAAATAAACTGACTAAAACCTACTTTTCATTTATGATTTATGAGTGCTCCCTCCTTATCATCAGATCGGCTGTCACGCTTGGTGTTGGCCTTTCACTCTCTGAGGATGTATCATTTCAAGCCATGCGAAACAGATGTGGGACCGCAGTTGCTGTGAGTATCTGCATGTTCTGTGACTCTGTGACAGCACATGGCGACCAGGGGACCCCAGCACCCTGTTGTCTTGAGCACCGGTTGTGTTACTGTGGACTGTGAAGTTATGCAAGGTATTCCACTGTAAAACCTCACCAGGAAACAAGGAGTATATTCTTTCCAGTATTTCCAGAGCCTTGGGGCTGAGTAACTGTAGCCTTGCATGAGAGTGCTTACAGCTATCCACCTCTGTGTTCCCAGAGAACCGAAACCTGCCTCATCTGGACACTTTCACAGAAAGGACTCATAGCTCCAAGCAATCATATTGTGTTACATATTTGTTGATATTTTTTGGAAAATGATGTCTTCCTGAATAGTCTCAATCTATAATACTGTTTATTATGATGACTTGTCTTAAGTGAATGGAGAGCTGAGTCACTGTTGGAGAAGGTAATCTATTTGAACACATGGTTGCTGTTATTATCATGATTAGCCTTTGAGATTCCACGTTATTTAGCCTGATCTTCTTTGGAAACGGCTCCAGTGTCCTCGTCTTGTTCCAATTCAAGCCAATTATCTCCCAATCCCTTTCCCACTGTCCTCGCCGTGAGTCACATGTTTATGCATGATTCTCTCACCACTTTTAGGCAGATGCTGCCCGTAATCACTATAAACAGATCATTGCAGTGTTCAAGCTGAATGAGGTTTACAGATCAGATGGAATGGGTTTTGTTTAAATGTGAGGTTTTCTTTCTGGAGAGCTTATGAGGGAGATGATTGAGCAGAGCAGGAAGGATGGGGAGCCGGGTTTTAGTTCTGTTTGGATACCAGCGGTTTTAATGAGATGATCCGGCCTCTAGCCAGCTCAGTCAGTCAGAGTCCCCGCTGCCATGTGTGCGCTGTTAGGATTAAGGTACTCTGGTTGACAGACGAAAGTATCTGGACAGCACATGTAGCTTCTCCTGGAGAAAACTAGCCCACTCTGCTGAGGCACGAAAGCTTGTCTTCGAAGTATGCAGGTCAGCGGTCATGATTCTCCCAAGACTGTTTACCACACACACATTTCGCTCCCCTGTGAGCTCTTCCTCTCCGTGCCGCTCTATAAATATTTGACCCATTTGCTTTGGATGATCTTAGGACTATATATCCCCGTGACATCACTTGGTATCTGTGGTAGGAAACGAGCAGCTCAGTAATTAATGTTGTACATTGTGGTTTGTCAAAGGAGTCATTAAATCCATAAATCAGTCATGACTGAGTGACTGAAGACACTGAAGGTAAGAGAGTGTTTAAAGAAATGTTTTTCACTGCTTCTCTTATGCTGAAAACTTGTAGAGGAGCTGAGATCTTCTAATATGATTGAACAGAGACAGTTTCCTAGCACTGCCCGTTCAAACAGGTGGTAGCTGCATACCTACTCTACACATGTGAAAGTGATACCGATTTTCTTGTCAAACCTTTGACTAGAGAGCAAGTAAGTGATATTGAACTGCTAGCAGGAGTGTGAAGATTAAATACATAGCATACCAATCAGTGAAGGAACTTTCAAAAGTCAGAAGTATTCAAGTAGTTTTAGTTTTAAATTGAAATAGAAACAGAATATTCAAGATTTTTACAGAAAATGTTGTTGTTACTCGCTCATATTTTTAGATAATAAACGTTTGTTGGGAAAGTGCCAAAGATGTGAAGAACATGAGGCTGGTGAATGACATCACACAGTGTTACTTCCTGGTGTTCCTTTTTTCAGATAGTGTGGATTAGGATAGTGTCTAATTTAAGGTTTTAGATGTCTCTGATTTCCTGCTGCGGGCCAAACATGAATATGTGACATGGATATAGAAACAGTGAAGTTCGGCTGCCACCCTTCCTCTTCAGCTGTAGGGAGCCATAAACCTCTCTGGTGATGCTGTGAGGGAACCGCTGAACCTCCTGGTCCCAGACCTGCAAAACATTTTGTGTGGTCCTCAAGTTGTGACGTGGTGATCTCTCCGGAAACTGTGGCGGAGGGAGTCTGTCCGGGTGGCCCATTTCTGTTATTTGTGGTTTACACTTCACTTCACTATCTATTTCTGTAAAAGGAAGGAAACACAAAAAACACACTTGCATACCACAGGTCTTGCCAAATGTTGCTAAGTGCCTCCTTCTTGTTATGCATATTTTATCACTTTGTAAATTACATTATTTCATATTACCCGAAACTCCCTTGCATACCTTTGCACAGTTTTTACCCCTAGACAGACTCCAGTCATTGCCACTGAGTCAGATACTGATGTCAGTGCTGCTGCAGTGAGTGCAGACAATAGCACAGAGACAAATATTGGACTGAAATGTCTAATGGCAGGCACACCTGCGAACTGAAAAGGCAGAGAGCGCTGTGAATCAGGCCACTGACAGAAAACAAAGAGAGGATTTGTTTTTTTTTTACAGATGTCCAGCATGTCTTTGTGTCAGAAAAAAAGGGAGAGTATTTTGATGAAGGGTGAAATATTTACACTGTGCAGCAGCAGGCTGGTCATGCTAGAACAACCCTTTGACCTTACCAATGCTTTGGTTTTCCTTTAACCACAGACATCTGTCGGCATGTGTCCACCATGTGATGTAAGATTTCTGGTAACTTAGATAGTTCAGGGGTCTTTGTAGCGCTAAATTATACTTTCACTTCCTGGCCATTGTTTGTCTCGCCACTAAAGGAAAAAAAAAAAAAGAACAGGTAGAAAGACACTTGCCAGTAGTACCACCAATGTGGAGACAAATGTCAACAAAAGTCTGTGGGGGGTCTGGCCTACTCAACACATCAAGAAAACATTTTCAAGCCAACATCTACAACATTGCATTTGTACAAATACAGTGCTTTATTTCATACATGAGCCCTGTAGCTTTCAAGCTAATAGTCAAGTTTGAAACAAAAATGCATATACTGCATGCGAGAACTGTAGAGTATCAGTGCTTTTTGCAGGCTGCAAAGGGCCACTGGTTCAATAATAATTCAACTTGACAAACTTGAGTTTTTTGGGTGGAGCTGCTGTTTGGTTGTGCACACCACAAAACACCTTAATGTCACACTTTAGCCTGCACTTGTTCTCACTTGTGTTCTCACTTGTGCTTAAGAGAATGTGTGACTACCCTTTTCCTGCAACAAAAGATGTGTTTCTGAGTAGTTCAGTTTCCAGTTTAAGGTATTGGTAAATGTCTGGTTAAATGTTACCAAAATATGTATTTTATTTTTGTTACTATAGAACATTACAGTGATGACTTAGAGGTCTTAAACACGGAATGAAGTTCAACCTAGCACATGTTTACTGCCCGTTTGTTAGTTGACCTGTGAATGTCAGCTCAGACAAAACCCTGTAAACAATGCACCAGGAGAACTTAAAAGGAGATCCTTCAGGGTTCCTGTAGATTACATCTAAAATAGCCAATATCAGCAGTTCATATGACCAGAACGTGAGGATACATATCTTTCCTGTGTTAATCTTACTGTTTAGGGGTCACCAAACACTCAGCTTTATCAAGTCAGAGTTTCCTGTTATTTCTCCCATTTGCTGTATTTCCTCTTTGCCCATCATGTTGGAGATTTTTCCCATGAAAACCCTTTTCCTGCAGACAGAACATTCATAATTCTCTCCAAAACAGTGACTTCATCCTTGATCTTGCTTCACATCAATCTGGACATGCTTATTTCTAGTATCTGAAAGATGTATTACAGTTCAGCTGTTGTAAAATAGAATAACTGATTTGTTGCCTGCGTATGAATGTTGGCTTTTGAACTCATTGAAAAAAGGACAAGTATAACACATTTAAATGAAACAAATAAAAAAAAAGAAGCTAAGTCACGCTAACATCACATAGCTTAGCACTGGAAATTAGCCTAGCGCGACTCTGTCCAAAGGCTAACAATATCCAGCCATACCCCTAAAGCTCCCCTTTTCACAATTTCCTGTCAAGCTCACAGTCAGCAGGAGGCATTTTACATATGTTCTCTCAACTAGATTGGCTGGACAGGGACTCCAATGAGTCTGCTCTATGTGCCAAAAGATGCAGACACACTAGGAGGCCAGCTGAGGCCTTTGTAAGGTTGTACTGAGCAACTTTCATAGGACTCAATGGGACACCATCTTTAAAGGCAGTGTGCAGTTCTCCTTTCTTAGATCACATCCCCATATTGTTCACTTACTTATGTCAACACACACACACAAGGTCTGGTGTATATCATAACATTATAGTCCAACCAGCCTCGGACAGAAAATGGGGTGTATGATATTCCATTGCACTGTCTGACATTTAAGTGCTTGACTGCTCATTTTCTAAAAAAGCATAAATACTATAGAGGTTTAAAAGCCAGTTAACACTTCTGCCTCTTGTCACTTAAGTCATTTTCACAGTGGGAGCCTTCACGTCCATTTTCACTGTGTGGGAGAATTCCAGTGTTGAGGCAAAAGTGAGATATTCCTGACCCTGCCTGTCTCCTGAAGGACCAGACATGTCAACAGCATCACTGCCGTCGCTGCGCTCCACTCTGAGGAGGGTGTGTCTGTTTTTTTTTTTCCCATGACTTCACTGTTTTCAGTCATTATTGTACTGTTCTGAAGGGGTGTCCACATTTGAACAAGTTGCATCACTGCAGGAAATTTGGTCTTTGGACTCTGAGACTATATATAAAACATGGATGGTGAATGGATACCTGGATTCATTGTTTACTGAGGTTCAGCATGGAGACATGAGACTAAATTAAGAATAAGCTACAGTGCGATTTAAGGGGCTGTTACTGTGAAGTGCTAGTAATTCACTCTTAATGCAAATTATCTAGCTGCTGTAATTTGCCTGAGTCTATTCCTGCACATGAAGAACCTTACACTTTCTCTGCTTTAGCGTGAATATCTTTGCATATCCTTCAGAGACCACAAACCTGGGTCATCGTTGTTCCCCATTTTACAAAAACAGACCAGACTTTTTCTTTCCCCTTCCATCGACTGGCCTGTGTCAGGAACAGCAGACAGTAATGGGTGGTTTACCACATAAGGGTTCTCGCTTTGCAA
This sequence comes from Datnioides undecimradiatus, assembly GCA_008933995.1. Taxonomy (NCBI): domain Eukaryota; kingdom Metazoa; phylum Chordata; class Actinopteri; order Lobotiformes; family Datnioididae; genus Datnioides; species Datnioides undecimradiatus. The sequence goes on from WARS01000048.1 coordinate 4,514,671, forward strand.
GAGATTGCAGTAAAAATGTGGACCTTAGAATTACCCACCCTGCACAACACGACTCAGAAATAACCATTCTTTACACAGGGCCCAGTTTTAACCTTCTCCACCCACGCCTCCTGCCTACTTTAGGGTCTCCGCTGTTTGGGTTTGCCCGCAGACTTCAATTAATGACCAAAAAAGCTGCTTGACTTGGGATTTTGTACACTGTCCACTGGGATTCCAACAAATGTAGATGAAAGATGAGAAGGAAACTGAGTGGAAGTGGTAACACTTCTCGCACTGCATTTTCACAGGAAGTCATTATTTACTAGTTTCGCTCTGTCTGTGAGGGGCTGGAATGGCGTGGGTGTCTCTAGGTCTGCCAGATTTTAGTGCTGATACATTTGATCCCAAAAAAATCCCCTCATGACAGGAGCTGGCTGCCAAAAAAAAGTTCTTCCTGTTTCTCTTGCTGTCTGTCTCATGTTCTTTTCATTACAATTCGTAAATGTTTTAACTTCTACAAAGACAGCTGGTTTCAGATCTCAGACACAGCGGAGAGCAAACACCAGCAATCAGAGGTTTAACCTCTAAATCCCCTTAAACAATGTTAAAATTCCCCTCTGTTCCTAGTGTTTGTTACTTTGCCCAGAGTCACTTGAATTGCAATTAACACAGCATTGTTTCAACAAGTGATACCACTGACGTGGCTTGTGTGTCTAGACAGATAGATACAGCTATCTAAATGACTGCCTGAGTTCTTGTGGAGCAGAGAGTGGGATTCCTGAGCCCATTGTTTGGAGGACAGTCTGAGGCCTTGATGTGGGCTCTGGGAGCAGATAAAATGCCTGCAGAAGGATGTGTGTTTGCTCATTATTGAAAGCAGTTCAGGAAACACATGGCCCCACAGACCTCTGATGAGCCCTCTTCATTTCCCCTGATTGCACAGGAAACAGGGCAGGTACATACCGTAAGCTACCCTCCCTGCAGATCTGTGAGGGGATTGTTAGATTGAAATATATTCGTGGCACAAAAATGCTCACAACTGGAACTTCTTTGATTCATGGAGTCTGGGTGTACATGCAGAAGCCACATAGCCAATGAGTGTAAACTGTGGCCTGAGGTCAACCAGGAGCAACGAGAGTCCTTAAAAAACTCATCAACAGTCAGTTTGCCAGTTTATTTTCAGTATACATTGAAGCAACAGATGACTGGGTGTCCGGGACCCTGGCTTTGACTGTTCTTTTGTATTGAATACTAACAAGTCACCTTTGAAACAGTCTTGATCCTCATTATCATTTAGAGAGAGATGATGCAAAAACCCTGCCTACAGGTACTTAAACTGCAGATCTGTTTTATGTTTCCAGCACAGACAGTAATTTTAAATGAAGTTGCTAACAGGGCTTTCACTTTTTGGGAAATTATAAAGAGACATTTTTCTTGGTCTTGAGAAGCTACGGCATTTACTGACTGACATACTGAAACCTCTACTGTTCATTTTCTGCCACGCTGACAACTTACTCACATACTCACCACTCACACATTACACACTGAGCTATGCTACAACAAGAACGCAATGGAGAAACTTGAATGTTTTATAATCTTTCTTTTTGGTATGCCGTTGTTTATTACAATAAGGAGACGAGCTGCTGGCAGCAAGAGCAGATCTGCTGCAGACCACTGACCAGTCAGAGGTCTGCTGTGTTTTAACTCCAACTTTAGGTCTGACCCAGCTCTCTAGGAACCATAACAGGGTAGGAGGTAGCAAAAAAATAGGATTGAACAGAGTGGTTCTTTTGAACTTGCCAATGGAAACATGATCTAATGTTTAACAGAGTGAACCAAACGGGTGGAAAAGTGGCTGAAGAACATGGGCTCAACAAAAGAGATAAACACTTCCTTTTCTTCACCTTCAGCTGTGTGTTCTTTTCTATTTTCGTCACTGCTCATCAGCCCCTAAAGGTCAGTGTGGCACGCAAATGTACAGCCTCCAAGGTCCCCAGTTTCCAGTTGCCAACAGTTTAGTCCAGCCTGAAATACCTCACTAGTGGCTGGTTTGCTGTGACATTTTATGTAGGCCTTCACGATCCCCAGAGGATGAATCATAATGTCTTTGGTTGATCCCTGACCTTTTCTGTAGTTCCATCAGGTCATTTTTTCATTTGATTTGACAAAATACCAGCAGAAATAATGACATTCATTTATCAGCCTCAGCGCTGTTCAGTAGTGCTTATTAGGATCAGTAGCCTGCTAGCATACACAATAAAGAAAGTTAACAAGTTAACCACTATACCTGCTAAACACCCAGCGTTCTAACATTGGTATTCTGGTTCTGTTAGCATGCTGTTTAAGCATAAGCACTTAGCTCAATGCATCAACATAGTTACTGAAATCTTAAAAGCATACTAACAACATAGCTAAACAGGGCTAGCCACACAACAACCTGAGTAGTCAGACAATCATACAGGTTGTAACCAAAAACATCCACTGTAGTCACATTTATTTTTTTAATTTATTTTTTTTTAATGCAAATACCTGGTTCTTTAGCTTTTGTGCATACTTATTCTTTTCCAGTGCAAAGACTGATTATTACCAATATTAGGTGGAACCTACGGTTTTGCTGTTTTGAACTGATATCTAAATTTACTTAGGTTACCATATGTTTTAAGTCATATTTTTTAGAATCAGTTACAAGGGGATACAGTGCAAAACAATAACATCCATTGTCCATTTTGTCTTTTTTGTCTGGTTGAGTAATACATGTGCTCTTTTATCACTATATATCAGCTCATCACTGAATTGATATGGCCGTTTTTATTAGCAGAAGAAAGCGACTTTCTCCACACCTGACAACTTCAGTGAAACAGAAAAGCTGGAAAGACTGTTTCAGTTTCTAGAAAATACAAGTTAAAAAAAAGATTGGCTGTCCTTGCACCCATTACGCTAATCCTCCCACACACATACACACACTTATTCCTTTATCACGACTTGTCATCAAACTCTCATATCCTCACATTGTCCCAGAGGAAAGCTGACCTCCCAGCTGTAGATATAAACTCAATCCAACCCTCATGTTCCCCTCCTCCCTCCAAGAAAAAAGAGTCATGGGGTGACAGGATTGAACCATGACACACTGAAGCAGAAGTCATTTTTTTTGCCTGTTACAAGTGGACATGGAGATCCTTCCAAGTGTCTAAAATAGGAAAAAGTTCCCTTCTCAGTTGGTCCTCTCCACCTCTAGCCTTTGAATGCTCTTTTCCTCAGATTTGGGATGCAGCTGTGGCCTTGTGTGATGTCCCGGGGGTTAAGGGAAGGATTGTTGTGGAAGGTACAGACGCGGGTGTTTAGATAGGCACAGTTCCAGGTCTGGGGAAAACACTTTTCAGCACCATGGGGATGGAACAAGAAACCCCTTTCTGTATCTCACTATCTGTTTACATTCACCCGGTTTGTCTGTCTGTCCGTCTTTTGCTCTGTCAGTCGCCCTGGCTTCTGTCATTTTGCACTTTTACTTTGGCAACCACGTTCACCTCTGGAGTCTGAGCCCTGAGGGATCGCTCATCACTGCTTTATTGAAGCTCGTTATTAAGAACTCCTGTGTGCCCAGGCTAAAAACCATGTTTATAACCAAAAATCTTTTTTGTTATCTGAAGAGATTGTGTTAAAACACACACACACACAGAGTCATTTTTAAGTACTCTCTTCACATGGCTAAGAATGAAGGGGCTTTTAAGGCGCAGCATGTGTTGGTTTACTGCACACCTTTTTATTGCTGCAGTCATGCACATTCCTGAAGCTTGAGTCCTAAAGGAAGCGTGTGCATTTGTGTGTGCCTCTGTTGTGTTGTTGATGTACTTTTAAAGTCATAATTGACATAACTGCCATATCTTAAGTTATGTCATTCGAAATGAAAGACACTGGCAGGGAAATGCTGTGAGCTGACTACATTTACCTATTTATCTTTGTGAAAACATTTGTTTTTCCTATCTAAGACCACAGATGCACAAACCATATCTACAGTGACAAACTCTTAAAGCCTGTGGTGAGCTGTGGTTATCGTTTCAGTTGGCAGCCTCCACACAAGTCATTTCTTCTTAACAGCTGATGTATCCGTTGAAGATATGCTTCACACCAGTGTTATCATGTGAAAACCCCCATTAACTCCACTGATTTACAATTTAATGATATGATGTTGGTCAAAGATATACAAACCACTTACTAGATTATCTCCAGAAAATGGAGAAGCTGATATTTTGGAGACACATACCATGAAATGCATGTAGGAAAAACATGGTTTTAAAAATGGCTCTTTATTTTGAGACTTACTGAGACTTAAAAAGGTAATAAGAATCTCCCCTACGCACATCACACACCATACAGTGTGTTTTCAGTTTGGTACAAAAGATTTGCTCATACACAATGTGAATAAATACAATTAAACAAGCGGGTTGTTAAGGCTATTGTTCCCAGTCTGTTCAGACTCCAACTCCTTCATCACTACCATTCACTTTTAAATGTGTTCATTTGAAATTAATTTTAATTGGCTGTTGCTTAACACTGTTAACTGTATTATAGTGGACATTGTTACAATGTTTTCCTACATCGAACAGTCAGTGTTTGCAGTGGTTTGATCAAGTTTGCATTCGTACTGCAAACCCATGACTGAAGTGAAGCTAGCTTGTTAAACTATATTCATTTCTTTTAGCTAATTATATTAAATGTTTGCTTAGTAGTAAGTAGTTTTCTTTCACTCCTAATCACAAAAGGTGGAGTTCAGGGTTTGGAACTGACTGAGTACATGGACATATGTTGTCATCAAATTTACATTTGTTTCAAATTAGCTACTCAACAATATGTGTAACCCCTATCATCTGCCCCTGAAATACCCCTGAAGATACAAGTACCCCTGGTTGGGAGTCACAGTGACAGCATAGGAAGATCACTTGATGAGGCAGGTATAGGCATGCACGTCTTTAGGGTTCTTCCACATACTGTAAAGCTGTTTTCTGCATTTCTTGCAAGAGATACAAAATAGAGTATGTGATCTCTGATAAGATAAGTCAACCAACTGCAAACAAGTCATGGTTCTCCTCAGGTGCAGAGCCTCTGCGTCTTTACTATCACTTCTCCTGCCTTACGTCATAGTTAATCACAAGACGTATAACATGACAGGAAAAACTGCTCTCACAGTCTCAGTTTGGTAAATATTGGGATTATGTTCTTAAATAAACTGTACATGATTAATGCTCGTTCAAATCCTCAGAGATTACCGCCGCCTCTGTCTGTGGGGAAACGATGAGATATCAGTAGACTGAAAACAAAAAACAGAGCATCGGTCTCAGTGGCGTCAAAACATAAAATCTGCGCTCTGACTAGCTCTCTGCGGTGATGTAACACTTCTTTCTGTGTTTGGATTGCCGTCACCTCTGCTATGATGTTAACAGGCCCCTAGTTTCCTCCTTAAAACTACCCATAAATGCCTCCAACTCAAATCAGCACACTGCATTAGGTTTTGCGTTACATCTGCGGGATGATATTATGACGTTAGACGTCCAGAGCTGATAATTAACAAAGAGCTGACACGTCTCTAGCAATCTTTACATCCCCATGAATACTGGGAAAAGCTCTAGAGTGCCTTGTAAAACTGAGGTTAGAAGTAACTGAAATGATTACACACAATAACATTTCTAATTGCTTGACGCTCCCTTGTAGTTTGAGCTTGTCTGCAGAAGCTGTGTGGCACAAGCAGCAAAAGGTGAGGTTTGACCCAGATTGCTGTTTCAGCTTTAGTCACATTTCAGCTTTCAGCCACAATTCTCATAGTCTGACAATAGACAGCGTGCCATGCACGCTGTGGTTTGTGTCTGAAGGTGGCAAGAGTGACGCCTTATCTTGTTTTTCCTCTTAAATGTATGTTAGTTTACTTTCTCTTTGTGTGCATGGGCACCTGCTGTTGTTTGAGTGCTGTGTGTGTGTGTGAGTGAGTGAACAACATACCAAGTTAACAAGTCAGTGTGTCAAATGCAGGCTTCGTGTGGCCTGCCTTCTTACAAACACTAAAAAATTATTCTTACAAGAGAATTATGTTATGTGTCATCCTCATTTCCTCCATCGGCTCCTTTTGTGTCTTTCCCAGACAGCCAAGTGGGAGGGTGTTTTTCAAGTGTTTTAGTGGTGTTTCTGGAGAGTATTTTAGTGTTTCCTATGATGTTTTAATGTTCTGTGGAGCTGTGGGAATCTGGGAACTGCTGTGGCAGGAATGTGAGGACTGACCGTGGGCTGTGTGTTTGAACAACTTTCAGATGTGACCACAGCTGACGTAGTTTTTAATGAATTTTTTAGAACTGAGAAAAGTGACAAGTCTTTTACGTGAATCCATATTTATTTTTTTAAAATAATTAAAAGTAGAAAAGCATTGCAAAACCCTCCTGTTTAATAAACTAGGCTATTATAATCCAAAAATCATGAATGCAATACTTAAGCCTTTTCTTTACTCTCAGCAGGATTCACTACACACTACATAAACTGGAAGAACATTATAAAAACATGTTGATCCACGATAGTATGACACTACCCCTGGACTACACTAACTCACATAAATGATTAACATAGTCATTTAGCTAGAAAGAGATAAATAATTTGCCTATCTATTCACTTCACAGATTAAAACACATCATATAGCAGATATCATTATTATAAACCAATTATTATTGTTTGAGATCTCGTGGCTAGCTTGTTAGCAAACCATTGATTTACTTATCCGTCACACGCAGAGCAACATTAGCATTCATTTACAGGCTTTGTTAGGGCCACTGGTGAACTCAATTAAACTCTCTTCTTTTTGCTCTGTTTTGGTCTCTACCAACTCCTCATGGGAATTTTGACTGTTCAGCCAAAATGTGCTCCGCTAGCAGTTCACCAGCTAGGGAAAACAACTGCATGCTGCCAGAAACAAGGGTGATGAGAGTGATGAGAGTGAGCACACACAGAAAAACAGTAGTGGGCCAGAAAACCAAACACTGAGGTGACAGACGCTGAAACAGCTGTGTGGGACTTACATCAGAATTTGGTGATAATTCTCTGCGGGTACACTAATGCTGACACCGAGTCAACCCTTTCACTTTACACATAGTCATATAATCTGTTGTTAATTTAAAATATTAATTAGTACAGCTTTAATTGTCCTGAAATAACAAAACACATTATACCCACTGGGGTGGAGTTTATCTGGCTGTAAATATGACCTATGGTCAAATAAACATGACCTCTATTATGAGCCCAAAAGTCACGTCCTGTGGTGAAGCCATCATGCCTACCTCCTCCCTCATGCCTTACCTAGGTAATGCACTTTGACTGCAGGGGTTGAATCAGTCACTCTGAACTAGATAGAAACCTTGCGACCTCTGAAAGTGCCATAGCCGGCTCCTATGGTGAGAACGCCTGCTTGATTGTCTGTGTTTTACCGTGCATTGTGATGAAAACATTTTGTATCATGATCAGTCCTCAACTTGATAATGTAGAGATCTGTTCTTAGTTGGTTCTTTTGAATTGTGATGAAAGCTGGTTGATTAATAAGACACACACACCAACACTGACAAATTGTCAACTACTGTAGATGAATATTTATCTACACTTTTGGCCTAAACTATTGTGTACAGCACAGACTGATCGGCATTATCGGCACTGCCACATGCATTGTTTTGTTCTGTGTAAAGCCGCTCTGGAGCACTGCCAGTCCTGACTCTACAGTTTCTAGTTTTTGCCAACCAAAAGACTGAATCCTGTCTTAAACTCAGTAAGACTCTGAGACTTTGGTAGTCTGAACCGTTTGTTCGTCTGGAAGCATCAGACCGCCAAGTGCAGACAGCAGGACTGCACAGTTGTTTGCCACTCATTGTGCTGCTATTGAGCAAAGTCTCTCTACTGTCCACTATTGTTTTAAGTTTCTTTAAAGATTAATGAACCCAAACCTCAAACTTTCAGCACAACAGGGTCCTCTGTGTGCATCTCGACCACAATTTTATTACTTTTTTTTTTTCTCCTTCTCCATCAGATGGTTCCCTGACTGCACATGGCGCCCTGGCTAAACAAGGCCCTTGGCTGTTTGTTTTACGGTGGTGCTTTCCTTTCTGGCTTTCTGAATACCATGGGTGGGAAGCAGGGAGGGAGACAGCGGGAAAAAGAGCCAGAGGAAGGGACAAAAAGAGGGTATGAAACGGTGGGAGCAAGAGGAAAAAGAAGATGCCAGAAAAAGCAGTGATATATTAGTTGTGTCACCACTTGGACCCCGTTTATCTCTGTATCTGCTGCAGTCAAAAGGAAGTGAGTTCAGATCGACCCTGCTGCAGTTTCACTGGCTCATCGCTTTTGATGACTTCCATGAGTCCAGACGGAGGACAGTGACGAGAGCATGTTAACTGTCTGTGTCACAGTGAGGAGGAGAGGGCGCGGGGATCCCGGTCTTCGATACTGTTTTGTGAGAAATGTGGCGCTCTGTCGGGTGCTGCGGAGGCCTGAGGGGGCCTGTGAACTCAGCCACTCCTCTGTGGACACTAAAGAGGGGCTGTATGAAGAGGGTGCCTCCCTCTCCCGTGGTTGTGCGTAGGAGGGAGGACAAGGACCCACCCTCCCTATTGAGGGCACGGGCTGACGAGGGGAAAATAACAGGGTGAACTGGCCTGAGGGGGACTACTGCAGTGCCACCCTCTAATCACAGCCACCTCACTCACATATAGACAAAAAAGTATGTGCCATACTATACATGCTCATGCTGTGAAACGCACAGCAGCATGTACAGTGCACCCATGAAAACACATATTTAAAAAGTTAAGTCACATTAGAAATGGCATGGAGTTTGTGGTCACATAATACTGTAAAACACTATTAACAACATGGCCTGGTCCTACCAGCATTTAAAACAACTGATTTAAATCACTTCATTTATTCATTACAATGGAGTCAGCGTGATCAAGTTCAACCGACCTTTAAAGCGACAGAGAGTTTATAACAGAGGGAGGTATCTCGTTTGCTGTACTGTACCATCGACTTTACGAACTTCGTTTCCCGTGAGCAAGATTTTTTTTCTTTTACTGAATAAAAAACCCACTAACACCCGCTAACATCAGGCTTTGATGTAAACACAACACCCGGGTAGGCACGCGTATTTCCCCTTTTCCAGCCCGTGGGGTGTTACTGCTATTTATAGTCTGTGGGAACATCTGAACAGCTTTTGCACTTTGTACAAAATCAGCAGGACAGTAATATTGCCATATTGCATTGTACTGTAACCCTGTTTTATGGCCCAGCTGTCATGTTGATCGTAATGTTGAATGTAACTCTCCAGAAAAACCTGCATTTGCGCACTAATTCTGGTTAACTAATGCTGGCTAACAGTTAGCTCACAAGCTCTGGGTGGTTGCCAATCAGCCCTGAATAGTCACTGTATTACCAAGCCTCTACAACCAAATATTGGACGTGACAATGCGCTGTGTAATGAAATCTGCTGTGTGCCAGTTTCTGATGTGATCAGTCCTTAAAGCTGGATATGAGTCCATGTACACACGCGCAAACACACACACGCTCACACACATTCCTGCAAACCTCACGGGCTGTATTTGTACCACTTTAACAACACGTCTTTCAAAAGTGAGGGAAGACAGAGCGCGGACTTTTAAATAGAGCAGTGAGATTGAAACGTCACTTACATGTCACTGAGCTGTGGTCAGGGGAAATATGTTGCATTGACATAGGTGATATATATACTGCCCCTCAGACTTCAAACAGATTTGGTTTATTTGAACTTGTGGTCTGTTTTACTTTCCTTTCACATGACTCTTCTCATAAAGTCAGGAGCTTAAAAAGATGGGGGAAAAAGACATTGTGGCTTTTCACAAAGCTCGAGTTGCACAAAAGAAAGAATTCAGTAGAAAAGATGTAGATCCCATATAGCTGGTGCAGCGTGTGAGGGATTTTGGTATCGTGTGATTGAGGCTTTGCTGCCAAGCACAGAGGGGGCAGGAGGCTACAAGCACAGATTTTCTTTGGATGTGTGTGTGTTTAAAAGAGTGTGTGTCTGAAGGGCAGATGAAATAGAGTTGGTTTTGTTTGAGCAGCGTAGCTTGGATTGATTTGTGACTTTCTTCTCTTTCAGCTAAGAGCTGCTTGGTAAAATCCATTTGAATCCGTGACCACTTGAACTGGGCTGGACAGCTTCACACATTGTGCGCATCATTGACTCTTTTAAGATGATTTATTTCAGCTCAGGTCCTGTCTGACATCTTTATTATCAACATTTGGTCCAACTGTTAACATGAACATTTCCTTTTTTTTCCCCCTTCTCAGAGCTCAGACTTCCAAAGGCATCATCATGAAGTCAGTGGTTGAATGACTTCAGTGTTTGTGTGCTGCTGGTAATACGTGTGTGTACAGTGTGTGTCAGTGTTTAAGCCCAACATGATCAGATCAGACCAGAGAGAGGTCCAGACGGTCTGCAGAAACCCGTCTCTGATCCACTGGGAAGATTTATGGATACCAGGGGTGCAGGGCAACAATCACTCCACTCAATGTCTTCATTGTGCGGTGAACACGTGTGTTGTGGTACTGGGTGAGGGAGGTATATGGGGCGATACTCAATCCCTTTCTAAAAGGATTACAAGGGCAAACCAGACACATGCGCACATAAATTTTGAGAGCCCGTAAAACAGACAAACACAATAAAATACCCTCACACATCAGGATGAAAAGTGTGAAATGTAAAGAGTTCAGTGTTAGAGGGCCGTGAAGTTAGAAACAAAATCAACTAATAACTAGACAATAGCACAGAATCTCAGCACCAGATAGTTACAAGTAACAACTTGTTGTGCTATACATTCAAAATCATAAATATTGCACCTTGTCCACAGTTGTTGAAGGGGCCTATGGTACCTTATGTGTAACGCAATCTAGTACAACAGCAGAGCAGAATGAAAAGAGCCAGAAAACACTAAACACCAACTACCAATAATCAAGATGTAAGTTACGTTTAGGATTTAGGACAGGACAATATTGTTCTGTCTGTCAGTCGATTGGTCCACCATCTTTGGTCCAGACCAATATGCATCAACAACTGTAATTTGAATTCCCCAAACATTTGGTACTTCTTCCAGCACCACCATGAAGATGAATTCTTTTTGAACTAAATATGGTGCCATTAGCCTTAGCTTTACTTTGTGTTTAGAGCTAATAAGCAACCGTGTATATGCAAATGCACTAACCTAAGGTGGTGAAAATGGTAACTATAAATAAAGTATGATAAAAAAAAAATCAGTATTGTTATTGTCATGGAGAACATAGTAGCATGCTGTTGTCAGCATTCAGCCAAAAGTAATGCTGTGCTTGAGGGCAGCCTCACTAAGTTGCTAGCATGGCTTTAGACTCTTGTTCTTTTCATGTTGCTATATGCTACAGTCTTAAGTTACCAATGCATTTATGTAATCTCTAGATTAGACTTGTCTTTCAGTTTTCAGATTATATCCCTCCTCTCTTTGCCAGGTTTTCTAGTGTGAAACTGTCATGTAAGTCAAGTTTCATCCTAATGTAAATCTGTTTAACTGCCAGATGATTTCACAGCTTTAAAGCCAGAAAGCATAACAAAAGATAAGCACTCCTCCCTTTCATTCCTGTTTTTCTTGGCTCATCAGTCATTTGGACAGTAATTTTGGACACTGGAGCCTTTGGGAAATGCACTCTTCATAATTGGCATATCTTTGGTCATTTTCATAGCCAAGTTCACTATTTTTCTCACACACACACACAAATGAAAGGCATTCCTTCTCTTAAGCCCACAGTCAATAAGCTGTCATAGCTGGTCATAAATCGTTTTCAGACAGTTGGAAACGTTCCTGCGGTGTCCTGTAAACAATGTTAAGTCATTATGCCAACATGCAGGGCTTGTCAGAACCTGTATGCCCTTTGTTACAGTAACACATCATGATGAGTCTGTGGAGTGATGGGTGGAGATGCCAACTGTTTGAACCTTTTCTGTCCAAGCTTATATGTCCTGAAATTCTCATGAGTCCAGCAATCACAGCCTTCCAACTGTTTGTGTGACTGCATGTGTGTGTGTTTATGTGTGTCTACGTGTGCAAATACATGCTTACGTTCAGGTTTGCACAGAGGGCCGAGTGGGCAAGTGACCTGGATTTCCCATCATAGGACACTCATCCCCAGGAAGGACCGAAGGGAAGCTGCTGCGGGTCTGTCAGCATAGATCTCCATCACTGATCATCATCAGCACTGTAACAAACTTTAACTACCCCAAACACACATCAAGTGATTTGTTGGCAAACGCTCTGCTCCGGCCACCTGTGGTAAAAGTTCACATGCTATTTGCAGAGCATGGTTTTCCTCTGTTGGAAGTAATGTCCCCGTAGTCACATGCACGAAATAAAAAACAATGACATCTAAAGTCAAATGGTTGAGTTGGAAAGTTTAGGAAAAATCGTTGTGTCAGCTATTCCCTTATTATTTCACTAAATTCCAGTTAAACCCCTCCCCCAAACAGTGACCGTCCCATAATAGTGTAGCAACTGTAACTACCCACAGCTGGCCAAAAATATATGAACAAAAGAGTGAGAAATGCATTGCTGGTGTGCTTATGTTCGCTAATTCAAGCAGCAAATGTTGCTAGCTAAGATGTCCAGCTAACTGGTTTACATTATTTTGTAGGGTTAAAGGTCACGCACAAACAAAAAAAGGTCCATTCATGAGTAGAACATCTGTAGTGTAGTATCCACTAGTGTGCTGGTCCTGGCTGTTACTATACCAGAGCGTATGGGCTAATTAGCAGCCCTCACTTTTTATTTGGATTAGGAGAGGTTAACTGTCCAGTATCACCAGCCAAACTCATTACGTGGACTATGAACTCACTGATTAGTTTATATCCTAAAAGCATTTTCTCCTGTGATGTTTAAATTAAAAACACTGTTTAAATATGTAGATTGCAATGCTAGAGGCCACATCTCAGGAGGTTGCACGGGTTGTCCAGTGATCACAGAATTGATTCGATCCCAACCTTCTCATGTCCGCATGTCGAAGTGTCCTCAGGCAAAACACTGAACCCCAAATTGCTCCCCAGCAACTGGGGATGCAAAGGGCAGAGGTCCCCTCCCCGGAAGGTTTGCGTCAGGAAGGGCATCCTGTTTTTCTTTATTTTCATGGCTTCAACATGGATAATCAACTCGTGAGGAAGTTGACTTTTTGCGTGGGACCTATTAGCTGAGACATTTAGCACAATATCACATGTAAACATCACCCGCAGAACATTAAGTCAGACTCCCTTAGCTCAATTAGCTGACATTAGCTAGCTGCAACTGATAAAATATGGCAGCAACAGTTACCATTCGAGGTGGAAAAACATGGTGGTTACAAACTATAAAAGAGGGGCCTGCTTTGGTCCACTTTTGTCTGAAATTAAAGACCCATTGTTTCAAAATTACTAAGAGTTGGGAGGGATAAATTGTTTTCTGCTATCACTGTTAACTAACATTTGCTTTTGAATCAGCGAGGAAATCTGTTTCCCCTCTGTTACAACACCGCAAACTTACTTACCATTTGTCTTTCAACAAGACCCTATTAGGCTCAGTGTGGGCGCATTTTCATGACTTAGCCTACATCTCTTATTGTCCATATAATGTGCAACTCCAGCTACCGAACCTTTTTTGTTGCAGTGCTGTACCATGTGTCTTTGCACAAATTCACCAGAGCGCAGCATGAAAAACTAGGGCCAAGTCTCATCTGTCTTCCCACAGTGCCTCCGCGTTTCCAGAAAAAATAGTCTCATTCCAACAAAAATACATGCTCAAGACATTAGCTGTGAAAAACCAGTAGTGTGGGCATAATTTAAACCACATATGAAACAAATAGAAACCACTCTGTCTCTACATCCAGCCATGCTCCACCTGTGTTTCACTGGCTGGCTGGGGCTGTCAGAAAGGTTGCAGGATAGTGAGACAGTTTGGGACAGTGGGCCTCCAAAACATGTGGAGGCCGAAAGAGAGACCAGGTGGGCTTGCCGGTGGCATACCACAGGAGGAATGTATCTGTCAGCGTTGAACTTGTCGAAGGGAATCACCCCTGGAATGTGTTAGCGTCACAGCTGAAGGTGTCGCCCTCAGTTGGCAGCATGGGACTGCTGTATGTTTGTGTCGGTTTGTGTGTAAATACACATATCCTGCAGTGTTAAACTGCTGCATGCCTGTTGCATCAGCCTGGGTGTACATGCTTATGTCAGCGTGAGAATTTATTTTGAAAGTGTCTTTATTTGGTCAAAATCCAAAATATTAAAATAAAAAGGCTTGTGCTTCTTTACATCCCCTTGTGCACAAGTGTGCACATGTGTCTCCAGGTCAGAGGGGTGTTGATGGATTATGAAGAGGCCCATGTTGGGAGAACACCAGGCCTTCAATGTAGCAGTCTGACCTCTAAATACACACCAGAGCACCCAGGGGTCGCGACCCAGGGGTGCCCGGGGAACAGTTGCTGTGTGGGCCCTCTCCTCTCACGAGAGCAGGGGGGGTCAGAGCATGTGACCATACAACTTGCTTCAGATGTCAGAGAATAATTTACTGCAGGCCGACTGCACCAACAGTTCGGACAAATGTTACACCTCCTTATTAGGAGCGATGCTGTGTGGGAATAACTTGGTCAATGTGTAAATAAAAAAAAAACCCCTCATGATTAAAATGAGGCTTTCGCACACTTAGAGCTGTAGTTTATCTGTCTTTCTCGCAGCTGTTTTTGGAAAAGTTTGCACTGAGAGTAAATGGAGTAAGTCTGGTGGTCCAAAGTTTCAGTCTAAGCAAACCATCATATAGTTATGTTTTTTAAGGATTACCCAAACCAGGTGGTCCGTTTCCCACTGACCTCTGAGATTTCTCACAGCCAAACTTTGAAAAGCCTCATGAAAGAGGCAGTGCGGTTGCAACCCTGATGGGTGTGTTTATACACTGGATTCTGAAGTATCATTGCCCAGATCGTCACTGCCATCTGCCCGCTTACACCACTGAGATCTTTTTCCATTTCACAGGCACACCTTGTCTAAACAAACTCTCGTAATTTTTCCATGAAATGTATCTGTGTCCATCTTGGACAAGCTGAAACACGCTGTCAAAGAGATGCCAATCAAGATGATGACAATGGAAGATTAGTGTCCTATCTGTCACTGCAGCAGGGAGAAAACAGGAAGTGAATAGAGTTTGAGGAGACCTGAAATGTGTCATGCACGCATCTGCGTCGCTGCAGTCGCCCTAAAACTGTGTCATCTTATCGCTCTCCACCAACTACTTAGGCCTGTAATATCAGTCTCCAACTCCTGTAACTTGTCATTACACCCTGTGGTTTAATGGCCTGCTGTCTCCCGTACACAGTCTCTCCAGCCAGCACCCTAACCCCTGACAATCAGTCAACATGGTATGCACTGAGCTTTAAAACACAACATCTGCATTCCTTCCATCCTCAGGCCCCATCTGACAGCAGCTCAGGGGCGAACACGACACTGCAAGCAAAACCGCCGCTGTCATTCCCAATAGAAAATAATGTTGGAAATTTCTGCCGGTCGATCCACAAGGTTTTGGCGCGTATGGCAGTTTTCAGTGTCAAGGCATGCAGAAAAATGCTCACTGAGGTCAGCAGTGCACTCATGCATTCTGATACTCTGACCGAAGTGCAGTGTGTTACTGTGTCTCACAGGGTGTCAGCTTCACTTATTAGCACAGTTATGGCTGTATGAAACTCCACACCAGATACAAATCCGAAGCTGGACCGTGAACGCACCCTGGGAAATAAATGTGGATAGAAAACACTTGAGTCAGCCCAGTTTCTTAAGCTAAGAAATGGATGCCATGAGAAGTTTGTTTGGGAGTCCGAGAACCTTCATTATTGGTGAAAGAGCTCCCTCTGTTGGAAAAATCAGTACATATTTGCTCTTCTCTAAATGTGTAACACCCAACGTTTACTACAGTCAGAAGTGGAGCAGTCTTTAAGATAATAACAATTGTGAATTATAATCCACATGCATCATAAAATAGAAGAGTGTGAGCAAAACGTACTTTTCTGTGACCTCCTCCTCAGTAGACGTCTCCATCAATATTTTAGTCAAGTATGTTTGTCAGTTTCAACTCACTCCATTACCCTGAATGCAAGGAGCACAGGCCTTATGATTTAGACTTAGTTGTAGCCACTGATGTATTCTTGTGTCCAGATCTGTTTAGTAAGTGGGTGATGACCTATGCAAAAGAGTCTTTTTCTCAGCAGACAGCACAGCAAGTGTCATGATAGCATTAATGATGGCTCTGTTCTTTCAGGAGTCTCAGTAAACTGTGATTTGGGCACACAGCACGCGCATTTCACATCTCAGTGGAATCTGGCCATGATTTTTTTGTTAATTACTACACCTTTGCTGTTGAAGTTTATTTATTTCTCACGATGTTTGCAGATGTGGTGGATGTTTGAAGCTTGCCTCAGCTACAGACTGCTTTTTGTGTGAAATGTTGTCAGCATGCCTTCCAGGATTGAATATGTGTACTACACAAGATAGCATTGATTTTCAGTTGAACTGACTTTAGATTCTGTTAGACTATATAAAATGGGCTTAAATCAGATTGAACAGTCAGCCATTTTCATTTATGCTCACTTTTGACATGCTAAACTCTTGAATTAACCCTTCAATTAAACCTAACCTTAACATTTTTTGAGCAAAAACTAAACATATTTTATCATTTATTTTTTGGCTCATATAACAGGTATAGTGTGCCATCAAATATTTTTGAATGCAGCAGTTACCAACAAGCTATTTCGGAAATTAACTCAATAATTATAAATGTAACGACTTTATCTAAGAAATGTTATTAGCATACATCCTAGCATGCATTTTCATATTTTACTAGATAAATTAGCCTAAAACTGCTATTCATTTAACATATGTTTATCTCTTTATATCATTTATTTTACCCTTAAATTCTACTTAAGCTTTCAAGAAAACTCAAAACTTTACAACATTAGCACATATTTTATCTTTTCCTGTTACAGTAAGACCTCACTTTAACTTTTACATGAAGCTAACATGCTAATACTGCATGGAATATGACCGTTCAAGGCACTACGTTTCTAATATTATTTCATAAAATGTAAATGTCCACTTGAATTTAAAATACACCATGGTGGTTTAAACCATGGCTATAAAATGCAGGTTTGTAAAGACAAACTTTAAGCATCTGGGCCCGTGAGCTAGCTTAAACTAACATCAGTGTCATCACGTATAATTTTTGTTGAAGCCATTAAAGAGAGGTGTTAATTACAGTATTTGTATCGCAGCTGAACTGCATTTCGTTTTACTGAGGGGTATTTTAATCTCTTTAATCTTTAATATCTCCAAACACTGAGTTGGAGATGGTGCGTTTGAGGCCTTTCTCTCTCGCGCCACAAGATGGCACCACGTGGTCAGAGCGCAGCTGCCCTGTGACTGACAGCCCCTCAGATACAGATGTGTCATCCCTCATGATAAATGACTCCGCACAACACAAAGACTGTGGAGGGAAGTCTTTACAGACAAGAATACAATGAGATACAGAGGACAGGTTGCATCACTCTCTGTGTTACGGAGCAGTTTGTCAGCTCATAAATATTGTGTTAATGACCGGTTCAGCTCATGAAATTTACACATGTATCCTCCCCTAAACTGTGTGTGTGCGCGCCGCGTGCGTGTTTCACATGCGCATTTGGCTCGGCACCTCTCCGTTGTCTGACTTTGTTTCATGCAGTTATGATTCATGATACCTTAAATTACACGTTATATTATTGTCCACTGCACTGCCAAGATTTTAAGGGAATCAAGATGAGAGAGAGGGGGGCATTATGTGAAAACAACCTCAGCCCTTTGAAGCTGTTTCAACCTCTCCCAATGAAAAACACGCTCGGCTTTTTATCACCCTCTGAATCATGCGAACGGCTTCAAGATTTTTTGTTGGTTTTTTTTTTTACTCTGAGATAAGAAAACATTTCAACTGAAGTAGCCCGTAACAGCTCCATCTAACCCCTGTGTCTGACCCGCACGGATGTAGGTTCATTTATCCACAATGATCCAGTGAGATCCCCCAGGCCTGTTTAGTTCCTGCCAAATGATGTTATTACACCAAGTCTTTGGTGGCTGCTCTCTCTCTCTCTCTCTTTCCCACTTATTCATCTGCGATTCAAAACAAATAAGATCTGCACAATGGGCGTTTTTGTTAGATAGCAGGTTTGTTATTGTCAAAATGTGTGCGTAATATGTCTTCTGGGTAAAAATAAAAAAAAGGGCAAATTTTGCCATTTTTGAAAAAGAAAAAAATACTTTAGACTGAAATGAAAAGAAACATTGATTTAATAATGCTGATTTTTACAATAATATTTTACAAAAATGTAAATATCCATCAATCATATCTGTAACTGTAAGAAGGGAGGAGACGTACAATACCAGCAGTTTGCCGAATGATCACCTCTGGAGATGGCTTGTTCATCATCGGCCTTGTCCCTTGAAATGACTCCAGCACGTGGCCTCCCTCGTCCCGCTGTCAGATGATGTTAGAAACGAAGTCTATATGCCCTCAGTGCCATACCTTCAGCTTTTGTAGTGATTTGACGCTCCTGCTCTCGCCTTATTGAAACCACACAACGCGCACGGGCCTGTTTCCAATCTGAGGACATGCGTGATGAATTTGGGAAATCATCTGCAGCTTTGCTGGTACCGTATAGCCCACCCAGCCCGGACCCAGTCCCCCTGTGCCCCGAGGTATCAATACGATTACAGGCAGGAAATGTGGGAATCCCCAACAAAGGGCTCCATCATTAAACACAAACAACCAGAGGCCTCCCAACAATACCAAAAGCGCCCTCCTCTCCTGACTTCTCTTTTATGTCTGAGCAAGTGAAAATCTATTACTTTCATCCCGATATTACCATTCTGCCTCCAGTCGCCCATTATTAAAGACGATAATCTGACGGGGTTATGGCGCACTTTGATAGGTTTGTGCGCAAATGGAGAGCAGAGAGTGTTGGGTTTCTGACGCAGCAATCTCAGGTTATAAAGTCTGCACGTCAAAGGTTATATCGCCTCCATTTCACACATGGTGATGTTTATTAATATTTCTCTGAGGTGGGGAACAGGAAAAGCCCGCGTGCAACGGTGTTATCAGTTTATTCGAAGGAGTCCCCCGTGCTGGCAACAAATTATCATTTTCGCAGCAGCGCGCAATCAGTCATTCCAGCTCTATCCTCTGTTGTACGTCTGAAAACATGTAATTGTGCGTCAAGTGTGTGCGTAAAGAGCGGCTGCAGAAGCCCTCGAGAGGGGATTAAGGCGTAAGTCCCTGCCTCACGTAGAGAAGTGTTTCGGGATTTTCCCCCTCAGTCTTTAAATTCAGGATGGTGATCTGATGCCCCCCCCCCAAAGTGTCTCTCTTATACAGGAATTAAAATGTGCAGCGATTTGTGGTCATTCTTATTACGACTGTGCACATTTAGAGGCCAGTGTTTTCTTTGCTGCTGTGTTGTCCTACTTTGTTTTTTTGGGTCAATATCAGACAGAAAAAAAAATGTATTTTCGGCATAAACGTTCTCCAGGTTTTGTCGCAAAGTGCCTTCTCAAGACTGAAATTAATATGCACGATTTAAAAAAAAAAAAACTAATGGCATAATAATAATAAAAAATAAATAATAATATTGAAGTGCACGAGCAGCAACTTTTATTTTTCTTTTTTCCGGTAGACTAACCAAAATCTCGCTCTTTAATCTGTTTTAATTTTTATTGTTTCAGTTCACGCAGTTCAGTTCATGCCACTCTGAGTTGGACATCCTAAAATTTTTTAAAAAAGTGAATTCCTCTCTAAAAATAGCCTCCTGTTTTGCTGCTCACAGGGATGTTTTCGCTGAATGGATCTCTGATGTCCGCGTCGACTTGGCACTGATGCGCTGATGATGAGAGGAGAGCGCTGGGAGGCTGGTACAGGCCTCCTTTGGTACCCCTTTGCGTCGTTTTCATTGGTCAGGAGCCTCTTCCTCGTGCCTCGGCGTGACATCACATCCACCCGACCCACAGGAAAGCAACAGAGATTACAGATGATGCTGGACATCTCAGAGGACGCACACGCTTTTACGCATAATCGCCCGCTGACCGCTCGTTTGCGCTTCCAGGCAGCAAAAAATAAAGGATATCAGCGCTGATGCGTTGCGGTTTGGAGAGTCTGCCTCTTGAGAAGCTGGAGCGGGACTTTGCTCGGATTTTCACTTGTTTTGTTTCCTGGGTGGAGATGGGCCGTGCGTAAAAATCTGTTAATCGCATTTCAGAGAAGAGCTGTCACTCTCCCACCTGTTGGCAGGTGGTGTTGGCTTTACCCGCGGACATCTACTATGACATTGGGTTTGGAAATCATGGAGGATATTGTGATCGACGTAGTAGGGGAAGGACTCAAAGACAGCGGAGAGGAGCAGCTCTTACCTTTGGATGAGTCTCGGAGCGAGCAGGAGCGCAGCAGCGAGACGTCCAGCAGCCAGAGTAAGGAGCGGGACACCCACAGTCCTGCTAAAACCAAAGGTCCCACGTCGGTGAAGCCTCCGTACTCTTACATCGCCCTGA
This sequence comes from Datnioides undecimradiatus, assembly GCA_008933995.1. NCBI lineage: Eukaryota > Metazoa > Chordata > Actinopteri > Lobotiformes > Datnioididae > Datnioides > Datnioides undecimradiatus. Next base: position 4,535,288 of record WARS01000048.1, read on the forward strand.
TAACGATGGCCATCCTGCAGAGTCCAAAGAAGAGGCTCACCCTCAGCGAGATCTGTGACTTTATCAGCCACCGCTTCGCTTATTACCGGGAGAAGTTCCCCGCCTGGCAGAACTCTATCAGACACAATCTGTCGCTTAATGACTGCTTTGTAAAGATGCCCAGAGAGCCCGGAAACCCCGGCAAGGGCAACTACTGGACGCTGGATCCCAACTCCTCGGACATGTTTGAGAACGGGAGTTTCCTGCGGCGGAGGAAGCGCTTCAAGCGGCAGCATTTTCGCTTCGACCCGCTGAAGGAGCAGCACCTGGAGCCCAGCGGACTGCACGGCTTCCCTCACGGCGCGTACGGACTCGGCGCGGCTGCTCTGCAGCTGCCCAGCCTGGAGATTTACCCTTACCTCCATCACCACGCGCCGTCTCCGTGCGGCCCCGCCACCATCCCACCTGTCAGCAGCATCCTGCCGGCGCTCTCCAGCTTCTTCTCCCGCGGCGCGCTCACAGCCAAGGCTTTCCTCCAGTCGCAGCCGAGCATCGACGCCTTCTCCCCGGGACAATGTACTGCTTACTCCTCTCCTCTGACCTCCAGCGTCGCGTACGCGTCCCCAGCGCTCTTCCACCCGGCTGCTTCCCCGCACTTCCTCAGTTTACACCAGGAGTATCAGAAATTACAGACTCAGCGTGGCACCGTGGACCTGGCCAAACACATCCACACTGCTAACAATGAATAACCAGGAAAGCGGACTTTGAGCTCGTGTTTTCTCAGGTAACAGAAACATTTTAAGCAGAAGCTCACAGTTTCTCCAGCGTTGGGAATGAGACGAGTCTGCTTTGATAAAGAATGTTGTAGATATGTTAAAAACTCCCCCTCCTTCTCACTTTTATGGCAAAAAAAAAAAAACTTTTAGCAGACGCCTTTTTTATTTTGACCCTGAGTTATCATCTTTTGTTGAAATATTTAAATGACGAGTTTCCTCTTTCTTTTTTTGGGAAAGAAATAAAAGTGGATATTTAAACGTTGCGTTCAGTTGCATTCTTGTGCAGATCCATGTGGTACCATGAATTTGTTTATTTAGAAAAGACCAAATTTTACGTTTAAAGCCGCAGACACTGTTTTAATATGTCACGTGTTTATTTGATATTAGCTGCAGTTTCTGTTTTCTGTTTAATTTAACATCAGGGCCCGAATCGTAATAATGACATGATAAAATGTTGTTTTAAAAAATTCAGATATTAAAAAGTGTTGGGTTCCTTCATAAACAAAGAAAAACTGTCAGAAAAAAATGATTTTTAAAAAATGGTGGAAAAATAATTGGACGGCTAAAACCATCAAATAATAATAAATGACATTAAAACAAATATTGCTCAAGTGAAAATACATTTTATACCGTACATTGAGTCAAGGCAGTGATTTCAGGAATTTACAAACAGTAATATGTTTTTTTAAATATTTTATAATCGTACAAAAACTGCAATAAAAAGATCTTTATAACAGAATACACGCTGAAAAGACCAGGAAAGCAAACCAATGCGCACAGATGGATAATAATGTCAAGGTCAGAGTAGCTCATAACACTGCAGCCCTACAGATGTATCAGGTGCGTGTGCATGCGTGTGTGTGTGTGTGTGTGTGTGTGTGTGTGTGTGTGTGCGTGTGTAGGTCCTTTTCATGGATATAACGCTGGAACTAGACATGCTTATAATTGCCTTATTTCTCAGGGCCACACACACACACACAAACACACACTCAAACGCACACCGGTCCGCCTGCTCCCGCCAGCCAATCTGTACAACACATTTTCATGTCAAATAAGTTTCATCTGTTCCATCACATACAGCCGCTTTCTGCCCGTTTACCTCCCAAATGTTCCCGTAAAGGAGCTTTTCTAACTCTATCGCTTCTTATTATATTTTATTATCTTTGTGTAAGACGTTAAGTTGAAAATATGAATCTAATTTGTGCGGGTTTAAAATGTCCAGTAAGTCCTGTTAAAGCACTAAGTAGTGGTGACATCCTAATTTAGATGATGTGAATTAATGAAATAGTCATAAAAAAATGTTTTCAAGCAATAATCAAACAGTTCAGTTTAAATATAATAAAAAAATGTATTTGTTGCTGAGAAATTCTCGCTGGAGTCTGATCTATAATTGTTTTTTCTTTTTCCATTTGCAGGCTGCTGTGTAAATGTTCTGGACAATCAGTGTCAACATTATTAAATCAAACCAACATGTCCAACCTAAACCTAATATAAATTTATATATATTTATAGATCTTTTTTTTTATTATTTTATTTTTTGGTTCAGGCAGACATATTTAACCTGGTGACACACACATCAGAAATGAGTAAATACATATGTGATTGGTGCACCTTTCCCAAAAAGCCTTCCGCCCCACTTCTCCATGCGACTAATTCATATGATCTGATTTATTTTCCCTTTCTTTTCCATTTAAGTCGAGGCCGCGCTGCTTCACAGCGAGAGTGACAGTAGTAAAATAATTCTAGGTTGCAGAGCATGGAAGTATTTATTTAATTCTATTCTGAGTCTGGTTTAGATGGATTACCATGCTGAGGCTCTGGGACGGAGCTGATGGATCACACCACACGCTCAGTCCTTCAGCAGGCTTTGGCACCCAGCGAGCGTCTGAAACAAATAAAAAGATTGTTACCTGATGGTGAGCTGTTAAAATGCCCACTCCTGAAAGAAGAACACACTTTCTCATTGATCCTCCCCTTTTTTCCTTCGCTCCATTCAGAAAATTTTATAGATGCGCCTATTTTTGTTTCTCAGATTTAATTCAATCTGTTTTGAGGTTTTCTCTCGTTTTTTTGTCATAACCAAATGTCTAATATTTGCACTGCTAATCTCAAACAGTGCGGCAAGAGCTGTGGTCAAACTGATCCGACATAAGATTCATATCACACACCACAGCAGCACTTCTGCTTTTAGAGCTTGTCTGATTGGAAAGATAAATACACAACTGAACTTGCTCTTTTCTTGCACTTTCAGTGCTTTGCCTGTAGTGATTTAGATTGTCAAACTAAATAGAAAGAAGGAGTGTAAAGAGGTTGTAACTCATGGAGAGTGGGAACAACGGGTAGTCTTGTATGTGCAGCGCGTGTGATCTGGCAGGCAACAAGTCACCATGCACTTTATCCAGAGTCACACTCGTAAACAGGATGTTTGGTGCAGTGTGATGTGGTTGGACATCTTGTTCAGGTATGAGTAAGACAGAGCCATGTTAATGGTCCTCAAAAAAAAAAAGGCACCAGAAGAAGAAATCTAATGAGCTCGTTCTGCTGGTGGGGAGCCAAGAGAGGAGAAACCGAAGCAGACAAACACTGTCCCAACGACTGATTTGCAGGCCAGGGAGGGGGAGGCAGGGTCATTTTTCTTAAAGGAGTTGGGGGGCGGGAGAAGCTGGTGCACCTGATAAAATAAGCAAGTCAGACACCCCAGGCTGATGTGTGTGAGTGTGTGTGTGTGTGTGTGTGTGTAGCTGTGACTGCACATCAGTTTTCCATCCTGAAGGAGGTAAAAGTTGCCAGTTCACTGCTTCAAGTCTCTTTACTTTCCTTTTTCCTTTGTGCGTCATTGAGTGTGACACGGCTTATTAAATCCTCACTTGTGTTACGAGTAAAAGCTTCTTTTTTTTTTAATGATCAGCAGCAAGATTTTCCTGGTTTCATCCGTAACTTCTCCCAATATATCTTCTGTGTCAAGCTGGAATTTTGAACACAGGGAGACTGTGCTTTAAATTGAATATGTCACCGCCGAACACTTTGCTCGGTGTCATATTAAGGCGATTCATCACATAAGTGGGACGTGATGAATGGACATTTATGGGACAACCTGTCAATGGTGCATGCAGTGTTGCACCACTGCAGTGTTCCCGCTCAGTTCCACGTGGATGATCAGGTCAGGGTTATCACATGTTACGGCCCCCTCCCCGCCCCCCGACGTGGAGCTCGTTTCTCTGGGAAAAGTTGAGTCGATTCAGTCGGCGCTCCATTCATGCCTGACAGCGCCGCTCCACCACGCTTTCATTCTCCACTTACAAACGCCAAGCCAAACAGGCAAGATAAACTCATTCGTCGAGCACCCCGCCTCGCTGCCTTCTGCTTCCACAGCAAAGGCCCAAAGTCCAAGCAGGGGAGAGTGGTGTATTCTGGGATAACTCCTGCAAGCTGAGTCAGGACAGGAAAAACAATGCTGTCTGTCGCAGAGAGCTTAAAATGCATAATTTGGAATAATTTCACTTCAAATATTTTCCCTGTCTTATAGCCTGCTGGAGAGTTTTGAGGCTGCCTGCACATAAGGAATCTCTGGGTCAACACAGCACCAGTGCAGCATTACTGTGTAGTGTAACCTATGTGTAATGGGTGAACTTTGACTAGTACACATGGGAAGAAAAGCCACAACAATGGCTTGGATAATGTTGTGTTACTGGATCAAAATGACCTCATGTCTTTGTACTCATGGATACTGGGAAGAGTTATAAGTGTGAACACACTGGGTAAAGGAAAATCAGCCCCTTTGGGTCAAACTAGCCCAATGTGATTTCATTATAATATTATATTATTTACCCATATACTTCTTCAGCATACACGTCATTATCTGATACTGATTCTCAATCATTTTTGTCTCCGCTGCAGTTTTGAAAGTTGAAGGTTTGCTCATCTTACAATGCACTCGTGGCAGTTTTAAGATGCAACGTTGTGTTCAACACAACAGCAAAAAACATTATTATAAAAATGAACACATGTTAAACTACAGTCATCGGTGGTGTGTAAAGTTGACCTTGTATTGTTTGTGATCCAGTGATTTTTTTTATTTATTTATTTTTTTAGCGTGTAACCGAACACCGTCGACTTGATTTGTCTACGCTTCTGGATTTTCAAGAGGGCCACTGGTGCGGCCGTACAGCATCAGAGCTGGGTGAGCATAAAGGCTTAGGTGTTGTGGTTTTTCAGTTATCATCAGTAAATCTCGCACCTTTCTGCTGAGGCACATCACAGCTGAGGTTTTCTCTGCTCTCACTTTAATGGCTGACTTCCACAGGCCTCGCTTGCTCCTTGGCGTTTGCTTTTCCTGGCAGGGCCAATCCCCGCTGCCCTGCTTCGGGGAGTTATTCAATTATAAATCTTCCACCCTTCTTCTGCTGCACCCCACCACCCCCCTCCCTCTGTTTTCCCTCTCTCACCGGTCTATGTGTTACCCTGCCAAGCCCAGTAAAACATGCTGCTCCGTGGGTGCACCCCTCTTCAGTCTCGTGCCCAAGAATTTATTATGCTCAGGGTGGTGAAGCGGAGTGCCGTGTGTTTTTGGAAATGGGACCCCCCCTCAAGCCTCAGTGCCAACAGATGACAGTGACATATAGCAGGAAAGCCACCCAGAAGGAGAATGATCTCACACCTCAGCCACGCGCTCAGAGGGAGTGGGAGAAAATAGAGAGAGAGAGAGAGAAGGAGAGAGGGATCTGCAGCTGGGGGCAGAGGGGACAATAAAATCAAGATGAAAAGAGCGAAGGATGGAGAAATGAGAAGGTGGAAAAAAATAAACAAACACCAGCAACTGAAAGCTGTAAAAAGCACGTAAATGAACTGGTGATGCTGCAGGAGAAGTGAACCAAAACTATGTCAGTGACTTCTTTAAATACTTTAGGTTGCTGAACATTGTGTTCTAATCATTTTCCCCCCAGAAACACCAAACTATGTTAAACCTCTTCAATATTCTATTCTTACCCTCAGACCGTGGCTTTGTCTCTGCCAGCCAAGTTCTGGAGGAAATGCACCGCTCCATTAGGCATCTTTAGAAAATCCGCAGTTGCATTTGAGATTTTATAGCAGATAGAGCCTCCTCTTGACGACATCTGTTTCTTAAAAAGCCTGTGAAGCAGCCAGTCTGCGTTTCACTGGGTGGCACTTGGTCTTGACCCACCTCCCTCCCCCTCGTTCCCGTATTCTCAATCTTCCTGGTGCCCATTAGCTTCTCAGCTGTCGACCTCATGCCCTCACCCAGCCCATGGAGCTTGGCTTCACCGCAGCATCGCCGCTCCAGGTTTTTGTGCAGCACCGCGTGCAGGTAGAAGGTCTCCAACCACCAAGAGAAATGCTCACCCTCCACATGCCTCAGATCAAAGGCAGCGGGAGTGTGATGTCACCCACAGCAGCCCCCAAAACCACTTATTGCACTAAATGAGAGCCATTAGCCATACAAACAAAGACTTAAAACTCTCTGTCATTTAATCAAAAGGGGAGCAGGAAGTACAATTAACATCTGGGCCAAGATGTGTCAGAGCCGGGTCAGGCTGTAACCATGCGGGTTCTTGTTACAGTCGTACAGTCTGGGGCCTGGCGGTCGGTGTACGGCCTAATGAGAGTCAGTAACCCCAACCTGGCTGCGGCCCGCCCGCAACGACTGATCTCCGAGGAAGACAAAGTGGTCTGCCTTCCACACCCGGCATCGCCATGAAGAGCATGGGACGTCTGAAAACACGCCAGGTCTCTCTCTCTCTCTCGCCATTCCACCTCTTCCTCTCTCACTCTCTGTCTGCACTTTCTCTCTCCACCTCTCTCCCCCTCCATTACGTTCGGGTTTTTCTCCCCTCAATAACGTCTGCAGTGGCATATTACAACTTGGAAATGGATTTTAAAAGGGAGTGGAGAAGGGTGCCAGAATGGGAAAAACATGGATTGGCTCAATGGAAGCAGATTAAGTGGGCATGCCAAACCTCACGCTTTGTAAGAAACAAGTAAAAGACCCTTTTTACATTAATGCTCCGAGTTAAGGACCAACCGCATAGTAGGGGGAAATCAAAAATCCCAGCCTCTTCGAGAGAGAATGAATATTTCAGCCGGTGAATTGTCACCTCATACCAGTCCTTTCCCCCTCAGTGTCACCGGAGTGAATAACGCCGTCGGTGTCAGAGGACAGGACTGCCTTTTTATCATTGCTGCAGGTCTCTGTGTGCTCAGGGAACTGTAAAGCCAATTCATAGGCCTGCAAACATCCTGTAACAGCAACATAAATCCACTAATTCAGGCCTTTGTGTTTGGTAATGGATGTTGTGCCATACTATGTAGATGTGATATGATAGGATTGATTGCTCTGAAGATCTCTGAGGCTGCTTTCTAGCACCGCCCTGCCACCCAAACTGTCGGCCAACGAGCCGTTCATCCCATGTTGCCTCTGTTGGTGGTCCCTGGTGTAAGCTATATTTTCCCCTCACTTCTCTCTCTCTCTCTCTTTTTTTATAGCTAACACAAAATTGTTCCTAATTCGCTGCTGCTAGAGGGGGGTAATTTGCGGCTTTTGGCTGAGTGTCGCAAGCCCCAAATTTGAAAAAGCTGCTGAGTTGAAGGCGCTCTGTGAGAGGCGGTAGGAGCAACAGTGGGGAGAGAAGAGAGAGAGAGAGAGAGGGAGAGAAAGGGCCTAAACTCAATCAGTTGAGAAGGAGCAACAGCAAAAACATGATAAGCCTCAAAAGGAAAAGACAGCAATGCAATAATAACTGTTGGGTAATGTAAGTTAAAGCCACCAATAATTATTTTAATGAAATTATGGCGATAATGTCTCCTCTTCTTTTCCAAGATCATTTCTTATTTCCCCTTGAAAAACATGCGTGCTCTTTTCAGACAATCTCGGCCAAAGTAGCTCATATTTCTTGTGTTTAACGTTGTCTTGTTGCCTTAAATTTTCTGAGATAAAAAAGCTCACTCCAGCTGACTGTCAGCTGCAATAAAAAGACATCTGTAAAAAAATAGCAGAACGTTCCTAAAGGCCATTTAATGACAAGCAGTCAGGTGGTTTAGTGATTATGTCTCAGGTAGTACTCGAGTGGAAGGAAAGTCAGTGGCCACAGTTCAAACTGGCTTTCCAAAGGAGTCCCACAGAGCTCTGTGTTTGGCCCACTTTTATTTTCTCCTCATGTTAATAATCTAGGTGTTAATGTCTGTGGAATTAACAGTCATTGTCATGCTGACAAGCTTTGTATAACTGTGGATGCTGTCTACAGTCCACCTTCGATATTTGCCAGTCTTAGCTCATACGTATCAAACTAGTTGTTTTTCTCAGGAGGAAACCTGTTGACACTGTGGACTTTGTTACAGCTCAGGGGATGACAACAAAGGTTTCTTGTCACAGGTTGTTTTATTAATTAAATATCATTCCTTTAAAAAAAAAAAGTTTGACATTTTGGGAAATTGGCTTCTTCCCTTGAGATTTTGGTGGGGTGATCGATATCTAACATCTGAATGTTAGATATAAACTGCTAGCAGCAGGCTAACTTAGTTTGCCATATTGACTGGAAACAAAGGTAAACAGCTAGCCAAGACTTTAACTTCCGCAATTTAGCACATTAAACAAGCTAGATACAAAGTGTTATTTATTGAGCTTTACAGGTGCTGGCAGGTAAACTGTTTCCTCTTGTTTCTAGTGTTTAAGCTAAGCTCAATTACCTGGCTGATGCTAGCTTCATATTTACCAGAGAAACATGGCAGTGGCTTCAATCTTCTCATTTAACTAAAAAACAGAGTAAGGGTATTTCCAAAAATGTTCAACTCCTTCCTTTAAGAAAAGTGTTGAAAAGTTTGTGGGAAAATGAGCCCAAACGTAGGTTTTAGCGGTTCTTGATTATGGTGATTTGTTGTATGTGAATGCATCGGTATCATGTCACCACGTGTTGGACTCCATTTATTGCAGGGCGTTGATATTTGTAACCAAATTAAAACCACTTACACATCATTGTACTTTGTACTCTAGAGTTGGGTGTCCCACTCCATCCACTGAAAGAGTCATTGGTTTGTTTCCATTTATAAAGCCATTCTGGGCAAAAACATATCTCTGCAAACATGAAAAATTAGAACTTACGACCTGAATACAATGTGTGCGAAACTTAGTAAACAAGTTAGAGAAGAAGTCTAAACAGTTAGCTAAAGTGAATCCATCAACAGATAAAATTAGCTGAGTTGAAATAGCCAGCTGTTGTGGAAAATGCTAAAAGAAAAGCTAAAGGGAATGAATAAATGGTTAAAAGTACGTGCATTTGACTAAACTGGTATAAACACTGACAGTCCAGTTGTATGGGAAAAAAATATTGTAACAATATCCACGTGTGTATAGTTAGTAAGGTTAAATAACATCACGTTCGAAATAATTTCAGTGCACATATTTGTAGCGTGACAGGTGGTGTGACGAAGGGGTATTCGAGTTCACTGTTAGATGAACTCAGACACCCCTGTGCTTTGGGGGTAAATCTGAAACAGTAGATTAGGAAACAGTGAAATAAAGATTACACAAAATAAAAATTCAATCATGGTGTCAGTGACTGTGACCCACTGTCTACACGATGCTGCAAAGATGAGCAAACAGAAAGTTATTGATGGAGGATCTGCAGTGAGGCAGTCATAGCGTCTGGATCTCTCTTTATACCCAGAGCTCCATGTTCCTGAAGCTGAGGTGGGAGGGGGGGCGCTGGGAGATCCTCAGTGGCCTCGTCGACACAAGGGCCCTGAGAGGTGCTCATTCATTTTGATTAACAGGGCCTTCCTCACTCTCATCCCATCCTTGGTGGTTCACTTACCCCTCGGGGGGAAAAGCCCACATGGATGTTTTTCTTTTTTTTCATCCCACATGGTTTTTCGCTTCCACAACAGCACGTCATTACCCGAGTGTTTAAACACTTAAGAACAGTTTAAAAGGAGGGAGAGGAGGTGGTGGTAGAGAAGGAGGAGGAGTGAAAAAACACTCACGAGCAATGAACAGTTCTACATTAACTCTGCATCACTCAAGGGAGCTGTAAAGGCTGCCCCGTGAGCGAAATGAAGTCAATAAATAAATGTGGCTGTTGTCAGATGTCTGGAACAGCTTGAGAGGGCTTCAGCAACGGGGCAGCCCACCATGTTGAAATGAAGGGTGATAAGTTTGGGCGGCCCCGCAGAATTAGACGCTACAACTTGCTGAGTGCCATTGACTAATGAGGGCGGGTTTTGCTGCATGATAAATTCAAAAAACGAGAGGAGCGTTTGATCTGCACCAAACCACAGTTTGTTGAGAGTCACAATGCCTGCTCAGCTCCGGGTGGAGAGAACACCATCAGAACACAGCGGAGGTTTATTATTTCATGCCGATCCCACATGAGCTGCCTCTGATAACGATGCTACTCCCCCAGAGGCCTGCTCTCACAGCAGTCAATCAAAGCAGAAGTGACAACAAACAGCGCAGAGAGACAGGAGCTGTCAATGGCCTGAGCACGGCTGCTTCATTTCATGACTTCATTGGATTAAAATACTTCCCGTGGCTGAGATGAACCGCAGCTCTTCCTCTGCAGGTCGGCCCCGAAGGAACACCGGCAGAAAGCAAAACACATGAGGAAAAGCAGTAGCAGCTGGATGAGTGTTTTTCCAAGTTAGAGCAATTGATCAGTGAGAGTCCGGAGAGTCCAGAGGAGGAGGAAGAGGAGGGGAGGGGTTGGGTGGAGGAACATGGTTCAGAGGAAGCTGCAGGTGTGGGGAAGAGAAAACACAATCACATCTCAAGTCAAACAAATGCGCCTCCGCTGATGGAGATGGATAGAGGGTCAGCATTCCAGTACATGCTGGAGATCTCCACCACTTAGCCCCAGGTCCTCTCTCTCTCACTGCGTCTGCTGCTGCTCCTGCTGCTGGGCCAAACATCTGGACAGAGAGACAGAGAGACAGAGAGGAAATAACAAGGGGGAGTGAAGGAGAGAAAGTTTTCTAGAGAGTGAGAGAGAGAGAGACGAACATGGGGGTGAAAAGAGGAGGGAGGGTCACGAGAGGAGGTGAAAGATCTTAAACGAACAGCCGTGTTTATCTTCAGGACCCTTGTGGAGGAGGAAGACCACATAAGAGAGCTCGTGTCGGTGGGGAAAAGTTCACACCCTTGTTTCTCCGGCTCTCCATTTCTCTTTATCTTCATTTGCTTCACGTCTTTCTAACGTTTCTTCTAAAATCCTGAAGACAGCTGAAAGGTGAGGCCGCAGCCTAATCCCCCTGCTAACCCTTTCACCTCCTCTATCAGTCTCCTCTCTCTGCCCATCCTTCAGGGAGCAGAGGCCCTAAACTAACTCCTCAAAACATTCGCTCTTATTTTTTTTCTGCCTCCTTTGTGTTTTCCCCAGGAGGCCTATAAAAGCCTGCTCTGCTCTTGTTTTCTCTAGGGATGAACTGGAGCTCATAAAGAGAAAACTCAGAGGGCACACCGAGGTCCTAGGCTCTGTAAAAAAAAAAAAAAAATGGCTGTGGCTGCAGCTCTGGTGGTGGTAGCGGAGCCGGAGAGGAATATAGAGTTATACACACACACACACACACACACACCTTGGGAGTATTTGATCCCTGTGAACACTGCACGGCCTGGGGAGGACACGCTCTGTAAATTTCCCTCCCGTGTGCTGTGCTCTCTGTAACAGCAGCCCGAGCTTGTAAAAAGAAAAAAGAAAAACCGCACACATGACAGGTGCCAAAGGCAGGAATGTGAAGAAAGTCAATGATGAAATATTGTTATGGTGATTGTTGCCACTTCCATACCGCTTTGTGTTTATTGGGTTCTTTTTTTTTTTTTGATGCCGTGTGTGGTTACACGAAAGAATGTGTGTGTGCCATGCGTTCATACTGTACTGGAATAGGTGTTCAGAGGCATTAAGTAAAATGTTGCAATACAAAAATACTCATAAGTAAAAGTACAGCAAAATATTAATAGAAATATGTACTTAATGTCAAAACATTTGCAGAAAGGCCATTATTTATTTACCAATTATTCAGTTTTATTTACTGATGTATTTGTTAGTGGTGGAGCTCATTTGAACTATTTAATATACTGTTGGGTAATTTGATCCGGGGGTTTACAACCTTTTTTTTGTACAATCTACTCCAAGTACTCCTTCTTCAACCCCGCCGGTCATGTTCTTGTTGTACGCCTTTGACTTTTAACCATTAATCCATTACGTTTATCAAACTACGTTAGCTATATGTCCATTAATTTACCGATTTAACCATTTGTCCACCAGAGCCAGCCGTTTGAAACTTTAAGCTTTAAGTAGTTCTCCAGTTCTGGCTAACTGTTTAAACTTTCTGCTTGCTTGCTAATTGTTTCCACGCACTCTTGATTGAAATTTGTCAATTTTTCACTTTATCATAAATTCACTTTTTTTTTTTTAAATTAGTTGAGCTACTTCACGATCTTTCTACGTGCCCGCCTTAAACTGCAAAGTACCCCCAGGGACTCAAGTGACCACACTGAATCAGTTTATAACGGCGCATCACATTTAATGATCCAAATTAAATTAAATCAATAAATTTGTGTGCAACACTCGAGTAGATATACTTAGTTACATTCCACCGCTGCATGCATATGTGTCTGTGTGTGTGTGTGTGTCTGTGTGTGTGTGTTTTTACTGCTGATGGCACAGTGGAGGATTTATTTGAACAGATGTGAACTCTCAGTGCCAGGGTGACCTCGGGTCCTACTTGGCTACACTGCAGCTGATCTCTCCGCCCTGGAAAAATAACACTCAGTTTAACAGACTGACCTGTGGAAGAAAAAGCTCGCAAACACACCGGTTAATAAGTCGGCGAATAAGGCTACATTTCCTCTCCCGGGGTAATTGAATCTCAGTGTAACCTTATCAGCGCATGCCTTGCTGCAATATGGAGCGCATGTGTCAGGTTGTGTCCTTGTCTTCTGTGAAATATCTCAGTTACAGTAACCAGACTGTACAGTAAAACCAGAAGTTATATTCCTTTCAAAGTCAGACATGTGAGAACGGATTTATACTCTCATTGACTGAAATGGAGGGTTTTATACCAAATGCACTGCACATTAACAGCACCAAGCATGAGTTAGGGGGGTGCAGAGGTTGCCGACATGAGCCATAAAGGAGGTGAATTTATGTGTCGGAGCGATACAAGCGGGAGGTCAGAGGCAGAGTGAAGTGTGGAGGGTCGACAAGGATGAAGAGACAGCAATGTTTGGAGAGGGGACAGGAGAGAGTGATGCTAATTTATACCCCGCTAATTGGAAACAGCAGAGTCCTGCACCTGAACCGCATTCTCAGCCCTGTGGCCAGCGCCGGGGCCCGGGACAACGTGGGAGGGTGATGAGGGCCGGGGGATGGAAGGATGGGATGGAGGTT